>OU383794.1:4381527-5757024 GCA_910950805.1 Acrocephalus scirpaceus scirpaceus
GTGGGGTTTGGTGCATGGGATTATTCAGTAGGTGTGCAAATCTCATTTTCTGCTCTATAAAGGATGTGAATAGATGTGGGGAAAAAAGAGAAAAAAATAAAAGAAATACACAATTGGGACCTTTGAAGCCAATAAACTGCACTACAGGAATGCACATGATAAGAGCATTGCAGTTTTAGAGCCCAAATTTATCATTATGGGTGCCTGAGACAGAGACCAGGCCAGAGATTTCATCTGGTGATTTCTGAGAATGAAGCTCAATATATTAAAAACAAAAAGCCAAAAAACCCAACAAACCAGCAACAATTCATACAAAGTCTAGAATGAAGGATTTTCCTCAGTGTCAATAAACCACACTGGCCTCAATTCCCACCCCAGCCATGGTGATCCTCCACTGCCACGCCATCTCCACCCAACAGCTTCACCTGGACAAAGCAGGGATGTCACATTTTGACATACCATGAATATTTTTATCATTTTATGGATTACTTAGAAAGTTAAAGCTGCTGTTAAAGGGAGTCAGAGCAGCACCAGGGGACCTGCTCCTGGGGGAATAAACAGAATTATCTGCTTGGACAATCAGAGATGTTTCAAGCTGACAATTCCCTGAAGCTGGAAAGAAAGTGACATAGGAGGAACCCACCACATCCTCTTGTGCTGGAGCAGCTCCTGGAGGTGTTAATCCCACAGGATTCATCCTTCCAAGTGCTGATGTCACTAAAATGCAACTTAAACTCAGTAGATAAGGGAGAGTGATCTATATCTGGAAAAGTGAAGCTGAAGGACAAGGATGAAAGGGTTAGTGAGGATCAAAGGGGGATCTCTGTGACATCAAGGGGTCCTCAGGAGGAGGAGGAGGAGGTGAAGGAGGAGGAAGAGGAGGAGGTGGTCTTGGCCTTGCGGGGAAGGCATTCCCAAGAGCCCTGCAGTCATTCCTGGGGTAAAGAGGGACCAAACTGCAGCAGCATCAGCGTCTGATTGAAAGGAAAACCAGCAACAAAGTCCATAATGGCTTTAGAGCACTAAGAGAAAAAAAAAAGTGGTTGAACTAAACTCTTGCCATCTGTCTGCAGCTGAAAGCGGAGCCACACATCGATGGCGATTTATAAATAGATTGGGAGCCTTGTTAAGGGTTAGTAAAATTGTCCTGACTCCTTATCTCTGCTCTCATTGACATGAATAGCTGCCATTCATTCTGGGGAGAGAATTTTCCTTGTACTGAATAAAAAATCCCTGCTCACAATCCCCACTTTTCATCATGTGTTCCCTGCATTAGTGCGGTTATTCAGCCACAGATGTTTATTCCAGCCAAGCCCAGACTGGGACTTTGCTCAGCCCATGGAGTGAATAAAAGTCACCCAAAGCACAGAGACGGGGTCATGCAGAGAAAAGCTCTTCCCTTGTGCTTCATTTCATACTCCCCTGCCCATGAGGAGCCCGTGGGGATCCCGTGAGCCGAGGTCTGAAGAGCCTGAGCTCGGTGAGCCTCATGGCAGGGATAACCTGTTAACCACCAAAGTGCCACAGAACCACCCCAATTACATTTAGCAATCACTCAGTGATTGCTGGGAGCTGCACTAAGTGGCAGCTTGGGCTCACACAGCAAATATTCCTCCCCATGCCCTCCCAGCCCGGCTGTGCCCACACTACCACGATGTCCTGGCAAGAGGAAATACTCTGAGAGGGCCATCAATGTGGGCCATTTTCCAAGATTTGTTTAAAAATCCTTTGGATTGTGCTGGTTTGAAAGCAAAACCAGTGAAGGACTCCAAGTCAGAAACACAATTTAATAAGAGGAAAAGAAATAAAAGAAAGTAAAATAAAATAAAAGCAATAGTACAAAAAAACCCCACTGACAGAGTCAGAACACAACTTGACACCTGTTAGGGTGGTAGTGGCAGTCCAGATGAAATGCTCTTATGTCCTGGGTTGGCAGGCGACTTCTACTCTATATCCTACATCGTGGGGCTCTATTGTGTCTAGCAGCTGTTTCTCTTCCCCTTCAGCGAGGACTGTGACTGATAGGCGGCTTGCCCTGGCCTGTAGAAAGGTCTGGGAGCTCTTGTCCTCTGGGAGTCCAGTGGGTAAAGCTGCCTGTGCTGTCCCAAACCCTGGATTATATCCAGGTGGGAATGCTTGGCTCCTCCCCCTGGGTGGAGCATCTCACAATGGGCTGATCCCATTCTCTGAGCCCTGCAGTGGCTCCTTGATGGCCCATGAACCAGAGATAGCTCCTGGAGGGAGTTATCTATGAATCATGGGCAAGGCATTGTTGGGCTCATTAACAGAAGATAAGAGAAACACTGCCCCAGCTGGCTTCAATATCTCATGGGGATAGAATACATACCCTGAGCACAACTCACATTGTAACCTAGGACATAATTCAGCTCCTTGCAGACCAGCAGGCTCCTGAGTTCCCATCTGGTGTCGTGGGCAAAGCCCTGCCAGGGAGGCACTGGGTGCTGTGGGCAGGAGGAGCAGCCTGAGCTCCTGCCCCACTGCCCACTCCAGGCTGTGCCTCCATCACATGCACAAAATGTCAAGCAACAGCAGCTTAATGAGATTTTACAAGCATCCCCCTAATCTATTTCATAGGCGAGTTCATGAAAAGCAAACTCCAATTTCACGGAGAGCCAAATGTATGGATCCTTAGAACATATATATTTAGAAGAAAGCACTCACAATGATATTTCAATCAGCCTAGAAATAGGATTATCTCAGAAACAGCCTCATGCTGGGTTTTCATTAGCATGTAGCACTAGAAAGATTTCATCACCTTAATAATTTTTCAAGCTTCCGTAATATCCATGATTGCCCATTAGTTCCACTGCCTCAATGTGACCCCTCATGTTTTTTTGTTATTAAGCAAAAACACAGAAAACAAAATGAGATGCAACCTGGCAAATACCAGCTAATGACATCTGGGGGAAAAATAATTGGAAACAGAGATTCAAGGGGGGAAAAGATGCCTTGGAGCCACAGTAAATGTGACTTAATTTAAATGGTGGACAATAAATAAGATATGAGTTTGCAGCATGAGGTAGGTGCCTGAACTGCCTGTAGGTTTTCAAGCTGCATAATAACAGGTTCCCATTGCAAATGAGGGAGGGGCATCACCTGGTCTTGGGTGACCCTAAAATCCTCTCACCTTCACCTGGTGGTGGAGCAGGGGCACCCCAGTGACCTGTAACTGGAATATTCAATTACAGCAGAGGTTAAAAGGGATCCCTGGTGCTGGGGTGCAGAGGGGTGACACAACAAGGCTGGACGTGGTGACAACGTGTCAGTGCCAAAGGCAGGGAGGAAATTAATGGTTTGGAGGAGGACAAGAGCTGGGAATAAAAGGGATGAAATTAAGTGAGATTCAGGCTGGGGAAATACACCCCAAAGCGACACATATATTTATTTTTTACATATACACACACACATATATGTGTATATATATATACACATACATATATGTGTGTGTACACATACATACACGTATATATGTATGGTTATAAGTGCATATATATTTTATCTTCAAGATAAAATTTATATATTATATTTTATATATTTTATCTTCAAGAAGAATCTGAGGAAAGGAGTGAAAATCCCCTTGTTTGGACTTCTCTAGATGGTGCTCAGCTGGATTTCCACATTTCCACTCAGTGGTAGTACGAAGGGATCTGCAGGAGATTTTTCTGAATTATCAGGGAGATTATTTCATTTTCTTTTCCATAACCTCTTGTTATGAATCTGTTAACAGACATTCCCAGAGCCCCCTGATCTCCACCCTTAGACTTTAACATCTCAAAAACTCAGTTTCCCACAGGAGCATGGCTGAAGGCCCAAGATGACCAACACCACTTGTACAGGAATTTTTTAGTAGATTTGCAGCTTTTGATGGTGGTTTAAAGACATAAATCACCCCAACAATGCCAGCCTGATTGAAATCTTTTAATTCTGCCTGCTGCAGATCTCTCCTAAGCTTCCAAACATCTCATGGAGAACAGCAACAACCACAACCATGCAAGCAATATCTAAGTCTGCTCCTACTGAAACACTAGAAAAGTCTCTTTTAATTTGCTAAGGCCACAATTAGACCACAGTCAGCTGAAGGCATGAAAAGAGAAGTTCAGGGATGCCAAATTCTTTCCTTATTATGTTTTCATATATAAGTGATGCTCATGTAAATTGTTTAGGGCTTTGGGAACTCTCATTTTCCGCTGATTACAGCCGACTTCTCCCCAGTCTGTTTTATGTGAGCTTCTTGCAGACCATAAAGAACCAGTAGGAAGCTGGGTTGGAATAGATAATTCATGGATTTTCATTTTACAGATAGGTAAATAAGGAGAAAAGGAAAACTAAAGGCAAAAAACTATCTCAGCTTCTAAAGCCCACTATTACACCTTTGGTGTATAACAGAATTGCAGCTTGAAATGCAAATAGTCCCAAATTAACAAGTTTTGGTGAACAAAAGGAAGATAATAGCTTTTTTTTTCTGCCATACACATCTGTTCATTAGTGCTGTCTCCCAGACCACTACAGCTGCTCACAGTTTAAAAGAACAACAAACACTTCACACAATATTTACAAGAGGAATTAGCAACAGAATGTGAGCAAATAAACTTTGCTTCGAAATGTTTTGGCAATAAAATGTACTTAGCGAATTTTTATGTATCCTCTGGAACAACCAGGTGGTTTGACTGTGGTGATGCAGCCTGACCCAGAGGAACATGGAATATTCTATGAGAAGTTTTGCTTGATTTTCTGGTTTCAGTTTAATGAACAGGTTCTTTTGGTATGTCTCACATTATTAGGAAATTCAGGGACTCTTTTTGCATGACCCATTTATTATAACCAGACACTGAAAAATGTCCCTGATTTTATTAAACCACCTGTTTTGTCCCTTTTTGCCCATCACCTTCTGTTCATATGGTTTATACATCCTTAGGGATGTTCAGATGAACTTTAAAAATTTAGAGTATTTCTATTAAAATTTTAGAACAGCTTTGGAGTGATTTTGTGGCATTTAATTAGTTCAGAACAGCCTTTAAAACCATGATTTTTTCTAATCTTGATTTCCCAGGACATGGCCTGACCAACAGTCTCACAACCCCCAGTGCCAATTTCGCCACTTGTCTCTCATAGGTTTAGGATTTTTTTTTTTTTTTTTTTGAGTGAAACTGCTGAACTTGTCAGGTGGGTTTTGAGAAAGAAGATTTTGAAGAGGAAAGAACTGATAAAATATCCCTGTATCCTCTTCCCTGCCTGCAGCCTGTTCCCTTGCCTTGGGGCACTTTGTTCCTCCTCCTCTTCTCTTCTTTCTCTGAATTTCACATAGTCCTCCAACCTCCTCCATTTTTTTTTCCCTCTCCTTATTCACTTGGATAGAACACTGTGTAAAAGTCCTTGCTGGAAAAAAAAAAATAAGTGTCATGGGAAGGCACAGACTGCTGGGGATAACCCAGCTGGGATTCCCCTCACATCCAGATGCACCCTGGAAAGAGACTTCCCCCTAAATATCCCCCCAAATTTTTATTGGCATTTTACTAGACAGCACACCATCTCCAAAGAAAGAAAAGAAGCCTCAGAAATTGATACTGCTGGGGGAATAATAAGCCACTGAAACCCTGAATTTACTTTCAAAATTATCCATTAGAACCGGTACCGTGTGATTTGAAGTGCCCAAAAGCAGAATGATTCAGAAAAAGGGATCTGGATGTCATGCAGAGAATGGAAACATCCAGAAATGAGGTAGATAAACAAGTAATTTATAACCTTTCACGGTTCAGGGGCTAAGCATAACATTAACAGCTGTAGGTAGGAAGACACATCTTATTAAGCAAATTATTCCTGTGACCTCTTCATATCTCCCAGTCTCCCTGCCTCTGTCAGAAACCACGAGGCAAAGCTCAGGTCCAGCAGAGGCACTAAATGTAGATAAAAAGTTTTGGGGAAAAAAACCCCAAATCTCCTCCTGAGCAGTTTCATTGCAATCAAAATAAATAAAGGACGGGAAATAAATAGCTGTATGAAGTTAAAGAGAACTGTTTGTAAATGAAACACTCCCCAGAGCTCTCAGTGTGCCACAGGTGAGTCCCCAGAGCCATGGGCAGTGACAAATGCCAGGGAAGTGCAGGGGGTGGTTCCTGCTGGAGAGGCTCCCAGCCAAAGCAGGCTTGGAAACGTCACCCAACGCCCCAAGTGCTGGCACTGAGCGTTTGTTAATGAGGAATCTGTTGCTTTTAATGACTTCTAATCACTGGCTTTAGAATCTCTGATCCTAAAAGGAGGCAAACAGAACCCTGGCACACAGCACTTACCACTGCTGGCACCCAGTGAGGGGACAGGAAAGGCTGCCCAGGGATCAGGGCAGGAGGAACCAGTGCAGGTCCCTTTGTCACCTCCTGACAGGTGAAATCATTATTGTGGCACAGCTGGGCAAGGGCAGGGGTGAGAGCAGCCCAAACCAAACATATTGGGTGTCTTAGGAGAAAGAATCGTAGAATGAGCATTCCTTGATGATTATCTACCACAAAGGCACAGCCTAGCCCATCCTAAAGGAAACCTTGCAGCCCTGCAGCTCATCCCCCAGTTTGTGGGGCTCAGACCCCAAGCATAGCCCAGTCACACCAGCTTTAATAGGAAATGAAATTTCCATCCTTTATTTCTGCTGCTGTGGTGTCTGTGATGTTTCTCTGAGGAACAGCCACACACGGGGACCAGGGGAACCCCAAGAGCAATGACAAGGTTTTTATTGCACCAATCCACCAATTCCAGCCCCGACATTTCTCGTGCCATGCCAGCACCCATCCCTTGCCAGCCAGCACTCGGTGTTTTCCCAAGAATGGATGAAGATGCTGTATTCCCTATTATCTGCAGGAAAGCAGGCAAAGACAATGGAGAAGAAAGAGTAATCCCACAGGGCATCCGTGGCTGGCAGGAGATATCCTGAAGCAGGCTGGAATTGCAGATGGAGTTGGGAACGTAGGAATGATAAGGCTGGGGAGAGGAAACAAAAAGCCCCAACAAAACAAGGCTGCTCTTTTTGTCCTCTTATTTCTCTCCTTGGCTCACGCTCCTGAGATAACAAAGACTGTTCCTCCCTGGGTGTGTGAAAGTTAGAATTTGTGGAGCCTGGGGAATGCTGGGGCAGGGAGAGAGGGAAGGGAAATATTCCCAACCATTCCCAACCATTCCCAACCATTCCCCCTGGCGCTCCTCCGAGTACCGGCCCTGCCGGCAGCGGTCCCTTGCTGCCACGGCCGAGAGCAGCCCTGCAATTACACAGCTGTAATTAGAACCAGCTGCCCCGAGATGCAGTCGTGGCTGTGGAGAAAAGGGCAGTGTCCATGTGGGAAAGCTCCCTGACCTGCTGTTTCTAAAGGGAATTTGCCTTCTTGCATGGCATGAACAGGCGGGGAGCTGTGGTGGGCTGAGGGCTGTTCCAGGGAGGGGAGAGCCACGGACCAGGCTCTTCCTTCCCTTCCCTTCCCTTCCCTTCCCTTCCCTTCCCTTCCCTTCCCTTCCCTTCCCTTCCCTTCCCTTCCCTTCCCTTCCCTTCCCTTCCCTTCCCTTCCCTTCCCTTCCCTTCCCTTCCCTTCCCTTCCCTTCCCTTCCCTTCCCTTCCCTTCCCTTCCCTTCCCCTCCCTTCCCCTCCCTTCCCCTCCCTTCCCTTTCCCACCTGAGGATGTGAGTAACGGTGCTGGCTGTTCAGAGAGAGGAAGGAGAAGAAGTAAAAAATGGGAAGGGCAGCTCAGGTCAAACATTTATCAGGTACCTGGTTTTCCCAAACTGGGGAACTGCGGATATGGCAGCCTTGGGAGCCTGATGGAATATTGATACCAATGGGGGTATTTTGGCCAAAGTGCAAATTCCAGCTTTGCAAACGTGGAAAATGAGCAACTCTCTGCTCCAGTGACTGATTGGGATGGGATATACCCGGGGTGCCCACCCCAGCCCTGGCTCCTGCTCCCTGCTCCAAACCCCTGGGAGCCCTCTGCTCTGCTATCCCCTCCAATGGGAAAAGATGCTCAAAAAGTGTTCCCACCCCACCTGTCCTGTCTGCCTCCCCAGCAAGTCCCATCCCAGGGCAGCTGCTCCTTAACTGGAGTGAAAAGTGCTTGAGCTCGTTCATATGTTCAGTATTTTTCCATTTTAAGGCTTTTTTTCTCCAGGGAATGATACAGAACTCCCACAAACAAATGAGGAAACAAACTCCCCAAACCCAGGAGCATCACCCAGAAGGGCTGGACCAGGAGAGCTCTTCCCAGTTTTGCTATGGACTGTGTCCCTGGCATCACTCTACCACTTTGTCCCTGCTTTTACATAACATCATTTACCTTTTATAAACAAAATATTTTTATTGTTCACCGGTGATAAAACCAGGTAGGGTTGAGCAGTTTTCCTTCCAAATCAGATGGAAACACCCAGAAACTCCCCCAGCACCTCACATTGTCTGCTCTCCTGCAGGTTTACCAAACCCAGACCTCCCCAAATCCTGGGTTTTGGCCAAGGGATCCCTTACAAGATGTCTGCAACAGAAAATTCTGGGTTCTTGCACTTTCCCTTCCCTTTTTCTTGCAGTTTCTGTGTTTTTCTGACTGTTACTCAATGTTTCAGGGGACACAAGCTTTTATTTTTAACTGAGTGACTCAGTTCTGATGTGATCAATTGATGGTTAAAGCTGGGATGTTAAGGAAAAAACACACCAAATACCCTGAGACTTCCCGATAAAATCACAGACATCGGCGAGACTGGATGAAATGAGACACTTCCAGAGTTTGCCCTAGATACCAGATGCAAATCAAAGCTAAATGGGTTCTGAAACTTCAAGTGGATGCAGCTCCCCACTGATTTCATCTGGAGCAGTGGGTGCTCAAAAACCTGATGTAAGATATTTAGTTCCTTCAGCAGAAGCGAGGGCCCGAGGGTCTCCCATCAAACAGAAACCCCGGGTGAGGAATCCCCCAGCTCCCACAGCAGATGCTGAGCCAAACCAGGAAAGCAGCGAAGCAGGAAACCACTTGAAACCCGGAATTTTGAGCAAAACTGGCTGAGGAAGGCAGGAGTGTGCCCCCAATATGAGCTGCCAGGCCCTGGGTGGGCAGAGGAGCCTCTCGAGCAGGTGCTGCCTGAGCAGACTCCTCTCATCACTCACAGGTTCTCTGGATAAATCACAGTGTGACACTTTGGTGCTTTCCTGCCAAATTTGGCCTTTTCTGTCCCTTGCAGGGTCTCCATGGCTCCAGCACAGCAGATACCAGAGGTATCTGTGTAGACAAGGGCAGGTTGAGCATGGCATTAAAGACCAGAAAAAGGGGCTGCCAAACCCTAATCCCTCCATGGGAACCAGATCTCCACCAATTAAAAACGAGTAGTTACAAACAAATTATGGCCACACTCAAAATACTTTGTTTTTACTTAATAGGTGGTATTTGATTACCTGAAGGCTAAAAAGTGGTTTATGTGGACATAATTCTGCACAGATGATAGAATCATTAAATTATGGAATGGTCTGGGTTGGAAGGGACCTTAAAGCTCATTTGGTTCTTAACCCGTGCCGTGGGCAGGGCCACCTTCCACTTGCCCAGATTGTTCCAAGCCCTGTCCAGCCTGGCCTTGGACACTTCCAGGGATCCAGGGGCAGCCACAGCTGCTCTGGGCACCCTGTGCCAGGGCCTCCCCACCCTCACAGGGGAGAATTCCTTCCCAATGAGGAAAATTCCTTGGCATGCTCCAATCCAATGGATCCTGGTACTCAAACCCACCATCATACAGAGGTTTTGTTTCCCAGGGTGGGAGCATCCAACATGAATTTGCCTCATTAATTCCATTTCTTCGTTGTTTCTCTATTTCCAGGAGAAGCCCACGGTGTACTTGGAATATCCCAGTAACCTGGCTGAGCAGGAATACCCCAAAGCCTCACCCCATGTGGGCTCTGCAATTAGCTGCTCATTTATTTGGAAACTAAGGGTGACTTTAGTGTTGTTCAATCCTTCTGCCAGATATAAAACCATGGCCTGCAGATCCATCAGAGGCACCCAGCCCGAGGCACAGGCCACAGAGATAACAGTGATGCACCAATTATACTGAATAATATTCATGTTTATAACAGCAAACCATCCATCATGGGCATTAGCTGTCTTTGACATTGTTTAAAGTGATGAAGGAGATAAAATAAACCCAGCAGCTTCCTCTATTACCCAGAAAATAACCGGTGAGAAGTAATAATAAACTGCAAAGCACAGAGGAACTGAAGCTTTCTGCTGCAGATGGACTTGGTCCTGAGGGAGAGGTCTCTGCCTTGCTTTATCTTCCTTTGCTACTTAAAAAAAATGAAGGCAGCAAAATCCGTGGGTAAATTAAACAAGGCAGTTACTCTCCAAACACTGAATTGCACCACCAGCCTTAATTAGATCTTGCAGCCCAACTGTGAAAATTGGGGCCTTTAATTTGTGAGTTATGGTAACTTGCTGCTGTTTATTAACCTTGTGTACTCAAATTCTAGGTTTCACAGCACTGTGCATCAGCCACGCATTCCTACAGGAGAGCTTTGCTGAAGTGGTGGTTTCCAAAAATTCCTGCATCCTCAGGGAGAAATCAGCAACCACTGATGACATCTGTCTGATGAACATTCACGTTGTCAGTGGTGCTCGAGGTCAGCTGACAGACAAACCTGTGATGGGGTCCCAGTGCATGAGCACAAATCCTTTTTAACCCTCCCAATGCCCCTGAGCTCTGCTCGAGCCGTGGGCTTTCCTGGGAAGGACTCAAAAATCCACATTTTCTATCTGTGTGTTTTTCCCCCTGAAGTTGATAATTATCCAAGAGCTTCCCGTGTATGAGGCTTGAAGGAAGAGTGCAGTAATTGCCTGAAATGCTAAATCTTGGGGGAATTCAGGCTCATACAAACAGATCATCCTTCCCCTCATTGGTGGCTGTGTCTATGTGGTGCTTAAATTGCAGTAATGAACCTGCCACCATGCTACACCCCAATGTTTGATCAACTCAGGGGCTCATGGCTGTGGGAAGTAACTCCACACCTCCAGCTATGACATAAAAATAGTGTGTTTAAAGGATCCCAGACAATCCTGGTGCTGCAAATCAGGTCTGACAGGAGCCTGTGCTGAAGGCATCAATACCCATCGATAGCCAGGGTGAGTGGTGCAGGGCAGCAGCAATACAGATCTACAGAACGGGCTGCAGACATAAAAACCCAAAAGTTTTCAGCCTGATTTCATTAGAACTCTGATGTATCTGAGAAAAAGGTAGAAAGGCTTTTGGGTTCACAACCCCCTCATCAAAGCTGACAGAGATTACAAGTTCCACGTGTGCTTGAGTGCTCTGCTGAATTAGGGCCCTGCATCAGCTCGAGGCCACTGCTCTGCAATTTCTCCCTTAATTTTGTTGCTATTTGCTCCTTTCTCCCGATGCTGAATGGGCTAAAAGAGGGTCCTGCTGGATGCAATATATGGTTATCTAGAAACGTCTTCACACTTTAAACCATAAAGAAACAATTTCCTCTGAATATGGGGAGTTGATTACTACCACAAGCCTTCCTAGGCAGGGGGAATAAAAAGCTTGGATGGCCTAAATCAAATGTGCTGCCTCATTTTAGTTAAATAAAATTGTCAGGACATCATTTAGTACCTCATCATTAAATATTGAAGCCTGCTTTTTAATTCAGGGGTAATTCTGCCTCTTAGAGTTTACTTTTGCTTTTTCCTGCAACTATTTCAGACTCGATGCCTAAAATATGCCATCTATTAAAGTGATAGCAGGGCAGAAATAAACTGATGGCAGGGCAGATATAAACACATAAACATGCACAAGGAGTAAAAATGGATGGGCAGTTAAACATGAGGAAGGATGCACTCCTTGCCCCAGTCTCCGTGGCTCCTTGTTGCTTGTGACCCTGTTTAAGTTGTCCAGATGTCTTTTATAATCCCTTCTTAGAAAAAAAACAAAATAGAGGCAGACCTCAGTATTTCTAATTCTGATCATTCTTGCTGTTTACACTTCAGCTTGGGGCTTAGTTGCCACAAAAGATTTGGAGATACCCCAGTAAAATCTGCTAAGTGAACAGATTATTTACTTCCTTGGGATTTTTGTCAAGTGTTGATTAAATTAAGACATATTACTGGCTTCATATTTACATCTGCCCCTGCCATTTCCATTATTGAGCCCTCCTCAATCAACACAAGGGAACACAGCAAACTGTTCCTCCTGTAAGCTGTGCCTGAGACACTGAGAAAGCAGACTGGGTGTATGTTCCCCATTGGAATATTTCCCACCTTAATCCTAAACCCAGACTCAGTTTTGCACCTTACACCGACCCCCAATGGCTCTGCACTGCCATCAAAGCTAATGAAGGAAAGTTAATTCATTTTCCAGATCTCTGTAAAAACTTAGTTCGCCCAATTATCTTGTCTAATTGCATTACACATTGACAGATGAATACACAACCCCCTGACATTTTAGTTTGCCACCTATAAATTTGCAGAAGAGATCCCATTCTTATTTAGTTTGTCTGATTTAGGTTTTAAGTTGCTTTGCTGAATTGTGCCTTTAAAAATTAACTGTTGGTGTGCAAAATCAAATTGATTTTCCTTGGGCCAAGTGGTAAAATTCCATAACTACTCTGTAGGAGACAAGGATAGGAGTTGCTTGAGTAATGAAATGATGGAAGAGAGGAAATGGGAGATATGTGGTGGGATGAAACCTGCAGCCAGCTCTGATGGGAGCCAAAGCCATCACTGGAGGCTGTGCATTCAGTGACCCCATTAGTACTGGCAAGAAAAAGACCAAGATGCTCAAGTGGAACAATTTTTGCCACAGGAGTGTTGTAAAAACAAGTGTTTTTAGTGTGTTTTCCACTCAAAAGTTATCCCCAGTTATAACCAGTGCCTGCTCAAGTAGAAATTCCCCATTTCTCACCAGCCATCAGTGGTCACAACTCCCTCTGCCTCCAGCACACACCTCCCACCTGCACTTGCCCCTGTGCTGAGGTGATTGACAATGATGTTTGAAAGTTTATCTCTATTTTGTCCGTATTTTTAGCTCAGAAAATTACCCAAAAGTGCACTTTACTTTTATGTTCCTTTCTGCAGATATTGCTGGACCACCTGTAGGGGCTTTTAGCACTAATGCTCCTCTCTGCTCTTCCCCTGGGCTGGGGTATGGCCTGGGGGTGCCACCACCACCTTCACTCTGCTGGTGGTCCTAAACACACTCAGGTCCAGGGTTTTGAGGATTTGGGGGAAGTTTTTGGTGTTGGGTTATTTTTTTTTCCAATAATTTCCAAATATTTTTTCCCTCTAGAGTTCTTGCTTAATTTCTCCCTCCTTTCATCCTGTATTTACAAACCCCATCAGTTTTTCAGCAACAAAACTCTGCTGCCCACCCTCTGCCTCTCCCTTTATTTCAGAGATCCTGTTTGGAATGGTCATTTCACACCACCATCTCTTTTCTCATCACATCCAAGGAAACAGAGCTCAAATGCAGCAAACTATTGCTGTGTCCTGCTCATGCAAGAGCTCTCAGGGAAATCCTGTCCACCCTGGTAACAGCAGCTTCCCCCAGCTGTAGCTCAGGGAATTTGGGACACTGAGGTGTTCCCCACCTGCATCTCCAGCCTCTCCCTTTGGGACTGGAAGGGGCTGTAGCTCAGGGAATTTGGGACACTGAAGGCTATCCCACCTGCATCTCCAGCCTGAAATCTTTGGGGGCAGCCCCTGGGAGCAAACTTTGCTGCTGGCAGTGGCCTCTGGGATCTGCACAGACAGATCTGCAGGAAGACATCATTTCCATTTGCCTCAAGGAGATTAAGTTTGCTGCTTGCTCTGGTTTATCCTGTCAAATCGAGCTGGCTGCAGGGCTTTTCAGGCAAGGCAGTGCAGCTGCCAGATAAAGAGGAGACTTTCCAAAGGTACCGAGAGTTGTTCAGCACAACCTCGCCCACCTTCCTTCCCCCCTGCCACCCCTGCAAGTCATTTTTGGAGCTGAAAAAGAGAAAACCAAGGTAGGTTTTTAGGCCAGAACTCCCCTCCATGCCTGGCAGAGCTGGATGTTCACTGATATTTGGCCAGGTGTGTTCAGTTATTTAAGCCATTTTTTGTTGTTGTTGCTATTGCTTTAGAGCAATAAGGAGAGATTAGAACAGCCTTTCCAGTCATGAAAGTTCTGTATCAGTAACCACCCTTCTCACCCCAAGGCAAACAGCCACAATGTCAAGAACAGCAATCTTTGTGCTTTACAGGTGGAAAACAGACAGTGAGGGGTTAAGGAGCGGGTCCAAGACCTCTCTGCCAGATGGTACAAAAGGAGGGATGAAGGGTCAAAAGTATTTTTGATGCATCATCCTACCAGATTATGCACATTTGGTCAAGCATCATATTGAGGGAAGGGCTTTGGGGGCTGGAGTGTGCCAGGGGAAGCTGGAGAGCAAAAATGAAATGAAAGGGGGAGATGAGGGGGAAAGTCCTTCTCAACCCCTTTGGCACAAAGGGCTGCGTGCCTGGTGAGAAGCACAGGTAGCCAAGCTGCAGAATTCACTGGGAAGGAAGGGGTGTGCTCATTATTAGGGGATAATCATCTGTTTGATTACATTATTGATTATACTGCTTCATTATTGGGATTCTATTATTTAATTTCATCCATTATGTTCCCCGCTTGCTCTGTCACCACACAATAACCAGAAGGTTGTGTTATCATTATTTATACTCCCTTCTCTTGAAAACAAAACAAAGATTTCCCTTTTGGTCAGCTGTCCATGGATCATTCAGAGAAGAAATAAAGGGCTCTCCAAGGTTTTCCCAGTTAAACCAGTCCATCCCACATGGAGCAAATGTGACCTCTGACAGCTTCAGCCATTATGGGTTTCCCTGCAGAGACCCGAACACCCTCCCATCAAAATGGGCACCTGCATCACAAAATCCAGTATGCAAAGCTTGGGTAAGTCCTTCTGACATCCCACCTCGCAGTGCTTTGCTGCTCCAGCAGGTTTTAAAACACCCCAATTACAACCAGACTGTGCAGATCTATCTAACAGACAAATGCAGCTTGGAGTTCACAAGCAGGAACACATTCAGGACGATGCTGCTTTTAAACTAATGGGATTTGTAGCTCTCCCAGGTCAGGGAAGAGCCAACTACTGTGATGCAGAGACAGAAGAAGCCACATTAGCCAGGGCACTGCAGGGCTTTCCATGTTACAGCATTAGAATAAAAATAATGTGCTAGAAAATGCTGTTTTGCAGCAGATTGGAGAGCACAACGATTCCTGGCATGGAGCTGGATCAAAGCCGAATCCTATAGCATTAATTATGCAAACACCAACGAGAGACATTTTGCTAGTTAAAGCAAAGAAAAATAATCAGATCGGTGTCGGTACAGTGTGAAGCAGCAAAACAGATTCTGTGCAAACGATTAAATTCATTTGTGCAGTCAACCTGCACGGACATTTCTTCCAGATCTGCGAGTTCTTGTGCCAGTTTTCTCAAATGTGAGAAAACATGGAGCTCACACACAAGTCCATGTCAGACACGGTATCACTCCTTAAGTTTTTTGAGGTTTTTTTAAAATTTTCATAGTTTATCTGACTGGTGAGGCTCAGCCACAGAAAAACCAGCCAGGCACATACGTGTCTGGTGTTGGTGTGCTAAATCAAACTGATTTTCCTTGGGCCAAGTAGTAAAACTCCATAACTACTCTGTAGGAGACAAGGATAGGAGTTGCTTGAGTAATGAAATGATGGAAGAGAGGAAATGGGAGATATGTGGTGGGATAGGAGATATGTGCCAGGATAGGAGCTCATCTGAGAGACAAAAGCAAATTAGAGCCGTTTCCTCTAACAAGGCTTAGTTAAAATAACAACAAACTGCAAATCCAGGTAAAAGGGAGCAAATAAACAACTTTGTATAACAACTAAATTTATATAAACTCAGTTCTTTAAAATAATCTAGGAGCACACTTGGCTGAGTACACAGACATCCAACCTGCCTCAGGTTTCAGTTAAATCAGTTTGGAGGATTGGACAACCCAGAAGTGTTGTATTGCACTAAATAGTTCATTTTGTTATTGCACAAAGGTGATTTTTGCACACACACATAGCACAGGAACTGTGATACAGAAGGGAAAATCACCAAGTCCCTGGGGAAGGACACGGGCAGGATGCAATTCGCTCTGTGTGAGTATTTGGGGGGGCTCCATGGGGTTCAGCTCTCACTGGCACCCAGGTTTCTGCCTCAGGCACCTTTTCCCCTGTGGTATTTTGGATTCACTATCACGCTCACATTTGGAGCACTGTCCACCTCCATAAGCTTCATTCTGCTGCCTCTGCTTGTCAGACTTTAATTGCTTTGTCAGACGCTAATTACAGCTCTTTCACAACTCCGCTCTCTGGTTATTGCATCCCGGACCCAGCTTTCTTCGAGAGCCTCCGAAACGCACGGAAATATTTCCAGCCAGTTCCCCACTCTGGGATGGCTCACCAATACCTCCGGCTGTTCCCGTGTTCAGAGGTTTTGTTTCAAAGGGCATTGCTCAGATCTCTGATTTTCCGGAGGAGTTCCATTGCCGGGATTCTCTGCTCTCCTCCCTTGCCCGAGGCAGCCGAGCGCTGTAACTCCGAGCGCTTCCCAGCCAGCCTGTGCCAGAGCCCGGCTGCCTCCTGGCTGCCCTCTTTTGTGACACCTACGGAGATGCATTGTTTAAAAGCTCGCTCATTGTCCCTGGTGCACCCGGGAGGTTTCTTTCTGACGCAGTTTTTTACCCATCTATTCTCCTCCTCATGGCTTGGCTGTTAAATCCCGGTTATGTGCTGTCGGCAGTCACGGAAAGCCAAGGAGCTGGAAAAATCACGGAGTAGTTTGGGTTGGAAGGCTCATCCCATTCCACCCCCTGCCATTCCACCTTCCACTATCCCAGGGTGCTCCAAAACCCCTCCAGCCTGGCCCTGGACTCTTCCAGGGATGGGGCAGCCACAGCTTCTCTGGACAAACTGTGCCAGGGCCTCACTACGCTCCCAGGGAAGAATTCCTTCCCTAGACCTTATCCAAATTTATCTTCTTTCAGCTTTAAGCCATTCCTCCTTGTCCTGTCACTCCAGGCCCTTGTCAAAAGTCCTTTCCAGCCTTCCTGTAGCCCCTTTTAGATACTGCAAGGGGCTCTAAGCTCTCCTTGGAGCCTTCTTTTCTCCAGGCTCAACATTCCCAACTCTCTCAGGCTGTCAGCAGATTTTTCTGTATCCACAATGATCACCTTTAATAACTTGAATGGTTATGTGATGATAATGAACCCAAGAGACCACTTATTTTAGAGGGTCACCCTAAGCTTCAGAAGTTTGTCTTCACCCCCCAAGTCCTGCTCTTATAACAAAGAGTTTCCTTCACCATGTCTGCATCAGCCTTCAACATCTGGAATGGCAAGTGGGACCTGGGTCTTTAGTGTCTCTATGTCTGTATGTAAATGGTACTAGAATAAGTGTCTCCACAAAAATAATTACATCTACTTCTGGCAACCATTTGATCTCACACCTCTTAGAAATACTAAAACAATTTCAGAACTCTCGATTCCAGCTTTGATCCAGACATGCCAGGAAATCGTTATTTCTATATTGCAGCCACATTTGAGCATCAATCCTACTGAGTTCCAAGTGACCATGTTTTAAAAGTGGCAAGAAACAATCCTCTGGATACAACAATAATAACGAGCACTCAAGAGCTTTGCTGTCCTGGAAAAAGGTCACCTGCTGAAGAGCATCCTTGGCAGGACCAAGGGATTTTGTTTCACACACCAGAAGGCAGCAAAGCTGAGGGGTGGGCACAGCACACAGCAAAGGGTTCAGGCAGCTGAAACACCCCAAAATATTAAACACTGCCTCCTCCCTAAGAGAAAAATGGTCTGAATGGTTGCAGTGCATTTCCCACTCCCAAGCAAATGTTTCCAAATAAAGAAAAGGGGTTCCAGTTTCACCCCTGACTCTTAAGGAGAAGCTCCAGAACTTTCTGTGTTTTTCTCACCGTGGTTGGTTCAGTGCCAGGATAGGAGCTCCTGTTGGGTTTTGGACATGTTTCTCAAAGGCTGTTTCTATTGGGCAGCAAGCCAAATTATCCCTCCTTGACCCTTGTATACTTAAAAAGCAGCACAGAGGTGCTCAGGGCTTTTTGGGGTGTCTTAGCTGGTGCTAGAGGTTTCTCTGCACTGGCCCAGCTTTTGTTTTATTTCTGTATTGTTTATTTTCACATTTATTAAAACCTTTGCTTTACAAAACACACCTGAAGAGCCTCTTGCAATTATTCTAAGCCACTCTGAGAAGTGCTGGACACCCTCAGAACTTGATACATCTGGGGCCCATTACATGCTGACCACGTGTAGGATTGTAACACTGAACACCCCAAAATGCACCTCAGCAAAGTTATCTCCCTCTTCCCCTTTTTTTTATTGATCCTGTAATAACTAGGAACAGCTCTAAATTGTGACTGAGATGAGATAAGCACGGTTTGGATCTCCACGAGGGCCCTCCAGGACAGGTTGGTGGTGGATGCTGCGCAGCCCGAGCCTCCCGCGGGCTGCGGGCGCCGTGCCCTGCCCGTGCCGGCTGCGCCTCCCACCCCCGGCTCTGCGAGAGGGACCATCTGCTCTGCGGCCAGGGAAAGGCACTCTGGGCTCAGATGGAGCTGGGGCTGCACCCAGATGAGCCAAAGGATTCCTGGTTTAGCCTTTTCTCTGGTGCTCACCAACAGTTTCTTGTCTGATATTCATTGTTAATGTATTTGAGCCAGAGCTGCATCCAGATGAATGAAGGGGTTCCTGGTTTAGCCTTTTCTCTGGTGCTCACCCACAGTTTCTTGTCTGATGTTCATTGTTAATGTATTTGAACCAGAGCTGCATCCAGATGAATGAAGGGGTTCCTGGTTTAGCCATTTCACTGGTGCTCACCCATGGTTCCTTCTCTGATGTTCATTTTTGCTATGTTTGAGCCAGAGCTGCATCCAGATGAGCCAAAGAATTCCTGGTTTAGACCTTTCTCTGGTGCTCACCCACAGTTTCTTGTCTGATGTTCATTTTTTCTGTGTTTGAGCCAGAACAGCATCTAGATGAGCCAAAGAATTCCTGGTTTAGCCTTTTCTCTGGTGCTCTTCTCTGGTGCTCACCCATAGTTCCTTCTCTGATGTTCATTTGTTCTATGTTTAACTAGGAATGTGTGGCCATGGTTATTACTGTGCTCAAAGCCAAGCACTTTATCCCATTTTATTCCTTACACCCCAAAGCAATCCCAGCTATCCCTATCTCCCTATTCCCCACCATTCAAAGGACCACGTCCCCTTCTCTTCATGGCTTCCGCAATGAACCTGCAGAATTTCTCAGCTCTGAAAATTCATTTTTTCCCCTTGAGTTTCAATGCTGCCTTATGGGTCCTTTGTTCATTGTCAAACAAGCTGCTGATGAGCTGTACCTCTTTTTGTCCTCTGCTTCTGTAATTAGCAAAACTTGGTGGCGAAAGCCTCTGTTGTGTACAAAGCACCTGCATTTCATCTCACTGGAAGCAGCACTTTCCTAGCTGGAATGCAAGCACCTGCCTCTTGAAGCACAGTAATCCCACTAATTGGCTCCTCCTCTCCATTTTGCCTCTAAATATGCATTTTGTAGGGTGAAAAGAAGCGCTACCACCTGCTACCACTCTTTTTTTTTTTTTGCATCATTCCCAGTGGATTTCTTCTAGATATTTATCCAGGGCAGAGAAGCTGTTTCCCCTCCAGGTTTATTCTCCACAAGTGTCATGTAATGGGTTTCCATCCTTGCAGGAGGGACGTGTGTGGCTCCCAGAGCTGCTTCCCGAGCTGACCCGCAGCTGCTGGCACATTTGGGATTTGCAAAGCCTTTAATTATCCCCCTTTCATTGTATCAGTCCAACGCTGCCTCTGAGCACGTAATATATTATTTTAGTAGGCTGCCACAAGAGATCTCTCAGAAACATCATTTAATTCATGAGCCAGCATAGGTGTGTGCTATTTGTATTATAACTTACAGCTTTCTTAATATTGGAGTGGTCCCTTGTATTTGGGAGTTGCTCTTTTGTTGGCTTTCCATGAATATTTGCAGTCCCCAGGAGTGTTTGTGCTACTGATGTTGCAAACAAAACAAAATGTATAAGCATATTATTTAGAAATTTCAAACACCTCACGAAAGCTTTTAAATGACAAGGTTTAGACTCATCAGAGGTGTCCATAGGGCAAGAAGAAGAGGGAATAGAAAACAAATCTCAAGCATTTGGCTTTAAACAAAAATTCTGTGGGATTTTCTGTCCCTTCATCGTGCTAAGGTCGCACATTATGTTATCCAAGTGAAATGCACAGTTATCAACCCAGTTTTTTGATAATAAAAGCTACTGGCAGGAGTGCTATTGATAATTTTGGCACCAGAACACTAATTGATATTGCTTGCAGGCACTGGCAGTCCTCACTGCTTTGGGCAACCACTTTTGCTTGAATTTAGATATTTTCCCCTAATTCTAGACAGAATGCAGAGAACATTTTAGCTAAAGAAGTGAGTTTCAAGGCAAAACATGGAACTTGTTAAGAATCATTAGCATAATTTTGAAGGATTCTTGGGTTTCTGCCTGTTCAGTTTTGCATTATTTGGGGCTCAGCCATCAGCAAACTGCTGAACAAGGTGCTCACAAACGTTCTCCTCAGTGAGTTCTACACAGGTTGCTGTACACCTGAGCAGGGTGAGGGAGGTAGCAGGAGACATTGCACTGTCAAAGGTCAAGGAAAGGTACTTCCCTAAATAGAAATGGACTGAAGCATGGGCAGAAATCCCCATGATGCCCAAGAGAAACATTTCTCAGAAGTGTCAGTGCCTCGGTCTCCTGAAGCTTCCCCACAAAATATGGTTTGGCACTCACAGCCCCCTATCACTTCTCATCTCCTACATATCTTATCCAAATCTTTGTTTCCCTCCCTGCCTCCAGGAGAACACCAGATGCTTTTCAATACAGCACCTCTTGCTACTAAAAGCCGTCAGGAAATCATCCCTTCATGCATACTTGAGTGCATCACATCTGTGAATCTGCGAGAGATGCAATCCTTCTTGAAAAAAACCCCATTTTAAAAACCATCAGCATTTGCCAAAATCTGTTTCCCCTCTAGAAAAGGCTCCCTAATAAACTCCAGCCACTAAAGATCCTGGGCTAGTTTATCATCTCTTTTCCACGACCTTCATCTAACTTCAGCTCTCATACTCAAAGCAGGAGTGAGTTATTTTGATTAACGATGATTGCCTCTTTGTCAGCTCAGTAAATCAACTAAAATAAGAAACTCATACCTTGAAAGATTTAGAGGAGTTGCTGCCAAGTATTTTTATAAGGTCTTTATTCACTCTCCCTGCTCTCAGATGTGCCACAATAAAACCCCTTTGCGCTCTCAGTTCCCCTCCCTCCTCCTGCAGACGTTGCATTTCCCCGTGATTTCCGTGGAGCTGATACATTCATACAGCTGTAGGGCTGGTTGATTTTCTTGTTTGTGCAGAGTCATCACTGATCTTACACACGATGGGAGCACAGCAGGAGGATTGGGGGCGGATGGTGACTCTGGCTGTGACAGGAGGGGTTTCGCTAACAGCGGCTGGAGGCTTGGCAGGCTGGGGAAAAGGGCTTGGAAGCTGCCAGGGGAGGAGCACCTCACTCCATCCCAGCTGGACAGGACAAGGAGGAATGGCTGTGAACTGGTACAGAGCAGGTTTGGATTAAATATAAGGAAGAAATCCTTTCCTGTGAGAGTGGGGAGGCTCTGGCACAGCTGGCCCTGTGGCTGCCCCATCCCTGGAAGTGTCCAAGACCAGGCTGGATGGGGCTTGGAACAAACTTGTCTGGTGGAAGGGCAGAAGGGTTGAAACATGATGGTCTTTAAGGTCCTTTCCCTCCCCAGCCCCTGTGTCAGGGCCTGACCTCTCTCATAGCAAAGAAATTCTTTCTTATATCTGATCTAAACTTCCCTCTTGTTCTAAACATCCCTTTCAGTGCCCTGTCAGCAGCTGGAAGCTGTCAAAGAGGGAGGGATGGGACATGTTGATCTTAAAGATTTTTTTTCCAGCCTAAATGATTCCATAATTCTGTGATGGACACGGCCAGCTCTGTGGCAGTGGTGGCCTTGCAGCCCTACATAGGAATTAAGGATGAGATTTCCCCTCACCATTTTGGGAACAAGTTGGAACAGAGACACCTTTGATGCTTTTGACACCAGAGATCCAACATGTCACAGGTCAGGACAGCACAGGCAGAGGATCAAACCACCAGCTTATGCTGATGACAGAGTGGAAAAGCACCTTGTTCCTTCCTGGCCTCCTTGTAACAGGGCGTGAGGATGGGGATCACAAGGGTTTGACATGGAAAAGGGGACAGCAAGGGGCAGAAGAGAAGGGTTTCTTAAAGATGAATCCCTGTCCATGGCACCCCATCAGCTCAGCCACCAAGGGCACAAGAGAAGAAAGTTTTCAGCAGAGCAATGGCACTGAGACCAGATCTGCACCTTAAATACGACTCAAATAGAGCTGAGCATTCATTACCACAGATTTCACGCTGTCTTTCAACAGGCAGCCAGGACAAAATGAAGCCCCTGTACTCAGTAAAAGCAATGCCAGACACAAATAACTGTTTTCATGTAAAATCTTGGTGGCTTGTGCCAATATAAGCCAAGCAGTAGCCACAGATGTTAGCTAAGGACATCTTAGCGTTGTGTTCACTGTGCATTCTGCAGCCTAATTACACTGCCTTCATTATTAATAACGTACAAACTGAGTAGTGATAGATTAATACAGTTTTCATTATTTTACTGTAGGTCTTTTACAATATAAGTCAAAAGCAAGAGGATAGAAAGAAAAATAAAAATCCTGAGATGAGGAGAGATTGTTGCGAACACAAAAATGAGAGATAAAGTATTTCTGAAAAACAGACATTTCTCTCACTACCATTATGCCAAAAATAATGGAGACTGACATCATTTGGAAGGGAAAGGGAAACAATCAGAGAATATTAATTGGGGCACACATCATGCAGTGATTTTGAATTCCTCTATGCAGAAAGACAGAGAGGAAAAAGTTGCTATATTCTTGCAGCCTCTGGCTGGCTGTGGGCAGAAAGGGAAGGTCGTGCTTGAAAGAGGAGCCAGAGTTGCCCTGGAGTCAGCTGGAGCCTGTGTTCAAAGGGGGCAGCACTTCAGCTTTTGGGGTATGTGCTGTGCATTTGTAGTTTTTTCTTTCTTTTTTTTTGTTTTTAAGCTGAAAAATGAAGACCTCTTGACTTGCCCCAGGCTATCTAACCCAACTTCACAGCCCACTCCTGTTACAAAAGTACTGGTTCTACCTGTTAACCTGCCTGCTAGAATATTATAAAACATATCAGGGTCCTAGAATAAATACCTCTTTAAGCTATTGCAGAAAAAAAATAGATATTGGAAAGGTAATTCAAAAAGGCCAATCTTACTTTTTTGGCTTTCACACAGTACAGATACTCTCTCTCTCTCTCTGTAGCCATTTCTGTGGAGATTTCTCATGCATAAATAAGCATTAACCACTAATTTGCAGTGTGAAAAGTATTATTCTAAGAAGAAACAAGGAAGATGGCCAGTGGGCCTGAGTAAATCACACACCACTTGTATGAGCTTATCCTTATTTTTCGGGTATTAGGGAACAGCAGCAAGAAATCCTGCTAAGTGCTCCCCATGCCAGCCAGACTCCCTCGGCTCCTCCAAACCATCCCTTCCCAAACCCAGCTTGCCAGGCAAGAGGGCAAGAGCTGCAGTGGTGCTAACACAAGGGACTGCATAATTTCTTATTTTTTCTTCCTTGATCACTTCATGGTCTTGCTTACAAAAGCACCTTCGGCAACTGGAAGACGTTGGATGCACCCTGAAGCCAAGAGGGATAATTTTTCAAGTGGTTTGCACAGATCCCTTTTATACAGGATATTTATATACGTATCATATGGGAGGGAAACTGAAAAGAATTAGGCTCCTAAACCCCTCGGGCTGCTCTTCCCTGGGAATTTGTGCTGGAGTGGAGCGATCCAGCTCTTCTTCAACATCTCCCCCATGTGGCACCAGCAACGCTCACAGCACGCGATTCACTCCCAGCCAGGAAGAAGAGGCTGCTCCTCAGTGGGGAACATTTTCCTGTAAATCCACACCTTAGTGGCCACCAGCTTTCTCATGGTGTTGGTTCACAGGGTCCTTTGTCCTGGCTCCATCCCACTCGTCATTCTGAGTTTTGGTGCTTTCCCCTTCCGTAGAAATAATGTTGATATCTTTGAAAGATCAGGCAATTTCTTCATGTGAGCTCTTTATTTACTTGGGATGCATATTCAGAGCCTCTCCATTTAGGAGGATGAGTGCTGTGTGCTTGAAATCTAATGAAAGTATAAGTTGGGCGACTGAGCAGCAAATTATTGGCTTTTCCATAAAAGCCAGTCTCCACATGCTGGAGTGGAGGTTAAGTACAGAGAGCAGGTCAAAAACTATCAACAAAATACTTAATTAATATTATATATCAAATGAAAAAATATCATGGTTTCCTTATAATGAGATTTTTCCTGTAACATTTAACTCACAGAAAGGGTGGCTAATTCCATTTACGTTAATATTAAACCAGCATACTTCTGCTTTTAGCTTAATCACTAAGCAACCAAGTTACCAGAAGAACGCAGGTTATCCAGCAATTATCCCACAGACACGTCTGGGGCTGAATTCTGACATTGCACCATTAAAATCCATGGAGATTTTCCCGAGAGTCCCATGACAGGAATGCTAAGGATATAAAAACTGACATATGAATACATGTTAATTGGTCCCAATCCCATTCGTGGTTCCAATCCCATTCAAAGCCTTTTAATTCATGGAAGAGTTGGGCAGGAATGATAGCACCAATTATTGCAATACCAAGGTGAATTACTTGATGTTTATTATTAACAGCATCTTTTAAAGCAATTTTCATCCTAAGGATCTCAAAGCTTTTACACATTAATGAATGGAGAGCCTCACACCATCACTGTGAAGCAGGCAAATATTATTCCCAACTCACAGATAAATTAGGAAATGGGAATTAAATAACATCCTTAAGTTTGTGCAAAGGATAAAAGACACCTTTTCCCTGAAGGAAGAACAGATCTGAAGTAGTGACAGGGTGTTGCAACCAGTGAATTCATCTCCCTGCTGGGAAAAATTGGAGTCCCGAGAAAATCTGTGGTTTGTCAAAACTCCGTGCAAACGAAATTGAATGGAATGCATTTAGCATGGATGCCTTCCTAGAAGGGAGCTAAGCCTACAGCCTAGAAGGAGTTAAAGTATAAAGGATTGCTACATCTGGACAAGATCTGTTGCCAGGGTTAACTCACGAGGCTGTTTGGAATATTTCTGCAGGAAAAACAGCAGCCCAACATTCACTTTCAAAAACCAGCTCTTCCATTTGAATTTGTTTTCCAAAACAAGACAGCTTTTGCTTACAAAATTAGCTCCCTACCCAGCATCTGAGGAAGGAATCTGGGGAAACAGCTTAATTTTTATCAAGCAAGTGCTTAAAGCAACTGTTGATATATGGGGAGAGAACGCAAACACTCGCTCTGTCTCGCAGAGCCATTAAATATTTATTGGTTTTTCTGAGACAAAAATACAAATGTAAAGCTTGGCTGGCTCCCACCTCCTGCAGGGCTCAGCCTGGTGACCCCTGAGCTCAGAGGTTGGGGGGGAAGTTTGAAGCTGAGTCAGGAGAAGGATTTGCTACAGGATGGAGCTCTTGGGTTTCCCAGTGGCTTGGTCCAGCACCACGGTGCAGCTGCAGCTCACTTTGGGCTGAGGTGAGGTGTTTTAGCTCATTTTTTAACTAGAAATGGAGCAGGAGAAAAGACTTTGAGGGAAGAGAACACGTTTTCCTGAGTCTTCACATCTTGTGCTTTCCGAGCGCCATGTGAGGCTAACTGGGATTTTCTGTCTCATTTGCTGGCTGCACATTTGGGGTTTTCTCCTGTTATTAACTGAAAAATCTGCATTGCTGATAAACTGCTGTGATAGCAAATACATTCTGGTCTCCCCTAATTGCTTCTTCTACATTTATGAAGATACTCATCGTTTCTCTCTCATGAACTCCAATTAAAGCTTGCAGAGCTCTCACACACACCCTGCTCATGAATACACATGGTGTTCTAAGTGAGACAGAATTGTCACCTCTTCTTCACTGTTCAACAGGACTCTGCAAAAGGAACACTCTGTCCTGGGCCACCTGCTCAGAGGTGTGAGGGCCTTTTGTGAAGGAATCACAGAAACTGGAATTTTGGAATTACCTGGACATGAAATCAATTGGCATATGCAGGATCTGCAGAGATCTGCCTGCAGAGATCTCAGCTTCTTTATGCATTTTCTCTTTTAATCAGTTCTGGTCCCTCTCTGAATCAAAGAAAGGCGTCCATCAGGTTTTCTCAGGTGCAATACCCTTGTCTATACACACACATATACACATGTATATCTTTATTTTTCTCTCTCTGAGTGCTGAGTTGCTGCTTTACAACCCCCAGCTTTCCACTGGCCTGGCTGTCCTCTCCTACTGACCTCCACACCATCATAAAAACATAAAAGTCAACACTAACTTATAAACAACTTAACAAACAACAAACCTGCTGAGAGCCTTGCCTCTGCACCCTTTAAAAGTGGTGTTCTGCTCTCCTCTCTGTACATGTGATTTATTTTATATTTTTTTTAGTCTCCTACTCTTTCAGGGTTGCAAATATTGAAAGCATTTCTGAGCTTTCAACAGCAATATCAAACCTAATTCGGAATAACAAGGTTTTTTCCAGTTTCCAAAGGAGAGCAAAATAAGAAAGAATGAGAATGAAATCAGAACCGACCCGATGTCACCGTGCTGAACCACCTTGCAGCCAGTGAATTACCACCAGTGCCAGCCTACAGCAAATGCAATTTGGGGATTCAGCACTATTATTTAGTGATACAAGTATTCCTTTGCAGTCATGGTAGGCAACAGAATCCATCCTTTGCATGGTTCCAGCTCAGGTTTGAGGGGTGGGAAAAGCACAGACTGTCTCAGAGGGAAAAAACTTCATAAATTCATCCTGAATCTCTCCCAAGTAAATAAGGAACTGATCTTTCTCCAAGGCTGCAACCCTCATTTTTACAGCCATTTTGTAAACTTCCTCATCCTGAGTCTTGCTCAGAAGATTCATGGGGTTTGAATCAGGCATGACCACCAGGCAGGGTGGGACCAGCACCCATGGGTCACTGAGGATGTGCAGGGCTGGGCTGGTGGAGGAGCAGCACATTCCAGCTCCCCTGGTGAGAGGTGCCTCTGATCCCTCACCACAGAGCACATCATTCTCCAAATAAACTGAATTCATAGCCCACAAATGAATTTTCCCTCCCCTCCCAGGCCATGGAAGAGGCAGCAGGTTGTCAGGTACCTGTTCAGGGGAAAGCATCACAAGCCAGGCTGTGTCACACATGTCAATAATGTCATTGGACACAACGAGGTCCTTGATGAATCTTCAAAGGTTCTGCCTTTTATCTTCTCCTCCTTCAACACAAGTCAGTGTTCTGTGCTCCCTTTTAGACCTAGAGGGATCATTAGAAGATGTGCTGCTGGCTTGAAGCAGCCATTCCTTCTTATGGAAATGGGACAGCAAGAATAATGTAAAAAAAAATATATATATACAGAGCAATACAGAGCAAAAAATACAGATACAGAGTAAGTAAGTTTGGCTTTCGGGCTTTCCTCTAGGTACACCCTGAGTTGAAATGAAGCTGTTTTCCAAGCCAAACCAGCTCATGGGTTGTGCAGGCTGACATAAATTAACACCAAGATATGTGCACACCAACTCACAGCTGCATTTTTATAATATTCCATAACAGAATTTGCATCATTTCCCTTTCTGCAGCCCTCAAAACACATTGGTGTGGCAAGGACGCTTTCAGAACTCTAATAATTCCAGTTTTTTGAGACACAGAGCAAATCCTCCTTTCCCTGCTCTTCCTGTTGATACTGATAGGACCCACTCGTGTGAAAATAAAGGCCATGGGGTGTTGCTCCTGAAGTTCTGCTACAAGTCTGAAGCACAGATGGTGAGAAACGTTTAAGTAACAAACAAAGTATTCCAACAGCATGGTTGGTTTTATACAACAGCCCTCTGTAGAAAAAAAAGAACTATTTTTAAAGGTCAGTTGGAGAAATTGCACTGCTCTGCTACCAGCTCCCCAGCAATTATCGTGGCTGTCTCCACAACAGGCTGCTTGGGAAGGCAACAGGGACCACTGGAGAAAAGATTATAATGTAAAAGGGCTTGAGAAATTATTGTTTTGTCTGGTTAGAAATGGAGGGTAACACAAAAAAATGCCCAACAGCTGGTGGGATGTTAAATGGCTAAATATAAGTCATGCCAAGGAGGTTTTCCTTTTTTCCATAAACTGAAAGACTCTAACCTTAAATGATTTATTTACAGGGTGTCAGTGTCAGGCTTAAAAGGCTTAAGGTGGTGACAGCTTAAATACTCAGATATTTTCCAGAGAAAAACAAGGCAATATCCTCTGTCCAAGCTGGCATTAACTTCATCTGCAGATCTGTCCTGGCACACACCTACTCAAAGTTTGTCCCACGAGTCAGTGAGGACTGGAGCTGTTTGATTCAGAGTAAAGGAAAAAAACCCCAATCAACCAAAAAATCACACACACAAAAAAGCTACAACACCACATTTTAAAGAAAAAATACTTCTAAATGTAAATGAAAATGTTCTTTCTCCTATGGTTTTTGGGCAATGAAGATGGGCTATTTTGTTAACAGCTCAGGTTAGAAGCACCACCAGGTTGATTTTCTGTCTTTACGCAAGAAATAAATGAACTCCCCAGCAGAGAAGCAGCTGAATATCTCAATACCCTCCCAATCTCATACCCAGCCAGCAACTGAAATCCAAGTGAAGCAAAGGCAGATGCCCCACAAAGCTGATCTTGCTCTGAAGTCATCATTTGTGGTATGATCTCATTCAAGAAGTCCAATGCAAACCCCAAGGTGGTTTTGATGTGTTTGCATTCCCTCCAGAACAACACCTGAGGATAATCACAGCACTGCTGGGAAAGGCACTGAAGAGTTGCTGTTTCTCCCAAAGAACTTCAAATCCACTTGAAGTCAATTAAACACTTCATGGAAGGAATTAAACGGACTGAATTTCCTGAAAGGTTGGTTTTGAGGGCAGGCATCCAGCAAAATATCCTGTGCTCCATCATATCAGAGACCCCACATCCAGGGCTGGTGCCTGGGTGCACCTTTTCTGTTCATTACATAAATGAACAGACAAATTTCCAAATTCCTTTGGAAGCAGCTGGATTAGAGCTGCTGCACAACTCAGCCCTCGTGTACCTTCTGCTCCACGCCAGCCCAGTCTCTCACAATTGCAATTAGAAACAGAAACTCAAGAAAAAAACAAATCAAAAAGTAATTTAGGCAAAGCTGGGGGGCGATTTAAAGTTTGAAGGTATAATGGATTCACGTCACGTGTGTCTCAGAGCAATAAATCCTGCTTAGGGAAATGTCTGAGGAAAAAAAACCACTGCTAGGCTATAAAATTCCACCTCTGAGGATTATAAAACAACAGGCACAGAGCAAACATCCTTTCTGAGCATAATAGGACTGTCAGAAATGATTGACAACAGTGACAATCTATCAGAGGCTGCCGTGTCCCTGCCACAGCGCTGTGCACGGGGCTGTCTGGCAGCGCTGGAATTGTTTATTCACTCCAACACCAGGGGAGGATGGGACAATCACGGGAATAAACTCACCTCTCCTCCCCCCTGCTTTGATGCACCCGCATTATCTCGGCACACCTTTTCGTTCAGGCAGCACAATTTCCATTTTTGGAGCCCTCCCCTGGCCAGGTGGGCATGGGCATGGTCACACCTTTAATTCAGGCGGCACAATTTCCATTTTTGGAGCCATCCTCCCCTGGCCAGGTGGGCACTGAAACAGTCACACCTTTAATTCAAGTGGCACAATTTCCATTTTTGGAGCCATCCCCCTGGCCAGGTGGGCACTGACACGGTCACACCTTTAATTCAGGCAGCACAACTGGCATTTTTAGAGCCCTCCCCCGGCCAGGTGGGCATGGGCACGGTCACAGCTTTAATTCAGGCATCACAATTTCCATTTTTGGGGCCATCCTCCCTGCCAGGTGGGCACTGACACAGTCACACCTTTAATTCAGGCAGCACTATTTGAATTTTTGGAGCCCTCCCCCTTGCCAGGTGGGCACTGACACAGTCACACCTTTAATTCAGGCAGCACAATTTTCATTTTTGGAGCCCCCCCCGGCCAGAACACGGTCACTGACAGAGTGAAGGTGCTGCCCGATGTCGGGGATGTGCTGCACTCCCGGGACACGCCCCAGGAGGAGCGATCCGGGCTCAAAGCTCCATCCCTGACCCGCAGGGAGGGCGCTGCTCCTTTCCCGGAGCTCTCAGCCCAGCAGCCAGCGCACAAACGCTGTGGCCAGGGGTTTTCAGGAGGAGGAAATCCTATCCAGGGCGCGGAAGGGATGGAGAGCACCGGGGTCAAGAGATCCTGCAGATTGTAATGACTTTCATTAAATCACTGTCTTCCCTGGGCTGGATTTGAGCTGACAGCCTATTGCTGAGAGACTCCACACAGCTTATTACCTCTCCCTGTGTGCAGTTTAACACTGCTGACGGGGCTGATGGATCAGCAGCCCCTCAGCCAGCCCACACCACAGCTGCCAGCACCATTCTCCAACCAGTTTGCCACCTCAGCCATTTCTCTAGCCAGGAGGAGTGCAAAATATGCCCCATTCTCCATGGAGAAAATCTATATGGGAGATGAGAAGAATTTTTACCCCCACTCCACAGCTTTTTCTCCATGCTGTGCTTACCAAGTGACCTCTGATTTTCCCTATAAAGCCACAGTCACTACTGTCACAGTTGCTTGCACACAACTACCACAAAACTGAAGCATTAAAATCAGTGAAAAGTGGAGTAAATGAAGAAAAGAGAATCTTCCAAGCAGCCAAGGGCGAAATAAACATGGCCTAATATATGAAGGGACTGGGCTGATGCTTAGGGACACAGAGTCCACATTCCAACTATCAGAAAATCCAGCTGTGAAGCCCCAGGCAGGCGCCCTGGTGCCTCTGTGCTGTGGTTCCCTTCTCCACTCTGATGAGCATCCTTGTCCTTTGTGCTCTCAGTGACACCTGGCTGAGAGAGCAGGGACCTGTCCCTTCACAGGCAGCTGCACATGGTCCCCAGCACAGCCTCCTCTAAAAGCCCTCACAGTGTTTTTCGAAGTGGAAAGCTCTGTGTGTTGATGCAGTGATTCATCTTAAGCCAAAAATTGATTCAAGATCTAAGTTAGATCCGTGGTGGACCCAAAACCTTTGTTTCAGCAACACCTCCTGGTGTGTGTCCAAGCAGAGTTCCAAAAATGTGTCCAGTTTCTCTCCAAAGCAGAAGGGCAGCAGGCACGAGGCATCACCCTCACATCACCCCTGCCCTTCCAAAGCAGATTAATAGTGGCAGAGAAGTGAGAAATGCCCATTAACTGTCCCCTCTGACCAGTCACTCCTGCTGGGTTAGCAGTCCAGCTGACTTCTACCCAAAATTTCAAGTTGGATGTTCTCTCCTCAAATTATCTACCAGTCAAAATCAGGTCCTTGGCAAGAGAGGGGAGTCAAAGTGCCAAGCACTGGATTTCAGCTTATCTCTGCACAGAGCTTTGCACAATCAATACTGTTTAGAGCTGCAGGGCTCCATCTTCCCATAAAACCACTAACTGGGAAGCAAAGAGAGAAGGGAAGAGAAAGGAAATAATTGCATTGGTGAGATTTTTTTCCTCCTGTGTGATTAGAGCCACAGGGCACTCTGCACTCAGGGTTATATATTCACATGTTTATATTCACACGCTGGTGGGGATATTCCTGTTGATATTCCTGCCAGCCTCATGTTTCTTTCATTCCTCAGAGGATTTGTTTTATTGGGTTTTTTTTAACTGGATGTTATCACCTGTTTACTTCCATCCTTCTACTCACCACTACCACTTCCCACCTTGTCATTCTTCCAACTTGAAAATCCCAGGCAAGAAAACATCCTGTCCTTTCTGGGAAGGGATCCAGGCACATCATGAGGATACAGGAGCACTTGACATTTCCCCATTGTTCTTAGCATTTCCTAATCAGTCTCTCTATCACAGGCACCAATTAATATGCATTCAGGACAGCTGATAAGTAGGAAAGCAATTCTTGGGTGCTAAAAATAGAATTCCTGCACAAGGGGATTATCAACAGGTATCTTTTTGCCCCATATTTATTTTTATCTGGCACATGCAGATGCCTGTAAGAATCTGCCTGCTCTCATGCCTGACTCCCCAGAGGTATTCCAAATACCTGGAACTTGCACGGGGTTGGATGGGGCTTGGAGCAACCTGGTCTGGTGGAAAGTGTCCCTGCTCAGGGTAGGGGGTGAAATGGGATGAGCTTTAAGGTCCCTTTCAACCCAAACTTTCTGCCCAAAATTTCAATCTGGATGTTTTCTCTTCAAATTATCCACCAGTCCAAATCAGCTCCATGCCAGGAGAGGGGAGTAAAAGGGCCAAGCACTGGATTTCAGCTTATCTCTGCACAGAGCCTCACACTGGGAGGATTCCATGGATTTCCATGGATCCTGTAGAATTCTGGGATTCTGTGATTTTATTCCCACCTGCAGGGGAATCTACAGAACTCATTCCCACTGTGGGAGCAGAACCAAAAGCACAGTTCTAACCCCTTGTGTTCTCCATGACACTTCAACAGCACTAACCCTGGTGGTTGGGGGTAAATGGAGGTGGCTTGGTTAAAGATGTGCCAAAGTGAGATCAGCACCATCCTCACAGAAATGAAATCCTGAGCACAACAGGAGCTGCTCCCTGTGCACTCCACAGCCTCCAAAGCCTGGGCTGGCTCCTTGTGCAAACACACAACATTAAAACACACGTGCCACTGTCACAGGGATCCCAGGCCACTCCCCACGTGCAACGGGATCCCTGCCAGCCAAAGTCATCAGGACCAAAGGTTTTGAAAGTGAGAGAAGATAAGATAACCACCAGACTCCAGGTGGGAGAACACAGAAATAGAATGGGCCAACCCCAGTCCTGGAGAGCTCAGAAGATCTCAGGACAGCCTCAGGCTTCCTTTGCCTGATTTTAGGGCTTGCCAGAGTAGAATGGAGAAGAGACCATCCTGTTTCAAAAGAGCCCTCTGACAGAAGCTGTCATTTTCCATCCAGGCTTTGCAAATAAAGACCAAAAGGGAATATAAAAAGATAAATACAATTAATATTTCAAAGGGTGTTTTTTGTAGGCTGAAGGAAACACTGCAACACAGCAAAGCTACAGAGAAAGAGATTTTTTTTTTGTTGAAGCAGCAAAGGCACAAAGAAACATCTGCACATCATTTCATGACTTTTAACTGGCATTTTAGAGCTTGGCTAAACCAACAGCTCAGTTGTCTGGCACTTCTAAAACTGGCATTCAGCACAGATGCTTAGTGGACAGATGATTTTCTTTCGGTAGTGCTGATGCTGGATTCCCATCAATGGGGTTATTGCTGTGTTCCCATCAATGGGTACATTGCTGTATTTTCTCCTGAAATTAAGGGCCATTTTTAACCCTGAATATGAGGCTCAGCCCCAGCACAAGCTGCACACTCTGTGCACTGAGATGTTCTTCCCACAGCTGCAGATTTCAGAAGCCAAAATCAGTTTGAAAGAAGAGTCAGCAATTAATGTTCTCCACTGCTAAAACTGCACATAAAACCACAGTTTTTTCCTCCAGATCCATGTGATATGCCTTCCTCACATCTTAGCACACGTGTGTATTGATTTCCTACCTGTGCATCCATCAGGAGGTGCCTCATCAGCATCATGGCACTTTTCAGAGATTCCTTCTCACTGGGCAAAAAGGCATCTTCATCCTCATCCAGGGTTTTTGACTTTTTGACGATGAAATGGGAGATCTGGTCATTCAAGGAATGCAGTGATTCAACAGCTGTGGAGACAGAGAGGGAGAGCAAGAAACAGGAATGAAACCATGCTGGGGGAAGCCAACATTTTTTTTTCACTTTGAGATCAGTGTCATTTGTAGCTGGAAATAATTGGTCCCCATTGCCTCCCCTGGATTCTCCTGAGAGGAGCAGCAAAGGCATCATACAGACATGGGGACAAGGCCCTGAGCAACCTGGTCCAGTGGAAGTGTCCCTGCTCATTGCAGGGTGAGTGGGATGAGGTTGTATTTAAGGACACTTCCAACCAAATCGTTCCAGGATTCTGTGATTGTGTTTCTAATCTCAAGTTACAAGTCACAGCTAAAGTGAAAATAGGAAAAAAAAATTAAGTCAGTCTCTTGACCCCCAGCCCAGAGACCTGCTCGCTCTGATGTGCAGGGAACCAGAACTCCAGACAACACGAGGGATGGAAGCTGGAAAAATTGTCTTTTTATTAGCTAGAGTAGGAGTGAGTCACACCAACAACTAAAATACTGCTCATTTTCTTTCTTCATGATTATTGGTATTTGAATCACTGTTAATCTTTTAAATTCTCCTTTGTGGGTTCAAATCCCAGGTATTATCTGTGAGATTCTGCTCCCAGTCAGAAATCACCACCTCCACAGCTCACAGAAATCCCCCAGCAATTTCACACGCTTTATGGAGCTGCAATTTATATATGAACCAATGGTCACATTTATTCCCACCCAATGAAAAGCTCTGGGCTTCTACAGATTTGAAAAATCTGCTCTGTGATTCGCTTTTCAACCCTCGCGAGTTTGGAGGTTTCATTTTTACTGCTGGCTCATTAAATAAATGAGGTCCAAATAATTCTCCAGTATATTTTCTTTGTGCTGGTGGCTCAGGCAGTGGAGCCCTTTGATAAGCACAGAGTAACACATCACTGTCACACCCCGAACGTGCTGCAAATCCTGCCTTGCTCAGACTGTTTATGAATAAAGCAATGTGTTATTTAGGACTCTCTGACAAACTGATCTTAAGAACACGAGGCAATTGAAATATATTCGACCTAGTTCTGTCTAAAGAAGATCTCACCACAAAATTTGAAGTAGTAAAGATTAGCCAGAAACCATTGCTCATTGAGGAGCAAATCTTCCCTAGACAAAAGGGCCATAACAAATCACAGTTGTGCCTCCAAAATGAAGGGAAAGCACAGAATCCTCCTTACTGAGAGGGTTTATTTTTCATTAGAATAATAAAATAAAATCTGTGCCTGGAAATGCCTTAGTGAGGGGATTGGGAGGATTCCCAGTGCTCAGGGTGTTCCTTCACCTCCTGCTAATAGAAAAGGGATGTGATGGAGGGTCCAAATAGAAATGGACCCTGTGATGGAGGGTCCATTTTAAACCACACCATAAATCATAGAATCATACAATGAATGATTTAGATTGGAGGGGATCTTAAAGATCATCCCATGCCATGGGCAGGGACACCTGCCACTATCCCAGGTTGTTCCAAGCCCTGTCCAACCTGGCTTTGGGCAATTCCAGGGATCCAGGGGCAGCCACAGCTGCTCTGGGCACCCTGTGCCAGGGCCAATCTTGACTGTGTAACAATTTCACTGCTGGGTGGGACTCGTGTGCAGCCCACAGTCCTGTTTGTCATCTGTGTGACCCAAACCCCTCCTGCTCATGGGCCTGGCCCCTGGAGCTGGAGATCCCCAGAGCGTTGCTCTGACACGGGGCCTGGGGAGCAGCGTGGCACAAAGGGGTGGTGAGAACCACGAGTAGCTGAGCTTCTCCAAGTGCCCATCAACAAATCATTTTGTAATCATATGTCCTCACACCAACCAACACGGGTGAGCCCAGGCAGCCGCAGGTTTTCCAGCCAGGAGAGCAGCAGGCACATGGCTGCACGCAGGCAGCAAAGGTTTGATTTTCTTATCACTTCTACACCGAACTAGCATCTCTATCAGACATGTCAGGCCTGAAAGCCATCTCCCCAGCACTAATGCACCAGTATTGATTCATCCCATCCCTTCTGACCAATGAGGAATTGAAGACAGATCATTTTTTTCCTACTCTGAAATTTTGGCTGGAGCCCTAAGCCCACATCTGCTTTCAGTAATGCAAAAGTACACCAGAGTTCTCCTCGAGCTGATGGCTCCCTTCCAGATTTACACAGACTGTGACCAGAAACTGGTGCATGGAGAACTTCTCCCAGGCTTTCTGATTTTAAAGTAATTCAAAACAAACTAAATTATATTATCCAAAATTATTCCAAACTCTTAATCTGAAGCTACAGCTCTCCATTCCCTGATATTTCTTCTCTTTCTCTTTGGGAAGTTTAGTGCTGCTGGAGCAGTATGTGACACATGAAGCTCAGGGGGGCAAATGCTTCTCTCATTTGTAATTCTTTAGGTTTAGAGAGATGCCAGAGGAATCAGAAGAAATATTTTCCAGTAAGAATGTGGGAAAAGCAGATCAGTATTGACTTGAACCAATTTTTAGAGGGATCTGCCACAGTGCTGTGTTTATGCTCTGCTTAGCAAAACAAATCTTTTCCCATGAACACAATAGAAACTGTATTGGAAAATAAAATCCTCTGAGCCTTCCTCATGAAAGTAAAAGAGGCATTTCCAAACCTCCAGCCTACACACACAGTGAAAACAAAGCTGAAAAGACCAAACCATTTCTGATACTATTTTTCTGGAAGTCCTGTATCAGTCTGCAACACAGCTTCCAAAGGGCCCTTCTTACAAGCAGAAGAAATTTGATATTTCTCATTTAAATCAAGAGAAACTTCCTGCCTTTTGCCCGCTAAAAATCTAAAGGAGAAGGATAATGAGGCAAACCCTTCATCTCTCACAAAGTTATGGCTCAGACATTTCTGCTGAGCAACACTTCCACTAACCCAAGCACTTGTTCGTGAAAACATCTAATTTTAATTAAAGGAAAAAATTATGAACCTCAGATATAAACATATCTATGTCCAGTGGAGATTAAAATATACTTCTTGGTCCCTTAAAATAAAAAAAAAAGATAAAAAAATGAAGACAGCACCTTTCCCTTGCCATGCCATTCCCCTTGGCTCGAGGTTGATAACACATCAGTAACGCTGCAAGCAAGACAACCAGCTAAATAAAAGTTACAGCTGTCAAAGTCCTGTCAGCATCCCAGCTTTTCCCATTCCAATTTCTTCACTTCCTCACTGCGAGGATCCATTTCAAGAGGTGAAGGAACCATAACAATCCTCCCTTAGCTCTTTGACATCACCCCAAAAAGAGATCAAATAATCTCTTAGGGGGGCAGGGGTTCTGCCTGCTGCTGTCAGAGAGGATGTGCTGTGTTGGGGTGCTCAGGTGAGGACAATTTTCCACCCCCAGGAGCAAGAATGGGTCGACAAAGTTGGTTTTCTGCAGGGCAGAATCACCAGAGCCTGAAGGACGTGCAGGGGAAAAAGGAAATTGCTTTCTGTCGGAGACGAGGGAAAAATTATACTTGCGCCAAAAACTCATTCAAGGAAGAGGCTGAAGCAATAAAGTTGTTCCAGGAGACCCCATTTTATACACTCCAGCTACTGCCTAGATGAGCACAAAATAAAATAAAGCATAGATTATATATCCTGAAATCTACTGACAAAAACCAGCAGAGTCTAAAATTAATTCTCGGCAGCAGGAGTGAGTAAATGAAAGAGGACGGACACGATCATAATTTTATCAAGGGAGGCTGTGTAAGGATTCCTGGGCTCCTTGGCCCACACTGCCACATGGAAACAGAGATGATGTTAAAGTCTGACTTCTCTGTGAGTGGCCAGCTCTCACCACTGGAGAGACAAGTCAGAAGGCTGCACAGTGTGGATGGATCCTTTGAAAACCCCTCTGTCCCAGGTTACAACGTAAGTTGTGCCCAAAGTCTGTATTCTATCCCCATCTTCATGAGCTGTTGAAGCCAGCTGGGGCAGTGTTTCCCTTCTCTCCTGTTAATGAGCCCAGCAATGCCTTGAGCACGACTCATGGGTAACTCCCTGCGGGAGCTGTCTCTGGTTCATGGGCCAGCAAGGAGCCACTGCAGGGCTCAGAGAATGAGATCAGCCCATGGGGAGATGCTCTGCCCAGGGGGAGGAGCCAAGCATTCCCACCTGGATAGAATCTGGGATTTGGGACAGCACAGGAAGCCCTAACCCACTGGACTCCCAGAGGAGACAAGAGCTACATTTCTACATTCAAGACCTTTCTACAGGATCACTGCTTTGACAAGACCATCTCATCTGGACTGCTGCCACCACCCTAACAGGTGTCAGGTTGTATTCTGACTCTGTCAGTGGTTTTTTTGTACTATTACTTTTATTTTATTTTACTTTCTTTTATTTCTTTTCTTTTCCTCTTACTAAATTGTGTTTCTGACTTGGAGTCTTTCACTGGTTTTGCTTTCAAACCAGCACACGCTCCCAAGGGAGCAGTGTTCACAGCTCCAGGCTGCCAGGGAAACCTCGCCGGCTAACGAGGCCCTCGGAGCGACTGCATGGGCTGGGATGTGTGTGGGCAAACTGCAATTCATTAGTGTTTAATGTTACCAAAGAGCTTCTGAGTAACAGCCACAGGGGTTGTTTTTACAGTGGGGAAAAAGAAAATGCTCAGATTGCTTCAGGCCTCCCTGTCCAAGCTCTCCCTGTGTTTGTGCAGGGCCACTCCAGAGCCACACTCAGGGCTCAGTAGTGTGAGGGTGTCCAAGTGCCTTCCAACATCTCCCATGTTATGGAATCATGGAATGGTTTGGGTTGGAAGGGGTCTTACAGATCATCCCATTTTAACCCTCCTGCCATGGGCAGGGACACCTCCCACAGGTTGCTCCAAGCCCCAATGTCCAACCTGGCCTTGGACACTTCCAGGGATCCAGGGGCAGCCACAGCTGCTCTGGGCACCCTGTGCCAGGGCCTCACCACCCTCACAGGGAAGGATTCCTTCCCAAAATCCCATCCATCCCTGCCCTCTGGCAGTGGGAGCCATTCCCTGTGTCCTGTCCCTCCATGCCTTGTCCCCACTCCCTCTCCAGCTCTCCTGGAGCCCCTTTAGGCTCTGGAAGGGTCCCTAAGGTCTCCCCACAGGCTTCTTTTCTCCAGGCTGGACAACACCAACTGAATTGTTGGATTTATGTTTTTCCCAGCTGAAACCTCTTTTTGAAGAGTAGGTAAAACTCATTTACTCAAGTGATGGACTGATTTTTCTGAACTCTTTTTTTATTGTCAAATTATAACCTTCTGTGTGACTTCAGCCTGATGAATAATGATGGATGCTCTCATTCTTGGAAGGAGGTGAGAAGGGAAGGTTCCCCTCCTGCTGCCTGGGCAACCCACAGGTTTGGGGCACTGAAAGCACGGAGAGATCGACTGCACAAGGATCAGCAGCGTGTTCTGCTTTCTCTAAATCTCAAATTTAGTTCTCAAATACTGCCTCATCTCCACCTGCAAAAACTTCTACTGTCTGCACAGGTTTAGTGAGAAGTTAAGAATGTTCATGTGAAAGCTCCAAATCCTGCCTCTGGAACAAAAACAGCCAGCCCTGCAGCCCTGGAAATTGAAGGCAGTTTGGATTGTGGCATGCAGACACTACAATGTGTAAAAGTAAGATATTTATATAGCTAAATTATAAATAAAGCTCAGTGGTTTTTATATTATTGAGGTTGGCTGATGTGTTTTTTGCTGGGTCCAAAAGAAGAAGACATGCAAGACATGCAAGAGTTCATTTTTGCCAGATTAATGATTCTGATTAGGAAGCCTTTCCTGCTGTAGCGTTTGCTAATTGCATTTGGACACATCAATTAATTTATTCACTTAGCAGTAGAAGAAATCTCCTTTTGTAAAAGCCAAGCTCATGGAATCACAGAATCATAGAATCATGAAATCATGGAATTCTCGAGTTGGAAAAGGCCCCCAAGATCCTCAAGTCCAACCTTCAAGCAGATACCTGTGCCCATTAACCCACATCACAAAGTGCCATCTCTGCTCAGTTTGTGAGCACTTTTACAGGTGGTGACTCCACTATTTCCCTGGGGAGCCTGTTCCAGTGATTTCCACCTCTACAGTGAAGAAACTTTTCCTAATATCCAGCCTGTTCCACTCTCCTGAGCCAGGCTTGCACTGTTCTAACACCTCTCACTTCCACCCAGATGAGAAGCTGATCTGCAAAGCTGCAACACCCTCAGGCATCAGGATCACCAGGCAGAAGCTCTGAGCAAACAGAGCCCATTTTCCTCTTCCCAGGCTGTCCTGCATCTTCGCAGCTGGAAAATCCACCCTGAGCCATCTGCCCCATCCATGTGCTCGTGCCAGACGTTGACAGACACAGCCTTACAGAAACACTGGGAAGATCTCAATCTGAACCACTCCATAAATATTTTCTCCTTTTATTGCTAAGAAGAGACCTACAGCTTTTTTCCTTTGTGGCCTTTAACTTGTTTCAAAGGAGGCATTCAATGAGCCCCCTCGTAGGAATAATTTACCACACCATTAAGTGAAGAAAAAAAAATATCTGGTGTCTGCATTAGGGGCTCAATCACCTTTCAAGAAACACTGCAAATAACCCATTACAGTAATTACTGAAGAGCTGGTCTCTCCGGGCTGTGAATGGTTTGTGTGTAACTGGCAAAGAGCTGTGTTCAGAGCTTCCCAGATGCAAAAGAAAGCCATCAGACCAATAAATGGCACTAGAGTTCCAGAGAAAAACATGCTCAGCAATAAAGCTGGTCATTTTTTTCAGTTTATTAGTTTCTCTTTGCAAACCCGACCTTTTTGGAAATGAAAATAACATCAAGTGGAGCTCTGCAGGGTGGTAGGAGCTTTTTAATAATCAAAGTTTTTCATTGACATTTCCTTTATGGCGCAGAAGTTTCTTTCAAAGTTGGACTTTAAATCACTTCAATTAAAAATGTCAATTTTGCATTGATAGGTTTTGAATCTAGCAGCATAGAAATAAATTTTGTAATTTCTCTTTACACTCCCTCTCCATTTAGAAACTCATATTTGAGCAGAAAAAGGATGTGAGTTCCAGACCTGTCTGCAAGGACAGATGTCCATATTCTCCTCGGAGAACCCTCTTTTTGCTAAAAAATTCCTGTTAATGTATCCAAGACATATCTGAGCTGAGTAGGGAGAGAAGAATTGTTGTATTTTGCTGTGTCTTTCTGAGGTTTTTTAAATCATCCCTTTGGAAAGGACTTTTCTTCTTTGCCTCAATTTCTTCAGTTTTAAGCCACAGCTAATGATTGTAGTGAGAGGAAGTTCACTAAAATTTGGCCAAAATTTTAAAAATGAAAAGGCTCAATCTTTCCTCTCACTAAAACACTGCCAAGGTCATGTAAAAAATAAACAATATTTTCCTCTTTGGGTAAAATCTCACTACAGCTCTGAGAACATCATCCAGACGAAGAAGAGATTCCATCCCTAAAAACTTGCTTATTCACCCCAGCTGTATTAGTTAAACTAATAAACATCGTAATAAAAAAATACCACTCACTCTAGGAAAAAAAAACCCAAATTCATATAAATTCCCCTGTTATGCTTATGATTATGATGGGAAAATGGAGTTGGAGCAGAGGCTGAAGCAGCTGGGACGGGGTCCTGCTGCTTTGGGCAGTGCCTTGAGCTGAGGGAGCCCATGACTCCTCCAGCAAACCAGACTCCAAACTCCATGGCCGGGCTGTTGTTGTTTACAGAAATATTTGAGATGCTCAATTCCCCAGAGAGCCGCAAACTGCCAGGCCAGGAACAATGTCAAACTTTGAGAAATGTGGCGGGCGCGGCGCCAAACCAGCGAATCCAACTCCTGCAAGAGAAACTCCATTCAGACCTGCCAAGAACCAAAACAACCTTCCCAAAGGCGGACACGGCGCGGTGACACCCGGCCCTACAGCTGCTGCTCGCTCCTTTCTGTTGGGTAATCATTTATTTGTCGCCTCCGTGGCTGATTGTGCAACTGTTGTGTCCCAGAAACAATAGCTGCTTTATTTAGATAAGAAGGGAGAGAACAACAGAAATTCGGGGTGCCAGCAGCAGGATCAGACATCCAGCTGCTGTGAGCTGGCTCTGGAGGAGCGATGCCCATCTGTGCTCACATAAAAGGTCTTGGATGGGGTATAGGACTGGCTGCCACTTCACAGAAAATTGTGGTTGTCGAGACGGACACTGCACTCAAAGTGCTTCAGTAAAAACATCAGAAGGCTTCAAGCATCAGATCCTCGTTATCTAAAAGTCTCTTGTACCTTTTCTCTTTAGCAATCCCACAGGGCAGCTCCACACAACCCCAGCTCTTTCTCCACTGTCTTCTCTCTTCCCTCTGCAGTTCCAGCTCGCTCCTTTCTGTCCCTGTCACAGCCACCTGACCCTGTTTGTCCTACGTACAGCATCTGACCCTTTCTGTCCCTGCACCACCTCCTGTCCCTTCCTCCTCACAACACAATCAGCAGACTCCAACTAACTCCAGCTGAACTAACTCCAACCCCAACTCACTCCAACTGAGCTCCCTCCCAGCCAACTCACTCTTTATCCCACCCACAGCTGGGAGGGCGAGGCTGTTCCCACTCTTGGATAATTAACAAGGCTCCAATATGTCAAGGGTAAGATTGCCTTTAGTATTATCTCTCATTGTCTCCCCACAATCTGTCTCCCTACAGAAAATGAACTCCAGGATCTTGGATGGGTCAGCTAAACCCTCGACACATCAGTTCCCAGCTGTCAGCACACATCCTGCAGCCTGTGGAAATGTCACACACCACAAAGGAGAGATGCCACCAGCAGTAAGGGACTTGCTGGGCTTTTCCCTGATATTGAGCAACAAACTGGGAGTTGTTCTGCTTTAACAAGTGGCAAACAGGATGCTCCATCTCCTTCATGTCAAAGGTGAAAGAAAACCCTTCCTGAAGGGAATTTAACAATCACTGGCTTTTCTGAGGTTTGAATGAACTGAAAGTCTTAGGACACAACTGAGCTTGGTTTGTTTCCCACCAAACACATGGAAGAGGCTGAAGTTTTATGTGTTGCTGTGAGTGTTAAGAAACCAATTAATATTGTCTTGATAATCTCCTCAGGTTGCAATAATGAGAGAGAGTCACCAGCAATCCTGAAAGGGGCTTAAAAAACAAGATGTAAAAATCAAACACGCTGGGTTTGTTCACATCAGCTCCTGAGATCTTTGTCCCCTTAGGATGGCACCTCTTTTAACCAGAAATGTTGGAAACAAAAGAAAAACCAAACAAAAAACCCACACCAGATTTGTCACATCAGAAAAATGTCAACGATTCTGAGACTTCAATAAAGTCATGAAAACTGGCAACCTGCAAATCTCTCTCTGCATGCGCCTGTATTTGTTAATAGATAAAAGAAGGGATGAAGAATACTGTTGAAGCAAGTATTTAAATTTCCTTGGGAGCTGCCTTCTTGAGCAGCTCTGCTGCTTAAAACCTTGGATGTGACACTAACAAAACGCTGGGCTTAGCAATTCTATCTTAGGAAAAACCCCTTTATTGGCAGAGCATTAGAAAAAGCTGAAATTCAAACAGTGGAAACACAGGTTGATAAACCTCGGCTGAGTACAGTGGATCAGAGGGTCAAGTTTTATCAAGCACTCACACAAACCCAGCTGTCTCAGAGAGCCTGGGAGGGGGATTTAGTTCCTGCTGCAGATAAAGGTGATGCTGAGGACCACACCAGATGCTCCATCTGCATTGGCCCTGCCACACAGCTTTTGGCTGATAATTGTTTTATTCCTACATTTCTTTCTCATCCATTCCCATTCATCCACTGAAGCAGCATCAATTCCTTTTGAAAACTGAGAAATCCACACCTCTTTTTATGCATCTAAACCATTCAACTCGTGGGATGATGTCACCTATGGATGTACAATACCCTGGATATTTTGGATTATGCAATTTGTGCAATATTGAGGTTCCAGTGTCCATTACTGCCTGATTTTGACTTGTATCATTGTGGCCAATATCCCCAACCCTATTTATGTGGAATAAAAATAGCTGTCTAGAAAATAAAGATAAAATGAGACTATATGCAGCATTTAATAACCCTGACATGATTATATCTTTGGAGCAAAATCTTCACATTCACAATTCTTCAGTGTGTCATTTATTTTTATGGGCCCAGAACTGAATAATGTCCTCCTAAAATAAAGCAGCTTTTTCAGACCAGTGTTTAAACTTGTTATTTCTGTAAACTACATCTATAAAATGCAGCAAAAGAGTATTTTTTTTTCCTAAATAATATTATCCTGTGATCAGTTTTTTCTGTATCTACAGCTTCAGACTTAATGTTCCCTGTAAGTAAGAACAAGTAATGAAAGCAGCAGGTTTAGAAGTTGTGCTAGGGAATAATAGGGAAAATTTCTTCACATAAAGGATGCTCAGGCACTGGAATAGGCTGTCCAGGAAAGTGGTGGAATCATTATCCCTGGAAATATTCAAAGTGGATGTGGCACTTGGGGAGGTGCCCACACAGGAAATGTCTCAAACTCTTCTGTGTTGTTTTTTTCACTGAAAATCCCACAAGTTTTTAAGGGCATGTCAATGGGAAGGTTTCCTTTAGAAAAAATGCAAGTCCTGATGATATTTAAGCAAAGTGTTAGGGATGGCATTTCAACAGGGCTTCATGGACACTTTCCATTTATTTTCAGTCATGTTGTTTTCACTCTACCTGAGCGTGATCATTTGTCAGAATTATGACATTTTCAGCAAAAAAACAAGTAGGGCATTCAATAGTAATTACAGAGTATTCAAATGTTTGCCTCAGTTGGAATAATTATTTCTTGTCTATTAGGTTTTCTAGATGTTCCTGTGAAGGTGCTTTTAGCTCTGTTGAATCCAATGGGATGTGCAGCACCTCCTCACTTTTTTCATGTAGGAAAGCCTCACGTGACACTGAGTGGATTTTTCTTCCTGATGACCAGGGCAAAATAATTTGTTTCTAAATTTCCCTACCTGCAGAAAACAATGTCTTCTTTGTTTTAAGTTCCCTGGGTTTTGTGATTTAGCTCTGAACCTTGACTTCATGGGTGAGCGATTTCATATCTAAATTACTCACTCTGCATTTATAAACTTTGCTTATAGCATTTATTTCAGGAATTTGAAAGCAGGGAAAATCCCAAATATCCCTGTAGACAGGGATAACATACATTACATTAACCTCCTTTCCTCGCTTTCATCTGCAGCCTTTGCAGCAGGATTGTTTGGCTAAGGAATGAAATGAATAAAGGACAAGAGGAGTAGCTGTCCCCAGTATGGGACTGGGGAAGCAGCGTTTTGCAGGCAGCACTTGGCAGGGCTGGGATTTTCCAGCAGTTGTGTCCCTGTGCCAAGTCCAAGTGAGGAGCTCAGGCTGCAGCCAGGCACAGGGAGAGATGAGATCACTGCAGTGCCCCGGCAGGAGTGAGGCAGGTGAAACCACAACAGCAGCAGAGCAGGAGGTGTTTAACAGCCTCCCTCTTATCTGTGAAATGGACTATGAGGTAAATAGAAAAGATTTTGATTAAAACATTCAAACCCCCTGAAGCGACTCTGGGACTCATTCTGTTTTGAAACCTGCACTCGGTTCTTGGGCTCCTGATGTAACTGAGGCATTTCAGTGTCTAATTTGCTTTTCAGGGTGGAGCTTAAATGCTCCTGAAGGGGCAGGTCAAGGCAGTCACCCAGCCCTGGGTGTTCAGCCCGTGATGGGTGGGACATGCCACAGAATGTGCCACGTTGAAGCACACTGACCTGCTGCCACACTCACCCTGCCCCGACAAACCCTGGGGGCTGAGCATCCTCCAGCCTCACTGCTCCATCCTCACTGCTCCAGCTTCCTTTCCCTTGGTGGCAATGAGAATGACACAGTTTCTGAGAGCTTTTCCTCTTTCTGAGGCTCCTGAGCCTGTGTAAACCTCAACATTGGCATTTAAAGTTAATTCTCCTGTTACTAACCCAGCCCATCACTCTGCTCCCCAGCAGCTGCCCAATGGAACAACCATCCTCTTTGGCACAGATTTTTGATGGATGAAGGGAAAGCATTTAATTTTTGACACTTGATTGACAGAAAGTGTCCCTGCTAATTATGGTCAAAAGACAGAAGAGAGGAGAGTGATAATACAGTTCCATCAACTAATTTTGGTGTCATATTGAGGGTGACTGGGGACCACACAGTACAAGAGATTTATTTACTTTATTTCTTATAAAGTCAGGGTGAGATCAGCACCAAGCCTGCTCAATTTCAATACCAGTGCAAAATATTTTGTTGTGCAAATAAGAAGCAAGCCCTGATTAGCTGCAGCTGCACAGAGGCCACCTCTGCTCTCTCCAGTGGAACTTCATCCTTATCAGTGCCAACACAGCAGAATGACGTGTCTTTCCTCTGAATTGCTTTTTCTCAATTTCTCACAATGATTTCAGCCTGATATGGGACTGCATCAGCAACACATGGGTGAAATACTGGGCTCCAAACACCTGAGGGGCTTCTCTGCCAGCCTGGGGAAGGGAAAAGCTGAGCATAAGGAAGACCCCTGGTCTTTAGAAACTCCATCTTCATCTCCACTGTCCAGCATTTTCCTTCCACCCACACATCAGTAAAAAGGAAGAGGAGCTACGTTGCTTGCCTGGTGTCAGATCCAGAGCAAACACTGGAACAAACACCCTCCCTGCAAAGTCTCATCAAGCCTATAAGGACTTGGTGCAGGGTTCCTTGGCTCTCCCATGCAAATGTCAGACCAAGAGAGGGTGGTGGCTCAAGGAAACTCCCACAACAGAGGCATCTGGTTTCATCCCTATGGATTTCTACGCTCCATTAAAAAGAAAACGACCCCAAACCTGTTTCCTGCCTCCCCGCTGAGGCAGAGTTCCCTCACCTGAGCATCACTCTGTGCTCTTCTTTCCAGCTTTGCCATGGCAACGAGAAAACTGCATATTACCAGTGTAAAACAGATGGGTTATGCTTTTAAATTGTCTCTGTGTCTCTAGCCAGGTGATGATATCTCCTGGATACGAGGCATTTAGGACCAGGAATACTGCAGCACAGCCAGTCCCAGACAGCAAATGCGTAATGGACTGCAGGCACCTGCCAGGGGCAGGAGAGGGTTCATGACTTCAGAAAACGAGGGCTAAAGTGGGTACAAAACAGGGGAAATTGGATTCCCAATTCATTCTGCCGAGGGCTGAGCCAGGCAAGCTGAGAGCAGAGCACACCCTGCTCTGGACGAGCCAAGAGGCTGAAACACGAGCGTTTCCATCAGGGAGGGACTCGCCAAACTGCAAAAGGACAGTACGAGCCAAGGCAGGGTTTCTTAGCAACAGCATCGCACACAGGGCCATTAACTCCGAATTCCTCCCCGCTAAATCCTGACTAGGAAAACCTTCAGACGCTCAGTGATAGCCAGAGTTGAAACGTGCTTTGTTCAGTCTGATAAAAGGGAAAATCAAAGGCAGCCAGTGAAAAGCAAAGACTATAAATGACTGCATTTTGGGGAGTTTTCTCTGGATATCCCAGAGGTGCAGGACCTGCAGCTGGTTTGTAATTGGGCTATGGAGAGCTGCCTCAGCTGGAGCAGCTCCTGCTGTTCTGCTGGAGCATTGCTTGGGCCAAAAGGCAACTAAAAAGCAGCTCATAAAACAGACTCAAAATACACAACACAGATGAAGACTCAGAGGGCGAGCAGTGATTCACGTGTTAGAGCAGTTTGATTTTCTCTGGCAAAATGCTTCATATTTGTGGGGCTCCATTGACTCATTTTGTTGCCAATACTCCTGATTTAGTGGTGACACAGCAGCTCAAACAACAGCGAGACCAGAGCAGGTGACCAGCAGGCTCCTCCTGTTCCCTTTTGAACACCATTTGCAATATTTCTATTCTGATTGTGGCAGAAAGCAACGGTGACACTATTTCACCCCTAAGCAGCTCTTTATTTTCTCATAGCCCAACAGCCCGAACAGCTCTGATTTGGCTTTGGAAAGCTGCAGCTTAAATGCAGCTGAGCTCAGACTGAAAATACGAGCATGAGAATCAAAGTGTGTACTTTTACCACATTTCAAAGACAATTTTAAGACACTCTCGGGGACGTGGGAGACAGATTCTGTTTGAACTATTCCAGAGTTGGAATGTGTGGAGCTGGTGACACTGTGCTCACACAGAAAGCACAAACACACACAGGGTATCTCTCTGTAGGATTTTAAACATCACATTTTCACAGTCTAGTCAGACTACACATACTCTTCATGTTTCTCATTAAAAGGGCCCTTTTGCTGTTGATCAGTGAGTTATCACCAGAATTTATGAAGTTAAAGTGAGAAAAAGGCAAGATAAATACATTTGTAGGGTCTCTCAATGCACAGGAAAGTTCCCTCCCTTTTAAAGTTCAGCTCATTTTGGGTTGTCTGTTTGTGTTAATTTTTAGGACTCAACTCTTGCTCTTCCTCCGAGACAACAGGGAAACCTGTCCCAGATGGAGTTTTCATTCAGCCTATGACACACAGATATTACTTTTATCCTGAGACAAAGATGCCTTATAAAATTTTGCTGTGATTTCGATTCATTTCTCTGTATTAATACCTTTCAAAGTAAGCAGCTTAAAATTACACTTCAAAATACTCCCACTGGTATTTTGACAAGAATAAAGGATAGATTTAAATCTACAAAATATCACACAGCAGAGAAGTAGCTGTGGTCAAGAAGTAATTTGCTGGCACAATCTACAGCACCATCTGCCTAAAGCATATTTAGGTGCCAATTACAGTGCTCAGGTCCACTGGATCCACCGGGTTCGTTGCTCAGCTGTGGAGCAAATCCTTCCAATCCCTTTGTAATTTGCATGAGAAGTCAGGATGATAAACCCCTTAATAATGCCAGCAGATAGCACGCACGGAACTAGAGGAGATACAGGTTCCTTTAATGAAAAGAACATGAGGTTTATCATGTTTTTGCTATTAAACTCTGACGAGATTAGGCTAATGAAAAGCAAAAACAGCCTCCCTCCCCGCAGGATTGAGCCTCAGCCTCAGAAATGTTTGCAGTGAGAACATCAGACATCTTCTCATGGGTTTTCCTCCTTGTGTGACAAGCACGGCACTGCCACCATCACCATAAATTGAGGTGTGAGACCTCAATCTTTTGGCTCCTTTCACAGCCTCCTCTTGTTACTCTTTGTAATGACTTTTATTTATATGTTAAAATTAAATAATTATAATTTAAATAAGTAGAAAGGAGAACTGCACACATAAGGGTTTTTCTTTGCCACATCTTAAACCCCCCAATAGCTCCCGTCCTGGGAAGAGCTTTCATTAGTGCATATTTCCATACCAAGATGAAAGAAGTGTGTGAGGTTAAAGTTTTCCCTGGAAAAGAAGATGATCTCCAGCTGTTAATGCCATTATGTTCCTATTCATTAGCATCTCTGGAAGCTGACAAATATGTTCTTAATGACATTTTTTCCCCCTTAATGCTTTTCAAAGTGTTTTTCCCTTACTGCAGTGCTAATAAGGTGTAAAAGTCCTGTCCTGAAACCATTCACGGTACCACAGCTCACGCTCTGCTGCGATGTTAATGGGAAAATTTTCTAACAAATGCAAATTAAACAAACTATTTAGTGGTACTCAGAGTCAACATGTTCTCACATTAAAACTTTCTCCAACCCATTTAGTCAAGATTTAACTTCCAATGTGGTTTAAATAAAAACGTAGAGGCGAGTTTCAGTAAAAACTTTGCTTGTATCCAGGTAGTTTTCACCACCACAACTCAGCTGGTAAAGGTGTTTATAAATATATATATAAAATAAAACCAACTGTACTGGCTGCAGCACTGCTGGCCATGTGGAACAGCATTCAAATTGAAACAACTCTATTTTATATTTCTTCTGCATTTGGTTGCAAAAGAATCAATTACATAAATGTGTTTCGAAGGTATCCACCAAATACCACGGTTTCCTCTGCCGTTGTCTAGCAAATCAATGAGCTCGGAATTGAAATAAATCTTTTTGTACATTTTGGACAGTTTTATAATTTAGAGGCAGATCCAGCAGGAAAGCAGCTGTTTGGGGAAGATGGATGTTAGCACAATGTCAAATCTAATCAGGAATGACACGCTGCTGTTATTTGATTCTGCTTATCAAAATTATTTATCTCCAATTGTTACTTTTTGCAAAAAGCTGTAAGGTGGAACATTTGTCAGTACTATCAGTGAGGAAGAAGCGTGATTACACACAATTTCTCCACCTCCAGACTATTCAAGCAAGTGCTTATTTTAATTCTTTGTAAGTACAGCATTTGAAAGCACATTTAAGTGTTTTGCTGAAGTGGGTTCTGGATAGTGATAAATGAATCATTACGAGGACAAATTACCCAAACTGGGTCATAATCGACCACACTATGCAAACTCCAGAAGTGGAGTGGGGAAGCGGTGAGTGACTCACCCAGCGATAACAGGGAAGAGACTGATTAGTGCAAATGAATATAAAGGGCAAATGTGAAGCTATTCAGAATATAATTTGAAGAGTTCACATGTCTCCCTGACCTCGAATGGGTCTTAAAATGGTTTGAGGAAATCTAGGAAAAACAAATATTACTGATCCCCGTTTTGCAAAGGCTGCGTGTGCTTGGCATGAAATGGGGCTGGTAATTGGGGCACAGCAGCCTGGCTGGGAAATGTCCCAGGAACCACCAGGCAGGGCTTTGTGTTTGGGAGAAGGTGTAGGCAGGTGGGAACAGGGGCATTTGCAACAATAATAATGATTGCAATAAAAACAAACACTCCTTGGAGCAAATGAGCTCCAGGGAAGGATTCCATGTCCTGTGCATCTTTAAGGTCCCCAGCATGAGGGAAATGAAAGGTAAGAACATGAAACAGCAGTGCAGATGCTCCTTATGCCAGTTATTCCCATAGTCTAAATTATCTTAAGGAAAAGAGGAAGCCATTCGAATGGGGCTTTTCATGAAAAAATGATCCACCTTTTATATAACCTGCAGGACAGCCCACACTGCAGCTCCCCTCACTGCCCGTGGGTTTGGCCATCCATGGATCTGTGATACCAACAGGACAACCCTCTGCTCTGCTCCTGCACTGAAATCTCCCTGACTCCTGGCAAACTTTCATCTTAACTGGTTTTCAGCAAAGGAAAACTACAAGAGTGTCCACTCCCTCCCTGCTCAGATCCCAGGCCAAGGGAATCCTGTTTGACTTGGAAGGGGAAAGCAAGAGGAAAAACATCATCCTGGCTGATGCTTCTCCTCTTTGGGAAAGATCTCAAACACCTTTGGGTTTGACATCTGTCTGTGATGCCTTAGGAAGGCTGACCTGAAACAGAGACTGCACAGAGCCAGAGAATAAAGCAGAGATTTATTGAAAGGCCTTTAGGGTACACCTTGGGCAGGACAAGAGCCTGACCAAGGCTACACGGAAGGTAAGATTTAGGATGGTCACAAAAATGGCTAGCCCATCATGAGGTCTCACACTTTTATAAGTTTTTGTCCATTTGTATATTGAGGTTTAATTTTCCAATTACAGCTTCAGGTTTGAGGTCCCATCCCTCTTGTTCCTCCCTTCAGCCACCCTTGCTTGTTCTTTTGGGTCTGAAAATTGTCCTTGGTGTGCAGCAGGACAAGGATTTGTTTTGTGTCCCTGCTCTGTGAAGGGAGCTTACTAACACTTAATATGAGGCTCAGAGCTGCATCCCCAGGCAGCACAGAATCTGAACAACATGAAAGCTCAAACTTAAGGCATCACCTGATGGGTGAGAGCCTTTTCTGCCTTCACACAAAGCCCAGATGTGCCAACCCCCACGTCTGACTCCCACTGATGGACAGCGAGGTTTGAAGAGCTTTGCACAGCCCCAAGCGTAGGCTGGAGGAGGATGTTGTCACAACAGCCTCGAGAAATAAAACAGAGCAGCAGCTCCAGAGACAAAGCCTTTCATCCCAGCCCTTCCCTAATCACACGTAGAGATGACACAAAGTTTCAGACAGAGGAATTAATTACTTTGTTATCCAGCTCCATTTAATGTGGCTGTTGCTTTCTGATGATAAGGAGCAAACAATAAGATTTTGCCTTTCTTGAGGAAGCCTCCAGCCAGTTTCCCTCTGGTTTCTCCTACATGTTGCTTTTACTCTATCAGAAGCATCAGATTTTTTTTTATTTGATGGGGTAAAGTAATAAACATGAGATGAAAGAGGAGAAGGACACCCTTTTGGCTGGAAATCTGAGAATGTAACTTCATTGTTCTTCCACCTTTATCTTCTGAAGCTGCCTCAAAAGAAAAAAAGAAAGGCGCGAGAAGTTATGAATTCATAAAAAGCACTACAATGGGCTTAATCCAAATTTAGGTTCTTTTATACTGAGTAACACCAATTTCTGATATTTTCCCTAAGTTGCTAACATAAATTCTCATATGTTTTAATTAATTATGGGACTTCCGTGTGGCATTGAGATGGGAAAACAAAATAGGTGAAATATCCTCCTCTGGTTAAATTGGTGAAAACCCAGAGTTTATTTCTCAATTGATGGGTTATGATTTTCCAGGATACATAGCAGGGTGCAAGGTGTGGGATATTATATTTTAATTTCAGGCAATGCAACCCATACTAACTCCTACACCTTTTGAGGTCAAACAAGCTCAAGCAGCCTAAAATTGCATTATCATTAATGCATTTTTATGCATAGGAAATTAGAAAGAATTGGAGGTATTTTCATTTTAAACAAAGGGCTGCCAACCTGGAAGGGAAATAAAAAAAGAAATTCAGCTCTGAATTAACGTTTGCCTTGGCCAAGGACTGACCTCTTCATCTGCCAAGGCTGCTGTGTGTAACAATGAGCAAGGAACAGGCACACAGGAATTATTCATGGAAGGACCTTTAAGGGGTACTTTCTTATAACTTCATGCTCTGATCATTAAATTTCAACAAAAATGAATAAATGAGCACAGGTGGAACTGAGCACCAGTTCTGGGGGGGAAGACATAATTTTGGAAGGCAGTTCTGGAAGGCAGGACATAATTTTGCATCTGGAAAGAAGTGGAGAGGACCAGTTCAGAGCGGAGAACAACAAAGCTCCAGCAGCAGCAGCAGGGCAGACTGTGCTGCTGTGTTCCAAACAGGAGGGCAAGGTTCCTCCTGGAAATTCAGCTGTGGTGGGTTTATTGGACTGGCTCCAGCCACATTTGGGACTCAGGACAGCACAGGTGTTGAGTCCAGCCTGCAAACCTGATTCATCACCAAGTATTTCACCCTGTGTGTAACATTTAGAGGTCAGTGATACATGCAGAGGGAATATTAAATCAGTGCATGTGCATTGCCCACACCACTGCTCTCCCAATCCACAAATCACTGGTGCCTGGGGATCTGTTCCTAATCTTCACCATCACCCTGGAGTTGATAGGACTGGATCAACCCAAGTTTAAGTCCATCAGCTGTCCCCAGCGCAAAGGAGAGGAGCTGAGTTATGTGTTTATCCTTTAAATTGTTTGAGCTCACTCAGTGCCTGCAGAGAGATTTGTGGCTGAGCCTGCAGTGGATTGACTGCCCCATCCCCTTTCTGCAGAGGATGTGCTGCCCTTTGGAGTAAGATCAGGAGCAGCTTCCTCCATATCCCTGCCACTCACACAGAAGGCAAGGGAAGAAGTGCTGGCACTCACAGCAATGTTGATGCCTTAAGTTTGAGCTTTCATGTTTTTCAGATTCTGTGCTGCCTAGGGGTGCAGTTCTGAGCCTCATACTAGGTATTAGTAAGCTCCCTCCACAGAGTAGGGAGACAAAACAAATCCTTTTCCTGCTGAAGAACAAGGACAACTTTCAGGCCCAAAAGCGCAAACAAGGGTGGGCTGGAGAGAGGAACAAGAGGGATGGGACCTCACAACCTGAAGCTGTAATTAACCCCAATATGCAAATGGACCAAAACTTATTAAAATGTAAGACCTCGTGACTGGTTGTGCATTTTGTGACCGTCCTAAATCTTATCTTTGGTGTAGCCCTGATCAGGCTCTTGTGCTGCCCAAAGTATCCTAAAGGCCCTTCAATAAATCCCTACTTTATTCTCTGTCTCTGTGCAGTCTCTGTTTCAGGTCAGCCTTCCCAAGGCATCAATGTCACCTCTTTATTTCTGCATTGTTGGGCTCTGGGGGTCACACCCCACTTTGATTTCTCTCCTTGTAAGCACTGGACCCCTTGGAAATAAAAGAAACAAAGCTTGTCATATTCAGGCATGGAGATAACGCTGGAACTCAGAGGGAATGGGGAAGAACAGGAATTGATGAGAGAGATGATGATGATGATGATTGAGATGAGCATCTTCTCAAAGAAGGAACCAGCTTCGTAAGAATTCAGGGGTGCAGGGCATGTCCCCCCCATCAGAATTCTATGGCAGCTCCTGGAGGGTGGATCCCCCACATTCAGGATGGGTTCAGCTGGAGATCACCCCAAAAGAAGAGCAGTGACATTCCCTATGTGAATCACCTCAAAATTCAGAGGAATCAGCGTGGACTGCTCCAGACAACCCCTTCCCCTGCATTCTGATCTCGTGGTGGGGTAGGCAATGTACAGTAAAAATCAAAGTAAAGAAGAATAAAATAAAGTACAGTAAAAATCAAAGTAAAGAAGATTAAAATAAAGTTTAGGGAAATTTTGTGCTGCTACTTTGCACAGTCTTATGTTATTTTTGTGAAAATTGTGGATTTGGCTCTGTGTGTATCTCTAACACCCATTTCCACTTAGAAGGGTGTTTTTCTTGACCCTGTTTCTTGATGGTTGGGATATTTTCGTGCCCAAGTGCATTGTTTTGCTAATGCTCCTTGCCAAATTTAGTGAGTTTGCTCTGAGCTTCAACCCTTCAAGTCATGCTTTCTGTTAAATTTTCTCACAAGCCTTTTTGCTAAGAGCATTCTTCAGCCTCCTAATAAATCACATTTATTAAATAGCAGTAAGAAAGGAACCCACTTTAGGTTCCTAAACACCTCCTCTAACAGTGAGAGCAAGCAGACGCCCAGAATTTTGTTTCTTTTACTTTTACAAACAACATACCAAAGGCCTGACACCTTTTTATAGCATCAGTGTGACCTCCCTCACTTCCCCCAAGGAGTGACTTCATCCCTAAGCAATGCTGGGGGCTGTGGATGCACAGAGCACGAGGTTTCAGCAGTGCATTAAAATGTAATATTCCACGGGCTCTGATTTATGGGCTGTCACTTAGGGCAAAGCATTGTGCATCTTAATTGGCTGCTCCTTTCCAGCTACTTGGTTTGTTTGGGAGATGAGAAATTTTGCACCCACCATAAATTTTCATGGAGAGACGGGTCTTTGAAAGGCAAAGGAGTTAAAAATGTAAAAATGAAGCAGCCAGAGCTGCATCTCTAACAGTCTCTCTGTGAAATGCATGAGGATGTATCATAGGAAATAATTATGCATTTTTCTTTGCCTGATTTACAAGTTCCAGGGCTTTCCCTGATGGGATCAACTCTATGAGTCCACAGAAAAATCAAAGCCACACCTCTGCAGCAGCCCCAAGGAGCTCAGTGACAGCAGAAGATCTCCAAAAGCTTCACGGTCACAGAGATTATTGGCTAATTACAAAAATCCGAGACAGGTCCACTGACAAATTTTGAAAAAGCTTCAACTTTGATTTGCCTCACGTCTGACAGGGAACATGTCACCTTCATAAGATCCTCAAAACCTTTAAATCAGACAGAAATATTGTGTGTGCTGGCAGTGTCCTCCTTGAGGGGACTTAAATCTCCTTCAGCCACATGGATTTTCAGTTAAAAACTATAGATCTGAAATTACAAGCTCTGTCTGGATCAAAGGACTGCTTGTCCAACATGAGCAGAAAGGAGTTACGTGTACAGATGATGGGCCCATGAGTCAATTATAGAACTGTTAATTACAGATTCATACTCAAAACCCATTTCTGACCCATCCTGTGGATAAATAAATTATGTAGGCTGTGTTTTCCACGATCTTTCAACCCTCCTACTTCTCAAGACACTTCAGAATTTTTCTGTATCTACACAATGAGAACCATCACTCACCTGGCGTGGCACCAGCCTCACACTCTGGGCTAAGCCCGTCAGTTCCTGGGGTAAACCAGCAGGAAATGGGGGTTTGCTGTGGTGGGTTGGACAATCACCCACCCTCCACACTCATCTCACCACCACAGACCTTGCATTTGTTTTCCCAAGCCTTGCAGCACCTGGCTGAGCTGGGGAAGGTGTTTCTGACTGTCTGTCCTTTGGCACATCGATTTCTCCGCAGCATTATCCCTCTGCCTTGTCCAATGACTTCACGCAACACAAACATTTCTTTTGTATTGATTTAGTCTCTCTCTTGGACTATTTGATTTTTTTGTTTGGTTGCTTAATCCTTACAATATTGATATTTTTCAGGCTGGAGGCCAAATAAAACCTTTGGAGACACATGAAGTACATATTAAGAGTCTCGTTGCCCAATAAATTAAAGGTACAAATTATACAGCCCAATCTGATGAGAATGTCATTACAGATGACACATTTTGGCACCGTGGTGCTTTACAAAAGAGACTTATTTCCATTTATTCTTGCGTGGAATTTAAAATTCCAATCAGCAGAACCACAGAGGGGGATTATGTTACCTTGGACTTGAATTCAATTGTATTTTTAATTCTATTAAAACTCCAGCTTGCACAATAAAATAATTGTGTGTATTTGATTAGGATCTTAATGACATGTTTGCCTATTACTACAGCTGTTTTAAAACTTAAATAAGCTTTCTACCCCTTGGAAAATTCTGGGGAAAAAAAGATGGTATTTATAGTATTGAGCAGAAGTTTACATTTAAAAGACACTAAAGGAAATGGAACAATCCTGACACAAAGACATGATTTTCTCAGCATTTTGTCAGAGTCCTACTGAAAAAACAGAAATTATCTGATACATACCAAAACTACACTTGACCTCTGAGACTTGTGGTGGTCAGTTTAATTAGTCCATTAAAAATTAAACATTAATATCATTTTGAGCAAGCTCACACTTTGCTGCATCTGGAGACAGTTTGGAGAGGTGGCAGATCTGGAAGCGCCCTGTAATGCCACACTTTGTGACAATAAATAGCTTTTGGCCTGGCAGGCTGATCCCAAAGTAGTCTGTAAGACTGCTCTTATTTAGAGGCTATTATTAGCCTCAGAGGGTGTCTTGGGGCTGCTTAACTGGAGTCGTTGACCCAGCAGAGTTCTGCTCTCCAGCACAGAGTGATGCCAGTGCACATGGCTGCTTCCTATGCAAAATTCATTGGAAACAAGGGAGAAATTAACTCCTTTCTTTCATTACTTTGTGTCTACTTGAATGCTGCAAAAGTGCAAAATAAAAAAAGTGTGTTTGGAGGTCTGTGTGTATGAATCTGCATCCTGAGATATCAGGGAGGAAATAACTAATATTAAAACATATTAATTATTTATTAAAATAATATTAAGGTACTGCTTCAAGTCCTGGGATGCTGCAAACCTGGCACATGGCATCCCAGATGAAGTCAGTTTTCATACTGTCTGAACACTAAAACATGTGGCTGTAGAGGGTCTATTCTCTTTTCTGTCTTTAAAACCCAAAGCTTGGGGAAAATTTGGGAGTTTACAACAGCTGAGGAAGCAAGTCCAGCACTATTTAGTCTCCTCTCCCCTGGCCTCTCAGCACTGGAAAAACCATCCCTGAAGCAGGTAAAGCTCAGCTCACTGACACTGTGCCTTGGGTACCTAATGGATCTCCTATAGCTACAGTTCATATTCACAGAGTTTTTAGTGCACACATCACTAAATTTCATCAATTTAAGAAGAAATATTGAGTAGTGCTTGCCAAAACTCAAGGTGGGGAGTGGTCATATAGACATCTATGATAAAAGCAGATGAATGTGCAAAGCCCAGTCTCTAATTTCAGCAAATTTCAAGAAAATGTAGCCTAAAAGTTAAGTCTTACTTGTAGAAATGTTATATTCACAACAACTTTATCACTTCTGAGGGCTCCTGCTCTTCTCTGACTTTCTCAGGTGAGCTCTCAATTCCTTTTCTCCATTCTAGTTTTAGAGACATAGAAAGAAAATCTAAATAAATGAACTTTGTGTTTTAAAAGATTAGCAAAGGTTCATGGTCACTTCTTGGTCTGTGTAGATACATCAGTCATTGAGGTTTAATAACTCAGAATCTGTGGCAGACAGTATTTAAAGTCAGAGAAACCCAACAGACATAAATCCTCATCAAGTCAAACTGTCCTATTTTTTTTCTGCCACACAGAGTTTTGTTCAAAGCATCAAGAGTTTTGTTCACAACACAGCCTCAGCAAAGAAAAGTGCTTCCTACATGCCACTGTCTCTGCCATATCTCCAGACTTGTAATTTTTAATTATCCCTTCTAGCAAATAAGTCATCAGAAATGTAAGGAAAGATGCTCAAGAGCAGGTAATTCACAGAGCAAAGTCTTCAGTACCACAACTCAAAAATGAGTTTAAAAACAGCAAACCCCAACCAGAGCCAGTTCACAACCAACACCAGAGTGATTCAGAATAATGCAATAAATAAACTGCCCCCAAACCAGTCACCCATCTTCCCCATCCTCAGAAAAGCAAAGGGAAGACACAAGGACAAGCAGGGCTTGAACAGTAAAACAACCTGGAGCACTCACATCAATTCTAAGGGGATTAAGTAAAGCTCTCTCCTCCAGAGACTCCAGCAGAAACTTCCCCAGGTTGGAGGGATACCGTATGAAAAGAAATTTCATTTCTTCCTTGACATTTATAAGTAATAAAAGCAGCACCGGGAAGTTTCCAAAAACAACTGTAAGGTTTTTGCAAGGATATTTCTGGGATATATAACCAGCACCCTCCTTTATAATTTATTTCTTCTCCTTTAGATCCCAGCCTGCAAAAACAACTGCAACAAGTATTTTGAAGTACTGTGGCAAAAAGGTCCATTGCAAGGTCAGGTTGGATGGAGCTTGGAGCAACCCAGTCCAGTGGAAAATGTTCCTGCCCTTGGCAGGGGCTGGGACAAGAGGGAATTTCTGTTCCCTTCCAGCCCAAACCTTTCTATGATTCTGAAACTTTTAATTCATGTCCATATAGGACTCCTCACACTGAGCTCATCCAGAACTATTCCCTCCACCTGAACTAACACCAATAGATTAATCTCTAATATCTTCATTTTTTTTCCCAGGGTGTTTTTAATGAAGCCATCACTGCAAATCTGGTCACCATGATTACTGAAAATACACTCCCATGATGAGAGGACTGTTCCATTAACCCCCCAACTCTCACAGAGGTAATGAAAGCAGCAGGATGGACCTAATCTCTCACCACCCAGATGTCTGATGGCTTTAACTGGCTTTAATTACAGTTTAATTACAGTTACAGTGAGCAATACTTGAGATGGTCTATGGCTGGCAGATGTATTTATTCAGCTATTAACTATTAGAATTTAAATCTGTTCCCTTTCACAGATTGCTGTGATGTTAGGAAGAATTAAGCATACCATTAATAGCACCCAATAGTAGGTGAATAACAAGGATGGCTACACTTGCAGCTACAGCACCAGGAGCCCAGGATAAAGAAAATAGAAAACTTCCTACAGATGACCAAGGTGAAACCCTGATATTTGTTTTCTTGGTTCTTGACTGTACTTTGCAGTTGCTTTTGAGAATATGGTCCAGTTTAGCTAAAATAGAGATGTTTCTTCTTTCACAGTATTTTTATTTTAAAGAAGCAAAAGCTAAGGGTGCAGGAACAGAACTGCAAAATGGAATTTGGATGTGTGAGAGAAGCAGCAATTTGTTTACCAGCACACAGGGGGTTCTGAGTGATGGAAAGTCAGCAAGAGGAAAATATCTGCCTCTGGTTTGGGTGGGAGCCTGTCTCTGCAGGCAGCTCTCCTGCGTCTCTGCCCGTGGGACAATTCCTCTTTTTCCTGTGTTCAGACAGAAATTCGATTATTTAACTTTGGATGTGCTTATTCCAGCCTTGCTCCTGGGGCAGATTTTCCAAGGCTCTGCAAATCTGCTTAGCTCTGCTCCTGCAGACAAGCTCAGCCAGCAGCTGCCTCTGAAATCCCACCTGGGGCGAGGGCTCCCACCAAGGACTGTCACCCATTGAGCTCCTCTGACCTGGTGCCATCACCCAGGGGCTGCTCCAGCCCCTCTTTAGGAGCCAAGTGCCGTTTGAAACATTGTTGGGCTGTCCTTTTGAAATTAAAGCTCCTTTCAGAGCTTTCTGTAACAAACAGCAGAAGGAACTGCTGCGGCATTGGTGAGTAGAGCCAGCCCCCGAAGAACATCTGAGGGTTGAAGGATCCCATCCTGCAGGAAGGGTTATCTCACACCTTGGACAGCTTGGGGCTGGTTCTCTCAACTCCTCTATTCTTGGTAACAACCAGCAGAGTCCTCCAGAGAGAATCTGGAGCAGAAATGTGATTTAGTGCCCTGTGCTCAGAAGGAGCCTGGGAAGATGAGCTTTGCCAGAGCTCCCACCTTTGGTGAACATCCAGCTCTGGCCTCCTGCCTTCTACAGGGCTCATGAGGAACTTGCAAGACACTGAATCCATTTTTTCCCCTCTTTCAGATTTTGAACTTGTGGTGCCCTGGAGCTGAGAGCCCACGTGCCCACCCAGCACAGTGCAGCTCTGGACCACCCACACTATGACTCTGCCACAGAGCACATGAAAAAATTATATCTGGGATATAAAAGGTACCATGTATAAATATCACATGCCAACTAACACCTGATGTTGGGGAAAAAAACATTTGCAAGCATCTGGATGCTTAAACAAGCACCAGAGAAAGTTCATTAATATAGAAATTGAAGTTAATTAACTAACTGATGGTCTGCTCTTTTCCATTCACTTTAAAGGAATCCTCATCCTTCGCTTGGTCTACTGACTGGCTTTATTCAGCTCCAGTTGCTATATCAAAGTGATATATTCTGCTTACAAATTCAAGGCAAAGCCCATTTATCTATTACAGGAGGAGAATGGATTTACATTTAAATGGCTGTTCTTCATGTATCTAATAACTCAGTTGAGTAATCAAAGAAGTACAATCTAAGCAGGAGCCTCTCTGTGTTTCGCATTAATAAAGCCTCTAAGATTCCTCCACACATTCCTCCCAATTTATTTATTTCAACAAAATGGGAAAGCTGTCGTCCCCCAGCTGCAATCAGCCAGTGAGAAGGTTAGCTGGGAATTAACTGGCTGCTTGCTTAAGCTTACATTTCAGTTAAAAATTCAGGCTCAAGAGGAGAGCAAGGGATTACCATGGTGCATGGGCTTTCATTCCTTTAAAAAAGTAAATAAATAATGCTTCAAAGGTGTGAAGAGAACTTTGGCAACAAAACTGTGGCCACTGAGACCAGCAGGTGTTGTGGGTTCACTGAATTCAGTGAGAAATTGCAAGGATTGAGCTGGCCAGATCCAAGCAAAACAAATTGCAAAGTGAAACACATTTGGAATAGGAAAAGGCCGATAGGAAATAAAATTCAAAATTATGGTAATCAACTTTTTAATTCCTTTTCCTTGGGCTACACTCAAATTATCTAAACATATGCAGAAAAATCTGTGTATGCATTAAAAAGCAAGTGACTATAGCTGCTCCGAAACCATCTTCCCAATGAGTGGCTTGCAAAGCACAGAATTTGCTGTTAAATTTTGTGTTATAGTGATTTTAATGGCAACTTGACCCCCAAAACCTATCAAAATCCAAGTCAAAGATAAGCAGCAAGAAAGAAAATGCATCTGAATGGAGACACAGAAAATTCCACCCTCCCTGCCTTGTTGATGATCAGCTGACTTTTCACTGCAGCAAAAAGTTCCAGGAGCTGAAGAGGTCTAAGGAAGCATTTAAATGAGAAGAGTTTGGAACTCGGCACGTCCCCGCTGCTGTCTGACTGCAGGGACTGTGCAGCTCCCACCATGTACACAGCAGATGGCCTAAATAAGGCTAATAAAGATACATTAATGTTTCTGTTGCTTTCCTTGTAAATAAGATTTCCCTGTGGGCTTCCTAATTCATTAGCCAGTTTCTCTAGACCTTCTGACCACAGATCACAGAGCTATGTAGGAAATGTTTAAGTCTGCTGCACACATTCACCATCCTGTCCTTTCCCACGGCAAAGATTCTGCTCCAAGAATTCTGAATTCTAGGAGAAAGCCTACTGCAAACCTAAGCAATGGGTTTGTTTGCTGCTGAGCTCCCAGGAAGTTTAGATTTAGAAACAACTCTTGGATAATTTATTTATCGATTTTTAGGTAACCAACTCGAATTTAAGTATTCTCCCAAAGCTCCACTGCTGGCTGAATGCACAAGCAAAGCTCAGAGCAATCAGATTAATCCTGTATCACTTGTCTGCCTTGGGGCCAAGGGTGCCCTTCATGCCCCTGCACCACACGTGAGTTCTCCTGCACCTTCCACTGCCTAAATGCAAAGCAGAGATACTGGGAGGATCCCAACCCTCCTCCTCCCTCAGCAGGAATGAGGAGAGGAGAGCACTGCTGGAGGAAATGCCTCCAACAAATGAAAACACGACGTGCTAAATCAAACCAGCTCCATTATCGGCTCTGCTTTCCACCTGCAATTACAGTACATTTCAGCTGAATATTTTTTCCTGGCAACCGAAACAGTTTCATTACAGCTTAAATATGTGACAAGGAAGCTGACTGCAGACTTGTGAAAAGCAATTATTTTGGACACTGATTACTTCCCATGCAGGCAGCGAGTGTTGTAACTGCAGAGAGCTGGGGAAGACCACGGCGATGGGTGGGGGACTGCGGGGTCTGGAGCAGTTAATTAACGTTGGGGGGTGAGCAGGGAGGGGGAAACTGCAAACACCCAGCTTAACATTCAAATTAATTAACACAAAATAACTTAATATGTTGAGTTTAAATGCAATTAATTTACAGAGCCAGCCTAGAGACAGATAGCTGGTGCATCTGGTTCAACAACCAGAGCAACATCAAGTTCCCATAGCAACATATTTGTTAGAAACAAGACAAACATGCTTAGGATGGTGTGGTTTTGGTTTTAGTCCATCTGAGTGATGAGGACTGCACCAACAGGGCTCAAAATACTGAGATAAAAACTTAAGAACAGCTATGAAGACTCTTTTTTTTTTTTCTCTAAGCAGAGAGGTCATTTCAGTGAGATCTGAACTAAATCTGGAAATGCCAGTGCTGATGTGGGGAACTGCAAAAACAACTGCATTGCATCAGTACTGGGACCAGTATCACAGCCCTTGTGTGGGCTCTGCAGGGCTCAGCCACAGCAGATCCTGGCATCCCACCCCTGCAGACAGAGGGAACTGCATTAATGGCTGCTTCAAGGCAGCTCTGATGTTGTGTGTTTAGGTTTGATGGTCCTTAATTATTTCATTCATTAGAAAGAGCCAAAAAGGCACCCTAAACCTGTCAGTCAGTGCTGTAATTTTATTTTTTTAATCAGTGAGTCATGTCTAATGATGTTTCAAAAAGATGGAGGAATCCTGGCATACCTGAGCTCACATATTCTTATTATTTTCCACAGAAGGCTGCCTGTAGATGTCCTAAAGCCCTTGGCAGATGCTGTATTCTCCATGTGCCAGTGTTTAGGCTGGGCACGGAGCCCCACAAGGCTTGAACACTTTGTCCAATTTGAGCAGGAGGTGAAAGACCAATGGGAAATGCTCACAGAGTTCCAGGAGGTCCATGGGCTACCTGAGCCACTGCCCCCCATGGCAGCTTGTTCCTCTTCCTGACATCAGCTTTAAAACCAGTTCAACTCAGAACTGGAACAAAAAAAAACCCTTAAGTGGCAAACTTGCATTGTACTTTCAACTGGTTTCAGACAAACAGAGATAAATTGATGCTCTGACCTTTCTCAGGGGTGTGAGACAGTGATTTCCTTCCCCTTTAAATGCCATTAAGTGGATGTGACATTCAGTCAAGATCTTATTGACAAGTGAATATTCCCCACGCAATCACCAATCCCGGCCACTCAGCTGCTGTGCTGATCAGGGATAATGACAAATGGAGCTGCTGAACCACCCCACGTGCATTTAACTCCTGAATAAAACCACTATTTCACCTTTTACATTCCAGCTGTATCATAAATCTGCTCCCTTCCTTCTCCTCCTTTAAAAACCACCGATACTTGCTTAAAATCAGATTTTAGAGGAAATTTCCATCCTTGTGCTTCACTCACTCATTAATTATTTACCAACACCTTCAAAAAACAGCAGCATTGATTGCAAATTTGTAATTAAGGCTGACTTGTATTTTTCACTTAGAGCAGATGTTCATAGCCTTTGTGTCCCCCCATCTTATAACACCTCTGAATATTTTAAGATTTCACTAGAATATTTAACAATTAGTTCAATTTGTGGGTGCTGCCTTGAACAGTGGCTGTTTTTTAGCTGCCTGATATCAGGAATGGATCAAGCCAGACTCCAATATCAATGTTTTACTGAGTAAAACACGTTGATTTTAAGTTGGCATTGTTTCCCTCTAATGGCTGTGATTATCTGCTGTGCAGAGGCTTCTCTACCCCGTCGTAGTTCTCTAGAGATGATACCACAGAAAGATAAAAGGCCAGAGGGTAATTATACAGCTTTTCATTTCCACTGATCTCAAAGCACTGAGTAAATCACAAAAATGCCTCCTACACACACCAGTCAGCTTCAGCACTAAAGGTTTACCTGGCAAATAGAGAAAGGATTGAGAGTTTAGAAATAAATTTACGGGGTAAACAAAGAAAACATTGAGTTTTTTAACAAGGACTAAAATTAGAAAACCTCTTTTCATCATCTGAAATATTTTGCTATTTACAGCCAACTTGTTAACTTGGCTGTAGAGGGACCTGATAAATTATAGAAGTCCCTTCAGGAGTGCAGATACTTTTACTGGAGCAGCAGGAGTGCAGATAAACCTGGAAACAAAACCAGCACCGAGATGGCCACGTTTGCACATGGAATCATTGAGGTTGGAAAAGACCTTTGAGATCATCCAGCCCAGCCAGGAGCCCAGCACTGCCAGGGCCACCCCTGAGGGCTGTCCCTGCCAGGGGCTGTGACTCCACCATGTCCAAGGCCTGGCCACCCTCTCTGGGAAGAAATTTTTTCCAATATCCAGCCTGAACTTCCCAGGTTTCCTGTCACTTGTTCCCTGTGGGAAGAGCCTGAATCCCATGTATAGAGAGTGGTTTTCCCAGAGAAAACTCTGGACTAATGCCCTGGGAAACCCATTTCTAAGGGTAGCAAGCAAGAGGCTTACTCACATGCTCCCTCAGTCCAAGTATGCAAAAAAAGTTGCTAGAAAATTCATCATTCTTTGTGTTACCATAGGTTGATTTTTGGTCCAGGAATTTTAATATTCCTAATTGATCTCCCCTATTGGACCCTTCCCTCAGGCCTGGCCTTAACTCCACCCCACACCGGGGTGTATAAATGCCCTTGTTTGACCCCGGCCTGGTGCTTTTTGCCCCTTGTTACTGCCTGGTTCCAGTTAGCTCCGAATTATTAAAATTGTGCTTTAATTGGAGCAAAGCTGCCTCTCTCTATCAAGCCACCATCAGGGCAGAGTCCTGAGGAAACTCAAAGGGGTTCCGGGAGTTTCATCCTCCCTGAGGGCTGTGACTCCACCACTGCCCTGGGCAGCCTGTCCAAGGCCTGGCCACCCTCGCTGGGAAGAAATTCTCCCCAATATCCAACTTGAAATTCCTGTGGCACAGCCTGAGGGTTCCTGTCACCGGTTCCCTGTGGGAACAGCCTGAATCCCTCCTGACTCCATCCTCCTGTCAGGGACTTGCAGAGAGCAGGAAGGTCCCCCCGAGTCTCTTTTTTCTCCAGACGTATTTCCCCAGCCTGCAGATAGAACCTCTTAAGTTTCCAAGCTAAAATTCTTTATTTCTGGATTTATTCTGACTTTCAAATCAGAAAGAAAGGCCCAAACACTCAGAGCTCCTCAGACAGGGATGGTGTTTGGGTTTTTTTCCCTGTTTTACCCATCACACTGGTTACACAGAGTCCAAACTCTCTCACACAGCTGCACAGCCACTGTTGTGCCAACAGGGAAAAAAGCAGCTTCTGTTGGCAAACCTGGCAGATCAGAGCTGGGTCAAAGCTGACTCTGGAATAAGGAGGGGCCTTTTGCCCAGGTTGGTTTGTGATTTACACTCCCCTCAAGAAGCCAACACAGCAGTGCAATTGCCAGGCCAGCTGTGGGAGGGAGAGGGGGATGTGAGCCCAGGCACACAGGAGAGATCCGTGCCCACCCTTCCAGCACATCTCCCCAACACATCCCTGCCTATTACCCCATAATGGCCAGAATATTTTCTGCCTCAGTCACACAGATGTTGCTCAGACTTCACACACCTGCTCCTCTGCAATTCACAGTGACTAAACAGGCCCTAAAATGAAGTGCTCTTAGAGAAGGGAGGAAAAAACCTGAGGAGAATATTATATCTTCCCAAAGAAACAAAATTCAATCAGACTTGCAACAAGGATTTGTAAGACTCTAAATTTTTATATAATAGTTCTATTACTGAGATACCTGCAGGGGATAATCAATAGAAGACTATTGTTCTTTTGTGATGACATTACCATATGGAGAAATTTTTCCTGGGTTTAAAGAGGATTGTTTCTGATGAGCTTTTGAGCAGAGTACTGGGCATCGGTGTCTTTGACAAGAAAGAGGACAAACTGAGTTATCTAAAATACTGCATGGCTGATTTTTATTACCTGGTGTCTCATTTGTTCCCTTCCAAATCCAAGGCAGGAGGACATTTGTGAAGTCTCTCCAGGAGGACCAGAAGCTTGGATTGAAGAGCACTTGTTTATGATTGGAAAATAAAGCATAGATTTATTCCACATCATTCTTACTCCCATTAAAAATAACGTCTGTTACAAGGCTATGACTTTCATCAAATCCAATATGTTTCTATTAGTGATATGCAGAACTAGGAAAAAACTAAATTAGAAGTCAAGATTTGGGTCAAAAAAAACCCCTAAATTCCAAACCAGCAAATTTCCAGTTCATCAGCTGGAAAAATACATATTTGCATTTCTTGCTTGCTTGCAACATTTCAATTTCTTTTTTCCTTGTGTTCCAATTAGAAATACTGAAAATGCTGGGTTGGATTTTCTCTTTCATTCATGTGTCTCTCTCAAATTTGATCAACAAATTTAAATTTGGTATTAACGAGCATCCGCTTCTTCCCTGCTTAGGCAACAGCAGGGAAGAGGAGAGTGAAAAAATAAATAGCAACCATGAAATATTGATATTTTTTTAAAATGCAATTTCCAGTTGTTTATTGATTTTTCTTACAGTTGTATGAAATAATCAAGTGAATTAAGCCCCTCAAAAAATCTGGAAGGCAAAATGTGTGTCTGGGGGAAGGTGCCCAACAGCATAAACCCCTTGATCAGCATCACCTCTCCCTGACCTGGAGAGATCCAGGTGCTACAAGTGAAGTAGGAAATTTCCAAATGCATTAGACTTAAGAATTCTCAGCACCTGTGAATGTAACACCCAGAAAATAGATACAACTCACTGTTTTCAGAAAAGAAAAATACCATCTCCAATTTCCCAGACTCTATTCTTTAAAACACGAGGTTTAGCAGCGCTCAGAATTCTCCATGCTGCAAATCATGTACGAAATGATCACACAAATGCTAACTCTGGTAACATCATCCCCACCTTCTTCCTCACATGCCCTGTGCTGACAGACACATTTAGATCCCTACCAGCAAATCCCATTTGAATTTCCAATCAGATGCAGTGCCAAAGCTCCTGCAGTTTTACTGCGGAGCATTCAAACGGTTCTAATGGTATGCGTGCTTTAGACATTTTTAGGGAGGAAGATAGAGTGAAAATAATGAAATTAAATACTTTGCTGCAGCTCTGAGCTGGATGCCTGAACGGGCTCTAAAATGTCAAGGGCTTTGTCTTGTCTGAAAGTAGGAAAAAGTCTTTTAAATAAACTCTTGAACTACCCAGCTCACACATTCTCCAGCCAAAACAGAGGAAAATGAGTTTATTCTGAAATAGTCTCCAAAAGTTATAAGGCTCAGAGCTGTCTGGTCAGAAAGTTTTATGACCACATATTCCAGTGCCAGCCTTGGATGGGAGGGACAACCATGGCAAGGGATGAGCAGCATCTGCTGGGCTGAAGGAGTTGGGTGAAGCAGGATGTGCTGTGCCTCTCCACCCACCGGTGAGTTTTATCCCCAGCCTCTGAATATTTATGGCTCAAAGTGCAGCTGCACTGGAGCCGGCTTGTCTGCACACTCTCACCCTAAAACCCCTCAGGATTTCACCTCGTGGGTTTTATTCATGCTTCAAAGAGGAGATGGCACTCAAAATGCAAGTTGGTTTGTATTAAACACCTGAGCAGTGTGAAATAGGTGTGATGTAGCACTGCTGACCCTGCGTTGAACCTCAGGACCTGAAGCTCCTGATAATTCAATGAACTCCAGGAGGTTTTCGGGAGCTGTGAATGTTGGTTTCTCACATCTTGAGCAGCTATGAGTGAATTGTTGCAATAATACAGGAAGGGATGGAGATGCACGCCCCAAATTAAAACACCCAGATGGCAAATCCACATGGAATTAAAGAGTATTTGTTCCCAGCACAGGTTACATCTCCAAACATCCTGTCTTCAGAGCATTGCTGCAAAAGCAAGAGTGGAAATCTCTCTGAGGAGAATAGCAAAACCTGATTTTACGTGTCATTCAACAAATACCATCTCTGTTGCCTTCCCTGGCACCCCACTGCTGATGTTCCCATAACAACAGAGGAGATGCTCCACCAACCCTGCTGCTCACGGACAGCCCAAGCAGCAAAGGGGATCCAGAGCTGCTAAAACACTTCCAGAATGTTCAAGGATCCAATTCTTACCCAAAAACTCAGTCTCAGTCTTGAAATACACCTGCAATAACACTCATCTTCATCCAAAATCCATTGAAGGGGATTTTTATGTAAGTGAAAATAAAAGATGATAAAAGCCTAACAAATAAATTGGGTCCAAAGCTGAAGAAATAAAAATTCCAGGTTGAAAAATATCCAAACCTAAAAGCATCTCCTTTTTTTAGCCCTAATTTCCCCTGAATCATGGTGTGTTTTACATATGGAATTCAATCAAGAACTTTTACAACTCTCTACATAATTTTCTATATGGAATAATAACATTAACCCAGTAAAGCTTCAAGCATTGGACAGAGAAATATAAATCATGGCATGCAGCATGAGCTGTAGCAGTGAGACATCAGTGGTAAAACAATACAGGATATTTGTAAAAGAAATACAAACAAAAGAATACCTATTTATTAAGTTAATTGAAAATTCAACAAGGAATTTGCTCAGAAAAACTTGCTCTTCCATAAAGAATTGAGATTTCTTCCAAGGGCTGATATATGTTCCTTGACATAAGGTCTGTCCAAATTGGTCATATGCCCACAGGCCGTGGAGTTAATTATGGATAAGTTTACTTAATTATTCATCCATTTATTAACCATGACAGCCCCAGAAAACAAGACAAACACCCTTCCTCAAATACATGACTCTCTACCATAATACAACAGCCCTGGTAACTCTCTCCTCATCACAGACCTATTTCTGCTTATTGAAGGAAATTGCAGGACCACAGGTGATACTTGGAAACCATTTCACAGCACACACAGAAATAGACCCTGAGGGCAGCATCTTACAGTGGACACCCCTCTTTCCACGTAGGAAAACAAATGGAAGGAGACATTCATCAGCCTAACAACCACCTCCAGCACTCAGGCACTCCAGGGGCTGGGGTTGTAGTGAGGGATTTCCAGTAAATGCCAATCCTTCCATGTTTTTGCTGCTGTCTGTCACCAGGGCAGGGTCACACCGTGTTGTGGTCCCTCCCAGGGGAATGTGGCACCTTATCCCAGTGACCTTTCAGCTGCCTGCACTCTGATTGCTCTTCTTGGCACGAGAGCCAGGGCAGGGCCGTCACATCATGGGGGGACAGGACTGGACAGGTCTGAGTAAACCATTAAGCCACAAAAAAATCATCACTGAGATGATGCCTTGGGCTAATGAAGGTTTAGACTTGTAAAGGGGTGTGGAGGGGGAAATGGTGACATGAGCAGAAAATGGCACATGGAGCTTATTTCCTAATGAAAAATGTCATAACTAAATTTCAGGCTGTTTGTGGGGAGAGGTGAGCCTGGAGAGGGGCGCCTGTGCCGGCAACAAAAAACCCAGCAGGTCAGAGGAGCACCAACTCATCCCAGCTCTGCTCTCAGGCTGATCCCACTGGAGCTGGAGAGGGATGCCTGGAGGGACAGGGGGAATTGCTTCAAACTGCCAGAGGGCAGGGTTAGATGGGATATGGGGAAGGAACTCTTGGCTGTGAGGGTGGGCAGGCCCTGGCACAGGGTGCCCAGAGCAGCTGTGGCTGCCCCTGGATCCCTGGAAGTGTCCAAGGCCAGCTTGAGCAGGGCTTGGAGCACCCTGGGATAGTGCAGTTGCTCACCAGGACTTTATTTAGCCAAAACCTCTCCTCTGGCAGGAACTTCCATGCACAGCTTGCCCTAAGCTTCATTCACAGGATTATTTTGGGGGGAATTATTTCTGACCTGTGTGGTTCCATGTTCCCTTGGGGTGCTGCAGGCAACACCGAGCAGGAATTGCCTTTTCCTCCCACTTACCCCGGCACAAAGACTTTTGTCATTGCCTTGGTCACAACTGTCCTGGCAAAAATCCTAAACATGCACCAGCCAAAATTCTGCAGTAAGCACAGTGTGGGTGCTCCAGGCTGATTCGAGATCATCTGCTCTAACATGAAGCTGAATTAAATCAAATTGATGCTGCCCAAAAGAATTTTCAAGGTTGCCTGGGACATCAAATAAAACTTTTACGCAGGGCAGAGCTGAAGAGAAACTGACTGATGAATTTGGACTGATTGCCAGAAGCACAAAAGGCCCTTGATGTGACTCCTGTAAGAGCTAGTTTCTCAAAATACTTTTTATTTCCTTAAAATGCCCTTTCTTGGGTTTTTTTGGCTTTTTTTGTTTGTTTGTTTTTGTAAACAGGCAATTGCAGAGCTATTGCTGAGAGAAGAATCGTTTCTCTTTGGATTTCACTATTCACTTTGGGAGGCTTCGATTTATAAAACTAAGAAAAATCCTCACAACAGAAAACACCATAAAGACAAAAGCTCTGATTTTCAAGGTTTTGTTTCTTTTCTTCTCCCCACTGCAGGTGAGATCACCAGTACATCACCCTCACAGCTGAACATTTCTTGGGCTCAAATTCTCAGGACAAATTTGATTTACATCTAATCTGGCCTATTTGATAAACCAAATGTTGCTGCTTGTAATCATCAAATCACATTAAATCAGCCCAATTACCCTGAAATGAACCTGAATCCGTGCAGATTAGCTAACCTGAGCCAGCTATTATCTCATGGAATTTGATTGCAGCCCAGGATCTGCCCCATAGAGCTTTGGGATGTCAGGAACTACCGGAGCAAAACTGGGCTGAGAGGGGCATGGTTGATGAGGAGGGATGAAGGGATGAAAGGAGGGATGGAGGGATGAAAGGAAGGATGGAGGGGTCACCTGAAGCCCAGAACAGCCTCACTCCATAACACAAGTGTGAAAAACAAAGTCCACTTTTTTGGTAAAATTTAAAAGAGTTTAAGAGAAGGCAATAGGAGACAGAGATAATAAAGCAAAGGGTTAAGGCTGGGTGCTTGGCACTCAGCCAAGAGCACACCAATATAATCTTTGGACACATTCCTTAAATACTTTTTCTATTACATCAGCCTGTTGCATATTCATAGACCATTGTGCATATTCATACTTTTCTATAAACTAGTTTATATATTCTAGGGGCTGTTTAGCATGGCCCCTCCTTGGGTCTGCCTTTTTAGAGCTTGTGTGTTTTTAGCCTGTTCTCTTTATCACTTGCAGCTTGGGCCTTGGTCTCTACTTTCTTTAGATGTCAGATGCTGATATTTGGCATATCAGTAGCAGGGTCTTTATCTTGTATTTATTGTATATTATCCTGACCAAACAGACAATTCACTCATAACTATATCAGCTACCAACTACTACCATGTCTGAGTTTTGTTAACAGGAGAAATAAAAGCAAAGTTATTTAACATTATACACATAGCTTTCATCTTAATATTTGTGAAAGGCCGATTTTATAATGTGTATTTATAACACAAGTGAGGGCAGTCACCAGCATCTCGTACTGGGAGCGTGTTGCCACCAGTAAGAGCCCAGCACTGGGAATATGGGAACAGGGGGAGCCCCGCGCTGATCCTGCCCTGCCCCAGGTTTGATGCATCACAGACACTTTAACACCATAAAACTCAGCCAAATTTGAGCCGGGCTGGCAGCGAGCTCGGCTTTGCAGCGTACTCTGCCTCCCTCTCCTGGCCTGTTCCCAGGGATTCCATAAATCAAACACTTCTGGCGCAGAGGGAGAGCAGCACAAGGCGCATTGGGATATTGGTGCGTTTGAGGTGCCCAAATCCTGCAGATGAAAAGTCGAGCCCTGGAAACCCTCCCCAGCTGCAGACCCTGTGCTGAGCCTGCCAAACCCACGCTTGCCATGGCCCAACAAAAGGAAAGAGAAGCAGTCCGGCCAAAACACCCCTAATCCCCCTTCAGAGCACAACAATTTCTACTCAGCCTTTCTCAAAAGAAATTATCACAGGCCCACTCTCCCATTAATCATTTCAGATTTATTACAAAATACCCTCCCCAAGGGAAAGGACGGGGGGGAAACCACGACAGCATCTAAGCCACGATTCCCTGATTCAATCAATAGGAATGAAAGCAGCAAACCTCAAGTGGAACATTACCCAGCTCAGTGAGAGTTAAGCATAACAAAATCCCTCTCTCCACAGGGAAAACACAACTTTCCTGGAGTGCAAACAGCACTGGGCATTCCCAGGTAACTGGGGCCAGTTGGGATAGAAAAGCTGAAAGGGAAGGGGGAAAAAAGATAAAAAACTTCTAAACCCCCTGTTCTACTCCCAAGGCAAAGCAGCAGCCCCAGCCTGGTTTGGGTTTTTTCTGGAGGAGCTTAAAATGTGTGATTAATGCTTGGCAATAGTCGTAGCTGGAATACAGTAAAATGCTAAGATCAGTAGGATAATTAGCATTAGATGTAATTAGATTCACGCAGTTGGATTCTGGAGAAGCTAATTTGTATTTTAAACTTTCTTCTGTGCCTTTTGCCATCAAAGCTGGAGATTATGTTCACTTTGTTTTTTTCCCCCCACATGGTGAACATTAAAATATTAAGTGGTAGGAAGACCCTCACAAAACACTAGCAACAAATTCCATCCATCTCTGACTCTAATGAATATCAAATTTTAACTAATATGCTGAACTTCATGGGGAAAAATAAATTCTCACTTCTGAAATGCCTTCTCTGGGATTCCTACATGTGTATAATAAATCTTCACAGGAGTTAATCCCATTTCAACAACTGTGAATGTTAAATTACCCTTCTAGTTCATTTACAGTTTGCCTTGAAGATAAAAGCTTTGTTTTTATCTGCAAAAGCAGCATTTTGCTGTTTACAGGAAACAAATCCCACCTTATCAATTTGCGTAGCTGGCATTTACCATTTGATGTGTTTGCTGCACTTAACACATTATTTACCAAAACCCTGAATTTTGAAAAGGGGGAAACAAGAAAATCTCATCTTTCCATTAGGAAATGGAATTAAGAAATTTGTGTTCAGAAACACAAATGCGAGTACAATAAATATTTTCCCTACTTTTGTTTTTTAAAGCAACCAATTCAGCTGGGGCTGCCAGCTTGACAAATCTGTAGGAATTTACGATGATGGTTTATTATTTTTCAAGTCAGTGTGTTGTTGGCATCTTAAGCACGCGGCAAACTGATAGATAAGCTGATTAAAAACAAACTGCTCTCAAGTCTGCAATAGGCCACTGGAAACATGCTCCCCAAGCTGAAGAAAGTGTAATTTGAAAAAGGAAAGAAAAATAAAAAAGGGAGAAAAAAAGGGGGTGGAACGGAAAAATAGTTTTATATTTCTTGGAGAATAGTTGTGCTCTCTCTCAGAATTCATTTCGAGAAACACGTGGAGGGTTTTTATTGCCAAAAACATTTTAGTTAAAACCAGGTGCTTAATGGGAAGTCAGGATCCAGGCTGGAACAGTTTTCCCACAGCCCAGCAGGAGACACCAGGCAGCAGCCACCGGGGGTCAGCACCACAGCACAAAGAATTTTTGTTATAAACACCAGCTTTTCTAGAAAACCACAATTATTCAGTCTGTGGGAATTGGCCACAGCCGTGCACAGATTGGTGCAGAGCTGTCCAAGAGAGGGGCTGGATTGTTTAGTGAGAACTTTAGCAGTCGTGGATGGAGCTGCTTTTTGAGAGCCCTTTGCCATCATTATCTGCCCTTGGATGAAAAACAGAGGAAGAAGCTCCAAGCCTTCACAGTCATAAAAATGACATCTTTATCTAACCTGGCTGACTCATAACTGGAGTCTCCCCAGACTTTTCAGAAGCTGGGAAACATGGATAAATAGAGTGGATTTATGCACTTGGGACTGTGAGGTGCCATGGCCAGGTCACTCTTAATATTTTCAGTACATTTATGGGAACTAAGGTACCTTTGCACCACCCTGCCCCAGCCCCACCAGGCTCCCAACCCAGGCAGGAAAAATCAAACCCTTATTTAAAGCCTGCAAAAATTACTGCACTCTCCCAGCTGAGCACACAGTGCTGCTGGTTATGGAATCACAGAATTCCAGAATGGCTGGTGTCAAAAGGGACCTTAAAAATCATCCCATTCCACCCCTCCATGGGCAGGGACACATTCCCCTGTCCCAGGTTGTTCCAAACCCCATCCAACCTGGCCTTGGACACCTCCAGGGATGGGGCAGCCACAGCTGCTCTGGGACTCAGCACCTTCACAGGGAAGAATTCCTTCAGTTTTTAACCATTTAATCCATTATCCATTTTATCCATTCTAAGCCTCCCTCTGGCAATGTTTGAAGCCTTTCCCCCATGTCCTGGCACAAAGCTCCACTCCAGCCTTCCTGTGGGAGCCCTGGCATCACCGCTCAGCAAATCCTCAGGGCTGTTCCTGGCAAACCTGGGGATGAGCTGTTGAGTTCTGCAGCCCTGGCAGCAGTTTTTATCCTTGTTTTGGCACCTGCAAACCCAGGAGAACCTGAGCAATTCAAACAAGGGACAAGGGACTGTTTTTATCCAGGCTGAGAGATGCTGCAGGGAGAATGAAGCTTTATTTTGCTCAAACTCATAGCATCAGATGCCTCTTGTTCTGCCAAACCTTAACAGCCACACTCTGAATTGCCTGGAATTTAACTTATTTACTTTTTTAACCCTTTAGTGAGGGCAGCACTTCCAGCCCCTTCCTTAGTGCCAGTGGGTACCAAGGACACAGAATGTAACAAACCATAATTGTGTTGCTCAAGTAATTGGGCAAGCAGGAACAAAAGGAACAGTGGAAATAGAAATAAATTGAATTCCCTGGGACTTGCTGTGCCCACAGGAGGCAGGACAGCCCAGCTGGCAGAGCAGGGACCAGGTGGGTGATTCACATCTTTAACCCAGCTGGGCTCCAAGGCCCCCAGCTCTGCTGCTGTGCTGGGAGCCCTGACAAAGGTGCTGCTTGGATGGAGCCTTACAGGATAACACTCCAAAAATGCAAAATTCCTGATCTGCAACCCATCTGCCACAACCCCTGGGACACTGCAGGGTCTTTCCTTCCTGCAGAATAAAACTCAACTATTTCTCCCTCCCAGCCTGTTTTCTCTTTACCAGAGCTTTGATGGTTCTACATTTCCATTTCAAAACTAATGGAATCAAACATATTTCCTGTCCAAGCGTAGTTTCCCCACATTTAAATTTCATATAATGTATTGCATTCCAAGCCAAGATAACATATGGATATTTTGAGGGTATCATACTCCAGCTCTTTAGGAATGTTTAATTTTGGAAGGGCTCACATGGTTTTTATTCCATCATTACACCCATTGCATTAGCCAGGAGGATAAAGCACAAAGGCAGGAACCTCAGCCTTGTTCAGATCATTTACCAGTTAAACTCATGATGGCCTGGATGTGTTCTAGTAAAACATTTTCATTATTTAAATCAGAATTTAGGAAAAATATCCATTTATGCAATTCTCAAAAATCCCCACCTACCATAACATAGGATAAAGCCAGAGCAGACAAACACTTTGCTTCATGTCTTTCATCCCCTTTACCATTCTAATAATGCACGGCCATTAAAATTGCCTCCAAGACCTCCAAAGAAAGAATAATAAAACTAATTCCTGTTTGTAGCTGCAAGTGTAATCATATGCATGTTTTCAGTTCATTATTTTGGTGTCATAAAAACCATGAGGGTTGCAATTGCAAGGAATTATTACATCCATATACTTTGCTTTGAGCATTAACTGACAAAAAATGAATCCATCAGGAGGGCAGATGAACACTGCCCATAATTGAATCAGGAGTAAATCAGCTCACAAGTGCTTCGTGTACAGATGCTGTAATAATGGGGTCTGACTGTTGAGATGATAGGGAATAACTTATTTTTAACTTAGGCAAAAAATATTGTTCAATATTTTCTCTGTTTTCTGTTTGGGGTTTTTTTGGATTTTCTTTTGTTTGGGTTTTTTTTTGTTTTGTTTTGGGTTTTTTTGGGGGTTTTTTTTTTTTTTTTTTTTTTTGGATACTTGGTAGCACACAGCAGTCAGAACATTTTGGGGAAAGCTTTTCCTTGTTGTTTTAAAAATAACCCCCTCCTGCTGTGCATTATATAAATAGCTGTAGGTACATATCCATAATTCCACATTTAATAGCACATCCATGGTCCCCCCTCAGTGGCTGCTCTGTGCTGAGCTGGTTTTAACCACATTAATCACACCTACATGGGACAAGGGGCTGTCCCAGGGTGAGGTGACAGAGGAGCTGCCTGGCCATGGAGAGGGGGATGCAGATCCCCAGCACGGGGCACCTCAGGTCCCAAATGCTGCTGCAGGTTTGGTCAGACCCCACAAGCCCAGGGTGTTGCTCTGGGGAGTAAAGCAGCAGATCCATCAAGGAAATGGGGATTCAGCTTCAGATCAATGCCAGCTTTTACCATCTCTTTAATACCCACATTCCTCACATCCTGATTTTTGGAAAATACTGGGTTTTTCTCCCCTCTTCCAAGCAGGTACAGCCCATCACCCTCAGGACACCAGCTACTTCTGGGCCATCAGAAACATCTCTGCTGTAAGAGATCCCTGTCCTGTGTTCTCAGCCAGGCTCTGCCATTCCCAGCAGCTTTTCCAGCCCAAAATAAACCATAGCAGGAAATCCTCTCTAAGACAACAAACTTGCAACCTCTTAAACCCCCCTTTGCTCACTGAAACGTGACCTCCATGGTTCTGTCAAGCACTTCATATCAATATTTATAGAGTATTAGCAAGTTCTCCTCTGTGGTGCCTCTGTCCTTCAGGGCCCAGTGAAGCTCCCCAGGCAAACAACAGCAGCACAATATTTGTGTGATTGAAAGGAGAACATTGTAGAGCTACAGACAGGGAGTGGACTCCATCCACTCTTTTCCTCCTGGGAGCACAGTCCTACTTAATGAAGTGAGAAGAGGGAGATAAATGTCACTTCTTTTTATCCCTAATAACAGCTCCTTCCACTGGGTGGAAAAGAAAAATATTAGTGATCTTCCCTTTTCATTTCTGTGGCCCCTGAATCTGTTCAGCTCAGGCAGGAGCACATCACCTGTCAAGGAGAATTTTTACTCATTGCTTTTCTGGGAAGAAGTAAATGATGTTTCCTCCTAGTGCTGGAGCTGGCCTTGGAGAGAATCAGATTATCCTGTTCTCCTCTAAAACACAAAACTCCAGGGGCTTCTCTGGCAGTTTGTCTCTGATACATTTCTTGTCATGTCAGAAAAACGGGTTTGGTTTTGACAAAAATGACACCTTTTTCTGCACCACCACACACAAGGTGATTCAGCCTGGCAGTAACGTGCACAGAAAGTTGGCAGGGATTTTATTCTACACATCCTCAGGCACCACAGTGGTGGGCACAGATTTATGTGGTTGCTTTCGAGCTGCTGAAGTCTGACAACACCAGCACATAAACCCAGACAACTCAGGGAACAGAAACTTCAAGAGCAGCCAGATTTAGTAAAAGGAAAATCCCCAGCCATAAAATCTGACAAAACAAAGTAACTGTCAGTTTTGTGATGCTGCAGTCAGTGATTTTCTCTTCCAGTGTCTGCAGATCTGGCCAGCAACACAACAGCCTGGGGTGCCTGCACTGTAGTGACAGGACAATGAGTAATGGGTTCAAACTGAAAAGGGGAAACTGAGGTTAAATATATGGAGGAAATTCTTCCCTCTGAGGGTGGGGAGGCCCTGGCACAGGGTGCCCAGAGCAGCTGTGGCTGCCCCATCCCCGGGAGTCTCCAAGGCCAGGCTGGACAGGGCTTGGAGCACCCTGGGAATAGTGGAAGGTGTCCCTGCCATGGCAGGGGTGGGATGAGATGGGGGTTAAGGTCCCTTCCAACCCAAACCACTCCATGATTCCATCACTGATCATCACAAGTCAGTGGTGCCTCACCTTAGCAGGTCATTGGTTCCCCACCAAGGAGGGCCAGACTCTTTGGGATCACCAAATTCATCTCACTTGACCCACCTGACACCTGCTCCAGTTTCTTATTTTCCCAAAACTAATCTAACCTGAGGCACAGTAATTAAGCCAGGCTGCTGCAACTTCGTTTGAAAACATCTCCGGCATCCACACAGCCCCTCTTCTCCTGGGAGAGCAAATGAAACAGCTTGTTACCATGAAAGATTTATTACTGACTAATGCACGTAGGAAACCCGATGCTCCAAGTGCCAGAGAACATTCCCAGCCCTGATTCCATGTGGCCTCAAACCATCTGATCCAAGCAAGTTTTTTGCTGGCTGTTTTCTGTTCTTGTCCATGGGAGGCAGGAAGAGCTGTCACTAAAGATTTGTTCAGATGCTCTGGGAGCTGGAGCCTGAGCTCACAGAACGTTGAGGAAACCCAGCAGCAGAAGTGACCACGGTTTTGAGATTAATCCATCCCTAAAAGTGCCCAAGGCCAGGTAGGGTGGGGCTTGGAGCAGCCTGGATAGAGGAAGGTGCCCCATGGTAGAGTGTGGAGAACAAAATGGGCTTTAAAGTCTCTTCCAGCCCAAACCAGGCTGGGATTCTGTGCCATCTCACTGAGTGCCTGACAGGCACTGCTAAACTTTTGGGAAAAAGGTGAAGCTGCATCACCTCAGCTCCACCTCAGCTCCAGGTAAATGGTTTGAGACCAGATCCTGTTTGGCTGCTGTTTAATGAAATCATGGAAAAATGCACAAGGGACTAAAGGGCACAAAATAAGAGAGTACAGATGGTAAATGTTCATCTCAGCTCAGTTTAGAAGGTCAGAGATTTCCTTCTACATCTTATCAGGGGCTGAAATTTTCCCATTAATCACTTTTTTCAGATCTAACACCCATCAGATTTGAACTCTGCTTCAAGGAGCCCAGCTCCTGAGCAAACCGTCACCCAAGTCAGGGGGTACAGAGCAGGTCTTTTTAAAATACTATTTTATTTGTTTAAAAACCATATCCCACCACCAGATGAAGGAATTCTATGTTGCATATTCCATGCTTTGTTTGCAAAACAAAATCTTTGCAGAAGATGCCAGACCAGATGAGATTCCTGGGATTTCGTGCTGCATGACAAATATTTTGCTTAGGTAACGCCACATCAATCTCACCTCACATTCCCCTTGAGACAAACTGCATCAAGAACAAAAAACTACAGATCTAGGGAGAGAAAGGCAAAAGCTTTGAGCCACATGACATTAATTTCCATGGAAGAACTCTTAAGAATTTTGTATCATGTCCTTAACTTTTTGGGGAGGGCATAGCCAAAATAAACTCACATCCATTTGGGGAGCAGCCACCAGAGTGGAATACAGAATGCAGGTAATGGATAATACAGATGTAATGGAAATATAATGTGGAAGAGATTCACTGCAAAATCCTAAGGCCTGGATGATTTTCAAATTACTTTCTTGCTCATTCTGGTCACATCTTGAATCAAGTTCCTTATTTCATAACCAATGGAAAATTAACTGGCAAGATATAAAGAAAAAATATTGGGAGCCTAACAAATCAGCAGCATCTGAGAGCCAAGGAATTGATGAAAAATGAAAATTAATCTAATGGAGCAGTGAGTCAGAGAATAATGCATGGCCGTAAGTCCAGAAAACTGCATTATGCCAAACAAATAGCTTGGAATTTGCCCATGTATAAAATAAATGGTTTCTCTACTAAGCCTAATTCTTCCAGAGAACGCTCAGCTCTCCTGGATATCAGGTCTCACTCCATATAGTCAATATTTCATGGGAGATCAGACAGGAAATACCCTTCAAATTCTTAGTAACCCTCATTTTAAAGGTTGGTAGTGACAATCATATATCCTTCAGACTTTTTTTTTTTTTTTTTTTTTCCTTTCTAAAATGAACAACTGGAGTCTTTTATTTGGGTATTAGCAAAATTTATAGCACGAACCTGTGCCAGATTAGAATTTGTGCTTCAAGCAAGAAGGATCCTCCAGCACTGCCTGGGAGGCAGGAATTTCTTCTGGGATCAGAAGATTTAGGATGGGGCTGTGAAGCCAGCCTCTTTCCCAGTTACTCCTTTTGAAAATCACCAGCCTTGCAGTTGGGCTGGAAAAGGCAAAACATCACCCACCCTGCATGGCTTGCCAAGGAAACAGAAATCTTATTTCCTGGGTGATCCCAGGCAGGAATTTCAGCCCTCTGTTGGGAATTACACTCCCTCTAAAGGTGCCCATGTGCCCAGGTGACACTGACAGATCTTTCAGGCATCAGCCAAATTTAATACCTGCAACAGCGAGGATTTGCTGCCTTGGGAAACTGGAGTTTAGTGAACCCCCAAAGCAGGGAGCTCAGCCAGCTGCAGCCTTCCCATGGCCACTGTCCCTGCACTCAGGGCAAACAAACACCCAGGTGCTCACCAGGAACACATCCCAGCAAACAAAGTTATGGAGCTGCAGTAAATTGGTGAGGAAAGGGGCAACAGAATGAATGGGAAGGTGGAAAAATAACTTTTCAAAGAGCATCCCATGTGCTGTGCTAGGAAATGCTGCTCCAGAGGTTAAATACAGAGTGAGGACCTGTGCAAAGGGCCAGGCAGCTCTGGGGCAGAACTCCCGTGTGCCAGCACACCCAGACTGATACTGGGATTATGGAAATCTCCGTAAGCCATGGATCAGCCAATTGTGCAGAATCAGCTGCACAGACCCCCCAACTTTCCAAGTCTAATATCAATGGGGACAAGGTGCAGCTGGCAGGGGGAAAGTTGACTTCCAAGCATTCAATGTTTGGTTTTCAGAGCAAGTTACTGAAGAGCAGCACGGGGAGAAGGGGATGGTTTTGCAGGGGAGCATCACCCCCCCCTCTGGTTTCTCCATCAAGAGCAGATAATGCTGCACACAACCTGAGGCACATTTTGCAAGCAGAGCCCAGCTCTTCTCCCATGTGCTCTGGAGGAGAAATGTCCTTACACCACAGGCAGAAGCTGTAAACCCACGAGATCATTGCAGGTGGTAGATCAAAGAGCGCTGTCAAGCCTGTGATCTATCTCGAGCTTGGCAATTCTCCAGGCACCAAATCTGACATTTCCTTAAGGCCAGCACCTTTAGCATTCAAGCACATCCCAGGGTTATTAAGGAGCCCAAATGTCACCAATGACAGAAGTGTGGTACTGGGCATCCACAAATCTTTGCTGTGAGATTTGGAGTGTTTGGGTCAGAGCTTGGCTCCTCACAGATTGTTGTTGAGGGAAATCACAGGGGGAAGATCTGGATTTATTTTGTAAAGACATTTGCAGAGCCCTGCTTGACACTGAGACCTTTTGTGGCCCTATCCCAAATGTCAGTGACACAGGACACAAGGAAGGAACCAGAGCTTGGTGTCCCAAACCTTATCCACTCCCACCACCTTAGGGCATCCCTGCTGCCCACCCTGCAAGGCCTGTGAGCACAGACTCACCCACAGACACCTCAGCTGAAGTTCTGCCTCCAGGAGTGCTGAGTGTGTGCTGTCATTGCCATCAGGATAGAAAACTCACAGGAACACACGTGACCTACTGAAATTAAATCCCTTTGGGTGTCACTGACATCCATGGCAACCATCCTTACATTGCATCTCACCCTGCACCTGAGAAAACATCTAGAAAATCCTACCAAGGTGATCCACCAAAGAAAATCTTCAGGTTGACTGACTGAGGAGGGATTTGAAAACCCAGAAGTCCCAGGTTTCCTCTGGGGCATTTCCCTCTAGGAAAGGGAAAGGAAAACAAACTAAAACTACCACCTGTGTTTTCCCATCTCGTTGGTCTTGCAAATTTGGGAAACAAACTTCTCACCCAGAGCCAGAGTTTTCTCCTACATCTCTTCTTTGGGTAAAACCTGACACAATGGATCCACAGCCCTTGGACTGGCCCAGGACATGTAATAGGAAAGTTTAATGCCAAACCCTCTTGAAGATCTGCCTGACATTTTCTTGGAGGCAGCAGCATGATCCCAAGCTTGATTAACTGAGTAACAGCTAATTAGTCACCTAATGAGTCATCCTCCCAGCTTTACCTGTGAAAGTAGGAGAGGCAGAGCAGAGATCCCACAGAGGCCTGCAGGAAACCCTAATATATAATATTTATCATGTCACCACATAAGTAGAAACACACAATCCAAACATCATTAGTTACAGAACTGGTTACTAGAAGAGAGAAGAAAGAAAAGGAAGAAAGGATGGGACACTTTGCAGGACAAATTTACCACAATACCTTCATCAGCACAAACAGTAATAAGAAAGTACCAGTAGATCTGAGAAAAGCCCTAAAAATTCAGAGCAAGTGTTGTTATGGCATCACTGCAGAAACCCAGGTTTCTCCATCTCTGAGTAAACAAAAACATCCTTCCTCAGAGCTACCTGTCAGCAGGGATAGGAAAATAGGAGTAAATCTTGTAAAATCCCTTATCCAATCTCATAAATTTGGGGTCCAGGTATGAAGGAGGATGTGAGTGCAACACTGGGGCACTTCATGGGCTGGTGCTCCAGAGCACTTGTGAGGGGCAGGAGGCAAACATGGAAAATTTGGGATTTTCCTGCTACACACCACCTGCTTAACAGCCAACAGGCACAGCTGAGAAATAACCAGGCCCATCTGTGGAGAGTTAGAAATGTATGGAAACACCTGGGAAAAGGAACAGAGCTTCCAGGTGCTGCATTAACACAAACAACCGGGGAAAAGCATGGAAAAAAAAAAAAAACAAACCAACAAAAAAACCCAAAACACTTTGTCCTTCACAGAGCTGAATACCAAAGCAGAGAACCTCATGCTGCAGCAATTGCCCTCCAGAGCAGCAAATCAGCTCCACTTTGAATGTAATTGTTTTGAAATGCAAAAATCGCCACACCTGTTTTGTTCCCACGCCAACAGTAACTTCCACCACCAGGGAAAGAGCAGCTGGCTCCAGCCCATGGTAACCCAACACAATTATTGTAAATAATTGGGCACAAAGCCTTTCAGTGGTTTCAGGGGTGGTCAAGGCAGGTGTGCAAATGCAAAAGGGGTCACCCCCATTTTCACTTTGGAAAACACAAATTTTAGGGGAAAAGTTGGGAAACAACACATGAAAGGGACAACAAGGACATTGCCAACCAGGACGGGGGATGTAGGATGACAAGGTGGTGCCTGTTCCTCTCTTACCTGCTTCCATGAGCTGGCACTGCTGCCCAAAAACCTGGGAGAAGGTGACGGGCCCTGCAGCAGGGCTGGAGGTCACCGGAGGGGGGGAGTCCATGGCTCTCCTGCAGTCCTGGGTGTTCGTCATGGAGCAGAGCCCGGAGCTCCGACACCTCCCGGCCCCCGCAGATCCTCAGGGGGCAGCAGGAGACACCCGGGGAGGGATGGAGCTGCCTCTTCCCGAGAGGCCAGGCTGCTCCTTTCCCTCTTTCCAAGGGAGAGGATCAGCGCACACGTTTTCACTTGAACACCATCGGTGTTTTCATTGAGAAAACCGAACGTCTGTGCCTCTCCCGGGAGGTTCTCGTGCGTCCTGGGCGGCTTCAGGCACAAATCAGCCCCAGGCACTGAGGGTTGGCCCCTTCTGAGGTGTCTGCCATGGCCAGAGCAAAGTCAGGGGGTTCTTTTCTTCTCCCGAGATGTCCAAACCCAGCGGTTACCTTGTCCGTGAGCCCGGACACATCTCCTCCGGGAGCACGGGAGTTTTTCCACGCCGGGATGCGGAGCCTCCGTCCTTCCAGCTGCGAGGGCACCGGGGATGCCGGAGCACCGGGAAAATCCTTCTGCGCCTCTGCCCGGGGCTCGGAGCCCGAGCTGCCCCTCAGGAGGTCAGGGGAGGCTTCCAGCGGACGCAGCCGCGGGTGGCACCGGCCCCGCCGGGGCTGCGGCGGGCGGGCGGGCTCCGGGGGCTCTCGGCATCACCCCCCGCCGCTCGTCCCTTCCCTACAGCCCGCTCCCCCCTTCCCCCAGCCACACCGGCGAGGGGGAGGAGACTGGAGCCACGTTAAGTAACATCCTCTGCCCTGCTGCAGTGCCCGCCCGGCCCTCCTCCCTCTGCCCGGATGCAGCGGCTGCTCCCGGAGCGCTTCTGGGGGCGCTTGGCACCGCTAACCCGGGCAGGGAACGGCGAACCGCCTGCCTTAACCCCTTCCCGTCCGCATTAACCCCCTCCCCACCTGCCTTAACCCTTCCTGCCCGCCGGGATGCTCCAGGGAAGGGGGGAAAGACCCAAGCACCGCTCCCAAAGCTGCCCGCGGTGCCCATGGCTCCGCATCCCGCAGGGCTGCCTGGCTGGAATTCCCTCGGTGGAAGCACCAGCCAGGGCTGTTTCCAGGGAAAAGGGGCCAAGAGTTAACTCCCAGCAAAGTCTGACAGCGCTGATTCATCTTTATTTGAAAAACTCCCTCTGCCAATGCAAAGGATGCTGACTCCGGGAGCTCTGCATAAATTTGTCCTCCGTGAGTCATCAGAGCTTTTTTTGGGAAGTCTGCTGGGAAGGAACGTTACCTCATGGCGAGGAAAACACGCTGTGACCCAGGGGGAAATTAGAAACTGTCAGATTGCAGCAACAGAAAGCCCAGGGCAGAGAATGAGAGGTACCTGCAGGTACGAGCAAACCCGGCAGGGACAGGACCACGACCTCAGCCCCTTCCTGCAGCCAAGGGAGGCAGGGAGAGGCCGAGGAACACCTGGAAAATTCCGAGCAGCGGAATTGAAGTCACATCCCGTGGTCTGTGCTGCAGCAGCCCGGCTCCTCACAGGGTGAGCACCGAGCCGGGAGCTGTCCACAAAATCCCCGCTGGGCCGTTTGTTGCATTTCCTCCCTCAGATTTAACAGCAACATAAGGAAGAAATGTTTTACAGGGAGGGTGGAGAAGCCCTGGCACTGTTTGCCCAGGGGAGCTGTGGCTGCCCCATCCTGTAAACATTCAAGGTCAGGCTGGATGGGGCTCTGAGTGATCTAAAGATGTCCCTGCTCATGGCAGGAGGTTGGGCTCCGTGCTCTTTAAAGCATCCTTAAACTGGTCTAGGATTCCATGATTTATATGATTTTAGGCTCAGGTTATCTTTGGCAGAGTCCAAACAAACCAGAGACTACTTTCATGTTTACTTCACTAAAGGCACAGGAACAATTTCTGCCCTCACACAAACATGAGATTCAACTTAACCTTCTTGTCATTATTTAATTCATTATTTAATGCAGTTAAATAATAAATAAAAACTCTAAATACATCTTTAAAACCCAAACCAAAGGCTTGCAGCCATTTTTCAGTGTGTGGGCCTTCACAGTTTCCATTGAACTCTTCTTATTCAGGTCCTATCACATGGAGGAAAGCAAAAATGGGGCCATTTGGTCCATACATCTTCAACATTGAGGTGTTCATTCCTGTGGCTGTTTTCTTCCTCCCTATCTGCCTGTTGCTCTCTCTGACCATGTCCCAGGAAATCCTCCCAAATTCTGGCTGCAGAATCCACTGCAGAGCTGCATCCAGCTCTGAAATATTAAAGCATAATTTAGGGAAAAAAATTATGCAAGAGGCTACCTGCAAATCTTTTCTGTTTCCTTAGCAAAACTTTTCCAGCTCCAGGACATCCGGGGTTTTAGTGTTGCAGATTAATTCACAGATGTATTTTTCCTTCTCAGTTCCATTGTGCATTAGGAGAGTGCACTGGAGGTTCTTAACCAGAAAAACAACCCAATGGTCTTAGAAAATCTGTCCTCTGCAGGTGTGAGGGGCTTTGTCACTGGAGGGAGCGTCACTCTGGGGGTGAGAGGGAGTAAAGTAGGGAACTGTTCAGGGTTGTTTGCTGTTCCATTTGCAGAGGGTTTTCCAGAAGAGCTCCTGGAGCAGGTCTGAGCTCCCCGTGGGGCTCCGTGTCCAGCAGTGGTCACACAGCACAAGAGGCCTCGCTCCATTTCACACCACTGCTCACAGCTTCAGCAGCTGCCCCCAGCCATTCCACATCCCTAAAAACCAGACAGCAGCAAAACAAACGCCCTTGTTTGGGCTGGTCTGGGAGCTGTGTCCCTGCTCAGCATCCACCACCTTCTCTCCCGTGACCCTGGCAGCAGATCCAGAGCCGAGGAGCTCCCCGGTGCCTGCCCTTCATTCACTCTGGACACACTTCAAGGGATGCTCAGTTCAGCTCAGTACATTTTGCTCCTAAGAAATGACCCTCCCCGAGGTACAGAAATGACATTTTCCACCTCACTGCAGCTCGGCTGGATTTTCCTCACAGTTCACACCTGTGCTGCTGTGCTGAGTCCCACAGATGATCCAATGCCAGATTTCCTACTCTGGGCTTACCACAACACCCTGGAACCCATTTAGCTTGTACAGGGTTCCTTAAGGTCCCCCAGTTCTGCTGGTGCTGTTGTGACCTCCATCAGCTGCAGCAACTGACCCTGCACAGAAAACAACCACGAACAGAACACATAACCTGACTCAAAGCTTCTCTTCCTAGGTGAAAAGGAAATATATGAGCATTAGGAATAATGTGAACAACGTTCCCCTTGTTAAGATGCTGGAGCTCAATTTAGAGGAGCTGTGCTTGCACACAGTGAATGAAATTTGTGCATTCACTGCCCTGGAAGTGCAGGAGGAAGGTGTAAGGAGAGGGAAATCAACCTCTACCCCTCACTGAGTGGGAGCTTTTTCTGCAAAGGGCTCCACTGCTGGAGCCAGATTTGCTCATGAGCAGATTTACCTTACCCAGATGCAGCATAAATACAATAAATACAAGCATAAAAACACCACAGCTGAATTACCATCAAACCAAGTGCCAGGAAAAGTCCATCTAATGCACCTTTATTGGAAATTGGCCTGGAATGACTGCTGAGAGCTCTCCCCAGGTAATTTCATGAGGCTGTAGCAGTTCATTTTCTCTCCAGTGATGATCAGAGCCCCCAAATGCAAAGGGAGAGGCTCCGTGCACCTCCAGCCCATGCTGGCAGCAGCACAGGGACAGGGCACATGGGGACAGAAGAGCCTTGGGAAGTGCAGCTCAATGGAGATCTGCTGCTCTTCCATATCCAATTATCCCACTGAACAGACAACAATGGGCCACAGGAAAATGCATGAAAGGGAGAGAAGGAACTCGGCTCAACTCGTTACATCACGGGAACAGACGTTTCATTACTGTGGCTCTTCACAGCTCCAGAAATACCCTGTGTGAGAAATGGGGTTATTCACAACCATGCTCTTTGTAGCAAAGGATTTGGGAATGGGGGAGGGCTCAGGAAAGAACATTCAGAAATTATCCTTAATGAGATGTCATCAGCTACGAACGGTAGCGAGAACTCATTTCTTGTGTCAGAAATCAGCATTTCACTGGTGCAAGGCAGAGACTGTGAGGAAAAACAGCAGCTAAGGATTTTTGCATTTTCTTCCAGCACAGCACTGTCACAAGGAGGGCTGGTGGCATCACTGGCTGGATGCATGGGGATGTGTGGACGTGATTATTCCTCTTCAGACCACACCACCACCATCAGCTCTTGAAGGTTTCTGCAATTCTAATGCCTGTGTCATGCAAGGCAAATGGAGTTTTGTAGAACTCACTTTGAAGCAAAGCACTTAAGGCTTGGCATCAGAGGCAGCAATTAAACATATTTCTGCCTTCCTTCAAATTACATCTCCAGCAGCTCTTGGCTGAAAGACAATTTTGTTTGGTTGAGTTTTAGTCTTTCCAAAAAAAAAAAAAAGTTTGAAAGGCACAGAAGAAAATGACGTAAGTGGTGCAGAAAGAAAAACCCTAAAGGATTTAGAGAATATTTTGGGTAGCTTATCAAAAGTAAGGCTTACTATGGCTTAATTAATATATAAATATCCTTGTAGACTGGAAATGCCAACTCTGAAAGGACTCTAATCTGTGGGTGCTGGGCACGAAGAGAAGCTGAACTCAGATACAGAATCTGCTGGGACAGAGCACTACAGGATTTCCCCTGAAGGTCAAATGAAGAAGCATTCCTGAATCAATACACCCCAGAAAAGGCTGAATCACTGCATGTGACAGAGGAACCCAAGCAAAGAAATTCAGGGAGTCTGTCAGTTCTGTGAATTAAACACTCCTGCTGTAGGAAAATTCAATATATAAGTGAGTAAATACATTGTGCAGATGGCAAGATGTGAGTTTAATAATGAGCAATATGTTTTGTAGTACAATCCTGTCCCCACACAGTCTATTCCCCAGGGCTTCAGCTGGAGGAGTGCAGAGACCCAGAGCAGACGACTTTGGGCAAGGAGCTGAGGTGGGGTTAATACCCCCTCACCCAGCTCTTGGCACAGCCACTGGCACACAAGGACAAAAAGATTAACAGGAAACCAACCCTGCAAATGCTGCTGGAGTCAAGGTGACTCAAAACTTAGCAGAGCAGTACAAAAAGGGGGGGTGGTCCCATTTGCATCTCATATCCAATATGTCCAGAGCTTTAACAACTGCCCCTTCTTCTTCCAAGGCAGCTGCAAAACCTGGAATGAACCAAATGTAGCCCAGCCTGAAACTGTCCCCTACCCCCAGCACCTGTCAGTGCCCCTCCTCATCCTCACTGGGGAATAAGTGATGGAGATGTCCCTGCTCATGGCACGAGGTGGGACTTGATGCTCTTTAAAGCATCCTTAAACTGGTCGAGGATTCTATGATTTATGTGATTTTAGGCTCAGATTATCTTTGACAGTCCAAACAAACAAGCAAACAAAAAGATACTACTTTGCATATTATTTCACCAAAGGCACAGGGACAATTTCTGCCCTCACACCAACAAGAGATTCAACTTGACCTTCTTGTCTATCCCATGGAGGAAAGCAAAAATGGGGCCATTTTCATTGTCCATGAGCAGCAGGGCAGAACATGGGGCTCTCTGTCCCAGGTGAGCTGATCCCTGCCCCACAGGGAATGTCCCTGGCACCAGGAGGCTCAGCACAATTTCTGTCAGTGCCCACAGGGCTGGAGCATCCCTGGGGTGTCCTGAGCAGTGACCTTGGCTGGTGTGAGCCCAGGGAGAGGCTCAAAGGCTCCACTGCTCACAGCCCAGGGAGTTGTCACTCAGCAGTGCTGGATGTGCAGCTCCGTTCCTGCCACTCTCCCACAGCGTCTCAGACGAGCTCAGGCAGGATGGACTCGTGTCCTGTGTGTCCAGTCCTGAGCATGCACAGCTCTCTGTGGGTTTCTTATCTTCTTTTCTTCTGTTAGGGTCAGGATTAATACACGGGAGTCGCAGTTTTGTGTTCAGACTCAGTTGTTTATTAATTCTTATCTATAGCACAGCCTCACGAGTTGTGAGCTCTAACTAACAAGGTAGAAAATGGATGCCTCTAACTCTTTCCAAGGTCTTTTTAAGCATAAATTCTCCAATAACGAGATGACACCAATATTATTTACACTTTTAGCCCAATAACCAAATACCCAGAATCCACAATGTGGACCTTTTCACCCAATTAGAGAAAAACACCCAAACCATGATGAAGAAGGTGAAAGAAGAACCTGGTCAATGCCCTAAACCCTCCATATTGCTTTGTATGTATTACTACATGCTAAAAACCTTAAATTTTAAGTTTTCCACCCTGTGATATCACAAATCTATTCAAACTACACACCCACAACCCCAGTGCTGTCACTCAGTTTGGGAAGCCTGTTCCATGGCCTCAGGTCAAATGTGGTGCTGGCTTGAGGGTCAGTGTCTGTTAGCACAGAAGGCCTGAAATCCTCAGCCTCCAGGGTTCCAACAGTTCTCTGTGTCCCACAGCCTTGGAACAGCATTCACAATCAGCACTGGTGTGGGCCTGACATTTCTGAGTCTGAGAGATTTTAGCCTGCTAGCAGCTGCTAACTTCTTTCCTAAGGGAAAACTTCTTAACAAGGTTTCTTCTCAAAACAATCTTGGAAAACAATTATTCTTTCTCAATCTTCTCCAGGTGGTGTTTTGCTGTTTCTCTAGTTTAAGCAATGGGATTAGAGAGGTGTCGTTCCTAGTCACCAACCATGTTAAGTCTATATAAAAAGTCTATATAAGTCTATATAAGTCATAATAAAAAGGTGGTAAGAATTAGACAAAAAAGCTTTTTATGCTTTTGCCTTCTGAAGTATTTTAGAGTCCTTCATCTTTCTTTCATGTCCTACAGCAACACACTGGCACCAAGGACCAGAGCACCCCTGGCTTTGCTACCTGGGCCTTTGGGAGGGCATCCAGCCACCAGCAGTGTGGTGTTCTCTGCATCCTCCTGCCAGCACCACACACAGGGAGCTCAGCAGCCTCCAGGCAGCAGCTTCAAGATGTGAAAATGATGCTCCTTGTCTGCTTTTGGATATAGCCTTCTCCCAAAAAAGCCACAGTTCTTATAGAAAGGAGTAATTAGTGCTGCTTCATGTGACAGCACAGGCAGAAGAATGGAGGCACGCAGCTATTTAAGGAATATTTCTTTAGGTTCTCACACAGGGACAGAATGACAGCTCAGCACAATCAGATCCCTTCAAACTTACCTGAAACTGGGTGGCATTTCCTGAAATCCAAACAGGCTGTGGCACTGCCAGAGGAGCCTGGCTGCCTGTCAGGCTGCTGCAAGCACTGACACTGACAACAGTGGCTTTTTTTAACAGACCAGATTTATAATGCATAAGGAACCTTTAGGTTTTCTGGGGTGAAAGAGCCATTTTTAGCCTATGTGAAATTAATATTAATATATATAATTCAGCTGTTCCCAAACCCATTTATTGTACCTGCTGTCATTTTTAAGGGATGTGCCTGGATTAATGCACCCATGACCATGGCTGCCCTTCACCCTCACTGGTTCCCTTGCAGGGTTTTAAACTGAAGGAGGCTCCATTTAGAGCAGATTTAAAAGTTTTTACAACGAGAGTGGGGAGGCCCTGGCACAGGGTGCCCAAAGCTGTGGCTGCCCCATCCCTGGAAGTGTTTGATGCCAGGCTGGACAGGGTTTGGAGCACCCTGGGATAGTGGGAGGTGTCCCTCCCATGGCAGGAGGAGAATGGGATGAGCTTTAAGGTCCCTCCAGCCCAAACCATTTTGGGATTCTATGGAAAGAGCCAAGTCCCACAGCCCTGAAGAAAGCATAAAATGTCTCAGTGTGCTATGATGGCACAAGATGTATGAAACAGGGATCACTCCCAGGATGGAAAACAACCCTCCCACTGCACACCCTGCCCCAGCACTGCCCTCCCAGCTGAGGACAGCAGCCTTGAATTTCCCCAGTGCTGGCACAGCTCAGCAGGAGGATGAAAAGGGTTTGGGTGAAAAGGCCACACTGCAAAGGGCTCGTGTGCTGCTTCTCCAGGCGTGCAGACCTCGGGTGGAGCTGTCAGGAGGATGAATCCTGTCTGTGCACAGAACCTGTCAGACCAAGGTGACACATCTCCTTCCTGCTCTCCTTTCCACCAGGAAAACCCCAAACCATTCCATTGTTTCAGAGCTACAGCACAGCCAATCTCCATTTTTAAGATCTCCTTGGCTGAAATAACAATAAATATTTCCATAATGGGGTTTTCCACATTAATTTACTGTTGTTCTTTTACTTTACATGGCAGACAGAAGACAGAGCTTTCAGTCTCCCAGAGCAATTCAAGCACAAACCAGGTCCCACCACATCCCCACACAGTTTATTTTAAATAAACTCAGTATCAGCATTGCCATGAGAGCACTGCAGAGCTGCCAGTGTCGCCCTTGCAAATTCTACATGCAAAACCTGAGCTTTTTCCCCACCCTCTCCTTGATTTTTCACAAGAACTTGTGATATTGGTCAAGGGCAAAATTTCATGTTTCATCATCAGGCACGGGAGAGGTTAAAAATTTGCTGCAAAACTGAAATTCTGCCCTGGGAAAAAATGGCATATTTTTCCTGAATTCACTGTGAATGAAATCTCCTCACTGGTCCAGAGAAATGATTTTGAACCATTTTGAACTGATGCTTTTTTCCTGCAAGAAAAATCACACACATCCCCCACCCCAACCCTCCCAGAAAAACTGCATTTCTTTTCTGAGGGAAAATGATGAAGTCTGGTGCAACCATGGGTTATTTGTTGTTTTTCTGCTACAGCTTAGACTGTAATGGACCCTGTAAAGAGACCAGTACAATATAAAGCTGTGTGCTGTGGTCTCTTGGTTGAGTCACGTTATAAAAGTTTAAAACCAGAGCATTTACAAGCAGGGACATAAAGACGTGCTTTTAAAATTGTAAATACATATTTACAGGCTTGTGTGACAAACCAGAATTTCTCTAGGAAAAACGTTCCCTATATCACAACAATGTACACACTTCTCTCCTTGAGTCTGTCAGTTTTTATAGTTGAAAAGGCTCTAAAAAAGGCAGCAAAAATAAATTGCACAGGAGTGGCCTCTGTAACCTCACTGGGATGCCTTAAAGGCACTAAACTGGGCAGCATCCGTGCCAGAACTCTGGACTTAATTTAACTGAGTGGAAGTTGAGTGGGTCTGAGGAGAATGGATTGTTTAAAAAAGTATTAAAAATCTTCCTCAGCAACAATCCTCAGGTGACCAGTGATAATTTATACACTAACTGTGATCTTTGACAAGGAGTCCTACAAAACTGCGTTGGGAAAATCAATCATAATCAATCAATCACCAATTATACTGGTGCTTTAAGTCAGAGTATATTGGGTTTATGAGCACTGTACACTCATTTTTCAAGTGATTTAGGTACTCTCCAGACAGGAAGAGCATTCCTGTTTGAAAGAACAGGGTTTACCACACTAAAATTACATGATGAGGGGAAGGACAAAATGTGGAGAGAAAATCAAAGGGTAACATGATAAACCAAAGTGAGACAAACTGATCAGAGAGCTGTGTGTGCACACCAGCTGCTTGGACACAGACATAAGGCCAGGAAATTTAATTTTTTGTGCTATTTGACCAAAATTTACCAAGCTGCATAGCAGATCGGGATGCTCACTTCCAACTAATGAGATTCTCAGTATTCCAAGGCTGCTGTGAAAAATCCCAGCCTTCGTTTGCAATAAATACATTTCTTTGAGGAGGAAATTATTGCTGGCAAAAACTCCAAAGGGAACAAACCCTAGAGACTCTCCACCCCAGGAAGGAGACAGAGCAGGCAGCAATGGCTCAAACATCTCAGTGGTGTCACAGTGTTGGACTGAAGCATCACTTCCAGCATGGAGGGGAAGCAGCTTTTTATGGCTCATGCAGTTCTCAGCCTCTCAGCCTTCCCCCAAACCACAATTGCACTTAGAAAGCCTCCAAGAGGGGCTTATCCAAAAAATCTGTAGTGAGATAATACAAGGTCCTGAAAACCTTTTCTTTCCAGCTTGAACAACATGCACCTAAAACATTTCTATGGTGAACAGTGTTTCTTCTTTAAAGCTTTTCTATTAATTTTGAACAATTTGATTTTCATCAAAACTATACAAAATTAATTGTTTTTAGCAATTCCATACACATATATTTTTATCTGTCATATATATATCTATATATGAAGATATATAGATAAAATTGATCCTTTTTTGACTTTTTCAGGGTGGTGGGAAGGAGAATCACCTGGGCACTTCTTAACTAACGTGTGCATACACAGATCTGTGCTTATCTGTGTGGAGTGCAAAGTCAAGGACAGGAATAAATTGAGTGAAACAAGAAGGAAATATGACAATCAACCCCTCTGGCCTCCTTAAAAAATTCCCAACCTGGATGCTGTGTTAGCAGGGATCCTGGAAAATCGTGTGTCAGCAGAAGGAACCCTTCACCTCACAGGCAAACTGGGCAGAAGTTCTGCCCAGAACTGACAGATGTACCTGGCTGTGATTGACCCCATTTGGGGCAGGAAAGAGGTGACAGACCTTTGTGCACTGCATTTTACCAGCTGACCTGTGTGTTTCTGGAATTAAATCTTTACTGGATGTCCTCAAGGATGGCCTCTGGGTAGGACCCCTAAAAACAAACACATGGCTGGAGACAGACACAGGTGCTCTATTTAAGGACAAATGTATTTAAGGACAATAAATACTGAAACTGGTCTGACACTGCACAGCAACACCTGTGTTTGATACTGTCCCTAAATAAATAAATCCTGACTCTGAACAGTACCAGACTGGCAACACGAGTTATTATGGCAGCTTTTGAGAAATGGATGTTAGTCCCTTCATGGAACTGGGCTATCAGTGCATTCCTCAGAGATCATATAACAGGTGATCTTCCCAAAAACCTGTCCTGATGCACTTGAAAAGCAACAGCCCCTGAAAGCTAATGGTACAAAGTCAAGAGACAGGGGTACCCACAGACTTCTCATGTGGAAACCTCAGGAAAACCTACCAGTCCCTTCAGTGGTTTTTTGTGGGATGCCCAAAGTTCTTTACCTGTCAGGATGTACAGCAGAAACTAAAATGATGTAACAGTTTTTCAGAATTTAATTGCATAGTATGTCAAACTCTCTGTGTTCTCCCAGAAAGAGGAGACTCATCCAGACCATCACCCTCTGAGCATGGGTACTCTGCCTGCAGATGCCTGAACATTCTCCATGCTGTTCCCCATGCTGGCACTGGGGGACCCCGAGATCCTCCTGCCCCAGCATCCACAGCTCCCCACTCTCTGGAGAAGGCAGGAGCCTGCTCTGTGCTCCCTCCCTTGGAAGGAAGGGTGAGATGACAGAAGCACATCATCACTTCCAGCAGAAGAAACCACTGTCCCTGTTGTCTGCTGAGGAACCCATCTCACCTCATCTGAGCAAAGCAGGTCAGGACAATGCTTGGGATTACTTCACCTCACCTTTTCCAGTCAGAAGTTTCTGATACCTGAAAATACACAGAGAGTTCCTTTTAATCAGAAATAGTTTAAGGAGTTCCATGTTCCATGGAGCAGGAAGCAGGACAAGTCATTCAGGGACCACTGTACAGGGAAGAGACACCCATGATTTAATTTTGCTTGGATTTCCCACAACTAAATGGTCTGTGCCACAGCAAGGGATATTAACATTCATTAACAACCCCCCATTATTCAGGAGATAGCAAACTTCAGAATTTTACTAACTATTCCCTCAAATATTGTTTTTGAATGGTTTTAAGAAAGAATAAACTTCAGGCTGCAGTGTCTTGGTTTTGCTGGTACTCATTCTCACCTTTAACTTTACACATTAAGTATCCTGTTCCTCAGTTGTTACATCAGTATAAAGGAGATTATTATCTGCAACTTAATGGTGGGGAAATGAAGAAGCAGAGAACAGTGTCTTGTTTAAACCGACAGAAAATCAACTCAGCCTCACCACTACATGGGGCTGGGTCATTAATTTGCCCAAGCCCATTGTGCTTCATTACACAGTTTTTATCTCACCACAACCCCAACTGAGGTTTTTGCATGTTATCACAGCACTGCAATTTGCATTGTAATGCTGCTCTCTCAAAGCAGCCAGCAAAATGCACATCCCCAGGTATGCTTTTTTTGACTGTTAATATTTGTCCACCATTCACCCTTTCAGCCTAAAAGATCCCAAAGCACTTGGCCCACTATTACAATCAGATACAAACACAACTCCTTCTAAGACAGGGATGGGATAAAACCCATCCTTACAAAATTTATCACCACCTTCAAGCTCCCTAGGATCCAGAAGAGCAACACCTCAGGTCTTAAAGACCATGAGCAAAACTGTCCTTAAACCTTGCATTAGGGGTAGAGGGCTGACTCCCCTCACACATCCCTATGTAAGTACCCATGACTAGAGAAGGCCTTATAATCCTTTTGGAATTAGTACATCAAGTATTTCAAGAGGAGATTATTGTTAGCAAAAAGCTCCAAAGGGAATAAATCCTAGAGATCCTCCACCCCAGGAATGAGACAGAGCAGGCAGCAATGGCTCAAACATCTCAGTGGTGTCACAGTGTTGGACTGAAGCATCACTTCCAGCATGGAGGGGAAGCAGCTTTTTATGGCTCATGCAGTTCTCAGCCTCTCAGCCTTGCCCCAACCCACACCTGCAGCAGTCAGAGCAGTGGCTCTGTGGGTTTCCTGAGGTGTGGCTCCTATCTTGCACTCCTTGCCCACAGAACACGGAGGGGTTTGGGAGCACAGAGAAGGGAGCCCCGAGCACCCTCCCGTGGCCGTGTGGCTGTACCTGCTTTGGTCAGACATGCCCAGGCTCTATTCCTTGAAGCAGTGGGATGTGGTGGAGCTGGAATTCTTGCACTGCCTGGGGCTGGGGCTATGCGAGGAGGAGGAGGGACATCTAGAGGCCATGCGGAGCCTGGAACTGTGCAAAGAGGCAGAGGAGCATCAGGGACCGGGCACGAACAAAAGCAGAGACGTGCTGTAGTAAGGCTTAGTGAGAAAAGAAAACGACATTCCACCCCCACTGCGAGCACCAAGAGCCACTTCTGAAGGCAAAGGGGTTTTTTTTGCCTTGTTTTGAACTTACCCTGTGAGTTTATTTAAGCAGGAACAGATAATGTCAACTGGAAGCAGAGTCCAGGTTTCCACCCTGTGTCCCAGACCCTCCATCTGGGACATACCAACCCACAGTTACATCAGAAATGAGAAAAATCATGTTCTGTTCTCTCAGGACACTCCATGTCAGGTTTTAAAATACATATCTATGGAAAAAGAATTTTACTTTACCAGAATTTATGCTACATCTGGTCATATCCCCCCAGGTCAAAGCTAGCAGAACATTTCTGTCAGAAATTCCTGTCATTATTTCAGAATTCCTGTCACTGTTTCAGAATTCCTGTCACTGTTTCAGAATTCCTGTCACTATTTCAGAATTCCTGTCACTGTTTCAGAATTCCTGTCACTGTTTCAGAATTCCTGTCACTATTTCAGAATTCCTGTCACTGTTTCAGAATTCCTGTCACTGTTTCAGAATTCCTGTCACTATTGCACAGCCAGACTCAACAAGGACACGTAGAGATCACAACAGTGATCAAATTTTAAACTAAGAGTCCCATAGTGAAAATCATAGATTTTTGCTCTAAAATATTCATTTTGTCCCTCAGTTGATTGTGATTTCAAGAAGAAAGCCTGAAAACATGACTCGAAGCAAGGGAAGTCCAAGTGCTTCTGCCCTATTCTAGACATACAATCCCAGTTCAAATGTATACCCAAGCTAAACTTCCACACACTAAAAGATTCCAAAAAAATCCCCTATTTGTTTTCAAATTCAGCACCTTTTGCTATCATGCACAAACTTGTCTGCTTTCCCTCACACCTGTGCACCCCCACTGGTAATTACATACCTTCTTTCTTAAGGCAAATTCTTCAAAATTCTGACCAAACCCAACCACTTAAGTTCTTCCAAGGGAATATGTTTGGAAATATCATTTTCTTACACATCAACATGTCTAAAAAAAGTTAAAAGCCAGGTTTCTCTCTGGGTTATATTTAGAGCTCAATACCCACCCTTTAAAGGAGATTTCAGTTTGTCTTAACACACAATGTAACTGCAAGTTAGACTTAAAGAAGTGCAAAACTTTCCATTACAACAGAAAACCAAAACCACAGAAATTTGGAAAAGTAAGCAATTCAATTATTTTCAAATTAAAATTGGTGGTTAAAATTGCCTGCCAAAAGTTTTGTTATTGTTCTATGTAAATCATCCATTCCAGCCTTTGTGAATTCAATCCTGAAACCTTCAGCCAATGTGGAAGAACCAGAAAGTGGTAATGGGGAGGTCAACAAAAGCCAGATTTTTGTTGTTCCATATAAGGACTGTTACCAAGGGAAACAGCAGAATATCCAAAATAAGTTTTGTTTGTTTGGCTTCAGATTTTTACTATAACAAGAAGAGGGAATTTTTTGTTTCTTTCTGTTTAGAATGTCTCCATAAAAGTAATGCTGTCAAAATATTAATTATGACTTCATAAAGTTCTTCTATAATCGATGACATCTGTGTGCTCTTGCATGCAGTGAGGCAGGGTCTAGATCCTACGGGAAATCTAAAGGAAAAAAATGTTAAAAGGCTCAAATCTAAAGGGACAAAATATCAGGGGAAATCTGGCCTAGATTTTCAAATGAACACCCTGATCTGACATTAAGAAGAAATTCTTACCTGTGAGGGTGGCACAGGGTGCCCAGAGAAGCTGTGGAAGTGCCCAAGACCAGGCTGGGCACTTGGATCAACCTGGGATGGTGGAAGGTGTCCCTGCCATGGCAGGGGGTGGAATGAGATGGGTTTTAAGGTCCCTTCCAACCCAAACTACTCCAGAATTCTAGGATCTTTCACCCCTAATTTCCTCAAGCTTTAAAGTTAATAGACCATGGCTTGTTATTTGGAAGATGAGGATTAAAGGAATGCAATAAAAAAGGATTTTTTTTTTTCTAAATAGAAAATGAAATTGAGTTCCTTGTGGCATTGTTACTGCTGCCTTTCCACAGAGCTCCCAATGAGCCATGCTCCAAAACCATAGCTGTGTCTGCTCTGCCAAAGCTGGCAGGAATCAGGGCTCTCCTCTGTCCCAACATTCACCTGGAGGGGATGGATAACTCATTTCAGTCTGTTTAAAGAAGAGCCAGGATGTTGGGATGATTTTGACAAACTCCTGGATGTGCAAGGGGAGCTGGTCTCTGAGGGGGAGGGGAGCTGAAATCCCCCCACTGCAGGAGGAGCAGGGATTGGAATTGTTATTTTTAGCACTGTCACTTTGCACCTGCTTTCACCATCTCAGCGCTGGGTAACTGGAGACAGGCAAAGAAAAGGAATTCTGAGCCACCCTGGGAGATGTTGCTGAGGGATGATTCCATGGGAAGGGGCAAGGGCTGCTCCCAGCCCCTCACACCCTGAGCACAGCCCAGAACAACAGCACAGCCCAGGCCTCTGCCAGAGCCATTGCTGGGGAACAGCCCAAGCCAGAAAAAAAACTAATTTAAAAAGGAATAACATCAGAAAACATACTCTGCTTGTAAGGAAAAAAGGCCCAGAACTCCAATGCAGCTTCTTGGCCCAGAACCCAAATGCAGTAGCAGGAAGGACTTGTGTGCACAAAGTTTTCTCTGTCAACTAAGGACTTTTAAACCAAACTGAACAGTTTTTTAGATGCTAATACATAAATTAGAGCTAACCCCAAAGTTAACTAGGCTATTTTTTATATGGAGAAGGGCCTAAAGCTCTCTCTCACAACTGAGAGCATACCCAAACTAGAAGAGATAAATTACCCAATTTGGTGAGACTCCCTACACTAAAAAATACACTAAATGCCAATGCTTAACATTTTCCACCCTCAAATCTGAAAGGGTTTTGTAATGCGAGTCAGCACCATAACCCCAGTTTTTCAGATCCAGAACAGAGTCAGGTGGAAAGGGATTTGCCAAGGTCACTCAGAAAATCTGCAGCCTTAAAGCAGAGGACTGAACAAAGGCAAAGGTTCCCCCAGCACCCACATTACTGTTACAGGTTAAATTGTCTCCTGAATACTTAAGGATCTGTCCAAACCAAGTTCCTACTTCCATATACCCTCCCAGGCCCCTGAGCCTTGCCATGAGCAGCACACACAAACTCAAAGGCCAGGAAAAATGCCAAATCCTGACACACTCCCTTCCCTCAGACATTCCCAAAATACATTTGGTATTTTTTATTCAAATTAGCTTGTCTTCTACCACATTTCTGCAATTAACATTCTCCTGGAATTCTCTAGAAATATCTCAGAAAAATAAGCCACAGTATCTGTGGGCATGAAGGCTGGAGTGATCTGAGGTGGCTGCCAGTCCCACCAGGGAAATTCAGTGAACAAAGTCATGGCAGTATTTGGTAAAAATTCAGGTGATTTGGATTCACATTTTTACCCCAATTAAAGCAGGGTTTTTTTTTTTTTTTTTCCTGCAAGGATTATGCTCTATAATCTAAAATAACCCCAAGGATATGCTCCAAAATTTCAGACACACACACGTTCCACATGACATTTAACAATAAGCATGCCAGGGACATATTCTATCAAGTGTTTCCTAGTCTTAAGTAAAAGAATAGCTAAGCTGACACAAATCATTAAGTGCCTAGGAAAAAAAAAATAGAAATGTGAATATTTAAGCCCAAATTCTTGGTTTTGCAGAATTAGGCTGAGTAATTTCACAGGCCAGAAGGGAAGCAAGAGTGTTCAGGGGGTGGATAAATGCCATTTCTGGGCTTTCTGCTCTCAGTGAGATCAAACCACAGTGCAGCTACCCTGACTGAAATGCACTCTCTGGCAGCAGTACATTGCTTAATGGGAAAGTAAATACACAAAACAAGGACTTGGAAAAACATAAAAAACATCAACCACTACGGAAAAGATCTTAATTTGTCTGCTTCAGTGAAACAAAGTGTTTTTCTGTTTCAGTGAAACAAAGTACTCATCAAGACAAAAAGGTTTATGGATAGAATTTTGTTGAAAGGGATGTGTCTCTCTTCTATGGCAAAGTCCTGACTCACTGTATAGAAAATGGGGAAGGAGCAGAAAGCAAAAAGGATCTTAATGTGTGTACTGTGGATGTTTGGAGACTTGCATGTGTTTATTCATGAAGGCAGGGAAAGAGCTGGAGCACGTCAGGATTTTATCTTTCTCTCACATGACCAGAACATGAATATTATGGTCAGGCCTTTCACGAATCTAAACTGGAAAAACCTGTTAATGAGATCCTTTGCATTCTCTACTTTCAAGAAGACACCTAACAGCACTCTCCAGCCACAGTGCTTCAAAGAACTTAATCTTTAAAGCAGCATTGCTGCCCCACAGGAACTCAAAAATTACTTTGTTTCACACGTACTGTACAGTTTAAGTTTCTTCATTGCTGGCTCAGTTCCACTCCCCCTGGATCACAAGGAACCGTGGTGATGATGAACACCAAACCAACAGCGAGAACTGCTGGAAAAAAATCTCACAGCATGCCTACAGCTCACCTGGGGACCCTAAAATGTGATGTATCAACACCATTTTACATAAATAGAACTACATTTTCAAAAGCAACCAGTGGCTTAAAGTAACCACTTGAAAAGGAATTCAGCCCTGAGATAGCTTCTGAGCTCCTTCAGAAAATCAGCTGCCTTGGAGGTACTTCAAGTTGAGCTCAGAGATTAGTCTTAGTCACTTAGGAAATCTTGGTGTAAGCCTATAAATTTAGATGAATCTTCCTGCCCTTTTAAAGTGGCAGAGTATTTTGCAAGCCAAAAGGTGAACAATTTTGGATTAAAACCAGAAGTACTCAAACTCATCTTCTATTCTGCTAGGTAATGCGATTTGATAAAAAGTTTGTTTCTACTGAATCACATTCCTAACAGAATGAGAAAACTTTCATCACACATAGGGAACACTGCAGCTGATTTTATTTAGCTTTATACAGAAATGGTGACACCAAAAGTGTTCAAAAGGGTTGCTGGAGGGCAGCAGAACAAGGATGAGCCCTCAGTCCTGCACATCTCATTACATAAAAAAGAAACTATAGAACAAAGTGTGCTTTTGATTTGAAAAGGTAGATGAGTGACACTTAATTTGCCATAATGAATGGAGAATGCAACTTTAAATTCCAGTGACAGTGGAGTTTGAGTGTGAAACTCTTCAAAGCAGCTCAGTGATGTAAGAATTCAGTAAGAATTCATTTCTCATCTTCCCACCTCCTTCCACACTGCAATGTTTAGCAGAGATCTCGACACCTAAAGGAAACACTACATAAATTCCCCCCCTGAGTCACGGTTGGGGGCTATGCACACATGGGAATGAGCCTTCAGATGCCCTGAGCAGGGAGTGCATCCTCTGCATTCCCAACAAAATCCCTGCCCTGAAAAAGTCCTTGCATTTACTTTACCACAGGCATTTAACTTTGCTGAGCAGCACTGCCTGAACTGCAAAGGCATCACAGACTCATCGAGGTTGGGAAAGACCTCCAAGGTCGTTGAATCCAACCTGTGACCCATCCCCACCTTGTCACCCAGCCCAGAGCACTGAGTGCCACCTCCAGGATGGGGACTCCACCACATCCCTGAGCAGCCTCTGGCACAGGCTGAGGCCACTTCCTCCAGTCCTGTCCCTTGTTCCCTGGGAGCAGAGCCCACTCCCCACCTGTCAGGGAGTTTTAGAGAGATTGTCCCCCCTGAGCATCCTTTTCTCTAGGCTGAGCCCCCCAGCTCCTCAGCTGGAAACAAGGCAGGCTTTGCTGAAACAGGCACAGATAGGAGATTCTTACTCTTTTTGACTGACACAGGACATAGAGTGGTGCAAGTCTCAGTTTTTTGCTGCTCACCTGCTGTGTGCCAGACCACCTTGAATGACTGAATGCTGTGAACCTTGTACTTCAGAGAAATGGAACATCACCCACTGAATAACCAAAGCCATTTCTCACAACCCTCTGGCAGTTTCGGGGAGTACTGTCATCCAAAACATGACTCAGAGACCCCATTCAGCTCATGAACCATGAAAGTCTTTAAAAAATTAAACAAATATATACACAAACAAAGTGCATGTTTCTGATTACAACATTATGTTTCACTAACTGCTCAAGCTTTGAATAAATTAGGAAAATGAAGCAGCTACCTATCTCTTAAGAAAAAGCCTCCCTCCAACTTGATGCTTGCTCAAGCTTCCCTTTGAGTTTCAGTTTTACTGCCTTGTATCTGAAAAAAACAGAAAGCAGTATTTCAGTGCTTTTTTCCCAATCTACCAAAACAATTTTTAAAGGCTTAGTAAGAGAAGTAAAGGTGCAGCAAAACGAGAATGGAAAGTGATGAAGTATGTGTGGGAAGCAGCACTCAGAGGTGACTCAGTGGCTTCCTCTTTACTAAGGAAGGGGGTCAGAAGTAAATTCCCACTGGAGACTGGTGCAAGGCAGCACAGGACTCCTGCTCCTGTGTTCTGTCAGTAATCTCGTGTTAGACACTGGATGCCTCACACCCATCCCCACTCTAACATTCTACTTACATTTTAAATATCTAACCCTTGCTTGATGGGCACAAAGAGGCACCAACTTCTGCTGCTTAGTATTTATTTAATTCAAAAAATACTGTAAGACATTACTTAAATTAAAAAAAACGATCCCAAACAAAGCTTAGGAAATAACAGCAAGATCCCTCTTTAATAACATTCAATTCCCACTCTTATTTGATGTTTACAATGGACCATGAACTGTACACTTATATCATGCCTTAATTAAGAGTATTTCAGTAGCATCTTGCTCTGAAATTGATATATTTTCCTCACCATCCCACTCTTGGAAAGTCCTGGAAGGTACATCCTTTTTTCCACTAGAAAGCTGCTATTTTTTACAGTTTAATTAAATAGATGTGGAAGTTCACCCCCTCTCATCAAAGACTTACCACAAAAGCTCAGCTCCAAACCAGCACGTACTTGTTGTTCAAACTCTATTGTTTAGCTCCTTTTCATCACGAGCAGAACTACAACATCATGTAACTCACGAACATCACATTCAGTAAATAAAAGCCAGAATTAGTATGTAAGGTCTTCTAAGTTCTCTTTTTAAGGTCATTCACAAGCTATTTGTCTGTCTCTAGCAATTCAGCTCCTTGGCTAAACCCAACTCCAGTAAAAAGCTGGAGCTGAGCCCATAATTTTGGAAATGAAGTCACAAACCACAGTAAATGAAGTGAATGCTATTCCTATTTGCATTCAATATTGAACATTTAGACATCACACCCTATGACATCTCCCCAAAGAAAATCATCAGGAACCAAACTGGAATTTTAAATAAGTCTTGCAATACAAAATGCTGACAGAGAACCAGAAACACCCCAGCCTTAACCCCTCTGGGCAGCTTCCACCAGGGCTGAGGAGCTTGCAGAGCAGGAGGGGCCTGGCTGCATCCCCTGGACTGGCACTAACACCTAGGACTGATCACAGCTCAGACAGCTGCTGCCACAAGCTGGTTCCCATGCCTTCCAGCAAACTGGAAAATGGAAAACAAAAAAAAAAGTAAACACAACCTGTCAGATCTCCTGTCTCCACAACTCCAGCATCGCTGTTTTTATTAAACTGACACTCATTTGATCTCGCCCAGCGTGTCACTTGGTCTCTGTAAACAGGACAAGTTTAATTGTTTTCATTGCCTGTCTGGATGCATTTCAAGACGTGTCAGCACTTTGTGGGCAACGTTACAGCTTTATTGTTGCTTCAGATCATACAGAGGCGGCTGTAAAAGCCAGAGAAATTCAATTATGCAGATGAGATGCAACAGCAATAGTAACTATGAAACCTGCACATTTCTATTTGTGGTGAGTCACCTATTTAGGACTGAAACTCTTTGATGATCCTCTCTCATTTGGGGATCTCCATCGCCCAGCACTTCCCTGATCAACTGGTGAACACAGGTGAACATCTCAGTGTGGCACATCCTTGGGACCCAACAGGATTTAACATCACAGCAGAGAAACTGCACATCAAATGGCAAGAGGATTTCTGCCATGGTATTAGAGAATGAGGCTGGTTTACTCACCATCAGTTCACTGCTAGACATGGCTAATAAATCCTTACAAGGTGACTGAAACACCCAGACTGCAGCAAGAGCAAACACCGACCGGTATTTCCTTTGTCAGTAAAAGATTTTAAACAATGAATCAAGTTTATGTCCCATCCTCAGCAATCTCAAAACTATGAGTTTTCACTTTTTTCATGTTTCTTTTTTCTTAGAAACATCCAGATACAACACTGGGTATGTAAAACAATGTTTTCCCTTGGGTAAATATAGTAAAACTTTATCAAGACTGAAAACCTTCACTGTGGTTTCATCCCACCTCTTGGTGTAACTGCTGTTGTAAGGATTCACCTCTTCCATTGTGGTGCAAATCCCAAACTGCAGTGAGTGCAATAACAGCCCATGAACAATGCTGGAACCTCTGCACCATTCCACCAGATCTTCCTCCATCAATTAAAATTCACAGAAAATGCTGTTATGGAGAGAACACATTCAAGGAATGACATCCCACATGAAAAAATAAACTGGGAGTTCTTACCAGAGTCTTACTCAGACAGAAGCTTTAATTTGAATAGACAGCTACATAAAATAGTAACTTACTACTGGATTAGTAGTGAGCACGTGAAGGAACTGACTGCTGTAATGCTGTTTAGTCTCATCAATGTTGCATTACTTCACCCCACTGCCACACTAATATGGACACAGATGCTTCCAGCTCCACTGCAAGAGGCAGAACACACATCTTGGTGGTGGAATACAACATTCCAAAATTCTCAAGAGCCAAACAAATCTTTGCATGGATTTTTTTTATTGAACTACATAACAAGTTTAAAGTGTATAAAAATAGAAAACTATAATATCGGAAAACCAGAAAATGATAGTATCAGAAGTTGAAATAGTGTATGTAATTTTCATTTAAATAGTTTAAACTTATTAGTTGTGTCCACAACTAAAACCTAAAATCCTCAAGCTAAGTCAGAAGTGGCCAGTTGGTATAAATTCATGTCACTGAACCAGGGAGACACAACTGAAGGGTGCAAGCACATTTAACTCCTCCTAGATGTACATTGCTTCATTTTTCCTGGCACTTCTGCTTCCCACACAAAAGGCACATTTCCCCCAAGTTTTTAAAAAGTTTGCTTTATTGGTTTTAGAAAATGTGTCACGATAGTTCCATCTAGTTGATCTTTAAGTGCTTGCAACACCACGGACTCGTACCTACGGCTGGAACTTACAGCACGGGATGGACGGCACGTGGAGGAGGAAAATCCCTCTTCAGCTGCTTACCTGCATTTCCAGCCCTCCAGCAAGGCTACAGCGTTCAAAAGCAAGGACAACCCCATTTTTATGTCAAATTGCAATTTTAATATTTTCATTAGAATAGTCTTTATATCACTCTCCAATAGAAGAAACAATATAACTAACAGCAAACTTTAATACAGGAACATGCTCCAAGATCAACAACCCAAAATGAAAACAAAATGAAATTAATGTAAAATGTAAATCACATATAGTACAATTGAAGTGTCCAAAACAATTTAAATAATTTTAAATATTTTATTTTTTTAAATTTGCTACAAATGCTTTATACAATATTTCAACATAAAGTCCCCATAACAGAAATGTAACAAAATGGGAATGATAGTGAAAGTGAAAGTTAAAGTGGCACAAATTCACCAAACAAGTATTAAACTACAAATTTTAAAGAGGTAGATTACTTTTTAAGAACAAAAAATAAAAGGGGTGCCTGCATAAAGAAACTAGTCACTTTCCATCCATTCTGTCATTACTTGTGAAAGCTCTATGAACACGTGACAAACAGTATTTCCATAAAAAGCTGTTATGAACAATAGACCAATTCATTGTCTTAAATTAGAGGTGTACAACCTTTTAGAATAATTATATATTTCATTTTCAAAATATGCAGGTTTGCAGCCCTGCTCTAGCCTTCCTATCCATAAAAAGATACACTGCATCCATTATATATCTGGTGTTTAGAAATTCATCACTGCTATATAAAGTTTTACTTGCATGTGTAAATAAGAACTTGGAAAATTCATAAAACATCCAAGTCAGGCTTTTTTTCCACTGTGTGCTGGATATCTAAAAGACTCAGAAAGTGAGGAGAAAGTGGGAAGGGAATTCTGCCATGCTAGGTTGGCCTCTACTGAGTCAGTTAGACACAAGGCTTTAAGAGACCTAATACATGACAAAAATACTTGGGAGTGCAGCAATTATTGCCCTGAATCTACACTGATTTCTGGACAGGTGAAGGAACCTGCTTTGCCAAGCACAGAAACTGAACTGCCCAACACCATCCATGAAGGTACGGAGAAAATCAAGAGAAAAAGATGTGGTTCAGTTAATCACGTTATTTCTTTTGGTGATTTCCTGTGGGGTTCCATTTGTTTTTAACAGTACCCTTCACTTTAATCTGAATCATCCCACGAGTGTCAAGCACAAAGTAAGAAAATCTAGCCCTGACACTGAGCATGAGTAAGAAGCCTGCAGGCAATTTTATGGTTGTGACTCAGCTTCTGCGGGTTTCGCAAGCTTGGATTTCACATCCCTTGGCGTAGTGCTTATCCTAAGATGAGCATGCAACAGCTCTACCATGGCATTAAGGGATTTTTTGTTTTGTTTTGTTTTTACAGGAGATTCCTAGAAAATAGAAATTAAAAAAAAAACAAAACAAAAACTGAAGACAAATGACAAAACGATTTGTGAACAAGTATGTTTACACAGAGAAACTGAAAGGTGAAAAACAAATCGGCAGACAAATATACATAAAGCAAGTCTTGAAAAAATATTAAGATTTCCTGGAAAAAAATAATCAAAACCCAACAGTGCCTACATAGAGTAGAATCAAAGTTAAATTGTGCTGATATTGGCGTATGAAGGTAAAAAAATTCTTCATACTATATAACTGATATAAAAAGAAGTTGACTAAACAATCTAGATTTATGGAAGTTACTTCAGAGACAAAAATAATTCCCTAATGTAACTATTCGTTAAACCAATAAAGACTCCAAGCAGCCAAAGTAAACTAACAGTATTTGAGCCAGCCAAGGAAACCTTACCCCAGGTCAATTGTTATTTCCCCAAATACTACTAAACAATTCCCATGTGCACCCATTTCCCAAGTACTTGGTTATTTTGCCTAAGGTCAAATGATTCATTTAGATGGAAAGATGTGGTGTTTTGGCTTCTTATTCTACTGATCTGTTCTGGCATCATTGAAATACAGCTTCACACATAACTAAGAGAGCAGCTGATGAGAATTAACATGAAGATGTTTATGTCCCAAGGGAACAGGCCTGGTAGACATTTCTTACTCCTAAAAGGCATTTTTACACCATTAGTCTCCAAATTCCAATAACATTTTTGTCCTTCAGCATATCCTAATTTGGGTATGGACTATTTAAAGTCAAATTCCCCTCTAGCACTTGGGAATAATTCTGCTATATTGAACCTTTACAAAGTATTTCCTCACTACTTGCACCTCGGAGATCTTCACTGTAAGACACACAAGCTGTGAACAGTTTGGATTTTGACAATGAACAGATCCTGCTCTACTTGTTCTGACAGAGGCTGCCAGTTCCTCCCCCTCCTCTCCTGTAGCAATGACTTCGACTAAAAAACCCTTGGCCCCAAATCTGGTGTTAATCACAGCCAGGCGCTGCAATTACCAACCCCAAAACAACTCTTAATTACCAGTGAGCTTTGTGAAAGTTCCTCAGCAAATGAGACTCCGGTTTCCAAGAAAAACAGGGCAGGAGCAAGGTAACAAAGGTTATAAACACTGTGCAAAATATACTATTGATTGGAGAGACTACATGAAGACGTAAATCGGGACTCAGGCACGTAGATTAAGATTTTTATTTATTTATTGAAGGATTACCCTTTCTTGTGATTAAAATGCTTCTTCTCAAAAAGAAATAGAACTTTAATTATAAAATTTTATAGCGAAACATAAAAGCGTGATACTTCTAACAAATTTACATGTTCATGTAACTTTTCTTACATGTCTATTTCCCTTATATTAAGTATTTAATGATCTCAGTCTGTATGCACATACATTTTTGAAGTATTTGGTCATGGTTTGTTTCTTTTATATATATATATATCTATATATATGCAGAGAATGCTTTTTATTACAAACCAAAGCAAGTTATTTTAGTCAGTAAAGAATGCAGTCATGTTTAACTTAGTGAACCACCATAAATAAATCTAAAATGATTCTGGGGTACCTCAAATGTCAGATACCAAATACAAGGTCAATGTCTCCAATAACATTGAGTTTAATGACATTAAGTTTATTTGCACTCAGGTATTGACATTATTTTTCCAGACTTTTCAATTCAGTTTATAATTAAAGACATTCTCTATACAAACCGTGTTTTATTTCATGACATGACAAAATGCATCAAGTATGTACATCATACCTCAGCATCAGTAAGCTGCTCATCCATGTTTTAGGAAATGCAAGGTTTGTTTTTTTTATTTAAGCATGAGAAACTCAAAAAAAAAAAAAAAAAGAAAAACAAAAACAAAAAGACCAAGAAAATTGGCAAAACAGCAAGCAACATGTTCCTGGGTTGTTTCAACTTCAAATTAAATGCTTACCTGAAGTCTTTAAGTTCTTGCTTTGTACTGCTTTCATCTCTTTTGTTTTCTGCTGCCTCTGCATTTGCTGCCTGCTGCAGGCTCCGTGTGATTGGTCCTCCAATCCTCTCTCTAGATTTTACACTGAACCTGTCTGCCTTTTTCTTACTCGCCACAGCAGACTTACTTGGCAAAACAGCTTTATTATTCCTTTGTATTCTGACGTGCAATTTCCGGGACGCTTTGCTGGAGATTCCAGAGGAATTGTTTTTAGAAACCACCTTAGTTTTTTTCCCATCAACGTGGGACATTTTAGACACTCTTACAGGACTAGAGTTCCTCAACGATGAAGATGAATTTGGCTTTTTAGATCGCATGGAAGGTACAAATTTAACGTTTTGTTTGGACTTGAAGGAGGCAGAGGGGAGCTGGAGCTGTGCAGGTCCTGAGGTTCGTGCTCTCGTTTTGCCCAGGTGAGGCTGAGTGCTCTGCATTTTGATTTCTGCATCTGCTGTCCGCCTGCGCTGGTTGTTGCCTTTGTCACTGTTTGCAGGTGAAGAAGCTGCACTTTTTTTGGAAGAATTCTTTTTGGAGGAGGGAGAGATGGGTTTTTTGGGGCAGCTGTAGGATGCGTGTTTGTTCAAACTCCCAATGTAAGTGAACTCTCTGTTACAGTAGGGGCAGATGTGAGAGTCCGTCTCAGATGGGTTATTTTTCAGTTCTGCCTTCTGCTGGGCAGATTTCTTTTTTTGCAGGATAGCTTTCTGGACAAGCTGGTTTTTCTTTTTCAATGCACTAATTTTTAGTTTATTGGAGGACATTTTGCTAATCTCAACATTGAAATTGAGTCTTTTAGGCTGACCCATTCGTCTGAAGGCGTTCTTCCCAGGTCCAGCAATAACCACCATGCCATTCTTAGGCTGCACTGTCTGTTTGAGGGGTACTGGGTTTTTTTTAGGTGTGTATCTCTTTTTATCACTAGCAGACGCACAGGCCAGTATGTGTTTGTGTAACTCAGGCATGTTATCAACACTTTTTCCACATTTTGTGCATCGAATGGCAGTAGTAAAAGTCTGTGGGATATTGTGGGTTGTGAAGTTTGTGGCAGTAACTCCAATACCCATAGGGTTACGATGGTGATACTGAAATGGAGGTGGTTTAAAGCTTGGGTAGTGTTGATTCAGGCCCATACGAACATCTGGATCTTTAGATTTCACTCCAGAAGCCATTATTTTTATAGTAGTATAAAGCTCTTCAGAAGAATCATTTAGATCTTCATCCTCCTCCTCTTTTGAAGGTTCCAAAGAATCTTCTGGCAGGCTCTGCATGTGCTCAGCATTTGCCTTACTGGGGTCAGTAAAATTCTGGGGTCTCAAAGTCCCACTCTCAAACTCATGATGTGTGCATTCTTTGTCTGGATGGAGATCCCGCTGATGCTGTTGCAAATTGCACAAAAAAGCAAATTCCTTTTTACACACTGAACAAACAAATATATTCCCCACTCCATGAAGCAGAAAGCGATGTTCTGACAAGTCTGTTTTATCCCTAAAAAGCTGTACACAGAATTCACATTTGAAGGGCCATTCTTCAGCATGAATGGATAGATGCTTCGTTAGGTCTTTAATGGAAAGAAAAGGTGATTCACAGACATTGCACACAAAGCTCTTGTTGAACGTTTCCTGCACTACTCCTGATTCACTTGAAGGGCGAGGATCTTCTCTTGCTTTCTGCTGCTCGCTTTCAGCTTCTTCCTGTTTTATTATTGGGAGAGAACTTTCAAGGTTATCAGCAGAGGAAACAACAGAAGAAACTACAGAAAGAGGAGGTGGAGATGGAGATGATGAGGAGGAAGAGGACGAGAAAGAGGAGGAAGAGGAGGAGGAAGATGAGGAAGACAGTGTAGGGGGGCCAGGTGAAGCAGCAGAAATAAGAGGTTCAACAGAAGGGACAGGGGATGGAGAAGGAGAAACTGTAGGTGAGAGAACTGGTAGTGGGGACTGGGTAGTAGTGTTGGAGAGTGGCGAGGGACAGGAGGAAGTGTTAGTGGCACTGGCAGACACATCTGGGATGGGTAAGGGCATGGTGGGGAGCAGGGGGGGAGGTGAGGTGGCCACTGTTAACACGGGCGGGCAGGGTGGCGGGGACGGGGGGTTAGTGGGCGTTAGCAATGGAGGCAGCTGGCACACGGCAGGTGCAGCAGCCGCCTGTGGCACGGGGGAAGCGGAGGAGCTGAGGGGCTGAGTGTCAGTGGAAGACGACACCGAGAGCGCGGGATCCGCGTCGGGCTCTGCCTGAGGAGGCTCCAGGGCCTTGCTGGGGCTGGCGGCGCTGTCCACGCCCAGCGCGCTGTCTGGGGCTGCATCTGTCCCGTTGTACTCGTTCAGCAGAACCTTCTGCAGCATGCACGTGGTGGGTTTCTTCTTCTTAACACCGCTGCACGTCGGCTGTGCGCAGTTTTCTTTGTATTCCCTAATTTCACCATCGTTGCAAGGCTTCTTATGCACACTTAGATCTAAAACGGATTCCCAGGGAACCTGAGTCTTGCTTTTGACATCAGACCTTTGTTTCATGCCACTGGATAAATCCAGTGGCTGCTGGTTGCACACGTTGCCAAAAGTTGGAGCTGCTGTCCAGTCCTTTGATATTTTATATTCTTCAAAGCAAAGAGGGCTCAAAGTCTCTTTGTCCTCCCTTCCAGTCAAGCTCCAAGCAGGTGAGTTGCTGTGGCTTTCTAACTTTGGCATTTTTGAACTCCGAATATTATCGTTCCACACAGTTTTTCCCTCACCTGATTTGACAAAGTCTCGAAGCACTGGACTGTGCTGTGGAGAACTGGGAGGAGAGCTGGTCCTTCTTTTAAATCTGCTGGATACTGGAGGCAAAATAGGGGATGATGTAACCGAAGGTCCTATTTTAGGGATTTCACTTGATGGAGTTATCTTCTTATCGTCCTGTGTCTGAAGAAGCTGCTTTAATTTTGATGACAAATAAACCCCTTTTTCTTTATGAAAAGGTAAGCTTTCTGTTGAAATGCTAAGAGGAAGATTTAAAGAACTAGTAGGAGTTATAGGTTCTGGGTCTATTTCAGTTTTTATTTTTGGTACAAGAGGAGGGCTGGCAGTTCTTCTCTTTTTGGATTCACTGCTCCCACTGCTAGAGGGTTCTTTAGGAGGTTCATTCACATGTGTTTGTGTAACCTTTAAATTTGAGGAAATTTCCACTGTGACCGGACTGATTATACAATTCAATCCATACAAGTCTGCAGAGTTGGACTCCATCTGAATCACATCACAATTGCTAGTGCTGCTGTTGGACTGAATTTTACCATCAATGTAGTAATTTAAATTCTCAGAGATATTGCTGGATATATCCATAAGATAAACATCATCCCCTTCACCTTCCTCTTCTATTTCTGTGCTTGCTATGTACACACTCTGCACTGCTGGGGCCGGCTCTGTCGGGAGAGGTGGCTCTTCAGTACAGAACCCTTTTCTTCTGACACCTTTGGGAATAAGATGACGCTCGTGAACCCTACGCTGATGCCTCCGCATGTTGGTGTGAGTACCAAAAACCTTTTTGCAGTATTTGCATGGATGCAATTCTTTGGGCTCCTTATTCTCCTCAGCAAATGCAGAGTTTGACATTTCCTGGGACACTTTCTCCGAATCCAAGACAACAGAGTCTTGCACAAGACTGGAAACGTTCAGGTCCTCTTTCAGACCATCATCCACAATCACTTGGTTATCAGCAACATTATCCAAGTGTTGTGATGATGTCAGTGTCAGGAATGGTTTCCTTTTCGGCCCGGCCTCGTGGCGTCGCTCGTGCCGCCGCCTGTTGATCTGAGTGCCAAAGGCTTTCCCGCAGTACCGACACTTGAACGCGTGGCTCAGGGTGGATATATGGATGTGCATGTGGCGCTCAAGTCCTTGCTTTGTTGTAAATTTCCTCTCACAATGCTGGCAGGGAAACATGCATGCTTCCTGAACATCACCGTTGGATTCCCCCTGTGCTTTTGGAATTTTCACCACAAGTTTTTTCTTTGGAGAGCTTTCTGGAGATTCCTCTGATGTACTCTTTTGTTCTTCCATGGAGTCCAACTTTTCTTCACATATCAAAGGCATTTCAGCATTTTCTTTAGGCATATTGGTGTCTTCTATCTCCTCTTCATCTTCTTCTTCTTCATCCTCCTCTTCGTCGTCATCTAAATCATCTGATACACAGTTTATTGCCTCTCCTTGTTTATCTTCAGCTATCACTTGTGGTTCATTGGTTGGACTGGGGATCATCAGCTTTGGAAGCACATCTTGATTTACCATTTCCTGAATCACAGCTGTTTGTTCCAGAGACAGCACAGCAGAAACAGAAGGTGTTTCATCTTCCTCTTTATGACCTGGAACACAAGGATGTAATAAAGAAACACATGAGATATTTTTACCAAACACTTCAGGATATGCTACGCCTTCCTTCTCCTTTTTCTTCTAGCACAACATATCCAACTTTCCTGACCCAATGCAATACCACCACTTCTCATTTATTAACTTGTGTGGATGGATGTTTTCACCTCTTCATGAAAGTTCTACCTATCTGTTGTCAGGTATATCCATTGCTAAAGAAAATAAGGCCAGGTTGGATGGGGCTCTGAGCAACCTTGTCTAATAATTGGTGTCCCTGCCCATGGTAGGGGGTTGGAAGAAGATAAGCTTTAAGGTCCCTTCCAACCTAAAATGTTCTGTGATTCTGTGATGATTCTAGGAAAACACCTTTGCTGCCAATCCCCACAATGTTGCCCAAGTGAGTACATTATAGAGCAAAAAATCCTTCTCCTTTCCTTAGCTGAGTCGTAAGAACCTGAACACAGGTGCACATGTTGTGCAAGCAGAAGGGACAACAGAGGGAAGGGATGGAAGAGTTACAGATCAAAAGAATTAATACTGCATTTTTTTCCCCCTTGGTACTTACTTTGTTAATTAGCAATAAATAATGACCATTTAACTAAGCTCCAAAGACACTAGAAAAAGGACTTTGCTCTGCTATTATCTTCTAAGGAGTCTGGGTTTACCTCTAAATTTTGCAGCATATCAGTTTTTCCTGTGGTCAGAGTTGTATGTTTAATGACATGCTTCTAAAAGCCAAGTTCCTAACTAGTACAACAATTGGGGTAAACTATATAAACATGCTCACTTTGCTACAAGATAACTTGTTAATGTACTGAACATTACAATCCTTTGATTCAAAAAGATAAAGAGAAGGAAAAAGATAAGACACCTGAGAACTCACCCTCCTTAGAATCCTTCATATCTGCAGAAGTAGAATCCAAATCAGTCTTTTTCTGTTTTGTGTCTGCTGCCTTCTTTGCCTTGTTCTTACCTTCCTGAGTCTTCTTCTTTCCTGGGGAGAAAAATGCATTTATTATTCCTGCTCAACAATTTTTATTTGTCATATATGAGTGGCAGATTTCAACCCTTTTGGGTTTTTTTTGTTTGTAGTATAACAAACTCCTAGAGAGATCCTGCTTTCCTGAGGAATACAAATGACTGATTAGGAGAACAGACAGCATTCAGGTAAAAAACTTCAGACACTGAAATAATTTCCTCACTTCCAAAGCAAGAACAAACTACCTGTCCAGGGTTAAGCAGCTCACATCATGCAGTTACCCAACACCTTAATATGGCCAATAAATGCCTGTAGTATATGGAAGACAGAAAATCTCCAGAAGTATACAGAAAATAGAAAATCCCTTCATATACTTACTATTGATCCTTAATGTTAATTGGAAGACCTTACAAAGCAGAAACCCATAGAGGTTTATTCTAGTTGTATAAACATTCTGAATGATGAGGAGAGTTATGATAAAAGCAATGAAGTAATAAGATGGTAAGAAGATCAAAAGCAGCATGAGCCTGACCAACACGGCAAAGGCAGTACAACCAAATGAGATAGAACTGGGTAACAGCAAATGATGAAGGTATTTCATTGGGTCCTGACACAACCACCACTTTCAAATTATCACTTTCTGTTAGCAAAATGAAGCAGCATGTATTAGTTGCAGAGAATGATGAACACAAAAGGGCATTATATGCAAAGAGCCAACCTGTAATGTAAGATGTAAACGCACTGAAAACTTCGTTTTCCCTGCGCTACAAAGTACTGCTAATTTTTGCCATTAATCTTACAGATTCAGGCCTATAACATACAGAAATTATGACACAGGGTGTGTAATAACAAATGAAAGTTTATGGTTTTCCTATTCACTTCATTGCAGATTGGACTCTCCACACAGAATACAGAAAACACCACTGAAACTCCACAGTTCTACACACAACTCTTGGGAAGAACTGTCCAGAAGCAGCAATCAAAATTCCTCCTTTGCCCCCTCTAACACACAAAATGCTACTTTATAACACACTGCCCATTCCCTCTGATCAGAAATGTTCATCCCAGCCCTAAATCCATTTCCTAGTTAGGAGCACATTCTTCCACGTCACAGTCCTGTCAACAAATTCCTTTTTACCCCTTGAAAATATTTTTCACATCCTGAGCCAAGAAATTGAAATGTCTTTTTAAAAAAATGTTCCTCTGTTCAAACTGAGAAGTTCCAAGTACACACACCCCCAAGAGAACAGCTCAGACAGCCTCAGCTTTAAAAGGAAACACTTGTTTTGATTCAAACATTCTATCTAAATAATTATTTGTATTTCCTCCCAAGGAGCTCAGATTTCATAGGCCATCCCCAAATTCCAATGTGTTACAGTTTTATGTATATAATAAACCTTTTAAAATTTCTTACCTAATTTAACAGATTTTAGTCTTATAACCTCACAATAGTCACTCAGACTGAATTTTTGTCAGCTCTGGAAAAGACACACACATCCTTCCCAAAATGAACTAGCAATTTTCTCTGAATATCCTCAACTATTGTTATGATGGCCATGTCTAACCTGCCATAAAAGACTGATACTGGATTGTTTGAACAATGCAACATCAATTTTGCTTTTATACCAAACACTGCAACTGTCAGAAGATTTAGCACGTATTTGAGTGTTCACATAGGCATAAGGAAGCTTAAGCACATCTTTCTTTACCTGACAGGCTACTGAATGTCCAATTTGAACACCTTTTTTTCGTATCAGCACCACTAATGTTCGTAATTACAACCAACACTACCAAGATCTGAGTAAGAAGGATATCAAAGAAGCTTCCAGAAGTATCTCCCAAGTCACTTGAAATTGCTCTGGGAATGTACAGTAACACAATCCAACAGTTCCATTTCTAGGGAAAAGGTGGAAATGTAAGATTTCAACACATTCCTAGGAATCAAACATACATCACAATACACCTTATGAGTGACACAAATCATACCTAATTCCTAGAATCATAAGTACTCCACCTTTTTGCAGCCCATTTATCATCTGAAGACCACTATCAGTATCTTGATCTAAAACCAACAAAATTCTTGATTCATCTCTCTCAACAGGTGAGACTGGAAACAAGAATGAAAAGGATGGTGCACAGGCCCCTCTCACCTGCCAAACCCGGCCCAAGCTCAGAGACTTTTTCCCCCCACAATGCAGTGACCAATATATTGCAGATGAAGTCACAGGGCAATTCTGCATCTAACTCTACAGCAGCCCTGAATTTCAGCATAACAACAGGTTACTGTCAAAGTCTTCAAACCAAGACCCAATTAATTCCTTTTTCTAGCAATATTGACAGTATACTGTGCTCTTTTAAGGGTGAGGTAAAGTATGAAAAGGCACCAACACAAATCACAAGTGCTAAAGCATGCACACGTTTCAAAGTGTCATCCAGTTAGAGAATACAAAATTTATAGTACCTCAAATCCAATTATAATCTGAGAAATCACTACAACAGCAGGATTTGCACACAAAATCAAGGTACTTATGTCACATACCTTATGCTACTGATGGAAAGCAGATCATTTGCAAGTTCTCTTGCCAGTCCTAAAAAGAGATGCAACTTGCTCATGATGTAACCTGCTCCATGATACAGCTGGAGATGTTTCAAGTTCTTGGCCTCTAAGCACCGACGCATTTGAAGAGAGGATTCACCCAGCACCTGACCTGCCCTTTCTCAGAACAGTTATCAAACTTCTTGTGCATGGACAACATTTCAGATGTGTCAGATCAATTTCTGACACATATCAATGAGACACACCAAGCCATTGCAGATGATCTCCTTTACCAGCTTTAGTTTGTTCTTCTTCTAGGTGGCAGCTTTCTTTGAGAAGGTTCAAAGAATTCCCTACACTCAAACATCCCAGATGCACAATTTCATGGTCCTGACCATTCAACAGCACATGCTCAGGAAGAGAATTTAAGAGAACAGAGTAATAGGTGATACTTCACAGATATGTTGTCCCAGCTTTCATATATTTGGAGTTCAGGAGCTTTTGAAGACATTTAACAGCTGTTGATAGACTTTATCCCACGAGTTCTCAAAGTGCTTTTAAAATCCACATAAACCTGAAAGATTTCCTTAATTTTCTTCCTGCAGATTCCCAATAAAAACACAACCATCTGCTGATAGAAAGAGTATCAATGTGTAGTCCAAGGCCTGTCCCTTAGTTTTCCTATTGTTTCAGAGGTCAGGAATGAACAGAAGCCTGCGGGGGGGGAAATGCCTCTGAACACAGAAGCTGGTGGAAGCCTGAGTATAAGTACACACGTGCACTTACCATCAGGTTCCTGAAGGGTCCTACATGGCTGCTACGGCCAGCTGGATCCTCCACTTGGTCTAAACAAGAAAGATACAGGAATGAAACACAGGGAAAGTGAAATGGAAACAATGACAAAAGAATAAATGAAGGGCAGAACTTAATATATGTGTATGTGTCTTAGAAGAATTGTAAAAGAAAGATGCAAAGGAGAATGAATGAAATAAACAGATGGAAAGTAGGAACTTGTCTGTAGTGATGAAGATCAAAAGAGGAATTCACCAATTTGCACTTTTGTCTTGCAGCTTTCAGTAAGGTTCCTTTTCCTTTCCTCTCCACTTCTGCTCTAAGATAGCTCAGCTTTCTCACATTTACAATCCCTTTGTAGCATTGCAACAGGCACAGGAGGACTCAGGCTACTGCCAATGTCCAGGTCATCAGTACTCCCACTAATTTTGGAGATGTTCAGTTAACAACAGAGTAACAGTGTAAAATAGAAGTAATCTTTATTTGCCCCTACTTCATTTTATTGATGAAACCACCTCTGAAGAACCTGCAGTTAGCTGTGCTCAGACTTTTGTTGTTAACCAAACTACTAATGGGACTATTAAACCACTGAGTTATTTCTGGTGGGATGAAATAAGCATACTCAGAAGCTGGGAGGGAAGATGTTTAACACAGTCTTTCCATAGACTTGGAGCTGAACTCTATAATTAAATATTGCTCAACTGTACAAGATGCCATTGTCTTTAATAACCTGTAACTGCAGCACCAAACATCTTCACAGTTAAGATCATTAAGTAGGAAGGACACTCACACCTGAGCTCAAACACTGCTTCAATCTCTTACAGAAATACGGAATGTGGACATTTGCCTCCCCATAAATCTTTGGTCAATAAGAGAGAAGAATAATTGGTATGAGCTGAAATTACTGTTACTTCTTTGAGATCTGTAGCCAACAAGTAACTGCAGCCCAGTAACACACCCAGACCTTACTCCATGAGTGCTCTGCTGGGAAGTACCACAGAAACCTGCCCAAATCAAGTCTCCTGGAGAAGCTCCCTCAGAGACCCCCTGAAAAGTAGGGCACAGACAAGGGCAGCACTTGGCAAGGCTGTGGCTGAAGGGGAAAGACAAACTGGTGCATTACACTGACAGTGCCACACAGTTTCATGCTGCAAATCACAGAGTAATCACAAACTCACTAGTTAGCCCTTTGGAACTGGCTGAGATGAAAGTCTGCATCAATCCCATGCAATAGCTGCTACTATTCTATAAAACAACTTCTAATTATTTCCTCCTATTGAAAAAAACCCCAGTGCTTTGGCATTATAAAGAATGGAATAAAGATTAAGTGAATATTCAAGATAAAACATTCTTTCGGAAAATTCTGCAGAAAACAACTGCACAATCATTTCCATATCCTTTTGATTAATGAATTTTAACATATTGATACAACTTGAATTTTAATTTGAGAAACAGCTTGCTGTGCACCGGAATTCATCTGTTCCTCTATCCAGAATGCTGGTTGATGTCATGTTTTTCAAAATAAATTCCTTAAGCCTTCAGGCATCAGTAAAAATCTGAGTAGTTGTTTGTTCTGCAGACAGGCCAGAACACATGAATGCCTTTTTCACACACAGAATGCTATATCCAAAAGAACAGCATAAATTGCTTCAAAAAATTAAATCCAAGTTGTGTTGGCTGAAGGAGCACGACAAAATGCAGAAACATGTTGCAGTGACTTCTTAGAATCTTGTCCAACTGTGAATGGCACAGCACACGAGTGTTAAAGACCTTACATATTTAATAAGTTGAATCGATTAATTAGTAAGGTAACTAGGCACCAAAAATGCTGTTTTAATTCAAAATGCTGTTTAATTCATTATTAAGATGTGAATACTAAGGCTGTTCTTTTAATATGTTCCTCTGTTTGCATTTAAGAGTCTTTGTTTTGCTTTGTTTGGTTTTTGTTTTTTTATTTTTTACATTATTCACAAAATCTTTCATTATTGTCTCCCAGCACCTGCTCACACAGCAAAGCCAAACCAAAAAAGCACACCTGGCTAAATAAAGGGGAACATAGCTGTGTGTTAAGGGCTGCTCTGAGCCACTGAGACAGCCAAGAACTCCCAACATTTAGGGAAAGCTGGTAAGCACAACGAGCCTGATAGATAGATAGATAGATAGATAGATAGATAGATAGATAGATAGATACACACATACATATATAAAATGAAAGTATATGAGGATTATTCATATAATCAGGGGGATTACAGAAATTTGCCAAGGACATGACCTCAAACCCACAAAGTTATGCAAATATTTTATTCCAAGATCTAAGCCAAGAGCCACATTTCAGAGGAGACAAGCCAGGGTCACCGCTGCCCGTGCAGCACCACAGCCTTACAGCTCCAGCACCTGGCTCAGTGTCTCACTCACAATATCCACCAGCTCTTAGACTGTGCTAATTAAATATTTTTTAATTTGCTGTCTAAAGTTTTAAGTGATCTAGGACAGCTGAGGTTCAAAATGTCACACTGCAAATTACTGAAGAAAAAGGAAGCAAGAGTAGAAACAGTAAAAACCCTAGTATCATGCTAGGCATAAAAAGATTGCAACCTTGAAAGAAAAAGCCTCAACAATTCCGCTTTATTTAAACAAACATTGCTTAAATATTGTAACATCGACTTCCAATATTTCTTCCACAATATTACTGTTAATACAACAATATATCAAAGTTCCTTTTAAGTACTTGCACGTAAGTACTGCTTTGAAAGGTTTCCAGCAAGCTTAGTTGAGGAACTCCAAGTACGTCTGAACAGACACACTCATTACCTGGGGAGGGAACAGCTTTGGAACCCTAAAGCTCCCAACTTAAAATGAAGCAACACATGAAACCGCTGCCTACCAAGAGCTCTGGAGAAAAACACCCTTGTACTGGCAACAAAACAGCCTACAAAACCCAAACACAGGCTTCCTGAGAGCCCACAGCTCAGAAATTCCAATGCTGCCACACAACACCTTTGGTGGTAATTTTTTTTTCCCCAACAAGCCAGAAAAATCTTTTAATTTTTATTTCTTTGTCAGTGTAAAATAGATACGCTGTACTAGGAGCATTTCCCACTTCGGCTACAGATCATCCTAAGCATTGGGCATGTACACATGAAAATCTCCATTTTCAGTACTGTAGCTTTCTAAAACTGAAAATCTTAGACACATTTTTAATCATATTTCAGCAAGTCAGAGGGTCAAATTAAAGCCACAGATCAATTTTTGAAACAAACACCTCATTAAAAGGGATGTCAATTAAATGTGAATGGCTCCACACACAGTATCATTAAGAGGCCCATTTCAACAATGCTGTCAGGTAGGTATGAAAACCTGCAGAAAAAGGCAAAATGTAAATGCTTTTATTACCCTGTTTTCTTCAATCTGTCATCATTGTAAGTATTTGGTGGAGTGTACTTCTTGCAACACCATTATAAAGTTACCAGATACAACTAGTTTGTGTAGGCATAACTTCAGGTATTTAGCAAATGAAACACTAAAATTGACATGAACTGTTTCACAGTGTACAAAAACAATCACAACAGAATTTTAATCTCCAGCTCCTGAGAATCACAAGAATATTTCAGAGCTGCAGAAGATCATGGTTCTGTTCTGCCCAGACCTAATGTATCAAATAATATTAAAGCTGGAGAGGCAGAATACATACAGCTATATAGTACAGAAAAATTGGAAAAGTCTTGTGAATTATCTACAGATTATGGGCAAATGCAGTGAGCAAAGGTTTCTCTGTAATTTTCTCCAGCAGAACTTGAATCTCCTCTTCCATAAAAAGACACTTTCAAGCTTACCCAGTAGGAGCAGGAGAAAGAGCAAGCCAAACTTCACAGCAATTCTATTAATACCAAACTGCCTGTTGTATAAGCCTATTGCTACCCATTAACCATCACTTCACTCACAAAGAGCACATTTTAATCACTGCATTTTAGATGTCCCACGTATAAAAGGGACAGTGAAGTCTCACCTTGGGAAGGTGTTTCAGGACACCTGAAGACAGAGGTACCAAACTGTGCATGTGCATGAAACTATTTGTACCAAGCACTAAAAACGCCCTTTGCAGGAAAGGAACAGAGCCATGCACTGACAGAGACTGTTAACGTGACATTTGCATAACAGATGAACTTGTTGCCATGGAAAGCATAGGAAAATTCTGAGCTGGGCTATTTAAAACACCAATTTCTGCAAATGTTTGGCAAAGTCTCTACTTTAATGACAGCACTGAAGATCATGTTACTGTGTCTCACCACAAACTTCTGGAGTTATGGCAGTCAGTACAAGAAATGTGAGGATGGCACATCTTGTGCCATGCCAAGAGAAAGAAATGACCCAACAGTCTGCATGAGGCAAAAGGGAATATACTGCCAATATATGGAGTTTGTGAGACTAGAAAATTTGACACTGTTCACGAATTTCAGATAAACAGATTTTAAAAACTGGTGAAAAATTCTGAGTGGGAAGCCTGTGTTAAATGTGTGGTATTACACCAATCCCTACAAGCTGAACTATGAGCTATCACCAGTCTTCTTCATACAAGTTAAGTTCTGTAAATTAAATTATCTACCATAACTCTGTACCAGACAAGAGACAAAACCAGTTTCTATGACCTGTCTGCCACAGTATGCCATCCACTCTTGCAGCATCTCATTCCAATCCCAACACGTTCTGCCTTCTGACTAACCTGAGTGCATATCCCAGGAAGTCTCAACTTTATAGACTACAAGACTTACTTATAATGACTTAAGTAGTACAGAATGTCACCCAACAATTACAAGGCACGGCAAACAAGGGTTTAATTCCATGCAATTTTAACCCACACAAGAGCTGTGATGGAACAATTAAGTATAAATAATTAAATGGAGAGCTTTTATCCTAGCAAGATTTGAAAATGTTATTTCTGCCCTTATGCCAAGATTTCTAAAACAGTACAAAAGGAAACACAAATATGTGACCAGACTTGCTCTAAACTTTCTCAATCACTCCAACTCCTGGTGTATTCCTCCCTCCCATCCTGTCTGATCACACAGCCTCCCCCCATTCACTATGAATTCCTAGCAAGTTGTTCCATGGCTGCCACAGCTCCCACAGCCAGCCCAGGACAGAAAACACGATGAACATTCTTCTCTACTTCTGTTCCATGAGCTTTTGTTTTGCTAAGTATTAAGACAAAAGCAGCAGCAAAAGAAATGTCAGCTGGCACACACACTTTCCAGAAATAACTGTTCTCTATATTTAGCCAGTTTTTATATAAAATTCAGTTAAAAATAGAGCACCCAAATTGTGTATTTAACACAGAAAATGTCTAAATTTAAATCCCTGCTTTAACCAATCAGAGCTTTTATCTAAGCCCAGAAAATGTTGCTTCCAGTCACTAGAGCTTGCTCCAAAATGTTTGTGAAATGAAGTTACTCTCAGATAATTAGAAATACCATCTATTTTGACAGCAGCATTTACAAGGTAATGGAAATGAAAGCCCTCACACACCTATTTGTACCAGCAAGTTTAAAATGATCACTACTAGATCAGTCTGCCTTTATTTGTAATAAACAACCCAAATATTTGTCATGGCCCTGTTTGGATCACCAAACATTTGAGAGGATTACATCAAAAATACCTGGGGTTTTAGCTAAGTTATCTTCAACAGTAACTACTTAGGCCTTTACCTGCCATTTTATTCTGCTGTTTGACAAACCAGGTATGTTCCAATTCAGCAGCAGTCACACAAATAAGTGACATTTTTAAAAAAAGAATAGAAAAAAAGGACTTTTGAGTCCACGGCAGACCCAAAGCCCTCCTCACACAGGGGATCAAGGTGGTGTCCTGCTATCCAGAGCAATTTTGCCTCTCTATGCCAGCCATGAAAAGCTGTCACTGCATGGAAAACCAAACCTGAACCACTGATCCAAACATTTGGCCAGACAGGGGCGATGGCTTTGCTTGGAGAACACAGCTGTACAAAGGCTACAATTCCCAGGAAACAGGGCTGCCTTTGTGTCCAACAGGAGCCCGAGGATTACTGTAACAGGAGTCCCCACCGCTGAGGAAACAAGAGCAAAGCCTCTCACAGAGGCAGGATCTGGACAGTGCTACCACCACACTAAAGCTGCCATGCATAAAATTAAACCCCTCAGAATTGCACAAGGTCACCTCAACATTTTCATTTACAGGCACTCAAATTTGTCCTGTTACTCATTTTAATCAAATTTGTCGTGTCATTTATGTTTACCACATCTGCAGCACGTCACTTCTCAGAAATTTTTCTCCAACAAGTATTCCCAGTAAAATCACCTCTCTGTGTTTTACAATGTATTTCACCTGCTCTTTGATATCCATTTCCAAATTTCTTTCCCTTAACCTTATATTTCTTCAGTACAACCAACTACCTACTGGTAAGTATGCAGTGCTTTTTAATCAGTCCCCATTAAAAATATTACAGCATCTTCTCAACTGGGTCTCCAACCTAACAAAGAACATTAATTTTTAACAACCAGCTCCTGTCAAAACATGTATGCAGCATGAAAACTCTGCTTCTCTGTATCTGTTAAATTTGCAAAACTCATCTCCTTCCAGCTTCAGAGTGACAAAGTCATATGGCAGAGTATCACAGCAGGTCCCTTACAGAAGTAGATAAATGAGGATAAATATTACCATGTAAACTCATCATTTTAATGTACAATACAGTCACCAAATAATTTTTATCTGCTGGGAAATTGTGGAAGATTTGCTTCACTTCCTTGGTGAAACAAAGTGCTTCATTCATTCCAGCCACAGCCCTCTGATACTTTCTTAGAGAAATTCTTGTCAGCCTTCTCTGATAACATGAGATACACTGAATTATATTTCCAAAGGAACTGTAATCCTCCAGTTGCCCAATCAGTCCATTTCTCAAAAGCACTGTGCTACAGGACAATGCCAACAGTTGGTGCTCACGTTAACAAGACCGACAACAGAAGTTCTAAATTTATTATATCCCAAACCAGATGAGAGCAAATTGCTATGTGTTTAATTTGTGACACCAAGAAAGGTCACAGGCTCATGAGGTCATTACAGGGAACAGCAACTTCTTCCATTTTTCAAACAGTGAAAACAAATCTCAGAGCACAAATGTACTGCTCAGTTAACTGCTACGTGCAAGATGAAAGTCTAATTCAATCTAAATGGGTTAAAACTACAAGGTTTTTGCACACACCTATTTATAGTATAAAACATCAACTAAAACAGACTCCAGAAATAAAATGTCACGCTAACATAATTTGGACAATTTAATTTACAGGTAAGGAACCAGAAAATAAAACCAGCTCTGGTATCTGAGTGGGGAGAGCAGAGGGTGACACTGAACAGTTCAGGATTTGGGAGCTATGAGCTAAGTTTCAGCACAAAGTCCACTTTGCTTTTGCAATCCCTGACAAGGGTCTGTAAGATCAGAAACACTGGACTCGCTGCTCTTTACCTGCAACTTGAAAGGGAACACTTTGCAGGAAAGTCCATTTTTTCCTCACTGCCACTCCTATTCCTTGGGAAAAGCCCAAGACAGCTTGGCTGAGGATCCAACTATGGCAAAGGTGGGTGTTTGAATGTTCTGATGCCAGCCCCCAGCTGGACAGGTCAGCTATCACTGCACTGAGCTGCTTTCCACCACAGCTCACTATCTCACAGTCTGCAGTTTTACTGGCAGCAACATATGGAAGTTTGCATTGGACTCAGAGTAATGAATGATGAATAATGGTGATGCCTGAGAAAATTTACCCAAATTTCTATGAATCGAGTCACATTTACAAACACCAGGCCTTTCCCATTCAACAGTCAAATTGTTTCTGATGGACTGCCAAACAAAACGAGATCTGTATCTGAGGAGACTCGAGTGAGGCATCTGGCTCTCAACAAGAGTTAGAATAATGTATAGCTGACTACTCATTTCCATGGCATTTTGCAGCAATAATAATCAAGATGATGGATTTTCAGCTATTATAATACTCTCACTAGAATAACTTTATGTCAATCAGCAGATTAATAACAGTGCCTCTCTGAAGTTCTGCAGCATTAATCATAGTCAATCAAAATCTCTCACAGAACTCTGATAGCACAGTGTAACAACAGAATTAACTATTAAAAGTTGATAAGCTCATAAATGCTCAGAAAGCTTCATCCTAGATAACTCCCAAGCACTGGAGATCCAAATAAATATTGTGATTTTCCAGGGGAAAAGTGTATAAAAGGCAAGTAAATACTTCTAGAAAATTGTCAGACATTGCCTAATTTCTTAGCTACAAATGCTGAAATACCACTGAGTCTTGTTTCAATAACTGATAATAAACCCAAGCAGAAAGTCAGTCTGCTGTAACATTTCCTTGAGGAACTCAACACAGCAAGTGTAGGCTGGTGAGAATTCTTCAGAACAAAGTCATTCCTGTCAATCTGTGTAAGACTCTTGGCAGGAATGACAAAATAAATTGGAAGGTCTGACAGATTGAAAAAAATAAATACACTCTAGTCTTACAAATGGTTTTCCTTTTTGTTAATTTGAAAAATATACAAAACAGTTAAAATATAAAATATAAAATATAAAAAAAATAAAATATAAAAAATAAAAAATAAAATATAAAATATAAAAAATATCTTCGCTACTTTGCGGGTTTGTAATGCAGTGATGTGAGAATCTTCAGAGAGCTGACAAACACAAGCTACCTTCTGAAGAGATCTCAATTAAAGAAAAGAGCTCTCAGCCACACACTCAAATGGAGTCTGCGGCTATCAAAACTTTGTGTGCACACTCCTGAAGTTAAATTAAATCTGCTTGTTCACCATTGCATAATAAATTACACAGGGCATCTGCAGATAAGCCCTCGGTATAAGACATTCCCTGTAAATAATGCAAGTAAAATAAATGGTCAGTGCAAAATTATGGTAAATTTCAATTAAAATGTTTAGTACAGTTAATGATATATTATTCATATTAATTCTGATCAAATGGCTTTGAAAAGATGAGGCATTAAAAAAAAATCTAGAAAAAGGCAGTAGAAATCATTAAGAGATACAGAAGGTTCTTATTACAAGACCTTAGAGCCTTCCCTGAATAAAGATGGTTCAAGCAGGAAGCAAATAAAATAAGAATACACTGGAAGTCAAGAACTGGCTTTACCTTGCATCCACCATAAACCCCAGAGTCTCCAGTTGGGACACAAACACTGAAGTGGAGATTGCACAGGAGGGTCAGGAAACCACAGAAAGAGCAACAGTGGCTGATAAATGTGAGGGAACACAAAGTAATTCAAGAAAGGATTATTCATGTGAGCAAAAGTCACCCAGATTTAGTGGGATGTAAGGCAGTCAGGAGTTCATTGATTTTGTTCTCTCATAGTCTGTAAGCAACAGGACAACTCTAAAGCACAAAATACTTGAAGGAATAAAAAACAAAAGTACTTGTTTCTCTCTGGAAAACAGTGTCTATTCTACTCTGCAGGAATTCATCCCCTTCATATTTTGGAACAAATCCTCCAAATCTATCTCAAAGCTCTTCCCTAAAAGAGCAATCACCAAATTTTCTCCACATCTTCTACACAGAAAGGTTTAAACAATTCTGTGAGTCAGAAGAAAATGGTCTAAGAAAGTCTTGGGAAACACCAATACAATAAAATATTTCTACAAGGAAACTGGTATTTCAATAGCAACTTAGTAATTTTTAACTTATTTTCAGGAAAATCAAAACAGTATTTACTAAGAAAGGAAGAGAATGATTTCCCAATGCAGGGGATTATTTAAAAAAAAAAATTAGCTGTGAAATATCAAGTTGCTTTTCTTCCAGGTCAATTCCTTGGCTTCAAAACCAATCCTGATCAATTGGGGGGAAAAAAAAATTGATTAATAATAGAAAGCTGCCTGGTGCCTTATTTCACTTCCCACTGTGGATTATGTAACTGAAGACAGCATTAGCAAATTTGCTGGGAAATGCCACAACTGTGGTCTAGATATATTTTACTTTTTTAAAGTAAAGAGATTTTTGCTTTTGAGAAAAGCAATCTAAGGAAGTGTGACTAAAAGTGCAAAAGTATGAAAAAAACCTACAGACTGCTTTAGAATCTGAGTTACCAAACAACCCAAGCATTTTTATTCTGTTAGATAACCATATACATTTGCTTTAAGCAGAACTAAGTCAGTAGCTAGAAATACAACTTGTAACAACCATGAAGGCCAGATTGTTATTTTAAGTCAAACACAAAAACCCCATAGAGATAAAGTAACAGTGTGTGCAAGGTGCTTGTAGTACTTCCAAAAGTTTATACTTAGAAGCACAGAGTTTAAGGGGCCAACACAGGCAATCAGTGCTGAATTTTTTAATTTTCTTAAATACAGGTAATTTATTTTTTTATTCTTGAAATGAAGGCTTATTTTCTCCCACTCTTAAATCCACAGGCAGGAGCAAGGCTGGAATGAGTGATACCAATCTCACTCTGCTGTTCTGAAACCACAGAGCAGCTGTCCTAGGAACTGGGGGCACTGCTGGAGAGGTGAAGATGGGAATTTAAAATAATACAAATCTCCCTTTCAAAGGCCCCCATATATGGGGCTTAAAAGAAAACCTGCACTGCTTAGAAGACCTCAAATGTACGAGTTACTCTCCAGACAGATGCTTTCATGACAGATATAGTCCCTCGACATTCCAAATGCTTCTGAACTGAAGTTATACAAACCTTCTTGCAAACCAATGTGATTTGGGGAAATCAAAGTAAATTCCATTTTAAGATGTTGTTCCAGATGATTTTTATGACTTCTTCCTTCCTCTCTCATCTTTTCCCAAATCATTGATTAGGACATTTTGAAGCCCTGACCTCCTGCCTGAGTTTATCATTAAATTTATTGGAAATAGAGCTTAGATAACAACATCATTTCATCATATCCTTGCCACAAATGTACAACTTGAACATCCCTCTATAAGCTGCATTCCAACTCATACACAATCATTTTTCTCACAAGTTCTTTTCTGTTTAGAAACAAACTTTTAAACTTAGTCCAAGTGCAAACCTAATAAATTTGTGTAACTTAAAACCCAGACAATCAGGGCATCATTTGACCATGATTTCCATTTGGGATGACATCCAGATGGCAATCCAAGGCCTACCTTTTATAAACATTATGCATATTTATGGCACTCTCAAGTACAGCTAATGATTTGGAACTACATGAGGATGCCTAAGAAATTATTAACAAAAAAATAAAAACTGCAAGGATTTCTACTCTCACTGAATTTAACCTGCTTATTTCATCCCTATGTTTTCTTGTTCCCCAGCAGCAATTTGACAGTTTCAGCAACAGTCACACTTTCACACAAGAGAAAAAACAGTGTAACTTTTAGGATGACAGAGTTTATTTAGCTGTGGGAAGCAGAAACCTGAAGTTGCATTTTGCATTGAGCCTGATATAAACCAAGGCACAATAATTATTTGTAACAGCCAATAACTGATTCTTAATTCACCCACCTTCATCTCACACTGCCTCTGGGCCAGTGTTAATTATTACAAGTATGCTTATAGTTCATGTTCTGCCTGAAACTGGGTAAGAAATATGGGAAGCAGCAACATTAGTAATAGAATCATTTAAGTTAACAAAGCTTTAAAAGATTTATTAGTAATGGTTTGAGACTTTAAAACCATACTGAACAATCACCAGGGGCTGCCCACAACAGGTGACCCTGATGCAGGTGCTTTGCCTGCACTACAATGGAGAAATATTTTAGGAGTTGACACAACTGTGGCTGAGAGATCCTTTGGTTTCACAATCCACTCCAGCTGCATTATGTAGCATATGCTTTTGGGAGAATGAAATTAAAGATTTTCCCCCCCATCGAGAGCCTGACAGCACCAGGGCAGCTCCCAGGGAGGAGCCCCAGGCCTGTCTGGTATGAGTGCAGCACAGCGAGGGCCAGAGCACCTCCAGAGACAGGAACAGGCACAGGAAAGAGAAAACAATGTCCTCTCCTCTCCCCAAAAAAGGCTATTTTAGAGGTATTACTCCCAAGCATGTAGCAGGGCAAGCTTTCATCCTGAGTAACATCTTTCTTCCTTCAAAACCAGACTTTTGATCTGCCACATAATCCGTAACAGAAATGAGATTTTAGCCTTGTTTGATCACACTTTGGAGCCTATGCAGCACCTTAAAGCAGATTACAGCCTGATAAAAACACTGGATATCTTTATGTGTGATCATCTATTGAACAACCATCCTTTCTTTAAAAAAAAAAATACTTTAGCTACTGAAAAGTTATTTTTTTCAGAAGGACTGAGTCTGAAGCAGGAGGCCTCATGTGTTCTTTCTGAAGGAAACACTCTGTCCATGTTACTGCTGACTGCTACAAATTATTCCTGATCACTGACAGAAATTATTCCTGTCATATGCAAAGGAAGAAACGCCGGGATAAGACAAAAAAAATCCACACTACTTCTCTCAAGGACACATGAACCCAACTTGCAAAGTGAATCCAAGCTGTTCTCTTTTTAATTTCCTTAGAAGGAGAATTAATAAAAGATCTTGTGCTAATGCATTTGATTGAGCAAATTTCTCTACAAGCCTGGCAGGCAGCACATTAACTACAACCTGGGAGAAACAATGGTAAATGTTTAAGAAAAAAAATGAAATTTCACATAATGCAAAAGAAACAAAAAACCCCCCTAATCTCAGCTATTCTTTATCAAGCACTGGCAGCTGCTGGCTGTGAACTGTGTAGTTAAGGCAGCAATAACAGCTTGGCTCTGATAAAAATCTGTGATGGTACCCAAGTTCATCAGGTTTGCCTTTTTAGGGCGTTGCATTCCCACTCCTCTCAATACCTTGTTATCCTACTAAATTTCTTTCTAAATCTCAAACGCACCTTAGGAACATGTATGAAAATAAATTAGCAATAACTGCCTTTTCCCTCCAGGACTCCTGAGTTGCTGTACATGGTAGAAGGAAGATGCAGAGGATTTATTCCAGCTAAGAAAAGCTGTGGCCAAGCCAGGAAGGAGCCATAAAACACGAACACCTGGGGACCATAAAGGAGTTTGAACACAGAACACAAACCCAAAAATATCAGGAGGGAGATGGGGACCTGGAATAAATGCCAGGTGCCATCCTAGATACACCCTAAAGGAGATTATGGACCTTGTGTCAGGGATCTCTGGCAAAGAGGGCAGCTCAAGGTCAGGGCGAGCAGTTCAGGGTGGACTTTGTGTCTGCCCAGGCCTGGCCAGCTCCTGGCTCACCCACACCTCACAACTTCAGTCTGCTCTGCCTCTTCTGGGAACTCAGTCTGGCTTACAGCACGAGAGGATTTCATCATTCATTCAGAGAGGATTCCTCCTGCAACATGAACATGTTACAGCAGTGAAAGCTTTGATCAAATGATTGGGCAAAACAGCCCATTTGAATACCTGTGGCATGGTCACCTCTGATCTGTCAAGAGTTCATTACATAGATGGCAGGAACAAGATTATTTGTCAAATGATAAATATCTTAACTGTTCAAGCATAAGACCTCAGATGCATTAAAAATTCAAAAAGATATTTATTTTGCTGAATACAGAGTAGTTATGAGTTTTATCTAATAACTACATGGTCAGTATCACTAAATCATAATACACCTCTCAAATAATGTCTTCTCTAGTCATTCCTAAGTTATTAAACTGTACTTTACTTTTCTGGAAAATGTGTTCCTAAAGGACAGACTCATTCCCAGCTGTTAGAATTTAGCAATTCTTAGTTATATTTTATTCTCAATGTGTAAGACAACACTGTGCAACATAGGCCAAAATAAAATTTTAAAAAATGTATTAATCTGTTTAGGTCACTAATGAATTCAAATTTCGTAATCTTCTAGAGGAGCTCCTCTCTAAATTGCAATTTAATTCAAGTATTACCTTATACTGACTTCCAATTTTTCACACACATAAATTTAATTCACTAAAATCTTTCTCCTCCTATCCCTTTGTATCATATAATTAAAACTATTTCTTTTTAAATTAATTACTTTTCAATCACGTTCATCATAATTTGCTTAATTTCCACAAATCCCTCAAGTCTAGGGTTAAGAAGCTTCCCCATCCACGGATACAGCTGAATCTACAAAAGCAGGAATACGAGTAGAAACCATTCTGGAATCCTCACTGCAGCTACTGCTACCGAATCTGCAAGAGAAAAGTGTGTATTTCTTGCAAAAAGATTGCTCTGAATTTAAATATTAGCAGATGTTACTACAAACACTAAAATAACTGAGAACAAATGCAGAGTAAAAAAAACTCCAATGAAACCTGTGAAAAACAGAACTATAAAATTTAAAAATATCCAATGAATTGCCTTACCATTTTACAGCTGAAACTTTTAACAATTCAAACCAACTAAATACTAAGAATTTGGTGTTTCTGCTTCATAAGACAAGAGTATAACTCCATAAATATATTATTCTTGGTTATTCTCAAATGCTTCATCAATATTGTGCTTGGAGTTGGTTTTTGCTGGGTTGCTTTTTATTCAGTAATTGTGAGCCTTGGTAAGGAGCTCGAGTTTATAAAATGGGGGAGAAGATTCCTAGTTATGAAATCTATAGAACCCATAACAGTTAAAACATGAAACCTACAAAAGAGCACAAAATCAAAACCCAGAATGCAAATTAGTTTACTGGTATTTTTACCTATAACTTCATGAATGCAAATCAAACTTCTATGCCATGAAAAATTACCTTAGAAATTATTCTGTCTGGCTTTTCTGATTTATCATATAATCAAATTCCTGCAGGTTGTTTTTCTAGCCTTTCAGGTAAATCATAGGCACAAAAATTCCATGTGCTAAGATAATGCAGATTTAGGAAAAAACATAATACAGCCTGTAATTTACCAAGTGCTGCTTCTATTTGTGCTAAATATGCTTTTCATTATAAAATAAAACTCAGTGCTTGAATGTCAGTTTGTATTTGCTCAACCTATGAAACACTATTCAAAATAACTAATTGAGCTGCACTACAGTCCCCCATCCTCAATCTCAAATAAAAAACTTACACAATAACTGTTTTCAATATCTGACTTTGTTTCCAATGTGAGCTCCAGTCAACTGAACTACCTGTAAGATCAGACCCTACATTTTACATTTTAAAAATTATATTGATGCTTCTTAAAATATTATCTTTCTTCGGTTCATTTTAAACCTCCAGAGAATACCAAAATGTACATATTCCCATGCAAGAGGAACTGATACATCTGTGCTACAACTGTGAATATTTCCCTTCTATATCTACTCCCTGTAACTAAAGGCTTTATTGTGATTTTGGCCTAAAACGTTACTCAAAATGTCAGTTATGTAAGGCCATGCGTGGAGGCACACGCACTCTAAAAAAACCTCCTGCCGAATTAGTCATGGAAAAAATAATGGATGTCTGGTCTGACATACATATTCACAGAGGGAATAATGCGTTTATACCACCCGACACTGTCCCACCCTCCCTCCCCGGCCGAAGTCAGCCAGGAGCAGCCATTCCCACCGCCTGCGAAATTCCATAACCAACAGATCGGCCTAGAAACAACAAGAAATTAAAAACCGCAGGGAAATAACAGGACCGAAATTCTTCATTTGGCTCGACTGACTGACGTACCCCCAAACCCCGCGCTCAGCCTCCGCTTCCCAAAGGATCTCCGCGAACCCGAGCTCGGCTCCCCGTTCTCCACAGCGGGATCGCGGCGGCCCCGGGCTCCGCTCCCGCTTCCCAAGGAGAGATTGCGACGTCCGTGGCCTCAGCAGCCTCCTCTTCGCGGGGAGGGATCGCCACGGCGCCGAGCTGAGCTCCCTTTCCCAAGGAGGGCTCGGGGCGGCCCCGAGTTCAGCTCCGCTTCCCAAGGAGGGCTCGGGGCGGCCCCGAGTTCAGCTCCGCTTCCCAAGGAGGGCTCGGGGCGGCCCCGAGTTCAGCCGAGCTCCCGTTCCCAAGGAGGGATCGCGGCTGCCGCGGGCTCGGCCCCCGCCCTACACGGGATCGCTGCGGCCGCCGCGGCCCCGCGTGTTCTGCCGGCGGAGCGGGACATTCCCCCTTCCCGCGCCGCTCCCGCCGCCTCTCCCAACTTTTCCACCCACAACTTCCACGTTCCGCCCGCGGCGCCGCCGGCCCGGCCGGGCCCTGCCCTCCCTCCTCTCCCCGGCTGCGGAAGGTCACGGCGGCCGCAGGCCGAGCTGCCCCGCGCGCGGGCGGCGGCGGGGCCGGTCCGGTCCGTACCTCTGCGGGCCTTCGGGGAGTGCCGGCGGCTGCGGGCGCTCGCTCGCTCCTCCTCGATCGCGGCCGCTATCGCCGGGTCGTCCTCGCCATTGTACCACACCAACAGCTCCTCGCCCGCCGCGATTGGCTGCCGGGACACAACACAGGGCGCGCGGCCAATCAGCGAGCGCGTTGTTGGCGGGGCGGGGAGCGGCCGCGGCGGCGCCCACGGCGCTGCCCCCGCCGAGCCTCGAGGGCGCCGCCCCGCGCGCCCCCTGCCGGGCGGAGGGCGCAGCGCCGAGCGCGCCCCGCCCCGCCCCCGAACCGCGCTGGGCACAGAGAACAGCACCGAAACAGCCCGAAAACAACCCAAAACCACCCCAAAAACCACCCCCAAAACACCCCCAAAACCAGCCCAAAACCAGCCCCAAAACCAGCCCCAAAACCACCTCCAAAAACCATCCCAACCTCCTCACGGATTGTAACATACACACACAGAACAGCACCGAAACACCCCAAAACAACCCAAAAACACCCCAAAACCACCCCCAAAACCAGCCCAAAACCACCCCAAAAACCTCCTCACGCATTCTAACACATACGCACACACACAGAGAACAGCACTGAAACATCCCCAAAACAACCCCAAAAACTCCTCACACATTCTAACTCACACACACGCAGAGAACAGCACTGAAACACCCCTAAAACAACCCAAAAATCTCACAGATTCTAACGCACACACACACACAGAACAGCATTGAAACATCCCTAAAACAACCCCAAAAACTCCTCATGGATTCTAACATGCACACACACACACACACAGAACAGCACCGAAACACCCCTAAAACAACCCCAAAACCAACCCAAAAACCTCCTCACACATTCTAAGACACACACACAGAGAACAGCACCGAAACATCCCCAAAACAACCCAAAAATATCCTCACACATTCTAACTCACACACACAGAGAACAGCACTGAAACAGCCCTAAAACACCCCAAAACCAACCTAAAAACCTCCTCACAGATTGTAACACACACACACAGAGAACAGCACCAAAACACCCCCAAAGCCTCCTCACACCTGTAACACACACATACACACACCCCCAAACCACAAAAAAAGTTTAAAAATCGCCCCCCAAAAATTCACAGGAAAACATAGAAAAATCCCAGAAAAGTGACAAGAAAAGACCAAAGACCAGAAAAAGACCAAAATAAAAGATAACCCCTAAAAATGGCAAAAATAAAGAACAGAAAAAAATCAGAAAAGAAGACTAAATCACAAAAAAAAAAAAAATCCAAAAGCTAAAGAAAAACAGAAAAGTCATAGAATGTTAAGGGTTGGAAGGGACCTTAAAGTCCATCTAGTTCCACCCTCTGCCATGGGCAGGGACACCTTCCACTGTCCCAGCCTGGTCCAAGCCCTGTCCAGCCTGGCCTTGGACACTTCCAGGGATCCAGGGGCAGCCACAGCTGCTCTGGGCACCCTGTGCCAGGGCCTCCCCACCCTCACAGGGAAGAATCTTTTATCACCAAACCTAAATTTCCCCTCTTTCTATATGTATCCATTGCTCCTCAGCCCATCACTACAGTTCCTGACAATACAGAGATAATATTAATACAGTTATAGTTAATATTAATACAGTTATGTAGTTAATTATTAATACAGTGCTTCTATTAATAATTCATCCACAGCTGTTGTTGTTATTATTATTTTTGGCATGAACCTTCCAGCTGTAATGTCCCAAATTGTGGTTTGCCTCAAAGAGTGACACTGATTTAAATCTCAGTGCTCACTTGTATGGATATTCACTGTTAATTCTTTTCAGAGAGCAGCCAGGTTGGGGCAAACATACCTACCTTACACAAAGTATTAAATAACATTAATTAATTATGATATAATAGTAAGTTACTGCTCAGGCAGCCATTACAGCTGGGGTCTGGAACAAAATCCAAAGATCCAGGAAAAGATTTTCACAGTGGATTAACAGGAACACAGATAATTACAAGATATTTAATAAATCCACTTCATCACAAAAATCAAAGGTTTGCTTGTAATTCCAAATTGATTATTTCTATTCTTTTTAATCAAATTTTTTAAAAAAATCACAGACTAAATTAGTCGAATGGGCATCACTGCAAATGCTACTCATACTCCCAGCACTGCCAAGAAAAGAAACTCTATTGATCAGTTCATCTCACATGCTCCTCAAAATACCAGACTCAAACTAGTAAGTTCCTAAGTTGGCAAACTAAAAACTTTAACTTACTTTTTAAAGCTTCCTCATTGTTTCTCCATTTCCTGAAGCATTTTACCCAAAACCAAGAAAAATTTAAATCCCTTAACTTTAATTCTCCTCTTTCATGGGGCTGGTGGAGACCAGGTCCTATTTTCAGTAATTGCATCCAAGCAAAGGGTATCCTCAGACTATTATTTCCAGTCTGATGCCAAAGGGGAATTTTGTAGCAAGAAGAAAAGTAGGATTTCTTTCTTCTACAGCCCAGTTTTTAGCGGGTCTCACAGCACAAGATAAAGGTGGTAATTATCATCATACCCCAGACACTGGAACAACAAGAGGTGCAAGATCCCAGCAACTAAGAGAAGAGTAAGTTATAACATAAGCAATGCCTATGGCTTGGCTTCCTTGAGTTCCAGAGGCCGGATAGGATAAATAGTGGCAAAGTTATTTGCATGGCCTTGGAGCTGGTGAGCAGCAAGGAATACAGCAGAGTTGTCTGATGCAAAAAAAAACCCTTATCATCTAAAAAATATACAAAGCAAAGATCTGGATGAGGTTTCAGGCAATGCAAACACAGGGTGGTAAGAAGCACGTAACCTGTTGGCTGCATGGCTGGAGCTAACATTCAACTTGATGAATTTACTTTTATTGTGACTGCTCTAGAATCTAAATTAAGCCCTCTAACCTTGTACTTCTAAAATGAGATGCAGCAGCAGCTTCAAAATCAGACAGTCAAAGCTGCTCCCTCAGTAGCAATATGAGAGAAGGACTACACTGAGCAAGTGCCACTTGTACCACCACTCTTCCTCGTGACACCCTCTAGTAACAACTCCAAAGCCCAATCTCCTCCAAACTATTCCCTACAGATCCTTGGTGTAGCAGTGTCAGACTGGGACAGCCTGGCTAAAAAAGATATGAATTTTGGGAAGGCTCACTAGGTTAATAATTCCCACGCACTTTTTTGTGCTTTTTGTTTTAACTGCAACATTTAACTGTCCTTAATCTGAGTACTTCCTATTCAAAAGGCTTATAAAATTTGTTATTTTCAAGAGAAATATCCTGAAAGCTTTTAACCTAACCTAAGTAACCCAAGAGGTTCTAGTACAGATTGCCTAAAAATCAATTAACTGTGCATGTTCAAGCACTCTAATGTGTCTTGTACAGACTGTGATAGGCATTTGCCTGTCTGACCTCTTCAGAGTAGCTATTTTTCACCAGACACTGCATTTTACTGTGATATTGGGCTTCTGCACCTGGGTGTGGCCTCATCTCACCAAACATAACCGAAGTGAAGAGTCTGACATTTACTTGTGTGAATCTTTCACACTCTATAACCCAACGTTATGTTGCTCTCTCCTATGTAACAGGGAGGATCTTGAGGTATTATAATAAACCTGTTGGGCAAAACAGTCTTCCACAAGCAAATTAATTTCATTTTAATCAGGGACAGTTTCATAGTCAAGCTTCTTCAGAAGACTTTTTGAAACTGAGTTTTCACTGTATTTTACTTTTTCTACAATTTTCTACAATTCCAGTTTTGTCCTGTGTGCAGAAAAACACTACACAGTGAGCTCCTCTCATGAGCAGAGGCAGGAAGAGCTGAAACTACATCATGAATTTAAGCTGTTCCCCTGCAATATCACAGCTCTCACACAGGCATCCTGGGGAAAGCAGATGCAAAGCAGCTTACAAACACCCTCAGCCCTTCAGTAAAGATGAAGAGAAGCTGGAAGAGAAAAACATTTGCTTGTGCTCACTCACAAGTTCTATTCTATTCCATAACTATTCATTGAGATCAGGGAACAGGGAAGTTAAAGCTCTACAGTTCTGAGGTGGTTCTACCTCAAGCAAATTTGGACTTAGTTATCTCAGCAAAGAGGCTTCAAAATTAGCCTGTTTAACTTACAAATTAAAAACCTACAAAAAGCTGAAGGAAACCTTGGGAAAAATAAGACCCCATGACTACACTTTGAATGCTTCAAGAAAAAGCAGAACAAAATTACACACAAGCCACCCGAATTCTCCTTTGGGGGTAAATAAAACCTGTGCTGTTTATTTGCCAGCAAGTGGAATTCCCCTAAATTTATAAAATATGATAAAGATCAGGAAAGAACCATGTGTTCATACCTGGGCTAGTAAATTTACAGGTTTGAAATGGCAGTGTAGAGATCCTAACATGATTGCAAAAGATAAGGACATTTAAGATGTTCTTTATTACATGCCTTCTTTTGTCTCAGTTAGCAGTAAGGTGTGACTGGGATAAAATTCATCAAGTTGCAAGAGACAACAGTCAAAGAAACAAAAGGAACAGTGCTGAGACAAGGTATTTGTTATTCTGTCAGCAGTGCTCAGCCTTATTTAGCAGTACAGTTACTTTCTGAAGTGCAGTATCATCCATCAAATAATGAATTTTAAACATGTGAATGCTTGTCTCTGTCAGGACTGAAACTTTTGCAGGAAAGAGTCAATGAGAAATTTAAAATGTCCGAGTGACTCCAAAAGCACACCTATATTAATGAGTTAGGGGGACTGTGGGCAAATGCAGAGGAAATCCAGGATAAAGTGTCTAGAGAAATCAAGGCTGTCTACAGAGTCATACTGGGAGCCTCCCTCTGCAAATAAACACTGCAGAGAAGTCAGTAGTCTGCCTGGCAATAGTGAACCTCTACTTGAATACCATTACAAAGTTCAGAAAATGTTTAGAATGTTTCTTCAATCTAGCTTGAGTGCCCTAAAATATAACATTTCCCTACTGCTGTACTGCCCCATAAACTTCAAAACTGCATGGGATCAACTCACTCTTTTATTAAGCAAATACCAATTACTTACTGATATTGTTGGCCTCACAAGGAAATGGAAGGAACAGCAGCAGTGCAAAAACAAAACTGCATATACCCCAAACACCCAAAAGTATTTTAAATAAAAACTAAGTCAAGCTACACACACTCACTGCTGGGAGGTCTTGATCAGGGATTCAAGAAATACTTTAAAGCCACAATATTCTTAACCTAACATGCTCCACCATTGTAGTTAAACCATTTTTTTCTTGATTTGGGAGATAAAATGCTCCAGGAATTACCCTTTTCTCTGCTTCCCCCTCACTCCCTGAACAAAATCAAAATGGCATAAACCCATGAGAAATAGTTTCATGGAGCTACTCATAAAAGTGTCTCGACAGCCAAACTTTGTCAAACGATGCACAGACCATAAAAATAACTGATTACTGCAAAAACATCCTCAGCAGAAAGATTCTTGGTATCTACAAAAACAGAAAAACATTTATTTCATATACTCTGTAGTTTTTCATTCTAGTTTGTATCAAATTTGGTGCCATAGAAAATCATTACCCAGTAAGATAGTTAGTGTTTAAACATCCTGTAGTTTAACATTGCTAATTAACAAGCTAATGTCAACTGTACTGGCAGACAAGAATTTATACCAGTGATGTGTAGCATTTGCAGTGTTTTAAATAAGTTTCATAAAATGTTTCAAACTCGGTTTAATATAAATAGTAAGAAAAAAGTTTTTTAGTAAAGCAGACTAAAAAGTGTTAATAATAAAAGATAAGAAAGTAGCAGCTGTTCAGACAGTGATACCTTTAAACTCTTGTAGTAAATGGTCCTGTTGATCTCCAGAGGAAAGAGGTTCTGCTCCTTCCCTGAGCGGGCCCAGTTTATGTAGCGCAGCCAGTTGCCCTTCTCTGGGTCAGTGGCATCCACACACATCCAGCCCAGGTTGGGGTAATACACCTGTGAGAGAGAGAGCAAACACAGGGGCACTGCTCACAGCACTAAACACTGCATTTCACATCCCAGATTGGGGTAATACACCTGGGAGAGAGACAGCAGACACAGGGACACTGCTCACAGCACCAAACACTGCATCTCACAGCCCAGGTTGGGGTAATACCCCTGTGAATACACCTGTGAGAGAGAGAGCAGACACAGGGACACTGCTCATATCACAGCACTAAAATAGTTTCATGGAGCTACCCATAAAGTGTCTTGACAGCCAAACTTTGTCAAATGATGCACAGACCATAAAGATAACTGATTAGTGCAAAAACATCCTCAGTGCAAACACACCTGTGAATACACCTGTGAGAGAGAGAGCAGACACAGGGACACTGCTCATATCACAGCACTAAAACACTGCATTTCACAGCCCAGGCTGGGGTAATACACCTGTGAGAGAGAGAGCAGACACAAGGACACTTCTCACAGCACTGTAACACTGTATTTCACAGCCCAGGTTGGGGTAATACACCTGTGAGAGAGAGCAGACACAGGGACACTGCTCACAGCACTAAACACTGCATCTCACACAGCCCAGGTTTGGATAATACACCTGTGAGGGAGACAGCAGACACAGGGGCACTGCTCACAGCACCAAACACTGCATCTCACAGCTACACAAAGCACTCCAAGTACCACCCAAGGCCAGAGACAACACAAAGGGCATGGCAGAGCCAGGGCTGGATGGACTGCAAAGCATTGCTGCACCTCTGCAACCTTTTAGAGAAACTGGTAGAGAAATTGGAAAAAAACCCACTCCTGGCCTGCAACCCCATCTCTGAAAGCTCAAAAGCCAAAATCCTTGAAATATTTTACATTTTCTTTTCAGTTTGGCAAGCCTGAAATGATAGTCTAGATTTTGCATTTAGTAAATTGATTTTCAGATATGAAGGCCACAGAGCTTTATTTTTACCATCTGATGAACTGGAAAAAGTATATAGAAATATATATACAAGCTAGAAGTATTTGCTTTATTTGGAAAGGTATGGGAAAGCATACTTTATATTTAATTTTTTGGGGGTATAAAAGAACATTTTAACCTTTCAGAAATCTTGTGATCACCTGAAAAAACTGACCATGTCAATAAAATCCTGCATGTTCCAAAATGCTGTGTAAATTCTTTGGTTTCTGTTCTTGGGGGAAAGGCTGACACCTACTCTCCTACACAAATGGACTGGTTTACATTTCCAGACAACTTGCAGTAAAGCAAGAAGGGGATTGACATATTCTCTATTTCTGGTGACAGGTGACTCTGCTTCTCTTTCAAGATGTTATACATCTCCTACTCTTCCTATAATCCAACTTAGATGTCTATAAGAAGAGCTGTCAGTGGGTATTTTTCCTCTTCTGCTTTTCTAAAAGTCCAAAAATCTACAATGTTGTAGCTTTTTATTTTCTGGTGAAAGTAATTCCAAGGCTTTTCAAACTGTTCTCCAATTTCAATCTTACATACATTTCTGCAACAGCTTAGAAAAACCTCTACTCAATAAAATCAATTTTTTTTGTGCTAATAATGCTGTTGATTTAATGAAATAGAATTTTATCAATAAAAGTGAAGTTTTAATAAATATACAACCATCTTAGTTTCTTTCCAAGTAAACAGAAAACATCTTCCTTACTTAAACTATTCCAGCATGGATTGCATCAGCTGACTTTTGAAAGAATGTTCACCAGCACACCCAGCCCTTGCAATATAAAAGCATAAACAGTGTCCCAGGTGAGACTGCAAAAGAATTCTTTTGGTTAAAATGGAAGAGAAGAGCCAAAGAATGCTGTGGGAGAGCTAAATAGGTACGACATATATGTCTAAATGTAATTACTAATAACCTTTATATACATATATATATATAACACTACTATGTTTTTGTATTACTTTATTATGAGTTTTCCACAAACCAAAATACTTTATTGCTTTTCTAATTTACAGAATATTACAGTCTCATTTACAGAATATTGTTTAAAGGCCTTGTGCACTATGAGAAAGAAAATAGCTCAACTCCTCTCCATAACACTGTGACTTTAAGTGATTCTTGTACCCTCAATAAAACCCATTCAGCACAGCTGTGCCAGTCATTCCAAAAAAGCATTTCCCTCCCTTTTCAGACACTTGTTCTCATTTTCCCAACTGTGGCTTTTCACCAGTAGAAAAGGAAAATATGTTCTCTCCTCAGACACCAGAGGCATACACAGACACACACAACTCACCTTTTTCACAGTGAGCCTCTGGAATGACAGTTCAAAATCATTAAAATTGACTGGAGATGCCAGTTTTAGAAGCCTTATTTTTTATTCAGATTAATTTGACTAAAGAAGCAAGAGGAACACTTGTGGAAAAGGTTGTTCCCTAAGTTGAGTGTTCATACACTGAACTGCTCCTACACACCCCCATCCTTCTACAAACCATATTTTCGAACAGTTGAGATTCTGGACTGGTTTCAAGTATCAGCATATGGGACCAACTGTTGCAGTCTCATTTTATTTGCTTTTTTCCCTAACTCTAAAATCACTATTAAAGCAACCCACAATTACTCTGGAATCTAATAAGGGTTCCCATTTTCACCTGCATTGCAAACCAGGAAACTCTGAAACAGCTGGCTCACAACTACCATTTCTCAACACAAACTGAAAAAATATCCACCGTGAACATTCAGCATTCAGCACTGAGAAACACAATTGTGAAGTCAATAATTTACTTGACTGATTCAATCTCACCAAATGTTCCTGTAACAGATCAAAACTGGAGATACCTTATGCAGTGGAGTTTGTGATAGCATGAGCTCAATGCAACAAACATTATACTTGAAAACTGCATTGCTTTTCTAAAGGGTAATTTACATTTATGGGAATGTCCTAGATCAATTCCTCTGATAGAGGTTAACTCCAAGCTCTGTGCATGTTTTTAGTGTTCAAGGAGTTCCATTTTTCCAAGCAAGGGGACAGAAGGATGGATGACCATTATCAGTGTCTTTAGCCTAAAAATCCATGTTCCAGAACATTCTATGCCACAGTTCCTCTATCCCTTCCCTCCTTGACTATTCACCTCACTAAAATCATGTCCTGTGTTTGCCTTCAGAAAGACGGAAGTCGTCTTTGGAAGTCTTTATGAACTGCCTTAAAGACACTGTAGATAGGATTCAGCTCCAGATGATGACATTTACATTTTGAAATCTACATAATATCCAAGGTCTCCTGACTACCAGTGGAGCTTCCAGAGCTGCTCAGCTGCCCAGACAGCATTTGCTTCAAGGCAAGCCCAGCACAAGAAATACTGCTACACTTGAGAACTCTTACAAGAACTCCAAAAGCTGGTTTTCAAAGAGCTAAATGAGGACGAGTGATGTGGCTCCCTTGAGAGATTCCATATCCTCCTAATTTCCCTAATTCCATAAGCAGTTGACAGCACTCAGTTGCACTCAGGGTTCAATCCAACAAAGCAAAGATCAGCAACAAACTCGTAAGGGCAGCTGTGATACACAGCATATAGAAAATACAGAAATTTCAAACAATGCCAGTGGTTTATAAAGCTTTGTAATTCAGAATAGTTGTTCCACCCAAGTGTCTATAAATAACTGTTAGTAAAGGCAGTAATAGGCTGCAATTACCTTATATCAAGTTTATTTTTAAAATATCTGGAAAAAGGCTAAATACAGAATATTGACCTGGTGACAGGCACATTTTTCCATTTACAAGCTGTTTCTTACCTCCCACATGTACACATTGCTCTTAACTTGAGATCTTTTTTTCTTGTCACCAACAAATGGTCCAAACTTCTTGCCTTTCAAAATTGACTTTGTTGCCCAGACACCTGAGGAGACACATACCAGGAGTTAAATGTAATCTAAGTTATTCCAAGCAAATCTTCTACTCAAAATTCATATGTTTTAAGATTGTTACATGTGTCTGTCTTGAACTGGGAAGCTGTCCATTCTTCCCAAGGGGAATTATTTCAGACAAATACACCAGACATCATCTCTACCCAGCACAGGAGGGCACCAGGCTTTCACAGCAACTCCAACTTATGGGAGCTACTGTAAAAATCTTCATTCTCTTCTCACAGCTGTAGCACTCACCAAGCCGAGTCTTGTCAACAGCAGATGGGAAGAGCCTCACGTCCTCAGGAAGGCCCCTAAGCACGTGCTCAGGAACGTCATCCAAGGTCTCCACAGCAACAGGGGAGTCAGTTGTGTTCTACAAGTCAAAAAGCCAACCACCATTAACAGGCAAAAACAACTACACAACAGGTGATCAACCCACATGAACTTCAAAACCTTCTGACTTGCAATTAAAGTAAAATTTCCAAACTCACCACACTGAGGTGTGGTGAGTTTGGAAATTTAGCAAATTTTAGCAATTTTAGCAAAAATTAGCAATCATTTATTTCCCTTTTTCAAAGAATGATTTCCAGGCATACTCAACCTTATCAGTCCCCCAAAACCAATCTAAAATTTTCTTATCTTGCCTTATGTGGCAAAGTGCCCCTTGTGAGAAAGACTTAACAGTAACTTCAGGAGAAAACCAAACTCAAAGTTCCAAGAAGTGCATACAGCTCAAAAATCCGAAGAGTTACTTGCTCTGCTGATTGAAGTGAGTGTGCTGCAGTAAATTAACCACTCCAATGCAGACATGAGAACTTGCACTTGGGATATACCATCCACACTGCCACAGTAGCACGATGCTCTGCCTGCAATGGGGTAATGCCCTGTTCACAAAGCTATCAGGGAATGGAGGGGAGGGTCATGCTGCTTTTGCTGCTTAATAATGCTAAAACCACACAGACTCATCAATCCCAAAATTAAACATCCTGAGGGTGAGGAGAAGATGTGGCAGAGCTGACAGAACACCTGATAAAGGAATAGACAAGTGATACCACTGCTAACCTGCCCTAAAACTGCTGGGCTGGCACAGCTGCCTGGGGACACCCGACTGACAGTCCAGCACTTCAGCCTGGAAAAGCCAAGGCCCATTTCTGAACGGGGTCCTCTGACACTCCCTTCCTGCAGTGTGTGTGGAGATCCCTCCCTCGAGTGGGGATGCCCCTCAAGGACATCTTTAAAGGCCATCCAGTGCCACAGGCAGGGACACCTTCCACTATCCCAGGTTGCTCCAAGCCCTGTCTAACCTGGCCTTGGACACTGCCAGGGATGGGACAGCCACAGCTGCTCTGGGAAATCTGTGCCAGAACCTCCCCACCCTCACAGCCAAGTCCTTCCCCAGAGCCAATCCAAACCTACTCCCTGTCAGCATGAAGCCATCCCCCCTGGTCCTGTCACTACAGTTCTTGGCATATCAAGTTTACTTCTCTGCAACGAAGAGATTAAGCCAAAAGCAGCTTTTAAAGAGAATAAAAGGGTTTTAATAGTAATTATTTCAGTATCATAAATGTTACTTACATTTCCTACATCAAGTACAACTCAGAACTTTAGCCAGCAGCTTATAATTAATACAAGAGGTTTCAAGATGTTTTTATATGAAAGTTTGATAGGCAATATAAAGCTAATAAATTATTTACTGTCCAGTAAGTGATTAGTTCCATTTTATGGAGCCTCCAAGGTTCAGTATTATTCCTATAATATTGTCCATACTATTACTACTCACACTTGTCATAAAACAACCTGCTCCCTATTACCCACTTACAATTAACAAAACAATATTTCTGATAGAAATGACCAGAATTTCAAAGTTACAAGAATGCCAAATTTCCCATAAAATCTGTACACATTCTGAAAGAACTGTGCTTAGTGAAAACTAACCCCTAATTGAACTACATGCCCTAAAATAACTCCCTGCCTTCTGACATGGAACTCTAATCATTCTGGTCAGGAACAAACACTGGTGATAATGGCAGGAACAACTCTAATATTAAGCATGCTATACTTGACCTCTGAACCCATTTTTAGGAAGAGGGTAAACTGAGAAATTTTTCCAAGTAAACTTTAATTTTTTGGAAATGACTCAGGCTTTTATCTATAACCATAAAGCAGAGATACAATAGTAGTTTTCAAATACTGAATAATAAACTACTGAGTAATACTCAGAGTACTTTTCAGTGAGAATTTTGAAATACACTGAAAGGTTACTGGAAATATATTTTAAAATGCATCTCAATATGCTATCAAGCTCCATTTTTTTTTCTCTCTAAAGCAAAACAGATGAAGTTTCTCAGCCCTTGCTCCTCAGCACGTAGTCTTTGTCAGGGTGCTGCTATGGCCATCATTCACTACATCTGAAAACCCTACATCTGAAAACCCAATTTACTGAGTGGAGTTAAAAGGACAAGTCTTCTGCCAGTTTTAATTGCAACAACGAGGAAAATTATAAAACTGGAATCAGAGCAAGGTTATTCTAGTGCTGCCTTCATAAGCCTTAACAGCTGCACAGAGAGCTCCCAGAGAGCTATTTGTAGGGGAGAAAGACCCCCAGATTGGAAACCATGGAAGGAAGAGAATGCCAGAAATCCCTTCCCATCCTAGAGTGTAGACACCAGGGGTAAATACTTGTTCATTAGTTAGAATAGCTGATGTCTATTCAAAGCAGAGCAAAGCTTTATTTTGCTCTTCCAACAACCCAAAAGGAAAAATACTGATGGAAGCAGTGTGATTTTCAGACATCTGTTTGCCTTGAACTGATAGGCGAGCAGCCATGTCTCAGCTGAAAATGAAACATGCTCCTCTCAGCATATCAAAGAAACCTAAATAACTTCCCAGTACATCACCCCAGGATTTCATCAGGGGACAAACAAGCCTATTTTCCCCAGTGGTTTCTAACAGTTATGTACAAAACTAGAGGAGAGTGGCTTGACAACTCTAAGAATGGTGCACTTCTAGTTTCCAGCTAAAAGTGGGATGGTTTTTAGGCTGGGTTTCATTTGGGGGTCTGGTTTCTCTGGAGAGTGTTGGTTTGGGGTTGGGATTTTGAAGAGCAGTTAAAAATCTCAAATCTCAACCCCACAAATAAATTTTAACCTATCAAAACAGCCTCAATTGATTCAGACAGAAGTGTACAGCATGGTGATACAGCTTTGATTTTCCTGGTATATTCCTTAATAGTCACACCTTTTAAATGTGAATATCCCCAAACCGTTCTACCATTTAAGAAGTGTATTTGTATGGAGTAGTATACAATTGGAATTTTATTATGCATCTACCTACATAAATCAGGGATTAGCAGGACAATCAGAGAACACAACACTCAAACTCATCCAGCACAATCATATTAATGGATTTCACAAGTACTAGATAATTGGGTATGGCCTTTACACAACAAAATATTTCACACCACAAATGAATGGTAATAAGCAATCAAATTCAAAACAGTAAAAGAAACAATTTAGTTCAGTCAAATCAGTGCTATCTCTTTTTATTTACAATTTAGATGTAGCTACTTGAAACTTTTTCCAGATCACCACTTGTCCCCAAGCAATGTCTGTTTACCAAAAGGAAATACTGTACTTCAATCGCTTTTCTACCAAGACTTAACAGTCACATTTAAATTTATTTTCCTGTTTACAAAATTCGCCTCTTGATAAGGGTAGTGCACTTGTGCATGTCCTACAGCCAACTTTGGCATTTATCTTAAGACTTAACACAGTATTTTTCACTCCTTCCAAGGCTGTAATTTTGAATACAAAACTACCTGAAGCTTATTTCACTTTTAAACTTCTTACTCTGAAGTTCATCAGAAAATTACATTCTAGCATTTAAATCAGCCAGTATGAAGTGACTTTAGAACAATGCCAAAGGATCATTTGAGGGCTGAAGTGGTACCTTAACTGAAACAATCTTTTCCTGTTTGCATCAAATCCCTAATCCAGACACTCTGACAGCACCTTTTAACACATTAAGCAACTTTTCACACCACTCTCAATATAATTGTACTGTGAACCAACCACAGATTAGTCTACAATGTTACAAACAGTATTTAAGCAGAGCAAAAAGGCATCTGCAACAAGACATTTACAGGTGATAAAAGATAAGATTGAAAAGGAAAGAAACCATCCTGAACAGTGCAACAAATGACAGACAGCCAGTTAGTGTCATGTTAGGGTGGAAAAAGGATTAGGATAAATGAGAAGATAAAGGAAAGGATGCCACCGAAGAGGGAGGGAGGCAGGGAGGGAGAAGATGGCAGAGAAGTTACAAGAGGCAGTTGAGGAAGGGTGGTTGTGCCAGCTAGCACAGGAAAGCAGACAGGTCTCTCCTTGTCCAGGCACCTAATCTAGCTACCCCTCTTTGCACATAATTTGTGTGCTTGAAAATTAAAGATGTATTGGAAGCCTTTGAAGCAATCATTGAAAAATTCAGAAGGAATGGAGGGAAGGAAGTTTCAGTACAAGTGCAGGTGTCCTCTGTTCCTGTATTCCTCAGCACTTTTTAAGTAACTGCCCATGCTGTTTTCCCAGCAGAACCCAAATTCCTTCTACTCTGTCCTACTGCAGTCTGAGATAATGCTACCAATCAAACCCCATGTTTGCTTGGAGTTTTTAAAATAAATTATTCAGCTATTCTTATGAATTAATTTACACGTTAGAGGAGGATCTCCTTTTAAAAGAGGACACATACTGCCTATCCTGAGACAGCAATCTTCCAAGAAATCCAAAAACATGAACCCCAACAACAGCTGGGGTTTTTATAATCCTTCTTCTCCTTAGAACAAGAAGGCTGTATCAAAGAATTTAAGAAAAGGTTTTCCTTCACTACTTCAAGATTTCTGTGGGATAAACCACAAAACTAAAAATGTTTTCATATAAACCAAATCAACACCAGCCCAGTTAGTATCATGGTCACCAAAGTCACACCAAAAGCAGAGACAAGCAGAATGAAAGAAGTATGAGAACAAACCCCTTGAAAGATGTTTAGCATCAGGCAAAAACATTTCTTATACAGACCTGGCACTACAACTTGTCAACAGTGAATGAAATGACAAGGGCACTGCAAGAAAAAAACACCACAGGGTTGGTGCTAAGTACACACTTAATATGAATGGTCAGTGAACAATTAAAAGCCATATGGGCTCCATGTGCTTTGGGAACCAAAGGTGAAAGCCAGAAACACCAAGGACTCTTAGCTGTTGTAAGAACTCCCTGAGGAAGGGTAATTTCACCCTTTAATTGTAAGATGACACACATCACAGCATGGCAGAAATGAGAGCAGCATTCCCCACAAGAAAGATGAGGACTTTTGATACAGCAGAGAAATCTGATTTAATTGTAGAAACAAATTGGGGTGTAGGAACACAACAACAGATAGGACACGAGGGAACATGGACACACATATGGGAAGGAAGCAGTCAATAGTAACAATTACAGATTAGGATCTACAGTTTTCAGAGTTTTAGCAGAATCCAAAGCTTATTGGAATGACTAATAAGGCAGGATTATTCCTCAAGCAGACACAGCAATAGGCTGCTGGCTTCCTGCCACTGAATGCATCAAAACAAATCTTACAGCTGAAAAAATTTCAATTCTCAACAGAAATTTTGAAGCAGCAGTTAACCCTGCTCCCCAAACCAGACTATTAATGTTTACAAGTGTGCTGATGCAAATGTAACTTCTATTTTATATCTATAACTCATATTTGTCTATAGATATAATACAAGTATATTTTTTCACAATACATATTACAATGCTCTGATAGAGATTATATTTTGCTTTTTACCTTTTTTAATACGTACAAATATATTGAAGACCTTTTACTTTAAATCAGAGAAAATAGCAACAGGAAACATCCCACCAACCCATTCCATGCTGTAATTATTTATGCATATACCCCTATGACTTCACAGAAAACACACTTCAGCAAATGCTACCTGTACTCAGGGCTGCTGCTGATCAAATAAGGATAATAAAAGCACACATTAACTACAGGGTTTGAAGTATACAAAGCATTTTATACAACTGTGTACTGTGGTTGTTTCTGCCTCATAAAGCTTCTGTTCATGGCTGACTTTTCCAGCAAAGTGAAAATGGTTTTCCTGCAGTGAGACATCCTATGGTCACATTGCCATGCCAAAGGGGCTTGTGAGAGGAGGAGAGGACGACTTGTGAGAAAAAATTGAGGCAAGGTGTACTTTTTCCATATCTCTAAGTAACACAACTGTGTGTGATAGACAAACTGATGGACAATTCCTACTTGGATAAATAAATGCAGAGAAAAATGCTGCAGAGTTGGTGCTGTTGAGAACAACACCCTCCAGTCAGGATACTCGTGACTCCACACAGCAAAGTGCTGCTCCACAAAGGAAATGTGCTTTCCCAGCCTTTCCACTTGGTTCCAGGAGAAACGCTTCAGATTCAAGAAAAGTGTGACATTTCCCAATCAATCAATTTGTGGCAGATTGTTTACTGCACATTTGAAAAAGGAATGTGATTATAAAAAGATTTTAAAAAATGGAAGCCTTCAATTTTCAAACCACTTTTGTAAGGAGCTGAATTATTACATACAGCTTCAGAAGGAAATGGAATTTTCTGGAGAGGTGTTCTTAGAAGAGGTGCCAGGAGTAATAACTTACACACTGCTAAAGGGAATTCACAAAAACCTTGAATCCATGAAGTAACAGACATCTCACAAGCATATGCTGTAGAATGGATGATTATGAAATTTAATGAGACCAAAGATTTTAAAGAACATTTTTAGTGGACGATTTACTTTTCTTATTAATAATTAACTGTTCTAAGTATTTTGATAAAGTCTTACATTTCTACTCACCTGATTCATTTTGAATTCTTGTTGTGCTTTGGAAAGATACACATAACAAAGAAACTCCTTTGATTACATGAACCCTAAAAAGAAAAACAGACAATTGTAATAGGTACCTATGTACAAAATTACATTGAACTGAAAATACACACAGATCTGTAGCTCCTCTTCCTAAATCATCTGCAGAAAAGGAACATTTTGCTTTAGAAAAAATCTGCTCCAAGCTACAGTTTTATTATTACAGCTCAAATGTGTCTAAATAATCTCAAGATGGATGTTTAGCATTAATCTTTTTCCTACTTTAAATGATGATGTAACAGATGTGCTCAGTTAAGATTGTTCCATTTGTTTTTTAAAGTAAGTTAGTTTGCTCAAGGTTGAATACTTTTAAGAACTTTAGAAGTCAGACCTCTTTAGAATTTTATATCAAAGAATTATGGAAGGCCTTATGTGGTTTTCAAATTTAAAAATGCATGTATTGAGCCTCTATTCTTCCATATTAGAAACAGGAAAATATTCCTTAAATTGAGCTGCGTTGAGGTATTTTATTACACTAATGCATTTTACATTCCTTTTTAATAAAAGCCTGAGATTTCAAAAGGTATTTGCAAAAAATCCTAGTTTAAGTAGGCATCAAATTTGGAAACTCATTACTTGATGGAAAATTAAGCAGAATGATGCCATATCTAAGGACTGAGATCAACTCACTTCCTTTCTTTGTTAATGTACACAAAACAGCTTTTTTGAAAATTAGGCTGAAAACACTTTTAGTCCCATTGTCATACAGAATTTTCAATAAATTAATGTCCCCCATTTTTAAAAGTTAACTGGTCCCTCATCACTTAAAGCATTTTATCCACGTATTGCTATTTCTTCCCTGTCTTCTATTTCTTCTTTAGTTTTCCTACTATAACAATGATCAACTGAATTTTTTTGCTAAGTACTCTGCATAAGTACTAACATTTAATTTAAAATTAATTCAAGCAAAATCTACTCCAAGTAAATTTCACATAATCCCTCACATCTTCGTACTGAAAGAATTCTTAATGCTGTGCAAAAGTGACAACACTGCCAAGCATCACTCAAATGTTACACTGTTTAAGAAATCCATAAGAAAAGGAAAAATGTCCTTGGAAATGATATTTCTGTTGTATACAGCTCTTCCAGGATTAACTCCATTTGTCCTGGTGTTTCCATACTATGTAAGCTTTTAAATAAAGAGCTGAAACATCTGTATTTCAGTTCCAGTTTTGCAACTGATTCTGAGGGATTTAAAGTTTGCCAGCAAAGACCACTTATGGGATAAGGAGCTCCATCTGAACAGCTTGTGCACATCCAAAGAAAAGCATTCCTTTTGGAATGCATTATTACTAACTTCTAACTTATTTCAGTATTGGAGTCAGTATAAAAGTCTGTACTGAAGCTGAGGCCTGAACATCAGGGAAAAACCCAGCAATGTTATTAATTGTTCACTGGGACAAAACCCATGCAACATCGTTTTATACATGAAATAATCTGCATAGCAGGAGAGGCATCAAATAATTTCTTAGTATGAAACCAAACTTACTTTTAGTATCAAACTTCTAATTTTTCTATACTGTTAGAATATTTTTATACAATTTCTCACATAAAGTCAAGAAAAGCCAGAACCTCTTACTGACACAGGAGCACAGCCTGAGGAGCACCAGGCTGTGGTTGGCACGAGTTTCTGTTGTGTCTCCATCTGCCCATTTCCACATTTTCTCCTCCCTCTCACTGAAGATCATCCTCCCCTCTGTGCTATTCACATGATCATTTTTGATCCCAAATCTGGAAAGGAGCGGAGCTGCCCATGTTACAGTGGTGAATCCTCTCACCACATCTCCAGTCCTCTGACACCTCATCTCCAACCTGCACACTTTGCCCAGAACTCCAGATATACCCAGAAATAAAGATTTAAAGCATTGTCTTACAGAAGCAAACATCACTATCCACCATTAAATGTGTAGAATCTGAGACTAGTAAATAGCAACAAAGTGATGGGCTGCAGAGTTAAAGGAAAGACCTGTCAAGCTGAAATTTTCCTCTAAGCTGAATTTTCTTAGCCCAATTATTAAACAAATGACTTTAAAAATTTGAAAAGCAGAAAATCTTCTTACTTTGTTTCATTTGAGCAGTAAAAATACACTTTTCTTTTTCTTATACTAATTCAAAAATACTTGGCTTAGAATTAATAGTTAACAAAGAATTTTCAAAACAAAATGGTATTTTTACCACACTTCTAAGTATTTTATTCAACTTTTATACAACTGGTTCTATCCAAACCTCTCAATGGTATTTCTTAGGAGATGACAACACATCTTAATAAATTGATGTAGTTAAACATCCACACAACACAGTTTAGGCAGATTCCTAACAGACTGTACTACTCTATATTCTTTCAACTACCAATTATCAGTGGAACGACTCAAGCATAAAACAGAATTAGGGGAGAAATTAAATTTGTAGTAAACCAAAAGCTTTAACAACTATATTTAAAGCCATTAATTTAAAATACATGCTTCGTATTAAAATTTCCTATCTGCAGTTCTGCATTTTTTCCTCTCTTCCACATTACTTATTTTGTTAACAGTGAACTCAGCTATATGGAAAGCAAGATTAATTGCACTGGAAAATAAATAAAATTACTACTGTACAGAGTCTTGTGTGCAGCCACTAGTTTCCTTTCTACCTAAAGTGAAACATTGTAAGAACATAAGTATCTGTAACAGTAAACTTAGGGTTTAACTTTTGGTACACAAAAGTATCTGTAACAGTAAACTTAGGGTTTAATTTTTGGTACACAAAGTTCAACAAACTCCAGAAAATACAAAACAAATTCTACAACTCCTGGCCAAACGTGAGTTCCCAGCACGATCAGTGAGAGCCAGCAAGGTCTCTACTCTCCTCACTGCAAGCAGGAACAAGCTGTGACCCCACACATGAATGAATTCCCAGTTACAAAGCTGCAGTCAGGTCCTGGGTAGGATTTCCCAGAGAAACCCCGAAGAAAACCCCGAAGAAAACCACGCTGCTCTGATGTGTCACCGGGGCAATCTGCCATCTATTAAAGGCACAATGATGGCCCCGTTAAATCAGTTTTAAAGTTAGCAATAGTTGACAATTGCATTAGTACTTTGAAAAAGTCACTCAGCAGCTTAATCAAGTACAGATAACAAGAATTTTCATCCAACCTTTCCTCCAAACTCAACAACATAACCTAACCTACTAAAGACCTGAATATTGTTAATAACATTTACCACAGTGAACTTTAGCCATTCACTGACAGCCCTAAGAAAAGAACAAAAAAGGTTCTATCCCAAAAGTGAACCACACACACCAGCAACCTGAATTTTCAAAATTAATTCTCAGAAAACATTGCCAGGTCATATTGATTTTAAACTACTACTTACTGCTCTACCCCATGAGTACAAAATACTACACACTTACTCAAGACATTAAAACACCTGGTAAACAGAGAAAGAGATCTACAGCATCATCTTATCTTAAGAGTTTCAGAAAAATTTCTTTTTCTGAAAGGCTCAGTTTAGGCAGCAAATTATATTTATTCACGTAAGAATATACAAGGCATTTGTATTTAAGGAAACACTGGGGTTTCTAAAACAAAATGCTTAAAGCAAAAAGTATTTTGACACTATTTCTGAATCTATGCTTCAGAATTTTAAATATTCCCTTAGAAAACCTATAACTTGTTAGGAATAAAGTTTGCAAACAAAAGCAAGTCATTTTATTCAAAACCAGCATTGCAGATCATCCCTTTCCAACTCAGTCAGACTGAAACAGATTAGTAAGTGTTCCTAGGTTTTACTAAGTAGACTATCTTCTGATTTTATAAAACATGTTTATAATTTCTGTATGTGGAGCTTTTTTAAATCCCAGAATCAAAAAGCTGGTTCCAATTCAGAGGAAGGAAAAACCAGGCATGAGAGTATCAATCCTATTTTGGAAGCTGAAAATGGGACATGCATTACGTCACTGCTCCAGTAAAAACATGTTCATTAGAGAACCAGGAACAACTTGAAAGTCTCCACGGCCTGTTTTCCTAATGTCCGGGGTTCAGCCTGGGATACTGCACAGCCCTTGGCTTTGTTTTACTTTCTAGCTGCAGCACGTGGCCATTTTTTAAACATCAGGACATCTACATGTTTTCAATTCAGTACTGAGATACTCTCATCCACGGATTTTCCATGCATTAGGTGAAATAAAGCTTGCCAATTTAAAAACATAAAGTTCATGTTAACTCTAAAAGATTAAAATATGCATGTGATAGGGCATGCTGCTCCTATTGACAGACACTTCAATGCAAAGACATTTTCAGTTACTCAAGGCTGCCTGAATAAGAACAGAGAAAAAATGGGCAAAGCTTTTCTGAACACTAACATCTATTACCTATTGTCCAGTAAGAAAAAAGGCTTTGCTTACTGCCACGTAACCAAATAAACTGTTACACCTCAGGAAGGTTTATTCAGGTAACCAAGATAAAAAGCCAAGAAATCACCAACACAACACAAACCCTAAGTTTATTAATTAAACAGCAACTAGTCAAGAAAAGTCAATAGAAAAGAAGTCTCTAACAAGTGCAAATATGCAGAAATATCATTCCAATATTCAGATATAAGTGCACTTTATTTTGACTTGCAAATGCAGTAAAACCCAACAAGAATTCTCTCAGATAAGTACACTGCTGATTTACTACTACGTGAAAAAGCCGATTTCAGTCATTTCTTTTTACAACACAGGACTCATCCTCCCACTTTTGACTACAGCATGTTTTATAAAGAGGCAGAGAGGAAATATTTTTCAGCTTATTCTCAGAGGAGAAAAAACACATTGGTAAAAGAAATTATATCATTTGGGGGGCTAAGTATCAGGATCATATCTGCCCTTTTCATGAGAACAGGTTCAACAGCAAAGATATTACAGAAAAAACAGGTTTACCAAGGCAGGAGTACAATACTGGCCAACTCTAAACCTCTCTGAATTTCTGTTTCCAACAGAGAGACACTCAGTAAGCAGCATCTCCTGTTTATACACTCTATATTTCTTGTTTATCCCTAAGGATCAAGGGTTTTATGTGCTACAGTGAAATGGAGATATCACTGCACCGCAGGATGGACTTCCAGAGCCATTTCTGTTCTTACAGAAAAAGACTTCCTGCTTTACTTCTCCTCCATTCTCAAGCAAATTTTCAATAGTAAAAAATGGATGTGTTATACAAATGCATGGATGTGCTTGAACATTCTTCTTCACCTTCCATGCTGCACTGGTACAAAGCTGTTCTTTGGATTCCCCTAAAACAGGCACCAGCTCAGGAATCTCCAAACACCACACTTACCATGGCATTTCTAGGAAAGACACTATCCAAAGTGATGATTTGCCCTTTAATTAACATAACCAAGGTTTCACTGTAAGTGCCACTTATTTTTATGGTCTGTGGTATGGACTGTGGAGGCACTGCTGTCCCAGCAAATCCTGAGAGACATATCCTTGAAAACCAACAGGTACCTCCTCACTGTTGTCTCTGCAAGTCCAAAAGTTCTTTTGTTTCTTAAAAGTCACTCCCTCATCTATCAGTGATGCAGATCTCCATCTGAAAAGTGCCAGTGCTCTCACTGATTCACTGCTATGCTTTTCTGCAGTTGGAAGAGCTGGAAATCTCTACACCAAGGAAAGCAGCCCAGAATTCTTAACATGCCCATCATTTTTATTGAAATGTTGCAAGTGTCAGAAGGCAACAATACAGAATCATGGAATGGCTTGGGCTTGAAGAGACCTTAAAGCTTATGCAGTTCTGCCCCCTGCCATGGGCAGGGACACCTTCCACTATCCCAGGATGCTCCAAGCCTTATCCAACCCAGCCCTGGACACTTCCAGGGATGGGGCAGCCACAGCTTCTCTGGGCACCCAGCTGAGGGGCCTTCCCACCCTCATGGGGAACAATTTCTTCCATATATCTAACTTAAACTTCCCCTCTTTCTGTTTGAAACCATTACTTCTTGTCCTACCACTACAGTTCGTGGTGAGGAACATAATTACATGCCATGCTGCTGTACATTTCCAACTACCCTAATCTATTTAGTATATTTGAATAAGCTGGAAAAAACTTTGCATCCAAATAACATGCCCAAAGTCCAGTGCACAAACTGGGAACAGCAAACTGGGGCAGCATGAGAAGCACAGGCAGCTCTGCTGTTCTTTAGAGCTGTCCACTGCTGCTCACTCAAATGTGAAATAAGAAAAACAGTTCTCTTGCCACTGAATGATCATTCAGCAGGTGCAGCCATACCGCCTTCTCTTCCTTCCTCAACAGTTGAAAACAACTTTAAAGCTTTCTTTACTGCTTCAGAATGGAAATTCTGCAGCTTCATATGAATTTGAAACCACTGGAAACTTCACTGAATACTTCATCTACCTGTCCATGAGATGGTTATCAGCAATGCTCCGCAGGCTGCTCTGGCTTCAAATAAAAAATGTACTTAAGATACATCTCTTGAGCTTTTCTAAATGTCTTCCATTAATATTTTTAATCTCACCCCAAACATTTTTCCCCCATGGTACCACTGTACCGTCATGAATTATTCACCGACTTAGAAGAATAATTCACAGATGGACATTTCCAGTGAAGGAACCAATTCTGGAGTTAATTTCCTCAAGCCCTGCTCGCTCAGCTTTGCGGAACGTGACCTGCAGGAACCTTGGGGCCTGCGAAGTGCCAGAACTTTTGAAGACACTTTGAAAGAGCAGAGTTCTCTGAGCATCGGGCTGGCAGCGGCAGGAGCCAGCCGACGCTTCCGAGGCAGCATTTTCAAGATTAAAAAAAAAAAATTGAAAAAGCCGCCCAGGGGATGGAGCATCTTCCTCCAACCGGCCTCCCTCGCCATCCTCCGCCCTCGCTTCCCCTCCCCGCGGCGCTCCCACGTCCCGGCGGGCACAGGTCCCGCACCTGCCGCCGCTGCCCTCACACCCCCGGCCGCCGCCTCCCCGCGGAGCCCGGGGCGGCTCCGCACCCACAGCAGCCTCCGCGGGGCCCCCCTCCCTGCGCCGCCGCCTCTGCCCTGCGCCCGCCCGGCCCGTCCCGGCCGCGCCCCGCGGGTCCCGCCGCCCGCCGCTCACCCGGGCCCCGCTGGCGGCGGAGCGGCCTCAGCGCCGGCACCGTCCGGGCGCCATCTTGTCTCCAGCCTCGGAAGTGACGTTGGGGGGAGGCCGCGGGCACGGCCCGCCGCGGGACCCCCGGAGCCCCTTCCTGCCCTCAGCGCCTTCGTGCCCCTCAGCGGCTTCACCGTCCTCATCCCCTACAGCCCCTTCCTGCCCTCAGCGCCTTCGTGCCCCTCAGCGGCTTCACCGTCTTCATCCCCTACAGCCCCTTCCTGCCCCTCATCGCCTTCGTGCCCCTCAGCGGCTTCACCGTCCTCAGCGGCATCATCGTCCTCATCCCCTACAGCCCCTTCCTGCCCTTCATCCTCCTCATCCCCAACACCATCTTCCTGCCCTTCATCCCCCTCATCCCCCTCGTCATCCTCATCCCCCTCATCCCTAATGCCTCCTTCCTGCCCCTCATCGCCTTCGTGCCCCTCAGCGGCTTCACCGTCCTCAGCAGCTTCATCGTCCTCATCCCCTACAGCCCCTTCCTGCCCTTCATCCCCCTCATGCCCCTCATTGCCTTCATCGTCCTCACCCCCCCTCATTGCCCTCATCCCCTACAGCCCCTTCCTGCCCCTCACCGCCTTCGTGCCCCTCAGCGGCTTCATCGCCCTCACCCCCCTCATCACCCTCATCCCCAACATCCCCGACACCACCTTCCTGCCCTTGATCGCCTTCATCCCCCTCATCTCCAACAGCCCCTTCCTGCCCTTCATTGCCTTCATCCCCCTCATCCCCCTCGTCGTCCTCATCCCTAATGCCTCCTTCCTGCCCCTCATCATCTTCATCACCCTCATCACTCATCCTCAACAACCCCTTCCAGCCCTTTTTTGGTTTCATCCCCAACAGCCCCTTTTGCCTTCAACCTCTACATTGCCTTCATGCCCAACATCCACAAGAGCCCTTTCATCACCTTCATGCCATTCATTCCCCTCACCTCCTTCCTCCTCCTCATCACCTCCATTCCCATATCCCTTCCACCCCCTTCATCGCCTTCCTCCCCAACACCACCTTCCTCCCATTCATCCCTTTTCACACCCTTCACCCTCTTTACCTCCTTTATCCCCTCCACCCCCTCCATCCCCTGAGCCCCCCTCAGATCACACCACATGCCCCAGTCACCTCCATCCACCACCTTCTGCCAGATAATCAACAGCTTCTCCAGGTTCTATTTTTTTTAATATCTTTTTCATCTTTTTGTAGTGAAGCAGCTGCACAGGGTTCTCACCTGTGACTGAAAACAAACAAAAAAAAAGCCAACGAGGTGGCTGAGGGGAAATGATTTGGGTTGCTGAGGTGGTGTGGGGACTGACCCTCACAGCCCTGAGGGGCCCAGGCTGATGCTGGGTGGGGACCCATTTGTTCTGCACATAAATTCTACTGTTCCATCTAAACCAAGGTTTTCTCACTGCAATTTCTGAGCAAGTACCTGAGAGGGAAAAAAACCTCCATAATCATCTGCTGGGAGATGTCTGTATTTGTACTGCAGGACATAACAGTGTCTCTGCCCTTAATTTCTCTCTCTTCTGAATGTTCTATTCATAATGCAGTTAAAGATGTATTCCTCCCAGGCTAGGACTGTATTTTACCTGGAATTGTTAAGAATTTGCCATTTTCCTAGAGGAAAATCCCCAACTTAAATCCATAGAACATTAATACAGTTACAGATAAGAATAAGTTCAGAAATGTTTTACGTTTATTTGATTATGTACATCAATGAGTAACATTAAAACTGGCAGTAAGGCTGGACACAAAAAGTATTCATATGGCATCAGGACAAAGGAATCCCATTCCATTCCATGAAGCTGGAAGATTTCCTCAGCAAACAGCCAAGCAAATCACCTGTCTGCCCACTCTTATCAAAACAAAGCTTTTTTAAAACAATCCACCATATTACCAAGTACCATAGCTACAAACATAACCTTTCATACATCTGGAAGACACACACTGCCAGGGAGTTTGAACACCTCTGCAGTGATGCTTAGCTTTGGCAAGCAACAGCAGGACTGAAAAATAACAGGACACAGTGAATTTTCCACCAGGAACACTCAGGTTCTATTTATATTATAAAGTATTATGTAGGTACACCATAACTAGTTTTGAAGCCTCTAATTTCAGTAGTAAGAAAACCTCAAATATGTTTAAACTACTTTTATTAGACTAAATTAATTCTAATTTAGCTGTATTAACATTTAATTTTATAAGTAAGTTAGACTAGTTACACCTGTGTACATTTGGGAGTTATTCTAAGAAAAGTCAAGGTTCTCATGTTAAAGCCCTATACCAGTAACAGAAAAATGTAAAACATAGAACAAATTACATACCAAACTAGCTAGAACATAACCTTTCTACATTCAAGGTTAAGTATAAGATTTCCTAAAAGCATCACAAATAACAGAAATTATAACTTTTCTCCAACTGTGTGTACATGTTATCCTTATTTTCCCTGCATTTATACTGAGAATATCTACCATCTGCTGGTGTTCCAGGGGACCTGCACTTTCAATTTACACTTTCAGTTGTCAGAGAAGCCTACGAATTTTTATTTGATTAAAGTTCTGAACACCTAATTTTTTTGTATTCTGAAAACGTCAATTTCTCTGTTATGCTCTCTAAAATGACGAATAAGCTTTTCTGGTTATTTGGAGGTGTGTAAGCACACAGGAGAGACAAATACTAGCAAACACCTTTTTGTAAATCTTGGACATCTGACTGAATATATTCAGGGTGACTGAAAAGGTGACTTGTGGGTTAGAGAGAATTATCTTTGTGTGTGTGAAAATCTTAGTGAGCCATGGCAGGAAAAAAAACATTTTTAGAAAAGATTTTTTTAATCAGAAGTTCTAAAGTAGCCTTGAGAGTAGGCTCCAGTGATACCAGTATGGCCAGTTCCTCTCTTGTTAAATGGGACAACGTGTCTTTTATCATAACTTTCTGTGCTGTTCTGCTTTGTCCTTATAAACATAGAAGACAAAGTGCTGCATGTTATGGTTCTGGGAAAGACTGAACTGCTCTGGTTATTGGTTATTAATAGCTCTCAATTTAAGCAGTATTACCATCTTTTCCTAGAAGTGTAGTTTTGGAAAATAGACTGAAAAGAATCGACTTAACTGCTAAGATATTTTAGGAAAGTATTCTCAAAATGTCCTGGGGAATGGGAATCTTAAGACTCAAGCATTAAGTATTCCTGCTCCTTTCCCTTCCTGCTCTTTTAGATGAGCCCTTCTAACCTCAAGGTCCTTCACAGTCCTCATTTCTGCTTTCTACAGCCTGCACCAGTAGCAGGTTTTGTTACAAAAATCTAATTTTTCACAGCTTAGAGCAATGTTCAAGCTTTCACACGACTCAAATGTCTCATGGTTTGGTTGTCTGTACTCTTGTCTGTGTTGTCTCTCACCTGTTACATTGTACCAAAGTTCCTCACCTGCTGACCCACAAGTGCTACTTTCCCTACAGCTATGGAGCGTTCCCTTTTCAGGACCACTTCATGGAACTGATCATAGGTCATAGCTAGTTAGTCTGAGATATTTGGAGTCTATATCCTGCTCCAGGAGGCTTTACCACAACTCCCATTTGGACTGACTTTAGCAAAAGGGTAACCAGGGTATCTGATGGGACAGGAGAGGGGTGTTAAGTCAGTGGATTCATTCCCTCCTGATCACAGGTTGTGATCCCAAGACTTTTACCCTGTTTTACACAGAGATGACTCCTGTCCAAGACTGATCATTGCCCTCTCCAGGATGTGACAGCTGCTGAGATCTTCAGTCCAGCAGATAAATTATATAGGACTTGGTAGAATGGGTTGGATTGGACCTTAAGGATTATCCAGTTCTACCCCACTGCTGTGGGCACCTTCCACTATCCCAGGTTGCTCCAAGCCCTGTCCAACATGGCCTCAGACATTTCCAGGGATCCAGGGGCAGTTGTACTAAGAGGGACTTAGTAGTCATTTCCTGCATTCTACTCGCACTAACAGGTTAAAATTCATCTGTATAAATTACACCAACAGTGTCACAGGGCTAAAGATAAAGTTCACTAAAATGTGAATTTATCAATGACATTGGATGATCTTCATTGCAAACTAGAGCAGATATTTTAAGACTGTCTCTATAAACTGATTTGAACACTACAGTATTGGGTCCAGAAAATTGATGCTTATGAGTTTCTTAGCTGAATTAATCACTTAAACTTACTTAATCAAGAAATATTTATGTTGAGAGAATATGTTGGCAATACTCTGTGGAAGGAAGAACACGTAAGAATCATTTTCAGCTCTTGATTGTGCTTGTGTACTACTTTTTAGTGACACTCTGGCTCAGAGGATGAAAACAGCACCAAGAGTGGAGAAAGCATCTCACTGTCTGCATTCCTGCTTCTTCCAACTTCCAGCAGCTGGATCAGCCACAACCACTGAGGTGCTGTATAGATGGTGGTGGGCAAACCATGAGTAACCAATTTGTTTTGATGGAAGCATTTTAAAAATAAAACCAGGCTTGATGAGTAGGAAGCAATACATAAGAATCTGAAGCTTTTCTGTTATGAACATGCTCGTCTTTCCTGTAAAAATGCCATCAGTAATTCCCACCACTAGCTGGGGCTCAGGTACAGCTTACTGAATGTGCAGTTATTGTGCCTGCAGGGAGGAGTCTTTGATTTTAATATTCTGCTCGTGCATTTCTTTACCCATTGTTTTGTGTCAGGTGTATGAAATCTGAAGTCATTCTTGTGTCTCTTGCTCACTTTTCTGCATGAAATGCAAGCATGGTTTACCTTCTCAATAATTCTATTGCTACTTTCCCCCCAATCAAGCATACTGATTGTGTAAGTATTAATCATGACAAAACGAGCTAGAAGAATCCATCAGGAAAATTGTTTTCAAGGAGAAGCTTCATAGTTATGATTAAACACTTAACTTCAGCCCTTCCAGGTTTAAATGAACAGGTGGCAGGCTTTGTCTCCCTGTGAGAGGTGATTAATAGTAATGTGTGCTTACATGATCCCATTAATATTTTGTCTATTACAAAGACTCAGATCTTAGTTCCAGGAGTAGTTTCCTCAGGTTAAGTCCAGGTCTGGATCACAGAGGAAACTTTGAACAGCAACTTACACCAATAAATTCCAGCACTACTTCATAACAGGCAGCCTTTGCACAACTGTAAAAGTGACCTGTGCTTTCTACATACAAATTGCATTTAAGGGCTGGCATTTAGGTCAGAATCTCTTGTACCACCTATATGTAAAGCTCTGTCTAAATGGTGAGAAGTGGACTTTTCTCAGTTCTCTTTGTCTAAACAGTTTATTAGAAGGTGTAGGCAGGAAAACAGCTCTGGCTATCCCTTATTTCTCAATAAATTGCCTCCGTGCCTGATGTACAGGAGAGGACATTCCTTCAAGAAGGAAGCTGGAATGTACTGCACTGTGCTCAGTTATTGCTGCTTATTCAACTCCTGTGGGGCTTACTCCTGTGGTGGATAGGAAATGAGGAAGAGCTGACATTCCTATCTCTTTTCCCTTGAGCACACCTGCTGAACCTGCTAATTCCTTCTCTGTTTCCTGCATAGGATGAATCAAATGTCATGAGGCAAAATAACCACAGGACTCAAAGGAATGTGTTATTTGAGGATAACATGGTTCATAAAGGCAGGAAATGGAGTTGCTTCCCAGCTCAAATGAGACATACAGTACTAATTTCCTAAGACAAACGTCAGTACATTTAAAATTGCCTTGTTAGAAAATGTTTGGTCATTCTGGAGGAAAGCAGGGAGTATTTCAATAAGGATTTAGGTTGATCCACTTCTAGTCAATGACTTGACTTAACTCAGTTGCTGGTCACTATTGCCTTCAAGTTATTACAAGTAATTGTAAGAAAAATTAAAGGGCTTGTGTACTACAATGAAATCCATGTCCTTAGAACACTGATAGCTTCCAGTTCTGAAAGAAAGAAGCCCCAGGGTTCTCTGAAGAATAGGGCAGATTCCCCTTCAATAGCACCATCTTCCACTTCAAATCCCAGCTTTTTTACATGGCTCTTACTGGACTTGTTGCTGTGTTCCATCAGTATCACCCTTACTGCCTTTCCTATTGGAAGATAAGGTTGTAACATTTTTAAGATCTTTTTTTCCCCTGATGCAAGTTTATCTGAGTACTGGTAGGGCTTAATATGTGAAGTAGCCCCACAGGCTGGCAAGTCCATAGTTCAATTTTAGGTCAAGCTGGAAATTTGAACAAAAATTAAATTTTAGTGAAGACGAAGGGTTGCAGTTCTCTACTTTCTGTTCTCCTTCCATTTTCCTCTCTTTTTTTTTGTGCATGTCACTCTTTGGTTTTGGTTCTGAACTGTCAATAATCACTTATCCTTGCCAACTGCCTTCTGGAGACCGCTTTGAAAATGCATGGAATGTGCAGCACTCCTTTGCCTGCTAAGACATTTAGCATTCACCAGAGTCTGAAAATCTGACTTCTCAAGCCTGGAAGAGCTGAATGAGCTCCATGATTGAATGGGGATCTTTGTGTTGCAGCCCAACTGTTTGTTGCAGAGCAGGGGGAGCTGTGGCTTTGGTCTGATGCCTAAATCCACAAGGCCTGGACAAAGACACATGGCCAGTATGATGCTCAGTTTATTTATCCGTAAATACCTCCATGCTGCAGCTGTGGAAAATGTACAAAGCATTCATTCAGCCTTCTCATCATGGCACCTGGTGTCAAGTTACAGATCCCCTGTTACCTTCTGCATCCATCAGGAGTGGTCAAACAAACAAAAAAATATTGGGAATTTCAGTATGGTGATTCCTTTAGCTTGGAAAAAAGCTATCTGCAGAAGGAAGGGTATGGCCAATCTGATATTTCAGCTGGTGAAGGAGGTGAGTACAAATAGGTGTAACAATGTCTTCAGGCACAGTGCAGGCCAGATAAGACTTAAGCATCAGAGTGGTTCAGCAGCATCAACACTGCAGAACTTCAGCTGGTGCCAGAGAAATTAATTTTTGACTGTTGCTCATCAAAAGCTATCCACTTCTGACCTGAGTGGTCTTGGAGATCCAGCAAGGTGCTTTTTTGCTCTGTATCCTTTGTTCCAATCTTATAGTAAAGAATATTAAGGATGGTGTTACCATAAAATGTAATTGAACATCACTTAATTGGAACTAATACGAAGCTGTGCCAGGACTAATGTTTTAATGTTTTAAAGTTTCCTGTGTTGGTGGCTTTTCTCTTACCTGTGTTATAACCTTTGGCAAGTCATTCATCTGGCTGTACTTGCCATCCTCCTGTGAACAATGCATCAGTGCTTTTGAGTTTGAACTTTTTACAGAGGTATTAATGTGCAGGGTGTCCTTAATCTTTAATAAAATAAGGTGTGGTTAAGATAATTGCAATGGCATAGTGCAGTGCTCCCAAAATCATGAGCAATTGCTGCCTATTTAAATTGGTATTTAACTATAAATGAACGCTTCTTAAATTTGGAGGAGTAAGTCATCTCCAGAATTCTTCTGGTGCATACTTTTTTACTGCCAGTTTTATTGAACTAATTCTTCTGGCATTTTCTGTTCTTACAGGAAAAAAAATGCCTTAAATGAACTCCTGTAAGAATTTCTGTATTGATGTCCAGAACTATTATAAATATTGATGTATCAAGTCACTGCTTTCATGGTTACTACTGCTGTGTATCTTCCCCACAGACACAAATGCAGGGGGACAACTCTGTTGATGATATTTTTTAGTGACATCTGGCATTCTCACAGGAAGCCTGGTGCCTGCTTGTCTGTTCGGGGGAGCCACATTCATGACTCAAAGCCAAGCTGCAAAAGGGAACATTATTGTTACTAACTGTAAAGGAATGAATATGATCAGGAGTGAGGACTTTAAGTTAAAAGCAAGTGTTGATTTATTGAGTGTTGTTCCCTGTGAATAAAAGTCAAGCTTGGCCAGCTGGTGAAAGTATGGAGCTGTTGTTTCCTCGTGTGTTCTCATGCATAGGAAGTCTCCTGACCTTGGCCTTGGTTGTACAGGCGTGTATCACCGATCACTCATTTCAGCTCACAGAAGGATATGCCCTAGGACAATGTGCTCTTTGACTTCTCACAAAGCAGAAAAGGTCCCATCTTCCACAGAAATTCCACCAAAAACCTGCACAGCTTGTGCTCAACCCACCTTTGAGGTCCTGAACTAGTAACGGGAAGCTGGAAAATGCAAGGCAATGACAGCTTGGTCACAGAATGCTGCTGTAGATTCATGTGAAATACAAACCTCTGTGTGCACCTTTAGTCTGCATTTCCAAAGTGTTTGTGTCATGAAATTACAGATTAATTAAATTAAAGTATCACGTAGATATGTAACAAATGTGCAAGACTTCAATGAATTTTCCATTGTTTCTTGAGGTTTGCTTGAAGCTGATCGGAATGTTCTGCACTTGAGATTTCTAGGCAGCAAGGTGTATGAATCATCAGAATATTGAATGTTTCAGTGCAGAAGCAGTTGCTGGATTTTCAAAATAAGAGACATCTTCTGGTTCTTCAGAGTCCTTGCTTTCTTTAGCCATAACTGAGTATCCTGGACTGCAACTGATAATCAGAAGAAATTGTCTTCTTGGTTTTGTTTAGTACAGATTTAGTACAGCACAATATTTAGTTCTGAGTCTCCAGTGCTGGAAGCCCCCTAAATGTTTCAGTTGAGCATGGGCCATTTGGTCAAGGGTTGATTTTTTATCTAAGATTAAAAAAACCTTACCTTAAACAAGTGGGCTATAAAGGCACAGTTAAGACCAGAAAAACTAAGTAGTTGTGATGTAAAGTTAAAATGGCTTCTGGAGTAGGAGCAAAGCACAGTGTCCTGGAGCAGAGTGCTGCCTGTTCAACTGTTCTGTCCATGATCCAGGAAACTCAGAACTGCCCAGAAAAGTTCTCTGCTATATATTTTTCAAATGTGGGGCTTGTTACTATTGGTGGCATAAGAAAGGTTTCCTCATTTTGGTATTTGCAAATTAGCAATGACTGAGCTGATGCAGAAGAAACTGGTGACATCTGTGCTATTCTCTCCAATGGGTGAATAATTCATAATTCCATATGCCATGCATTTGAGCAGGCATCAGAGCACCTTATGGGGTATTTCCCAGTACAGATAAGAAATTGTTAAATTGAGGCTAGCAGAATTAATATGCTTTTGCTGCAAGAAGAAAAAACCTGTAATTTTCCTGCTTTCATACGATTTACACAAAGATAAAGATTAAGCTTACTCCTTGGTCACAGACTGAGGATCCCATCACATCAGCTCCAGAACTAACTAAAGACTTCTGAATTAGTTTTCTCTCATTACTTTTCTCTCATATGTTTAGTTTTCAATTATAGTTTCATTTATCAGTGTCAAATGAGTTGGTTGTAGACGTTGCATTGATAAGATGTGACAAAACAAGTCAGGAAAACTGAAGAAAGTTTAAGACATTTTACTTTTTTTTTAAAAGAAAACCAAGAAGAATTATTGTAAAATAATACAGTTTATATTATGATTTTTATTTCCAAAGCTTGTATTGATATGATAGTTCAAGGCACATGAAAGAAACAGAAATGCAAACAGATAAGCTGACAAATTTAGCAATGGATGACGATATTGGTTATCATGATTTTTACACCAAACACTGAGGTGCCATAAACTTTAGGAAACCTAATGCACTGCAGCTGCCTGACATGCAAAGCCTCTGCTCTGAACTCTGTACTTTCAGATTGTGCTGCTCTAAATATGCCCCAGAAAAGCTGCAGACTCCAAAGCTGCATCACACCTCAGTGACACATTCTGACCTGGTGTGGCACATGTTGTCAAACAGATCAACTGTACAGTTAGAAAATGGGACAGGCATAAGGAAAAACCCGTGGTGTATGCTAATTCAAAAGCTTCTACACGTCAGCTCTAAAGTGACCCATCAAAACTGGGTATTTTCCAAGCACCCCTTAATTCAGGATGTGTATTTCAATTCCTGCATGTCTCTGCAAGAAGAGAAGGCAGGAAATTCCTGATGCCATAGTCAGATGAGCAAGCTTTCAGTTGGTAGATCAGTTCCAGCCAGACCTACCATATTTTGCCACAAAATAACATAAGTATCAAGAGTGTATCAGTAGTGGAAAGATTTTAGCTTCCAATATCCAGTATTTTCCTACTTTGTAAATAACTGGTTCTCACTGAACCAGTTCCTCCTTTTTGATAATCATGTGATAGATAAATATGCCAGGAGCACTTAACCAGCCAAAACCACTTTTTTTTTTCTTTTTTTTTTTTTTAAAGAATACATATAATGTAATGTGAAATAATCTTTGGTAGCATTTAAAACCCAAGCATATAATACCTGCAAATCACATTTCAGATGTACATCTCTGCTGCAGGGTTTTTTCTTACTGCAAAATCTTTTTCTTCTAGTAAAATTCTGGTTAGTAAAAAATCCTATGAAATGTTCCATGCTCTGTGCAAGGTGGGTGTGGGGGTGTCCTTAGAGTTGTGTGGTATCCCCATAGATCTGAAATTCTTTGACTACATTTTCCATGGATCATCTTCTCACACAAACACAGGAATAGTCTTTAGTTTGTATAAAATGAGAAGCACTTGTATTTCCCAGCATGGAATGGCATGGTTGTTTGTTTCAACTGTGTTTAGGGCCTGGAAATCAAAAAGAAGACATTTTATTGTTCATCATTACCCAAATGTAAGTTACATGATCTTTTTTCCTCCTTCTGTTTGTGTTTCCCATCACCTCTTTATTTCTCCTCCTAGTTCCTATTTTGCTTTCTCCTGGTGCACAGTATCTGTTCAATTTTCTGGGGTTTTCTTACTCCTTCAGAGTCTGTAAAACTCTAGATTTGCATGTCACCAAAAAATAAGGTAGAAATTACTTCCCAATATAATATACTTCATATATTATCCACTGCTTCTGGAACTTAGTCCTGTAGGGAATTCCCAGTGAATTACTCTGTTCACCAGAGTAACCCAGCCCCAAGCACCTGTGCATGTCCACACTCTCTGGGAAGTTGTTATGAAGCACATGAGAGTGTGCAGACCCCATACCACATTGGCAGCTCTTGCTGAGTCTCTCTAGGTACTGTATAACAGGAAAATTGGTTCTTTTGTCAAAATAGAGACCTTAGAAATTTCCCAAGTGATCCCTGTGACCCTGCTCAGAGGAAGATGCTTGAAGAAAAAGCCTGATGAGCAATTTACTTACGAGTACCTGCCTGACATCTTCCTTACAACTGCAATTACTATTCCTGCAAGGATTCCAACTGCAACAATGATCCCAACAATTATTCCAACCAGTGCAATTGTTCCCAGACCACCTGAAAGAAGAAATTGGGAATGTTAGTTGGTATCTCATGGAGACCATTGACAAGAGGCTACCACTAGACCTGGTGCTGTTCTACATCCCACTTCTTGGGGAAATTTCTTACTGTCTTGTGAATTCTGAAGTAGGTTTGGGCATTCAGCAGCCTGCAAGAATGCCTTTGGGCTGAAGGGCTCCATATGGATGTGGATGTGGACAGAGTGACCAGGTGAGGAAGGGAAGGCAGCTCAGGGAACAGGCTCTGCCTCCCCTGAAACTTTTACTTAACAGCATGGGCACAGGAAGGGCTGCTGGAAGGGGAATTGCCTGGCAATTTTGCTCCCCCTTGTCTTTTGCTCCCCCTTGTCCTTATAAGCAAAACTTCACTTTAATACCTTCATCAGTTTTCTCTGTTTCCCCACTCCGTTCACCTGTGAAGCCAGAAAGACAATAATTACTCACTCTGCTTTGTACAGAGTGTTGCCTTCCAAAGTGAAAGGCTATATCCAAAGGAAACTTTTATTGACTTTGTCACAATGGTTTGAGGTTGTTCTTTTGATAGAAAGTGAACAAATGAAGTTTGAGAGAGTATTTGGGATTTCCAGATATTGTTTAGTAGGTGGCAGTAGAACTTTGATATGTAAAAATAGAAATGAAAGGGATTTTTACCATCGACACTTTCTGTGTTAACTTCATAAACAGTAGCATTTTCACTTTCTCCATCCAGGACAAAAGTACTTTCTGTGGTCTTCAGCTCTCCAAACTGCAAGAGATTTGTTACATTGTGTTGTCTTGTGGGCAGTGACAAGCATTGGGGGGAAAAAGAGGGGAAAGAAAACCTTGGTACATTCAGTCTACATGTAAAAAGTAGCATTTGAATTTCTTGGTCAGGCGTGGATGGTGTTTTAGCTGTCACCTCTCATGTTTGACATGCGTACAGTGACCAAAACAAACCAAGATAAGCTGGTTTGTGTTCCCAGCTAGAGACTTTCTACATCAGATCTCTTGCTAGGACTGCAAAATAGGAGGTAGGAGGCTTGGTAGGAGGCTGCAGAATTTTGCAGACCTGCCTTTTTTCAGTGGGTTTTTGTAATGTAGATTTGGGGTTTAGTTTCACTGAAACTGTGTGAGTGATACTGAATTGGAAGAGGTGGGAGGTGGCAGTGAATAAGAAATTAGCATAAAGGATCTTTTACTTAGCATTATATACTCACCATTGTTGGTAACTCTTCAAATTCTGTGTCATTTCTGTCTCTGAAATCAATTGTTGCACTTTCTTCTCCTTCTAGAACTGAGCTTGCTGAATAAAATTTTAGAAAATGAGTCAGGATTTTACTTGGTAGTCACATGTTCTGACTCCTCTGACACACAAACTTTGTTAAATGCGACCTCTGTGTGGTGTTCTGTCTCCCTGACCTTGCCCACATGGGAATGGGAAATTATTTGGAATAAGCTTGAATTCTGTTACACTCTTGTCCAAAGCAGTAGGACAAAAAGCTGAAGTACCCATCACTAAACTCTGGTACAACCTTGAAACAGACTGGTTACTAACACTTTGTCCAAGAAAAGATTTCCTTTTTTATTAAGAAAAGTTTCTCCAAAGTGGATGTGAAGATTCCAGATTTCAAGCTAAGCATTAACTTATCTATTGGGATAGGTTACTTCAAGCATCTTCCATTTTCTAAAATAGTAAAAGCTTTCTCCCATATTTCAGCTCAACCCCAGCTGCAACCTTTATTTTTAGAGCTGCCATCAATGCTTATGGGTGCAGCTATAGTTTGGAAATATTTCTACACAAATCAGTCCTGAGGCTTTCCTAAAGCTGCAAACCTTAGCTGCCATAATTTCAATTTTTAGATAACGATGTAAGGGTTGGTTGGGGTTTTTTTTTTGTTTGTTTGGTGGGGTGGTTTCGTTTTTTGTTTGAGGTGTTTTTTTTTGGTGGTGGTGGTTTTTGTTTGTTTGTTTGTTTCTGCTTGTTTGGTTTTTTAAAATTCTAGACCCCTAGTTCATCTGTGCTCTTTAATAAAATGGATATTTAGATTTTGGCCCACATAGTGCTGTTAATTCACAAATAGAGCCAGAATTCACCAGCAGGGAAATGAGCTGGAACAAGGTAGAACAGGAAAGAAACAGCTGTGTGGAGATAACTGGCAGTACCAAGAATGTGCTGAAAACCTAAGTATCATTTAATTCAATTTCGTGCTGATTCATAAACCTGTGACAGGCAGAGTGTGATGTTAATGTGGTGTGAGAGCTCCTGGGAGTTTGTAATTCTGGTGATGACAAAGCCAGGTGAGGCTGCTGGTCCTGCTGCTGCCTGGGGCATGAAGGTGCTGCTAATTCCAGACACCAGTGCTGAAACTTAAGCAAAGAGCCCAGAGTAGATGTCCTGAGCAAGTACCTGAGGCAAAAAAGCACCAAAAACTTCTGAAAATTTCTTTCCTGGGTTCAGATTTTGCATCTACTATTTATCAAAGCAACCAGATCAGAAGAAGGACAGCTCTTCACAGGAGTTCTTTTAAAAAATAAAAATTACTGTACCATTTAATATCTTAGGTATGATAAATATTCACAATCTCTTTGTCTTATTAAATTGTAATACTATTTCTACTAATTACACTTTTTATTTAGTGATCTAAAAACATTCTCATCTCCTCTGCATATGAAATTAGACCATTTCTGAATTATTAGATTAGTTCCAAACAGTTTTTATGGAAAACATCACTACTGCTGAGTGCACCCTACTTATTTTATATATGATATACAGGCAAGTAAACAGTTTTTGTTCTGTGACTGAAATTAGAAAGGATGGGCATTTTGCTTGATAGCAGTCAAAAATTTTTTTTAAAAGATAGAATCTCTTTGGATCAGCTGTGCAGATATCATTCAGAAATTGTTTTTCTTTAATTGTGAGTTCCATTTAAGTTTTGTACATTTTTACCTGCCCCTTTCAATATAAAAATGTTATTTCAAATTAAAAAAAGCCAATATTTAATTTTAAAATTGGTTAAAAAAATGTACTGGCAGCTTAAAGGAAATTTTTCATGCAGAAGATGAAGGATTTACCATTGATAAAAAAAAAACCACCCTGGTTTTGCTTGAAACTCTCATTTGAATTCTACTGGAAACTTGCAAACATTTTTCCTTTGCTCCCAAAACTGTTTTCTGAACCAAACTAGAAAATTTTTATCCATCTCCACCAAAGTAAGACTGAGAGCTTTGTTCCACTGCCAAGAGACCAAACACTGAACTAAACTTAGATTTCTAATTCCATGTGTACTGAAGTAAATAGAATTTTACATTTCTGTATCCTTATAAGCCTGAACACAGATACAGTTTCTATTTAGGAGCTAAAACTGTGTGCAGGTAATACTTTAGGCAGTAGTAGATGAAGAAACTGTATTCATTATACCAGCATGAGGCTAAATATAGTGGCTAATTAAGCCAGTCAGTCTCCTAGAAATCATAATTTTTACATTATTAAAATATAATAATTATTCTTTATAATCCATGGAAAGACTAGAACAGGGTAAATCAGAGTTCCAAAGTAGATGGTAAAAATAATGGTTGGCCATTTTTGATTGAAATACCCCAGGTATTGTTGAAGTAGCATTAAGGGGGCTGACTTTTTCTTGTGTATTTAGACAAAACAACAACTCTCTAAATATCAGTGCAATTTAAGATATTGCACTGTTTTATAATCCTTATAAAATAATATCTTTAAAATACAATATTGTGATGTATAATCATGGCTATGTAAAGTGTGAACAAAGAAATAGCAGTAGAACCCAGGAACACAAATGTGTATGGATCAGTTTACCTTGTAATCCCAGTCAGAACTGCAGAAACATCCTTTATTCACTAGTTGAAAATAAGCACAGATGGAGAAAACCAATTACTAGAGGAAAATCCCCCAATAGAAGGTGAAATAATTTTGTGTGTTAACAACAAGCAGCTTACTGGGAGAAGCTGCTTATGCTCCTGGCATGGCAGCAGCTTTCAGCCCTGAAAATTGCCTGATGGTGAAGGCAGGAAAGGAAAGCGTGTTACACTGCAAAGGTGTAGAAAATCAGTGAATGTCACAAAGAAACATAAAATAATTTTTCTTTGTATGATGCTCGTTGCAGATGCTTGGTCACGAGTGGCACATGGGAAACTGTTCCAGAGCCTTTGCCCTCTCAGTATGTGATTGACAAAAGGAGGTGGCCCAGATTAATCTTGCCTAATTTTAGGTTCTTAATAAAGGCACCTAAATAAAGTGTCTGCTTGCCATTATCTTCTTTTATAGTCTGTAGGGAAAAATAAATACCTCTAGGAGATAGTTCAGCTCACCTGAGATTTGGGTCATCCTTGGGAGTGCTGCCTTTCCTTAACTGCAAAGGGAAACTGGAATATGGCTTTCCTATGAACTGCCCAAAGCTCAGACTGACCTGGTTTCTGTCAGCCTCAAGGTCTTGCCCCAGCCCTGTTCAAGCTGAGGTTCTGTATTTGATGCAGAATTTGGACTCTATTTCCAGGTGCATTTTAGACTGGCAGTGGAGGTGGCTGGGTGGTGGTTGGACACTACCAAATTATTACCCAAAGACTGGGGGGCAATTTATTATCAGTGTTCTGCTTTTGTAGGAAGGAACATTGGATACTAGACAGCTCTTTGCCAGAGAACATCATCATGAAGTTAAATATTGAAATGAAATTGGGGGACGCTACTGGAGTTCTTTTACCATACCCAGTAGAAGTCTCTGCACCACTGACATCAAAGAGGATGTAAATGGGATTTAAGGCGTGTGTGCTTGTGTCATTTCTTGATTTCATCTGATGTGGGCCAAATATAGCAGGAGTCAGGGTTAAGTGGTGCTTCTGCATGTGTTCTTAATATTATCTTCGAGGAGGTTGTAAATAAAAACATTACCTCACAGTGCTGGGGCTGTCTCCAAGGAACCCCCTCTGTTTGCAGCTATATGTTGCTGCAGATGTGAATTAATCATTGCATCCCTTCCTGCCAAAGTTCCAGCTGGGAGCCTTTCAGTTCAAAGTCCCAGCTGCTCTCAGGCTGCAGCTTCTCACACCAGGACAAAATTTGATGTCTTTAAAAGTTTAATACCACTTTGAAAACCTCCCATGCTTAGGCAACCCAATGACTCACTTAGGGGAAGCTGAGCTCACTACTCCTGTGCACAGTGACAGTTTACTAGAGAAACCTCTTAGGGCTGCTTCCAAAGCACAGTGGTTGTGTTGGAAAGGAGAGGGAGTTGTAAAACTGTTGTTCATTAGCATTTCTTTCAGGTATCTCCAAAACCAACAAAGATACTTCTGAAGTTGAAAAATGTTGTAGGATCTTGTTTCTTTCTCTGCATAAACCTGAATAAACCCAAACACGAGTGAGTAAAGGCATTTGTGAGCCTATATTTTAGCTTAGTCCTTGAAATAGGAAGCCCTCAAAATAGAATGTTTCCATTTCTGATAAGAGACCAGGAGATAAAAATGGCAAACCTTAAATGATTCCCTCTAGCAAGAACTGCAAGAATCCTTTCCTCATTGCCCTCTGCTTCTACATAAAAAAAACCCCCAAGAAAAAAAATAATAAAATGAGCTTCAGTTATTTATAACAGCTAAAAATATTAGCGAGCAGAGAGTTTAGCAGGATGGGTCATTTGGGACATATCACTTTTCTTTTGGAGATGTGACTGAGCAAACATCTGGAGCTGACTGATGGTTTTCAGTATCTGCTTCCGGAATTGTTACAGACCAAGTGGTGTTGTTTGAAGGACTGTATGGATGTGTGTGTTGGCCATCCTGTTTTGACTGCATTTTATTCAGCATTTATGTCCTGATACAGGAATTCCCTTTCTGTGGAAGTATTCTTCACTTAGAGACCTTAATTTAATTGTGAGCAAACTGAGTCTAAGTCAGTATCTCATCTTTGGAATTGGTTCTGTTGTAGTTCAGTGAAAACTTTTGTTCATGGTGGTGGAGGTTTAACAAAAATGCATGATTTGCAAGGATCTGCCTTTTAAATGCAATAGCTCTGTAATTTTCAAAAGCAGTTCTGTGATTTGGCTTCATCCTTGGTTCAAGTGTATTCCAGAGTCATGTCCAAACCCTGCAACATTAGCTTAATTTTGTGTGAGAATAGTTTTCCATTATTTTTATACTTTTGGATATTTTTAAAAAAACTATACAGGTGTCTCTTTTGTTGTGAAATTATTCAACACTGCCAAATCCAAGCCACAAGATTTTTTGTACTTTTTGTACAAATGCAAGGGTTTGAAGAAAATAATATAGTGGATTCTGTGGTTTGAATTTTGCATTTAACATTTTCAGACTTCAGGAAAATAGGGAAGTTTGTTAATGAGAGCTGGAATTCTCATTTGTACCTAGGGCTCCTGCAAAATCATACTTGCAGTATCCAGAGAGCTTTGTGTCCTTGGCCTGTTTGGGGCCACAACACTGGCATTTTCTTTCTCTGTTAATTCTTTCTGGAGGTTGGAGTAATCAGTCATGCCATTAAAAATCCCCTGGCGTGTATTTAAGTGTCTAGACTGTTGTTCAGGAGAAAGTATGTACTGTCTAAATCCTGAAGTGCTTTCTGCAGTTTCTTTAGACAAAGACTGACAGCTTTGCTATATATAATGAAGGAAGCTGGATGACAGAATACCAGAGACTTTGGAAAGGATGTGCCAGTTGGAAAATGGTCATGAAGCACAAGGAAGGATTTAGCTCAGCCTTATTTAGAGTATGACTGACTCTGGTCAGGTATTCCGTGTAGCTCGTGATGACAATGCTTTGCTGAATTGTCAGAAACATTTCCTCTGGTCACCACACCCTGCCACAGATGGGTTTTATTGCTGGTGCTGGCTTAGCCAAAGGCACAAAGCCAGAGAGTTTAAATAGACAGTGCCAAGTGGCACAGAACCACTAGATCACATGTCTTCTGAATGTTACAGTATTCTACTGACAGAAAAGCAAAGCAAAATGCAGTTTAACCAGGCAGATACAGAGGAGCAACTGCCCTTCGAGTGCTTGGTGTGTGTAATGACCCCCAACCAGAATCACGAAACAAAGCCAGGAGAGGAAAAGCTGGAAACTTCCTAAGCTTTGTCTTCTGCATGGTAAAATCAGCCACAGAGCTGTGGGCATTAGGGAGGAAATGACAAACTCCAATACAGGATATTCCTTTAAAATATTTCTTGTAGAAGTAGGGATGAGTATTCCAAATTTATGCTTTTAATAATGTTGCAATGTCAACCTCTGCTTTCTTGTCTACTAAGTACACTGATCTCAGACTTGTTATCCCATGGATATGGGATAAAATTACTTTCCTGTTGAGGTTTGCTGCCCCGTGACCCTGTTTCCCTGTTTGCAGTTTTACTAACAGTTTAATTGTTTCCTCTGAGCAGTGAGGGATGGAACAAGGTTGGACTTGTGATCGAGGTGTAAATGTCTCTTGTATCTTGCTGTAAAGTGTCAGAATCCCAGAACTTTCAGTCTTTTGCTGCATGGCTGACTAGGAAGGAGAATTGCAGCCAAGACAAGGAGAAGAGTATAAAACTTGGTGTAAGGGATCAGCAAATTGGGCAGATGTGCAGCACAAAGCCAACATCTGCATACAAATACTGGGATATGTAAATGCAAACAAAACAAATTAAGAAATGACCTCTACTACAGTAATAAAATAATCTTTTCCCTAAATGACTTCTTTCCCTGGACTCTGAGGCTACAGCTGTGTGCCCTTTCACAGCTGCCTTGTGCATTACTAACCCTTTGTATTTGCAAGCAGAACATTTTGCAGGTTCCTCAATTAATTTATTTGAAATACTCATGCCAGACACTGAAATGGAAACTCTTAGGTGTTAATTCTGTTCACACAGTGATTTTTGGCTACCTACTTTATATTGCCATGGAGCAGGCAAGTTCCCTTCAAATGTGTTTAGTCTGGCTTTTATACTCCACTAACAATAGATTAGCTAATGTTTGGATGGGTTTCACAGTCATAAAAACATTTTAATATGGGTTTGGAGTTAAATGTGTCCCCATTACAGATTTAGTAGTGTCTCAAGCTCTCCTAACAGAGCACATGCTTGCCTGAAAATGGTGATGGTGTGACAGCTAAATTGTGCCCTCACAAAGGATTATTCTGATGCAGTCTGTGCTGGATGTTGAAGTGTTTGTAATCAACAAATAAAAGGATGGAAAAAACATGAGGAAGTCATAAAGCAACATGAGAATGTGCTCAGCATCAGCTTCTATGTCCTTTGAGAGTTTCTGGCCAAGCTTCTGAGATGGAGAGTTGGAAATCAATAGTGCATTTGTCTCTTATTTTTCCTCATTTGTTTCTCTTTAGCATATCCCAGCATACCTATACTCCCAATCCCACATCTTTTTTCTGAAACTCTGTGTAACAGATTGTGCACTGCAGAGCTCTGAGCTTTGCTGTGGGATTAATCCCCCTGGAGAGGATGGTCTGTGCACACACAAATCAGAGGGGCCCTTTGAGAGGATCTGGGAGGCTGTGAGTGGTAGGATCTGGCAGCATTTGGGTTCCATCCTGTAGTCCCTGACCACATCCAGACAAAAAGCAAACAAACCAACAAAATAATGTGCAACTGAGCCAGCCCATGTGCCCGAGCTGGGCCAGCAGCAGCAGTGGGCATTTCTGTGGGCCTTGTGTGGCTCACCTCAAGTGACACATGGAGAAACACCACAGGTCCTGTTGGAGCCTCACAGCCTGAAAACCTTCCTGCACTGCCTCATTATCTACCTAAATGCTCTCCAGGTTCTTTGCTGCTTTGGTTTTGTTTTTCTTTTTTGCAGATGATTTACAAGTCCTTGGTCCGAGGTGAATGCAGAGATTCAGTAGAAACTGGTGAATTGCAGGAGCTGAGAATCTGGCCTCTCTGTTTCCAGTTTTAGTGTGCAGCCTAAGTTAATGAAAGGTCCGCTTGTAAGCCCTTAAATATGACTCTTTTCTTTGTTTGTGAAGTTTCAGATTCAAAAACTAACTGTTGGGATACAGATGAGCAAACCTCTCTACTTGCCCAGCTGAGGAGAAATTAAATTTTATTTGTTCTCTGCTGGTCTTCCACAAAGACACTGAAAAATTCAGATACACTCACTTGCAGACCTACCAATTGAGATTCAGCAAGATGATTTTCTCCTTTCTGTGATAATTGTCTTGGGTATTGGACATGTAGAGTTAGATTGATATCATGAAGAGGCAGATATGGGACATGTGTGAGTATTCATCATTCTTCATGCAGGATGAAAGGTTGTGCAGTGTTTTTATTAGAAAACTGGGTCCCTTTTGAGTCAAATGTGACTGTTCCATTTGCTTGTACATTTTGATTACAACCAGCAGTTACAGAGTTCGATTTTCAAAAGGCTTTAGAGCTGCCTGATTTTATTGTTTAGTTTTGCCACTGAAATAGTGACAGAGTTTGGGTAAATCAGGACTCTTTTGAAACAATCTTTTCTTGTGATTTTGTGCCTTCTCTTTTCTACAATTTTAAAAACCAGAAAACTTTTTAGTCTTTCATAGCTGACTGCAAACTTCAATTTCCTTTCTTAGGATATAAACACTTTTTATCTGAATTATCCTGTCCATATTCTTACTTTCAGTCCAAAGCAAACGTAACATGACCTGGTATAAACCTGCCTTGCATAAGGAAATATAATCTAATATTTGCCTCCAGGTAAGATCAGGCACATGGACAGTTGATACAGCCCAAGTGACATGTGGTATCTTGTTAAACAATCACGTTAATTTTTGTTCATGTTATGTGACAGCCAACAGAGTAATCTCCTTCCCTGCAATGACACAGCACCATGGGAAAGGTTTGGAGTCAGGAAATGTGTTGCCTCTGCAAAGCTCTGGTTTGGATGCTGGTTCAGGCCAGCTTCCATTTAGCTCCTTTGCTTTGATTCTGTGTGTGAAGATCTGCCTGAGTTTTTGACATGCTGAACGAGATCTGCTAATATGATAATAATGATGGTGATTATTATTATTAATAATAGTTATTATTATTATTATTATTATTATTATTATTACTATTATTATTGAAATTGGAAATAGTCTTCCTGATGCTTTTCTTGATTTGGTCCCAATCCATAGCCTGGAGTGTCCATCCATAAGAAAAGAATATCTGCAGGTTTATTTATGGCCTTTTCCAGGTTAAGAGGTATCAGGAGACCTTTTTCCTCTAAAACCCTCAGGCCACACTGGGTTCCCCAGAGGTTCATGTATCTGGATAAAGCCACTCCACCAAGCCCTGTACAAGTCAAGCCTTCTCCCACCTCCCTGTCAGCCAGCAGAGGCTGCTGAAGGTGGCATTGTCATTTCATGTCTGTTCTAACTTGTAATTGCTGATGGGTATCAGCAAGCAGCAGTGATAGACACTAAATACTCGACACTTATTTTATCTGGAGCAATTTTCCTGGTGTATCCTTTGGAAGTTATCCTAAATTACTGGCTCCATGGGAAGAAAAAGTCACAAACCCTAAACAGACACAGAAAACTTTAAATACTGTAAATCACATTGTTGATCCAGCTCTGGAGTTCAATGCAAGCTGTACAGGTAATAAAGCAGAGGTAGGATTTTGCAAGCAAGAAATGTTATATTTTTTATCACTAATAGGGTTTCAGCCTGATCATTGCTGGACTCCTCTCAGAGTTGAGAGAAAATATGCTTTAAAACTTCTCAAAAGCCTGAAGATGAAACACCTTTTAACCTGTAATTCTGCTATTTTAGATTGCTTACAGTAATTCTGTAAATAGTGGTGGTGTTTCTTAATTTCTAATGGCTTTAAACTTTAGTACATTTAATATAGGTGCTTTTTAAGAGCAAGGTGGCTGGGTGAGCCTAGAAAACAACTTTTGTGACTTGCCCAATATCTGCTGATTTTAGTTTTTCTGTGAAATTTTGAACCATAACTCCAAATTTGAGCCTCATATTCTGACATACAGAACCACTAGAAGTTTCAAGTCAACATCCACATGCAGTGTATATCAATATAGCTCCATTCTTTCCTACAGGATGATACTGATGTTATCAGGCTCAAATCATTTTTTTCAGTTTGGGTCCCCAGATCTAAGCCTGCTGAGTAGATCTGTGTAGCAATGAGATTAGATACAGATCTGTGCTTTCAAAGAGCAGCGGGCTGAGTTGAAATTGACTGTATTCAGAGCACTGGTACTTGGAAGTGCTGTGCTGCTCCTTGGAACGTGTTCCATGGCAATGGCAGCTGTAAATCACGTTGCCTCGTGGCCAATTCATTCACCATGAGTCAAATACTTCTCAGAAAGACTGAGTTTCAAAGTGACATTCCTGGAATCAAGTACTGGTCAAGAGTCATTCTGATTTACTGTTAACAAATCAGACCCCTTTAGCTGTAGGAAGACTTAAACATCTATTTTACCTAAAAGTGTATATTGTATCTTTCTTATAAAATTAAAACACACAACTTTCCAAATTAATCTTTCTGCTACATAACACTTTGCATATCTGTCTTTGGCAGTAATTCCCCCTGGTTTAGTTTCCCTCATTGTATATATATTGCTTATGGCCAAGTTAAACTTAACAAAGCCCTGAATAGGCTCAAATGCTAAGAGTCTGAAGGGTCTCTAAGCACAGAAGTTAAACTCCTGAATGAACAGATTTATAAATTGCTTTCACAGAGTTATGCCCCTAAATGTCAGTTAAACTAAACATTTAGTTTAACTAAATGTTAGTTAAACTGAATCACTGCCTGCAGAGCCCGCTGTGAGTGTTCCAGTGATTCTGGAGCCCTTTCCAAGGGCTGTGGAGGAAATTCCTCCCCTGCCTGCCCGGACCCCTCTCCCTCCCTTACAGACACACAGAAAATTCTTTCCTGATAGAGTCAAACTCAGCCCATCGAAAACTTTTGCTGTGTTTCTTTCCAGATCACAGCTGCAGTAGGTGCCCAGTTGCAGAATTTCAAAGCAAGGTTTACGAACTGGTCAGAGTAACTATGTAACCCATGAGAGAGCACAGAAACTGTTAAATTACAGGAAATGTCTGGAAATAATTGTAACCAAACTTTCTCCTTACCTTCTTGAGCAAGTGCTACAAAAGGCACGCTCCCGAGGACGAAGATGAAGAATGGAACTTTTAAAAACATATTTGATCTGCTTAGAGAGTCGCTTTCCAATCCTGAAACCAGACGGATCCAAATTCAGATTTTTTTTTTCTAGAGGCAGTGGAGAATTGAGATGATAAAAGAAATCACGGCAAAAAAAAGTACTTTGGTATTCCAAATATTCCTTTAGCTGCTGTAGCGTAGAGGGGAGGTTTTCTCAGATGATAACTGAACAGTTAATGAAAACTGAGTGGAGTCAGAACTATTTTCTTTAGCCAAGGGATGGGAGCAGACTGAAGTGGTCCTCAATTAACAGCCAGGCCCGCCCTCCCCACGCTGTTTGGTCAGGACCTAAATTATGATCTCAGCTCAGGTTTAAAGTTACAGGACCTGTTGTGGCTTTCAGAAGACTTTTATTTAGCAAAGGGGGAAAAGGAATTTAGGCAAAGCGAAGTGTTCCCTCCCTTCTGCAAACTGTCTTTAAAAACTTCTTAAGAAACAACACTAAGGACACTTTTCTTGTTATTTGCAGAGGTGAACTGATGGTTTTTTCATTTCAAAGTGAGCCCCCATGTTTATCTAAGCAACTGTGGTACTGAATGTGGATTTAGGGGTACTGAAATAGTTTTTAGGACGGGCTATTTAATTCTGCAGTAAATACTGTCTGAATTTTCCTGTGTGTCTGTGTCTCTCAGCTTGCGTCCTCAAGTGACATCCTGGCTGTGCTTGACCATTTCTCTCTGCCCACAGGCTTGCTGGCCTCAGTGAGCTGATACCACCCTCCAGAGAGAGGATTTTTCCTTTTAATGTGCAATATTAGGAGTGCAGCCCCTGCATCAGTCTGTGCAAGGCTCGTTATATTTTCCTTGTCTGTGTTTCTGGGCAGAAGCTTTGCAGGGCACGAGTGTGAGGTTGGATCCCCCTCACCCTTTGCTCATGGAGAATGTTTGTGAGGCATCAGCTGGGGCTGAACAGGACTTGGGGAGCAATGACTTACATCAATCCTTTTCTGAATCTTGCCTCATCTTGGGTAAAGGATAATCTGCTGAGTTACATCTATTTAAGAGTGTAGGTAAATTTAAATTAAAAGGGATAATCTAATAGTTACATCTGTTTAAGAGTGTAGTGGGTTTTAACCAGGGCTCATGTGTGAACAGTGTCCCAGTGACAGAACTGGGTGAGGAAATGTGAGATCTTCTGTTGGGACCCTGGGCACTGAGAATTTCAGACTTTCTGTGCTGACAGGCACTGACCCCCAAGCAAACACTGCATTGACCTGAGGCCATGGAGAAAACTTCCAAAATTGAATGACAGAACTGGGATTATGGGTGTGTAGTTTGAATAGAAGTGTGAAATGTCACATGGTGGAAAACTTGGAGTTTAAAGTTTTAGAATATAGTTATATATGAAGCAAGATGGAGGGTTTAGGGTCTAGGCCAGTCCTTCTTTTTCACCTTCTTCATGGGTCTGAGTGGTATTTTGTGATTGGGTGGAAAAGTCCACATTGCAAGCCACAGGTGATGGGTTATTGGGTTAAAAGTAAAAATAATTTAGGTGTCATTTCTTAATTGGACAGTTTATCCTTAAAAGGCCTTGTAGAAAGAGAGATACAGCTCCATTTCTAGTTTGTTAGCTAGCAGTGCTGTAAAGCTCACAGTTTGTGAGACTGTAATATAGATAAGAATTAATAAACATCTGAGCCCAAACAAGAAATACCATCTCAAGCATTCAATCCCGACTCTGGCAAAAAAGAAGATAAAATGCAACAACCTTCTCCCTCAGCTCCTGCAGTGCCAGGACACCAGGCTCCAGATTTCCTTCCTTTCTGCCCACAGCTGTAGAATAACCTCTGCCAGAGCAGTGGGACAGACTTGTGGCAGAGGTTTTGTCTTTTTCTAAAGACACACACACAACTTCCCCACCCCCCCCCAACCAACCAAACGAAAAAAGAAACCCCTAAACCAGGGCTGGATTGTTTTGCTCAGGGAACGTGAGTCAGAGCTGTCATTAAAGACCCCACAGCACTTGGTGCTATAAAGGTCCCAAACAAGGCTAAACATAAGCAGTGATGTAGAAAGGGCTGCAGATGGGGAATGCAACACCTTCCACAGGGATTTTCTTTCCTTCTGGAAGTGATAGGTGTCAAAAGAATTTGTTAGCTATCAATTATGGTTGCTATAATTGTGCTATTTGTGATGAAAAGGAGTGTAGGATGAGAACAGTTGGTGCCAATGCACAGAAACAACAGGCAATATTGGCTGATTGTCTTCAGGAAAACAGCAAAATAAATATTGTCATGTTTCAGCATCTTAGAATCTGGGATTAATTATTTCTTGATAACTCTGCTTCAAATTTCTTTACAAGAATGTTTGTTTATTGGGGAAATGTTCCTCAGAGGAAACCAAAGCTTGCTAGGGGAGTATGTCAGTTTTAATGGAACTTATTTTGAAAGACTGAAACAAATTCTTTTTTACCTTATCAGAATGGAATGTTTGGAATTCTGTATGTATCTTCAGAACAAAAAATTAATGCAGTACACTATGAAAGACAAACCAGAACAAACAGTGACTTTTAAATGTTAACAAATTCTAAACAAGAGTAAAAAGAAGGGGTTTTTAGAATTCCATTCGATTTTCAGAAGTATTGTGAAGACCTCTTACTTTTATGATTATTCATATAAACATATTTGTCTCATGTTTAGGAATAAGTATTTCTAAAGGAGAAGCTTTTGGCTGAATTATTTAAATTCTCACTTTAAACTGTGCTGTATTCTGGGTATGGAGTTGAGGCTCTTGAGCTTTCAGGAACTGGAGGTATCCAAGCTCCAGTCACTGCTCCAACACTTTTTAATACTTTTATTATTCTTCCTAATAAGGAATAGTTTCTTCTATACCAGCCTATTTCTCCTGCTCCAGCCTGTTCCTGAAAGGAAAAGTCCTTAGATAAGTTTATTGAACTATGAAGAATTTAATAAAATAATCTCCTATCATGGTATCATAGTGCAACAAAGATGTGCCCACAGATGCAAAAGAAGTTACAGCAAAAGCTAGAAATGTCTTAGTAATTGTAATCTTGGGATGGAAATGCTCCTGAAGGACAGCAGGGGCAGGAACTTGCCTTCATGGGGACAGCATGTTGCTGTGCAAGGAGATGGAGACTGAGAGACACTGCTGAGCCTCTGATTGAGAACATCAACAAAATTCTCTCAGAGGAGCCAATATACCCTGGGAGAGGGGATGGATCTGGGTAGAGGAGGGAGAGTTTTCCTCTGAACTGAACCAGATTAAGGGGGTTTAATGAAACTGTGGCTCGCTGGTTTGCAATTCTGTTATGCCAATAGGTTCTGTGACAAGAAAGGAGTTATTCACAAGCCCTGATTTAACAATTCATCTGCATTCAAAGCAGCACCCTGTCCTGTGCCTGTGTCAGAAGAGGAGTGAGCACATAACTGAGTGTGTGTTTGTGCTGCCTGCAGTGGATCTGCACGTGTGCCCAAAGGCTGTCATGAGATGCAGCTTAGGTTTGTGCAGGGATGTTGTAATTTGGTCTGGGTGTGTTATGACAATTCCCACAAATTGCCAGGATATGAGTGCATGGGTCACTCTTTCTCCTTTTTTGCCAGGCAGGTCTGTGTTTTTAATCCCCGTGGTTTAGGGGAGGAGGTGGAACGGGCCTTGAGTACACTCAGCACTTCTGTTTCCATTTCATAATCCGTTCTTTCCGTCTCATTGTATCAGTGGTTTGCAGAGTCTTGGGGGAGGCTTAGACTGTCTCTGGTTCAGTGAGAGCAAGGAATGAACCAGAGCTGGGGGAGTGGAGAAGTGGTGACTGTAACCTGCAATGTGTTCTGCCTCACAGGCAGAGCTGTGTGGGGGATGTATTCCCCTGACTCAGTCGGTGTCACTGTATGAACCCAGGGGTTGAACTCAGAGATCCCCCCATTGCAAAAGGGTTTGACCTCATGTAAACAATCTGTAAGATGAGAACATAATCATCCACACTCGGCTTAGTGTCCACTGTGTAGCACAAAGTTATACCCAAGGATGAATTCTCTCTAAGCACACACTAGGAAGGTGTTGGACTTTAGGTGTCGTTTCTTAATTGGCCAGTTTATCCATAAAAGGCCTTGTAGAAAGAGAGATACATCTCCATTTTTACTTTGTTAGCTAGAAGTGCTGTAGAAGTCACAGCTTGTGAGATTGTACTATAGATAAGAATTAATAAACATCTGAGTCCGAAGAAGAAAGACTGCCTCATGCATTTAATCCTGACCCTGGCAAAAGAAGATAAAACACTGCAGGGAGGGACACAAATGTCTCTCCACAGAGGAATATCCCAGCTACCCCTCCACAGCCCCCCAGTCTCACAGGTGGGCAGGGGTTGTAACGTGGGGACACATTTGAATGTCCTGGCTTCTGCCTGACTTCTTACAAAATTTGTCATGAATGTGCAACTGCATGAGCTGCTAAAATTTCTCTTTCCATGGAACCATCTCATCCATCATCACTGGACAAGTGAAATCCTAGCTTACAACATCTCCAACCCATAGAAAGTAAACCTGTATTTTCTCTTCCTATTCTTTCAGTAAAAACACTTGAAAAGTGTAAATTAAGCATTCCATTTGATGACATCCTTTACAAATCTGCTCTGTAACTAAAAAAAAGAAAATACTGTCTCTTTCTGTTGCCAGATTTCCTGTTTCTGTACCCCGGGGGCAGCTGTGGGCCCTGCAATATTTGGTCAGAAGCATAAAAGCTGCTTTCTGCAAGCTTTATTAATTTTCAAGCCATTTCCTGTTTTCCCTTTGCAGCCAAACCCACCCCTTTTGGTACTGAAATACAGAAACACTGATTCAGTCTGAAGAAAAGTTCAATTACTTGAAAGAGGAGGAGTCCCCAGGTGATAGCTCCAATTTTTATTATCTGCTTTCCGTGAGAGAATTTTGCTTTCCTGTGAGGTGATCTTCCAGCAGATTAAGCTGTGTGGGATTGCAGACAGCTTTTGCAGAAATACAGATCCTTGCCTTCAGGAATGGCTTTCCCTTATTCCCAAACTGTTGGAGTTCAAATCCATCATATCTGTTCACTGATTTGAACAGTCCTTAAAGATCTGTCACTTTGGGGTTTGAGTCACTGTGGGTTTAGTTTCTGATTTTTGGAATGCAAGAGATGAGAACACCTGGTAGCCTCTAAAAGCTGCTCCAATGGCAATCCTCAAGTTTTTCAGTGGGCAGTGTCAGGGAATGGGAGAAAGGAAGGTGCTGCTTTCACCCTGTCAGTGTTTCAGGCAGCCTTTCCTGACTGACAGGGAGACCACTTGTGATGTGAGGTCAGAGTTGTGAATAAAGAATAAAAAGTAAAATGTGTGCTATGGGAAGGGATCGGTCTCAGTATTGATAAACTCAAATATGCATATTCTGCAGCTTTTTAAAGATAAGCAGCTATAAATCAAACACTGTTCCTTGACCATCTGTGCTCCTGACAGGATAATAAATGCACAGAGCAGTGAGCAGCCCAAGCTGTCAGATGTGGAGAAGAGAGACTGTGAATGAGAAAATTGCAACAATGCTTGAGGTTGGAGTCCTTAAGCTACAACAATGGTATTTGTCAGTCAATTTCAGAGATGGGGCTGCATTTTCAGCTGATATTAATCAGTTTCACCAAAATCCATATATACCAGTGTTCACAAACCAGCTCTCCAATCTACAGAGCATAGAGGAAATCAAAAATATTTTAGGATCTGAGAAATGGGCACACACTAAGTCAGTGCCTCCAGGCTGTACAGGAGGCTGATGGAGAGAGAAATTCTGGGGCAGCCAGGTGCCATCGCAGCCAGGAAATCTAGATGTACTCAATTGACTCTCAAAACAAATACATTTAAAGAGAAAAAAGCAAGTCTCTACACTTTAAATATTTTCATTTGAGATTTATGGGCAGATGTTCCTTTTACAAGTTGCTGTTCCCCATGATGGCATTTTAGTCAGTTCTGAAAAGAACTGATTAAGAGATGCTGGGAGAGGGAAAGGGCACGGGGGCTGCAGAGTAGTTTTGTGGGAAGCAAGTTGGTCTATGTCAAATGGCAAGATTTCTCTATGATATTTCAAAATCTGTCATTTGATGTTGAAGTTTCAAAGTTGAAACTGGATTTTGTTCGTATTTTAAGGTTTCCATTAGAAGAAGATGAATTCAGGCCATTTAACACAAAAGCCTGAATTACATATTTTATGTAGGATAACACCATTGCCCACCTGAAGGAAAACTCAGGTGTGAAGGGAGTAGGAAACATTTGGTAGGTCTGCAGTGCCTTTCTCAAGAGGAGATAAGTGTTGATTGATAAGGACCCTGGAGCAGAGCTTTCAGCTGCTTCCTCAATGAGGCTTTCTCCAGAGACAAAGAAACTCTCAGGGGACACAGTCCTGGAAACATAAGTTTGATGGAGTTCAACAGGTTAAGAGCTGACTGTAGGGAGTGGAGATGCTCCTCAGGACCCCCTGGAGTTGGGATCTGTCAGTGAGTACTTTATCCAGAAAAAGTCTTCTCAAAGTCTGCCAGCAGCTGTCTCGACGTGACACACAATGGAGTGACTCAGAGTTAAATATGGAATGCCCACTCTTTACTACTTTTAAACCTGTCACTGACCACCATGTATTTAACAAAAAATTATAAGGTTGACGTAGGTTTTTAAGGTCAGGAGTGTTTTTTAACTAGAACAGTTATATAAGGAAAGCAACACAGCAATGGAGCCAGAAGGGGAAAACACACAGACTGTGTACTCAGTCTCATTTATTGCAGAATGGCCCTATGAGTTTGTTAATACTTTCAGAGGCTTTCACTGCTTGGAGAGTGAGCTTATACAGATAAAGCAAATGCCTGTCAGTAGGAATTTACATGCCCTAATTTTTCAAATATACATTGTGATAGTGTGCTGGAAATTTAGCAAGAGAAGACTTTGAAATCCTGACAAGGTGACTGAGATCACACCTGCTGGGAATTTCAGCAGAACCTGGGGCAGTCCCTGGACTATTTAAGCCATGCTTTGTCCTAACAGCCAGCCAGGAGCTGTCTGGGCACCTTCAAGGTGCAGCAGGACTTGCCTGTGTTCACAGGGAGAGGGACCAAGCCACACTTTGCATAAGAAGGGCACAGCGAGTTCCTCATTAAATGACTAATTGTCTCTCTGAATGAACTCGTGAGCCTTTGAGGAGAAATGAAATGCACATGGATGAACAAACAACAAATACTACTCCCATTAAGTTCCATTTAAAAACTTCCATTTCAGCTCTGGTTTTAGGGAGGAATCACGTATAAAATAACTTGGTTTCTTTACCTTTCTGCATACAAAGCATGTTCTCAAAAATAAGCAGCTTCATGGAGGAAGTGTACAAATGAACAAAGGCTGGTGGAAAGAATAGTTGTGTTTCAAATGGGGAGGGAAGGGAGGGACAGAAAAGCAGGTCCATGTGGGGATGAAGGCTCAGGAATGTGGGGAAGGAGTGAGTGCAGAGTGGTGTTTTCCAGTTGCCCTCCCTGACTGTAATTGGGGTTTCTCTGCAAACAGTGCAAATGAATCAACAAAAAGAGCCCGTTTCCACAGTACCTGCGGCCACGAGAGGGAGTGAGATGTTCACAGGTCCTGGTTGGGATGAAATTCCTGCAGTGCAGGGCTGGATTCCACCGCTTCCTTATCCCGGTGAGGAATCTGAGCCTAGAGATACACTCCAGACAGGTCAGGTTTGAGCTGCAATTTTTTTTTTTTTGCCACATCTTCAAGGAGCAGCATGGTTTTCCACCCCAGCTGCATGTCCAGATGGGGATGGAAATGCCTGGTTTGGTGAGAGAAACAAGGCAGAGGAACCAGGGGTTGTCTTGAGTGACAGTGGTAATGACCCCACTGTCAACCACATCAACAGGGAGCAGCAATCCAGAGAATTTTATTAAGGAGCAAAGCACACCTCAACTAAAAAATGGATCCAAGCATTGAAATCAGGGCGGAGATCATGGGTGTTTCAGCTGTTTGGCAAAATCTGGATTCATTCACTTATTTGTTCACTTATTATTGCACTGACGTGTCGCTGAATCATGCACTGCAATCTCTTAAAATGAAATTCTATACCAGTGAGTTTAACAAAGGGTCTCAGCTGCCACTGCAAATGCTTTGTCTCGGAGAAATACTAGACCAAGAGCACGGCTTTACAAACATTTCTGCCAAATGTTTATAGTATTGCACTGTTTTCCTGAAAAATAAAGGGAGTAAGTATCATGGCAAGGGAAACAACAGAGGACACCAAAACATTGAATGAATCTTCATTGTAGTTGAAACAATGATGAGATTCAGAGTTTGATTTTTGTTTGGACTACACTATAAATCATTTATGCCTGGATAAAATGAAATGATGAGAGTGGGTAGTGCCAGTGTGTGAGGGGAAGGTGGACCTCGAGGAATACGATTAAAAGGAGAGCTAGACCTTATCTTTGCATTACTCAAACCACTGCCTGGGATCACCTTGTGTGGCACAGCTTGTCGGTCCAGGGAGACAAGGGAAGGCAGCTTAAATGCAGGATTTTCCTATCTAAGGGGTAAGTTAATTCATGCTTTAAATTAGGGAATGAATGTTTTATGCTTTGCTCTGTAATTGCAAGACCTGTCTTGCATAAACTAATCCTGGGACACAAAGGAGAAGGAGAGAGCTGCACTCTTGGAGGTCTGCTCAGCACTTTAATAGCCCCAAGCCATCCACACACATCTTCAGATCAAGGCACTATTGTGTTGTTAAAAAATAAATATTTAAAAGCCAGGGCGTTTTAACATGGAAATGCTGAAAGCTTTTGCAGTGAATATCATTTAACTTTAAAGCTCCTTCCTGTTGCTGCTTCGAGTTATTTCCATATGAAATGGTGGGGAAACTGAGGTGCTGAGCACTCTGGTGGGTGACTTTCCTAAGGTTATAGAGTAGATAGGAGAAGAAATAAGTATTGCAGATTCTCTCTCCAGTGCCAATACTGTCCCTATTCTATAAATCAATTCATTAAATACAAGCACTGAATTAAGAGGGTTTTTCTTCATTGGAATGTTAATAATATCTTGCTTTCACTGCAGGAAACTGAATTAGAGGACCATGATTCATGGATTTGTAGGCGTAGACAGCTGTACACCAAGTACAAAGAATATTAACAGTTTTAATGGTCTGCAAGAACTACAGATAATTCAGAATCTTTCATAGCAAACAAAATTACTCCTAAAATGGGTGATCTAACTATCTTGTATTATAGTCCATAAGTCTGAGAGCAGTTTTACCTTTTCCCTTTTGAAAAAAGGGAAACTGAGACCCCAAGGTATTACACTACAAGTGTAAGTTAAAGGTAAAGCTCTGGCTTTGGGATGGATTTTTTTACCTCAGAATGTGTATCCATGGAGTTTGACTTTGTACTTTATTACTTTGTACTTCATTACTTTATTTATACAACATTTATGTTGTATAAATAAAGCATAAAACATAAAGCTGTGTGCACATAAATCTTCCCAAGAGCTCCCCAGGAATTCTTGGCTCTGTGGTGTCTCCTGCTTTGGCCCCTGTCAGGGCAGAAAATAATGATGGTGATGATGATGATGATGATGATGATGATGATGATGATGATGATGATGATGATGTGTCACAGCAGCAGACAGAGATCTGGAAAGGAGCAATGAGGTGTCTGCTCTGAGTGACACCTGATGCCACCTCATTGCTGACAATATCACAATAAACTGGATTTTCTGAAAAGTGACAAGTCTAAAAACAAACTGAAAATCCTTAGGGCTTTCTTGAATATTTGTGTTGGCTCTTCCTCCATTGGATGAAATTCTTTTAGCATCACAAATGACTGATTCATCTTACTCAAAAATTGGACATCAAACGCTTCTTATTGGTACAAATTTTAACTCTGTTCCTCTGACCATCCCATGGAATAGTGTGTAATATCTGACTGGGATAGTAGCCAGAGGAAAGTTAATTTTCTGGATAATATGTGACTTCTTTTGTCATTTTGGTGAAAGGAAAGGTCCTACCTTTAGACCCAACAATAACAGTACAACAAAAAGTAACTTTCAATTTTATTTTTTTATTGAACATGTTTTGTTAGACATTTTTGGTTTCTCTATTTTTAGTCTGAAGCTATTCCACAATACCTAAAAATGTCTTTTTGCTTGTAGCACTGCCTGAGAAAATGGACAGTGCATTCCACATGTTACCACGTGGACAATATTTTTACCATATTCTTTTTTTGTGCCATTAACTTTCTGAAAAATTTACAAGAGCCTGAAGCAAACTTACTTTCTTTTCTGTGTTCCCTTCAAATTTGAGATTTAAGAGACTTCACTTATTCCTTTCTTGTGAGATGGATTTATTTTTGCTGCTCCTAAAGAAAAAAAGAAAGAATACACAGAACCATCTCAGGTTGTGATGCCTGGGAACAACACTGCACAGTGCCCATTAACTTCACTAACATTCCCCAGGGAGGAAATTCTGGGGTTTACTCTTTTTTTTTGTGATGTTACTCAGCTTTAGTGTCTTCGAAATGAGGCAGACTCCAGAATTGTAGAAGATAGTACAAGCAGATATAGGAAGGATTTATCCAGACATAAATTACAACCATAAAACAGGCACAGGGCACTGAGTTACCCCTGCTGGCACAGGAGTATTGGATTATTGTGGGACACTCCTGGGGGCTGAGGCACCTCCACCTCCCCACACCAAGGCTCCTACTGAAGTTCCAGTATTCCAACTACTCCCTGCCACTGTAATGCCACCCCAAAGGCTGAAAAATCCTGTGTTAGAGCAGCTTGCACCACTCCAGGTGGGACTGCAATAAAGTTCAGGTTATTTTTTTATATCGCTGGATACCAGAGAAGTGTCCCTGATGCCTTGGGTAGGCTGACCTGAAACAGAGACTGCACAGAGACAGAGAACAAAGAAGGGATTTATTGAAAGGCCTTTAGGTACACCTTGGGCAAGACAGGGCCTGACCAGGGCTACACCCAGGGTGGACTAAGAATGGTCACAAAATGGCTGAGCGGTCATGAAGTATTAAATTTTTATAAGTTTGGGTCCGTTTGCATCTTGGAGTTTAATTGTCCATTTACAGCTTCAGGTTGTGAGGTCCCATCCTTCTTGTTCCTCCCTTCAGTCCACTGTTGTTTGTGCTTTTGGGTCTGAAAGTTGTCCTTGGTCTTCAGCAGGAAAAGGATTTGTTTTGTGTCCCTACTCTGTGAACAGAGCTTACCAGCACTTAATGTGAGGCTCAGAACTGCACCCCTGGGCAGCACAGAATCTGAAAAACATGAAAACTAAAACTTAAAGCATCACCCCCAGCCCGTTACCAGTGAGGTGAGTGGTTTCTGAGGCAATTATGAGAGCTCCTAATTTAATAATTAGCGTTGGTGATCAGCCTGTTTGTGGGAAGCAGCTCCAGAGGCAGCGGCTCCGCGCGGCTCCTTGGGCAGCGCTGCACCCGCTGATGAGATTCCACCTGACATCTCACCCAGCTTATTAACAGAGCCAGGGACACGTCAGAAGGCATCAAGTCAAGGTCTGCTGCCTTCCCCGAGGGACACTCAACTTCTGCACAGCCAGAGAAAGTTTTAAGAGGATGGAAAGATCCCTTTAGAGTGATGGTAAGTGAACAACAGGGATCGTTGGCCACGAACAGGACTGTGGATGCCTCAGTTATACATCAACTGTAAAAGTTTGTATATAAAAGTTTATATATAACTATACATAAACTATAAAAGCTATAATGAGTTTTTGTCATCTTGTAGGCAATTTTTTTTTTGCATACATTAAGTGCAGGAGATGTTTTCAACATTTGCTTTATGCTTCAAAGGGAGAAACAAGTCCTTTGCACCACAGGATTTCATCCCAATGGTTCAGGCATCTCTGTCAGTTTTGTTTGGGTTTGTTCTTCATGTAGTGCAAAAGAACCTGGGAATTCTTGACTTAAGAGTGGGAATTTGGTTTATTTAATATAGGATTAAAAAGGATGACAGATCTGCCCACAGAAAGAGCTCTGAAGTTCAAGTGTGAGGGCCCATGGCCACATACACACAAACACACATCTGCACACCCTCATCCTGTCACTTTACTTCCACTTGAACATGGTGCAAAATCTCATGATGCTCATCTTGCCTCAAGTCCTAATCTACTGTTGCTTGTCCCTTTGTATTCCAGAGTGCTCCATGGTTCCAGTGCAGAGATGGATGCATTTTTGTGCAGTAATTATTTTGCAGAAATCCAGTTGTCCAGAATTAACCTGTAAAATATGGAATTGTGCACTTCTGGGAATGGTACACATAATTTAATGAGTGTGAGATGCACATTGAAGGGCAGTTTCCAACTCCTATTTTGAAAGTAGTCTGATTTTTTAAGAACTTAATTATATTTCTCATGAAGTATTTTTATGGTAAAGAGCAACAGAGAAGGGTGTAATAATTATTTCCATTATTTCTGCCTCTCGGCTGATGCCTGCAATTCCCACTGACACAAACATGCTCTCTGCATATTTAAATCTGTGGAGTGCAAGCAGCAACAATCAATAAGGTAGAAGGGAAGGAAGTACTAATGACTGTCTTGGGGTTGTTTTCTCTGCATTACAAAAAAGATTTCGAAAATCCAGCCTGTTTCTTAACTCCTGTTGTGAATAGCTTGTACCACATACAACTTAAATAAAAACAGCCATAGAAGACACTCACGGAATGTCTTTGTGAAATTCCCTAATCAAAGCAGACTGAGGAGTCACTAAAAGACCTTGACCTCTAATTAAATCAGCACCTTTGTAAATGGAGCTTTTCTTGCTGGGTGTACGTTTGGTGTTAATTTGCATAAAATCCTCTCCAAGTGCACCATCCTTTTCGGTCAAAAATTTAGCTCATCAATGTTACAGTGTTAATCAAAAAATTAATTCGAGTTCTTTTTTGTTTGTTTTGGGGCTCTTTTAGTTGTTGAGGGGTTTGTTTGTGGTTTTTTGGGGTTTGTGGGTTTTTTACAGTCTCTGGTGTACCATGCAGGCCTCATGATCTGGAGGGACTTTATACTCAGACAATTTTCATGTGGCATTTTTATAAACATTAGTCAACTGCTTTAATTGCTGTAAATCCATTTGCTGTTCCTTTGAACAGAGCAAACTCTCCAGAAGGTTTTCTAGGGGGCACAGAGGACAAATTAAACCTCTACACTTCCTCCTGAGAGAATACAAACTTGGTTTGCAGATATTTCAAGGTAATTTCTGGTTTTCCTTCCTTACAGCAAAGGAGAACTCGCCTCCTTTCCACTGGAACGTTCTCCTTGGTGATGCTCTGCCCTCTGCTCAGCCTCCATGGGCTCTGCTGGGTTTGTTCCCATCAGCAGGGCTGGAGATAAGGATCACAAGGAAAGAAATTCCCAAGGGTTATTGGTTTCCTGTCTTTTGAAACAAATAGACCATGTTTATAGTGGTGATCATGGGTTAAAAAATCCAGTCTATTAAACTTTGTGTCAGAGCTGGATTAAGTGTTGTGGTATCCTGAGGCATTGAGAATTTGCTCAGACTTCCTTCTCTCTTCAGCTTCATAGCTTGGAAAGGTGCAGGTTGAAACAAGTTTCAGATATGAACATTGTGTTCAGCTCCAGCTTCTGCTCTAAAGCCTCTGACTTTCATAAATTTTCCTCAAGAAATCCTGTGTTGGATTTCTTACATAATTGTTATTATAGAAGCTCTTGAGCTTTTAGAAAATCTTGGGTCTCTGATCTCCATGAGGTTTTTCAGGTCTCAACAGATCCACTGGTAAATGTGACCAAGGAAATATAATCTCAAAGGTCTTTTCCAACCAAGATGATTTTGTGATTCTGTGATTTGAGAGGAGTCCTGATCCCACCCTTCCCTTCATGGCACACATCAGTAGCAGTGGATAAACATGAGCACATCTCTGTCAGTATCTTGGGAGGACTTTTAGTTGCCTTTAATTTGCTTAAAGCTCTGGTAATTCTGGACCAGTGCATAAACTGTGTAGAGAGCAAGCAGACCACACTGCAGAAGCTGGATGTAAATTCATTCCTGAGGGAAAAAGGAAACATAATTCACACTCTTCAGTCTCTTGTGAGTGCATTTAGTGACTCTAAATGCTTTGCAATGGGGAGTGACCACGTCTGTGTAAGCCACGCTGGCTGGGGCAGATGATGGAAGCCTTTTGATGGGTTTAGGCTGGTCTCATTTGGCTGCTGAACTGCAGTGTCTGAAGTTTTCAATTTCAATCATTGCTGCTGCTGTTGATTAATTTTGATGCAATTCCCCTCCCAGTGACACAGCAGCAGCAGAGAAGGACTGGGCAAGGTGTAAGACAAAGCTTCAGCTCACAGTTTCTACCATCTCATAAATTTTAGGGCTTTTGCTTTTTCAGTCCTTTTTAGATGTAAGATCAGAGGGGAAACTGCCCAGAGGTACCCCTTGGCTGCATTCATAAAACTGCCCAGTCAGAGCAGGGGAAATTCTTTTCTCAAGAGGAAAAAAAAATACAACACTAAAGCCAAAATGGTAAAGACCTGAATAAAAAATGGGTTTTCTGTTCAGAGATGCTGCTTAGCACTTGGTTTCGATGCTTGCTGAATTGATTAACATGCTGTTGGTCACTCAGGCTCAGACAGTGGTGCCCAGGACACCTTGTGATGTCTGATAATGAGGAGGAAAACCCTTTGTGACCATTCTGTGCACCTGGTACTGCAGCCTGGCCCTGACATGTGCCTTAACTCAATGAAGCATAAGCCTGGAATAATAACTTCCTTCATGGAAAAACATGCTCAATTAGCTGCTCAAAAATGTGCATGAGGATGGACAGTTTTCAGTCTGAGTCTCTGGTAAGGAAGGATTTGCTGGCTGAGATCTGAATCCTTCACGTGTGTCTGCACAGCGATTGCTCTTTCTTTTTAACTCCTTTACTTTGATTATTTGGGGAAGTTTTGAGCACTTTTAAGGGGTGTGCTGGAAGATTCCAGTGGAAAGATGGAAATTCCACAAGGAGCCAATGTCTTTTAACTTGATACAGTTCTGTGAGCACACCAAGGACCCAGGACCAGTGTGCTTTGTCACTGCCTTTATTTTCAAGGTTTCTCCTGCTAGTGTCCTGAATAAAAAATTAAAGGATGAAAATACAAATCATTGTTTTTAGTCCAAAGCCTTCCTACTGTTGTGCTTATCCAACTCCTGCTACTGGGAGGTGTGGAGAGAAATTGGTTTTCCTTCTTTGTTCTCCACAGAGGGATTTGAAACAAATTCCTCTACAGTTAGAACTGGAACTGGAACTATTATTCTGATTTATGAGCATGTTTTTCAAACCCATTTGGTCACTTTAGGGGAGCCTGGAAGGCAGAATCACAGATAAATCAGCTGACAGTCAAAATCTGATCAATGTGGCATCCCACCTCTGTGGAAGAAGAATATTTGGGGTTTTTGTTGGGCATCAATTTCCAGTTGGGAAGTTTGTGCTTTTTCAGACCTGTATGAACTTAAATGTAGTACTGGAAGTATGAAAAAGGGTGAAAAAGCTGTGGGCTTTTGCTTGGGAGCACTGAAGAAGCACAGACTATAAAAACCTTTATTTCTGAGACTACTCACTGAAGCAATTTTGTGTTTTTCCACAGTGCCAGCTGAAGTACACAAGAACAGCTCCTGATTTATGTCTTTTATTTTCTCACACAGAGTGATTGGGCTTTCTTTAATAGGAAGAGGAAGAAGGCAACCTGAGAGACAGGCAAAGTGTAGAAATATGATAAAACTTGTTAATAGTTCACCAGAAGGGAGCAGAGCAGTGGTGGCTGCCCAGTGTCCAAGGGCACAAGAGGGTGCTGTGCACTCAGCACATCACAGCCAAACCCCAGGTTACTGTTGCTGACTGATGCAAATAAACGGTTTTAAATAGTAAAGCTTTAATATTTTTTTTTAGATAGAAAGCTTTGCTTTCTTCCTGCTAGTCAAAACTGCACAAAATGTTTGGCAAGTGAATGAAGCTTCAAAAGGATTCAGAAGAATTTCTGTGCTGTGAGGGAAACAGCTGAGAAACAGAAATAAGCAGAAGCTAGAAAAGACAAAATTAAACAGGAAATGTTGCACAGAGAGAGATGGGTCAGGAAGAAAGTCTCTGAAATCAAAGACAGCATAGAAAGGCATCAGCCCATGGCAGGCACTGCAGCTGGGCCTGTAGAGCACAAGATCAGAGCTGCCACACATGGGAAGAGAAACTCTTGTTTCCCTGGGAGAGGAATGACAAGATTTGTCTTTACAAACAAGCAGTGGGTCTGCTAAAACTGGCACTGAGGGATAAGAGAAACCACGGGAAGGATTCCACTGATTGACGAATGGAAAAGAAGATATTTGCCTTTACAACAAACTGTAGGTTTGCTGATAAATGAAACTGGATATTGAAAGATGAAAGAAACAATGGGGAAACTCCATGAATTCCATAAGAATTAAAAATGAGGGGGGGTTATACATTAAAAGGGGAATTTATGGTATTAGGCATTCTGTGAAGTCTGCTCCTCTCGAGTACCTCAGCCAATGGGGAAAGAGAGTGGGAAATGTGGCCAGGAAATTGGGATAAAAAGGAGGCTGCATCCTCTGAAAATTTGAGAGACCCCAGGGGAAATGCCCCATGGCCTCTCCCTTTATTGGAATAAAGTCAAAGGACTCCTCTGTCTCCTTTTTGGACACAAACCTCTGGTGTTTGTGGATTCATTTTCCTAACACCTGGCTGCTGTGGGAGCAGGGCTGATGCTCCACAAACCTATGGAATACCTATCCCAAAATATCCAGAGCCTGACAGGAATCCCTCATCTCTTGCCAAGCCTTTCACAAAGCTCTCAGCCAGGAGAAGTGCTCAGGCTCTGTGCAGGCATTGCCAGCTGCACAGGAGTGTGCAGAGCACACTCTGAGTGTGTTCAAGGGTAACAGGGAAGGGATGCAGGTGAGCACTGAGCAAGAGCAAGGTCTGCTCTGTGCAGAAAGGAGTGGCAGTTTTAGCAAGGGCTGGTGGAGTTCTTAGGGAAGCTGTGTCCTTTTCCACCCCTGCCACTAGCATGTTCTTGGAACTTTCACAAATTATGCCTTATTGTCTGTAGTCTCCCATCTGTGAAGGCTGAGGCATCTTGGAAATGAAAATGTCACATCCTGATTCTGTGCACTTGATACAAGAAGTGGGGGTCTGCAGAGGAGGAGCCACAGAGATCCTCAAATCCTGTGAATAAATACCTGCTCTTAATAGAGAGCTGAATCTCTCCATATAAAATTACATTCCTAAAGACATTAAACCAGTTCTGCTTTCCTGTGTTAGAAACATCTTTATCTCTGACCTAAAGCCTGAGCTAAATTAGGGGCAGAAAACCAGTAGATTGCAGCAGGAGTGATTGTTTGCAAGATACAGCCTTATGAGTTTAAAAAGCATCAGCTCTGCATGAGAAATAGCAGTTGCAGTTACTTCTTGATGCCAATTCAATGAATCCTGACCCCAAGAGTTATTTTGCATGTTTGGGTTTTTCTAATCGGAGGTAGCCAGTCAAACTGCCACTTCCCCTGTAATTTAAATGTTAATATTTTAAATAATCACTTCAGGAATTTATTTTGGGCTTTGGTTTATAGAGGCAGTTGTGCCCATTTCTTTCTGGGTGGTGTTTTCAAAGTAATTTAAGAAAGGCAACTGGAGCAGATGTGTCTCTATGGGAGGGATCTAGAGGCTGTCTCAAGGTGGTTTAGCTAAAACACCTTTGAATTAGAAGCAGGGTGTGTTGCAAAATGTGAGAAAGGTGCTCAAATAACCCTTGGCATGTTCCTTTCCCAAGAGCAGAGCAGGGAAATGCTGAGGCTGGAAGGGAACTCTGATCCCCTGCTCAAGCAGGGTCAGAGCAAGTTTGCCCAGTGCTGTCCCCAGCTGGGTTTTGTGGTGATATTCATCCTTTCTGGGAAGCCTGGCCACCCTCACAGTAAGAGAAGTGTTTCCTTGTGTTCTGATGGTTCTCAATCTGTGCCCATTTCATCTTTTTCTGTCAGTGGTGCTGCTGAGAACAGCGTGGCTCCCTCTTTGTTCCCTCCCAGCCGTTCAGTGTTTCCAGGTAGGCACTAAAGGAGGGGTGAGGGATGCTGCTTTCATTGTTTGAGTTCAGGCACAGGAATCTTGGAGGAAAGGCTTTCTGAGAAGGAAATTTTTATCTCCTATTCTGGATGAAAGATACTCTGAATCCAGTTACAAAATATTACCTTAAATCGAAATCTCTGGCCTCTCTCTGACCTAAGAATGAGCTTGCCAAAGGTGTTTCACTTTGTGCTCTTCTCATCAGGATACAGGCACCCAAACACCATCTGTCTCTAGGAAAGCCTTCCACCACAGCACCCAAATACCATCTGTCTCTAGAAAAATCTTCCATCACAGCCCATAGGTGTGACCCCAGCTCTCCAGCCTCTCTGCTTGCACACCCTGCACAAAGAGGGAGGGATGGAATTAAAAGCTGAGCGTGTGGCTGGCTGAGGGCTTGCCTTTGTGGGTGTGGGTTTGAGGATGCCACGAGAACACAGATGCCTTGTTGCAAAATCATTTCTGCTGTCCCACAGGAGACAAGTACATCCACTGTCAAATGTTTCAACCCCCTGAAAATGAAGAAAACCTGTTCAATTTTAACCAGCTAAAGATTTGATCCACATTTTGCACTTTTATGTGGCCCAACAGACATTACTGGTGCTGAGGTAGAAAGTAGTTTTTTGGGTCATTAAAACAGGAAGGAAAAAGCCTCTCTCTTTGGAGACCTATTTCTTGTTGCTGCTGTATCTTATCCTTGGTTAAAAGACACTGTTATTTAGATAATGTGAACAGGCTTGCTCTAATCACTGAGGAATCCAGGAACAGCACAAAGCAGAGTTCCTTGTCTTTGGGCTCCCCCTTTCCGCTCCCTGTTCTACAAATGAAAGGGAAAACTGTCCTCAGCAGGATGCAGGACACTGCCTGACCCTGGCTTGCATTTCCATGGCTGTTGGTCACCTTGATGAGGCTCCTGCTAAGAAGCACAGTAAGTGATCTCATCTGGGGTTTTTACCTGAAGGGCTTTTTAAGCAGAAGCTGTTGCTGTCAGAGTCACAGGATCAGGTGTGATTTCCCCTTTGCTGGAATATACAGCAAATATTCAAACAGGCTCTGGGCTTTTTTTAGCTCACAAAAGCAAGGGAGTCCTTTGAAAGATCCTCCCTGTACCCAATCATCGCTTTCCTCACCCTGTGCAGCATCATAATATTCTGGCAGTGTAAATCCTCACATTTGCCTCCCTCCCTCCCTCCTCCCTCCCCCTCCAGACTGCTGCTATCGGATCTGTGATGATATGTGATCTCCTGGATACAATCAGGCACACACACAAGTACCAGGCACTCCTGCTCAGCTGAGCAAAATGTCTTTCTCCTAGAAGTGGTGCTCATCACAGCCTTCAGATCCTTGACGATGTTGCCATGCTTTCCTTCCTGCCTCCTGCCTTTTGCTGGCTTTGCCTGCCTGCTTTTCCTGCCCGGGGGTCATCTCTGCCCTGCTGTCTGTAGCTGTATGGACTACCACACCATAGACTGCCGGGATCAAGGACTCCCGAGTGTTCCTAATCCCTTTCCATTGGATGTACGGAAACTTCTTATAGCTGATAACAACATTCAGGCGATACCAGCTGACTTCTTTATATTTTATGGAGACCTAGTCTATTTGGACTTCAGGAATAACTCCCTCACCTCTTTAGAAGAGGGCACTTTTAGCAGTTCTACCAAACTGGTGTATTTAGACTTAAGCTACAACAATTTAACACAGCTCGATGCTGGGATATTCAAATCAGCAGAGAAACTGATAAAATTGAGCCTTGGGAACAATAACCTGGTGGATGTGGACAAGGCTGCTTTTGAGAACCTGGACCAGCTCCAAGTGTTAGAATTGAATGACAATAACTTACAGAGCCTAAACGTGGCAGCCCTGGAAGCGCTGCCCTCCCTGCGGACCATCCGCCTGGAGGGCAACCCTTGGGTCTGTGACTGTGACTTTGCCAATCTTTTCAGCTGGATACAGGACAATGCATCCAAGCTCCAGAAAGGTAAAAGCTCTGTGGCTCTCAGTGCAGTCTGTGTGTCCGTGTGTGGCTGCTCCCATTGTCTGTGTGCTGCCTGCAGTTTGCTCAGGCTGTAATTGCATGATTTCAGCAAACCAGCCCGTGAAATTCCTGCTGGCTTCTTTTAGCAGCAGGTCCTCCTCCCACTTTAGAAATAAAATTTAAAAATTAAGCCCTAATAATTTTGATTTATAGACTAAACTTGCATAGCCAGTGAAAGAGCCTTTTCAAATTCATTCAGCCCAGAGCTGGTTCTCTTCCAGACTTCATTTTCTCTCTGGTAAATATATTTTCTACAATAAGCTCTTTGAGCAGCTAAATATTCTGTGCCAGCTCCTTAGAAAAACTGCTTTTCCTCTTTTTACTCATCAGTTATGAAGCTGCTGCAAAAGAGTTAAGTCCCCATTTTATGCAACTGTGATTGTCAGCCCCTTCCTGGAAGTATTTTGTTGTGATGCTCTTTGTTTGAAGCACTTCAGCATCTCAATTTGGGCTCTTTTCATTGAAAAAGCACAGCTTCCAATACGGGAAATAAATTGAAGTGGCTTTAGAACCCCTCAAAATGCAAGATATATAATCCTGGTATTTGAGCCAGTAATTTTTAGAAAGGCACAGGGCGGGGGGGAATCAAAGTGTTAAGACTGCCATATCTAGGGAATTCAGACTCTTGCTCCACATGTCCCTCCAGACCCCAAAGCCTCTCTTAATCCAGATTTAGCAGGAGATCATCTCATAGTTCATGTCTCCCAACAAGCACCAGGGCATAAACTCCTGCCACTGAGCAGCACCAGCTGCTCCCAAAGGCAGATTGCTGGGAGCAGGGAAACTTCAGGAGGGTCCAGAGGGGACAATTTCCACAATCCCAGGCTGCTCCAAGCCCCATCCAACCGGGCCTGGGACACTTCCAGTGATGGGGCAGCCACAGCTGCTCTGGGCACCCTGTGCCAGGGCCTCCCCACCCTCAGAGGGAAAGATTTTTTCCTCCTATCCCATCTAAACCCACTCCCTGTCAGTTTGAAGCTGTTCTATGCCCTGGCACTCCAGGCTCAGACTCTGCAGTTATTCAGGTTCTTCCCATGCTTGTGACCTTGGGTAGCATCTTCCTAATACACTCATCTACGTTGTCCTGAATATTCTGAGCTGTAGGTCAGCTGTTTTAAGGAAGAAGTGATCTGAGGAAAAAGGGTTGGATTTTTTCCTCTCTGTCTCAGTGAAACTTTAATCTGGATTCTTTCTAAACCAAACCTCTTATCCCACCTTTCCTGATGTTTTAGCTAAAGTTTGCTCAATTTGAATCAGGTATTTGGCTGTCTCTTATGCTAAACATGAGTTCACACAGCAGTTCACTTTCCCCAGGCTTTTATTGAACTTCCTGGGTGTTCCTCTTGATCCTGACTGAGCCTGCTCAGTTTGAGTCTGTCCTACCTCTTTCTCTGCTGCCCCCTCAGTGATTTAAAGTGTATCTGAGCTTATGTCTGGACATCTCAAGTAAGTGAGCTTTCCTTTAGCCCTGCCAGTTTCCCAGTGTCTTCCAAGCTCAGAGATGCTTTTCCACATTCCAACGTTTTCTCCCATCCACAGCTTTGTTTTGGCCAAATAGCTGAAAAATGACCAGCTTATCCTGATCTTCTAAACTTTAACTAAGACTTGATCTGGGGAGGCAAAGAGGGAAAGGAGCAAATATTCAAGGGGTTGATTTGATCCCTGTAAGGATTTGGATTTGTTGCCTGGAGTGGGTCCCCTGCTCTCTTTGCACCCAGCCATGCCAGGGAGAGATGTGCAGGGATGCAGAAAAGCATCATCAGGGCTTCCTGTGAGCTGCTGCCACAAAAACACTCACTGTCTCCTTTAATAAAGCACCACAACATTCTTCACCAAGGTGGCTGCAAAACTGACCCCCAAAAGGCAAGTCTGTCTCAAGGACTTTTTGAAACACAGGCCACAGTTGTGTGTCTTGCAAAACAACTTTTGGAAAGTCAGAGTTAAATTGTTGGAATTATGATTTGATTGTATTTTACAGCCAGTTTCCAGTTTTTAATGATGCCATAACATGATTCCCATTAGGAACTGATTAAATTAGTGTTACTTGTCTGGTTTTACTTATCCAAGACCACGCTTGCCTGGCCTTTCCTGGGAATAGTGGGAAGGACAACTCAACAAACACTGAGCATTCAGACTCCCTGGCTGCTCCTGACAGTTCAGTAAAGCTGGAGATGAAGGATTCTTGCAGAAAACACACCAGGATAAGTAGGGCAGCAGGCTTTCTGTCTGGAAATACAGGAGGAAAGATAGGGATGCCTTTCCAGGGCCCAAGAAAAGATCTTGGCTGCTTCTGCTTTGGAATTCTGCAGCAGCTCAAGGGTTTGTGTACACACGGCTGGGAGAAGGAGATTTGCAGACAGATTTAGGGTCTGGGCATTCATTTAGGTTCCTCCCTTTGAATGACACTCAAAGTAGTTGAATGTGCCTGTCTGAGGGGAGTCCCTCAGTAACTGAAATATTCACTGAGCCCAGCCTGCTCCACCTCTCACTGCAGCACTGCAGGGAACTCAGCAGCCCAAGCTGCCCTTGGCTTGTGCAAAAGAAATACCAAGCTCATTTAAAAAGGGGAGTTTAGTCTCTGTGAACTGAAATCTGGATAATTGATCCTGAAGCTCTGTCCCTCTGTAATTAAGGTTTCTGGAGGACTCAGTGATCTGAACAAAGCCGTACTTCAACTCATTAGTTTTGCAGGAGTCAGGTCCATTTTCCTCCTGGCACAGCACCAGAAATATCTTGTAAAGTTCTAACTTCTGCTGACCTGCCTGCCCAGCTGGCTGGAAAGGCTCTGCCCAGCTGAGCTGCCTCTGCTCATCCAACTTGTCGCTTCACACAAACACCTGGGATTTCAATAATTTCACAGATTTCAGCATTTATTCACCTAGCCTAAATTTTAAATAAAGGCTTACTTGGCATTAGGAGAACACCCTCCCCAGATGATACCCTCATCCGGGCAAATTTGCAGGCAGACTTATTAAAAAAACTGAACTAAAATTTTGCAGTTAAATCTAGCACTTTAAAACAGCAAACACCTTTCTTTTTTAGCATAAAGAGATATTAAATCCAGCATTTTCTTCATACTGAAAACAAAGCTACAAGTTTCCCCTCTGAGCTGGTTAATAATTGATTAAAAACAAATTAGTGAGCATAGTGCAAAGAAGGCAAAAGAAATGTGAAGAGAAGTGGGATGGTGATGAGTAAAAAAAATAGAAAAGTTCTTTTTCCTGGAGAAGACAGTGTTTGCTGTTGGTCCCAATGGTTAAGTACAACACTTCTAAAGATTTTCTGTAGAAGGATGTTTGGTTGTGTAGACATTTGTTAGACCTGAGTGGCACATGGTGACAAAAGGTTCATATTAAACCCTTCCCATCAGGAGGAGTATGGCTATTAAGAATACAGAAATCTTTTTTGGAAATAGAAGAGTTGCTGTTAGATCTTTATGCCTAAAAACATAAGCACGAAAACTTTCATAGAAGATTTTATTCCATGGGGCCATGAAAACTTATAGAACAAAAAAAAAAAAAACCTTAAAAGAACCAATGCCTATGTTGGTCTACAAAAATAAACTCAGGAACTTCTCGTATTGGCCAGGCTTTCTTCTGCTTTCAGAGCTTGTTGTTCATCACATTTATCTTGGCTAAAAATGCACTTTTTTTCCTCGTCTCTTAACCTAGTTCTTTTAGTAATACTGCTTGAAACTCAGGGCTCAGCCAGCAAAGATTGTCACTGGTGCAGATGACCTACAGAGCAGAGGGTTATGAACCTTCAATTTCAGTGTTTAAATACAAAGGGCTTTGATGGAATAAATTTTAGCTGAAATGTCTTGTTTAAAATTAGTGCAAAAGACATTTCTTGAATCTCTCTGAGGATCCCATCAGGAAGAAGGGACTGGATTCAGATAAATGTCTGTAACAAAGCAATAATGCAATCTGCAATGGCCACATTGAAGGGATTTGTTGACGTTCCCATTGCTGATTTTTATTTTCTGTGAACATGTTTTGGGCAGCTGAGCCTGTGACCTTGTTTGTTAATGACTAAGGCATTTTTAACATTACTTTTAATTAGAGCTTAAGTATTCTTAGGAGTGTGACTGTAGTGTCTCCTTCCTGTCATCTTGCCCTAATTTTGCTTTTTACTTCCTTTCTTCCCCTTATCTTTGAGAAGTTGTATACAGTTTCTGGGATTAATTAATTGATTTGTTTAGTTATTTAAGTTCCCCACTTTGCAGGAATGAAAAATTTTGCTGCTCTCTATAAAAACAGTACTAGAAAGACTTTCAGCAAAAGTTTAGACTGAGCATTTTTATGGGTAGCCTTTGTACATTTGTATTTCCAGGAAGATTGGAAAAACTCCTTCAGAAGTGGCCAGAGACAGAATTCCAAATAGATTTGTGCTGTGATAAATAAAATAGATGTTCTGAATGTCAGAAATTGAAGTAGACAAAGCTGAGGTGAGGACTGGTGCTCAGGGCTCATTTGATCAACTGTTGCACCAGTTTGGAAAGTTGTGGGCAGCAGGTACACATTTCTGAGATATCCCCAGAGGGTTTTAGTGTCAGCACTGACACAGATGTTGTTTAGCTACTTGAAAGGTTTCTGTAGCTTTCAAGATCTCTTCAGAATGGATGGAGAAATAAATTCTGGTCAAGTGGCATATTTGCAGATAAAGCCTGTCTATGCAAAAAAGGAGAAGGGTGGCAGTGAGCGGGGGTAGGAAAAAAACCAAGAGCAGGTGACAGTGAGGCTGTAAGCAGGAAATTCAGACTGGATTCAATCCTAAAAGAGAAATTCAGAAGTGAATCTGTGTAGTGAGAATCATAACATATAATCATTGAGGTTGGGAAAGACCCCCAAGGCCATTGGGTCAAATCTGTGCCTGGTGCCCACCTTGTCCCCAGAGCTCTGAGGGACACCTCCAGGTGTTCCTTGGACACCTCCAGGGATGGAGACTCCAAACCTCCCTGAGCAGCTCAGCCAAGGCCTGAGCACCCTTTCCATGGAGAAATTCCTGCTGGTGTCCAACCTGAGGCTTCCCTGGCCCAGCCTGAGGCCGTTCCCTCTCCTCCTGTCCCTGTTCCCTGGGATAAGATCCCGAATTCCCCCTGGCTGCCCCTCCTGTCAGGAGTTGTACAGAGCCACAAGGTCCCTCCTGAGCCTCCTTTTCTCCAGGCTGAGCCCTTCCAGCTCCCTCAGCTGCCCCTTACAGGAGTTGCCCTCCAGACCCTTCTAGACCCAGAAGAATGGAATGGTTTTTCTAAGCCTGTTTAGATATTCCATGCCATGAGGTTACCATCCCTTGCTTCTTGGCTCTTCCTATGATCCCATTCCAATCTGAGATCTATTGCATAACCTATTCTATAACTTAAACAATCTCTTATTTCACTAATGCAGGCCTTTAATGGGTTTAACAGAAAATATTAAATATTTTCTTCAAAACAAAGCATAATAACGACACGAGAGGACGGGTTCTGTTTAACACTTGAACCAACAGCCAGCAAAGAAACTGAGAGTTTTACAAGTCCTCTTGACTTATCAGTCTTTATTAGCACTTATTTGTTCATCTGCTGTGGAGAAAAAGCTCCTTAACTCCATGTACCAATATAGAACCTGAGCGAGCTGCAGTGAGAAAGGACAGGCTGTTCTGTCCATTGCAACCATCAGCTCTCCCCCAGTATCATGCACATGCTCCCACATCACCAGGACAGAACAGAAGATCTGTGTGTCTGGAAAGGAATTAAAAGCCCTAAGACATTTCACACATTCAGCAGCTTTTATCCCGCTCAAGCAGAAACTCCTCACAGAAATTATATTCCTTAACAAGCGCATCAAATCTGTTTCTATATATACACATATATAAATATATAATTTGATCTCCCAGACATTTTCAGTAAAATGATCTGACTGCCACTGGCTTTTCACTCTGTTTCTTCCCTCCTACAGTTATTTGGAGTAGTTCCATCTTTCTTTATTTGAAGATGTGAGGACAACATTTGCAGATGTGAACACCTGATGTTGAACTTCAGGCATTGAGACAAACTGCTAAGTACTCTCCAAAGCTGTTCTGCAAATCTTTAGGGCATTTGGTCATAAAGTTTTACTTAGGGACCTAAATCTAGGCTTCAAGTTTTTTAATCTTTACTGTTCTGATCCCTCAAGGCTATTTTCAGTGAAATCCCACATCAGAGGCAATGCCTCTCTCATTGCTTATTAATACATCCAAGACATTTGTGACAGTGTTTAAGGAGACTAAGGCAAACCATAGCTGGGAGCAAAATACCACACAAGGAACAACATGCCACATTTAAACATTTCAAATCTGTGTCAACTACATTCAGCAACATGAGGCAACAGCTAAATTCCACCCAAAAGGTCAAACACCAATTTTACTCTAAAAAAAAAGCCTATGGTAGTGCTCTTATATTTACTGTATCTGTAGTAGGGAACACGTGTGCATGCACCTCATTTAAACATTTATGGTTCAGATATTCCTGTGGATGTATTTCCATACATCCTAATGCATGTCCAGTGTGCCTTTGCATTACCTCATCCTGCTGTCCATTGTTGAATAGTAGGAAGCTCTTTGTCCTGCTACCTGCTTTTTGTGAATTCTAAAAGACCCCAAAAGAATTGAGGCTTCTTTTTTTCATTTCTTTCTCTTTTTTTCTTTTCTTTTCTTTTTTTTATTTAAACTCAGCATCCAAAATTCTAGCTGGGAAATCTCTGTCTGCTAACAGATAGACCATAACATCAAAATGGTAATGAATTCCAGAGGTTATCCAATCAAAGATGTATTTAACACAGGGATTAGAAATAAGCAGAGACAGAAAGACACAAGGAGTCCTTCAAAACAGGGCCAAGTGGACCTGGAGAAAGTGATGCCCTTGGTGCTTGTCTTTAGCTGGAGCAGTACAACCCAAAACTGATGGTGCAGCAGGGCAGCACTCAGCATATCCAGGGAAAACCCCTGGCACAGCCAGGAGCAGGCAATGTCAGTGCACTCGATGGTTTAAAAACTCCTGGTCACAAGAACCTGTGAGAAAACGTGGCTGGATTATGGCTACAAAGTCCCAGCAGGGTCCAGATAAATCAGGGCCTCTGGGTTTTTGTGGGGGTTTTGAGATGGTGAGATCAGCCCAGTTATAACTTTGGGCCATTAGAGCATTGCTGGTCTCTTTTCAGTAATTTGCAAGGAAATTATTCATTATTTGCATGCAGACTGGTTTTGGGCTGGTTCCGTTTTCTAGGAGGTTCAGTTTTACAGGGCAAGATTTCATCCTGGGCATAGACCTGAACAGAAACAGACTCAAAGTGGTTTTTAGGATCTAGCAGCAGACTCACTGCCTGTGATTTATTGTCAGGGTTTGAGTGCTGGACTTGGTGGAGTTGTACTCCTCCAATATAAGGGGTTCAAAGTCATATTGTCCTGAAACCTGTTTGGAATTTCATTGAAATAACTCTACCTGGAGCCCTCCTGCATCACTTCTTTATGAAAACACTTTCTTTTTCTTCTTTTTAAGAACCCACCCCTCCTTTTAACATTATGGTTCTGGAATTCCAGCATTTTCACTTCCCATGTTACTTAGACAATCTTCTCCTCAGGGTTCAGACCTGTATTTTCATCCTTGTCTTTCCAGAGCTGAGATGAGTCTGTGTAGAGCCCAGCACCTGTGCCTTGCCTGGCCCCTCAGAGCAATCAGCACCAGTGCAATTCATCTGCTCCTTCTGATGACATAGCAGGAGGATACAGGGTGTGTGACATTGTCCTTGGGACAGCTGGAGTCATTACAGATAATGGGATGGCCCTGACCAAAATAACCCAAGCTGGGTATTTATAGCACACTCACACTTGTTATTTCATTTACAGTTTTGTTTGGTATGAAGAAGCAACTCCTTGAATATGTTGTGGGGGCAATGAGGTAGATATATATAACTGTCATCAAAGGCTCTCTTGCTGCAGCCAAGCACTAAATATCAGGCTGCTTTGAGATGCCCTTTACAAGAATCCTGGCTGGTCTTTTAAAAGAATAAATTCTACAGAATAAATAAATAATAAAAAATACAGACACTACCCCCCCACCCCCCCAGTAAACCATAAAAATCAATACTATTCAAGTAAAAGTGTGTGAAAGCAGAGCTCTGAGGTTAAATGACATCCTCTGTCCTCTGTAGGTTCTGTGATTTGATTGAGCCAGTCTAGATGCAACAGAATCACACAAAGGAAAAAAAATCTACACTCTATAATTAATACTGGTAACTTTCTACAAACCCTTCTTTAGTTCACTGTGCCGAGGGTGTTTAATGCCCTGGAATTGCTTCCTGCCCAAGGAAAGCAGAAAGATGGATCCATTGCTGGGCACCAATGGAACAGGACAGGTACAGACCAGCAGTTCTCTGGACTCTCATGTCGTAAAAACAACTCATTTGTACATAAAGAAAAGCCAGGGCTGTGTTTCTGTGGAAGGAAGCAGATGAAATGGGTTTGTCCATTTCCCATCTTTAGCAAGTGTGTGACCTGCAAGTGATGGTGTTTTCAGGTGAAGAGCTGGAAGCTCTGGTACAACAACCACTGCATCAACTTTGGAAGAAGAAATTCCTTGTGCCATGGGAGATAGAACTGCTGGTCTTACAGCTGACTGTTCCAAATGAGCAGTCTGTTCCAAATTCTCTTTGGAGTCCAAAGAAAAGCTTGTTTGGCTGTGCTGGGTTTTCCAACAATGTTGATTCAAATTAAATTGATAAAATCACGGACAAAGACCCTCTAAGTAGTTAAAGTTAGAAAGAGGTATGTTTTATTGTGACGTCGGGTGGCATGGGAGCAATCTCCTAAATACACCTGTGCACCTCACAAAGCTCTAGCACTCTTATTTATTTACCAAAGTTATGCATACTCAAAATGCTTATACATGTGCATAATCTCAGCACCTCCCATTCCCTGCTTTGTATTATAATGAGGCTAGAGACCTGAGCAATTCCTCTCTCCAGCTGGGTCAGTGGTCTTTGAAATGAGTCAGTGGTCTTGAAAGATGAAGTCAGAGAGTTTTCCTCGCAGTGACCTTTCTACATTTATAAATGCTGGCAGGCTTATGTGACTTTTTGGCACAGTCCAATCTTCTCTTGGTTGGTTCCAACAGTTTCTGTGTCCAGGTGCCATCATGGCTCCAATGATTACAATGGTCCATTTATCTCATTTCCTTCTACAAACACAACTAAAACAAGCAAATACACACTATGGCTTAAGCATCTAATAATTATTAACTCACCTTTACTCTTCTAACTTAAATCCTAATCAATACAAATTGCTTCTACCCCTTAACTGAAATCTTAACTCTTTAAATTCTTAACTCAATGTCACAACTCAGAGAAGCATCTGCAGGGCGATATGGGCAACTGAATAAATGAACCAATGAACCAACTGAACCAATATGATTTCCACAGAAGCCATTTATTGTTTATTGTTTACAATAAATCCCAGTTATAGTTTCTAGCTCTACTGCCCACACGTGCAGGTGTCTGTTGATTGTTCAGCCACTTGTCCATCAGGAGGGCACACATCCTTCAGGGCACCCAATTGGTTTAGTGTCCATCATCATGCCAGGTGTCCTAAATCTAAGTTTTACATTCTTTACAAGCAAGTTCCCAGGCTCTTTGTTCTATTTTTCAGTCCTGCTGTTGTCTCAGTAACCTTGATGAATTCCTGAGAACCCTAAAAGTAAGACTGCAGGTGGTTTGTTATTTATAAACAGTTTGGCTGGTGCATGGGAATGGCCTGTTATACAGATGCATTGCTGCAAGCATCCACCCAACAGGACTGACTGATCAACGTTCCTTTCCCTCAGTCACTGCCCTGTGCTTCCACGAGCTCTGCAGCCAGTCCAGCCTGCCCAGCACAGCTTTAGGGACTGCCCTGTGTGTGGTTAGGAGAGCTCAGCTCATTCCTGGCTTTTGGAAGAGGTGGCACATACACAGCATGGCTGAAGCCACAGCTGGGAGCCAGAGAGGCCCCTGCACTGGCCCCTGCTCTGTGGTGCTGTATTTCATCTGCTGGCATCTCTTATTCCCAATAACTAAGGACTCTCTAAAAACTTGAGGCCACAGAAACCTGTTGGGCTGTCACAGAACAAAGCAAGTAGTAAATTCCCACCTAATCTATTTGGTTTGAGAACATAACCTAGATACCAGCACCCATGGCTACATGGAGAGGAGCATCTTTATTTCTCCTTATTTTATAATGACTCTCAAAATCCTTGCAGTACAATGATTCTTGTAACAAGAAATACTCTCTAAGTGCCTTGATGTGTTGCAGATCCTTTGCTGTTTGCATCATGTGTGTTGTGATGTGAAGTAAAAGCATCAGGGAAATAGGAATAGAGCTCACAGTGCACAGGGTCAGCTTTGATCCATGGCAGAACTGCTCCTTTCCATGTCTGGGATCCTGGGCAAGTGCTCCCATGGTAAGTTATCCCTAAAGCCAAGGGCTGCATTGTGTAGAACTGCTCAGGACAAGAGTTTTCTTTTGGAGTCTTCTTTGCTCTCTTTTTTTTCAATATCTTCTTCTTCTACTTCCTCCCTTATCCAGATCTGATCTTCCATCCCATCACTCCAGCACAGAGGTATTTTAAATGGTGCCAGTTGAGAATTTCTTTTGCAGTTGGACAGAAATTTTAAAAGATGGAGTTGCTTATGGTCACCTGTGCCCTCTTTCTTTTGAGGAGCTTGCTGGTCTGAAAACTGCAGTTCTCAGGAGGTCTCAACTTCTGTTAGACAGATTTATTTTACAGAAACACAGTTGTACAGAAACTTGGTTTTTCTTGTGCTTGCTGCAAGTGAAATGGAATTTGTGTAGGTGCCATATTCACATTTGATGAAGGTTTTCCTGCCAAAATGCTGCTGTGATCTTTTCCTATTAGCAAGGAATTCCCTCTTAATGAGTTTGCAGTATGTTGCACTCATGCAACTGCTTTGATTACTATCAGGATTATACTTATTTAGTAAAAATTTTTTTACTTTTTAAAATCTGATTTAAAAGACACAGGTCTTGAAATTCCAGCCTATGGTTTTTCACTCATCCCTCATTTCTCATGGTTTTGAACAGGGAAGGATATCCATCTGTCCCCCATTTTGCTCACTCTGATTAATGCCTAGAGCTGCTGCTTCCAAGTCTTACTGAAATGCAAACATGATTTGGTGGCCAGTTGTTTGAGTAGGAGGGTTTGTGGAGGGAGCTCAGGCAGAGGCTGGAGGGGGCAGGTTTGCACCTCCTCAGTCTCTGTGTGCTCAGGTGCTCCAGGGCATCAGCTCGTGCAGAGAACAGGATCATTGCAGGGTCAGAGTTCCAGAAGTCTCAGAGGATGTTTGAAACCATGTAGCTCTTTCTCTTCCAGGTCAGTTCTGACTACAGGAGGTTTCACACATCTCCAGAGCAAGGTGTGCTTGTTCATCCTCTGCTGTACATGGCCAGTGCACTCCAGGCTCAGGAGAAGCAGTGTGGGTTTGGGCAGCAGTCTGCCTGCAGCCAGCCTTGGGCTGCTGACACTGGTGGGCAGCGCTCAGGACATCCCCAGGCAGCTCCTAGAGGAGCATGAGAAGGAGGGAAAGCCACAGAACTTTAGGCAAATACGGTCCAGGATGGCTTCTAGGGATCAAAATTTAATACAATCGTCATTACAAGGTCAAGTAGGTCACGGTGATAATTGGTTCCACAGTGGAATTAACTAAAATTCCTTCTCAAATCAACACAGCAGCTGGGCTGGGCTGGATCCAGACAGGGCAGCACCATTAACCCGAGGAGCCTGGGTTGTTTAACAGTAAAACATCACCCAGCACAGCTATCCAGCCACAGGAAAACCAGGATTCACAGATACAGCGGGAACCTTGTATCACCATTCCTCCTTCAAAGTGACATCGTGGTTGTGTGGCAGAGCTGTGGAAATGGAACATGAAATGCCATGTACTGTGTGTGCACACTGCAAGGCAGAGCCAGAACCAGGGAGAACACCCCGGGATCACCAGTAGAGAGGAAATGGCTCAAGTAACTCAGCAGCAGTTCTGATGTCAGTAACACACAATTCTTACATTTCCCTTTACATTCATGTCCTTAGCAGTGAGACAAAAGCTGCCTTGCCAGCAGCTCTACAGACTTAATTCACTTCAGTGCTGGTTCCATTCTAGCCCTGGTAATTCCCTCTCCTGATGTTCCCCCGTGGTGAATAAAGAGGGAGCTGGGTATATGCAGTGAGCTGTGTGCTTTTACTGCCCAGGATCCAACTGTATCCTCAGCACTTCTTAAATCTGGGGGGTTTTGCTTTCACTACAAAGAACTCAGCTCTGGGCATTCTCCAGTAATGCAGGGAGGAACAATATCTGTCAGTCTGCATGGCCTCAGGACAGCCAGAGAGAAAAGGTGGAAGCAGGACACAGACAAACAAGCATCCATTAAACTCAAACTATTGTTTGACCAGGAAAAAACCAAACAAACACAAAAACAAACTCTGGTTTGGAACTACATGGAAAAAAGTAATGTAGAAGGGTGTGGAGGGAACTTCAGTATCCCTCTTACCCTGTTTTGGAGTCAGAGTTTGTGTTCAGATGGAGTAGCTGGGAATTGCTTTCAGGTCTCCAGGTTTAGATGCATCCAGAGTTCAACATTCCCTTTTTAAATTCCTCCAAATCATGGTCCTAGATCACACCTGATCCCTGGAAGGCTGAAGGTGAAATAACTTAATTTCCAGGAGATGCTCAAAGAGGCTATGCAAAGGCTTTTGGATAGTGACAGGTTTTGTTCCATTTTCCCCTGAACATTGTACAGTCTCATAAACCTGGAATTAACCCTAAAACTTTTCTTCAGCCATTCAATCTCTGACCCAGAACAACAGAAGAATTCATCAATACTCTGCTGATTTGTTCCCCTTTCCTCTTCCTTGCAGGCCTCCATGAAATCCAGTGTTCCCTGCCTGTGGAGAACAGAAGGATCTTTCTGAACGAGTTATCTGAGGTCAGCTTTAGTGAATGCAAATTCAGTTTGTCATTGACAGACCTTTTTATCATCATCTTCTCTGGAGTTGCTGTGTCCATTGCTGCAATTCTCTCCAGCTTCTTCCTGGCCACCCTGGTGCACTGCTTCCAAAGATGTGCTCCCAGCAAGGACGACGACGATGATGAAGATGACAGTGAGGACTGAATTCAGTCAAAATCCTTAAGTTTCCTTGGTTTATCAGTTACCAGATCATCAGCCAAAGTCTATGAGGAAAAAAAAAGTAGAGCAAAAGCTTTAAACATGACTTAAACTCACAGTGTGTAAGGATCCCTTCCAGCCACTGCTGGTCACAGGCAGGAATGGCAGACCTGGGACTGTCACCTCTGCTTGCACATGTGCCCTGCTGCAATCAGGCTGGGTTGATTTCCATGGTCCTTAATCAAATACCACATTTAAACTTGAAGATTGAAGGGAAAAGGGGGAAAAGCCAAAAAAAGTTCCAGTGTTTTAAAAGATGAGTTTCCAGATTGTCCTGATGAGATGCAGATTCTTATGAGTGCTTGAAGTTTGTTCTAGATACACTTTGAACAGGACTGGATGAATGGAGATGTTTCAGGTTGAAAATACAGAAGCAATTCAAAATAGTATCCTTCCTAGATCTAACTACTGGGAGATCTATTAAAACTCACACAAAGTGCAGTTTAAATGATTCCTAGAATTGTAGAAAGCATGAGAAGAAGGTTGGCATTTTCCCCCTACAAAAGTTCTCCAGAAACATTCATCCTCCATTTAATGACAGCAATTGCAGGCACCATTCAGCAAAAAATATATATTTCTGTAAGTGAATATGATTCTGGATCTGAGTCATCCACTGCAGATGCCTGGCACTTCTTTGGTCATGGCACAAATACTAAATATAACATCCTTTTGCATTTTTAGATGCAGTGAAGTAAAGGATTTCCCTCCCCGTAATGCTCAGCACCAGTAACTGTTGCAGCATCCAGTCCATTTAGCTATTTTAAAGCACTAAGGGCTATATTCTGCTCCTGGTTATACTGGAATAACCCAAATGAGATGAACACCGTGATCCAAATTGGCAACTGTATAAACAAAAGTGAAATCTGGCCCAACATATTTCTGACTGTATTATAGATTTGTCAAAACTTGAGCTCTTCTATATGATGGTAGATATTTTTGTTAAAATTTAAAAAGACATTTATTACAAGAGATTTTTGGAATAGTGCTGGACAGCTTTTTAGGATAAGTATATTTTTAAAATATTTGTAATGGAAATATTTTTTTAAAGCTCCGTGTATTTAAATTGTTATCTAGAGTAGCTGTGAGGGCTTAAAGTAATGAACAACATAATAATAAGCAAGCTAAGGACTGTATGCTATTATAAAGTAATTAGAGCTGATAAAAAGTAGCATTTGTTTAACTACTGTAAATGCTATTATTTCTTTTCAAGAAGCACTCTTTGGTTAAAACACTGCCTTGCTCAGTAGGAGGGGTCGGGGGTGGCAGAGTTGGGCAGACACTTCCATCAGCACCCCCGGGATCCCCACCCAGCAGGATCAGCTGGAGTTCAGCGAACCCCGGTGTGTCCGTGCCTCAGCCCCAGCACTGCAGGTGCCCGCCACACCAAGGGCTCATCCCTGCCCGGTGTTTGGGGCTGCAGGGGGCGGGCTGAGCCCGGGCTGTCCCTGGGGATCAGCCCAGCCCTGCCCGGTGCAGCTCCGGAGTCGCTCCCTTGGCTGACAAGGCTTGCTCGGTGCGCTGAGGTCACAGCCAGGAGGAGAGCGTTTATTTCTGTGTTCAGTGCACTCACTGCTTCCATTTGTTAGGGTTATTACTTCTGAAAACACACTGAGACAGAATTAGGCAGGACAGTGAGAGGCTATTCTGTATCAATACTGTCTTACTCTATCACAATTCCTTCAAGAAAAATGAAATGACATGATTTTCACTGTGTAGTGTCATGATTATAAACAACACAAATATATTTATAATTTCAACCTGGGTTTTGATATTTATTTGTGTGTGGGAATGAAAAAGGACAAAAACCATGCCTGATTCACCTTTTACAAGGGAGGTTTTGTGGGGTGGTTGGGAACACGTTGCCCAGTGCAGCTCCTGAGGCACCTCCCTTTCCCACAAATACGGATCTGTTATCAACAGTTTTATATTTAGAGCTGTGCAAATTGTTCAGTCATGGAACAGGAAACTGGGTCACACTTTTTATGGACTCAAAACTTGCAACCTGTTAGCAAAATTTGATTTGTCCTAGCAAACTTCCCAGGGAGTCACCGGTGGATATTTCAGCAAACACCTTCCCTGCCCCTGGTAATGAATTCAAGGGTTTGTGTCATTAGCCAGGAAGGCTCAATAATTTTGGAGAGGTCACACACCAAACCCAACTCTTTTGGCTGGGCTCTGCTCTCACCTGCAGGTTCACCCTGCTGTGGTCTCTCAGAAGGCAGATGTGGGTTTGTTTATAGTTTGTAGCTTTTTGTTCAGCCCAACACAAAGCCCTGAAAGCTCTGGTTCTATTTGGAACATTGCACCCTCAGCACAGCGAGGAGCACACCAAGCTGACACCCACACAGCACAGCACAAGCTGGAGAGCAAGGCTTGGCAGAGCTTTATTTGGGGAGCTGCTATTCTGGATACTCCACAGCACCAAAGTGATTTTGCAGTGTAGGGGGTTTTTTTTGGATCAGAAACTTTCATGATATTTTTAAATTCTATTTTTCCCCACAAGCAATGCACATTTCAGAACTACTGAACACCTCCAGTTAGTAATATTGATTCATTGTAAGCACTAGCAGTTGCCAACTATTAATATTGATTTTGCATAACTCTGATTGCTAGTGAGAGAGTATTTGCATTTAGCTCTAACGGGGATTTTTCTAATTTTATGGCATCTTGAGAGCAAAACACTCTCCTGTTGGAATATTGCCAGAACTAGTGATCACCATAATGATCCCCTGCAAAACTTTGAGAGCCAATTTCATCACCAATAGAGAACGGCTTGAGGGCTGTGTTACTATTGAGTTGTAGCTCCACAAAGGTGTAACACAGAGCTAATCCCCCCTCCAGGTTTTGGGCATGGGGAGTGCTCCTGTGCAGGGATATTTCCGTGCCTGGGATGTGGTGAGCCTGCACTCCCTGCTCAGGCTGCAGTGACCCACATTGGGATCAGAGGAGTTTCAGTGGCGCCAAGTGAGAGCTGAATTTAGCTTCCCTTCTCTCCAGCAGCACTGCCTGTAGGTGATTAGAAATGTACTCTGCAAAGTTCTCCATTTACAATTTCCCTTCTAAAATAGCTTCGCTTTTGTGGTGCTCACTCTCACTGTCAGAACCGAGCAGACATTTTACCTGCTTCAAGGGGAAGGAAAGATACTCTGCATGACCCAAATAAAGCGTTGCAGGCTCCAGGAGCCAGGAAGCAGCTGCCACATTGCCTGCAGATATGTCTCCTTGATGAAATGCTAGAGCTTGGGATGTGTGAGGATCCAAAACCTGTGCAAAAAAAAAGCAGATCTGCATGATGTCATTGAGACAGTCTGACTTTTACAAGTGTGCACATGGGTTTTAAAAAGCCCTAATCCACAAAATATTAAAATAAAGATCACCTAAAGTAAGTGTCCAAACCCAATATTTCATCCTCAGTGAGCCACCATCTTTCTGAGGCAGCTCCTGCTGTGTCTCTTGCTCAGACATGAACATTAATAGGTCAGGTTTTACAGCAGCATAAAAATGCACGGGGAGACCTCAAAGGGGTGGATCTGGAAGCTCCTACAGAGAACGGATGCTCTAAGTTTGAGCTTTGATGTTTTTCAGGTTCTGTGCTGCCCAGGGTGCAGCTCTGAGCTCACAGTCAGGGTCACTCAGCTCTCTGCACACAGCAGGGACACAAAACAAATCCTTGTCCTGCTGCACACCAAGGACAACTTTCAGCCCAACAGCACAAACAAGGGTGGCTGGAGGGAGGAACAAGAAGGATGGGAGCTCACAGCCTGGAGCTGGAATTGGACAATTCAACCACAATATGGAAATGAACCAAAACTTAGAAAAGTGTGAGACCTCGTGACTGCTCAGCCATTTTGTGACCATTTTTAGTCCACCTTGGGTGTAGCCCTGGTCAGGTCCTGTCCTGCCCAACATGTACCCTAAGGGTCTGATATCTACTTTATTCTCTGTCTCTGTCCAGTCTCTGTTTCAGGTCAGCTTTCCCAAGGCATCAGAACCACCGTGCTCGCCTACCTTAGACAAGGAGAGTGACCCATTGCACACTGACAGCTGAAATTCAGCCTGGCACACAGAGAAATGACAAAACCTGGGCTTGTCTTTTGGCTGTGGGAAGAGCTGTGTGCACTCACCTGTGTGGGCAGAGAAGGTGTGTGACCATACTGGAGCTTGCTGTAACTGTGGAGCCCCAAAAGGGGCTGGGGGACACCTGAGCTGGGCCCTGCCCTTCATCCCCAGCCCAGGTCCCTCCATGCTGGCTGCACACCCAGGGCAGGACCTGACTCTGGCCCAGCACCTGCTGCCAACCTGCTCTGTGAGTAAATCACTTTATTTCCAGGGCTGGAATACTGCAAATACAGTAAATCAATAAATGTAAATCACTTCAAAGTAAACCCCAATAAAGTAAATCACTTTATTTCCATGTCTAAGTTCAGCTCACATCCCCCAAAATAAAGGAGCAGGGCTTTGATAGTATCCAAGCATTGCTCTGAGAGGACAAGGTCTGATCACCTGTGGTTTAATCTGTTTCACTGACCTCCTGTGGCCCTGGGATGCTTCACTGTGGAGGAAAATCTTCGTGATTCATCGTGGTGAAGGTGATGGTGGAATGCTGAATCCTTGTGTAGTCTTTCCAAGAAGAAACCAGAAATATACATGAGGAAATTAAATTTCTTGGAGAGTGAGATATGCTAAGGGTTCTGAGTGCCAGGCAGCCTGTGACACACAAGCCACCAGAACCTTTTATTATTTCATGTCCTCCCTGTCACCACTGGAGCAATACAGCCTTGTCATAGAACTGTAGAAAGCTGTGGAGAACCACAAACACATTATTAGTGATACAGGATGCTTTGTCACAATAATACTTGGTTTTGTAATCAGATTCACACTCTCACGTTGACATCAGCTTCCCCTTTATGTGTTGGTTTCTGTATCTTCATATCACAATTTCATCTAAAATAAGATCCCAGTTTGGTGCTGCCTCTGAACAGCAGAAATCACCACAGAAATAAGCAAACCAGGAAAACCACAGGTCCAACAATCCACCCAACCACCCAACTGCTATTGTAAAGAGTTAGTAGGGAAAAAACGACTGAATTTTGAGCTGACAGAGAGAGAGACAGCAACAGCAGCCCCTCTGTCACAAAGCAGGACTTGAATCATGCTGTGTCTCTCCAGTTCCCAGCAGCTCTCACACCCCACCCACAGCTCCCTGCAGCCGTGTGAAATTGTGTAACTCTGGGTTAGCAGCACATAGTGTGGTTTTTTGGGGCTTGTCAAAACCCCTACCAGTAAATGCTTCAGAGCAGGTCTCTGCTGTTGGTTTTGTGGGATGTGAAAGGCTTGCAGGGAGGTGGGCAGCAAGTAAGGAGTGAAGCAGCTCGGGCCAGGGTGGTTCAGCAGAGCCAAGTTTCCTTCAAAGCTGCTTTGTTTTCATCTCAGAGCTGCTTTTCCACCAGTTTCTGGGAGCAGTGGTGAGCTCTGAAGGTTGGCCAGTTCACACCCAGGTATGCAGTATTGTCTATTTCCAGCAGAAATTCATCTCAGGTGAATTTTCAAAGTTCAGTGCTCCCAACCAAAGCACTTGTTCAAAAGCTTTCATTTGAATGTGAAATGTGAGATGTCACTTAGAAGGCTGGACAAAAATCTTTTATCAGCTCAGAAATGAGAAAGTCAAAGAAGTTCTTCCAGACAATAGTTCTGGCAGGTTTTGCTTCAACCCTTCCAGAGTGTGAGGTCGTTCCTCCAAGCTGAATTATCATCACTGGAGTATCAGTGATGAGGTTTGGACTCCTCCTTTTTTTTCTCCTGTCCATGCTTTTCACCAATTGGCATCACTTTTAGCCTTTGAAAACCTGGCTTCAAAGGTGAATTTGGATCAAGGGAGGAAATGACCTGAATATGACCTCGAGGTCACTTGGTCAGTTTGGCAGATGAATTGAGATTCCCTTTTTATGTCTGTGAACTGCACACATGAAAATGGGAAAACACCTCCCCGAGCTCCAAAAGATTCCATATGAGCACAGCATTTGATGGCTTTAAAAATACGGGGGCAACCAGAAGGATGGAGAGATGTATGGTAAGTATCATTAAAAATGAAAATTATGTATCATTAGATTGATTTGTATTTTCACAGATTAACATTGGGTTTGGGATGCTTTGTTGAGTACTCACCTAATTTTCACATGGTGATGATAAAATCTATAGACTGGCAGGGAACTGTGGAATATTGGCTATAAAATAACAGAGATTGTGAGCTTAGACTTGCAGTGTCTTAACCAATAACCTGCAACTGCTGTCCAAAATAATTCAGTTGTCTTATGTTTGTATTATTTAAAAACAAAACAAAACAGTCACAAAAATAGACAAGCAAACAAAACACCCAAACCAAACCCCCCTAGTGTCCATCTTCATCAGAAAATGGAATGTTCTGTAAGCAGTTTCACTGATTTCTTCCTATGGCAATTCCGACATGTCATTGTATTTACTGACCTCGGGAGTTTGGTAAAAGGTGACAGCAAAGTGTTATAGAAATACATTATCATGTATTTCTTTCCAGCCTGAGGTGGGAAATCCTCAAAATCCAATTCTAAATTATGTGTCTGAGAGCAGCATCCTGTTGTGAGTGCAAATTGTTCCATATTAAAAAAAACCAAATTCTCTTTTAAAAAAGAAAATGGAAGAAAAAGCTGCTTTAAGGATTTTTCAGTCCAGAATGGCTTTTTTTTTAAACAATCAAATTAAAATAAACCCCACAATGCAGGCTTTTAAATGAAAGCAGAAAGTATTTGAACCATAAATTAATGAATATTACACTGTATGGCAGGGAAGTGACTACAGACCTAATATTTAATTTATATTATTCCTTGAGGGAACAGAAGGCATTAGGCTGAGAAACTGGGTATTGTTTTTGAGGAAAGTATCCCAGGCAGGCTGATTCCTTCAGGTTTGGGGTATGGGATGCAGATTATCCACCACGGAGCACCAGGGGGGTTGTGAGACTGGGAGTGCATCAAAGTAGGCAACTGCTTTTTGTTTGACCTGAGTGTGTTGTGACAAAAGGAATTGCAGTTGGCTTCAATCCTGATTTCACTGGGAAATCATTTTGGATCCCATCTGGTAAAGAATGGTGCAGCTCCATCCCCTTCACTGCTCTTCCACCCTGCTTTACCTGATGAGGAAACTGCCTGGGCAGTGGGAGCTCTGCAGCTGTGGGGGTGGGGGGTTTATTCTCTGATTTCTCATACAAAAAGAAAGAAAATAACTCAGTGTGGGCCCTTTGTCCTGGTGATCTGGGTGAGTGGGAGTTATCTGGGTTTGTGGTGTCTGCACTGGGGGGTGAACCCTGATTTTATTTAGAGTGGTAGGCAGAGATTTGGAGATTGCAGAGGCCAGACAGCTTTTCCAGCTGTGCTCTGGATCCAGGGCTCTCTGCTCTCTGCAAGATCCTGCTCCACTCCCCAAAACTCGACTGCAGCCCTTGTGGCACAGAAGGTGTCACTGTGTGCTAATCACTGACCATCGCTGGCCTAGTTTGATGATGGGTTTATAATGAACATCTTTAACCTCAGCCTAGCCCAGCCATCTGCTCGGGGAAGCAAGCTGGCACTCCAAAGCCATTTTCTGCTTCAAGGTGTCTCCTTGTAGTCTTCCAGAACAAACAGTGAGTCATGTCCTCCCACCAGGCTGCAGCAGGAGTGTAACCCAGCTCGGTGAGTGAAGTCCCTCACGCTGCTGGCTCCAGAGCTGTGTGTGCCTGAGCACAGGCACCAAACTGGAGCATTTTTGCTTCCCAGCTGAATCACAGAGGGATGACACAGTGATCTCCTGAGGGGTGTGAATGGGGTGAAGACTCTGGCCCACACCTACAGGCAACAGGGAAAACCCAGCACTTATCCAACCTCCCCAAGCCTTCCTCTGCAGTTCCTGATGGAATTGTCTCCCTGCCTGCTCTGTGTGTCCATCATCTTGAATTCCTGAGACTTCATTCTTAAACCTTCATGGCAACTGTCCATTTTTCTATTTAACAGGATGGGGAAATGTCAGTGAGGGCACTCTCTTCATTAATGGGAATCGTTTTTGGGTTATGAAATCGCTCTCCACCTGCCTTCTGTTTGCAAAAAGGAGCCTTTGTCAAGTCTCCAGGATTTTGGTCTGCCTTCTATTGCAGCACTAGAAAATTAGGGACATCCAATCTTAAATGGAAAAGTTTAAGAAGCTTTGTCTCATAAAGTGACGTCTAAGACTTGTCTGTCTTTTATTCCATGTTCTTTACTAGATGATCCCCCCTGCTGCCACCTTCAAACGAAGCGATTTAAAACGGATCGGATATTAAAGCTTTAAGATCGGATTTTAAAATAAATGAAATGCTATCAGGACTGTAATAGCAACAGCTGCTGTGTCTGCCAGCTGGACTGTAGACTTAATCACTCCATCAAATCCCACTTCCCCCAGCCCTGCACTTGCTTTCTGTGCCTTCCTGCCCTCCCACCAAGCCCCCAGCACAGCCCCACCGAGGGATGCTCCCCACGGGTCACAGCCTGAGCCCCACAGGGAGGGATCTCTCCCTCTGGGCTGACCCTGCCCAGCCTGCTGTCAAAAACGAGGTTCACTTTCTTGGGAAAATTTAGAAGTTTAATAAATAAATAAATAAATAAATAAATAAATAAATAAATAAATAATAATAAAAAAAAAATAGACAATTAGGAGAGATAAAAGCAAAATACATTTTTTCAGCCGAGGGTGCCTGGCACAGAACGAGCCAGCACACCCTTAACAAAGAGTTTTTCTTTAAATGCATCAGCCTGTTGCATATTTAAAAATTCACATGCATGATTCAAACATTCCTCTTGAGTGTGAATTCTTTTGTTTAGTCCCAACTCTCCCCAGCCATTCCATCTGCAGACCCATCCTCAGGTGGCTCCATTCCCTCGGATAGCACAGGTCCACAAATTCTTCTCCTGGGGTTCTGGTCATTTTCATTTGGACAAGATACTTGATAACAGAAGTTTAATCACTTCCTTGGTCAGCAATCTTCATGCAGGAAAACAAAAGACCCCAGTGTTCTAACACTAAGTTACAATCATAAGAAGTATACATTCATCACATTTCTAAATTCTATTAATAAAAGAAAATACAGTACAGTCTTCCCACATTCTACATACAGTATTCATTTTAATATTTGCAAAAAGCCAACTCTACACTGTGCATTTATAACACTGCCTTGCTGGGATGTGATTCCTTGTCGAGATTCCCTCTCGTCCTTGTTGAAGCTGGGTAGCTGTAAAAGAAATCTTTTATTGTGTGGTTACACCAGTCCCATGAAGGCAAAGTCACCAGAACCCTTCTGACATAAATTCTCTGGGGCCCAAGCAGGAGCAGCAGCAGCAGAGCTATCAGAGCTCTGTGTCCCACAGCAGCACTGGTGTTTTTGTGAGTTTCAATGAATTCTAACATTCTCAGTGCGTTTTTATTCTTATTTTAGCCATTAGGTACTTACACGAATTTTCTTACAGTAGTGTTGGACCTGCCCTAAGCCAAACTTGATGTAGGAGGGCAAACACAAATTCTTACACAAATTCTGTGTATATAACTCTATCTGTTCTATCTAGCAAGGCTACATTGTTTTTGTTATGGCTGGAATTTAACCAACTTTGTAAAAGGCAATGTTACTTGAACTTTGAACTAGGCTTTAGGGCTTCTCTTATTAGCTAATGCAGGCACTTAAAATCCTCTATTTATTTAAAACTAAACTTGCATTTTACCTCATGTCTGTGTGGATTTTAGTTTCTCTGAAGGTTCTAATTCAATCCTCACATTTCTGGGCACTCCTGGGCCTGTATGGATTTGGCCTGGGGGATCCATTCTCCAGCACTTCCCAAAGGCCCAGAAGCAGAAAGGAGCAGGAGCTGAGGCTTTAACATCTGTAGGAGATTTTATTTTTCCTGCCTGCAGCCATCTCTGCCCTTCCCAGCTCCCCAGCAGGGATTTGGGAGCCTGGTGTTGGAGATGTTGGAAAAGTACTCCAAAGGCTGAGGTCCTGTCTGCTGAGCTGCTGCGTGTATTCAGAAAAAAAAGGAATTTCTGTATCTGTGGATTGCATCTGAGCCATGTCAGATGTAGTCTGTGGGTGCTGTCACCTTGAAGAAGAACTTGTCCTGCTCACTCACACTTCAGCACTGTGGTTCACAGCACTGCCAGGTACCAGCCAAATTATTATTATACCACTAAAACAAATTATTTCCAACTGAGTCACCTCAGAAAACAACTTGTGGTGTCAAAGTGTTCCATTTCTCTCTGTCCTTGGCTTTACATACAGTTTACCAAAAGAGTTTGGTGTGATTTCCTTTTACATGAAATTGAACTTTTCATCTGACTAAAGTTTATGTGTCTCCCATTTGTTAAAAGAGCCACTAGAGCAAAATTATTTTTATTGAAACTGAAAAGACCATTTCTCTGATTTGTGCCCAGCTGCCCAATCACAAAGTGATGATTTATTTAGGTCTGGGCTCTCACTGCCAGCAGTGCAGGTAACACAGTGAGCACAGACACAGCAGTTAACCTCCCTATTGTGTGTTTAACCATCTGTAAAATGGATATGATCCTATTTACCTGCCTGACACAGCTGGACAGAGGCTTAATTTTTAATCAAGCTCTGCTAAAACATTTGCAGCTCATTGTATAAAAGATATACCAAGAAGCAAAATACTTTTATTAGGTATTAATGCTTGTATAGCTTATATTGTGTTCCAAGAGTGATACACAGTGAATTATACCAATGCTCTAGAAATAACATAAAAAAAGGAAAGTAAGTATCAAGAAGCAAAAGAGATGTGCTGGGACGGAGAACAGACTTTGTGACAGTCTAGGGTTCCTTCTTCCTCATTAATTATACACGTGGAGCAACTTGTTAATGCATTTCTAAAGACATGCTGACAGGCTCAGCCCTCTCTCCTGGCCACAGGCTTTTGAATAAATTTAACCCCAGGAGCAGAAGAACTGGACAATGCAGCTGAAGGCATTTCTGGAACAACCAAAGTGGACCAGTGGCGACACAACAGATTTCCTGGGCATGAGAGAGGCAGTAATGATACACCTGTGAGGGAGCTGGGTATGAATAATTTCTGCACAGGGCCCTGGCGTTACATTTCAGGCTGATTGTCCGTGGAATATGACCAGGTATTATTGTCCATGTTATTTCTCTACCCCCTATGCCCTCCAACACTTCGAAAAACAGTGATAAAAATACTAGATTTTATTTATAAAGTCCTTAAGTCCTTCAGAAGTTATGTTAATGCTAAAATATAACTGCTGATCTTTAACAACCAATGGAAATGGAAAGCAACAATTAATTATATTTCAACAGATTGCCGAAGATATGCTACAGTATTCAAATATTTCCTAAAATTTTAAAGCAAATTTGACACTCTGTGTTCTTTGCAGGCACACCCGCCCTCTAAATTCCCATTAATTACCTGTAATTAATGTTCATTTCTGCAGTAGTAGAGGGGGAATGTGTGACATGCAGTTTGACTGCAACTGTAGTTTTAGGAGGTTTCCTTATCACAAAATCATGGAATGATTTGGGCTGGGAGGGACCTAAAAGCTCCTCTCACCCCACCCCTGCCATGGCAGGGACACCTTCCACTGTCCCTGAGTGCTCCAAGCCCTGTCCAGCCTGTCCTGGGACACTGCCAGGGATGGGGCAATGGGGTGGCTTCTTCTCTGTGCCATCTCAGAACCCCAAACCACACCTGGGCTCTTTGCAAAACAATGGGGAACAGCTTGGGACTGCCAGGGACCAAACTGTGATGGTATTTCAGTCAGTAAATAAATCAGGTAATAACAATAAATAATAATGTACAACTCAACGTGCTATGCTATTCCAGGAGATGCATCATTAGCTCACACGATCTTTATTGTCTCTTTTTCAGAGTCACTCTAGGAAGTTAGAACTTTCCAGATAAAAGCCTGGAGAGGTTTTAATTAAACAAAAACTGTTACTCATTACTGGATGAGACATCCCCACTGAGTGTCAAAACCATGACATTAATTTGATAATTTTAAATTGCTGATTCAGTCACAGGGAAGCCCCCGCAAAGTATTGGTGTCTCAGACAATTTAAAAAATCAATTTTAAAACAACCAAAAGACTTAAGTAATGACACACTCTGAGTGTGCAGCCAGAGACACCCTGAGGAGAGGGACCTGAATGTGCTGAGCCCCTGCTGCCTGAAAAATCCTAAAAACTGGGGGCACCCAAATACCTTCAATATGTTAAAGATCCTAAATCTTAAGTTTAACATTGATCTGAAGGCCAGATCTCATGTACAACACGAGTTCCTGTGTAAAAAAGTGTTTAAAACATAACCAGAGACATTGTACCATTACCAATATAATGGCTTTGGATTCTGCTGGTTTAGTGAGTCCCTTTTCTCTTCCTTTCCCTCTCCATGCTGTGCAGGAATATCTTGAACTACTATGAGGATTAAAGCTTTATCCACCAAGATTTATCCTCTTCAGGCCCAATGCTTCTAATCCAGAGTCCAAGCAATCCTGCAGTTTTAGCTGGTATCTTATGCTTATTGCTAGAATTTATGGAATGACCAGACTAATATTTTTTCTCTCTTTTATCAATAAAAATTGGCTTCTGGACAATCTTTAAGATCAATCACATCAGTAAGGGACACATGTCACTGTAAAAATTCACTCATGTTTCTATCATTCGAGTTGCTTTGGACAATCTAAGCTACAAGATGTTTCTTTTTTTCCCAAATTCACTGGAACAACCTCTGAAATGAGTGAAAGGTTTGCTGAGTGTGTGACTTTACAGGAGAAAGTTTTGAGAAGAGCACAGTTCCAGCTGTGTGAGTACAGGTGAGAACTCCTTTTAAAGAATGTTACCTATTCCTTCTTTAAGTAAAGGTCTGTTTAGGAATTCCTAATCTCTAACACTTTTAAACAGGAAAAGCTTAAGAAACTACAAACCCATCTGTGAAACAGGAAAAACCCAATGGAAATATATTTTTAAAACCAGAATAATCAGCAAGATCTGCTAAAAGCCTGTGAGCACTGGGAAAAATGTCTGTCCTGTGGTGTTAGAAATCAGTAGTTGCCACACTGTAGAATGAGAGACTGATGCCTTAAGTTTGAGTTTTCATATTTTCAGGTTCTGTGGTGCCCAGGGGTGCAGCTCTGAGCTCACAGTCAGGGTCACTCAGCTCTCTGCACACAGCAGGGACACAAAACAAATCCTGGCCCTGCTGCACACCAAGGACAACTTTCAGCCCAACAGCACAAACAAGGGTGGCTGGAGGGAGGAACAAGAAGGATGGGAGCTCACAGCCTGGAGCTGGGATTGGACAATTAAACCTCAATGTGCAAATGGACCAAAACTTATAAAAGTGTGAGACCTCATGACCACTCAGCCATTTTTGTGACCATTTTGGGTCCACCTTGGGTGTAGCCCTGGTCAGGCCCTGTCCAAGGTGGATCCTGGGGACCTTTCAATAAATCCCTACTTTATTCTCTGTCTCTGTCCAGTCTCTGTTCCAGGTCAGCCTTCCCAAGGCATCAAGACAACAGAAGCAATTTTCTGTGATCTCAAGCAAACTGGGGAAAAAAAAAAAAAATGCAACCACTTTACCCAGCCAACATTAGAGATGTTTAAGGAGGTGCCCAAAACACAGACAGGAGCTCTCTGCTCCCCTCTGCAGCCAGAGCTGTGTGCTGGACTTTAAGGAGTTAATGTTCTCTTCCTTTTCCCTTTTTTCCCCTCTTCCTCTCTCCCTGAGTGGCTCCAGCACTGGCTCTCTTCTGAAGGGCACAGACACTGTGAGGTTCACATGATACCACTGACAGCAGCATGATAAGCCTATTTCTGACAGTGTGGCAAATTACTATTATGAAATCCCAGTACATTTGATTGCAGAGTGACTTTCAGAGGGGATCTCACTCAGCAAGGTTATGAAGGGCTCAGTGTTTACTGCAGTAATGCTGACTTACTGGAAAAGAATATCAAGAGCTCTTTAAATAAAAAAAGTTGGGAGATTCCCAATTCAGAAAACATTTGGCTGAGTATATCCAAGCAGGCATTATGTTTCTCTAAAATGAAAGGGAAAAAATGATCAGCAGGAATTCTTAGGTTGGTTTTTTTCTCATTGATGAATGACTCAGTGAAACCTGTTTGCTAGAGATTCACTCAAAAGGGCTCAGGAACTTGAGGTTGTCCTTCCCCTCCAGCATTTCTCCCTTTGGGAGGTTCCAGGTGCTCTGTGTCTCCCAACTCCCCATTCCAGCCAAAGGCCAGGAGGTCTGCACAGTGCCCAGCTTAAAAGGACAACAAGACTCGAACAAAAAATCAAGACAGAAGCAGAAGCAGGAGGAGAAATTGGCAATCTGTGGGCTCAGAAAGTGTGGAATCAACCAATAAAAGAAGCAGATCTGCAAAACACAAAATACCACTGACTCACCTGCTGAATTATCAACACCAAGGGGGTGTTACAACATGGAGACAAACTGTCCCTGCCCCAAACACCTTCCTTTTAAACTTGTGGGGTGACTCAAGCAGCAAAATCAAAAAGAGCAGCCATAAAAGGCCCCAGTTTACAGCAGGAATTTTATCACATCTGTGGACAGCAAAGTATTCTCACAGTGAAATAAGTCTTATTCCATTATCTACTGAATAAATATGATTATTATTTTATTTTTCTAGACTTTGGTAATAAAATATTAGTTATGATAACACAGGTAAAGCTCTAATTGATTTTCTTGATTTTATTAATTATAATACCAGCAGCTGCCTTTGCTCAGGCAAATACTGTTGCCCTGGCAGGTAAAATTAGGTGTGTGGCAAATTCAGATTTCTTCTTTTCCTCCTCCTCCCTTCTTCCTCCCTAATTGAGGAACAGCTTCAATATTGGTTGAAAAACATCTGCTTGCTGTAAGTGTGGGTACAAAATCCAAAAGCCCCTGAAGTTTAGGCAGAAGCCCTTTGGTTTTTATGAGGCTTTTGAACAGCAAGAAAGTAAAAAAAGCTCCCAAACATCTGCAATTTCCTCATCTTAGCACATTTTCAAGTTAGGGCAGAACATGTCAATCAATAGATCAATATAAAAAAAGATTCACTTTTGTAATTATGTCAATTTTCTTGGCCAAGTAGAGCATTCACATGATCTTTATTTTGGGATACACACACACAACACAATCTCATCTGCTGCCTGGAACGGGACTGTTCCAGTCTCCTTTGGGAACTTTTCCCAGATGAATTAGGGAACTGATCCCTAACTCCCTTGAGTGGAGACCTGCAGGTTTTTCTGTATTCTGCCTCCCTGAGATATGAATATATTTGGGTGATGATGAAAACAGCTGCCACAAGTAGGTGGCCAGAGCCCGGCACGGTTTAAGCTGCCTGATAAAATGTCTGGGGGTGGATGTGGAGCATCCACAGCTGTCTTGCCATAAAGGCTCTTTTTTCAAGGCATGTGTTTCTGGAATTGGTTTCTGAGGTGGCACAAGTGTTCAAATATCCTCTGCAAACGTGGATTTTGCACTTTGCTGTAAGGCCCAAAGGTGATTGTCTCTGAAATCAAACCCCTGATGGCAAAAGCTTTGTTGTAACCCTAATGGATAGAGAGGTGTGTGCCCTAAATGGATAGTTACTGCCTTTCCCTATCTGTGAAAGGGGCAGAAATGATAAATTTGGGATCTTTTTGCATCTCTAGCAGATTTGGATAAATGTGATTTTTACTTCACTGGGGTGAGGCTGTCACCTGTGAGCTTTGGAGGGAGAGGTGCTGATGCTGAAGTGGGAAATGCTTCCCTGCTGGGTGGGAGCAGGCAGGGTGGGCACTGTTCCTGCTCACAGCACCCAGACATGAGGCTGTGGGAGCTGTGAGACAGCCTGGAGGCACAGAAATCCCTAATTGCAGCTGCCCAGTCTGAGGCTCACGCTGCAAACCCCACCAAAAGGGTTGAGCACTCTGCTCTCCAGCAGGGAGTCGAGCCCTTGGTTTAGGAAGTGGGGACTTGCAATTTTTTTTGTAAAAACCTCCTTAGAAGTCACTGTGTTTCCACTGCTGAGCTCATACCAGTGACCTGTCTGCAGAGCCACCCATGTCCCCACAGCTGCCAGCAAAGGCTTTGGGGGATACTCAAACACAGTTGGTGTCTTTTGGTAAAACACCTTGTGGTTATTTACAGGAAGGAGGAGAGGACACAGGAACACCCAGCTTTCCACCAGGAACCTCCTCCTCTGAAACCAAAGGAGAAACATTGGCTGGTGCTGCACAGAGATCTGCCACCAAAATCTACTGAGGACAGGTCTTGGTTTCGAGGCTGGGATGGGAGAATTGGGCAGGTGAGATTTAATCTACAGAGAAAAAGTGGGGTGATAGGGGAGTCTGCTCCCCAAAACTTTGAAGCACAAGTGGAGAAGTGAATACAAGAAAAGATTTCTTGGGAATCATCATAGTCTAAAAATAGAATTATTTTTATCTGCAGGAGATCCAGTTCTAAGAACAGTGTGGTAACAGCCTGACCATAAGTTTTACAGCCACTTGAAAGATTTCCACTGTTTTCAATTTACTTTGGACCATTATGTATGCAATTCATCTCATGATGGAGAATTCCTGATTTTCCCCTGGAAATAACCCTGCTGTGTTATATATTTTATTTTGCCTTTTCCAGCAGAGTGTAAAGACAATGACAAATGCTGATTTCAGAGGAAATCTTTGCTCAGGTATTTCAGCTTAGTCATACCCTGGCTGATCCTACACTAAATCTGCATGCCAATATTTATCCTATGTAGGCCATCTGCTGTAATCCTGACACAGGGATTCCAAAGAATACGGGAAAATAAATAAATAATCTCTGCAGAATTCTAAAAAAAGACAATAATTATCAACAGTGGGTCTCCTTAAAATAGGCCTGGAAGTTTGCAATGACTCAATGTGTTTTAAGGAAAGAAAAATGTTATTTTAACGATGAAGCCAGCAAATTCTACCCTTTAGATTCCACAGCAGTAATCTCTGTAAAACCCATGATTTAAAAGCTGCTATTTCTCACCATCTGAAGCTAAGTACACTTTTTTATTCTAACAAATCTGAATAAAATTAGAGCGCTCTGCATAAATTCTCCCTGCCTCTGCGCCTGCTGTCTTAGCTCGAGGCAGAAGCAGATGCCTGTGATTTCTAAGACTGTCAAACCAGCACCATAAGCCAAAGTTACGTTCACCTTAAAAAACCAAGAAATTTATTCCAGCTTGGTAACAAGCTGGTCCATTATTTCAGGTTTTTGGTGCCAGTGTTCTGCTTTTTAAAGGCCATCTGAAACCTCACAGGCATTTTTGACATTTTCCCATTAACAGGGTTGATATTTGGGCTATTGAGACTGCTTTGTGTTCAGATTTAAACTTATAATACCTTAGACCTGTCACTGGTTCACTAGCAGATGCTATTTTTATTTTCCTCATTATCAGTTCTTAAAAAAAAAAAGGGAAAAAAAATTAACACATTGCTCATTTAATATTAATTGGAACATATTTTTCCCTGTAGCAGTTTGCTGATTATGATTTTCAATGCCACACACAGAGGTAGCGTTGCAAATAGTGGCTATAAATAGAAAATCAGCCTTTTCTGTGAAATGCCCAGCCAGAGCAGAGGCTCATTAATCAGGGAACAGGTAGAGCCCAAGAGCCCAGCCCGACTCTGCTCATGGAAACTCAGGCTGACAGAGCTGTCTGAACAATGAACCAGAGCACTTTGCTCTGTGCACAGGGAGAAAGTTTAGTCAAGTGTTTAAAATATGGAAATAGGAGTGAAAATGCCTGGGTTGTTTCTCCTGCTGACTGGCTGCAGGCACATCCTCCTCCTGTGATTTAATCACTGACAAAGGGACACCAGGGCAGCATTGATGCCTTGGGAAGGCTGACCTGGAACAGAGACAGAGAATAAAGCAGGGATTTATTGAAGGGCCTTTAGGGTACACCAGGGCCTGGCCAGGGCTACACCCAAGGTGGACTAAGAATGGTCACAAAATGGCTGACTGGTCATGAATTAGCACATTTCTATAAGTTTTGGTTTATTTGCATCTTGGGGTTTAATTGTCCAATTCCAGCTTCAGGTTGCTAGGTCCCATCCTTCTTGTTTTCTCTCTTCAGTCCACCCTTGTTTGTGCTGTTGGACCTGAATACTTGTAACAGTTGTCCTTGGTCCTCAGCAGGAAAAAGATTTGTTTTGTCTCCTTACTCTGAAGAGAGCTGACTAACACTTAATATGAGGCTCAGAGCTGCACCCCTGGGCAGCACAGAATCTGAGAATATGAAAGCTAAAGCTTAAGGCATCAGCATTGCTCTGATATAGCAAAAACAATAAAAAAAAATACATCATGGAGTGTGAAAGGTGGAAGTGGCCAGTGTGTAAATCATAGGGATTTGTGTGACAATTGAACATTTCATGTTAAAACCTGGCAGGGCATTCTGAGCTGGCTGCATCCTTGGGTTGCCTTCCATGTATCCTGTGCTGAGGGCATTGAGTATAGCCAGGAAAAAATGATTCAAGGAGGACAGCGAGTCCTCCTGCTCCCTTGTCTGTCAGCCATGGACCAGTGAACACTGGGGTACTACACAGAGATCTGCCACCAAAATCTCATCAGGACAGCTCTTGGTTTCCAGGCTGAGACTGGCTAATTGGGCAGGGTGTGATTTAATCTGTAAAAAGGGCTGCTTTTGTGCTGGTTGCATAAATTCAAGCCCAGTTTACTTTCGACCCTGCTTTGACCTCATTTCCACTCTTAATAGAAATAAGAATAGTAGCAATGACACTTTTCACCCCCAGGGATCTCAAAACATTGGAAAAGCTGCATCCTCTGAGCAGAGACGTGGCAGGGTTTGAAGGAATAATAGAAATTCCTTCACTTTAAGAGGGGGACTGACATCAGAGGGGTTTAGGCCCTTCAAGAACCTTTGCAGAGCCTGAGCTGAGCCTGGCTGGCCAGGATGGTCAGGGGGAACTGCCAGGGGCAGCTCCCCATCAGCACTGGCAGAGTCCAGGCATCAGGAGCACAAAACCAGATCCAATTCTGCCACCTGCTGCTCCCCTCCACGCCTACAGCACCCAGATGGTCACTCTGGACCCAGCCTGGTCTGCTCCAACCTGGCTGGGATTTTACTGATGTTGAGTTACCAGCGGGGTTGTTGTATTTAAGCCTAAAAATAAACACCCGAGGGGCTCAGTTAAGTGCTTTATTTCAATATTTATATTAACAGCAGGAATGCAAACTGTCCCTGCAGCATGTAGTGATAAAGGGGATGAAGAACATCCACACCTGCCTTAAAAAAACCAAGCCTGGGACTGTGCTAAGTGCATATTTTAAGGGAAAATTGCTAAGAATATAAAGGATGGAGACTGGGCTGTTCAGTGAGAGCACTGATATAACCAAAGGTGATGACTGCCAAAACTAAAGGTGCTTTCAGAGCTCAAGTGTTTGAGGGAACAGAAGGAAAATGCAGATTTGTCTGTACAAACCAGTGGGGGTTCCCAGCACCCCTCAAGATATCTCCAAGTGAGAAGATAAAATTAAAAACTGACTCCCTGGGCAGTTATCAGCAACCAGGATATACAAAGCCATGGCTTTTATATCACTGTAGGAACTCAAAATTGCTTTACTTTAACTCTGATATAAATCCAAGGCTTTCTCCTTGTTTCCTGCTAGGCTGAGGCACCCAAGCAGCTGAGGCAGTGCCTGGCCCTCAGGATGTTTCTCCATGAGCACTCTGCTGTTGGTTGTGAGTGTTCCCACCTTGAGGTGAGCTGGGAGGACAAGGCTCTCACCTTCCATGGCAGCAGAACCTGCATTTGCTGATATCAAGGATGTTCAGATTGCCAGAGGAGACTGGAGTTGTTTGGGACTTAAAGGAGTCTGTGGCTCATTCCTTCCTGGACCCTGAACTTCCTCTCAGGCCAACCACTGTCAAGGCTAAGGGCTCCCCTCAGGTCAGTGAACACTTTATATATAGTGCTAACTAAATTTAGTGTCAAATCTGCTGTCAAAATTTACAGCTTTTAATATTTACCTGACAGGCATCCAGACCCTCCTGTCCAAATACACAGTTCCTTAAATTAGACACAAAATGTGTCATGAGACAGCAGCCTAAATTACATATTTACACCACTGGAGCAGGTAAGTACATATTTACACAGCCAGTCCTGGGTTTTTATTTTAAAGGAGTCAACGGGCTTGTTCAGGGTGTTTTTTGAAGTGCTGATGGAATATTGAAGAGCTGGGAGGTTTGGGAGCTCTCTGGACCAGGGGCTCTCTGAGTGTTCACAGCAAGTTCTGCTCAACGAGCCCAGCTTCCACCTGAAAACTGGGAGCAACATTTCTGGGATCTATTTCTTGGATTTAGTCCTCAGGGGTTCTTGCAATTGAAATAACAAGAGTATGGGACAAAAAAGAGCAACTCCCTCTAAAATGACTGCCCAGAGATTTTTCACTTCTTAACAAACATTATTGCTCCTAAACAACTACATCTGTATTTATGTAACAATTTCCTTATGGGTCATTGTTAAATAGAACTTGGGTCCATCTCTACCCAGAGCCAACGTCCCCATCACTGCAACTACCAAATTATGTCCCTGTCAGGGAAGTTCTTCTCTGCACCAACAAGCTTAAGAGTTACATCATAGTTACATATAAAAAAAAAATGTAATTCCATTCTGTACCACTTCTTCAGTATTCCAAACTTATTCCTTTGTGAAGCAGATTTCCCTCAAACAGCCTTTTAAACTAGTGTAAGTTTTAAATCATAAGAAGGCAAGAAAAAAGGAAAGAACTGAGAGAATGTCTTCGTCAGAGTCTGCTCCTAGCACAAACCAGGCTCAGGATGTGCTGGTACAATTTTGTTGCTTTCAGCTGCTCTTGGAGATAAGTGGTTCCTTTGAAATATGATGCATAAATTAGATGTTTCTGCAAAGAATGTGTCACTATGGGGAAGTTTATCCATTCTTTGTTCAGGTGAATAAGCAGGGCCTCACTGTTTAATGATTAACTTGATCTTACAGGGATCAGTGGGTGTGCTCCTCTGTGCCCCTGCCCAGAGCTGGGGGATGCAGCTCCTGCTCCAGGTGTTTCTGTTTGATGAAATTCCTCATGGAAGCTGCAGCTCCTGCTCATGGGTGATGCCATTCCTACGAGGAAAGCCACATTGTCTAGATTAGGAAGACCAAATATGAATTAATATGAATGAAAAGCTATTAAATTAATTTTTCCTCTGCAGTGTTTCAACTCCACATGGCAGTGAGATTGTCATCACAGGGGTGTGGCAAGTGAAATCTGCTTGGCCCTATGGGGGGAACAAAGAGTATCAGTGGCAGGGGTTTAAGATGGTGCCTTTAAGAGCTGATCAGCTCAGTGCAACAAACAGCACAAAAAATTTATAGAAGGCCTAGTTACTAATGAGAATTTGATGGTTTTCCACCAATATGAAAAATAAATATTTAAATACACAACAAGTTTGTGAGGAATGTGTGCCTCGTGTAAGTGCCATCAGAGAAAGCTTTTTCATATTCCTATGGAAGAAGGATGAGTCTGAATCCCAGTCCCAAAGGAATCAGTGCAGTGGGATGTGGAGGTTTGGAGGACAGGACCCATTCACAATGGTCAGAAAGGAAATATAAACGAGATATCCTTGGTGCAGACATGTGTTTGCAGCATTGCTTTCACCTATGGCTCAGGGGATTAGGACGTTTTGTCTGAAATAATTTACATCAGCTACATTTTGTAGGAAAAAAAAAAAGAAGGGGAAACCCTTAATTATCAGAGATATTCTGTCTGAAATTTTGTCATGTCGAATATTTGAGATAAAGATACATTCAGGTTTTGTTTTGGGCTGGTTGATGTTTGGTTCCACCATCACTGAGCTCAGGCCTGGACTCATTCTGCCAGGGGTTCAGCTGGAGCTGGGCTCACCAAAAGCTGCTGGGCACCTGTGAGGAAGGTCTGAATTTCTAGGTGAAAGCAGCTGATCAGTTAAACAGATCAAAGGAGATATTTTGGTGCTGGGCATCACTAATCCCATCTGACCTGCCTGGTGGAGCTGTGCATCCTCCTGTTTAAGAAGCTCTCCACCAGAACACATTTCACCAGGTTACCTTGGGCTCCCCTGGGTGTTGTGGTTGTATATTTAATTGTAAATGGCTCAATAAAAACTGATCAGACTTGTGGCTGGGGAGCTCTCAGATTTTGGAATTAATGTTTTCATACAAATTTCATAGGTGGTTTTTTCATATATGAGCTTTGCTTTTAAAAGCGTGGTAGATTATAAACATAAATGTTTCATTTGTTCTAAATATTTAATAATTATGAATAATTGATGAGCAGATTTTAAAGCAAACTGATTAGAATTGTATGAAATTAAGGCTACCTTTGGATAATTTTCTAAGCTGTGTTCTAGATATTATCTGGGCTCTGTTGTGCTATAGAGGTGCATGCCTGATTAGTACTGTCACAAAAAAATATCAGCAGATGGGAACAAACAGACAAATACACTTTTAATAGCTACATTGGCAATAAAATTAATATGGAGGAATTCCTTGTGGATACAAGAATTTCTGTATCCACCAACTTTCATTCCACTGTAATTCATTCTTTATGGATTATCTTAGAGATGTTTTTTCAAGAGAATGTGTTTAATAGCACAGCACTAATAGCTAACTGTGATTCAGTGACTTTCACCTATTTTGCTTTCAATTTTTTCTAATTGCCTTTGATCTCCCTGGGGCTTTGAAGCCTAAAAAACCCATATAATGCTTATCTAATTACTGGGGCTCTTGCATCTCTGAAAGATTTCATCAAGGACGCTGCTTTCTGGTTCCTGCATTCAGCTGAGGGGCTGTCCCCAGATGGATTTGGGTGTCTCACAGAGCCACAGTCCCTTTGCCAATAGGTGCCACTGTTGCTCTGCACGTCTGAGTCATCAATGTCCTTCACTTGAAAATCCAACCTTGAAAACGCAAATCTAAATCACAGTGACTAAAATGTTGCAGAGGTAAAAACTCCATCCAGACCACAGCCAGGGGCTTGTCCATGCCAAGACTGTGGTGTATGCTTTATCTGTTCCTAAAAATAATTATAATATTGCTAATCTTGAGGGGAAAAAAAATGAATTGCGTTAAATTAATTCCAGATATATTGAATGCAAGCCTTTAACTCGCTGCAGGTTTATTGTTGAGCCTCAGACCAAGAGCAGCTGAGCTTTGCAGATCTCTGCTCTGGGCCAAATGAGATTTAAATGCAGAAGTTGCATATTGGAGCAATAAGAATTTGGACTTGTACCAGCACTCCTTACATAGGAGCAAATTCTCAGGGTGGCCTATCCAGCAGTGGAAAGGTCCCCCAGAGCTATTTCTTCCAGGTTTGTTCTCTGGTAATGCAAGGTCAGCTAATGTAGTTTGCTTTGCAGCTTATCTGCTGTTAAGTGCTTTCCCTATGTAAAGCCAAGGGTAATCAAGGTCTGCCTGCTTCCTGCATGGGGAGGAACATTGCTTCACCTTGTCCTTGGACGTGCAGCTGCTTCCTATGTTTGCTTCATTTTCAGATGTTGCAGACGTACTATGGAATAACACAACGTTCTTTTCTGCTCTTTCTTCCAAGAAACACACAGGAAGCTGTGTAAAAATAAATTTAAAAAAAAAACAAAGGGCAAAGCAATTAAGAGTTTTATGTCCTTTCAAGTTCTATCCCAGTTGTTTTGTGTTTTGGCTTGGTTTTGTTTTTTTTCACTGCAACTATTTATGGACTAAAAACCAAGAGATGAAAACTTGTTTTCAGCAATCTAGTATCTTCTGAAATAGTCCTGACCACCTGCAGGTCAGGATGTAACCCAGCAACTTGTTCTAACTGGTCTAAAGCCGTGTGCCTGTATAACCTAATTCTCACTCCTGCATGGAGCAGCTCCCACAGGCAGCCAGCTATATTAAGCAGTGCTTAAGATCACCCTAAGCAGTTTACACAGGGGCATCCCCGGCTCCTCTGGCTCTCACCAGTTGTCTGATGGTTTGCAGATATTCTCCTCCTCTTCAAAGTCCAGGATTCTACCAATATTTTGGGGAAGATATCCCTGGTCTGGGAGGTCATGAGTTTTAGGTTTGTGTCAGCTGACAAGTGGCAAAAGCAGAAATTGTTGTGCTTTCACAGGAAGTGGAGCAGATACTGGACATCACTCAGCTTCTTCCTAGTGCAGTTTTTCATCAGGTCTTCGAGATGGCCATAGAGAGTGGGTTATTCTGAGAGAAGATTAAATGTTAGAAATTACAGAATTAAATTTTTGGTCCGGGTGTTTTTACTCCAAAGTTGTCATATTGAATGTTTGTACTATTTTGACAGCAGATTAAGGACAAAATGATTTTTTTTTTTTTCCCAGGATATGTGTGTCCGTCCTCTGGCTGGAAGAGAAAGTCACTGCTAGATGCTGACAGATGCAGTGATGTTATCAATCAGGAGTCCTGATTCTTCAGAGCTTCTCTGATAGGTATTTGAAAAGTTAGCCCAGGTAATCTTTTAAAATTCAGAAAGATAATAATACTCCATGAATTCTTCTGCTGGTTGTATCCTATGGCTCTCCTTGTTTTCAGCTGATATTGGAGGGAAGAGAAATCTGTTCATTGACACTCTCCTTCCGTGCTTCCTGTGGTGAATAAGGATTGTTGTATGAATAACAATTCCACTTTATTTATTAATCAAAAAAATAAGGTATTGACTGATAAGAGAGTAGCCAAAAGTCGCCACAAGATCCATTTTCAGAATTTAAGTGGAAGGAAGATCCTGTCTCTAAATCTATATATTGACCACTGCACCGTGTTCCATTTCATTGAATTAACAATGCCAAGAACTACCAAGAATGGGGAAATCTGATTTCTGAGGAATGCAGGCCAGCTTGCACTCCAGCTGCAGAGGGGAGGCAGCACAGGCTGTAGCCGTGCCTATTGCAGTTCTCAGCACACTCTGACACTAAATTTTGGCTTCTTGCTTCCTTGTGATGGATGAAAAGTGCTGCAGTGGCAGGCCCTGAAATGAGATGCACATGATGCTGTTGTGCACAGCATTCAGATGGCTTAGTGTGGTTTTGAGTCGGACTGTGTTTTTCCCACAGATACCACACACCTTTGTCAGCCTCTGTGTTACTTAAAATTTAATCCCTGAAAATAAGGGCATTTGCATTTCAAGTGAATTTCCACTCAACTTAAGCAACTGCATCTGTATGTCATGAGATCTGATCAGCCTGATTTCAACACTTGCATCATGGATTTGCAGACACATTTAAGAAGGCTGAAAATGAAAAGCTGATTGCCTTGTGCTGCTTAAGGGTTTCGTGCAGCAGTATTGCATATCCAGCCTTCCAGCTGCCTGTCTAGAGAGAATGATAACAATACTTGGGGGTGGAGAGGCACCTTGGTGGAAGGGATGTCCTAGCACATGATGCTTGTGGGAAAAGTATTGTAAAAGATCTGGCCTGATTTAAATGCAGTTTGTTTATATGAATTGGAGGTGTGCTGATTAAAATAATCCTATTTTACCAGCAAGCTGCTATCAGAGCCCAGGGGATGCCCTGAAGACACAACACCCAGTCCCAGGTGGGAGTAAAAAACACCAGTTTTCTTCATGTCATGGTCACCCCCAAGGCACAAACTGGGCAACATCCAGGGAGTCCCAAGCAGTGTGAGCTGCTTGCCTGCCTAGGGAAGGATTCCCACTGGAATCCAACCTCCAGGGGAGCTCTGGGGCCTTTGAATGGCCACAGAGCTACAGTGCCTTCCTTTACACATACAGTTGTTTAAGGATATATAAAATAGGATTTAAGTATTAGCCACAGATCGTCGCTGCCTGGAATACTGGCACGCACAGCCCCACATTGGAATCTTCTGTTCCTTACCTCAGATTTCCCCATCGTGGTTCTCCTTAGTGTTTGGTCTGTGAGCTGGGAAGCAGATGAGGCTGTTCTGTATGAGATGCTGCTGAGTTTATAAATGTGAGAGATACACAACACCCATCATTGCTGAGGCAGGCCAGTAATCACAGCAGCTCTGTCCCAGTGCTCCTGTCTTCATCTACACAAGTGCTTTTTTGGGAAGAAGTCTATGTTCTTTGCCTCAGCTGGTAAAGTCAACTGGTAAAACCAGCCACCATAAAATTTTGGATTGGTTCCTTAGTGTAAATAAAAGATCCTGCATTGCACTTGAAAAATTATCTGTGCTTTGGTTAATTTGGTTAAATACCTTCACCTGCCACGGGAACTGGCATCTGAAAAGGATGAATGGACCATTCCCCCCTAGCTCCTATTTGTTCCATTTCTGCTGCAGCAGACTGCAACACAATCTGGGCATTTGGTTCCAGGAAAAAAAAATCTAAAGCAAGCAATTTTAGCAGAGTCAGGAGGATCTGCTTGAACAGCTCTAATATTGAACCTAACTGGCATGTTTTGACAAAGTTAAAAGTCTAATGACAATTTTGCAGAGCTCTTAAGCAGGGCACAAAATCTATTGAGCAGCTCTGCTAGCAAAGATGCTCATGTTTCTACAAGCAAATGAGACCAATATCCAGATTATTAAAGATCCTCCAAGTCATAAGTATTACATTCTGGAAGGATTAGTGAAGCCTCTCTTGCATGATGTTGGTAAACATTATTGTCTCTATTGCTGTATAGTCGTGTGTAAGTGGTACAGGAGCCTCAAGGGACTGCCCTAAGTGCCATTTTTAATTGGCTAATTAAAATCCAGGGTGAACCCCTCAGTGCAACCTGTGCTTGGGGATTGCTTCTACCCTGGCTTAAGGAGAGGAAGGGCAGGTCATAAACAGAATTAATTAATATAGGCCAAGAAAGATGCTTATCCTTCTCCCTCTTATTACTCTTGTGAGCTGAGGCTGGACTCCAGCTGACAGCTACAGCCCTGAACTACCCCCACAGCACAGATCTATTCTGTTCCTGCCCTCACCTTCCTGACCTTCCCCTTCTTTCTCTCCTGAACTTTCCCTTGTCCTCTTCTCCAGTCAGTTTCCAATGAGAGCTGTAGTACAGTATTTGGGTCAATTTTCCACCAATCCTGCCCATCTTTTTGTGATGCAATCATATTTGTTTGTCCCGCCAGCACTGCCCTCCCTGGCTGATGGAACTGCCCTTCAAGTTATGTGGGTGAAACATTACCCAGTGCTAAAACTGGTGTAGAAAGGGGCTCCAGTCCTGCCTGTGTGCTGAGAAACACGGGTGATGTTGGCCATGGAACCATTTGTTTATTGTGCCCACAGTGACAGAGACCACATTTGACACAGATTCATATTTCCTTATTTTCATCATATTTATTATTTTATTGTCAGTGGCTCATAACCCACTAACGTCAGCTGGGTTTTATTCTCACACCACACACACCTGCTAACACACAGTTCCTCCTCACACAGATATATTTTATTTTAAACAACTGGAACAAACCAGGATGTCCATTCAAAGAACTGTTCTTTACTAGCAGAGCTAAAGACAAGGGCTTGCAGCATGGTACAAGCTTGTATAAGGTTTGCATATCCCATGTTCCAACAAACAGCTGGAATTAGGTTCTGATGAGCTTTGTTTATCATTGTTAATGGCTGCCCTGATTCACTACTCATAACCTGATATTAAATATCCTAAAAAGATATTCTCCTAGGTTGAGGTATGAACAGACTCATGGAATCTAAGATGTTTACTATAAGCTTTTTAGGAAGTTAACAACACTGTCCAGTCCCCTTTTCCCAGATGGAAATGACACACCACAATAATCATAGAGGCTTATGATTCCATGGAATCCATCTTCAAGGTGGTACCAGGTGACAGGAACCCCGTTGTCCTCCAGCCTCTTCTTGTACAACAAGCCATCGTCCCGCAGCACATCGTACTCACAGGTCAGGATGAAAGATTCTGGCAGCTGGTGGACAACAGAGTCTTCAGCCAACAGTGGGCACAGGTTGGGCTCACAGAATCTCTTCACTGTCTCATAAACTTCAGCTATAAAATCAGTGGGCCTAAGTGGCTTCACACCTCTGACCTTAAATTCCTCGGGGATGTTGTCTGGACTCACCCACTTCCTATACTTCAGCCTCAGGTCTGGAGGAATATGAGAGCCCTCCAAGACCTCTTGCATGTGCAGTGCATCCCCATTGAGGTACAGCAAAGCAAAGAAAGCAGCACGTTCCCGGAATAGCAGAGGGACTCCCCGGTTCTGTTGGTAGGATGGTAAATTGAAGTCCAGTGCCTGAAGGCCTGGGTAGATGAGGATCTGAGCACGCAGCCTGGGCAGGTCTGACCTGCCTGCCAGGGTCTGGCTGACAGCAGCTGCCAGGTTGCCCCCAGCACTGTCCCCGCAGACAGTGACCCGGGCAGGATCCACGGCGTAGTGCTGCAGGTGCTGCAGGAAGTGCTGCGTGGCGCTCAGACAGTCTTCGTAGGCAGCGGGGTATTTGTGCTCAGGGGCTAAACGGTACCTGGGACACAGAGACAAGTGGAAGGAAATGTCAGTAGTAGTAACCAGGAAATGGTTTCGTATGCTGTTCTTCAGCCCTACCATTCTGGGGTGCTTTGGCTCTAGGTTAGGATCTTCAGTGCCTCCAAACAGCTGCTCCTCAGTTTGGGATTGCAGATAAGCTGTAAATGGTGAGATCAGTCACAAGGAATCACTGAAGTAGGATTGTCTCTGATTAATGATCTGAACAAGGAATTGTACAGTTCTTGGTGATGGTGAAAACTCCCTCTGTACTCCTGACAAGATTATTTAATAATTTTGTGCCTGTGCTTCCTATGTGTAAAATAGGAGTATTTCAGTGTGATTATTTTCTTTTCCCATAGCTCCCAATTGGTATTAAGATGCTTGGAGCATCTTATTACACATCCATATGCTCAGCACAAGGAAGACTTTTTTCACCCAAGTTTTTAACTGGCTTTTAAAGGCTTCCTTATTGTGCCAAATATTTCCATTTGTATCTTTTATGAGTATCTCTGGGCATGAATAACTAAGGGCTGCGAAATCTCTGTTATCACTATTTTTCTCTTTATGGACTGAATCCCACAGAAATTCCTGTGCCAAAAAAGAACATCTCCAACACCAGGGCCGCTCTGCTGTGGTCCCACAGCAACAATAATCTCCCAACTACAGAAGTGGGTAGTGTTCACTTACTGCACAGACACTACTACCGAGTCACTCTCCCTGGAGAGGTAGCGACACACCTTTTCATAGGTATCTGCAAAAGAAATATTGTTGTTAGTGCTTTGCTATTGCCCTCAGCTTTGAGACAGACTAAGGAATGTCTGTTCCAGAAAGGCTTCAGACCTCATCCCAAATCACATGCTGAAACCACATCTTATTTCAATTTCTAAAAAGATGAGAATATTCTTTCTACACTACTACAGCTCCTCCAGCAAGTATCTTACCAAGGCTTCCGAACACCCAGCCTCCTCCATGAAAGAAGAGGATGCCTCTCTTTGGTCCATCCGAGGTAGCTTTAGGCTGATAAACCCTCACAGGTACTTTGTTAAACTGCAGATCCTGGATAAAGAGCTTTGGATCCAACCCTAGTTTCCGTCCCTGTCGCACGTATCGGCCAAAAGTGATTTGACTGCAAAGCCCAGTCTTCTCCAAAATCCTTCCCTGTTAAAGGTAAAATACATTCAGGCATCTTTAAAAATCTGGAGTTAGCCAGGGTATAAAAACTCTGCATCGCACTTACATCAAACTTATTTGGGGAAAATTTTAAAGAAACACAGAACTCTGATTTGGAAATTAAACAAATTCCCCAAGTTCTCACATCCTGCAGTCTGTAGAAAAACCTATTTGCACTACTCAAATCCATTGTCACATCAGAAATTTTATAAAGATCAGCCAAACTAGTTGTCTTGGAGTACATATTTTAATCATCAGCATTGTCCTGCACACATTTGTGGTCATTCTTGTTTCATTTGTACTTGATAACAACAACGAAATACTGTATGTAGAAAGAATTCTTCCTTGGTGAAACTAATATTCATGAATTAGACTCAATGAATTTGCAAATCTAAAGTGCCTAGCTGTGTTGTGCAAGTTAGTTACTGCTTTTTATTCACACAACAGATCTAATGAGCAAAATGAAGTTGCTTCCCTTCCCAGTGCTCTTGCAAGCTCGAATATAAATCTGATGTAATAAGTGAACAAACAAGAAGCTGGGAATCAGTTACCATTCACTGCCTGAACAATATCTTTCTTTTTAATGCCCAGTGAGTCTATCTAGCTTGTCACCTGCTAGTGGGGTTCAGGTTTGCTGGGCAGCTTTGTCAGTAAATTTCATTTAAAGAGGATGTAAACGGTTTAAGAATCTGTATGGAGAAAAATAAAGTCTGTGTGATAGTAGGGGTAATGTTTGTGGCTCAAGGAGTGACAAACCTGAAGATTTTAAGAAATTCAAAGACAGCAAGTAACAGAGGCAGAGCTGAGGAGGGCTCTAATGCCGTTTATGCAACGCCGCCAAAGGGAGTCCAGGGATTAAGTAAAGCAGCCCTAACCGGATTGTGTGCCATAAATGTCAGCCGTGGCAGGAGCAGCTGAAGGGCTGCAGCTTTCCTTGTGCAAGGTGATTGCGCCTGAAGGTGCGGGCAGTTATCAGGCAAAACACCAGCCCAGCCCTGAATTCGGGACTGCCGTCAGCCGCTCGCAATCTCCGCTAACACGTCCCAGCACGTCCTGAACCGGGATCGGGGTTTGCCCGCCACAGGGGCAGCGCTCCCCGCAGCAGCCCGGCCGGGGGGTGCCCGGGGCAGTGTCCGCGCCGGTGTCCGGGACAGCATCCCCGACCGGGGGATGCTCGGGGCAGTGTTTGTGCCGGCAGCGCCCGGGGCAGCATCCTCGACCGGGGGATATCGGGGGCAGTGTCCGGATAGGGGGGTACACCCTCGGGCACAACCCGATCGAGGGTGCTCCCCGCATCCCCTCCCCGTGATGCGGCACCGCCAGCATCCCACGGGGACAGCGGGGACACGCGGATCCTGCCCCGGGCTCCCCGTGTTTGTGCAACCGCTGCCCCCCTCAGCCCGCGGCTCCCCCCGAACGCCCCCTCGCCCCCCGCACCGCCACTCACCAGCGCGGCGGTGCCGAGCAGCACGGTCAGCACCAGGCGCAGCTTGGCCGGCTGGTTCACCCCGGGCGGGATGTCGTAGCCGGGCAGGCCGAGCAGCACCGCGGCCGCCGCCAGCGCCGCCAGGGGCAGGAGCAGCAGCAGCAGCGCGGGCAGCAGCGCCATGGCCCGGCCGCGGCCCTGCGGGGCTCCCCCGGCAGCGCTGGGCAGAGCCGCGGCCCCGTCACGGGCCGAGTGCGGCCGCTCCGCAAAGCCGGCGCAGGGGTCATGGTGCGGGCGGCCGGGGGGAGCCGCGCGGAGCGGCCGGAGGTGCCGGCCGGGTAATCTCAGTTCAAGGAGGCCCGGCGTGACCTGCGCGCGGTACCGGGGAACGGACGGGCCCGGCGCCGCCTCCCGCCGCCCCGGCTGGCACGGTCCCCGCGCCCCCGGCCGGGTCCCCGCCGCTGCCCGCAGCTCCGCGGGTCTCTGCCAGCGGCTGCCTGCGGGAAGGTAAAGCGAGGGCTGGCTGTCCGAGCTCAGGGAAGGGCTGCCCTTGCGCAGGGAAAGCTAAGGGAAGTCAGCATTTGGTTTTGTAAAAAGTTCTGTATTTCTCAGCCCTGTAGGATGAGAAAAGCCTTTTTTTTTTTTTTTTTCTTTCCCTGGGGATTTATTTATGACGAGGAGCAGTGGGCATAAACTAAAACGCAAGTTTCACCTCAACGTGCAGAGGAACTTCTTTACATTGAGGGTGACAGAGCACTGGGACAGTGCCCACGGGGGGTGCGGGGTTTCCCTCTCTGGAGACATTCCAGGCATATCTGGATGTGTTTCTGTGTCACCTGCTCCAGGTAACCCTGTCGTGGCGGGGGATTGCACTGGATGATCTCCAGAGATCACTCCCAACCCTAGCAATTCTGTGATTTCCATGTCCTCAATCTGGCCTTTCTGAGTGTGCTCACTGCTGTTCTTGCTTTCATCAGCAGGGTGTAACAAAGCATCATGTCAGGGAAAACACTGTCTCATCCTGTAAATAAAACTCCAGCCATGGAGAAAGCACAAATTGACAGATTCTAGCACAGATTCTGCAGAAGTTAATACTGGGGGACACCCTTTGGAAGAACACGAAAATATTTTGCTTCATGTTCTCTCTTTAAGCTGTACCTTTCAGTACACACACACACACCAAGAGCCCAGTTCACTGATCCTTCCTGCCTTTCTAAAACCTGATGTCAGCATTTCCTCCCAACATCCTGCCGTCAGTGTGCACAGTGGAGACTTTCCAAAATTAAAAAGGACTTTGTAGAGCTACAATTATTTCAAAATCAGAGCAGCCCTTACTTGCCTCCAGCTAGGTGTTCCCCATCAACTCTGGCCTTGCACTGCTACTTTTTCAGTCATGGAATATTTGCTCAGTCTCCTCACTGAGATCTCAATCTCTGCTTGCTTGTTCAGAGTTTTCCCTCCAGCTCACTATCTACCTAGCTTACATATTTTAGCTAAATTAAGTCATGCTTTGGAGCTTATGAAATGGACATCACAAATAACTTGGCTGTAGTGAACAACATTTAATCCAAATAATTCCACATAGATTATTTGCATAAAAATAAATAATTTAGTAATTAAAGACAAGGAATCAATCAGACACTAATTTGAAAAAAAAAACACAACACATAGAAAAATTGTAAAGATTGAACTGTCAGGAGACTCACAAGGAAAAGATCTGTGTTCATTTGAAGTACATGGATATCAGAATTTCTACTTTACACATCAAAAGGTGTCACATTCTTGCTGACTAGCACTACCTGAGGTGTGAGAGCCTAAGTAGAGACATTAGTGGGAGAAGCATAATGAGAGAGAGTTCTTTTCACAGGCCTTTTATAAATGCAACAACCCTGTCCAGTCCCCTTCTCCCAGATGGAAATGACAAACCAGAATAATCAAATAGGTTTATGATTCCATGGAATCCATCTTCAAGGTGGTACCAGGTGACAGGAACCCCGTTGTCCTCCAGCCTCTTCTTGTACAACAAGCCATCGTCCCGCAGCACGTCGTACTCACAGGTCAGGATGAAAGACTCTGGCAGCTGCTGAATAATTTCATCTTCAGCAAACAGTGGGCACAAAGTGGGCTCACGGATTCTTTTCACTGTCTCAAAAACTTCAGGCTTGAATTCACGGGGCTTGTGTGGTTTGTAGCCTCTGACCTTAAATTCCTCAGGGATGTTGTCTGGACTCACCCACTTCCTATACTTCAGCCTCAGGTCTGGAGGAATATGAGAGCCCTCCAAGATTTCTTCCAGATTTGATGTGTCGCCTTGTACATACTGCAAAGAATAGAAAACAGCACGTTCCCGGAACAGCAGAGGGACTCCCCGGTTTTGTTGGTAGGATGGTAAATTGAAGTCCAGTGCCTGAAGGCCTGGGTAGATGAGGATCTGAGCACGCAGCCTGGGCAGGTCTGACCTGCCTGCCAGGGTCTGGCTGACAGCAGCTGCCAGGTTGCCCCCAGCACTGTCCCCGCAGACAGTGACCCGGGCAGGATCCACGGCGTAGTGCTGCAGGTGCTGCAGGAAGTGCTGCGTGGCGCTCAGACAGTCTTCGTAGGCAGCGGGGTATTTGTGCTCAGGGGCTAAACGGTACCTGGGACACACACAGAGACAGCAAAAGGAACAGAAGGAAATGTCATAAGTGTAAATACAAAATTTCTACAGCATCCTGCTTTTCCCTGTGTTGGAGTAATTTTTCCCTCAGAAAAAAAACCCATGAAGATATTTTTATCTACTAAACAGGTATTTGTCAAAGAGTCATCACAGAAGAAGTGATAGCCATAGGATGGGGTTGCAAAGATATAGCATAGCTGGGATATTCCAAGAGCAGCCCTGATCACAAATTAAGTGGTGTAACTTCATTCTTCTCTTCTGGTGTAGACTGCATCTGGCTTGTGGATTAAGTCATTTAATCAATCTGCACCTTACCTTTACTTAGGATATTTCATTTTTAGAATTATTTTTTCTTGATATAACTGTGACTGTTATATTTTTTCAGTATTACTAGTATTAGTAGTATTATTACTAACTAGCATTTGATTCTTAGTGTTAGAAAGCTCCTTGAAGTTCACAAGGTAATTACACCTATTTAAATGCACCACTGAATCATCACCTTCCAAGTCAGTTTATTGGTTATTTCTCAACACTTTGGAACTCTCCTCTGGAAAGCATTCCTTGGTTTTGTGTGGTGCCAGCATAGCTCTATGTTGGGAGACACATGGACCTTACTGTGGGCTGTGTCTGCACAGTTAGCTGATGGAGCAGGGAGAGAAATTAAAACAGCCCCTTCGAAATTCTGTCTGGGCACCTGGGATCCTGGGAAAATCATAGAAAATTGAGCTGAGCTGGAAGGGACCCATGAGGATCATGGAGTCCAGCTCCTGAAAAAGGAACATTCCCACCAGCTGCGCATCCCTGCAGTGCTGAGAAGCAACAAGAGGCAAAAAGGCTTTTTTGGGGCAGCCAGACGTAACTCACCCCACAGACACCACCAGCGAGTCGCTTTCCTTGGCAATGTACTGGCAGATCCTTTCATGGGAATCTGAAACACATCGAAGGATGTTTTGCTGCCCACAAATGGTCCAGCTCCCCTCATCCCTCTCCCCTCTCCCCCTGCCCACCACCTCCCTTTGCAGAGCTGGGTGGGAAAGCCCAGCTGGAGTTCAGCCTCCCTGCAGCTGGAAATTATACAACTTTTCTAATTATTTTTAATTAATTGTTTTAATTAATCATAACTACTATATTAATTATAAGCAGTGTGCTAGTCCTAAATCACTTTTAGGCACCATGTAGTTAACTTTCTTTACACAGTCTGTCATTGTTGACTTGATTGGGAAAATCACTGAAACTTCAAAAAGTTTTGCCAAACTAATCCTGATATGCTTCAAAGAACAAGGCCTGGGAGAGGGTGTGTATTGTTGAAATTGGATACAAGAAGAACAGAATTTATGGACTACAAGGACATTTTGCAGAAACCAGAATATAAAGCAGCTGACAAAAGACTCAGTATATGCATGTTGGAAAGTCCCTACCAGAGGAAAGATAATACTAAATACTAGATACTAAATAAATACTAAATACCAAATACCAAATACTAAATAAATACTAAATACTAAATAAATACTTAATACTAAATAAATACTAAATAAATACTAAATACTAACAATACTAAAGAGGATAGAATACCAATTTATGAAAGAGAATTAAGTAATTGAGAACCAATGGGCATCAATTTGTTCGCTAAAAGTATACAAACAGGTGAAAAAGTTTTGTATCAGCGTCTGCGCGTGGAACCCGAAATCCTGTCGGCCGCACGCACACGAATGGCCACGGCTAAAGCAAGGCTAATGCTACAAGGAGGGTGCCGGGGGTGGTGAGGCAGGGCAGAGCCGGCCCGGGGCCGTACCGAGGCTGCAGCAGATCCAGCCGCCGCCGTGGAACAGCAGCAGGGCGGCGCGGGGCCGGGCCGGCGGGGCGCGGGGCCGGTACAGCCGCACGGGCACCCGCCCGAGCCGCGCGTCCTCCTGCTGCACCCCCGGCGCCGGGCCCGGCCTCCGCCCGGAGAACACGAGGCGCTTGACGGCCAGGCTGCTGCACAGCTCCATCTTCTCAAAAATCCTGCCCTGTTGGGAGAGGGAGGACAGCCGGGGTGAGCTGAGGGGAGGCCGCGCGCGGGGACAGCCCTGAGGGGGAACCGGGTGAGGGGGAACCGCGTGAGGGGCAAAGGGTGAGGGGCACCAGGAGAGGGGCAATTGGTGAGGGGTAACTGGTGAGGGTAACTGGTGAGGGGTAACTGGTGAGGGGCACCAGGAGAGGAGCAACTGGTGAGGGGCAAATGGTGAGGGGTAACTGGTGAGGGGCACCAGGAGAAGGGCAATCGGTGAGGGGCAAACAGTGAGGGACACCAGGAGAAGGGCAATTGGTGAGGGGCAGCTGGTGAGGGGTAACTTGTGAGGGGCACCAGTAGAGGGGCAATTGGTGAGGGGCAACTGGTGAGGGGTTACTGGAGAAGGCAAATGGCAAGGGGCAAATGGTGAGGGGCACCTGGAGAAGGGCAACTGGCAAAGGGTTACTGGTGAGGGAGCACGTAGAGAAGGGCAGTTGGTGAAGGGCAGTCATTGAAGGGGCACCTGGAGAAGGGCAGTTGGTGAGGGACACTCACTGAAGGGACACCTGGTGAGGGGCAATTAGTGACAGGGTTCCTGGGGACTGAAGGGCAATTGGAAAAGGGGCAGCTGGTGAGGGAGGCCTTGCCATTGCTCCCAAATGTGTCTCATCCCTCTAAGGTTTCTGGGGTTTCTGTTTTCGTCTTCTTAAAAAGCATCCAGTCCCCCATTAGTGGTACTTCCATTACCCAGCCTTCCATGTTACTGGAAAGCCCCAAGAGTGGCCTAAAAACATCATGTGTGCTCAGCTAAAGTGGAAATCAAAGCACTCTCACTTTTTATAAATATTTAATTTTAAATTTAATTAGGGAAGCTCAGCTGATAAAGCTTGGGCTCTTATGGTTGACTTAATCCTTATGTAATAGGGAAAATCTGTCTGAATGATTTTCTAAAAACTGTCCTCTCAAGTGAGCCCCCAGAAAAGAAAAGCCATCATTTAAGCCTTGATGTAGCTGGCAGGATTCTGGTATTTACACATACAAGGAAATTAACATCTAACAAGGTTTCTGGCAGAAGTTGCAGCAGAGTTACTCACCAGAGTAGATACAACAATCAAAACAGCAACAATAAATCGAAGTTTTCCAGGATTGCTCACTCCAGGAGGGATGCTGCAATTGGCGTACTCAGTTTGAATTGTTCTTATGATTGCTGATACGAATGAAGCAACAAAAATCAATAGCAGTATCACAGGCAGTAGATAAAAACCCGCCATTTCGCATATCCAGAGGTGATGTGGCTTCACACCTATCTGTGATTTGGGTTTTTCAGGTGACAGTAAGGCCTGGAGCAGTCCCAGTTGCAAGAGATCTCTCAGGTGTTGCTCAATTTAAAGTCCTTTGAAATGTTGTGTAATGTGCCAGCAGTTATCACATTGGAGAAGAGTCAATATGTTTGATTTCCTGTTTATCTTTATGGTAATTGTGGGACTGATAAAGGGGCTGGTATTAAATATGGAATTCTTGGATTGTGGATGATAACAGTGAGTGCTCAGAGACTGAAGCTGAGTCCTGAATGAAGTTCTAGTCTATGACAGAGAGCCAGCAAATGTGGAGATCAAATTATCCCTTGCAATTGATCTTCAGCCACGACATTAGCTTCCTGCATTGTGGGCATGCTTTACGTAGTTTGGAATACAAACCTTTAACAAGGACATTTAGAAAAGAAAATGGGAACAAGGGAGGGGTGGGGGCAAAAGGTAAGTAACATGCTCTGCAAAAGTAAATGCATCAGTCCTTTTTTGTTGTTAGATTATTTGGGGCTTGAAGCAACCTGGGCTAGACCAGATATCCCTGCTCGTGGCAGGGCGTTGGAATGAGGTGAGCTTTAATGTTCTTTCCAACCCAAACCATTCTGTGATTCTAGGACTCTATTCAAGCACAAGAACAAGTTTTTCAGCGTACCAGAATGTTTGATAAACATAAGAAATCACTTAAAGCATTTTCCCCATTGTAATTTAAACAAAGCTGTCAATAGAGTATTTCTGTTGGGAACAGCTGCAGTTCTAAAAGTCAAGTTAACTAATGTGACTTCATTTTTTTGAGTATAAAATACTGGTTACCTTGCCAACAGACATCTTCAAATTGGGAATCTTAAACTCAGGTGCTACATGTAGCAGAGAGCACAGGCTGAGTGAGCTTTATAGCACTGTAGTGTCAGTGTCTTTCTCCTTTGCCAAAACACACACTTCTAGGAAGAATGAAATTGTCGACTGTAATTGAATAAAACAGGTAAGACCAGATGTTGGCTTAAAATTTTACTGCATCTTTTATATGTACTGAAAGAGCAGCACTTGTAATGTACAAGTGTCCAGTCCAAACAGATGATTAAAATAGGCAGACTGTGCATGGACTACTTCAAACAGCACTTAAAGAAACTATTCTTGAAATGTCTTTTACAGTGATCACACTGGCATAATTGCTTATTAACAACTTGTTCTATATGAACTTCTTATATGAAATTTGAAGCATAAAAGACCACAGAAATTTGGCAGTTCTTACAGGAAAAAAAGAAAAATGTTGCTATAAGCTTCTTAAAAAATTTACAATATTATCAAGGCCCCTTTTTCCAGCAGGAAATGACAACCAGTCACTGTTAAATGAGTTTATGATTCCGTGGAATCCATCCTCCACGTGATACCAGGTGACAGGAACCCCGTTGTCCTCCAGCCTCTTCTTGTACAACAAGCCATCGTCCCGCAGCACGTCGTACTCACAGGTCAGGATGAAAGATTCTGGCAGCTGCTGAATAATTGCATCTTCAGCCAGCAGCGGGCACAGGTTGGGCTCACAGAATCTCTTCACTGTCTCAAAAACTTCAGTTGTACAGTCAAGTAGCACGCGTGGTTTGTAGCCTCTGACCTTAAATTCCTCGGGGATGTTGTCTGGACTCACCCACTTCCTATACTTTAATTTAATATCTACAGGAATATGGGAACCTTCCAAGACCTCTTCCAGTTTTGTGGCATTTCCATTTAAATACTGCAACATGTAGAAAGCAGCACGCTCCCGGAATAGCAGAGGGACTCCCCGGTTCTGTTGGTAGGACGGTAAATTGAAGTCCAGTGCCTGCAGGCCTGGGTAGATGAGGATCTGAGCACGCAGCCTGGGCAGGTCTGACCTGCCTGCCAGGGTCTGGCTGACAGCAGCTGCCAGGTTGCCCCCAGCACTGTCCCCGCAGACAGTGACCCGGGCAGGATCCACGGCGTAGTGCTGCAGGTGCTGCAGGAAGTGCTGCGTGGCGCTCAGACAGTCTTCGTAGGCAGTGGGGTATTTGTGCTCAGGGGCTAAACGGTACCTGGGACACAGAGACAAGTGGAAGAGAAGGAAATATGAGTTTTAAATGTATTGCTTAACTCCTGGTTTCTGCAAGCAGCAATACCCTGATTTCAGCAAAATTATCGTCTCCATAGGATTACCATCAATAAAGTGTAGGTGGTGCAGATTATTTTGTTATGATATCATTTGTTTATCATGTCTCTTTGGTCTTTAACACAAGAGTACTCAGCTGCCAACTATATGTAGGTTTTATTGACAATCATTTAGTTACTTTCTGCTTCAGTTTTTCATGGGTTGGACACAAATATCAATCCTTCTGGTTTATATCTTTGTTACGTAAAGTATGTTACATATCCTCGTAATCTGAGCCATTATGCCAGTGTTTTGATAATGTATTAGCTTGTCATTCACTCTGCTTCTCTAAGCATCAAGAAGGCTTTCCTTGAATAAGTGTTAAGGAGATCATATAGTTTACTGTCTGTATACAATCAGTTTTGAGTTTGGAATTTGAAAATACTGATTCAAAACTTCATTTTCCAACTAGATATCCCAAAGTGTAATTTGTGATGTAATCAGACAGTGAAAAGAGCTCAGGTGAGTCTTCAGTAGAATGAAGTTGTAAATCACATACTTGAGAAGTCCTTCAGAGACATTTCTCTGAGGAAGATTGTTGCTATGACTGAGGGAACAGGAGGTGATATTTACACTGTAGGAAATAATCTCCCAAAATCAGCATGAGCAAAGACTCACCCCACAGATACAACCACAGATTCACTCTCTCTGGCAATAAAGCGGCACAGCTCTTCATGGGTCTCTGAAAGAGATTTGGTGGGGTTTGTGTTTAGGTTTGGGTGAATTTTTTCTCCAGAGATGTTATCTATTGGAGAAGTCAAAGAATTGCAACAAGGAAATGCTCTCTATTTTTCTCTGCCGCTTCCTACAAAGCTCCTCAGTTCTTTTGTACCTCCTCATCTTCCTATTTCAGCATTTTTTTCCTCTTACACAAGTGTCCTGTAAGAAAAATCATGTGATCCACAGCAGATGCCACCTTCTGGCAGCAAGAATGATGAGATTGAACCTGTGGTTATACTCAAAGTGTGCAACTGCTACAGATCAAGAAACAACCAACTTTACTATTTGTGAAGTATGTATTTCTTTAACTGAACTATTTCTGTTACATATCTTACCAAGACTTCCAAATATCCATCCTCCTCCATGAAAAAACATGACTCCTCTCCTTTGGCTGGCAGATGGAGTCTTAGGCTGGTAGATCCTTACAGGCACTTTCTCAAACCACAGATCCTTGATGAAGAGCTTTGGGTCTGCCCCCAGAGTCTTCCTTCCTTGCATGTAGCGCACAAAGCTCACCTGACTGCAGATGCCAATGTTTTCCAAAATCTTTCCCTGTTCAAAGGCAAAGAGAACAGAGAACTCACTTGAGAGATCCTGTGTTTTCCAAAGGAAAGGAACTGTGTGGACAGTAACTTCACAGTGCCTAAGTCATTTATTTTTAGGGAAGTAATAAACCAAGAGAGTTGTTGTAAAGGCATAGGAGACAACTGAACAAGTAACAGCAGCATCAGGAGAGGTTATGAGAGAGTTACATGAACCAAAGAACAGAACCCCAAACAATGCAACATTAACAGACTGGTGAAATAGACCCCTCTGCTTCCTCAGCAGGTCCTTTACCTAACATTGAAAGCTAATTTGGTTTTCACTGGTTCTATTCTATCGTTCCCCCCGCCAGATGTGAAAACATAGCCAAAGATGATAATTCTGTGCTGATTTTCATGGTACAGACAGTTGCCCAAAGTAGAGTTGACTAAGTTAAGGATATGTTTGATAATTGCTTTTTGATCTGTCTCTTAAGTCTCACTGATGTGTCCCATGCACTGACAAGAAGATCCTGGCATATTTAGTAAGAATGAACTTCTGTTCATTCTCTGTGCCATAGGGATATTCATGCCAGGCAGCAGAAAATGAATACAAATCAGACCTACTGCTCCAACATAACTTTACATAAATAAAAGGCACAGCCTCCAATTTGAAATGCATTGTTCACCCATACCAGTCAGTACTTTGGTCCTTAGGAATATTTGGATCAAGTTCATAATGCTCAGGATTCTGTTATGAATATTTCTTACTAGACAGCCGCATTTGCATGGATTGTCAGTAGTGTCAGGACTCTCAGTATATTTATCTACAAAAAGCCTTTTTTCAGTGATTCCAGCAATTTGTAATATTCTCCATGCCTGATCTTGAGGAAATATTTCTTTTAAAAACCAAGACATTTTGCAATATACCGATTCTAATTTTTTATAGAAATTAGTCTTAGTGTCTCCAGTTGTAGACAAATATGATAAAATGATTTATTCTTTTGTATTTGCTATTTTCCAAGCAGGAATGGAACAATACCAAGAATATTTTAACTTTTACATTCAGTTGGTTTGTTTTCTTTCACCCCATGTTGTTTACATTGCAGCATACAATGCTGGTTTATGGTGGGCAGTGGATTGATGATTAAGAGAACTGGCTTTTCCAGCTGCTTAAGTGATGTAATCTCTTTCTAATTACAACTTCTGTGCAGCCAAAGCAAGAGAATATATATCTAGAATTCTTTACTATGGTTGACCACAATTGAGAATATTTCTGACAGAGAATTTTTTTGTTTTCCTTTTTAAATTTTAAATTTTAAATAGCTTGTATCTCTTTGCAGATATTCCATTAAATTAATTTAGTGAATATATGCACAACTCTATTATCTCCTATCTAATGCCACGTCTCATCAGAGCCTCTCTACACCTATCATTACATAGAAATATCTGTGATTCAGTGAGCTCCTCTGTCAGCAGAGCTCACCAGATGTTGAGTGCTGCTCTTGGAGACTGATTACCTTTCCATGCTTTTAGAAGCTGCCTCACCTGGAGAAGCTGGGCAGGCCAGAGCCCCTCATTCCCATCAGACAATCCTGCTTAGTTGCTGCAGGAGTTACATAAATGCGTTTTGGGCAGAAGAATTCCTTCAGCTCCTCTTGGGCAACGTTACCTAATTCTGTCACTTGCATGACAGAAACTCTCCCTTCCCAAGGCCAATTCTGAAATGTTCAGCTTCTCACTTTATATTCAAAATAAATACAGAATTCTCATCCCCATGCCTAAGAAAAGCTTGAAAGCATGGCCCAGAGACATCTGGTATAGTCTGAACAAAGAATGGAAATACAAATGACCCAACACAGATAAACATTATAATTCAAAATTATAAATCAAATCTTTGCTAGGTCAGCTTGAGTCAGGGCGGAAGCACAGTCAGACTTTCACACACTTGTGTTACCGCCTAAGAAAGAGCTGGGCAGGACTGGATTAGAGCAGTGCAGTGTCAAAAGTCTGGCAAAAGTTTCTTTAGCAGCACTCAGCTCAATAAAACATGCAGCATGACAGCAGTGCCCTGCTCTCCTCTCTGGAACATAATTCCATGCAGGCTTCTAGCATGGTAATAAGTTTAAAATCTACAGGTTCACTGTTCTTCCCCCAAAAATCACACCAGGTTCACTTACCACCACAGCTGTGCATATTAAAATTATATGAATGATTCGGAGCTTTGCAGGCTGATTCACTCCAGGAGGAATTTCTGAGTTGGTAAAATCGAAGTTAATTGCCCCTATGACCAGTAATATAAATCCAGCAAGAAAACCAGCTAAGAATAACACCAGCACTGTGAGTACAACTGCCATTTTGCTGAACTGCAGTGATCTGACATGTCTTTGATTTGACTTTCCAATAAATATGTCTTGTTACTTCCTGATTCTTTGTTAATCTTCCTGTTCTTTGTTTGCTCCAGTAAAAACCTCTCTCCTCCCTTTTACAAATACATTAGCAGGTATCTTTCCCTCTCCCACTTTCTTTCCCCCCCATTCCTGTTATTTCACCAAAGATAAGTTGGTCAAAGTCCTTGATTTATTAACAGATCTATGCCAGCAGCATTTTGGAATTTTTGCAAGAAACCAGTGCTTATCTGGGAGAGGAGTGTTATGAATGAACTGCATTAGTATTAAATTAGTTGGAGGTGCAAAATGGACAGAGGGCATTTGTGTGCTTTGAGTTTGTGGCACTATAAAACACCCATTGAAGAGTTTCACAGGAGTGGGAACCTGCATGTGATGATTGTCACTCAGAAGGGCCAAAGGGATTGTCACCAGTGCTCTTTGGAAAGGTGCACTTAAAAAATTCTGTCATTACATAAATCTCAGTTCTTTTTAGTGTTTGTGTTTTCTTTCAACAGAAGAAAAAAGTCACAGGAGGCTGACTTTAGATTCGTGACCTTGTTGCAGGTAACTTTCAATAACTCTGCATGCAACAGGTACAGCTGAGAATGACTTAAGATAACCAGTGATTAAAGAATTCCAAATCAAACTGCTTTATCTTGCTCTTGCTGAGGAGTAGGACTGTGTAGAGAAGGTGCACATGAATTAATTGTGAATCTAAGTCTGCAACTCTTCAAACAACTAGGATGTCAGAATACTGAAATTGCAGATTCATGGGGAAAGACATGAGGTAAAAATTTAACCTTATTAGGCAGTAGTGTAGGGAGGTTGGGGGTTTTTTGGGTTTTTGGGGTGGTTTTTTGTGGGGTTTTCTTAAGCTTTTTCTTGGTAGGGTTTTTTGGGTGTTTTTTTGTTGTTGTTCTTACAAAGTCAAATTATAAGTCATGGGGGGAAAGTACCATGTCATTTTAATTTAAAAACTTCATAAAAATTAATTTAATCTTGTTTCTCTAGTGAGAAGTTGAGTGTTTTTAATAGGGCACATGGTCATCATAAAATATGCTGAAGTAGAAGGAAATCTTGTTTTAAAAATCAACAAAAGCCCAGATTTGAAAAAAAATAGTCCATCCAGCAGTGTTTGTGGACTTTCAGTTTGTGTTGTGATTTCACAGTTATGTGGTCATATCCATTTGTTTGGTAGGTTAATTTCTGACCACAGCACAGATGTGACCAGGTAGAAGTAGCAGGGTTGTGGTCTCTGCCTGCCTATATTTTGTTGTTCCTTTCACCACGGTGGGGTTCAGTTGGGTTTATCAGCCAGTATCTGTTTAGCAAATTAACTCTCACTCTTATGACAGAAATATTTGCAGTGCTAGTTTTTATTTTTTGTTGTTGAAAGCATCACAGAATCACCATAGCATTACAGTGATAAAATAGATAAAACTGTGCTTCTCTGCCTTCTTCACATGATTTTCAGAACTTTTTCAACACAGCAGAACAGGTAGCATAAAGTAATCTTGAAAGAAAAAAAGGGTTATGGAAAAGTCTCACCTCTGCATTTCTCTGACATCCACACACTCACTGAAATTCAGGGATTCCAGTTTGAGAATGAAGTTCCAAAATGAAACATAATTTCTCAGATCCCAAACAAAATCAAGCCCATGCTAGTTCCAGTTTAGGACTTCTGCTCCAGACAGGAGCCTTCCTTTTGATTTCTCTATTTCTGGAGCAGTACAGACTAACCCTGGAAACTGAATTCATGGCTGCAATTTCAGTGTCTGTTATAAGACTTCATAGAAGCTGAGTTCTCCATCTGATACCATCAACACCTCCTGTCTGTCACAAGGGCCAAAGCAGACTTTAGTTGTTGTCTTCAGCATTTCTGGGCTGTTGAACAATCTTCAGGGAGATTCTTGTCTCTTGCCTTCAGTGTGTGCCAGCAATGCAAAGATACTGAAATTGCTATCATTTTAGTGAAACAGGATATGCTAGGTGCCTTGCCTTTTTCATGTTGGCCTTACTGGTGTGTTTTTGCAAGAATATTTTCTAGAATGGTGGCACTTCAAATAATCTTAACATTTGTTTGAGTCGCTACAGAAGCAGAAATCAGAAACTACAAAATACAGTCAAAATCCAAACTATAAATCAAAGTGCTTATATTCCTTGCCAAGTATAAATTCATCAAAGATACTGCATGACTTACATATTTCTTCTGAAAAATACTTCTATAAACTGTTTATATAATTCACAAGACTGTCCATTATCTTATTTGCAGATAAAAAGGAAAACATCCCGTAGCCAAAAAAGGCTAAAATTCCATGGAAGCCATTCTTGCAATGATACCAGGTCACTTGAACACCATTGTCCTCTAGTCTCTTCTTGTATAACAGACCATCATCCCTCAACACATCAAACTCACAGGTCACAATGTAGGACTCAGGGAGCTGGCAAATAATGGAATCTTCAGCTAAAAGTGGGGAAAATGTTATTGCTAAAATTTCTTTGATAGCTTCATGGACTTCAGGTTTATATGATGTGGGTTTTGGTGGTGTGTAGCCTCTAATCTTAAATTCGTCAGGAATAAGGTCAGCACTTACCCATTTTTTATACTGGTGTCTCATACTCTCAGGAACATGGCAGTTCTGTAGAACATCTTTCCAAACTGTGGGTTTTTTATTAAGGTAACGAAAACAGAAGTAGACGATCATCTTCTTGGACAACATGGGGACAAAAGCGTTCTGCTGGTAGGAGGGCAACTGGAAATCCAGCCCCTGGAGTCCTGGGTAAAGTAGGACCTGAGCACGTACTTTTGGCAGATTTCTATCATTCAGCAGCATTTGGCAAATAACTGTAGCAAAATTAGCTCCACAGCTGTCACCACTAATGATGATGAGACCAGGATCCACGTGATATTCTTCTAAATTCCTCATGAAATATAAGGTGGCATTGAGACAGTCAAAATATTGCCCTGGGTAGGGGTGTTCAGGAGCCAGACGGTACCTGAAATGTCAGAGACTGTGGTTATTGTTAGTGGAGTTATATACATTCAATTTGTGTTGTTTGCAGTTGCCGTGGTAGTTATGCAGACTCTTTTTCTTAATTTTAAAGATTATATTTGGGTTTAACTAGTGTAGATTGGAAGGCCAAACTAATGATGCTATAACTATTTTAGAACACTTTGCCTATAAATGAAAGGTTTAAGTGAAAAATAGGGATGCGATCTCAAACTGTAAATATTTTCATCTTGTTTTTCAGAAGAGTTTCAGCTGAGAGCTGTAGTCCCATAAATACTTCTATGGCAAAATAGCACTTACCCAACAGACACAACCACTGAGTTGCATTTTTTGGCCATATAGCGGCATACTCTTTCAAAGGCTCCTGGAGAGAAAGTTTATCAGAAATGATGATTTGAAAATCAAATATCCTTTTGAAATGAAAATATAGATCCCTAAACATATGCTATGTGCAACACGAGACTGATAAGGAACTTGTACTATGGAATGTGGTCTTTACACATTAACACATTTTCTGTTTGCCAGTGGCTCTGAGGGCATCACAAGCATGTAAGGACAGTGATACTGGGGAAACCCAGAAATCTGTCAGGGGTGGTCTCACATCTCACCTGGTGGTCAACAAAAGGTGTCTAAGGAGAGTGTAAGCTGAGGACAAACAGGAATAAGGAGCATACAGGAACTTGAGGCTCAGGGCGCTCCTTTGAGACAGAGCTGTCTTTATACCTAATGCCCTTGATTATCATTTCTTCTGTGAATTTACCAAACCAGTTGTTAAGCCCATGATTTTAAGCCTAACCATAACAGCTTTGTCCAAGGAGGAGTTCTCTCACTTGCTTACAAAGGTGTGAAGAGCCATTTCTCGTTGCTTCTTTCATACCTGGCATTCACTGCTTCCACATGGTGGCATTGACTCCTGTACTGTAAGAAATGGTGGATAAATCCTTCCCTGTTTAACTTCTCCTGCTTCTCATGATTTTGTAGTCACTTAGCATATCTGTCTTTATGCATCTTTTGCAGCCTAAAGAGTCATAGTTCGTTCACATATTCTCTGCACAGAAGCACTTTTCCCACCTAGGCAGCCTCTCCAAGTCTTTCCATTACTGCTTTATCTTTTTTGAGGAGTGGGAAACAGAACTATAAGCACTATACTCTATTTAGATACACCATGGATTTATTATAGTGGCATAAAAACTTACTTGTTTAGTCTTTCTTTTCCTACTAATAGTTGCTAGTATTTTAATTGCTTTTTGACTGCTACTGTGCACTATGTCAACATTTTCAGGCAACTTCCTGCCATAATCCCAAGTCTTCCTTCCTGCAAGATCTTCTTCCTGCCTCCTGCTTGGAGTCCATTGCTTCATTTATAAGGTAAAAATGCTCTGTCCATCTGTTTGACTTTTCTACATGCCATTTCACCTGTCATTTTATTGTCTGATCCTCTGCTGTCATAAAGACATTCTGCAGTTTTTCAGCCATCCATTTGTGATCCTCAGAGGACTTAATACCCCATCACCTTGCACCATCTTTTCTGTGTTTGAATAAATTGGTTAGCACTGCTCCCAGTACAGATCTCCTTAAGGGAATCTCACAGGAGGTTCCCATAACCCATCTTTTTTCTGTCTTTCAATCAGCTGTAATCCAAATGAAAGATTCCCTCTTGTGCCATGGGTGTGTAGCCTCTTCAGGAGACTCTTCTGGAAAGCAAAGTGGGTTTTAGCAACTCAGTCTCCCTTATTCATGTATTTGCTGACTTAAAAAACTTAAATTGATCAAACTGATAAAGAGTGGGTTTAGATTAGATATTAGGAAGAAATTCTTCCCTGTGGGGGTTGTGAGGCACACAGGATGCCCAGAGCAGCTGTGGCTGCCTCGTCCCTGGAAATGTCCAAGGCCAGGTTGGACAGGGCTTGGAGCAACCTGGAATAGTGGAAGGTGTCCCTGCCCATGGTAGGGACTTGGAATGAGAATGAGACTTAAGGTCCCTTCCACCCAAACTTTTCAATGACTCTAGGATTTATGAAGTATGACATCCATTTGAGGAATAAGTCAAAGTTATCTGTCCACTGATTCTCTTCAGTGTAGCATCTGCTTGTTTGCTAGTTGCAGACTTTAGGCTTCCTAGGCTGGAGATTCCTGAAAGCTTGTCATCATGTTGATTATTTTCCTGTCATCAAACAGCAAAAGGAATTGAAGCCAAAGGTGAGGCCCCACTCTCTGTGTACAGGTATGGCTGTTACATCAAGCCATGCCATGTGAACAGGGACTCATTGTGCAACTTGTGGCATGGTTTTTTCTTCTAGTGAGAGGAATTCACCTGTCACTGAGTGATCACAGAGTGTCTGACATCCCTGGAGTCCTCACTGCCACCCTGACTAGGTCTAGACGAAAGCCTGACCCTCCCCCCAGGCTCCTGTGCTCTGAGTGCAGCAGGTTAGGTTATCTGTGCCCCACAGCACGAGAGTTATGTCATGATCCCTGCACGGGGCTGAAGGATGCCAGGAAACTCAACTCTGCCCAGTATAGTGCAGACCTACCCTTTGAAACAGTCAAGGATTCAAACCCCTCAAATTGCACTGCCTGAACGCTGGAATGAAGTCCAGATTTCCATGTTAGGGGCCTTGGCTTGCAGAGAAAGCACTCAGAGCCTTGGCTGCTCAGAAGGAGATCTGGAGCACTCAAGAAGCTGAACTCACAGCTCCTGAGACAAGGGTTGTCTCCCTTTCTGGAAAAGAAATCAAGTATCCTGTGCCATGTTGCCACAAGAATCAAACTTCCCCAAATTTCTCCTTCAGTATTTATATTTTCCTTCATTTGGATTCCTTGTTTGCATGAATGGGAATTTATTTACTGATTTTTTTTTTTGTAATGTATTTTAAATCTTCCTTGGACCCATATTATATCTTTTATGTAAGCTAGGGTAGTCTTAGTAGAGCAGCATCCCTCACTAAAGAGGGATGAAAGCAGGGTGAGGGATTTCTGGATCACAGGTCTCTTTGTGCTTCCAAAGGAAGCAGAGATGTGACTCCCTTGAATACGAGCCTATTCATTCCACAAATACTTCCCAGTTTGCACTGAGCAAAGACTGATGACACTGAGAAGGACCGAGTAGACATTGACTGAGTCATGCCTGAAGGGAAAAATGTAAAGTTTGGACTTGACTTGAAAAATAAAACTTGCCCATTTCTTACTAATGCTCCCAAATGTGCCAGCGCCTCCATGAAAATACAGAATTCCTCTTCTTTTGCCAGTGGGTTGGCTTTTGGGCTGATAAATCCTCAAGGGTACCTCATCCACTGTGAGATCTTTGATCAGCAGTTTGGAATCTCTCCATGGGGGTATCCCATTGAGCGCTACTCGCGGTACGGTTAAATCACTGCAGATCCCCAGCTTCTGCAAAATCTTTCCCTGTTGAAAAGAAAGAATTTGGAGGAAGAGGAGTAATGTTGGCTTGTTTCTGAACAGACAGCACTATTCTATTTACATGTTCAATATGTACAGGATACATCTAGATATTTGTTTTATATTTTCATTGAAACAGTTTCCCAGCATAAAGTGACTGCAGTTTGACTGGAAAATTGATAGAAGCTTTTAAGATTAGCCATACTAATTTTATTAGTTAATTTAACATGTTTTGGGTTCACATATCAATGCTTACAGGCTTCAGGAGCATGAATTGCCTTTTCTTTTTTTTTTTCCCCTTAAGCCATTTTCCTCCAGCTCCCAAATATCCTACCTAAGCAAAACTGAAATCCCCAGGTTAAGAAATTTAACTTACCATGACCATGGTTGTAATCAGCAAGGAGTGGAAAACACGAATCTTTAGAGGTTGCTCAATTCCAGGTGGCAGTTCTGAGTTGAAAAACTCATATAATACAACCCCCCAAAACAGTGCTGGTATTAAAACAGGAGAAATAAAAAACATTCCTATAATTGCTAAAGTTGTATAAACAGATGCCATTTCACTTCAATAGGAGTGAAATGCTATAAAACCAATGCTGGGTTAAGCCTTGCTTTCAAGTGCATCTAAGGTGTCTTCACGGGAGACTGAGTGCTCAGTTCATATGCAGACATTAATGTTTATTAATGTTGCAACGCAATGTAATGCAATTTTCTCCACCCCTCTTTTGCTAATGATATTATTGGCAACACTTGTCTGCGTTCTTTGTACCCTTTACAACAGGTGGGATTCAAACTATATGGAAGTGATTAATACTATGAGCTCTTCACTAGCAAGGAGAAATTATTATTCAGAGAGGCCCTGATTTGAAGATGGTCTTTTTGGTTTGTAGTGGATTCATTTTGGATGGACATTCCTGTTACAGTGTTAAATTTTAGTGAAGTGGGGCTACTTGCATTTGTTATCAAAACATATATACACTTCTCTGAGAAGAAAAATACTCAAATCCACACGTTTTTCTAATCCCTGTCTCACAGGGGAATGCATTATTCATGCTTTAATTTTTGTTTAAATAAAAGTACATTTGCTCAGTGTTTAAACTCAGTGCAAGCCTTAACGTACACGAGGGTCTCTCCAGACACTTGAGGGTATGTTTGTAGATTGAAGCCACCGTTGTTTCTGGTAAAAGCTTTTTAGTAATTAACCCTCAGAGTTTCATTTTCACTGTAATTCCTGTTTGCAGGTCAGTGTAGAGGCATTATGAATACATGTGTATTGGTGAGGGATTGGTAGCAGTTGGTGGCAGTTGTTTGGTGAAGTAATTTTTCTGGTTTGTGTTCTTCTTACTAGGATTCCGTTTTCTACATGATTTAAAATTTACAGCTCCCAAACATTTTATACCTTGGTTTTTAAAGTGGAATTCCAGTCTGAAAACTGAATTAGTCTTTAGTTTCATTAGCACAGTATTTAAATCAAAGCAACACTGACAGCTGATTTGCACAACATTGCTTTGTGAAGGTAAGGATGTGTGGGATGAAGCAATGCCATAAATTTGTGCCAAGGTTTGTGAAATAAGGGAGATCATTAGGGCCTTTTCTGTGCTGAGATTGGCTGATTTGGAGCCTTTCCCTTCCACAGAGCACAAATTTAGGATGTAAGTAGTTAAAATGTTAGACTGTAGAGAATTGAAGCCAAACCCAGATGCCCATGGCCAGTGCTCAGCTTGTCCTAAGTTTATCAGATTTCTCCACAGGGCTCTGCAGCACAGCTGGGGCAGCCTGGTGATGCTTGTAGTTATTAATTCTGGAAATGTTTCCCTGTAGTGTGATACTATAGCACAGCCTGTGGGGATTCAGCTTTGTTTTGCCATATATTCCTGTAAGAACAGCCCAGTTTTACTAAGTGCTTATTTCTGATGTCTGTGCCATCAGTCAAAATATCCTGAAATAAATGTCACATGGATATCAGCTCTGAATATTGTATTTCAGCATTCTTGATGATTACTTATATTTGAATCCTCAGAGGTAGTAATTTCTGTGCTTTCTAAAGAACCTTTAATCAAGAATAAAAAAATCCTAAAGGTACTTAGTACTTCAGTGGCAGTAAATGAAAGGCAGTTAAACACCTGCTATTTGTATGATCAAATTATGAAAGCCTTATACCAAAGAGCACAGGTCTGTCTGCTGTTAGCTCTATGAGCTCTTGCTGACAACCGTTTTGACACAAGACTTCTTCTCTTCAGTGAGTCAATAATTAATCAGCTTTAATCAAAACCAAAACACCTCACACATGCCGACTCTGTTTCGAAATCCCGATGGACCGGATAGAGTGGAAGGAAAACTAATTTACTGTCTTTTTATTTAAAAATAAATTTACAAAGGGATAGTTTGGGGATTTTGTTCATTTCCTTTTTGTTGTTACGCCCTGGCAGTTGTCTGCAGAATCTGTTGTACAGTCATGACAATCTGAACAAAAATCTTCCAGTTCTGCATTACAGCCTTTCTGTTCTTAAAGAATTTTGGTGAATTAATGTTTCAAAATAATATCCTAATGTTTTAATCTCTTAATATGTTACTCTTAGAGTATACTCAGCATGTGGACTTAGAGCATGTTCTACCTCTGTGCCGTTTGCACCTCAGTCCTCCTTGTCCTGTTAACACAATGTCCATATTTTCCAGAATCAAGCAAATCCCATGGTCTGACAGCTGCTTGGCCTTCTGGAGATGCTTATATTGATAGATGTGATGATGCTTGGTGCCTTATATTCCATATATTTCAGCTATTTCCAGTCTGGCCAGCCATTCCTGTACCCACAGATTGGGTAGGAATATCTATGATCACTGGCAGATTCTCAAGTTGTTACAAAACTGTCAATGAGGTTTTCAGTGTTGTTGTTGGTTTTTTTTTTCCCAGTTGTTTTTGAGGTGCTAAATTGTCAAGAGAATGTTTTATTTCGTTTTTATCCACTGCATGAAATGAGTACCTTGTATCTTTGCAAACAAAAAGGCTTCTTCAAATGGTGGATGTTTGATGTGTTTTGCTATAGCCATATTTTTGTTTTTGAGCAAACTCATCCCCAAACCCCAACTTCAACAAAGTCTTTACCTAATGATGAGAACAGCCTTGCACTAACTAAAGGTTGATGAGATTCCACTAAACCACAGAAAATGAACACAGCCTGGAGTTTGACATTGTAATGAGAATTATGGGCCTCATGTGGTTCTTTATTGTTAAAAAACAGCTACTCAGAGCTCACAAATTGATTCTTTATTCACTGAACTTGGTGTTTCTGGAGTTTAATATTGGTTACTGTAGCGCTTGATGAGTACAGAATTAACAATAGTTGGATAAATTCTTCCCATTTTCTCATCTGCAAGTTTCCATTTATGCATTCTAAAATTCTTCTTGATTTTTCAGCGTATTTCTAATAGTTATAGTAATGATGGGAAGGAGAAGTACAATAATGATACCTACCCAAAGAAATGTGGTCTTTGCAGGTTTTCCCAAGACAGCCTTGTGGGTTTTCTAAAGTTTCTGTAGCTGTGGAATCACACATAGCTTTGTAGGCTGAGAATGTGTAAAACTCATCAACTTCCTCCTAATTATTAGTAGAAGAGGCAGGAGGGTCAGGGGAGTTGGTGCTAACGAATTCTGTGGCTGTCATGAGTTATTGGTTTTCTTGTGAAATCTTTTTCTAAAACATTGCAACACATTTCACTTGTGATTGCAGGCTGATTCCACCATAGTTAACCTGGAGTCAATTGACTATTGCAGAGCTACTCTGTGTAGCACAGGAAATCCTATGATGACTAACTAAAGCATGGTAAAGTAGTCAGCTGTGATGACTGAGGTATTGAGTCCAGCAGGTATAGCCAGGAAACAGAAAACAGGGAAAAAAAAAGTATTGCAAAGAAAATTTAAACCCAGAAATAATAGCTTCTGATCGAGTTCTTTATTTATTTTTTAATGTTCATTTCAAAATGAAACACTCTGGTAAATACAATTTGCCTTGCTTTTTAAAATTATTCTTATTTTCTCTAGGTAATTTAGCAGAAGAATTAGAATCTGTAGAGTGATTTAACTGACTTGGTTTTTATCACGTAGAGCATGGGAGGAACTTGCCATACTTCAGTTCACATTTCTTCATTTTACATAAACAACCAACAGAAAGCATCTCAGAGCTCTTCATACCTGTAAGCCTGAGTCTTCTGATCCTAGAGATGGATTTTATATGCCCTTCACAGTGACAATAAGAAGCTTTAAGAAATTACAGCTTAGTACATGCTCTACCATACTGGTTTTTAAAGGTGCTGTGTATTTGCTTCATCTGCCTCTGCATTTAGGCTGCCTCCTACCTACCTTTCAGTGTCCTCCCTTTTTATTATCTCCACCTCTCCACCCAAATAAGTAGCTACTTCCTGTATGCTTTGCTCTTAACACTCTTAACACCACCTTGCACTTGGTCTGGCATAAATCTTTATTTTAGCCTTTTCTTTTCTTCCTTCTCTTCTTTGAAGTCTGTCCCTTCCAAATGGCTCCTTGGCTAAACAGCTTAAACAGCTGCTAAGAAATTCTGGAGTAAAAAGCTCTACTGTATTTAAAAAAAAAAAAAAGGTTATGTATTAGTATTCAGTTATTCAGTGATGGAAATTCAGATCTTGTGCAGTTCAGAGCACGTACATTTTTGAAATGCTTATTCAACTGGATGGTTTTGTAGAGTAGCATTGGGAAGTGGGGATGGATTGTTGGGTCTGTCTCTGTTGCTGTGCAGTTCTGTTCCTCAGAGTGAATGAATTCTACTCCATATGTATGGATTCCAAAAAGCTGCTCTGGAACTTCCACTTGGGATTTCATGGCAGGTCATCACATCAAAATGAATCTTATTAAATCAGAAGTTGCTTGAATGTAAATATAACAACTTCAATTGTCCTTATTTTGCCATGGCCAGGTTTGTCTGAGTCTCAGAACTCCAAATATTCAGGTTAGCAGTGTCTGCACTTTCACAGGAATCAGCAAACACAGTGAGTAACTGAGACAAGGAAGACAGCAATAAAAACAGCCAGAGTTTACAGGATTATGCCTGAGCAGTACAGAGAATGGGCATCATACAGCATCATATAATTTATAAATAATAGAGCTAGTAAATTTGGAATGTTTTCTAATTGCCTGTTTATTTTAAAAATGCTTTGGTGTGTGACTTATAACTAGTGTGGTATAAAGAAGTGATGTGAAGACAGCAATAATTGCAGTAGAGGATAATTGAAGTTGTAAACTTTAATACACCTCTCCAAACTTGGTTGGTTAGAACAGGTAATCTAAAGTTGTTATGGCTTAAAATGTGCTCTGTTATTAAACAGACAGCTTCAGGCTATGAAGGCGTAAGAATAGGTTTAGTAAAATATTGAAATCAAACCACAGTTTGACCTGTGGTAATGTATTTCAGGTACTCACATTGTGTGCCCAGGGCACAAAGAGATTTTCCAGGTTATTACAGACTCAGCTGGTGCTAACATCTGGTGATTGGATGATGCAGGGCAGTTTGCTTTCCCTTCCTTCATTTCCCTCAACATCATCCTATCACACAGAGCAGCTCAAAGAGTGTCAAGCCCTCCCAGCTGCCCTGAGCTTCCCAGCGTCTCACTAGTTTTCAGGTTTCAACAGTGTTCTGATCTGCTCCTGGACCCTTTTATTTGTGCTATAGTGCCCTTGGACAAACTCTAGAGACCAGCTAAAGAAATGTGGCTCATGCCCACATTCTCTGGGGTTAATACCTCTGGATGGAACGGCCTTGTCCACACCCTATTGCTGTCTGGAGGGCAGCATGGCTTGGGCTGTCACTTCACTCAGGGTGCAAACTCTGGAGGGAATTACCACCTCAGGCACCTCACCTTCCCTTGTGGAAGGAACTAGTTGTTTTTGTCAAGATGGGAAGGAACTGCCCCAGCTAAGGAAACTTACTTGTCAACATTGTATTTTCCTAAGTTCTTCATAGGCAAAAACTTATCAATAATTCAGAGCTCTCTGGGTTTAAAAAAAAAGAAAATCCATAATATCTTCATCATATGGTCTTTGGGGTGTAATACCCATGAGAGGTTTGACAGCTGTCAGCCTTTGTGTTAGTCTGACTCGTATATTTTAGTGTCAGGAATGTACGTCTCTATTGCTTTATGGACAAATTGCCACTGGTGTCACCTCAGCATTCGTGGCAGGGGTTGCTGTCCCAGTTTAGGGCAAATTTGGGAGGAAACCTCCAAATAGGGTCTCTCCAGGAAGCAATCCCAAACAGCTCCTCCCCCAACTGGTCCTGGAAAAAAAAATCTCCTTAGAGAAAAGTAGAAAAAGCTATTTATTTAACAAACAAACTGCCCACAAACATAAAAAATGAATAATATGAAACAATAAGACCTCTCGCTGTTCTGAAGAGAGATGGCAAAATTGAGGAAGTCCTTGCCGTGGGTTGTAGCTCAGCTCTCCCAGTCTCTCATCAATCCCTCCAGTGCTGGAAAATTCCCATTCTGGGCCCCAGTGGGCCACAGGTGTGAGCTCCCATTGCTCTTCTGGGTTTTCAGTCCCAAACAGGTTTAAACAGTCCCAAAAAAAAGAGAAAAATAAACAGTCCAGGGAACTTCTCTGCCTCAGCTAGCTAAACTAACTAAAAGCAAAGGAGATCTCTCTCCTGCTGTCTGTCTGTGCTTCCAACTAACGCAGTCCAGGAGCCGGAATGCAGAGGAGGGATTGAGTTTCTCAAAACAAACTCCGAGCTTCTCCTTCTCCCTGCTTCACTCTCAGAACCAATATCAGAACACAAGATCCAACATAAACAGAGCAGACCATTGGGGATACAAGCATCATAAAGTCACCCTAGGACAGTTGCCCATATGAGAAAGAGGCAGCATTCAACAGTGTCAGTGGAAGTGTGTGCCTAGAAATCAGGAAAACACTGGAGAAGATTTTCTGGGCTTTATGCTTATTCACATTGCATTCATTCAGAGATGCCATATGGAAGATCCCTATACAATTTCCCCTTTTTCCTGACTACTATGTGAGTGTAACTAAATGTAATTCATGTTGTTCTGGCAGGCCTTCTTTGCTCATATGCTGAATGTAAATAGCCATGCAGAGCATTGCAGGAAAGCCCTTCCCTTGGATGTAGGGTGTCTTCTGCTGGATCATTTATTTTACACAATTATCTACAGAATCCTTGCTTTTGGTTATAGTTTAAATGAGCCAGTAGGGGGCAGAAAACTCATACAGTAATATCAGATACTTGAAAATTATAGAGAGAGAGATTTCCCTGACAAGAAGGTGGTAATTTTAGTCTGAGTAGTGTTCCAGGTGTTAATTTAAGCAAAGACAGAACAAGAAGTTTTGACTATCTGTAAAGCTGCATCCTCACCCTGTTGAAAATTATATAGAGAGAGAGTTCCCTGACAAGAAGGTGGTAATTTTAGTCTGAGTAGTGTTCCAGGTGTTAATTTAAGCAAAGACAGAAGAAGAAGTTTTGACTGTCTGTAAAACTGCATCCTCACCCTGTTTTTGTTTCTTCATGGAAATGCATCCTGCCTCCAAGTAGAGCTTACTGAAAAATTTAAAATAATAGAGTCTAGTGACATGATGAGTTATTCTAATTCAAGATATAAGATTATAACAAATCCTGAAACAATTACACTGTTCTACAGTTATACATTCACCTCAAAATGGTGTAATTAAAACATTTACTGCCATTTCTGGCAATATTTGAGTTAATTTCTGAGAAACGAGCTTTACACTTTTGTTATTTTATTTTTTTTTGTTATGTTATTTTGCTATTTTATTTTGTATTGGTTTCCTTGATCATTCATCTCTTGTTGTAAACAGTTTAAGATTGACCTGAACTTTGATTTTTAAATTTTTTTTTCAGTTTTCTCTGTCATTCTCCTTTCTCTCCAATGGCACTTGACACTGTCCCTCAAAGGGACAGTCCTTCCTGCATCAGGCAGTGCAGGCTTACACTTTGTAAAGGAACTGATATTACTTTATATTCCCATGTATCTATTATCTATTTATAAAATCTATATGCATGGGTTTTTTAATAGATGTTGTTTTCCTTAACCAATACTTGTTATAACATCTGTAGTTCCAGGCCTGCCCTTTCCCTCTCTTCTCTGCCCCTTCTTTCATTTCTGTTTATGTTCATATTTTTCCTGCTACATTCAGTTCTTTTAAGCTTCAGCTCTCACCAGAGACAGGCTTTCCCAAATCTTTGGCCATACTCTTTTTACACCGATCCTGTAGATTCACACCTTGTTACCTGCCCCAGGTTGTTTTCAAATGTGGTTTGTGTTCTAATAGTATCAGAACTTTACTGAACCAGACCACATTGCAAAGCCTGTGCTATAAGGATGAAATCTTTAATGGCTATAAGAGAAAACTGAAGAGCTGGTAGAGGAAAGAAATGTAAATTCACCTGATCTTGCCTCGCCTGAGAGAAAATTAAGCAAAGGCCATCATGTGATCAGTTTAGTGGGTAAAAGGAAGACAGATGCAATGCAGAAATTGAGGTGATGACTTAAGGAAAGGAGAATTGAGGATTTAAAAAAATAAGTTTGTAAGCAAAAAGAGATAGGAACCAGGAAAAGAGAGCGAGAAATGGAATTTTATATCAGTCTTAGAAAATTTACTATCTTTTTCAGGCCTTTAGCTCCAGAGCGGAATCCAAAAACTCTACCAAAAAGCGCTAAGAACACTGTTCCATGGAATCCCTCTTGCAGATGGCACCAGGTCACTTTTATACCATGGTCCTCTAATCGTTTCTTGTACAGCAGTCCATCATCTCTAAGCACATCAAATTCACAGGTCAAAATGAAAGTCTCAGGAAGCTGAGCAATAACGCTGTCTTCAGCCAAGAGTGGTGAAAAAACAGGGTCAAACATGGACTCGGCCACTTCACAGATTTCTTTTGAGGGTAGATATGTCGGACTTGGTTTGTAACCTCTTGTTTTAAACTCATGAGGGATGTAGTCAGGACTCACCCATTTCTGGTATTTCAGTCTCTGATCTTCTGAAACATGGCAGCCTTTAAATAAATCTTTGATGATGCCCAAGTCCATATTAACATACTTCAAGCCAAGAACAAGGGTTCGTTCCTTTAGCAAAATGGGGACTCTCTCATTCTGCTGATAAGAAGGCAAATTTAAGTCCACACACTGCAGAAAAGGATATATTAGGATTTGTGCTCTCAGCTTTGGGAGATCTCTTCTGTTCACCAGTGCCTGGGCAACAGCAGCAGTGAGCGTCCCTCCACTGCTGTCTCCACAGATGACAACGCGGGAAGGATCAACTCCATGGTCTTGTGCAGTCCTCAGAAAGTGGATGGCAGCAGTGAGACAGTCCTCAAACTGGGCTGGAAATGGGTGCTCAGGAGCTAAACGGTACCTAAATAGGAGTGAAAGTGTTTTAGCACAGTCATTTCCAGTGAATGGGCCCAATGGAATCTTGTCGTTTATTTATTTCTCTCAAAAGACAGGAAAATACTCTGTGTTTATACTTGCAGCAATAGAATTGATCCAAATTAGTGCTTTTGATGTATTATTTGCTACTGTTCACGTTTGGGAGTCAGTACACTGTTCTACCTTTGCAAAATACTTCTTTATGTATCTTGTAAGTGACTGAAGGCACATGAGAGTTGTTCTGGAATTAGCTGGCAAGGCAGGTGAGTCAATCAGTTATCATTAATTCCAGTTAGAAAATGAACATTTAACAACAAATTGTTAGAGAATATGAGCACAGAAAATATGAGCATAGAAAATTGATAATGAAAATCTGAAGAGTTTTCAGTGTTCAGGAAGCTGAATTCTTTAAACAGAATCAATGAGTTACTGGTTCTTCCAGTATTTTAGGATATAAACAGCAATTAGTGCAATTGTAATCAGCTCTTTGCTTGAACTTCTAGATATTGTTTCTTTAAAAAAAGCATTACAGCTCATCAGAGAAATATATTTAAGTCATCTCAGGTTGACTGCAAGTGTGGATTTCTTGCTTCCATTTCTTCATGGAAATGCATCGTGCCTGCAAGTGGAACTTACCAAAGAATTTAAGACAATAGAGTCAAGTGTATAGATTTCTTTTGAGGGTGAATATGTCAAACTTGGTTTGTAACCTCTTGTTTTAAACTCATGAGGTTCTTGTATTTTTTAGAACATCTAAAATGTGTATTTGGTGCTCTGGGCAACTGTGCTTTCAAGAGAAACAGCTACACTTCAGGCTTTCAGCCTAAGGTGGTTTGAATACGGCTCTAGAAAACAAAAACATCCTCATGTCTTAGTGGTAGCTACAAGTTATAAAATTACTGTAATGGATTTCTTTTGTAAATAAACAGCTGGGGATTAGTTGACTAATTCCTTCCAAGAGAAATCAGTGCTGGTGAAAGGCATGGGATCATTAAGTAGAGGTACTGAATGTACTTTACAAGGAGCTTGACTGCAGTAAAAGCTTGAAAACGTAGGGTCAGAGTGTCTGGGCTGGCTGCACTTACCCAACAGACACCACCACTGAATTGGTCTTCCTGCAGAAATAGCAGCACGTTCTTTCGTAGGCCCCTATAAAACAGAATAGTTCACTGGAATTATAACTTGCTTTAAAAATAAATAGAATGAAAATATTCTGAAATTCTTATCTCTCTTGTGTGGCTAATGCTACATGACATGTGTAGCATGTGGCAGGATCTGATCTGGGCACTGCTCACCATTTCCTTACAGCTGTGAGAATCTTCTGGCCGGTAAGAAACTCAGAATTTAAACCAATGCATTGTTTTGGTCCCCTCTTTGAAAAGTTACAGACAGCACCACTGCTGCCACTTTTAAAGTGATTTTGAAAGGGAGAAGTTGTTTAAAAAAAACTCAAACAACAAAAAACCTGCTAAATCCAGTACAAGAATTTTTCTTGTACATGAGGCACCATCTCATCTCCCATTCAGATTCCAAAGTGTGTTTTGTCCTTGTTTTTCCACTATAAAGATATACAGCATGATACAGACATACCAGCTTGCTCACACGTGAACAAAAAATGGGTGCTTTAAATAATAAATAAAATTCTGATAAGATTTTCAACTTTTCTCATAAGCATGAACAAGAAGGAAGAAAGTAGGTATTAAAAATGATCAGAGACTATTCTAAATACACAATCTATATAAAGACAATTTTACATGATGCCTGTTGAATGTAAGCAAATTGATTTTGCTGTCCTGAAATTATTTTTTTTTATTTATAATGTTAAACCTACTAACTCTTGTAATTTAAGATATACCATATCAGATCAGAAATTCTGTAATGTGTGGTTGTGGAGTCTCCCTCACTGGGGATATTCCAGAGCTGTCTGGACACAATCCTGTGCCCTGTGCAGTGGGATGGCCCTGCTGGAGGAGAGGGGTGGGACCAGATAACCACTGTGGTCCCTTCTCTGACCCATCCTGGATGCTGCATGGAGTTAGAACTCATATTACTCATATTACTTACGGATACTTCCAAGCCGGCCAACTCCTCCATGAAAATAAAGGATTCCCCTTCTTTGGCTATTGGTTGATGCTTTTGGCTGGTAAATTCTCACTTTAACCCTTTCAAACCTTAAGTCCTTGATAAGAAGATTTGTATCCTTTAAAGGTGGTATCATCTCCATTATACTCCTGAGGACATGGACCTCTGAGATGATACCTACTTTGTCCAAAAATGTTGCCTAGTGATAAAAGAAACCACAAATTAGTGCAAATTTCTACCTAACCTGGAGATTGATAATGAAAAATTTTAAACTCCTTGGTCCATTCAGTAGGAAAACAATCAAACTATTATAGTAGATAAAAGGTGTCAAATACTTCACCTTGTCAGGTGTTTCAGTAGCCTTGTACCTGAACAAAATAAGGAGAGAGCAGTTACAGTATTTTAAACTTTAGTTTTGGATGAAGAAACATAGCCAATACTTTCGTTTTCCAAACTCACAATGCTTTTAAACTTGCAGGAAAAAAAATCCATAGCTTCTACCACAGCTGTCCTCCTGACCAAGAATAGCTTTGAACCCTGGCTTGATCTTCTCACAGCTCACTGATTCTTACTTAAACATTCAGGCTAAGGTTCTTATGTCACTCTGGGCTCATCTACTCCATTGCATCTGCTTGGCTTTAAGCTGTTTCACTTGTAGCCTGCTCTACTCTATTCCTGCTCAAGATAATATGAGGGAGTATCACTGTATTTCCACTATATTGGATTCAATTTTGCTCTACTTCCACAGCAGACTTCTCTAATGAGTAATTCAATTTGTTGTGTTGTTGTTATTCATGCATATGCATTTTAAGGAGGATTATACATATAAAGGTCTGCACTGCATAGATCTTAAAAACCTGCACAGGTCTTAAAAACCTGCCCTTGTAGTTTTCACCTCATATTTCACAGACCTCATGTGGCTCAGTAACATGATCATGTTAAATCTGGTGTAGGTATCCTGTTTTAGGCTATCTGAAGAGCTGATCCCATACACAGGAAGGATTGTCTTGTGGCAAAGTTACAGTCTCATATCAATTCCTTCTATAGAACTCCTGGTCCATGTCTGTGGGAAAATAACTTTACTTATTTATTCTTCAATTTCCCTCTGGTACTTTCTTTCCTCACACTAATACTTTTGTAACATTAAAGGTTAAACCTGCAATTAGCTATATCTGTATGGAATATGGAGATCATCTTTGTCTTGAAAATACTAAAAGGAGTCCTAGGAGACCTTACCAACCACAGTGTTTGGTGTTGCCTTTTGTCCCAGCTGAACACTGGATATACTTGTAAACTTTAATTTTCCATGCAGTTTTGACTTCATGCATTGTCAGCACTTGAAAGAATTTGGCATAAGTAATTTGCCCAACAGCCATAGCAGAGTTGCTACATGACTTGAACTCCACTTGCATTTAAACTTTGGATTAACCCTCCATTCATGTCCTTGTCTCTCTGCTCATTTCAGGCAGTGTGTGACAGTGCTTGTGCTTGGCCTCTCACTGGCCAGCAGAAAGGATACAAAACTGTAAGATCAGAAGTTAAAAATAACATAAATCACCAGTAAATTTCTAAATTCTGCAGTTTCACTTTTAACAAATGAATTACACAAAAATAAAAATTTGATGGATAAAGAGTAATCACACAGTGTTTAAAAATATGGATGTTTACACATTGTGTAATACTTGTAAGAAAATTAACTTTGACCTCAATTCCTATCCTATTTTATTGGTTTGCTATCAAAGCAGTGTTGAGGCCTGGGTGTGGCACCAGAGACATGGTGAGTCACCTTCTTGGGATCTCACTGACTTCAAACAAAATTTAGTAGAGCGATGGGGCAGGGAAAGAAAGGAAGAATTAACAACATTAGAACACAGAATTGAAGTGAAATGTAATGCATAAGCCAAAGAGACTGAACAAGGTTTTTTTCATAATTTAAACAACTAATAGAAGCTTAGTTTAGGTATCATAGAAGGGTTTTTAAAATGACTGGGGCAACAGTTAATTCAGGACAGGATGTTTGATGAAACAGAAAGACAAGTGCATGTCATGTTTTAGTTTTGAAAAGAAACAAGGATGAAAAGCGAGGAAGGATCAAAAATGTGCCAAAACAATGACACAGAAAGTCACTTTAGATATTACGTGTACTGTCTCAAAAAAGAAAGTTGTTCAGGCATATTGAAAGGCAAATGATGATGAATGTGGCAGCTGCCTTCAGATGGCTCAGGAGGAGAGTGACAGGGTTGCAGGAGAGAGCTGAGATCACAGACATCATTTAGCTGCTCACTGTGTAAGCAAGCACAGTGTTACAAAGAGCAGAAATTCTACATACATAGGGCAAGTTACCTTCTAAGCCTTCCAGCACTGCCTTGAGGCAGCAGGCATGAAAAGCTAAAACACAGACCATCAGAAAAAGACTGGGAATTGCACAGTCTGCCCAATTCTATCTTTCAAAAATATTGCCTTCGGTGCTGTATAGCAAACAGGGGCGCCTGGTATGCACAGCACAGCTGAAGGAATCTGCTTCCATCACCTAATCAGTCCAGTTGCATATTTGCAATTTATTTAAACATTGATTCTAAAAAATATCACCAAACCATTTTCCTCCTAACAGAAATAGAATTAAAAGCTCAAGCTTTAATTAAGTTTTACTTACCAGACCAAGCCCAAAGTTCATGCAGTAATGAAGAGCATAAAGCTTTTGGCGCTCACTGATTCCATGAGGAATTTCTGCTTTAGGGTGTTCATAATAGAAAGCAATTGCCACAATACCAGTCAAAACAGCGAGAAAAATGGCCAGGAGAAGTTCCATCTTGCTGTGTTGATAGGAGCCCAAGGAGGAACCAGCTGTGGCGTCCTCCCCCTTTTTCAGACTTTCGGATTTCTGAAGGTAAAAGCACAGGATTAGCTGTTCTCGTCATGGCTCGTAATCCAGCTTTTAAAAATGCCAATAGGAAGATGAAAACGTGTGGTAACTCAACCATACAATTAGACAGTAACAAGTAATTGTGGGAGAGGCTTGCATAAGCCATTTTCACATTTGCAGGAACAAGGCTGTGCCCATCACAGCAGAACCATGAGTTGATGGATCATTGACGTGTCAGTTTACGGGAAGACAAAAACTTTTTCTGTCTCTCTGTTTTTTGATTACAGGCAAGCCTTTATTATTTGTGAGTTCCCTCACAGCATTTCTTGGTAATTATCTTCCAAGCTGCTTAGATTCTTGCTTTGTTGTGCCTCCATGCTTTACTTTTTCAGACCTTTATTGAAATCAAGGCTCAGTGTCACAAACATGTGATGGCAAACATCACCTGTGATGGCAGATTTTGGATGCTGCTGCCATTGCACCTTTGAGTTCAGTGGAGCCAGAGGCAGCTGCAGCCTGGTCTGAGAGCTGTTCTTGCCTCATCCTCCTCAATAGCTCTCCTCCTGCACCAGCCTCTGTGTTTCCTTGGATTTTGATTGGGTTTTTATCTGCCTCTTGGTTGAGCCTGGCAGTGCTGCAGTCTCTGTCTTCCAGGAAGATATTGTGTACAGATGTCATTCCAGGTAGAAATACAATTCCAACTGATAAAAACTAGACTTGAACTTCATGGTTTCAGGGCTAGTAGCACTGACTAGACATCAGCAGTCCACTCTTCTGTGGTGAGCTTTAGGATCTTCCTCTGGAGCTAACATGTTTTTTCTTACACAAATAATTAGCAATAAGATTTAACCTGAAGAAAAAACAAATCTCATGTGATGTCACCTTTGGGAACAGTCTGCTCAAGCTGTGAAGGCAGCAGCCTTTCTCTTTCTGAAAAATCACAGTGTGGGTGAAATAAGTGTGTAATTTTTTTCTTAAATAATAATAAAATACTATAAGAGATGAGCTGACCTCAAATTGTATAATAAAAAGAAATTAAAGACAGAGAACCCCAGGGCTTTAGCATGTATAGTCCATGACCTGCATAGAAAATGGCTCAGGCTTGATACCTGACTTCAGAAACTGTTTGGAATAAGCAGGATGGAGCTTCATTTTTGAGTCTGGTGTTACATTTTTTAAAAAGCAGCTGATTCCATGTTCTGCTCTCTCTGCCCAAACTGTTTCTTCATTTTATCCAACAAGTCTTTGTGGATTTTCATTTCCCAATGTCCTTGTGCCTCTCCCTCCCTTGCCAGAAGGTTATTCATATGCTAAGTGTAAAATCAGATTCCTTTTTGTTTATCCTTCTGGATAATGGCGTTTGATGCCCATGTCGATAAGGGATTTTGGTGAACAGCACATTGCCTAGGGATTGGGACACTCTTGGGAAATGGCAGTGGTGAATTCAAACCCATCAGGACAAAGGTGCACAGAAGGTTCAGCTTTCTTATAGCTCAGTCAAGAGCATTGGGAAATACTGTTGCACAAAACACGTTTGCAGCTCCCTTCTTCAGCATTTAACAGTGAAAGTAATTATTTGGTATATGCTAAACCCTGCTGTCCCAGTGGGTGAAGTGTGGTCTAAGTACACCTACCAGATTTGGCCCCTCTGGGGACCTCAGAAGGCTCTTGACACTTATGACAGATCCTTTGTACTGCAGTTCTTAGCACCTATTGTCCTTCTGTTTTCTTAATCTTTTTGGTGCCAATTCACCAACAGCTGGTAGGTCTTGGACTCGTTTGGGCACGCACGTACAAGGTCTGGACATCACAGCACCCCCAGGGGCTCCATACTAAGACTGGATGTGCTGGAAGCTGTCCAAGGAACAAACGAATTGGTTTCTGAAGTATTGTGATTTTTTTCCCTTTGAGCATTGCAGGTACAGTGTAGTACTTAAGGCTTTGTAAGCTTAGTCTCAGCAATTCACAGGCTTGAGACCCAGGATGGAGAAAACCATTCTCTAAATGATCTTTAAAATAAATGCTCTCTCTAGCTTCTGATAATTTTTTGACCTTGTCTCTGCTCCTGTGAGATAGAGCAGGGGATAGACCAGGCCAAAGCCCTATTTTCTCCTACACCAGGGACTCCCTTTCTTAACAATTTCCAGTGAAAAGCTTAATATCTGTGCCTGAAATCTTGTCATTCTTTGTTCTTTTTCTGTGATATGGGTGCACATGCAAGGGGAGAGACTGAGCCAGGTGTAACTGATGTAAAACATTCCCTGCCTCTGGATCACGGTACTGATTAGCTGGCAACAAGGATACTGGTTGTACTGGGATACTGGGAAACATTCCAGACAAAGCGCTGCATGACCCAAGAAGCTCCTTTTGGGTTCTGCAGAGCATGAGAGCCATCTGGTGCTGGAAGCCTGAACTTGAGCAGGAGCTTGGCTTGTCAGTCCTCACCTTCTGGCTACATAATTCCTTGGTGTCCATAATTCTGTAGGTGCCATTGACTCTCATGTTTTGTCCTTGATTTTTTTTTAATTTGTACTTGAAAATGCCATGCTTTAGAGACTATAAGGATGTCTTCAAATGTTCTATCTTAGCAATGCAAGGCACATAGCAGATCTGTAATTAATTAAATTAATTAAAATAAAGTACAGGAAGTTCCATGGAGACAGATAGATCATGTGATTTCTTAAAGTTTAGAAAATCTGGGAGTCATGATTAAACAAAGAATACATTATTTCAGCACTTGCTGTTCTCTGCTTACCCATCTGCACTCAATGGTTATAGCCCATGATTAAAATGTGTGTTCAAGAGAATTAATAATGCTGACATATTATAAAGCTAAATTTGTTATTATTTGTAGTAAAGACCAATGGACAAAGGACCTTGGAACAATCTCAGGAATAGATCAGTGTTAAGTTGGGACATTGACCCATAAATGAGGCATAATTCTGGAGACTGATAAAAGAGAGAAAACAAGTATTGGGTAGCTGAACTGACAAGGAGTATAATGCTGCACTAAACTGTGTGTAAAACAGCACAAGACTGTCTGTGACCATCTCATAACTTACAAAATACAAGGTGGAATTGTACAGACCTCCTTAGTTCTGGCACTTACAACCTTCTCCAACTTCTCCAATACCATTCAACTTTTTGCAAGGCTTTTATAGCAGATACAGACTCTGCTGGCCCAGCTTCAGCTACCAACGTGTGAGATGGTAACCCAACCTTTGTCTTCATAAGCAAGGCAGATCCTGAAATCCTCAAAGAGTGGAACATTTGGAACTATCACATTATTTATCTCTGGAAGCATTTCTTCGCTTGAAGAGCAAATTGCTATGCCTGCAACAGGAAAAACGAAACAAATAAACTCTCTGTTGTGCCAACAGAGCACCAAGAAATGTAATTTCATTTTGCTGTGAGGGACTGGAGAACGAGAACCCTCAAGCAGTGACTTGTTGCAGAGATGTGAACCAGCTCACCTGTCACCAGCATTCATTAACATGGTGACAACATGGAACATTCAGCTCCGTCTTCTTCCTACTCACAGTTTGCCTGGCTGAGAACAGACAAGTACTAACCTCTTTCCACAGTCATGTGTGCATGGATGTTACAAAGGCAAGGTGGTTGCACAACAATTAAACATTTTACAATTCCTGGGTGTTGCATGCCCAGCTATTTTGCTATGCAATGGCAATTATCTTTGGCATCTCTGTTTAGCAAGAGTGGATCTCTCCTAATAAACAATATAACAACTACAGCAATATAGCAATTGAGCTCAGATTTTTGTTTGGCTTTGGATATCCACAGAAATTACTTGGCAGGTTCCATGTTATTTACATCCCTTCTCCCCAAAAGCCAGGTAAGCTGAATATAATCAAATGCTGCTCAGAAAGGAACTTACAGAATATAATATAGAGGATATTCAGTTACTTTTGAGCAGTTCTTCCTCACTTCATCTCTGTTGCAGTCTCTGGTACCTCCTGGTACCCATCTCGTGCAGCGTGAGCTGTACCAACCTACCTGTCCCCCATTTCCCTCTAAAATCAGGTTTGTAAGTACACCCAATTCATTCCCTCAGATTTTAAACATAAATGCAAAGCTATTGTTTGTCTGTACAGACACTCTGATGGTGATTACTACTCATCCCTGAAGTAGGGAAGGAATCTCCACCCTCCAGAGGTATTGTCATGCTGATTTGGGGGGCACTAGGTGGGCATGCATGTGCATATGGCTAATTACTCACATTAAAACACATTGCATGTGTTTTTTACTTACACATTTAGAATGGTTTTTGTTATGATGAGTTTTTATTCTTTGACATACGAAGAGAACAAAAATTCTTACAATGCAAGAAGAGAACATCAAAACAAGCTTACAAAAAACCTCTAAACATCACTTTCCTAAGTAAAAGCAAGTAAAAATCAGAATTCACCAGACCATGCTAATGTCATAAGTTCTTGCCTTGATTGTAATGGACAAATAGCTTGTAAATAGCTAATTGAATCATTTAATTCAATCACACTCTTTCTAAATACCAGTGCACTGTATGCAAGGAAATGATTTAATAGCCTTTTATAAAGTCTACAGCATGGTTCATCATTGCACTTGATGATGGGAAAGAGAAAATACCGTATCCAAAAAATCCCAGTGCACTGTGAAAGCCTTTTCCCACGTGGTGCCAGGTCACACGTATGTTGTTGTCCTCTAAGCGTTTCTTGTACAACAGCCCATCATCCCTGAGCACATCGTGCTCACAGGTGACAATACAGGTGTCAGGGAGGCCACAAATAACAGCGTCCTCTGCCAGCAGCGGGGAGAACCAGGGCTCAAACAGTTCTTGCACTTCTTCATGGACTTGAGGTGAAAACAAAGCAGGGGGTGGTGGTTTATAGCCCAGTTTAAAGACATCTGGAATAAGATCTGGATTTATCCATTTCCTATATTTCAAATTTATACTTTCAGGAACATGAGAACCAGCCAGAACTGGTTCCTTCAGGGAGCAATCCTTATTCAGGTATTTGAGAATAAAATGGACTGTGCGCTCCCGGGTCAGAAAGGCAACGGCAGCATTTTTCTGGTGAGATGGCAGATTGAAGTTCAGTGCTTGGAGAAATGGATAGATCAGCACCTGGGCACGGATCTTTGGGATATCTGTCCTATGCCCTAGTATTTGGCAAACACTGGCAGTGAATGTGCCCCCTACACTGTCCCCACAAACAATAATCCGAGCAGGATCCACCCCGTAGGTCTCTGCAGTCTTCAGGAAATGCATGGTAGCAGTGAGACATTCCAGAGTCTGGGCTGGATACTTGTGCTCAGGTGCTAAATGATACCTGAGAGGTAGAAAACGCAGCTGGTGTTACACATTCTGAATCTCTCATCTGAAATACGTGCCATGCAAAAACTCCCCCAAACCAAAATAATTTACATCATTAATTATATCTAAAGTTTTTACATGCTGAAGCAAACCAGAACAATTTTCTTTCCTTTCCTTCTCAAAACCAATTCCTCCCAATTTAATAAAATCCCTTAATAATAAACTTTTTCTTGGAAGAATTTGTTGGAAATTAAGGTTTCTTTATACCATCACATATTTTCCATAATCAAAACATCTTTATAGGACGCAGTGGTCCATGCTGGTTTTAAAAAAGACTAAATTTCAGACTCATTATTTACCTTTAAAATCACCCCAGATGATTCTAAATATTCCCCTCAAATATTAAGATCTGATATTTGGCTTAAAAATTTTAATTATCAAACAAAGGTAATGATTTCTGTGGTGACAGTGATGTACAAACAATAACTCTGACCCTGGCTCGGGTATTCCCGTTGCCATTCCATGGCACACATTTGCTCCCACATAACAGCAGTGTGGGGAAGACAGCACTAGAGTTCAGTTTCTTTTCTTACATTCAAAGAAATGTAAGTTCAGGGGCATGTGGGAAGCAGGGGGAAAGCAGCAGAGTTCTCTATTCTGGGATTAGCACTGGCTGGATCTCACTTACCCAACAGACACAACCACTGAATCAGATTTTCTGGCTATGTACCGGCATATTCTTTCATAACTTCCTGAAGAACAAATGTTGTTGATGTAATTAACATCTTGAAAAACTTCAGTCAATATTGTCCCTTACATTTGTATGACATATTACCACAATAGCTTGTCAGCCCCTTGTCTATTTAGTGAATACCCGAATTTTCCTTAGGATAAATATAATCTAGACTTTTGGTCATCAGGACATGCTGTGTAGTTCATACACTTAGAGAGATCATTGATCTGTGTGGAAAAGAAGGAATTATTATGATTATTACTATTATAGAATAGACAGTGGTTTTAAACTGAGAGAGGATAGAATTTGTTGGCATGTAAGGAACACATTTTTATTATGAGGGTGGGGAGGCCCTGGCACAGGTTGCCAGGAGAAGCTGTTGCTGCCCCATCCCTGGAAGTGTCCAAGGCCAGGTGTGATGGGGCTTGGAGCAACCTGGGATAGTGGAAAGAGTCCCTGCCCATGGCAGGGGGTGGAAGAAGATTGTATTTAAGGTCACTTCCACCCAAACCATTTTATGATCCTAATGGTTCTATGATAAAGAGTGCTATATTTTATAAAAAATAATTTAAATAATAATAAGTGCAGATTAGAAAGGTTAAAAAGTTTAAAATAGGCACTGAAGTGCTTTCTATCTCCAGTCTATCCAGCTAAGCTTCAGTCACTTCTTAGGGTCAGGAGTTTTAAAAAAGCTAAATAGTCACATTTTCTCTTTGAGTTCCTTACTGATGCTTCCGAAAATGCCACATCCTCCATGGATGAAGACGACTCCTCTCCGTTTGCTCGCAGATGGTTCTCTTGGGAGGTAAATCCTTATGGGTATCCCATCAAAATGCAGATCCTTAATGAAGAGCTGGGAATCCCAGCATGCTGGGAATCCATCTGTGATCAGCCTGATAAGTGTGTGCTCCTCCACAATACACAAGTGGTTTAAGATCTTTGCCTAGATTGATAGAACAGGAAAAATGAGAAATTACTAGAGGGAATACAAGTCTTCCCACTTTGTAAAGGCCTTTTTCCTACACTGTCTTTAGCAAAATTGGGTTGGTTATTTGCTAGTTTTTTTCCCCACAAATAACTGTCTTTGGTATTTTGGTTAAGAACATGAAAATTTACATCTTCATGATTGTGGGAAGAATGTTGTAATCCTTGTTCCATTAAATGTCTTATATAAATACCTCCTAGTTCCTGTGATCTGGATTTACCACAAGTAACAACAGGCATTTGCTCAGGTGTGGAAGCTGGGAGGCCTGAGGCTCCTCTCCTAATGAGTGAATAGAAAGAGGCATTTCTTGGGGATGGTTCCAATTCTGGGTGTGTTAAATCATGCTCTGGAGGTGTCTGTTCATCTCCATGATAAACTGTACTTCAGATGCCTCAGTTCAAATATTTAAGGTTAGGTGAGAAGAAAATATTCCTCTCATGACAGGATTATCATAGTGGGAAAAAAAAACCACAGGCCAGTCTGTGGGCAAGACAGGGTGACTTAACAGTGTTGGGTCATGGGGTCAGTGAGAACAAGCTGTAAAAAAATCACTGTGTCTATAATCATTACTGAGAGGCTGCTGGCCCAAGTGAGGAACTGATGAAAATGGTTCTGAATCTTATCTCCTCCTCCATTAGTGAAACCACTGCCTTTTTCAAGATCTCACAGCTATTCATAAATGACTCTGCAATCAGTTTTTACATCTAATGAGCAAAAACCCAAATATTCTGAAGACAGGGAAGGTTTGTTAAATGGCCTTATCCAAGGCCAGTCAACTGCTGATAATTAAGATAGTCTAAAGATCACACTGAAATCCTCCTTTGAACACATGTTGTAATGGATGTATTTCCTGCTAGAACAACATTTCCCTTCCTATTACATGGTGACTTGAATGCCCTTCTGGACTACTGCAATTCACTCTTCTGGAACGATGATAGTCATCACAAGCCATTTGCAAATTGTACTGTTGTTCTTTTCTAAGCCACAGAAGTCTCCTATCAATTCCTTACAAACTGAAGATCAGCTCTGCTTGTGTAAATTGTTTTTTTTTCAACCTGTATATCACAGGTTCTTTCTTCCTAATAATCTACACCAGTCTGCAATAAACAAATTGAGTGAGCAGTAATAAAAGAAATCACCATGAGCCATGGAAGGGGGAGAAAATCAGTTAGAAACAAAGATGGGAATCCAGAGATAATCTGGAGTTATTCATAACACTCTGCCACCAATGCCAGCAGTGCTTAGGGTAGTTTAAGAGACAAAAAAATGGCCACAGTTCTTGCCCTGCATTTGAAAAAGCCCATTTTAAGGTATCATGACAAAGGGGAAAACTATGGTAAGACCCAGTGCAATGGTGGCAGAAACCACAGGGTGAATCTAATCTTCTCCAAACAGCAATTCTCAAAACTTTCATGACTCTTTAGTCAGTCCTTCTGTCAGAGTTACGGTTTTGAAATGTTTGAAGTTGGCAGAATTGCCATTTAATCTCATTTTTTAACATCGTTGAGGTTTTTTAGGGCTTTCAGATGACAATATCATAAACTTGGTATCAGAGCATCCTATCTAAATATCCTCTTTTCTTGCCTTGTCTTAGGAGTTCCTGACATCACAGAGGCATCTCCAAATTCAGGGGAAACACTGTCATAAAGGAGAAGAGGGAATTTGGTATGTATTCTGTTGAAAAACTTCTTAATCAACAATTAGGAAATGCTTCAGAACCTATAGCAATGCATTCAAAACCCCAAAGGTTTGACTATTTCTAGACAGATGAGGTCAGTGTTAGTAGGTGAAATGTATTACATAAACCAGGTCCTAAAATGTGCATATGTGTATGAAAAAGAGCATGTCAGCTTTTCTTGTGAAACGTGGTCTTTGAAAAACTATTGCTGGAACACCTAAATTCTGGCACAAACTGGCTTTTTATGTGGAAAATCATATGGGGACCAGATTTTTACTTTAAAATAATTACAAAATTACATACCAAAAGCAGCAAAAGCCACTCAATTTGAGCTTCCTGGACTTTAGGACTACATCAGACAATCTGTCAGTCACTCTGAAGTGTGCTTTTCCAACCACAGTAGTTTTCATCAAAGCTTCATATCACAGTGCAATATGCACAGTTAGTCTGAACACAGATCTGAGTAGTTTGAAACAAAAGCCAGGAGGCTTCCTCTCATCTCTTCCTTTTGACATGGTCATTGATCTCTTCATGAGGGGACGTGGACAGATGCAGCAGGAGCATCATTTGTGTTCCTTCTGCTGGAAGGTACACACTTACCTGGTGCTGCAGCTTTTCTAAGACATTGCAAGTAAGGTTAAAGAAAAGAGGAAAAGACTGTCCTGTATTGTGGAAAAAGAGGTTTTTACAGGAGCATACAGGACAGGCACATCACTGGCACAGTGGTGGCACAGCGTGGTGGCACAGGGAGAGCAGCATTCATCAGGATGAGCAGGATAAGTTAATTGTCACACGTGTCATACACAAAGCATTATGCACTTGATAAGAAACCTGTGATGTCCTTACTGTGAGGGCTGCTCCTCTGAGCAAAAACATAAACCAGAAATTCACCCAGAGCACCAGCAGATGCCTAAAGGCTTTTCAAAGAAAAATAGATGAGTGGATTCAATGCATAGCAAGTGGTGAAATGCATCTCAAAAACTATTCAGAAAAAGGATGCTGAACTTCAGGTAACATATTATCAGTGGAGAGAGCATATGCACTTATTCTGTAACAGGCCCTAAAAAGCTGTGAAAATGGGTTTTAAGTATCACTTGAAAGAATCTTTTCACCTACCAAGTAGGGAAATCACAGAATTTAATAACATTGTCCTATTATAATATTACTGTCATATTAAGTTTATATATAACATAACACAAAGAGCAGTGTGAGATATGCAAGGACAGCAGCCTCTTCTTTCATGGCAGAAAAGGCAGAAAAGTACCACTGGAGAATCAGGGACAACCAGTGGATTTGGTGAATGCTGCTGTATGAGTTCAAGCAACCCACCTAAATCTTTAATACATTGTAATGGCCCAAATCACCTCTCAGGATGTGGGTCCAAATTCCTGTGTTCTTTTTGTATAACTGGGGATTAGAAAATTGAGGTGAGCTTCATACAAACATCAAAGAAACCATCTTTGATTTTCCTGCAGGCTTTCTTTTGACATGTTACGTGCCAGACATGACAGGGCTGAGGCTGCTCCTACATACTCCTGTTGCTGAGTTTGAAAGCTTTTTGCATGAATGCTGTTTCTTTCTGTGATGGCAAAGCCCACAGCACAGTGAGTCTGGCTTACATGTACTTAGATAATAAATGATAACAGGCCTAAACCTGCTTTGGCAGGAGGTTCAATTAGATGACTTCTGGAGGTGTCTTCCAACCTACCTGATTCTATGATATTTAACTAGGACTCTGTAATTCAGTCACTGCAGAATAAGAACAGAAACAAGGGTAAGAAAATTACTGCAAATAGGTCAGAATTTAGGAAACTGCCTTACAGATATCAGAGTGCACTTGGACATAGAGATCTGCGTTATTATTCATGTAAATTATATCCACAGCCCTCCTGTCATCCTCAGGACCAGTAATGTCATTATAGAAAGATACAACTGCAGCATAAGAATGGATATCTCAGTATTAAAAGAACTCACCTCATCCTGGTTTCTTTATATATGGTAATAGAAAGCAAATCAGCCTTTGGCCTTTAAATCTGTGTCACTGTGTGCTTCCCATGACATGTAGTTGCGGTATTTAGATGCATATCTTCATACTCAAGTCTTTCCTTTTCTTTAAATCCCAGTATCCCAGAGCATGATAAACTCACCAGAATTTCCATCAGAGTGTACATATGGTGATAAAAGCGGAGCTTTGCTGGCTGGTCAATATCAGGAGGAATCTCTCCCTTGAAGAAATTATGATCAGTTGCAACTAAAACCAGCAATACAAAAGCAACTAAAATTCCTGCTATTAAAACCAGAATATAATAGGATTCCATTGTTCTTTGGTGGGAATAATTAGACAGTGTTTGATATGATTCTGTCAGTATTTATATCCTCCAGACTGATTCCATAGAGAAGTCATTTGCATACCAAATTCCCCCTGCCCTTCTCCTTCAGGCAGGGCTGACAGGTGCTGGAAGCCTGCAAACATCCGGCTGTGACAAGTGCACTTGGCATGATTAAAGCTCATACATGGCACATTCACTTCCAGGAAACACTATTCTTTTGTATATTCCAAAATTGCAAACGGGCTTTATTTTTTATCTGCTTTATGGGTCTGAAAAGCTGTCTGGGATGTCTTGCAAGTGTACCAGTGAGTGTCTAAGAGCCTGTGGAAGTGTGGCCCTGCTGGACTCCAGTCTCCATGGTCAGGAATTGTAGTGGTTCTGCTCTTGGAATAGGTCTGAAGGATGATTCCAAGGCTTTTTCCTTAGTGCTGATCTTTTCCCCTGCTCACTTGCTGAGACAGACAGCTGGCCAGAACAGTTGGAATGGGCATTCTGAACTCAGTCTCAAGGAATTTTGCTTTGGAGATCCACATAGACCTGTCAGTTATTTGCCAGCCTGAGTGTGCAGCAAGGGGCTCTGAGCTCACAAATGGTGCAATGCTAGCACAGGGAAGCTTCTCCTTGGCTTGGAGAATTTTGGCCCTAATCGTTTGTGTTGATTCTTTCTAAAGAAAAGATTTTGATATCTTTACAACTCCATATTTTGCTGTGTTTTCCAAGACAACTCTGTGTTATCCATTGTTGTAATTCAGGTGTGATCAGAGCATATGGTATCCAAATGCTTGCACCAAAGGAGGTGATGACAGTGCAGGAATGAGTCACCAAGTGTAACTCTGGGTATTTCTGTCCACCTTGTGACTGGACAAAACTTGTTTGGGTAACATTAAAAAGCAAACAAGCATTAGCTCAGCTTGACATAAGCAATACAACCCAAGCTTATCCTCTGAACACTGAAACATTTCTTTATCCTCACTAATCTCCCCAGTACTCCATTTAGAAACTTCTATAAAACCTTGTAATTGTGGCCATAGAAGAGAAGTACTCCTTTTTATGAGCCACAGGGTTCTGTATTTGGCTAACCAACCTGCAGTGTATTCCCTCAGAGAGATCTTCACTGAAAAAAGGTGAGTCCTTTCTACATTTTCCTACACACTTTAGAAAAGCAGACAAAACATATCTGCTTAGAAAAATCCCATTTATACAAAATATGCATTACAGCAAAGAGCAAGAAACTTCAATGTGAATTTGTCAGTGGGGTAAAAAAATATTTAGCTGTGTGGAATGAGTAAACAAGATGAGTCATAAGAGATAAAATACCGGATGATGAGTAACCAGACTGGATTCTTAAGAGAATAGGTCTAATCCTTAACTTCAGGGGAGATCAACAAGTACAGATGATTGAATTATGTGGTTTAAAATTAAGATAGATAGATAGATAGATAGATAGATAGATAGATAGATAGATAGATAGATAGATAGATAAGGTGTTAAGGATAAGAAGATCATTCAATCCATGCAAGTAATAACATGGAATTCTCAGCTTAACTCAGCAGGCCTCGACCTTGTCATCACAGTAATCTTTCCAATTCTGATGCAAATGAACTGACTAAGCTGGGGAATAGTTGATCTCTTCCATCACTGAGGTGCAGGACACTTCATGAGCCCCTCCCAACCCTACTCCATCCAGACCTGTGGGGGTACACTAACTTAATAGATTTTTAAAAAACAAAACAACACAAACTAAAGCAAAAAATAAAGCTACTTTTATATTTTGAGAGGTAATATCTAGGTTGGGGTTTATTGATTGAGCTTACCTATCCTAGCCTCCCAGTCAAAATTGTTTTCCTTTGACACCCCCATTCTCTTCTTAACATTCCTCTTCTTTTTGACTTCCTTTGTAAAACTGTCAAGTTTGAAGAAACTTCGGACAGTCAGAGGCCCTGAATCATTTCACCTCAGTACATATTAGTGAGCCTCTCACTCTGAAAAGAAACTACAGCTGCATGTCAGGAATTCTTTTTAAAAGACATTGTTAGATGGAATTCAGGGAATATTTTATCCCGAGATTTCCTTCTTAAGCTAGCTTACAAGTTTCCAGTGCAAACTTGTTACAGGCATTAGCTAGCTCTTCAGTTTTTGTCAAAATCAATGTCACGTTGGTTTAGTAGGATAACAGGACTTTTCTCTAATTTTAAGAGCCTTAAAGACATAATTCTTCTGTTTCACCACTTCCTTTTATGTCTTAGAAGTTTTGGCAGGACTGAGGAGTTAGTCAGAAGGAATGGGTAAATATTGACTGGCCTAAAAGTGAGTAAAGGCACCAAAGAGAAGGTGAGTCAATCAGGTTAATAAACATGGTCAATCCATTCCTGTTCACATGTGGTATTTTTGCATTGTTCTCTCTTGAAGCAGCCTAAGATATTGAGAGATCTGGCTTCTAATCAGATAGGTCAAGAAAACCAAGGGCAGTTACTACAAATGAGAAATTCTAACATATATGGAAACAATTCAGCAAGTGGAACAAGTACCACAGAGGTGATGTTGAATTCCAGAGAGCCCCTATGAGCACTGTGAAAACCTCTGCTTATAAAGACATTTATTTTTACACTTCTTGAATCTAGAAAGAGATGTCTCCTAGAATTTAGAATTACTCAGTAAGATATGTTTATATCTTTACTTATGACACTGCTTTGTTGTAAGACCCTGGGAAAGCTCCAAGACATCAAAATGCAGCTTTTTGTAAAAAGCCTGACACAGAGTCTTTGCTGTCAGGCTGGAAATTAACCAGAGACCCGGTTCCTTTGAGCTTACACCACGGCAGAACTCCACTTAGAAGGCAACAGTATCAGATTCTTAATAGCATGTAGAAGGACAGTGTGAAATCACAGAATCACTGGGACACATTTCAAGTGGAAAGTGTGAACACAAGGGAAGAATGAAATCAAGAAGCACAAAAATTCAGCCCTTGATTTATCCAAATCTGACAGCAAGTACTTCATCTAACAAAAACCAGATCAGCTTGGGAAAAGGTTTTCCTTTTTTAAAGGAGATTTAAGTTTTATTCTGTGATCATGATAGATTGTCTATGATCAAGAACCCTGCACTGATGTAAAAAAATGGTATTACTTGAAACTGTAGTCACACTGCCTTTCTATTGTGCAACTGCTGCTGTGTGTTCCCAGGTTTGTACTGTGTATATTTGAGTGAGGGTTTTTAAGTTGAAAACACAGAATTGTTAGCCCAAATGGCTTTCAGATGTGCCTCAAGCATAGTTTTAATTTCCAGCTCATTTTCCTCTCAGAAGTTCTTGCAGTTCAGCAACCTCATTTGTACAAACAGCCTCTCAAGGCTGGTAGGAACTTGGTTGCAAAGACTCTATGAACAGAGTTCTGCCTAAAAATACAGGTGTAACATGAACTGTGAGCATCCAGACACTGCCTGAGCCTCATCATAGATCCAGGTAACATCATTCTGCAAAAATGGAGCTCTGTCATGTAAGTGATGTGTACAGAAAGTGGATCAACTTGCTTTGGAGGTAACTGTGCTTTTCAGTGCTGTTTTTTCCTTCAAGCCACTGTAAGTCAGAAAAAATTGGTTTCTATGACTCTTATTGAGAATATCAGTAAATCTACACTAAGTACAGTCCAAAAGCTGCACAAGTACAAACCCAGAAATCTAAACCAACAAATGGAAACCAAACCTGGCTTGAGTTACCACTGAAATATATAGAATCATAGAATATCCCAAGTTGGAATACATCCATAAGGATCATCAAAGTCCAACTCCTGGCCCTGCAAAGGACCACCTGAAGAATCCCACTGTGTGCCAGACAGCCTGACTAGCTTCTTGCTCTTGTAAACTGGAATAAAACATGGTTAAAAGTGCCATGAAAATGGTTTTTAAAAAGTTGTTGTGTTGGTTGTTTTTTCAGTTTATACTTTGTTGTGAGTGTCTGTTTAGGAAACAGACCGAAAATGTGAAATGAATTCTGAAGAAGATGCAGTTTCACAGAATTAACAGGCCTGCTTATGGAATGTTTCAGGGCACTGGTTTAGGACTTCTGAGTGGAAATATGGACAGGATTCACTTTGGGACAACTTTGGACTGATAATTAGAGAGAACCGCTGTGATGTGACAGATCCTCCCTCATTACCCTCACAAAGGTGTGTGCTGAGTGTCCATTTGTACCTGCAGTACTGAAAACACTTTGGATAATCAGCCCTATATGAAAGTGCAGTTTAGGGAGTCTCACTAACAGAGATGGACTTTGTGAATAAAAGTTCATGTTGGTTTTGTAAAGGTGATGGTTTGAAATAAGACCTCTTCCCAAGAAGGAGTGCAGTGGTTGCTGTACAACAATCAGATGAAATTCTGGAATATTCCTTTTCTTTTTTCCTTTTCAGACTAGAACTGCAATTAAAAGGGACAATACCGCTAAAGTTCTAATTCTCTCACGTGTAGTATGTGTAGTAATTATAAAGCTATTTTACATTTTGGTTGAATTACATGAATTTTAAAATAACTTGCACATAGTTTTTATTTACTACATGCAAGATGCACTAACATCAGTTTTACTGTAAATCTGATTTTGCTTCTTGTTTTTGTAGGTCTGTACAATGTAGCATCTGCTAGTTTCCACTGCTTCAAGGTAAATCTAAAACAGTAAAGAAGTAAAACAGTTCCTACTTTAATGAAATTCGAAGAGTGGGTTAGGAAAATGTTATATATCTAGAATTGTCTTTTAACTCCCAATCCAAATTAGGTAGCAACTTTGTACATAGGTCAAAATCGTAATGAATAAAAAAAATCACTTCAAACACATATTTAGATTATTATTCAAACTGGAAATAGTCACATGAAATAAATGTTCACAAGATTATCCCATTCCCCCTGGCTTCAAAGGATCTGCAAATGTTTTACATTAATAATGAATTTTCTTTTAAATCTAAACAAGTTAACTGTGCAATATTGATGGGTTTTCTGTTTTAAATGTCTGTGGTGCTTTAAGCACAAAGAGACAGAACTCAGGAATCAAAAAACCAAATATACTTCGATGGAGTTCATATCCTTTCATTTTCCACACTGCTCCTTATTTCCGTACCAGAAAGTTGTTATATTTGTTCCCAGTCCAGACACTGAGTCATTCCTGTTTAAGCCAGACCCTGGGTTCTCTGGGTAATTTCTCCCTCCCCTCCAGAGCTGTTGGACCAAGAGGAAAATTGTAATGCCAGGTGCCTCCCCGAGCTGCATTTCTAGAGGTATTACTGTAAAAACACACCAAGGTGCTAAATGCTGCCAACAGGCAATGGAAATTCTCGGGTTGTTTTAGAGAATTTCCTGAGGTAGGGAACACTCACTGATTCTGACAGTATGTACAGACAGTTTCCAGTTAGGATGCTTCATCTTCTCTTCAAAACCCTCTCTCCTGACACTTTGTGATTATGCAGTGACAGTCATATGGCTTATTTCATATGAGGTAACCTGGCAGTTAAAGGTAAAAATTGTGCAAGTTTCTCTTCTCAATTTTATTTCCTTTTTTCTTTCCCTTAAAACTTTTATGGAGCTTTTAACAGAGTTGAAATTCAAGGATTTAGGTATTTTTCATATTTTTTAATTAAAAAAAATCTATGTGTGATATAGCTGTTGAGTGTGGGGGGCACCAGAAACTTGGTTGCCCTTCATTTTGCCAATAAAAAACCTCTGAACACTCTGTTCCCACATGGCCACTTTGCCTGCTTTCAAAAATACCCGTTTGATTCCAGAGGAGAAAAGTGAGTTAATTTTTTAAGGGATTCAGCGTCCAAACTCTCCTCTCACTCTCACAGATGCTTAGATTCAAACATCCATTGAGGTGGTGTTTTAGTAACCGGAGATGTGACGAAGTTTGAGAATGTTTTTAAGTGCAATTTTCCCTCAATTCCAGTGTTTACCTCTAGATGGCTTCCCAGGATAGTGCATCTGGCTCCAGACCTGCGTGAACGTGTGGACTGGATTAATTCTGATGAATCCTAGTGATACCTGCAGATATAAACCCGAATTTCTTTCCAGCCCAGCTTTGAAGACAACATTGTGAGGTTTGATATCCTTGAGATCTTTTGATATCCTCAAAGCTTTGTATTTTATTTCTGATTGCTGCCACAGCTCCTGGCTGGGCATGAATGTGCAGTTAGAGCCTCCTCAGTAAACCCTGATCTGTACAACTGAAATCATAACTTACCTGTCCAATGCTTGACAGTGCAAACAGCCAGGGACCTGGGGGACGTGCTTTAATACACTTTGTCCTTTCATCTATTACAACAGAGCCTGAAGTGCTGTGGAGACCTTCTGGGTATGCCCTTATCACCAGACAAAAAAGTCTTGGAAGAAACCACCCTTTTTTGAAGGGTGAGTCTCCCTCTGTCATTCAGAGCCTGCCTTTTTCACTGCCCACTGCTAAATCCCCAGTTCGCAGCTATGCAAGCTGGAAAATTCATGGAAAATCCATGAGGTGTCATGTTATCCAGAAAAACACTGGTCCAGTGGTACTAAATATTGATGATTATCAGCCTAGGCTGGGTTCAGCTGCCAATCTAGGGCTGCAAGCAGCTTTGCCCTCCACACACCAGCTGATCTTGGGCAAGCAGCTCCCTGTCAAAGCTCCGTGTGGCAGAGATGGCTCCCTTGAATTCAGCCTTAGCCCTGATTCTTCCTAGACCTGCTTTTCCCTGGGCTCAGGTCACACCAGGGCACCTTTCTGGTGCACGTAGGTGAGGGAGGAGGCAGGGGCTGCCTGGCTTGGTGACAGAACAGTTTGGTTCCTGCACAGAGCCCAGTGTGGCACAAGCCCAGTGTGGCATGAGCTCAGTATGGCATGAGCCCAGCATGGCATCCAGCGAGCCCAAGGCAGCCTAAGAGAGCCCAGGGCAACATGGAGCAAGCCCAGTGTGGTACACAGCTAGCCCAGCATGGCATGCAGCAAGTCCAACATGGCATCAGCCCAGCATGCCCACAGCAAGCCCAGTGTGCCAGCAGTTTGCCCCTCATGCCCGCGGGTGGCCCAGGGTACCTGCAGGATGCCCAACATGCCTGCAGCAAGCCCAGTGCACTCACAGCATGCCCAGGGTGCCCAGAGGTGGCCCAGGGTTCACCCAGGGTGCTCAGAGGTGGCCCAGCTGGTCCAGGGTCTCCACATCTGGCCCAGGGTGGCCCCAGGTGGCCCAGGGTGCCACAGTAAGCCCAGCGTGCTCACAGGTGGCCCCAAGTGGCCCATGGTGCCTGCAGCAAGCCCGGAGTGCCCGCAGGTGGCCCCAGGGTGCCGCAGCTAGCCCAGGGTGCCCGCAGATGGCCCAGGGTGGCCCAGGGTGCCCGCAGCTAGCCCAGGGTGCCCGCAGATGGCCCAGGGTGGCCCGGGGTGCCGCAGCTAGCCCAGCGTGCCCGCAGGTGGCCCGGGGTGCCGCAGCAAGCCCAGCGTGCCCGCAGGTGGCCCAGGGTGCCGCAGCTAGCCCAGGGTGGCCCCAGGGTGCCGAAGCAAGCCGAGAGTGCCCGCAGGTGGCCCCAGGGTGCCGCAGCTAGCCCAGGGTGGCCCCAGGTGGCCCAGGGTGGCCCCAGGGTGCCGCAGCAAGCCGAGAGTGCCCGCAGGTGGCCCGGGGTGCCGCAGCCAGCCCAGCGTGCCCGCAGGTGGCCCCAGGTGGCCCGGGGTGCCGCAGCAAGCCCGAAGTGCCCGCAGGTGGTCCCAGGGTGCCGCAGCAAGTCCAACGTGCCCGCAGGTGGCCCGGGGTGCCGCAGCAAGCCCGGAGTGCCCGCAGGTGGCCCCAGGGTGCCGCAGCAAGCCCGGAGTGCCCGCAGGTGGCCCCAGGGTGCCGCAGCAAGCCCGAAGTACCCGCAGGTGGCCCAGGGTGCCCGCAGGTGGCCCCAGGGTGCCGCAGCTAGCCCAGGTGCCCGGGTGCCGCAGCAAGCCGGGAGTGCCCGCAGGTGGCCCCAGGGTGCCGCAGCAAGCCCGAAGTACCCGCAGGTGGCCCCAGGGTGCCGCAGCAAGCCCGAAGTACCCGCAGGTGGCCCCAGGGTGCCGCAGCAAGCCCGAAGTGCCCGCAGGTGGTTCCAGGGTGCCGCAGCTAGCCCGAAGTGCCCGCAGGTGGCCCTGCTGGCCGCGCTCGCAGCGCCCGCCGAGCCGCAGCGAGTTCGTGGCGCGGCGGCGGCCGGCGGGGGAGGGCAGAGCAGCAGCCACTCCCAGGAACAGTAGTGAAATCGCCCCGACACTTTAACTGTCAATCAGGATTAATGGGGTATAAAACCTCCCCAGCGCCGCGGCCCTGAGCGGCAGAGACAGCAATAGGCAGAAATGAGTAAGAGCCAGAGCTGAACTAGTGCACGGCGTAATTCCTGCTCTGTGATCAGACACTCCAAGTGAAAAAACCGGGAGAGGGGGCAGAGAGAGGCAGTGACCAGCTCAACCTTTGAAACCGGCTCAGGACAGAACGTCTATAGATATTTATAGATACTAAAACAAAAACAACAACCTCACCCTGAATAGAGCCTTTCTTAAAAAGAAGGTCCTGGTAATTCTGTCTTATTTAAGCAATTTCCTGAGTCTAAGAATAGAAATGAGCTGCCTGGAAGGCACTGCAGGCTGAAATTTGGAGACATAGGCTGCTTTATTTTATTTTTCTAAATATAAAAACCTTTCGTTTGGATACTGGATTTTTATGTGGGTCTTTGCAGCGGAGGGATGTATGGTTACTTTTATTTCTAGTCTTTTTTTCCTCTCTTTTAATTAAAAAAAAATTCCAGTTCAAAAGCAAGGAAGCTGTTTTACCTGCGTGTGACAATCCCAGAGGACACCGATCAAGAAAACAGGGGAGTGACTTGATCTTCTGCACTACTTTACTCCTACCCCCATATTTTTTAGGGGGAGAGAAGGATTTTTTCCAGTCCAAGAACCTCTTGCCCCCAAGTTTTGGAAGGGGGTTGAAGACTTGTCACCCATCTGGGGGTGCATGAAGGGTATTGCTTTTCTTTCTCTGTCGCCTTGGTTTTGTGGCGGTTTGGAAGAGAACTTTGCCTGGGAGAAGAGGATGATCTGGAAGTGGCTGGGCGCCCTGCTGCTGTTCCCGGTGCAGATGGTGTATCTGGTGGTGAAAGCTGCCGTGTGCCTGGTGCTGCCACCCAAGCTGCGAGACCTGTCCCGGGAGAACGTGCTGGTCACCGGCGGGGGCCGAGGCATCGGCCGGCACCTGGCCCGGGAATTCGCCAGGAGAGGAGTCAAGAAGGTGAGCAGGGAGGGGAGGGGGAGCACCCACCTGCTGCTCTGCCCGGGAGCCCTGTGCCCCGACCTCTAGGTGGGATTGGTGGGGTCACTTGAAAAAGGTGAGAGAGGCTCTCATTTTGAACTGAGTTATTACATCAATTGCATTTCAGAAGTTGCCCACTCCTCCTTCCCTGCATCCTGCCTTTCCCCATCCCATCCCTGAAAACGCGATGGTGGGAAAGGTCCCCCTATCCAAAGGAGAGGGTTTCCTGTGGCAGGGGAAGGAGAGCTGAGCAATTCCTGTGCATGGAACCAGTGCTCACTTCCATTGCTGGTTCCTGGGCTGCTTCCTGGCACTGTTGGGCGTGGGGATCATGTGCAGTGAGCCTTTATCTATCAGGATCATATCCAGGCATATCACCCCAGAGGAGAGGGGCAGGTGACTCTGGGTCAGTGGGGAGAAGTGTTCCCTTTCATCCTTGGGGGTTTCCATTTGTGAAATTAATTTCTTTGGCTTCCTGAAGTCCCTTGTATTTCACTTTTGGACAGCCCAGAGCTGTTCAAAGAGAAGATGAATGAGAACCTGGCAAGAAGAGCACACCTTGAGTGGAAGCTGTGGGATTATTTACACATTTCCTTTAGGAGAGAGGCTGAGAGTGGCTGGTCTGCACAGCAGCCCAGAAGTGCCAGTGTAGCTGGTGGCTCCATTCTCTTGCTCAGGAACTGGTGGTTTACCTTGAAATATTGTGGTTTTGTAAGTACAGATACGTCCCTATGTGTGAATCAGTCAGGGATACAGAAACACACATCCCTGAAATGTCTTAGGATGGAAAGTTTCATCTCCCCTTTTATTGGTAATTAAGGGGAGGACTGGTGAAATTAGACAGCTGCACAAATACTTCTCTGTGTGAGAGGATGAATGAGAGTAAATAGAGAAGAAAGAAGAGGAAAAATACAGAATGAGAGGCTATTTAAAGAAAAAAAAATTGGATTTAGTTCAGGATAGTGTTTTGTCACTTCCTTACACATGCATTACAGTTTTCTCTGTGTGGTACAGAGCTATTCTGGCATGTAACTCCGAGGTGTAAAATATGTCAGCATTGAACTTTGATGTTTGTCTGTGTTTGTGTTTAAACATCATGTTGAGATTTACACATTCTGGGAGTCAGAGCAAACAAGTTGACTGACCTTTGGACCCAAGAAATTTGCTGAAAGTGTATTTATATTATCTGTTGGAATACCACGCTTCATTATTTATTTATTTAGAGCGGCTGGTTGCTATGCTGAGCTCTGGCATTAAAGTGCTACCATTTCTCCAGCACATTTAGGAGCTGTTCTGCTGCAGTTGAGCTGGGAGCTGAACAATGGCCCTGAGGAACCAGGGGACAGGGGCCAAAAGGAGACAGGGCTGTTTTGAGAGAGAGCTGAGGATGGAATTACTGTAAACAAACACAGACTGTATTCTATCTATATGTCCTATCTACAAAATATCTATATATTGTGCAAAGACAGAATACATGAGAATAATTATTGGGAACCTTTGTACTCGTCTCATGATGTTCTGAAATGCTCTGTGTTGCAAGTTACTGGTTAGAACTTCGGGGTGTTTTGCCTTTTGGGATGTTTTCATGTGTGTCATCAAGGTGTTTACATCTTTGTATTGACTGAATTTGAATTAGATTTTCTTTTCAGTTATATCATGGTGTCCAGTCAGTCATATGGTCCTCAGTAAGTTCTGATCCCCCTGGTACTGGCACTGCCTGTCAACCTGTGGTGACAACACCAAAGTTGGCTTATTTTCTTTAGCAGTTTTAATGCCAATTTTACCTACATATGGTAGTTTCCATTCCCTTTGTTCTGAGATTTCATTTCTTTCCTTCTTCTGTGCTCAACCCTAAATTTGTGGATTTTATGCAGACACCATGCACCATGCACAACTTTCTGCTTGGCGCTCCTCTTCAATTTTACACTTTGCCTTTGACAACTAAAAAGAAATGAAAGAGGCTTGCAGTGTCTAGCAAGTCGTCTTTTGATAAGGCTTTTGAAAATTGACTGGTTTTCTCTTTTTACACTGTTAGCTGTCTTACAATAATATGCAAACTGGAATATTGATCATCATAAGAACAGATTCTGATTATCAGATAGTGTGGTCACCTTACTCCAAGTTTAGTAAAAGACTTTCAGCAAAGGCGTGGCATTCTGGGGCCAAGCCCAGCGTGCCATGGAGGCGGTTGGCAGCAGTGCCACAGGCTCAGGTTCTGGTGGAGGGTGTGCAGTGTGTCCTGACCAAGTGCTCCCAGTGCCTGTGCACACAGACATAGTGGCGGGGTTTTGGAGGTAGGCGGCGATATATAACCATATTTTTGAGATTAGAATCTTCAGGAAGATAAGTTAGTTGGGACTGTGAGGATATGAAGCTTCTCTGGTAATTAGACTGGATGGGATTTCATCTTACACTCAGTTTCAAAGGCTGGTTTTGTTGCTCACAAGTGGGATGTATCAGAGCCATTTTCACGCAAGGTGGCAAATGTATTTCACAAGATTATGAATTGTCACATCTGCAACTCCTCTACTGTAAAATTCGATCTTGCATTTAAAGCTATGAAGATAACAAGAAACAAATCCCCAAAGGGTTCATGCAAATGGAAGTACAATGTCTTGTGCTTGATTGATGAGCGTGGAGACTAAAATTCTCAATCTAGTGGAATGGAAGTCTCTTGGGCATGATCTTGTAAATCCATGCTGATTGCCATTCTTTACCCCCATTGCTCTGCCATTGTGCCCCAAATGTGACTTAGATAGATACATGTCTAGGAGACAGTTCCTTCTCAAGTGATGTTTCTTTTCTCACAGTTGTTTGGTGGCCTCTCCAAAGAAATGGCCAAGAAGGGCACAAAACAGTGCCAGTTCTATTTGAAGTTTCAGAAGTTTATGTTCTGGTTTTTTCAATTAAGACTGACAGCGATTTTTAGGCAATGAGAGACTTTAAGACTGACAGTGATTTTTAGGCAATGAGAGACTTTATCATCAGATCATTCCTGTTCAGGTGTACGCTGAGACGTCAAAGGATCCATATTCCATTTGTAATTTGAAGTAGTTGTCAAGAGCTACTTGGTCCTGGGAGGCCCTGTGTATTGAAATGCTTCCTAGAGCACTTCTGGAAAAAGCCAAGAGCATGTAAATGAGCTGTATGCAGGGATGAAGTGGTTACAGATGATCCAGGACATGTTAGTGTTATTATGAGGGATGAACAGCACTGACTTTTCTCCGGAAATGCTCAAGTGTTGTAATCCAACTTCCCAGAGATGTGTCCAGATTCATAAGTGCCGGCTGAGAAGCTACTCTGCTGTGGCTGAATTGCTGGAGAAATTAACTTTCTGCTTTCAGTCCCTTCTTGGCTGCTTAAAAAATTCAAAATCCTCACTGTTGCTTGCTTTAACTCTTGAGAATTTGACTGTACCTTAAAAGTATTTGGTCAATGAAGCATCACCTCTGCCTCAGTCTCACACACTGGTAGCTCTGTCAAGGCTCATAGCTGTTGATATTCTGGTGAGCCAAAATGGCAGAGAATGTCTGTTAATGAAATGGGAGAAGGAGAGACTTTTATGAGTTTATGATTTAATGCCTATGAAATAAAAATCCACTTCCAAAGCCTAACAGTGTTTTGCAAAGACTGTACTGTATAATCCAGTTAATATTGGGAAGACTGGCCCCTTTGAACAATATTTCTGGTGTTGGAGAACAGCCCTCTGCAGATGTGAGCAGTCAGGGGGTGTAGGGGCTGAATGGGTTCATTCACTGCTCAGTAGAATGGGAAACTGTGCCTGGTTTCCTCAAAACCATTTGCTTTTCCTACAGAAGTTTCATTATAGTGCCTTTGCCAGGAAGTTGTCAGCCCTGGTTTTGATGATCTCTAGTGAAGAAGTTTTGATTCCTATGTCTTTTGTTTGTCTTGCTCTTTGTTTTCTTTTAGAAAACCTTGATCTCTGTAAAATTTCCCTTGTCATTTTAATTTACTTTGTTCACAGATTATCTAATTTGAGGTGTGATTGAACAGGAAAGGGATGCTTGGTTCTTGGGCATTCTGCATTGTTAAATGTCAACAAAACCTAATAAAACTAACTGGAAAAGATGTTAATGATAGGACAGAAACAGATTTCCCAATTCTAGTATGTAATTTAGTATTGTTGTTTATCTGACACTGACTTTGGAAGAGTTTCTTGGGCCTTTCCAGAAAAACCCAACAACCCTGAAATCTCAACTGTTCTTTCCGTTGGTATTTTCACATTTTTCAAAGTCAGACCTCAGTGTCTGCATTTTGGAAGACTTCTTGTCATTTAGTTGTGCTGTCTTCTTTCAGTTCAGTGACAGTTGGGATGGGAAGAAGTTGAGGGAGGAAGTAGCACCAAGGAAGGGATGGGTGAGAGCTTTGCAAGCCCACACTGCTGCTGAAACCTGGAGTTTCCCTCAGTGTTTCACTTTCTCCAACAGAACTGAAAACCTCAGGGGAATTACAAGTTCTTGAAAGCCTTGTATAATTGGAGGGGTTTAGCAGAGTGAGATTTGAGGCTATTTTGTGCTTAGGCTGAGAGTATTAGAGAGAGGTTATATAAAAAAAATGGTATTGGGTCTTAGGATTTAGCCTTGTATTCCCAGTAATGGAAAATTTGAAAAAGTTTTCAAATGAGTTTATCAGTGGCACACTCCCCTCACACAAACTGCATCTGCAGGTCTGTGAATATTTCACTTTGATCTTTATGAATCACATTGCCAAATTATTTCACAGATTTTACAGAAAATACTTTGAGTTGGAGGGGACCCCACCAGGATCATCAAGTGCAGCTCTTAAGTGAATGGCCCCTATATTATTGTCCTGATTTGTATGAATTAGTATATACCTTCTAAAAGGTATATATATATGTTATTTATAACACATACCAATGCTGTATGATCAAGGATTAGCTGCACTGTGAGTAGAGCTGGATATTAAATTAATACTGATCTCCTGAAGTGAGGGCAAAAGACAGCCACTGCTGCTGTTCGAGAGCTGTGACCTTTTTTTGAGGTGCAGCACAAAAGCTGTGAGTGTCTCCCATGGATTCAGTAAGAGTTCTTATTCCAGAATGGCTTAAAATATCAGTCACTCTCAAACACTCATCTCTGGTTACACTTCCAGAGCCTGTAGCAGAGTCTTGCCAAACTGCATTGGAGTATCTCTCGCCTGGCATCAAATTCCTGGTGCACGGGAATATGCCCCAGAGCTCACCCAGATGGGCTGTAGCATCCCAAACCTAGAAACCTTTCTTCTGTAATGTACAAAGGTGTCTAATTCCTGACCATGTGCTGGGGGAGTGGGGAAGGGATGGGAAGGCACGAGATCCCTGCAGGAACCCCAGCAAGCCCTTCTGCTTCTGTCAGCCTTAAAATCCACTGTGCTGGGCCAGTTGTCAAGGAGACACTTTTGTTCTGCAAGTAATAACTGCTTTCTGACACATTCATTCCTTCTCAGCTCAGAACATGACTAGACCTGATCTGGCCATCCCATGGAGCATTAGTCCTGATAGAAGGAAAAAACCTAGTTTAAAATTACACACTTTCAGAGCTGAGAGGACCTGATTTTCCTCAGAATCTGATTAATCACCATCTACTTGTTCTTAACAGGCATCATGACCTAACATAATGAAATCAGAAAGCCTTTAAAATTAGGTTTTTAAGAGAAATGGACACAGTTCTGATGTACATTACCTAGTGCAATGTGCCAGTGTAGTGCACTGCATTTAATTTGGCCTGGTTTTAAAAGACTCAATGTAAAATTTATACACATATATATTTAGATGTCAGTGCTAAGGAACTGTTGCCAGGTGAGCATCTGTCCCCACTGTGAATGCTTTTCCTGCCCTGTGGTGGTACCACAATGACACACAGCCCATGTGTCTAATGGATTTCTGTGCAGTCATTTTGAAATGCAGAAAACTAAGTGACCATTTGGAAAAGGCAATCTGACATTGTGTGAAAAGGATAATGTAATCTCAAAGAAAAGCGCACATTTTCTATGCTGTAGATATTTTAGTGTAATGAGAATATTTACCTGCAGTGCAAATATGAGGTTGTAAGTGATTAATCTTGCCTGTTGTGTGTGTGGTTGGAAAGAAACCACCATAGGAATGCAGCAGCTTCAGGGATATGTTAAATGATGGTTACTTTAATCTTCCTTAAATTTAAGCACTTAATCTTACAGTGAACTATTAGAGCGTGTCACAACTTATCAGCAACCAGAAGTACATGAGAAGAGCTGGGGAGTGAATGTTTTTCCATGTCATGCAAAAGAATACATTAATTTGAAGCTTTCAGTAAACTGTGAGAACATAGATCTGATTGGGTGGCTTGATGGTCTCCAGAAAGGCTTCATTTCTCCAAAGATTACATCCTGATGGCAGCTTTATTTCATGGCTTCCTGTTGGCAGCTCCCTACTTTGTTGATTGGCTTTAAGGATGGGCAGAAGAGCCCTTGTTTGGAGTCCCAGGCTGCCATGGCATGAAGCCTGTGCTGGTTGCTGCTGCCAAGGCCAGCAGTTGGAATGAGTTGCTGAATAAGTGTCTCTGCCTGGCAGGCACCGCCAGAATTTTATCAGCTCTCAGATCTTTGGTGTCTGTGAAGCAGCTTGGGCTGGAGCTGTTTTAACTTACAATTTGGAACATACCTGTCTTTTGTTGCTGGGTATGTTGTAAGGAGAATAAATAATGTTAACATGAAGTGGAACTTGCAGAGTTACAGTCTTGTCATCTCCCATCAAGAGACGGTGATGTCATGAGAAAATATTGTCCCAGTGAGACCATGCGTGTTGGCACACCAAGATCCAGCACTTTTTAACATGCTGAAGGTCTGGCATCAAGACAGTTAAATGAGGCTTCCCACTAAATATAAGGATTGTGCCAATGCTATAAAAAATCTTAACGTTTTAAAGATGAGGTTATATATTAATGTCATTGCAGTGCCTCAAAAACTGACTTCACACCAAAAACTGTTTAGCATAAAGATACTAAATGTGCTCTATAGGAACAACAGCAAAAGATGATGCTGGCCTCAGGGTTGGCAGGGATAAAATAAATAAATGTGACAGTAGAGATAAAAACCAAAAGGCGACAATGAGTACCAACACAGAGCTCTCTGCTGATTAAAGCCAGAGACTGCACACCACTCATCTAGCCAGTTTAAAGTTTTGGGGGAGGCATCACAGCAAGGGAAGTTTTAAGGTGGGGTTTGAAAAGCAGCACTAAAGAGTTTTGAAGAATGTTTATTGAGGTGCAAGAAGTGTGGTAGAAAACAGGTTGTTTTAAAAATTAATGCTGGGAGGTAAAGGCTGCAGTAGAAGGTCTGATGCTAAATGAAAGGTGATAGGAGTATGGGTACAGTGAAAGTGAATTCTTTGAAAGTGAAAACAGAGGCTCAGACATTGCAAGCTGGAGGAGGAGGCAGTGAAATCCAAAATGAGCTGACCTGGTCAAAGCAGTAGATGAGGTGTTTGATCTCGAGCAGGGGGTTGGACCAGAGGACATCAGGAGGTCCAGAGTCTCAACTATAGTCTGATTCTCAGTCTTATGTGTACCACAGGAAGGAAAAAGGTGGATTTTCTGAACTTCAGGGCTGACAGGAGGGTTTTGGGCTCTGATGTTTCATGCCACTTATCTGAAGTGATTCATCCCTATTTTATTTGCGTCGTTTCATCACCTACAGTGACTTGTAAAAGTGCTGCTCTGTATTTATGTTGCATTTATGTCATGGCTCTGGCACAGGCTAGGAAAAAGTCTCAGATTTGTAGAACTATTTCCATCTGAAGCACTGTAGATAGTTTTTACTGCATTATAAAAGACTCAAACATGCTGTTGAGCTAATGTCTGATTTAATTAGCCAGGCACACCAATTTGCTTTAAGAGTGACCATAATCCGTGCATACAGCCCTCAGCATTTGATTAAAACATTTTAAAGGAATCAAAGATTTTATTATTCTTAAGGCTGCTGTGGAAACCTGCTTTATTAGGGTGATACTATGCAGTGGATAGTAAAATTACAAAGGAGGAACTTAGAAAACTCTGAATAGACTCTGAATTCCATTTCTCAGAGAGATCAGCAACTTTCAAAGTCAGCATATCAAGAACTATCTGGTTTTACATCAAACTGCCAGAGCAAAGACCAGAACTTGGCTTGACAGTAACCTGAGAGGAATGAAAGTATTAAGGCAATTAAAATAGGACTAATAGATTATAATGATAAAATTCACAGAAGCAGCCAGTTAATTAATTCTACAAGATTGATGGGAAGAAGAAAAAAAGGTAAAAAAAGGTTCTCTTGATTTCTTTCCCATAAAATTGGACAAAGGTCTAGAAATTTGGTATCTTTCCTTCTAGGCAGTTTGAAAATGTCACCTAATGATTGTTGAGTATTTAAGTATCGAGTATAAGTTTGAGTATTTGTATTTTAAAATCCCGTAACAAATGCTAGTTAGTGTTTAGTGTTCACTTCCACTTTGATCCCTGTCCCAAACTGAAGACACAAATCTAACACAATTGATGCTTCAAGATTTTCTGCAGGAAAGGGAGACTGAAAAGAAAAATTTTTCAAGACAGAGAACTACAGCCTCAGCGCTGACCACCAAGAGAGAACAAGCTCTGGCATTTTTAAACCCATGCTTATCAGGAATATAAAGCAGAAATTATTAGATATTTTTTTTTAGCTGGGCCCAGACTCTGTTCTTCAAAGCATCCTGTCAACATCCTGAAGAGTCAAACAAGTCAGACCCAGGCACTGCCAGATCCATTGGCTGATAACACTGACGCCAGGAGAAAAGGGTCAAATACATGTTGTTTGACCTTTATCCCAGTGGGGATTAAATTGATTCTAATTAATAGACTTTGGAATAGATGGGTACCTTGGCAGAGTTTGTAATTAATTTAAATTGTTCATCCCATTAGCTTAGCAATAAACTATGCATAATTACAATGGGATTTTGTGGACAGCCACCCTTATGTTGCCACCTTCTTAATTACAATTTATTGACTGCAGTGCTGCAGAGCTTATTTGTTTTGGTTAACATAGGGATTTCTGTTGTCTTAACACTGCCTGAGCAAATGTGTCAGTGCTCCATTTATGGCAATAAAATCATGTTTGAAGGCACAAATGTAGCTCTGCTGAATCAGTTGTGCTCTAGGTGTGTGCCTGTGAGGTAAACCTGGCTCTCAATGTGGAACCAGTGACAGTTGTACCTCTGAGTACACTTAACCAACATAAAATTATACATATTTTGAGGTGGTATAAAAACAATGCCTGGAAAGACTGACTGTGATTATCCTGTAGTATGACACAGTTTTAGGTACACATTAGAAAGATTCTTTATAAAGGTGGGGTGGTAGTTGGTGTGACCTGGCTAATAATCTATTTCTTCCCTTATCTCAGGGAAAGAGCCATTTAAAATAGGGGAAATGGAGTTCAAACTTGACTTCTTACTCAGTCATCTTCCCTTCTCTTGGGCAGCACAGGTGTATCCATGGGTACTCTTTGCCATTTTGGTAGGTCCTCTTTCCCAGTAAGTCCTGGACTAGAATCCTGCTGTTGAAACTTCTGTGAGTGCTGGCCTGTATCAGAAAGCCAAATTTCAGGCACTGAAGATGTTCAGTGTTTCTTAGAAGCTCCACCAAGGAGCAAATGTTTCCTTTATGGCCAGGCCTACATTTAGAAGACAGGAGTCACCACTCAAACAACCATGATCTTTTATGTGCTTATAACTGGGTTTTTTTCTATTTGCCCTTTGAATCACCAGGTACACACAAGATTTTCTTTGTGTCTGAAGATCTGACAAACTTGCACCATTTTACCTGAAAGCAGAAATTCTTAGGTAATCTTTTTACTGGACCTCAAAAAAACCCTCAAATATACCAGGCTTAATTTATGGGAGTAAAGAGTTTTGCTGTAAAGACACTGAGCAGTTCATCCTTCCATGCTCTTTAACAGAATGGATCAGCAATAACAATGGGCAGGCAGATATTTTCTACATGAACATTAAATTAGTATTTGTCTTCGATCTGTCATTTCAGGCTCCTTGCTGGCAGTAAACACAGACAGCTTGTCTCTGATCAGCACTTCCCTGGGCGAAGCTTGGTGGGGAGGGAATGGAAAATCCTGACATCCCCTTTCAGCAGCTTGGTTTGATGTTGACTACAACCTCAAATTCCCTGTACCCAACTCCTAAAAAACCTTCCCTGTGAGGACAAACTCAGCCTTAAGGAGACGAGGTCATGCTTCCAAGTGGGATATTAAAGACATCCAGCTGGTACAAGTGCTTCTTTCCCAAATGGTAACAGTTCAGGGCTGGCTCTGGCCACAGTGAGCTGATCAGGAATTATGTCAGAATATTTCCAAGGCCCTTGGGAAATGCAGGACTCCTGCCTGGCTGAACCAAGCTGTTTGATTTGGGGTTTGGGATGTGCTGGTTGTGCAATGTTGTAGCTTTCTGCTTCTTGTTACTGGTTTGTAATCCAGGCCCCTGAGAGACCACTGTCCGTGCTGTGTGGAAGTAGGTTTGTCTCTTCAAAAGCAAAGTCTTCAGCCATCAGAAGGGGTTCCAGGATCTATTTCCCTGGATGATGCTATGCACTGTGGCAGATTGTTCTGTGACACCTTTTCTGATGAAAGGAGGGGGATGTGTGTGTGCACACATGTGTGGGAAAAGGATCTGGCACTTTGCATGTCCTTCAGAGCCAGAGTTCAGCAGTGGGTCAGCCAGCTCCTCCTGACATCACTGCACTTGTTTACAGCTCTCACTGAGCTTCCCTGATGCCTTTGACCACTGTCACTGTCTCATCTTAGTCCAGCATTTGTGCAAAACCAGAAATTTAGAAGAGCATCTGACATCTATAAAGGGCTTTTAGTTTCTCTTCCTCACTGACTTGAAAAGGACAATAAGAGATAGAAAATTCTCAACCACTGAAAATAAATTACGTTTATAAAATATATAAAATCACAAACTACACATTTTCAGGTTTTTGTTGAAATTGTAAATGCACTAAATAAACAGAACACTGGTTATAGACTGAAAAAAGATCCATCTCAGAGCTGATATATTTGGAGTGAAGTTAGAATGGTTTCTTTAGCCACTGGAATCAGTAAAAACAGTTAAAACACTTTTGGTTTGCATTTGAGTCTCAGATTTAGGCCAAGTGGTGTTATTTGTTTCAGGATCCAGGCTTCTAAGTGCAATTCCAACACTGGCAATCCATCCCAGATCCCTCAGTGCTGCACGTGGGGATTGCTGTCCTTCAGGCCATTCCTTCAGTGGGGTTTGTCACTTATATTTCAGTGGAAGCAAAAAGTGAATGTGAGTCAACCAAAAATAGGCCTGTTTTTTTAGGGCTAAATTTCACACACTTTCTTGGAGCAGTTTCCAGATCCCCAATGCTCTGAAGCTGCTGGCAGGGAGGGAACCCTCCAGGCAAAGAGCTGTGCTTGTGACTACCTTTGAACACACTGAGAAATTATTGTGCCTCAATATTCTATTTCTGCCCCTCAGCTAAATCTCAGTTACTGACCAGGTTACTTTATATAGTTTATTTTATTGGAAAGTCAGGTTTGTCTCATGTTCTGTGATAACTTAATTGATTTTATGTGCACATTTTGTAGTGAATTAACTTCATTTTGTGTTGCAGTGGCCTGAAAAGCATGCAGTCACATCCAAAGGATTGTAACTTCCAGGCAGCTGCAAGTTAGGTGTATGCTAAAGCTGGATTTGTGACTGCCTGACCAGCCCCTCTTGTTTAAATAACTACCATTGTGGCAGAGTCTGAATTTGAATTGCTTTGATCATTTCTGGCTAAAAGTAATAAACATTTATATAGCTTTTGTTTCTACATTTAGATATAGTTTTATTTAACCAGAGGTTTGCTGTTTTTCACATTTTTTGAAAGTGTGTTAGCTACTTTATCTTAACAGTGTGTTGAAAAATATTGTATAATCAGAGAAAGACCCTTTTTTAAGCCATGCTGTACTCCTGGAGGGGGGTTGTGTTCTGGGAGCTTACAGTCCTCTGATTCCCATCCTCCTCCTTTGACTTAATAGACTGAGAGAGTTAAATATGTCCTGAAAACTGCCATTTGTACAACTCATGAATAGATTTTAGAGATTCTGCCCTGTTGCATAGCAACAGCCACCATTAAAAAAATAACATTTTGAAAAGCACATGAAAAGATAGGCAACCAGTTAAGCATTTCAATATTGAAGCTTTCTTCTAAGCAGTGCCTTTTATTTCTTTGGCTAAAATTCTTACAAGAAAGGCACCTTTTGACAGCTTTTCTATGGTTTGAAAATGGTAGCAGTTCTCTGTCTCTGGAGAGAAAGGCTTGTATGGGAGCTTGTCTGGAGCAGTTGCTGGTGTTCAGTTTATACACAAATTTAAGGCAGGCTATTTTAACTCCAATACTTCTCCAGTAGCCTCACGGAAGAAGTTATTTTTTCAGTCAAGAGCTGCATCCTATTATCCACATGGATGATCTGGAGCATATTTCAGCCCTTTCTGGAGGGCAGTTTATAATGACAGCATTGGAAACATTATTCACCCTTAAGTTCCCGTGGCTGTTTTTGTTGCAAACCTTCTCCCAGTTTAACAAATGTAAACCCTTCCCTAATTTTTCTTTTTAGTGATGTTTTGAGTATAGCAACTAATTGATAAATCTGTATTCTTTATTTTTATAGAGCTTGTAGAGAATTTTTTTATGTATTCCCCAAAATAAGTGAAGTGCTGGTGAATTGCTCATCCTGATTTAGCTTAGAGCAAAACTGAAGGTGTTCTGAATTAAAACTGACAATTCTTTAAACTGGTAATGCAGCATAACTAATGCTTTTATAAGCTGTGCAGGGTCTGGCCTAGGAGTCAGTGCTGTCCTGGGGGGATGCAGTGGCCAGCCCTCTCCACTGGAAGTTAAAACCACCCAGCATTTCAAGGTTAGGCTGCTCTGCTGCAGAATTCATCTCAGAAACAGAAAGGCAAACTCTACAGAAGAATCCACTTCAACTGGCACCCAGAGCTCTTTAGTTCTTCTTTTACGTGCATTTATATTGTCAGTTTTTTCCATTTTGTTAGTTCAGAAGTAGCAGACTTTTCACTTAATTGTTGGTTGAAGAGGTAATTTGTGGGCAGCTTTGCCCAGTCAGGTGAAATAATACTGTATTGGAGCCACTTTTTAATTCCACATGTCCTCTTCTCCTAACACTACCTCGTAATCAAACTTCTGGATTTTTTTAGCTTTCCAAGAACAGTTACTCTTCGGTGTAGACATAACTTTGCATTGTAGTAAATGTTTAACTCTCTTAAATGAACATTTAACCTGCCACAGGTTCTTTACCTGGAGGGTTATGTGCAGTAAGTAAACATAATAATGCAGCATTTTGGAAGAAAAATGTGCACACAGCTAACCTTGAGTGATGCTGAAACGTCCTGTCGGACCATGGCAGCAATTTCTTTTTCCCCTTTGAAATGTTATTTACTGACTTTCTATCCCCTCATCTTGTCTGCTGAGCTTGCAGGACAAAAGGGCTTTCTGCACCTGCATATTTACCCTCCCCACAATTTCCTGAGATCTCTGTGGACATTTTTATAGGAATCTGGATTATAGGGATGCCATGCCAAGCAAACGGAGGCGGCAGCAGCAGCACACTAGTTATTTTTGCAGGGTGGAGTATTATATTTCTATTGGTGGATGTCTCCAAAGCCTTACCTCAAATACAGAACTATTCTAACCCCTCTCCCCACCCCCAGATCCGCCACTTCTTCCTGCTTTGCCGCCAGAGAATTTTACTGCGGGATATTTCTTTGTGTGCTTTGGATCCCTGGAGCAGCGGGCCGCTTCTCACACATGGTGTGGCAAGACATTCACCTTTAAAAGTCTGTCCTTTTTTCCCTCCCAGATGCTTCCAGGGACCTTCCAGGGTGGCAGCTTGTGGCCACTTGGTGCTTTTTGTTGGAACGTGCACTCGGTTTGACCCTGTCCCAGCGTTAATGGGATTGTAAAGGCTGACTCCTGCCTGACCTCTCCTTGCAAACAACCCTCACCCTTCCCCTTCCTCCGCTGCTCTGAGCAGGGCTGGGAAGAGTTGCTCCCAAGGCAGTCTGGAGTTCGTGCTGCAGACGAAAGCAATTGGAAAAAAACACTGGGGGAAAAAAAAAAAAAGTCAGCATGGGGCCACCTGTCCTTACATAGTCCTGAGTGTGAGAACAGTGGGCATTTGTTTCCTTCTTTTGGGGAAGCTGGTCTTAAATGCTGTGTGCACACAGAAAATCACACGTTTTCTTTCCAGGGAGGGCCTCTCTTGAACAGCAGGCAGGTGTTGACATACACCTCTGTGATTTTTTAGGTGCTGTTTGGTTTCTTTCAGAGGGAAAAAAGGATGACTGGGGTACAACTGGAACTGACTGTGGTTTAGGTGAATAATGTTAATCCCATTGAGTGCTAAGTCAACATATAGACTAATAAAAGTTCTAACTCTAGACTAAAAGGATTGGAATTCACCCGTTTAGTCTCCTTCTGAAGTCTCTTTAGCCCTAACTTTTAATCTCATTACTATATGTTACTCCTGGACTTAAACCAGTTTATAATAAAGTCTGTGGTTTGTGTTTACCAGGGTGGCAGGATTAAATTTAAATTCAATTCTTACAGGCTTTACAACTGCTAAATAATAATCTAGAAAAGCTTGGGTGTAAAATACGTACATAGGCTTACACTCTTGATTCTCCACGTTAACATGCAACCTTTCTCATACCTGTCCCTTACAGCTTTGATATTTGCTGTGGGAACTGAGAAATTCGCCACTGGCATGTTTTGTTTGCTTACCTTTATAGAAGTGTCACTAACGGGCTGGGTTAAGTATTTTGACCTACTTCAGGCATCACAAGATTTGTTTTTTTCCTTTCTAAAGCGAAGATTGGCTTTTCACACTGCGGGGCCACACCTTTCCCTCTTCCAGTAATCAGCCTTTAGCTGCCTCTCCCATGGAGAACTCCTGAAAGAACTTGTCTGCCGTTGCCTGGGGCCAAGAGAGGGGAAGGGGTGGAGGAGAAAACCCTTCTGCCATTGACAGGCAAAAGACGTGGAGCTTTTGAGGCTGTGGGATTTAGCTTCCCTTTCTCACGATACGCAAAACTCTGCCAGGATTATGGGACACACTGGAATGCATTTTTTCGGAGGACAGGCTGTGAGTTAGTACTACCAGGCTTTGTAAATATAGGGGGATAAGAGTGGCATACTTCAGTGGATTATCTACACTTTGTACTTCCTAAAAGTATGCAGGAACTCTGAGTGTTGGGCGCAGAAAGGCTTTCTGTGTTTGAACAAAGGTCTGTGCAATTACAGATACCAGCTCACACAGAGCAACTTTTGTTCCACTGGACTAGGAAGGAGGTTGAAAGGGGGAATGAAATGTGTTGACCTACCAACTACTTCCTATCTCTGCTGATCTGGGGCTGGGAGTTGTGGTTGATTTGTGGAGGCAGCAATAATGAGATCAGGCAGGAAGGGCATTCGTGTCTCTCTGCAACACTTTAATCTTCCAGGGTTTCCAGATTATATCAGGGAATTGCTTCATGAATCGTAAAATGGAGAAACTTACAGAATGGAAGTTGTATCTGCTAATCACAACGCACCTTGTGCTGTAAAAGACCAAGAGTGAGCGGTTCTTTACTCAAATACAACCCAGATAACCCAAGGGGAGTGTCTAGAAATAGCAGATGTTTGGTGTCAGAAGTGCAATTGTGGTAGGACACATTTCCAGTACTGCTCCAGCTCACTGGAGGCAGAAATTCTAGCACAGTGGGTTTGCTGAAGGTACAGTGCCAAAATAATTGAGGTTGTAAAAGGGCAGCGTTCCTTTGCTGCTGTTCTTGAATTGTGCTAGCAGTAAAATCGGACTGCACAGGTTAACAGCTAGCCTTGTAAATGATGTAAAGTTAGCTCTAACCTTGTGTCCTGCACTAGTAATAGCCTTCAGTCTCTGGAAGCATTGATCGTGTGTTTATATTGTGGTTGATAGCAGCTTCAGGCTCGCCCAGTTTATTTAAATTAGTGGCTTTATCTGATTTTGCGGTGGTCAGAAGCATAACTCTTTTTGCAGAGTTATGGTGAAAGTCAGGCTTTGGCCCTGCGGTCGGGACTGGGGCTTTTGGCACGAAGCCAGTGCAGGTCTGTGTTAGACAGCCGTGCTTTAGTCCAACAGCAGCAAAACCTTTCCCTCTGCCTCCCCTCCGACCTCGGGGCCGGCCTCATTAGCAGATTAAATCCAGAGTTAAACGAGTCCTCTGGGAGCAGAGGATGCAGCGCCTGCCCCTCCAGCTGAAAGGATTTTCCTAAGGTCAGATAAGGAGTTCTGTGACTCCAGATCAACAGATAAGGTTTGTTTTGCAAAATTCCGTGAATAAATCCTGGGAAAATCTGCAGCAAGTGTGATGTCACAGCCCTTGCCTACTTTGAAGTTCATCAAGGGGAGGAGGGTACGTAGAGTTCCTCCGTCATCATAAATCTCTTTTTCCCTGTGTCCAGCGCGGATCCTGCCCTGCTGCCTGCAGTGTCAGGGATGCCTTTCCCATCCTACCTGCCTCCCTGGCTGCTGCCAGCCCGGGGTCACGCCGAGGTAAACGCGGGCAGGAAGCCTTGGAGCGGGATTATCCACCTCCCCGGGCTCCTGCCCTCGCCAATTTTCTGGTCAGTAACTCTGTGAAAGGAGAGCGTGTCTGGTGCAGCAGGGACAGGCAGGCAGAGGAGGATCGCGAGAGATGAAGCGGGGGAAGAAATAAGGGCTGGATTCTTTCCAGGATGGAAAACTGTCTATCCAAGAATTTATCCAAAACGCAAATTAAATATTCCTCTGTCCACCACTAAGTTACAGTGAATGAGTGGCTGTGCAGTGTCCTGATGGGCTGGGAAATCATGAACATGGTGCCTCTCCTTATTCCTTTGCACTTTCCTCTGTCCAGACAGGAACTTCTGTGTCTGTTGGAGTCATTCTCAGCCTCCATTTGGGACACACTTATTGCCAATTTAGACTTACACTTAGAAAGGAAAGAGGAGACAGACCAGACTCTGAGGCCCATGTCTACATTTGAAAAATCGTGCTTCCTAATGAAATGGACAATTTCAGAAACCACAGGTCTGGACTGCTCATGAATGCAGAGTCCTTGAATCCCAGCTGGGGCAGGATGAACTGAAGTGATGCCTTTCTTGATGATTCCTGGGCAGACAATAATATTCCTATAACCCAAGGGCTGCATCCCAAGGGAAGTGAAGAGCCAAGTGTTTGGGTAACTGGAGTTCACAGGGCACCAGCAAACAGCCCCAGGCCCACACTGGCTCAGGTCAGCAGGGAGCAGAAGGGTTTGTTTCAGGAGCATTGAGAACATGGATGATCATCCCTAATGGCACATTTTGTAGAAGAGGGTGAATGCAGGAGGGCAGAGAACTGAGGAGTTTGTAGAAGATCTCAGGAGGCAGTAGGAGAGTTACAACCCAGAAAACATCAGGAACATCAGAAAACTGCTGTATTGCCTGTGCAGAAAGACTAAACCAAGCCCTCCCTAAAGATGTTCAGGAGCAACAGAAGCCTCAACTGTGAGACAAACGCAGCAACTCCAGACTTGTCTTGCTGTAAAATCTGATGTCCTGGGAGGCTGGGGGGAAGCCTGTGCCAATTCAGTCTGGCCAGATGTAAGAGAGAAATTGAAAGTCTCATATGATCTCATAGGAGCAGTCAAGCTTGAATTTGGACCAAAAGCACATTGTATTGAGTTCTGAGTTTTATCCATCTGTAAAAAGTAGCAGAAATAATGGCAGGAGCCCTCACTTCCCACTGGGCCATCAGGGACCTCTCACAAAAGAATGGTCTTTTATTTACTGCCTTTCTCTTACACAGGCTGAAGCCTTCACCTGAGTGTGGACAGTATCAAAGACACGAAAACTTCTCATGGAAAGAAGTCAGTGCTGAAATTAATGTTGTCAGCAGGATAAGCAGCAAATTCTGTCTCCCCCAGATGGCCCAGATTTTAACGGGGTCACCTTGCAAGACTTGCCTATAGGATATTAAAGGTCCCAACAAAACTGTTGGGGCATAAAAATGCTATATCCAAGAGTTGCATCACAGACAGATGTTCCTTTGACAGGTTGTCCTTTGCTTAACTATTCTTCCACGTATATTTCCTGACATTCAATGCATCAGTGGCAGCTCCTGGGAATAGGAGGCTGTGTGGATGTTTGAAACGGATTGAAGTGAAGAGTGAGGGATCTACCTTTTATTCAGCAATAGCAGTGTGAAGTGCTGCAGTATCAGATATGTGAGGGCAGTTTCCTGCCTTACACTCTTCTTGTCTGACACCTTATTTCTCCTTCTCTCCTCTTCCTGTCCTACCTTCCATCACTCTTCAACAACTCACTTAATTTTTCAGTGTGTTCATTGACTAATCCAACCCTGCAAAGAGGGTGAAGTTCACTCAGATGCAAAACTCTGTGGGCATCAAACTCGATGTTTGCAGTTGACATTTTGTGCTGTTTTTTTCCTCCCCTTTCCATGTGGGTTGTGAAAGGGAGAGCAAGTGTGCATGTGCTTACAGCTGAACAGTATTTTGTAAATACTTCCTGAGAGCTTGTGAAATTTCTCACATGTTCTTGATTTCCCTTCAAGTCTGCAGTGTACACATGAAAAATATTCCTCGGTCTAGCCCTGGGATCAGAAGTGAGTAAATAGCCATCAGTTTTACAGGCTTTGAGGAGATGCCAAGCCCTGATGGCCAAGGGTGATACGCTGGGACTTTGGAAGCCAGGCCAGTGCACAAGCTGCAATTTCAGCCATATGCTTTCCTACAGTTTTTAAGTGTGATCACAGCTTTTTTCCTTGAAAATTACTTCCCCTGAGATAAGATTTCCCATGAAATGGCTCTGACATATTTATACACGCTCTGAAGTTTCTGGTTAACCAGATTCGTTAGTGCTCTGGAGAATTTGAGGATATAAATCTTATCAGTCTGGGTGTGTTTGTGTTCACAGATGTGCCAATGACATGAAAATAGGATTAATTGTAAATGTAACTCATTTAGGAAATGGTTGAGGATTTGAGTACTTCTGCATTTTAGCCTTGCTCAGGTACACTGAAGAGCTCTTTGACCCTGCCAGAGATTAGTTTTAGTACCAGTTATGAGATAAGCTTAACTAGTCCTTAAAAATAAGCGTGCTAAAGCTCCCTGCCAGAGATTTGTTGTGGGGAAAGAATACTGCACACATAATTTTTTTATGTTTATCTTGCTGTTATTAAGTTATTTGCAGGGATTGAGCTGTAAGCAGTGATGCATTTCAGACCTTTTCCTTTCTGTTCGTTCATCTTTTGGAAAACTCAAAGATTCTTTAATCTTTGAAGTTTAGGTGTGCTTATTTTTAACCATTAAAAAATCAATATGCTGGTCAGATCCATACAGACTCAATACACAGTAGTGTGAGAAGGAACTATAATCCTGGATCATACGTGCTCGGAAATAGCAGCATAATTTTGCATTTTCAATGCAGCAACCATTTCTTTTTTCCCTTTTGGATCTTGCTCTTGGAGTCACAGAGCAGTCAGCTGGTTGTAGTAACGTGCTCCATTCAGTAATTTATTTTTTGCAGAACAACAGTGACTCACCATTTATAACACGATGAGTGCTGAGAAGACTTAGTTGAAGAGCAAAAACGATAGATCAATTCATTCATAGATGTCTTAGGTAACAGAGATGAAATTATATTCCTTCCAGTAGCCTTAGAAGAAATAGAAACTAAAGTTGTGTACTCAGAAAAAACATTGTGGTAAATCTGTTTAGCTGCAGATTAACATTTGAAGGACAGTGGTGGAAGCCCCATCTCAAACTTGATGGTTTTGCCTCACTACAAAGAATTGTACTGGACAAAGCCCCATGATGAAAGTTAATGAACCTGACTTTTCAATTTATTTCTATTCTGACCTCACTGATGGTGTAGAAATGCAGATAGGGTTGGCTGGTTATGTCTCATTGTAACCAAATCCATGCTCCATTATTTGAATGTTTGTTCCATGAATATTCAGGATTTTCTTTGTATGAAAAGCAGTGTTGAATTTTTACTGTGTTAAAAGGGAGTGGCAAGTGAAATCCTGCATATAGGAGCTGCAAAATAAATTTATGCTTAAAATTTCTCACTTTGGATGTCTGTAGTAGGATGAGCACTTGTTTGGAATGCACCTGAGACACCAGCCTGCAATCAGCATGGCTGAAAAAGTACATTTTACAGCAGAGCAGATTTTGTCTCCAAACATACAACAAGAAGTAGAGAACATACCAGATATTCAGGAAGGTCTGTGGTTTTAGGATAAATTTGTCATTCTGTTCATGTATATAGCAATAACAGGGAGAGATTTGAAATGACATGATTCAGAAAAATTTCCAAATGTTCCATATATCATGTTAGGCTTAAGATCTGATTTTTTGTTTTAGTTTGTGTTGCTTGTAAAGAATCTGTAAACAGAGGATCAGCAGTGGGACACAAGTCCCACTTGATACTCCCCATGTAACAGAAAGTCATTGCTTGTCTTAAATGAAACAAAACAACAGCCCTGGCAGTGAAAACACATAAAAGATTTCCATCGAACTGTTAAAGTCAGAAGCATGTTTTAATTATTTTAGATATGAAACAGAAGCAGTTTGACTCTAACAAAAGTCTCTTGCTGCAGATCATCCTGTGGGGTCGGACTGAGAAATGCCTGAAGGAGACCACGGAGGAGATCAGGATGATGGGGACAGAGTGCCACTACTTCATCTGTGATGTAGGAAATCGGGAGGAGGTCTATCGGCAAGCCAAGGCCGTGCGGGAAAAGGTCTGGGAGAACACTCCTTGTGAAGGGGCTGGGAGAACACTCCTTGTGAGGGGGCTGGGAGAACACTCCTTGTGAGGGGGCTGGGAGAACACTCCTTGTGAAGGGACTGGGAGAACACTCCTTGTGAGGGGGCTGGGAGAACACTCCTTGTGAGGGGGCTGGGAGAACACTCCTTGTGAAGGGACTGGGAGAACACTCCTTGTGAAGGGGCTGAAGAAGCTGGGAGGGCTCACTCTGAGGAAAGGAGGCTCAGGAGGGAACTTCTGGCTCTGCTCAACTCTGGCAGGAGGGTGCAGCCAGGGGGTGTCGGGCTCTGCTCCTGGGGAACAGGGACAGATGAGAGGAAACAGCCTCAAGTTGCACCAAGGGAGGTTTAGATTGGATATGAATGAAAACATTTTCATGGAAAGGGTTGTAAAGCATCAGAACAGGCTGCCCAGGGCAGTAGTGGAGGTACCATCCCTGGAAGTGTTCCAAAATCATGTGGATGTGTCTCCTGGGGACATGGGTTTCTGCTGAACACAGTGGTGGAGCCGGGCTGATGGTTGGACTTGATGATCTCAAAGGTCTTTTCCAACCTTAACAATTCTGTGATTCAGTATTTGATGAGGAAAAAAATATATAGGGAAAAAAGCAGGGTGACCATGCAGATAAGATTGTACAACGTCCAGCTACCTATGTGAGGTGATCCAAAGGATTACAAGGCCCATAGGCAAGAATGTCAAAAGCTATGAAAATAACGATGTATTTGGGCAATAATGACTATTCAGCTCTAAGGGAAATGGCTGATTTGTGAGGAGAGAATAGTTTGTCACAAGTAATTTGCTTTTTTTTGCAGGTGGGTGACATCACCATCCTGGTGAACAATGCTGCTGTGGTCCATGGGAAGAGCCTGATGGACAGCGACGATGATGCACTGCTCAAATCCCAGCACATAAACACCCTGGGACAGTTCTGGGTGAGTAAGGTCTTGTGTCCCATGCAGTCAGAGGTGGGAAGGAGAGTGACAGATTACAGCCAATAGGTCTTTCTAAGGGATGCTTGGTAAAACCACTCTGTCTTGAAAACAAGAGAGGAAAAACAATGTGAGGGGCAAAGGCCAGAGGAAAGAGGTCAAAAGTAAATATAATTTTTTCAGTAGTGCTCAGTATTTGATGCTCTTTATTCCCATTCTGTGATTTTTCCAGTAAAACATTTGATGTTTTTGTCAAAGCCTGAGCTTACAGAGGAGTTTCCTGTATGGTGATGTGAAGGGAACATCAGAGGATTGTGGGACTACAGGGAAGGGAGCTGTGAAACTCAGTCCATTTTGAATCAGACAATAGAAATGAAAAAGAGCTTCTTGTGATTTCATCACTTAGTTTAAGACTTTATCCCATAAAAGTTCTTAAGCATAGAAAACACTCTGTTCATAGCCCTTATCTGAGGGTGCTGCTTTATATATGTGCTAGGAAAGACTTTTTGTGTTTCTACACAAACTTTGCCCTCTTAGAATCTCAGAAAATGAGAAAGCAGCCAGGTCCTCTGCCACTCCTTTCCTGACATAATGAACAAGACACTTGGGCTTCTTGTGTCTGTGTCACCTTACTTTTTTCAATCAATGCTGGTTTTGTTGTATCACTGCTGAGCAAATCTTTTTTTTTTTCCCTTTTCTTCTCTTAACTCTCTTATTCTTCAGACCACCAAAGCATTCCTGCCAAGGATGCTGGAGCTGCAGAATGGGCACATTGTTTGCCTGAACTCTGTCCTGGCCTTGTCAGCCATCCCTGGTGCCATTGACTACTGCACCTCCAAAGCCTCATCCTTTGCTTTCATGGAGAGCCTGACCCTGGGGCTGCTGGACTGTCCTGGAGTGAATGCCACCACAGTCCTGCCCTTCCACACCAGCACAGAGATGTTCCAGGGCATGAGAATCAGGTCAGTCCAGGGGAACTAGAATAAAGCATCTCATTTTAAATGAATCATCAGAATACACTCCTAATTAATGCTTCATTTAGTTAAGAGAATTTGATGTCTCATTTGGCTGCCTGGGAACAGAGGGTCACTTCAGGCCACCTGAGACTCATCAGACTGGTTCCCTCAGTGTGCTGGGATATTCCTGCAGCCTGTGCTGGGGGAGACATTGACTGCTGCAGGGAGAACTGGAAGCTGCTTCTCCCTGCATCTGTTCAAGCCATACCAGCGAGGGAGGGGAAGCAAACTGCAATCGAGGTCGTGCAAGAGGACCAGTCTACAAATTACTTGAGAATTAACAGTACAAGTTCCTTCTTTATTCACTGGAATACTTAATCCTTTCCCAGTGAAAGGAATGACAGTCACTTACTGAAGTGAAACTATCAGTGCCTCCTTTTTACCCCTGTCCAAGAGAACAAGTAATGGCTGTCCAAATTAATCTTTTACAGTGGGTAAAATAACCTGTTAATACAAACTGTGCTCTCTTAGTCAAGAAAATCTGCAGTGTCAAACTATTGCAGGAGCTGGGAAAAGCCTTGTGTTTGGTATTAAAAGCAATGGAGGAAAATAATTTGTCTTTCACCTGTCAAGGATTTGAATCAAGCAAAGAGGAACAGAGAGTAAAAGGGAAAACACCATCACTGAAAAGACAGCATTTGGTATTGGTTTGCATTCAAATTAAGAAAAGCCCTGAATCAGGGCTCTGATTACTCTCTGCCACTTCTTCCTTTGGGCACCAACATGTACATTCTTAACTGTTTAGCAAACCAGCAGTACTGGTTGGAGCTGGGCTTTCTGCTTTTGGGCTTTTTGGCTGGAACTGGAATTTTCTGCCTCTTAGAGACATAGCTGGTCCTGGGCATGTTTGAAGGCCAGTAACCAGCAATAACCTAGAGTAACAGGACTTGGACTGTGACACCTTAAAAAGGGAGCTTGGTTCACATGTAATTATTTTAATTTTTATTTCCTTTTTCCAGGTTCCCTAGTCTTTTTCCTCCTCTCAAGCCAGAGACAGTGGCGAGGAGGACGGTAGAAGCTGTTCAGATGAATCAAGCCTTCCTGCTCCTTCCATGGACAATGCATGTTCTTGTTATCCTAAAAAGGTGAGTATTTCCTTTGCCCAGCAATAGCCTGGCCACGTAGGGAAGGTTGGCTCTGTGTCTGTTCCATGAGGCAAAGCTCAGGCTGGCCAGAACTGCTCTCTCATCTCTTCCCTTGAAAGACAGTCATGGAAGCAAAAGGGAGACATTTTCTGAAATTCCCTTTGGAGACGTTTCTCTTTGTATAACCCCTTACAAAACCAGTTTGATTCCCAAAATTTGGATTCCTGAGGTGTAAACTGGATTTTTGTCTAGGGAATTTCATAATAATTAACTTACACAGGTAATTGATTGGGATTTATTAAAAGTCACTTATTGGAGTCCAGGCTTTTTATTGTGCAGGATTTCTGAACCATAAGGCCTGGACATCCCACCTCCATTTAGAGACCATTCCTTATGTTACATCAATGAAACTATTAAATCAATATTTTTGTGTATGATCAGGACCAAAATTTTAAGGTCCCTAAGGAAAAGAATCATAACTTCATATCCTGGAACAACCACTGAGAAAGGACATTCACTGTTGTGTTTCCATGACAGTTTGCACTAAAGCCTTTGGAAAAGCTGCTGCAGTCAGGAAGTGAAACAAGGCAATGAGACTTCTGTGGGAAATAATTTCAGTATTGCATTTCAAACAAGAAAAAATAATTCACAGTAAATGCCTTGCTTTGAATGTAAAATTTGGGGGAAAAGTTCCCAGAAATTCTTTCGACAAGAAAAAGGGCTGTTCCATTTTATTGTAAGAATTAATAGGTTATTTTCCATTACAGTAGCTGTCAGGAAATCAGATCTCTGTCCATACCTTAGGATAAGGAGGCCACATGCCTTGGACAACCAGATGGCAGGTTAACCAGAGAATTCAGGTTAAATTTGTGTATATCAGAGTACAGTATTTAGAAGGAATAAAACATAATGGTATCTTCCAAGTTACAGCTTTTACAGACTTTTTTGGATAAATATTTCTGTAGAGAAAGTGACTGGATGGGACTTTCTCCCTGTAGGCCTCCTCACAGCAGGAGACTGATGCCAGTTTTGTCTGTGTCTCTCCCTAGCTGATTTCTGAGCATTTGTATATTTATGTACCTAAATGTATATTTACATATGTCTCATTAGAACAGATTGAGGGATTTGTCTCATCTGCTCATTTTCTTTCTGCTTCTACTCCAGCATTCTCCCACAGGCAGCACTTGAAGAAATCCACAAGTTTTCTGGGAGCTACACCTGCATGAACACTTTCAAAGGACGAACATAGACCTGGTGGCACAAGGACTGTTCTGCAGTGAACCCAGCACAAGCATGAAAATCCTACAGGACTGTGAATCAGCAAGTCTTGGCTTTCAGCCTGTTCATGTGACTTGTGCTGCTCTGAGGCAACACATTTCTTGCAGGTCATATCCATAGTAACATGACCTTTGCACAGGATTGAGTGAGTGGACTATGGACCCTTGGAAGGAAAAACAGAAAGTGTGAAATGTTCCTATGATGTTTAATTCTTTAGAGTTCAACTGTTAAATCTACTCATAGTTTTAAGATGTGATTTTTGTTTCTGAAGTGTCTGTGGGCTGTGTCAGTGGAGAGGCAGCACATCCCATCCCAAACACACGTTGTGCCCTCTCTCCAGAGGAACTGCCACTGGTTTCATTTCAGCTTTTTGAATGGGGAACTTCAAAATTACTTTAAAGAACTAAAAGATATGGACATTTAATGGACGCTTCCCTCTCTTTCTTCACTTTCCATCCCATGATGAAGCTGTCCCCAGCACACACTGGGGAAGGAGCAAACCATGAAGCAATGTTTTCTTTGCTAAAGGCCACCCAGGACTTCCCTTTCTGGGCCCAAAAAAGCTGTTGTGCTTCCCCTGTGGTCAGGAAGGCTTAGGCAGCAGAACTGAGAGTTTAAATAGTGGAAGATTTTTTCTGTCACTGAACTCATAGGTGAAATTGTCATTCTGATTTTTTTTTTGTTCATTTATGATAAAATATAAATATATTTTTAGCATTAATCCCAGATTGCCACACATGTAGACAGCAGCACATTGGGGATGAACTAAATCTAGAACTAAAACTAGAGCCTGCTTGTACAAACATACATTCACTGACATAATCCATGGAGAGGGAAATCCATTGTATCAATCTGCACAGTGAAGTGGAATAATTCTCTAAGAGACAGTACTGTCATGCTCATGAGATGTGAAATTTAGGAGCACATTTAGCTAAGACCTGATTAAATGCATTTTGAATTCATCTGGGAATAAACCCATTGTGCTTTAGGGACATTGAATCTGGCACTGATCAGCCAAAAGTGATAAATATACTTGGACTGAGGTGCCAGAAGCAGCTAGACATTATTTATTTTTGTAATGAAATATTCTCTTTGACAGCCTAGGAAGGGCAACGCTGCATTCCTGTGCAAAATGCAGTGAGCAGCACATTGGAGCACTACTAACAGAGGAATTCATATAATTGCAGCACAGGAAGTAGCAAGTCTAACTGGAGATACCTGAATGAAGTGCCTCAAGGATGGATGGTGATAAAAGGAGTGAATTTAGGGCTCCTGACTTGAATTTCAAGCTTTTCCATAGATGTCCTGTGTGGCTTGGAGCAAAATGCATCATCTGAAAGAGCACCCTGACCTGCAGAGCAGATATTGCTAGTGTTTCCCTACCTCAAAATTGCAAGTCTGACTACCTAAATGCATATTGAAAGCTCAGCAAATTCAAATGCCATGTGTTGTAGAAAGGAAAAGCAGTATTTGTTCATAGACCAAGAGATTCTATACAAAAATATAGATGAGGAAAAAACCCATATGCCAAAATATATCATCTCCTAAAAGACATCTGAGGTACAGCAGAACAGCTGTGAGCTTTATTTAAAATACTCCTTTGGTTCTGCCATGGTGAATGGAGACCTGCTACTGAGGTGCAAAGGTGTGAATGCTAAAATCAGGTCTGACCTTACTGCAGAGCACTGGATTTCTCCCTTCTGGGGCTCCCCAAGAGGAAGGTGCTGCCAGAAGTGCCCCTGTTGGAGTCCCTCTGCCTGGGTGAGTGTTTGGAGGCTCTCCTGCCTCAGTCAGTGCAGAACCTGGAGCACTGGGACACCTCTGAACACGTTTCTTAAAATGCAGTTTTCCTTTGGAATTCCTGGATGCCTGAGGCACTCTGGAGAGGATGAAAAGAAACTTCAATCTCTGTGATTTTGAGGCTCACCCTAATAAATGCTTCCAGCTGTATTTTTTGTCAATTTTTTCGAGAAGCCCATTTCACTGAGAAATCAAGTGCTGTGAGGGGAGAACCCTTCCAGGACCTGCCTGGAATACTGAAGGTAACAAGGTTATCAGGAGAGGTTTGGGAGAGGAAGGATGGTACCAGCTTCCCCTTGTGCTCTCTGATCCATTCCAGTTCCTCATTAATCCCAGCTGGGTGTGCCAGGCTTGTAGCTGCAAGAGCAAACAGCCATGGTGAAAGAGCAGTGTCCCCTTGAAATTAAACTTTTGTGCTGAGATTCTGTTTATTGGTAACTTCCTAATGCAAAAGTGAGGTAAAAACACACACTGGAATCCCCATTCATCCCTAAATCCTGTCCCTTAAGCAGATCTGCTCTTTCCCTGCACCACACAAAAGATGTTCCCTATCTCCAGAGCTGTCTCGCACACTAAGTGCTGTTGATTTCTTTCTGATGAATATAAACAAGTCAGGACATAGCTGAGACTCATCATCTCTCTCCTCTCATACACACAGAGCTCCCTCTCTCTTCCCCCAGGGTCCCAGAGCGGACAGCAGGTCAAATAGCAGTCACAGTGGGGGAGAGGGTTGCAGCAAACAGAAAATAATGAGGAAAACATTGACTTTGCTTTTCAGATAGCCAGCAAGAGTTGGGTAAGAGAGTTCCTTCCCTGGTGAGTGTTGCGAGACGGGACGGTCTCCATCCAGCAAGCCACTGCAAACGTGGATGGAGACACTGAAGACTTTTTTTAAATAGAAAGGCTCCTCTGGAATGCTGCTGAGGTCTGCTGGGACCTTCCCACATAAGGGTGGTGTTGGGTAATCTTGAAGTGCTGCAAATGTGGACAAGCTTTGTTGAGGCCTAAGGCCTTCTCCGAGGAATTTCCGCCTTTTGACTTATTTTAATTTTGATTTTCCCCGCTCTCTCTGCTGCCTCCCGCTCACCACTGCACGATTTTTTTTTTCCTTCTGTTTTCCTATGTCATCACTGCACTGTTCTGTGCCACCATCTTGAAGCCAGATGTCACACAAGAGTCTGGAGTAAACTGAGATCGGGGTATCCATTTATACATGCTGGAGGAATCCAGGTGAAGCTGCACCAGCAGGTCACAGGAGTTTCAGAGGAAATTAGTTTTACTTGCTCCAAACTCTAAAGAGTTTATACAAGAGATTGCTGCTGGTTTAAAATTTGAATGATACGGAAACATGATCTGGTCTGGGACATGTTCCTCTGACCAAAAAAAGGCCAAATTTAAATGAGAGGATTCTTCAGTTCAAGGTGGCTTCAAGGGCTGCTGTTCATACAAAGTGTATTCAGAATTAGCAAGGCAGGGAGAGGAGCAGTCCTTTGTATAAGAATCTGATTCTTCATGTTCAATACTTCATTTTGTGGTTTCTGATGAGAAAAAAATGCACCCTCATACACCCTTGGTGAACTTTAAAAAGGTTGTTCCAGCCATGTCCCTGCCAATGGCATGTTTTTAGAAGCATGAGAAGGAAAGAGTGGGCCCTGGAAGTGGGAGCTGTACCCTCCCCACTCACCCATTGTTCTGTGAAGGTTAAAAAGCAATAGAGTCTGTCCCTCAAGTTCTTCTAGAACTGCACAGAAAGTGCCTGGGCAAGTGATTCTGATGTTTGCAAAGAGAAACTTGTTGTACTTTTATGTAATGTGTTAATTAGTGTGGGTGGGTATGATCAGATCGAGTCTTGCAAGCCTTTCCGACAACTCCCTGAACACTCCCACCTTCAGATATTAACAGATAGCACTTGCCAAAGCTCCTAAAAACCCAGTAACAGCCTTAATGCAGGCAGAGCATAAGTGGGTGCTTGTATTTCGAAGAGAACACATCTGCTTGTAGCAGACATTAATGTGGCCTAGTGCCTTTTTCAACCTGAAATGCAACTATTGAGAAAAGAATACAGGGTGATCCTTGGATCATCTCTTTTGTGTTTATTTCTTCACCTGGCTTTATTAAATTTAATCTAGGTGACAGCCACTTTTCTGACAGCACTGGTTCCAAGGTTGGGGTAAAACAAGATTATGTCAAATGCAGTATTTTGCATTTTTACCAACCACCAGCCCTGAGAATGAAAATATTCTGCACTGTTTGTAGCTCTCACCTCCCCGGCACTAAGATCCTGGTATGTTTGGAGTCTGAGCAAACCTGTCAGTCACCAGCAGCAGTTGCATTCTCTGGGGAACAGAATCCTCTTTGACCTAGTGCTTTTCTGAGGGAGATGTTTAGCCATGAGTAGCAGCAGCCACAGATTCAGGGACTTAGAGAAAGACAAGAGGAAAAACAGAATGTCACCTCCTCCCTGCAGCTCATTCTCTTCTATCCTGTTTCCTGTGGGAAGATGGCAATTGAGATACTTCTTGCCCCCTTTACCACCTCTGTTCTACTGAGGTCACCTCAGCACCTTCCTTCAGTACCTTCAGGAAGCTGAAGCTTCAGCACGAACGCTCCTGTCTGTCTTCCAAGGAGTTGGATCAGCAGGTAAGGAGTGGGAGAGCAGACAGAGGCTGTTCCAGGGGGCTGAGCTGCCCCAGCTGCAGACCACAGGTGGAAGACACAGAACACACCTGATTGTCCCTGGACCATGGAAGGCAGCAAATCCCTGCCCCATTCCTGTCATCTTTGCTTCCAACATCACACTGTCTTTTGTTCCTGTAACAATCCTGTGAGCAGAAACACACACTGACCCAGCCTGACTGGGCTGGACTAAAGGCACAAACCTCTGAGACAATTTATATCTTCACACCTTCCCAAAGAGTCCAGACTTACTAGTTCCTTATGCTCACCTTTGCTATGGGCATTGTGGCATATTAGCACAGAAAAAAATTAAAGCTAATATGTGATGATTTTTTATGCATTGTATAATGATTTTTTTCTGCATAAAACTGGAACAATTCCTCCTTAAATGAGGGAAGGAATCACTGTAATTGGAGTTAGAGAGTGACTGAAAAGTATATGAGAATACAAAATAGAAGATAAGATGCAATCTTAGGGGGAGTGTGATGGCCCTAAACAGACAGAGGCAAGATGCCACCTTACCATCCCTGAAGTTATATAATAACAGAGGCGTGTGATTTCCAGCCAAATGCAAAGTCTATAAAAGAAGCCTGTTGTTGCTCCTGCTCCTTCCAGTGGGTCACCATGCCCTAAAAAGCAGTCAATTAATTTTGTAGCTTGCTGGCTTGGAAACTCCAACATGCTGGTAACTCATGGCTGACTCTTGTTTTTTTTTTGAGGGAGGGAAAGCATCCCAAACATGGAAAAACAAGGGTCAGTTTGACACCCTACTCCCTTTTTCCAGCTGCAAGGGCCGTCTGTTATGTGTAGGTATCACAAGGACATGTGGTTCTCTGGCTGGTGTCAGTAATCATCCTGACCTGGTGGTACTAGGTAGATGTGGTTCCATTTCCTATTTTTTTCTTAAGCAAAAGCATTTTTTAAATATTATTTTTCTTCATCTGAGTTTGTTGCCTCTATATAGTACAGGCTTTTCACAGACAAGCATCCTAGACGTGAGGTTTCCCTATCTATATTAATCAAATGATAATGAATACAGAAGTGAAGAGTTCCCATTGGAGATCTTCCTTCCCCAAGCCATGTGGAGCTAAGGAGGGGAACAGTGTTGGAAGCTCAATGCCTTAAGTCAGTCCATCTCAGAAGCCTGCTGGCTTCTGTCTGAAAATGACCCCGGCTTCCAAAATTGTCTTCCTGCAGGTCTCTGGGGCGTTTGACACCAAGTTTGGTTTCCTGAGCAGGTCACTGTCCCAGTGCAGTAGTACAGTAAAGGCTGCAGGTATGAACTCAACAGATGGATGTAAACTTCTGGTCCCACAGAAAATCCAGAAAAACCTTGAAAACTCCAGATGACAGAAGGAGGTGACATCAGGTAACCAGTACAAACCCAAGCACTGAGGGAGGGCTCAGCTTGTCCATAGGTGCCGGAGAGCTGAGAGCACAGCTCCCACCTCCTGCCTCAGCTCTGACCCCTGGCTGGGCCCTTGGACCACCACGTGCAAACCCTGGGCATCAGGAGTACATGAATTGAGACTTTCCTTTAAATTTTTTAGCATCAGACACTTTGGGGTGTAGCCACCAGCTGCCCTTGGGCATCACTGCTGATGTGATCAGTGTTCCCAGACACTGGGCTGGCACATGGCAGCATTAACTTCAGCCCTAAGATAAGGAGGCAATTCCTTGCTATCTTTTCCAGGAAAGTCAACTGTTGGTGCCTTTATGCAGGGTCCCTGGGGTGTTTTGACAACATGAATACGCTGTCATATGGAATAAGAAAAAAGGGCTCATGTCAGAGTAATGCTAACAGAAGATAGAAATGGCAATAATGGAAAACAAATGATATCCAAACATATAATTCCTGTTCCCAGAGTCTGCTGGGAACACTGATTCCCTGAAGATGTGTCACAGGGAAGTCAGTTCACTCCACAGTCTTACACCTCCTTCAACTCTGCCTACTACAAGTAGCAGCAGAGGTGACAAGCTCATGATCTCTGCTCTCTCACTGTTAAATGTAGCAAAATAGGTGCTAAAAAAAAAAATGCATCCATCAGAGAACAAAGCAATTCTTTGGGTCAGTGTCAGCCTTGGAGAGTGGAGGAGTCTCTCAGGTACAGAAAAAGGAGCCACAGCAGCTCCTACCTGATTCCTTGAGGTCTTCACCCCGTCTCCCCTTGTTAATGATAATAAATGTGGAGGAATATGTTTGACTCAATTCAGCCATGGGATTAAACAGAATCACAGATCAGCCTGGCTCTCTTTTTCCCAGCAATAAAATACCTTGTGTTCTTTTCTGAACTCCCACCAGAGCTGCAGATTCATGGAGAGCACTTGTGGAGCCAGGCAATATTTTACTCCTGTTCTAAGGACTGTGCAAAAGACAGTGGAGAGAGACATGAGCAAGCACTATGGCACGTGCTTTGGTGGCTGAATAGTCTGTAGCTTTCAGTATTCTGATATGTTTGACTATTCAGTAGAAGCAGTCTGACATGTTTCTCAACTGCCTGCTATAGCCAAAAAACCTTCTTCACCCACATCAACTATTATAAAGTTTTTGAACCCTAAACCACATTCAGTTTCTCTGTTGTCCTGTTGTTTTAGCTGAGGTTTAACAAGCGTGTTCATCAAATAATCAAATATAGCTTTGAATTTCTTTAGAAGTGATCTGATGCTGATGTAGAAAAGTAATTTAAAAACCCAATGTTGATGTTCTGTAGCAAAAGTTTCTACATATGTTAAAAAGCACATAAATCATTTACAACAACTCCGTTTAATTGTGCAGTAGAATGCTCTGCTTCCATCACCCCTCAGCATTGAGCCTCCTGACCTCATTCTGTTCTACACATGCAGAGTCAAAGCATCTTCATTCCAGTTTTAAAAATAAATTACAGAATTGTAGGTTTTCTTATGTAAAAACTACTGCTTGGGTTTGAGTTAGGCAAGTACACACAGCTCTGACCCCACATCAATTATGAAAATAATGTTGATTCTTTCAAATTCTGAAGGCCAGGATTTAGGAGCAGTTACACTTTCTGGCTGGAGATGTCACATTTCCTGTGATGCAATGTAGGAGCTGCAGTTGCAATCTTCAGTATTTCCCTTTAAAAACCTCTTCCCATTACCAGCCAGAGTTGCCAGTGGCTCCTAAAGGCACAGAGCAGAGAAGTTCTATTCCATCTTTCCCCTGACCTGAGTTCATTGGAGAAGAGCTGCTTTTGAATGAGCCACAGGAGCCATGCTGAGTTTATTTTAGTTGGGTTTATATTAGGTCTGATTTCTGCTGATCCCTTCATTTTTCATCATTTCATCTGTCTCTTCCAATTGTTCCTGTTGGAGAGGGCCGTGTTTGGAGAGTTCCTGAGCCAGAGTGCTGTGCTTGCAGATTGTTCATCTCTGCACCCTCCCCTCAGGCAGTCCCTCACCTGTGCCTTGTGCACACCTTCTGAGACATGAACTCTGCAAACTGCCCTAAATATCTCCTCATTTGTTCCTTTGAAGCATGAAGTGTAGCTAAACCCCGGAGAGCTGTTACTTCTGTTCATAACTGCACATTCTGTTGAACACCTACACGATCCGAATTTGAACTGGGAAGGACTGGGAGGGAGTGGGTGGCCAGAACCTCACTTTATGGTTAGAGGGGGAATCATAAGGTAAAAAATCATCTATTGAAAAATAGAAACACAGTGCAAGCCCCAATACCCAGCACTGCTGTTTGATTTCTTCTGATAATTTACCATACACAAATAGTAAAATTGATTATTTTCATGATACTTCAGAATGCCCTTTTGCATTCTAAGGTACACATCCTTTAAGGCTGGGTGAGCAGCTTGTATTCCAGTGATCTTTATTACAGCCAGCAGCGCTGCTTTACATGGGCAATTCTTGCTGTAAAATCGGCCTGTTTTCTTTCAATGGCTCATTTTTACATAGATTTCTTTCAGAGTTTCATTTATCAAGTATTTTATGCACATGATGGTTCTCAGCCAGTGATTTCCTTGCAAGCCCTTCAGTGTAACTCCCACTTTGAGCGCTTGCCATTCATTAATGCACAGTTTTCCTGTGGAACTGTCCATCCCAATCACATGGTGGCTTTGCTTTCTCCTGGCTGGATGCCTTCCAATCCCACAGAAAGCTTTCTAGGGGCTCCAGGATGTCTGGTGATGACTGTGAGATGGCTTCTGGCAGCAGTGTTAATGCGAACGCATATTTGAGTGTGTTCTCATGACATATTTCCAATCCTGTGATCAAAAACGTGCCTATAGACATTTTCAAGGGAAAAAACCCTAACTTGGGATATTGTCAAAAGTGCATTTGCCTTTACTTACAGCGGAAAATTTTCACAGTTTGGTTTTGTTTCTTTCACTGGATCCACCTCTCAGCCTCAGATCATCAGGGGAAAAATAATCACACTGGAAATCCTGCAAAAAGTTCATTAAAACACGAGTGACCTCCCAACATCAGGGCATGGCATATTTCCACATGAGGTGAATGGCATCATGGTATTTTGGGATTTGTGTTGCTGCATACTCACCCTTGGTTCATTTAAGAAAATGAAGTGGATTGGAGTTGTGCTGCAGCTGAGGTTTGGGAAGGAAGGAAATGCAGGAAAAGCTCTGCATGTTGTTTGACCCTCACCTGTACCAGCTTGGCCCTGCCAGAGCACTTCCATTTGTTACAGACATAGCAAGGGTGACAGAAAATGTTGCAGTCTCACGTGGTGTCACACAATGAGATAATTTATGATTGTACTGCTGGTACAACCCTTAGGGTCACTGAAAGACCCTTTGGTGGCTGCTGACATCGTGAGTTTCTGACCTGGCCAGGGTTGCCAAAATCCGGCTCAGAAATCCCAACAGAATACGGTGTTTGTTCATGATCTGCTGCTCAATTATTTCATCTCTATGGACAAACCCCAGTGGCAAATCTCTAATCAGATTTTCACACTTGCCCTTTACTCATTGGATTAGATTGCTGCTTCCTCTTAATGCCATAATTACAACATTTCCATGCCTTAAACCAAAACAAGGCTTGGAAACCCAGCCCTGTGGCTGCTGCAGCCCAGGGATGTTCTGGGAGAAGGGGGAAGGAATCTGCTCTGCTGAATTGGCCTAGAAATCACACAGGGGCTCTGAGGGTTTAATCACAGAAATGTTTGCTCAGTGGCACACACGATGGGCTCTTTTCTTGGAACTTTGAGCAAACGTAGCCTTTGTTTGCATTTTTCTGTGGGATTTGTTTACTGTTCATTTGTGCTGCACATGCTGTGAGAAATTAAGCCGTTATGTCCATATTTTTTTTTCCTTTCTCCTGCTTTCATTCCTTCCCCCTCCCTTCAAAATCCTTGCCATTCCTTTCACTACTTGGTGTTAACAGGACAAAAGAAGTAAATAGTTGAAAGAAGATACAAGCTGTGTTTCTGTTTGACTTTGGAGCTGCTGTGGTAATCGAATACCAGTCTGCAAGGTCAGGAAAAGAAAGGAAGAAATAACTGCCCAAAAGCTCAGACCATGGGTCTCATTGGCTTTTGCCCAGCAATTTCCAGCCACATGCCCCGAGAGCTGAGCAGTCACTCTGTAAATCTCTGAGTGTTTCATATAGTTTCCTTGTCATGTGGCCATTAAGTTTTATAACCTTTATATTTCAAGGGAAACAATGAACCTGAATTCCTTCGAAATGCCCTAATAGATCCCACATGTGAGCGATCTTTCATATTTTGGTTGCTCTGTAGGTGCTGAACCCGCCCGTGCAGGGTTGGTGTTGGCTTTGGGCCTCGGATGTGCCTGGCCAAGGGAGCCACTCCTGCTGTGGGTGCTGTCCTCCCGCTGGTGCTGAGGTCACTGCCCGGCCACACCGGGACACCGAGCGGGGCTGAGCCCCGGGGCTGCTCAGGGGCCGGGGAATGTCCCACCCTGGGGGCAGGGAAACACTGGAGGGGCATAAATGGGAGAGGAGAGGAGAGGAGAGGAGAGGAGAGGAGAGGAGAGGAGAGGAGAGGAGAGGAGAGGAGAGGAGAGGAGAGGAGAGGAGAGGAGAGGAGAGGAGAGGAGAGGAGAGGAGAGGAGAGGAGAGGAGAGGAGAGGAGGGAAAGGAAGGGAAGGGAAGGGAAGGGAAGGAAAAAGGAAAGGATCACCAGTCCCAGATTCAGCACTGATCCAGCTGCTGGGATGTCATTCTTGGTTTCAGCATGGATCCAGCTGCATCAGTCCAGCTGATGTCCAGGGTCCTGGGGACATCACCCAGGCTTGAGGGGGTTCCTTTTTATGGACAGGGTTTCCCATTGTCAGGATTGTTTTCAGTTTCTGTGCAGATCAGGTGTCATGGATGTTCTTACAGACCTTTCTGGAAATAGGTTGGAGGCTTTGTGGATCTCTGGTGATCTTGATACCCCTTATAGTCCCTGCTTACTTCCCAGCCCCATTCCTGCACTTGTGCTGTGCTTGTCTCCAGGAGCATGAACAAGGATGTTTGTCCCAGGAAAGTGCTGCCCTACCTCCACACAGGCCCTTCTCCAGCGGCATCTTGTTCTTTCTCACGGTGTGTTATCAACAGCAATCCCTGCTTGTGATCAACAACAATCCCTGCTTGTGATCAACAACAATCCCTGCTTGTGATCAACAATCCCTGTTATTGCCAACAGCCCTTGGTTGGGCCCACAGCCACCCTGCTCTCAGTGTCTGACATTTATCTCCTGGGATTCCGTGTCCCAGGGGTGGGGCTCCAGTGGGAGCTTTCAGAGCTGTGGGAAGGGGATGGGTCATGGAGCCCTCTGGGTGATCCCACAGGCCTTGAGAAACCCCAGAACCCCAGGATCTCCTTACCAGCTCATCAAAGGCTGTCAGGTCATGGGTTTCCCTGTCCTCGGCTTTAATTTAGAGTCACAGACTATTCTGGGTTGGAAGGGACCCCCAAAGGGTCCTCCATGGAGTCCAACTTCTGAATGGCCTGTGCAGGGATTGAAGCCACAGCTTTGGTGTTATCAGCACCATGCTCCAATCAGCTGGGCTGGGCTGATCTCACTTAATTCCTTTGTTTTAAGCCTCATTCCTGGATCTCCTGGTGTTGATTCTGACTCTGGAGTACAGGGGCTGTGCCCAGCTGAGCCTGTTCCCACAGCAGCAGCCACTGGGATTGTGCCTGGAGGGGAGCACTGTGTCTGTGAGGGTCTGTCTGCAGCCATGGGGGGCAAAAATCTTCCTCAGGAGCCAGCAAGAGCTGCAGAATCTGCCTGAGAGGCTGAAAGATTAATTTCTGATTGCTGCCCTCTTACATTTTCATGATTTGAGATGGTTTTTTGGGAGCAGGGGATGGAGGTGTTGGGGTTTGCATGTTTGTTGTGGGTTTTTTTCTTGGTTTTGTTTGGGTTTTTCACCCATAAACAGAAGCCTCTAAGTTGGATACATGGAGCAGAGGACAGATTTCTTTTGAAGCTTGGCCTGTTAATTGCCCTCCTGTATTTTTAAAGTGAAAGTTTTCTCTCTCAAGGTTTTCATGAGCTCTTTTCTGTTATGAACAAACTCTGGGGTTTGGGGCTGAATTAAAATGGCTGCATCAACTATGTTGATGTAGAGAAAAAAAGAAGCAGTCTCTTTTTATAATTAGGTGATTCTTAAGCTGCACCTGTAAACAATTTGAGCTTCATTGCATTCAGCTTGCCTTTAATTATGCAGGTATGGCATCATTTGAGGTATTTTTGCTTTTCTATGTGGTGGCTGGAAGGAGCAAACAGGGTTCTGTGGCACTGAGCTCTGTGATTGATTTTCTCTCTCACCTGTTCTAACAATCCTATTCCTTTTTAGTTTTGAAGAGGCATCAAAACCATAACGAAGTTTGCACAAAGGATTTCTGGTATGAAAATTATACATTGTTAGTTATTTTATAGAATAATTATGTTAAGGCAGTGGTGAGTACTTGTGCTGACCCTACTTTTGAGTAATACAGGTACCAGGGGAATTATGCCAGGTGGGCTGAGGGGTTTTGTGTATCCTCAGTTTATTTATGTGGCAGTTTGAAGTTTCTTTCCTGACAACCTTACTTGGCTCTTCTCAGCAACTTCCATGCCTTGAAAACATGGAGCATTAGGTGGGGAGGGTGGTGCTGGATCATGTGCTTTGGTAAGGGCGTGGGATTTTTATTTCAAAGTACTCTTTGTAAACTGGTATTTTGCTACTTTGGTGTGGGAGTGGTGAAGTTTGGAATGGATAGTGTCACTAAATTAGTGACTGCATCAGAACTAGGCCAGTCTTCACTGGTTCCAGAAAAACGGAGCCATGTGTCAGGGCGAGATCATGTGCTGACCCTGAGAAACAAGTTTAATATTGCTCTTAGACCACAAGGAATTTCCACTTACTGTAAAGCTGTCAGACTGTTTCTGCCCTCCCTGTCAGTGGGACAGGACCTCTGTGCATGCAGACACACTGTGGTGGAGTTTTGGGCACTCTGATGATACAGGTTTTAAAAATAATAATAGGTTGTCTGTGAGAGTCTCTCCCGGACCTGAGGCAGCTCAGGTGTATCAAAGCCACGGCACAGCTGTGAGATTCTTTGTCAGGTCAAAAATGATAAAAAGTTAACAGGAAACATTTGTTCTGCTCCATTCACAGAATCTTAGGCACATCCTGAGGCAGGGGGCTGAGAGCAGGGTGCCAGCAGGAGGGAATGGCAGCGTGGGCTCTGGGGAGGTTAAACACCAAAGGGAGCAGAGCAGGGGCAGCTCGGCAGGTTTGGTCTGTGCCCTGCTCTGAAGCTGTGCCCGGTTCATTGAGAAGCCCATCAAACACACTTTGTGTCGCCCTGAGGAGTGTTGGGAACAGTCCTGAGCACAGCAGGAAAACAAGCAGAGCCTGCCAGGAACGCGCGTTCCGGGCGCTTTTTCCAGCATTTGCATCACCAGCGCCGAGCTCTGACGTGAGGGATCAGGGGGGGCACTGGGGGTGTCACGGAGCAGGGCAGGGGCATGGCAGCGTTCCTTGTCACCCACGTTTTGGGCACAGGGGCAGGATGGCTGGGAAGCTGTAGATTGCCAGAGAAAGGGAAACTTAAGTTTCCCTTTTGCTTCTGAGCGAACCTTGGCTGTATTCTGCAGGGTGAGGAGCTTGTGGATGCATAAGGGTCTGTGGATCAGGGTATCCTGTTCTCCAAAGAGCAGCAGGAGCTCATTTTGATACCCTTCAGCCTTTCCTCCACTGACTTTATGGGATTTGGGGCAATAAAAGCCCTTTAGGTTCTCCCTGCTCATGTTCTGTGTCACTGCAGCTGCTGCTCTGTGCTTTGCAAAATTTAAATTCACCTCTCAGGTTCCTTTTGAGGATCTTGAGCTGCAGAAGTGAGGCGATGGACATAATGGGTTAAGTGGTACCTCGGAGGCTGTGCGGTGGGAGCTGTGTGCCAGTCCCTGCCGGGGGATCAGCGATCCATCCTCAGCTGCTTTAGGAAGCGCTGCATCCTCGGGGGAGCCAGAGGCGGTGGGGGTGCCGGGGGTGCCACCCAGCCTCGGGAAGGCTGATAAGCTGGAGCACCGTGTCAGGCGATGTTGCTGACTGTAGGGCTTTTGTGTTTGCTCTCTTTGGAGTTTAGAGCATAAATAATGATTATCTGTGCCGTGCTCGGGCTCTGCTCTGCGCTTGGCCCTGTGTCCCAGCCCCCGCTCCCCTCGGCAGGGTCAGGGAGAAGGGAATTAGAGGCGGTGTCTTTGGCTGACATGAACCCGCTGGGGAGGGATGAGAGGAGGGGGTCTTGGGGGCTGGGTTCAGAGCAAGGTTAGCCAAATATCGGATAAATTAAGCAAGAGAAACAGACAGCTCAGCTTGCAGTGAACTTTTCACCCAGCTAACCTGTTCCTCACCCTGCCTTGCACAGGTGGAGTGCGACTGGAGCACAACCCTTGCTCTCCCTGCCTCCCTTCTTGCTGTGGTAAGGCATGGCCAAGGGGAGAGCAGGAATTGTTTTGAATCCAAGAAATATCCTAGCTCTGATTTCTGTTATGAGAACCCTGAAGTTAACACCACTAATTGCAGAGGGGTTAGTCCATATTTGCTGCAGGGTGAATGAGGACAGATAATTACTGGTCATAGAGGATTGGGAAGAAATTCCATGCTGGAGAGGGCAAGGAATAAATGTGAGTGTTTAAACAGTGATGATTAGAGATTCTTTGTGGGAAAACACAAGACTGGTGGAAATTCTGGTGTTTATTTCTCTGACTTTTCTTCTGTATTTGCAGTGCAAGTAAATACAAATAATTGCTGACAGATGTTGTAAAAACATAGCATTATGCTAACCATTAAGGTTAATTTTTTTAGTTAATAATAGTACTGATAACTTGACATGGTGTCCTTGGCTCAGACTCACATTACCTTGTTGAAATGGGCTGTGCTCCAGATGCACGTGTGGAACCAAGTGCTGGACTTCTTCTCTTGACCCTTTCCTAAATCCCCACGGTCTCCACCCCCTCCTCCCCAGAAAGCTCCAAGCAAATTAAAGTTCCTGGGGTTTAAGTAGTTGCTCCATCACAATCAGTGCCTGGTGGTGAGGCCTGAAGGTTTTGATCTTTCTTAGACCCTATCTCTGGTTTGTGTGTGACAGGTCTGTTGGAGAGCAATACCTTGAATTGCTCCAGTCTTGGGTTGAAATTGAACTCTGGGGTTCTCTAATCTTCCTTTTCCCTTTTCTCTCACTGTAGATAAGGAAAGTCTGAAACCAATAGCAGCTCTCTAATGCACAGGATATTTCCAGGAGCCAAGTCCTACATTTTTCTCTGTTTGTGCCTAAATTCCATAAAAGTCCAAAAAGTGAAAAACATTTGTTGTAGAACCCTCTCAAGAAACTCTTACTGGCAGTGCACTTCTGGATGGTAAATGCTGGGAGCTGTGTGTCTGAAAAGGGAAGAGCAACCTGGAGATAATCCCTGACTTCAGGAAGCTAAGAGCCTTCCTGGAGCAATGAATTATTTCAGCTTTGCCTCCTGCTCTGCTCCACATCTACACAGGGATGGTTTCCACCCCCATTTTGGATCTGGGAAGTTCTTGGAACTACCTATAAATGTCTGCTCACACTCAGCTCCTCAGCTGCTGCCAGGGTTAGGTGACTGGCTGCAAAGGAGCACTGGCAGCATCCAGTGTTTTGCCCACAGGTGAGAAGCAAACATGGATTGGGTGACAAAGGTGTTTTATGTGGGCAGAAAATGGCCATGGTTCTGCAGTTTGAGAAAAGGGGGTGTGGAAGGTGTGGAGAAAGGGGTAAGGACTGTGATGTGGTTACTGCTGAGTTCCTGAGCCTGCTGATGCTACTGGTGGTTGATCAAAGAGTTTTTCTTCTCCTGCAGTTGTGTAAGAAGATAAAAGGAGCTGAGATGTGCACAGGGCAGCACCACCTCTGCTGCCCCTTTCCCTGCAAGGATGGGAGCTTTAGGGTGGGTTTGGTGAACCCAGAGAACAGGTTCTGTTTAAACACACTCGGTTGTTTGCTTGGTTTGGGCTGTTGTTGTTCTGGTTTGGTTTTGTTCCCTCAGGATGGTTCTGGCTGGCTGATTTTACAACCTGTAGCTTCAAATACAAATTCCACCCTTGGGGAGGGGACAGGGCAAGGACAAGGTCAGTGGTCATCAGATAAGTGAGGCTACTCCTTCTCCAGCAGTTCAGGCAGATTCATCAGAGCTCTAAGTAACATCACAATCTTGCCAAAGACCGATTTGCCTGTCTGATCTGTCAGAGTGAATATTCTCCACACAACTTGCTCCCTTTTTGATGCACTGGTGAAGTTTCCCAGACCAATTTGGCCAATCATGCTGCTCCAAACCCCTGTCATGGCATGGTGCCTTCTACTGTATCTTTTGCTGCCCCTTGAGTGACATCATTTAAATGATGAGTCTCTGAGATGATTCATACCAAAAAAGATCTAATAATTGTTACCAGTTATTCAGATCGGTGTTACTGATTTCCCGCATCCTCCCACTGCTCCCTTGAGCTCCCCCACCCACTCGTTTTTCCTAATATTTCCCAGGCTTTCTGGCTGTAGGCTCAGGATGCCCTCTTCTGTGTTAAGGTGTAAGTGTCTGGCTCTCCCCAGAGGAGCATTTGGGGTTTGGCTGCAGCAGCTTGCGTGGGCAGATCTGAGCTGGGCTGGAACTGGGAGGTGCAGGGACCACTGGCAGCTCCAGGGAAGCTTCACACGGTGTTTGTGGCACATCCCTGACCCCTGGCAGGCTCTGGGGTGGCCAGTTCAGAGCTGGCTGAGTGCTGCAGGGCTGGGCTGGCAGGACCAAGCTGGGATCTCTTGAGCAGTTTGTACAGGACCAGCTCCACACTCTGCCAGGGCACCCACAGGAGCAGCTCCTGTGCTGCCACTGCTGTTCCAGTTGAAGAGAAGTTGTCTCTTCTCTCACCAATAAAGTTCCTCAGCTCATGAGGCTCATTTCTGCAGCACTGTGAGCTGAAATCTGCATCTTTCAGTGATTTGTGTGGTCCATGCAAGGAGCTGCCATTGAGAGCAGTGGGGTTTTCAAGGAGCTCCTTGGTCTGGCCCCTTTTCCTCATCATATTCTCTTTTTGGATCCTGGTGCATTTCTCCTTGATCTTTGAGTCCCTTCAACATCTGTATTCTCATTTTCTTACCTTCTTTGCTCAGTCTCTCTCCAGTGATTTCTTCTGTTGGCAGGAACACTCTTGTTTTCACCCAGAGTGAGATGGATCCAGAGCCCAGTGATGGAAAAGGTTCTAGGTACCCACAATGAAATATCTGAGGATGCACTGATATTATGGCAGCTGAACCTCTGAAGTGGATTTTGGAGCTATTTTTGGCTGTGTTACTGTCTTGTGCAAGGCCCTAAAGAAACTGTGGATATACAGATCTACAGAGCTGTCCTAGACAAGGGAAACAGCTTCACCCTTCCTACTTATTAGCCCCAGGGTGGGTTTTTGGTCTGACTGTTGATTATTGGGGGTTGGGAGAGTGATTGGTTTGAAATTTGTGCTGTCAAAAATTCTTATACAGAAAGTAAAGAGCCCCTTCTTTCATGGAGCTCATTTCTTCACTCTTGCTGGGAGGGGCAGGGATGGCAAGAACCTAAAAATTAATGTTCTTCCCAATATTTGAAGGAAGGTTCTTTACTTTGCAGACAGTGACAAGAAGAATGAAGGGATATTGAGGAAACAGGACACAGAGACAAGGTCTCAGTAGAGGACCTCTTTGGATGACTAAAAATATTTGGTTCATTTCCTAGACTCCAGTTTTTTAAAGGAAACTATCCCCCCCTTGTTTGAAATTTTCCTATAGAGGAGATATGAGGATATTGAATGTTCAGAATATTAAAGAAAGGTCTCTATTATGTAATCCAGGTCTCACACAGGATTCCTGTATATTCTAGTGAATTTATGGGTTATATTGGTGCAAATAAGTGAGATGATGACGAGGCCTGTGGCTTGTTGGTCCTGATTCTGCAGCCTGGGAGGTTCAGCCCCCCTGGGAGTTTTCTGCTGGAGAGAACTGGGGAACCCCTGGGGCTGAGCTGTGCCCTGTCCCCTGTTCCCTTTGGGAAGGAGCTCTTTGGGAACCCCTTGGGCTGTTCCCTGATCCTTTTGGGAACCCCTGGGGCTATGCCCTGTGCCCTGTTCCGTTTGGGAGTCCCTGAGGCTGGGCTGTCCCCTTTGGGAAGGAGCCCTTTGGGAGCCCCTGGGGCTGTTCTCTGTCCCCTTTGGGAATTCCTGGGGCTGTTCCCTGTGCCCTGTTCCCTTTGGGAACCCTTGGGGCTGTTCCCTGTTCCCTTTGGGAATCCCTGGGGCTGTTCCCTTTGGGAGTCCCTGGGGCTGTTCCCTGTCCCCTTTAGGAGCCCTTGGGGCTGTCCCTGTCCCCTTTGGGAAGGAGCCTGTGCCGCACGTGTTGGCTCAGCAGAGTGAGCTCCCACAAAGGAGCAGCAGAGAACCTTTCCTCCTTTCCGGGGTGGATTTATGGCTGTTCTTGTGCAAGCGGTGCAGTTGGCACCGCAGCCCCTCCTGCGTCAGCAGCGGGGCAGCTGAGGGGAAGAAAAGCTGGGCCCAACCTTTGCCGCGTTATTTATTATCGCTTCGCAGCCCCCCGGAAAATGAACTTTGGAAACTCGAGGGCCGATGGTAACGGCGGATACCGGGAAAAGCCCGGGAATCAGCAAATCCATTGTGTTGCGCTGACAGAAAGATACTGTTACAACACACTTTAGCTGCCAACTTGCTGCAGTCACTCAATCCATCACGGTGGGCTGTGGGATCACAAGCCAGTGAAACTCAGCCTGGCGTGTTATTTTAGTCTTACATGGACTGTGAGATAAACGGGGCATGAACCGGCCCCCTGGCAGGGGGTCGACCCCCGGCGCCCTCATTAAAGTGCCAATCAAAAAGAGTAATGGAAGGGGGAATGGAAAACTGGCTCCTCCAGCCTCTCACCGCGCTCGGTCCCGGCAATGTGCACAAGCCAAGGGAAATATTTCTGTTCTGAACAGGAGCCAGGCCTCCAGAAATGCTCCCTGCTCGTCCTGGAGTGCCGAGTCTCCTCCGGTGTGGTGTGGAGGGAACCAAGGAAATCTCTTACTGTCCCCGGGCCGGCTGTGAGCACAGGGAGGCTGCACAGGGAAAGGTGTGGATGTGGTTTCTGTGCATGCACCGGCCCTGGGATTGTGCCCGTGGTCACTCAGTGATGGATTTTCTGTCAGAAGTGGTGCCTGGGTCAGTGTTTGTGTGTGAAAAGTGCAGGGGAACCTGTGCTCAGCCTCAGCAGTGCGGCCTGGGCGGCTGCGGGCTCTGTCCGAGGGGTGGGAGTGCAGTCCTGTGCTCTGGGGGGTGATTTCTGCTGGAACAGGGTTATTTCTGTGGGGTGATTTCTGCTGGAACAGGGGTATTTCTGTGGGGTCATTTCTCCTGGAACAGGGTTATTTCTGTGGGGTCATTTCTCCTGGAACAGGGTTATTTCTGGGGTCATTTCTGCTGGAACAGGGTTATTTCTGTGGGGTGATTTCTGCTGGAACAGGGTTATTTCTGGGGTCATTTCTGCTGGAACAGGGTTATTTCTGTGGGGTGATTTCTGCTGGAACAGGGTTATTTCTGTGGGGTGATTTCTGCTGGAACAGGGTTATTTCTGTGGGGTCATTTCTGCTGGAACAGGGTTATTTCTGTGGGGTCATTTCTCCTGGAACAGGGTTATTTCTGTGGGGTCATTTCTCCTGGAACAGGGTTATTTCTGTGGGGTGATTTCTCCTGGAACAGGGTTATTTCTGTGGGGTGATTTCTGCTGGAACAGGGTTATTTCTGTGGGGTCATTTCTGCTGGAACAGGGTTATTTCTGTGGGGTCATTTCTGCTGGAACAGGGTTATTTCTGTGGGGTGATTTCTGCTGGAACAGGGTTATTTCTGTGGGGTGATTTCTGCTGGAACAGGGTTATTTCTGTGGGGTGATTTCTGCTGGAACAGGGTTATTTCTGTGGGGTGATTTCTGCTGGAACAGGGTTATTTCTGTGGGGTGATTTCTGCTGGAACCCACAGCAAATCCACGCGGGATAATCCTGGAGTGAACTCAGACACGAGCAGTGCTGAGCTGTCACTGATGCTGGTGCTCAGACCCCTGAGCTCTGCTCTGACAGTGGGTGCTGCTCTCTGACAGTGGGTGCTGCTCTCTGAGACTGGGAGAGCTCCCAGCAGTGCTGAGGGCATTCCTGGATGGCCTGAGATGAGTTCTGGGTGATGTGTAAATACACGTTCTTCTGCATGCTGATTTCTCTCTGGTATGTGCTCAAAGGAAAGGGAAAAATGTGTCCATGGAAGGAAAGGTGAGTGAAGCCGTAGGTGTAATGTGGATTTTTATTGTTTGAAATCAGGAAGCTGAAAGTGGGGGAGTTGGCTCTTAAATCTGCTTATAAATGTCAGCTCTGGTGTGATCTCACTGTGATTATGACCTTGGCAGCTGTTTATTTTTACTTGCGAGGTTTCATCAGCAGCACAGAATTTCTCCAGGTAGATAATGGTCTGATTTAATATATATATATATTTTTTTTTTTTTTAATGGACAGTATCAGCAGTTGGGACTAGTGAAGCATAATGTATGAGCAGTAACATCAATGAATGACTGCCACAAAACAGGGAGGTCCCTTCTGCGGGTGACATCTTATTGTCCACTGAGGCTGGTGCAGATTAGAGGCTCCCACTACAGGGAGGAAGGAAATACGTCCAGGTCTGGAGCCCTCAGCACAGGAAAGACACAGAGCAGGTCCAGAGGAGGCTGCAGAGATGCTCCAAAGGCTGGAGCTCCTCTGGAGCCAGGCTGGGAGAGCTGGAGGTTACCAGCAAGGAGTAGAGAAGTCACAGGGAGACTTTAGAGCCCCTTCCACTATTTCAAGAGGCCTTACTAGAAAGATGGGGACAAACTTTTTAGCAGGGCCTGCAGCTATAGGAGAAGGGAAAGTGGTCTTAAAGTGAAGGAGAGCAGACTCAGACCAGATACAAGGAAAATAATTTTCCAGTGAAGGTGAGGCACAGTCACAGGTTGCCCAGAGCAGTGGTGGATGCCCCATCCATGGAAACATCCAAGCCAAACAATTCTGTGACTATATTGGAGTCAGCTTTGTACTGAGCCAGGTCAGAAATAAGGATTGTACTCATTTATACACACAATTCTAGAATTTGCCTGTCTAAACCGGGGGCATAAGGATTTTGTCTCTGGAGAAGCCTTTGAAGGATGGTGCAAGTGCTATTACACCACCAATAAAGATGTGTTCTGGCATAGATAGTGAATACAATCTTCACATTTCTGGGATGTTTACCTCAAATACGGTTTCCTCCACACTTTGAGATTCAAAGAACTCTAGAAAAAGGATGAATGGAAGGGCCTAGAATTGCCCACTGGGAGAGGGGAGACACCAGTGGTGATGCTCCTGCTGCTGGAGCTGCTGAAGGGGCCTGACCTTGCAAAAGAAGGGGGAGTCTGGTCATGAAAATGGTGGGTTCCTTGTAAAAATTATTTTATTTTTTCCCTCCCATTAAACCTGCATGCAGGCACAGGTTTTTTGCTCCATCATTATTTTGATACCCGGTGCTTTGTCCGGCTGATGCCAGTTGTTTGCCAAAGTTTGGAGCAGCAGTCCTCAGGAATGGTGAGTCACCCTCCTGGGGCAGAGCAAATGTTTGCTTTTGCGGTGTCTGGAGGGCTGAGGGATAGCTGGTATGATGGATTTCTCCTTTATTTATTAGAATTCCTCTACAGCTGAAGCATGCAGGGGACTTTTTTTGCTGGCATTTTCAGAACCCATTGTTCTGCAGCTCCCATCCACAGCCCTTGTCCTCTGGGTGACCCAGCCATTTATCCAAAATGGAAATGCACATGGAAACTGTTTACTTGGCCCATGGCCTTTCAGTGCTTTTGAGTCTGCCCAGAGCAGGCCTGAGGCACAGGGTTGCTCTTACCCATGCTTTGTGCTGGGCACAGGGTCAGCTACAGGGAAGAAAACCCAAAATCCCCAACATACACCAGCCAACCCCATGTGACACTGTGTTATGTATGAATTATGTATTAATGCATAATTTATACTTGCACAGGGTGGGGAGGCCCTGGAACAGGTTGCCCAGAGAAGCTGTGAACATTTTCTCATGACATTTCCTCATGACATTTCCTCATCCTTGGAAGTGTCCAAGGCCAGGTTGGATGGGGTTTGGAGCAGCCTGGGATAGTGGAAGGTGTCCCTGCCCAAAGGGACCCAAAAGGGTCTTTAAGGTCCCTTCCCACCCAAATCAGTCTGGGATTCTGATGCTCTGTTCATTGTGAGTGTCCCCAGGCCCTGAACAGAGCTGACCCCTCTGAGGGAACTGCAGTTTGCACCCCCAGCATTTGTATTTCTGGCCAAAAATGTGCTGTGGTTCTACTGAGCAAAACAATATGACTGTTTTTTCCCTGGTGTTTGTCAGTGGTTAATGAGTAACCTTTTCTTTCTGGCAGGAATCCTGGTCAGATTCTGCCCTCTCCTGCACCAGAGGTATGAGCAGGGCTGGTCACAGACCCAGCTGGGGCTGAGTTTGCCTCACATTCTCCCACTCCAGAAAATTTGCTGCTGGAGAACCCCAGAAACTCCATGGTTTGGTCAAACTGCTCCAAGTCTTGTTAACAAAACATTTTCTCAGCCAGGGATGGTTCTGGCAGGGGAAGGGGATGGGTTTGTGCTGCCCTGAGCCCTCTGTCAAAGCTGTCAGACCATTTGGGAGGCCACCAGCAGCTCTGAGAAATGGGTTGCAAGAAAACCAAACCTGTAACACAAAGGGAGTTGGAAATACTTTGTCCCAGTCCTGCACTTGATAAAATTAAGCAACATAATGTGGAGTAAGAGTGCAGTTGAGCTGGAATGCTGCAGCAATCCAGACTGGAGTCTGAAGCTCTGGGTACATTTTATTATTATGTTATTATTTTATTTTTATTATTTTCATATAGTTTTTTATTTTATTTTACTTTATTGTATTAATTCTCGGAAAAAATAAGGTTGTTCTCTCTTTGCAACAAGCCTGCCTTTAGGAGGGTGGAATAGAGGAGTTTGGAACACGGCCTTTGCTTTTCAAGAGAATTTTGAAGTATATGTACATTTGGGGGTGGATGCATATATTAAAAGAAGTAATACAGAAGCATACACATGCACAGGGTTGTTGTCAGAAGAAAACTTGTGTAAGTGGATTTTGAGCAGCTCTTGACTTAATTAAAATGTGCTTTGATTTTGCTATGGGGTTGCTTTTGTTTGGTTGGTTAAAATATCTGTGCAGCAACCTGTAATCTAAAGAGAGCATGTTCACTAAAGCTGCTTTTTCAGCGTGAGGTACCAGAGGTGAAGTCATTGTGAGCAGCAAATCAAGGTGAGTTCCTCTGAGAAGGAAAACAGAGTAAGGGCTGAGAGGATTTGTCAGCCCATTGGGTTGTGCACTGGAGAAAGCAGGTTTGTACTAAACAGTGCTTTAGAGAGAAAAAAAAGTTTAAAAATATATATATTGTTGGGCTAAGATGTTACAAAGTATTTTATTGAAGAGAAAATAGATAAATGTTGAAAAGCATCATGCAGTCTAGGAAATTCGATAGTGAAGAGATCAGAAGGGCCCTGTCACTGGGAAATGTCTGATTATTGCTCTGGTTTGAGATGGGGCCCATTTAGCCACTTAGCTGCTCCCCACAAAAATGTAAACACTGCACTGCCTTGGAAAGCAGCCTCTGGGACTGGAGCTGCTCAGATGGATCCTCACACGGAGCTTCTGGGACTCTGTCAGGAGCAGAGGGGAGGGAAGGGTGCTGTTCATGTTTGCCCCATGCTCCCATCACTGCAGGAACCCCTCAAGCTGTGGGGAACAGGATCATTCATGACCCAGCAAGGAAAAGGGGCTTTCACTGTGAACGTGCCACAGATGAAGAAGGAGACAGAACTTCACCCCTGGTTTTGGAGTCTGAAAGTTTCTTTTTTCCAGTTACTTTCATGCCTTGAGAAAGTGAGGACATTCCCTGTGTCAGGAGTGGGCAGACAAGTGATGTCTGTGCCCTGGGGTCACACCTGGTGACAGGGTCAGTTTGGGGGGTGGGGTGGGGGATTTCCAGCAGGGACAGGGTGGACACAGCCCCTGGATTTGTTCACCTTTGCAGGAGCACTGGAGTGGAACTATGGGCCAGGGAAAAGGGCAAGGGAGGAGAGGGCAGGCCAGTAAAGGGGAGAGAAGGGGAATAAAGGGGAGGGCAGGGAAAGGGGGAGAGGAACAGTAAAGAAGAGGAAGGGTGGAAAGTATGGAAAAAGGAAGGAAAAGGGAGGACAGGAAAGGATGTGACAGGTCGGTAAAGGGGACGAGAGGACTGGGAAAACAGGCAAGGAAAAGGGGAGGAGAGTAGAGAAGGAAGACACAGGAAGGTGTCATTTCCATGTGTCATTTCCATGCTGTGTGGGGTCTCTTTACCAGTTAGAGACAGTTCTTCCTTCCTGCCCCTGCTCAGGTGTTATTTCATCTACTCTTTATTACACCTTGAAGCTGGACAGGTTTTTTCACACAAATGGCTCTCTGAGTTCAGGGCACCCCAAGAGTGCCACTGTTGAGTGAGGTGTTTGCACACTGCTCTGGTGTTTGCACATCATCTCCTCATGGATGGTTACAGACCCCAGGCACTCCATCCATCCCCTGGAAATGCTCAGAACAGCAGTGAACTGCTCCTTGTTTTCCCTCCCCACCTTTAGCTGCCCAGTATTTTACAAGAGCTCAGAACTGGTTTCATTCTAACCTTCAGCACCAAAATATTCCCATGTGTCTTAATGAAAGGACTTTCCCTTCAAATTACTTTGCCTTTTAAAGCTCTACTTGCGCTGAATCAAAAGGTTTATAAAGTCACACTTTAAAATGTAGGTTACTCAGCAGTTACAGGACAGTTGTGTCCTCATACCCAAACCTGGCACCTCCAGGGACTGAATGTGACACTGAGGGTTCCAGTTCCTGGGGGTACAGGTGTTTAAGAGCACTCATTGCTCCTTCTTCAGGGTGGTTACAGTTAATGAGACAAATACTGATGTGGTGCATAACATCAGGAAAAAAACCTTTGTTATTTTTATTATTTAGAAGTTTACTTCTGAAGATATTGAAGTCCAACAAGCTGATCTCCTCTCCCCCACCCTTCCTCCACCTGAAGGAACAAAAAATCTGAATTTGAAGGTTCAATTTCTAAGGCTGCTCACTTCAACTACTTCAAAAACAAGTCAAAAAAGGGGCCTTGAGAATGTAAAATGGAATCCTCCCTGTATTATTTACCAAATAATACAAATTTGTATTATTTACCAATAATACAAATACAAATGCAATTTTTTTTGTTGAAGAAGAGGCTGACATTTCAGTGTATTATTATTTACCAAAATGCAAATTTCTTTTTAAAAAAGAGGCTGACCAGTGCAAGACCAGGTATCCTGTATTTACCTGTATTAGTGAGTTAAAAGAAAAAACAACAAAAAGCCCACCAAACAACCCAACCAATGCCCCAGTGTTCATGCACCCTGTTCATGGTGTTAAAGCTCCAAACCACAGGACACCTGTGCTCCAACAGCTGAAATTAATTCTTAATTTTATTTTTTAAAGGTTTATCTACATTCCTGCACTGTGAAAATCAATTTTCTCAAGGAAAAAAGGAGACAGAGAGAGAAGAGTTTGTGTCAGGTAGTGCAGTATGACTCAGTAGAGCTCCTTTAATTTCTTTACACAGTAAACAGACTCATATTTATACCAACACCCGCTGCCCGTCATATTTACATGGACACTTGTACATATATACATGTTAGCAAAATACAGGGCTTCTCTCAGACCCAAAGCTGTGTCAGCTACACCTCTGTTATACAACTAGTGCTTAAAAAAGAAAAGCAACCTCTTTTATTTTCTCTAAATACTAAAATTATATTTTTTCCTTCTCTAGTCACACCATTCTGGCTCCAGCCTGGTACTTGCAGCTCTTTCTGGCAGTGAGGAAATGGATTTTCAAGAGTCCAGCTCGAGTTGCTCTTGATTTTCACTAAGTCTCAGCATCAGCTGCTGCTCATAATAAAGGCTCTTTGCATAGTTGATTTCTTGGGACAGCTTTACTGCCAGAGCTTCCGATTTCACTTTCACCTGCAGAAAGAAAGGGGATTTTTCTTAATCTGCTCCTGCTGTCAGCTAAAACAGAATAGATTTGAGATCTGAAGTAAGGGAGGACAGAAAGGTTTCAGTGGAGTTTCAGCACTGAGGTTGGAGCAAGGAAGAAGCACGAGGGAGCACCAGGTACACACACAGATATTCAGGGGTGAGAGCAGGAACACTGTGCCATATCTGAGGTTATTTCCTTTGCCTCCCCTCCCACCTTTTATCTGCCTGGTCTGTTTGGAATGTGAACTGACTTGGGTCAGGGGTGAGCTTGTAACTGGGCCTGTAGAACAGCTCCTGAGCAACTACTGTAATGGCACAAAATATAAACACTGGTTCTACATTAGAGACCTCACAGTAAAAAATACTCCATGTAGGAGAAGATTAAACAGACAGCAAAGTACCCAAGTTCCATTTATGTGGTAAACTTAAAAGCCTTTCCCAGGTAAATACATGTTTCTTCCTATTACTATTCTGCCTGCAGGACTATTTTAGGTTTTTTCCTTTCTCCAGCTTTCTCAGGAGTTTAGGGAGCCACTTCTACAGCCACTGAAACCTGGGCAGCAGCTGTTTTCAGTGCTGACAGAACAAAGCCAGTGACTAAAACACTTTGGGGAGCACAGGGGAAGGGGGTGCCAGCTCCTCACCATGGGCCGCTGTTGGGAGGGGCCTGGCATGGCCACGCCACTGCTGGTGTTCACAGCCTTCTTGGTGAGCTGGATGTACACGTTCCCGTGGTCCTTGGACACCAGGCAGTGGTACAGGTCATCATACCTGACCTCCAGGAATATGGAATCCCTGTCCATGCAGTCCCCACTCCTCAGGAAATACACGGCCTTGGAGGAGATGAGCACGCAGTAGCTGTCGATGTTCTCCACGGCGATGAAACTGCAACAAAGGAGAAAACATCATCAGCTCAAAGCTAAAAATAGCAAATTAACCAGTGTCTTCACCTGTTCTGTGACCTTCAGAAGTCCATCAGAAAAGGTAGTAGTGCAACTCATCTGTGTTTAATTTAAACTGTTTGGAAATGGAGCTGATGAAGGACACTCTCACCTAGTTATAAAAAGATCATGCTGTAAATCAAATATTAGTGCTGCCTGCCTGGCCACCAGCTTTGGGCATTACAGGGACATAAAAATGTCCTTTGACAAGGACTTAGGAGCAGTAATTTCCTTGCTCTGGAGCACTGCAAGTCCTAAGGCTGAAGCTTAATTGCAACTAACTTCAGTTCCAGAGCTGGTATGTGAAAGGTTTGCAGACATGTATGACAAGAGCTATCCTGTAACCCTCCTGTGCTTCCCTGCTCCACACACCTCCCTGTCTTCAAAACCAAAAACAAGTTGAACCTGCTGCCAGGATCAGTAGCAGAAAAGAGAAATTAGCTGTTTAACAAGGGGTGAGAGGTTAAGCAGCAAGCAGGTTTCCCCAGGGAGATTAGGCTGAGTGATGAATAGGAAGAGGGAGAGAAGAGTGAGTTAGGAATATTGAGAGTTATGATGGCTGAAAAAGCTGGTGTGTAAAAGAATAACTGTAAGGTGCAAAATGAAATGGAAGTTGAACACACAAATGATTCTCCCTCACTTCTGATTTACTACTAAAATGAACCTCATTAGTGGGGCTTTTTAAATGCTGAAAAATTCAGTAACTTGAATGTGGAATCACTGCTGAATAGAGTAATAGAGTAGTGCTAAATAGATTAAAAAAACCTCTGCCAACAGCCCCCAGGATTGACATGCATCTGTAGAGGAGGACTCTGCTGCTGTCAGGAAGGTTCCCAATTGCTGCCCTGAGCCAGTGCTCATACAAACCTGCCTGCTGTCCTCACATCCTGCAGAATCCTCCACTGGCTTAGACATCAGTGACCTTTGTCACTAACTCAGTGTTTCTGGTAAACAGAAAAGTTCCCCATCTCCAAACCCACCCTTGGCTCTACCAGTTAAATATCTCTGTGCACAAGCTACTCTGATCTGTAGCCAAATAAACCCAGAGCTATAAAAGGTATGTTAATAGCCAAAAATATGGCAAGAGGTCAGGCCTTGGTTTATTTTTGTGGTATAAAAGGATAACTCCAGTAATTCTGTATTCCCAGCCCTCTCAAAGACACTGCTCTGCACTGAACTCCCCTCACACTGGGAGAGGTGCACACACCACTCCAACCCACACTGTCATGTCAGTGCTGCAAGGGCACAACCAGCCTCATTAAAAAGGGCCTGGAACTTGCTTTGCCCAGCTCTAATCTTGGATGAAGCTCCAGGAGGGGATAAAAACCCCCTGTGTTCCTTTAAGTAAAATAAACTGGAAGAAAAGTGGATTTCAGCTTAGGGGAACCCAGGTGAAAGACAACATTAACAAAATTCCGGAAATCAGCAGCTGCCCTGCAGTTTTCCATCGGAGTTCAAACACTTCAGGGTAAGGTTCTGCCTTTGAAATTAGTTAAATAGCATGGAGAGTGACATTTTTTATGAAGTGTCACAGAAAACTTAATTTAAACCCAGAGCAGCAGTACAGCTGCAGAAGAACAGCCTGGTGCCCTGGACAGGCACATCAAACATGAGTGTTTAAGGGAGGCCCAGGATGCTGCTGGGGACACCAGGACATCCATGGGGACAGACAGGGCACTGCCAGAGCAGGGGAAGCACCTGGGCATTGACCACGGGTTGCATTTGCTCTGTAAGAACAACACAGGATCCATGCACTTCTCCTTACAAGACTTTTACTGGTGGCATGTATATATTCTGAGGAATGGAAACAGAGGTCAGTGAGTTAATGGAGAAGCCCAGAAACATTAGCTAATTTGTAGTTCAGGCTCTACATTTTGTTCTAAGTTTGAGTCACGCATCATTACCTTTGCTCTTGCCAAGTGTTAAGTCCTTCTCAGTGTCTAGTTCTTAAAACAGGTATTTTTAACCTTTTCAGATACTACTGCAAGATGCAACTTTTTCTTTTTAAAAACCCAAACATATACGCTATTAAAAATATCTCAAATTAATAAAATTAAAAATTAAATGAAACATGATCCAGTAGAACAAAGTAGAAGCAACCAGATCTCTGGAGAATTTGTGGGGTTTTTAACAACATCAGGAAGTAATTACACAATATTTTCCAGAAGTGAAATAGCGAGCCTAACTGGAAAAAAATGTGGAAACATTTAGTTAGAACAGTAGAGCAAGGTATTAAACCCCCTTTTATGGATTTAACTCTGAAGAAAAATATGCAAATAATCAGGTCTTCAAATATGTTTCTGATTATGATACTAGGATAAAAGTCAGAGGCATAATTTTGTACTTATTTTCCATGACAAGAAACACTGTGTTCCTGCTGAATGATGTTCCTAATGGCAAGAGTCACAGTGAATGAACAGTGGGACTCGATGACAAAGGCCACTGCTCTGCTATGGGCTGCACTGGGGATGTTTTTTGGTCACAAATTGCTCTTTCCAGTCTCCCTGCCAATGAGCCATCCTGAATAGGAACAAAGACCCTGAAAGGAGATGGAAACAGGACACCCCAAATGTGAACTCACAAGGCCACAAGAAGTGGCAGATTGCAATCTCTCCCTCAGGCAGAACCTGGAGTGGCACATGGAACCTGCCCAGTGACACTGGTGACACCAAGTGACCCTGCTGAACCTGTACCTCCCTCTGCCAGCTCCACCATCAGCAATTCTGACCCTGTGCCTTGGCAGATGCACTGATGGGTGACAGACACAGCATGTGGCACCCTCCCCTGCACAGCTCATCAGTAACTATGGCTGAGATTGGGCAAGTGATGAATTCTGCCTTTAGACCCCAATCCAACAAACTGATATTCCTCGTGTAGAATCACAGAATAATTTGGGTTGGAAAAGCCCTCTGAGACCATCAAATCCAACTATTCACCCAGCACTGCCCTGGCCAACACTAACCCATGTCCCCAAGTGCCACATCCACATGGCTTTTAAATCCCTCCAGGGATCCCTCCCATCACTGTCCTGGGAAGCTGTGCCAGGGCTTTATGACTTTTCATGAATAAATTTACCCCAATATCCAACCTGAGCCTCCTCTGGTGCCACTTCAGGCCATTTCCTCTCATCCTGTCCCTTGTTCCTGGCCTCTGTTCTGTGGGAGCAGAGCCTGACTGGCTGCGCCCTTCTGTCAGGGAGCTGTGCAGAGCCAGAAGGTCTCCCCTGAGCCTCCTTTGCTCCAGGCTGAGCTCCCCCAGCTCCCTCAGACACTCCTGGTGCTCCAGACCCCTCCCCAGCTCCGTTTCCTTCCCTGGACACACTCCAGGCCCTCGATGTCCTTGCATGGTGAGGGCCCAGAACTGAACACATGCCTGTGTGTGAGGCAGTTTTAGATGTGATGGCAGCAAACAGAACAGAAGTACTCCGAGTAGCAGTGTAAGTGGCTGTGTACTCACAACTCATCCTGGATGTTGTCTGTCAGTTTGAAGAGCTGCTCCTGTCCCTCTGCTTGGCTCTCCAGGTAGCGGGGCAGGAGCCCCTGGGGGCCCCTGCAGCACCGGGGCTTCCGCACTCGCTCCGCCTGGGTCCTGCACAAGAGACATTCAGAGATCACCTGGTGCAGCCTCTCCTCCCACTGACACCTCTCTGCACACAGAGTTCTGGTCATTTTGAAACACAAAGCCTTTCAAAAATCCCAGGCCTTCACAAACATGGTGTGTAGATCCTGGAAGATCTGGAAGATGTGGTGTTTACTCACACATTTCTATGAGACACAGTAATACAGTAATAAAAATAGAAGAATTTTGTCTACAATGAAGGGGCAAGTAGCTCAATTAGTAGGAAGAAGTGACCTAAGCAACATATAAGCCCTAAAGATTCAGGGATGTATTTATCAGCAGTTTTACTGATTTGACTGTTTCTTCTCACTGCTCTAAAGAAAATAATAGTGCAAAAACCTAGAGAGAGCTCTCACTGATGGACAGTGCCTGGAGACTGCAAACTCTGTGGTTATGGAAATAGGAACATGCAGTTAAATTAAGACAGGAGAAAAATCCTCATTAATTAGGGTTTCCATACATACTTGAACAAAGTTAAAAGTTTAAAGTTTAACATACTTTACCCTTCAGTGTGTCTGTTAAAAATGACAATAAGAAGGACACACACTTGTGGGCTGACAGTCATCAGAGGTTGATACTGGCCACAGCACTGCAGAACTGCTGGCTCAGTTCCTCCCTTAGCAGAATTTTGTTAAAAAATAATACTCTGAATTCCTCCAAGCTCCTGGAACGCCCTGCCCCTGAAGAATTGTGTTACAGGCTGACGAGCTCTGCCTCATTCCCTGTCCCTTCCCAGCAGCATCACTCTGGGGCTGCTCCATGGTATTTCACAGCTCTTCCAGGCTACTGCTGTTACAAATTTCCCAGCCAAACCCACCATTTTGGATTAGGGCTCTCCCTGCCCTTCTTTGTAAAACCCTGCACAAGGAACTCCAGCCTTTCTGATCCAGGGACAGGAGGACAGGAGGAAGGTCCAACGGAGCTTCACCTCTGTTTTTGAAGCTGCCCACCACCAGGAGAGAGCACTCACCTTTTGGGCTCCATGACCTGCACGTCTCTTCTCTGGAGCCTCATTTCCTTGTCACCTTTCCCCCTCAGCAGCCCTGTCCCACACCTGCCTGGGCATCCTTTTAAAATTTGTTTTCCTTCAAGTTTTTGACGATCCTTAATGCAGTGGTTAGAGCTCTGCTATATAAAGAGCTGTACTATGGCTCTGGAGCAAGTCACCTCTCCTGTCCCTTAAATTCCTTGGATATAAGCAAGATTCACCTGCACCAGGTACAGCATTCTTGTTTTTCTAAGCCTACACGAGAGGTGAACAACACATGCCTGTTTTTACCTATTAGAGTCTTACAAAGCAGTAAACAAAAGTGTTTGCCTCCATGAATGCAGAATGTTGAGACAAAAGTTCCAAAGGAATTAAAGAATTCCAACTGTTCTAATTCACATCTTGCTGCTTTAACTTCCAAAAGCAGGAAAATGGCAAAAGATCACTAATCAAAGCCCCTGATGGCTCTTAAACCTCTCTATGGCACCTACTGACAAGTTCAAAGAGGGACTGCCTGTAGCCTTAGGTGGGTTTTAATTAACAGTGGCCAATCAACAATGTTTTGCTGAGACACTTTCCATCTGGCACTCAGGAAGGCTGGATAACTGGGACAGAACAGCTGCATCGTGCAGTGGGGTTTTACATGAACCATCCTTCAGACAAACATTGCCCTGTGCCAGCCTCTCTAATATTCTGTACTTCCTTGAGAAGAGGGATCTGAAGCACTGCAAGCAAGATTACCCTAATGGAAGTGGGATAGAACAGGGCCTTTTAATCCCATAGACACTGCAACTACAGGGAACACTGGTTTTTAATGTCTGGCTCTAAGCAGGTCAGAGAAAAAGGACCAGTGCTACAAAGGCACTGGGCACCACGATGGATTTCTGAAGGTTTGGCAATTTCTGAGACAAGGTTTTATGTTTTGGGTTTGGTTTTAAATGGAAGAAGCACTTCAGAGTACAAATTCCATGTTCACTGTGCCCTCCCCATGCTCAGACACTGATCCTGGTGATAAGAGATCATTCCCTTCTTGCTGATAAGGCCAGCAGTTCTCCAGCACAGTGCCACTGGTGCTGGGCCTAAACTGGATGGATTTAGTCCACTGCCCCTTTGGCAAACTGCTCTGTTTGGTCTGCACAGCTAAAAACATTCCACACCACTTGATTTTTTTAATCTAAAAATTTGTTCTGCTGTCTCAAGTTACGTTCTGTAAATAATAAGCAACCCTGGTGAAATCCCAAAAGCTGCAGATTTGTCAAGCAGAGCGGGCGGCAGTGCCCACATCTGGGTTCCATTACCCAGGCACTCAGCAGATCTGCTGATTCCTGTTTAATAAGCACACAAAAGCAATACAAGGCAGGAATGCCCTCACGTCTGCCCAGCACAGCAGGGAATGGTGCTGCTGGATGGAGGCACAAAGGGCTGGGAGAGGGAACACTGCAGCCCTGCCCTGCTCCCAGCTGAGCACTGCAGCTCTCACTCCAGCTGACTCTGCACACTGGAACCAGTGCATGGCATTAACTGGTTGGCATTTGCTGAGCAGTTCACAGAATCCTTGGGATTCTGCTGGCCAGTTTTAAGCCAGAAGTTTTGTAATCAAACACATCACCAACCTGATGAAGGAAGTGGTCAGGTATTAGTGGGGATAATTATTGATCAACTTAGGTTGAGACAACTCCCCAGGAGACACCACACGTTTTCCAGAACCACCTGTCCTTGTTCCTTCACTCCATGTTCGTCCCTATCAGGTACCCACCCCACCAGATTCCCACCATCAGGTCTGTAGATGTGATTTCTGCAGACATGCATAAATACACAGTGGTTTTGAGAACAACTGTTAGGTATCTTTGATGGTCTCTTGAACCTAAAAAATTTCCCTGAAGTGTACCCTGAGTACCTTGCCAAAAACACTAAAAAATAAAATTCAGAAGGCCCCAAACTTTGTATATAAAAAGATGTTGGTCTGCTAAAACAAACCATCCCTATTCTAAAATGATTTAGAAATTATTTACAAATTTACATCTTTCAGTTTCCTCAGTATCACACCCAGAATAATTATTCATCATAATACAGCTTTAGGAAATGTAGCAACTTCTGAGAAAAACCAACATGGACAAAACCCCATGACCAACACAGTAATCACTGGATTTCAATTAAAATGTGTATCTGGGGGATTTCTCATCTGGGTAAGAGAACAGCATTGCAAACCACAGATCTGTTCAAAAACCCAGCCTGAGCATGCACACCCCAAACCCTGCACAAACAACAGCTCTAAGTGCAAGAGATGGAATTCTGGCACCTGGAACCAGAACTGCTCACAGATTGACCTGCTGCAGCTCCTGCCAGCCAAGCCCCATGGCCACACCCTGGGGTGCTCCTGGCCATGGGCTCCCTCCCAAGGGATCCTTCAGCCCCAGGGCTCCCCCCAGAACTCTCTAGGAATCATTTCCTTTAGCCATACCCAGTTCTTGCTGCTAAAACTTCAGCAACTGTCACCAGCAAAGGTCCAATCTCACCACCTCATTATCCCAGCCCACTTAAGCAGTAACTTGCTGCTTCTGGTACAGCTAAAATTCAGGGTTTCCATTGTAAACTCTTTTTTTTTCAGGTTTGCATAAAATTTAGTGACAAAATCCTGCTCTGGGCTGTAGCTTGGCATACTGACTTTCAGCCTGACAACGATTTTTATCCCCTTGAAATAATTATAAAACAATCTTCACTCAAACAAAGGAAAACGGCAGGTAATGTAAGACACAATTCAAAAGCTGCTGGTGTTTTCAAGAAATAATAAAATCAGAATATTACTGGCTCTGGAAAAAGTCTGCTTCCTAAATACAGGGAGTGCTTTGTCTGAGGAGGCTTCAGTGCATTTCAGACATTAAAAGTGACATGACCTGGTAAGTTAAGGACGAAATAACCTTTATCTTCCACCATAAAATACACAACTAAAATACCTGGTCCACTTGCTTGAGTTCCAGACTGACTTGGACCTGCAGCCTTCCATGAGGATCACCCTCCCCTGCACATGATTTCCATGAAATGCAGAATGAGGACGGTGCTTGTGCCACAGACATGATGGGAGGACACTGTGCAAAGCACACTTGGGAGTGCCAGAACCAATTAAATGCTGAACAATGTATGCCTTAAAAACTGAGCTGAAAACTCAGCCACCACAACGACAAACTCAATGCTGCAGCCATAGCTTGGGAACACATGGATAACAAATGAAAACAAACGTGTGCCACTCGCAATGGGGTCTGTAGTGTACATCACACCTCTGCACAGCACTAAAAATCCACTATTTCCACAATTCCTTCCTCACTGATGCACTTAACTTTGTTTCATGTGCTGAACCCACGTGATGAGCAGGAATATTCCCTGAATTTACTGAGCAGAAGGGGAGCAGACAGCAGGTTTTTGATGTGCCAGTTCTCAGCGCCTGAGAACATTTAATGCCTTGGGCCTAATTTCAGGAAAACATGTGGCAATCTAGACTCCCTGCTCCCTGGTGATTCTAGTGCTGCTCTGTTTCAAGGGGTCAGTGCCTCTGCCTCCCACCCTGTGCTGGACTTTGGGGTGCAGTTCCCAACAGGCAGGTCACTAATCCCAGAGATCCGGCGAAGCTCTGCCATGGGATTCATTCACTGGTTCCAACACAGATGCTGTTAAGGTGTGTTAAAGTGCACACATGGTGCAGTCAGTTGAGTGCTGGATTTGGCATCAGAATGTCTCAGTTAGATGCAAGAATGTGTAAAATCACGAGCCAGACAGCTCCCTGCTGACTGCAGATCTGAGGAAGCTCATATGCGCCGTTTATTCCAGCAAATGCATGGAATATATTGTGCTTGTTAAACGTGTTCCCAAAATGCTAGTTTCAGGCAGAAACATGCAAATAAATGGTGCCTAGGGTTAAAACCTCCCACTTACAGTCAAATCCCTCCTCTTTGGAGGGATCTCCCAGCTCAGATGCTGCAGACCTTTAGCTGACCCGACATGCCTTTAGGAGAGTACAGCATGCTCAAGGAGCAACTGTTTATCATGGAAGTTGTTCCTGCCAGTTTCTTGGAGATAGAGCTTTTCTCCCCCTTCCTTTTTCTTTTGTACACCACACCAAAACAAAATTAAGAATTATTCCCTGAGTTTGCAATTGTACATAACCTCATCAGGCTCCAAGTACAAAAGGAATTGAGAAGAGATTAATTAAGACACAACTTAATTTTGACATCCATATTACAAATCCAGCATCTGGACAAGGTGTATGAGCTTGTACAGTAGACAAAGCACTGACACCAGCTGCACTCTGGGCATCAACTTCTGGCACTTGCCTCACCTCTGCCTGTAACAGCTGTGCAACAAAACTCACACTTTCTCAAGCACTTTGGTAACATCAAGCTTAAGAAGTTGACAAAACATAACACTGCCATCCCAGCTTCCAATCCCCCCCAGACTCTTCCTGTACTGATTACAGGGATGAATGCAGCTGTCACCTTGAGTGTCTTGTCGAACCAATGTGTTGAAAAATGCTCCCATTCACCTTCTGACTCGATGTAAAAGATGATTTTCAGCAGGGATTTCCTGCAAACACCTGTCTGAGAACAGGAGCTGAACATGCCTTAGTGAAAGCAAAGTGCCCAGGACCATAACACTGCTCAGCCTCAGGGCACTGTGTGAGGGTTTAAAATATTAAACACTATCTGCTGCCAGGCAGGGCCTGTAGCAGATGGAGCATTGCTCTTATGTCTGTGCCCATGGAACCCCAGACTTGTTTGGGCTTGACGGGCCCTTAAAGCTCATCCCATTCCACCCCCTGCCACAGGCAGGGACACCTTCTGCTATCCCAGGTTGCTCCAAGTCCAGTCCAAGCTGGCCTTGGACACTTCCAGGGATGGGGAGTCACATTTATAATGGTCCTGTCAATGCAGGTCAAGCAATATCCAGTTGTAGCAAATGCAAACATGGTCACTTTGAGTGTAAATACTCCAGTCTAACAGAAATGCCTCCACATTGCATTCCTGCCTTTCTGGGAAAGCAAATCTACTTGGTGGAAAAACTTCAACAAACCAGGGGCTCTGCCCAGCATCACAACAATGATTCTGGCTGTGCATGAAGGACTGTGTCAATCAACTCTAATGATTGATGTTTCTTCTCTTCCCGACCCTCCTTTTATATTTCTCAGTTACTACAGCTGGGGCTGCAACAGGCACAGCAAAGTGCTCTAGCACAAACCTCACCCAACAAAAACCTACTCATGAGGTTTGTTTTGATTTTTAAAGTTTGCAGTTGCAAGAACAATTCAGATCAACTGGCTGTACTTACAAAACTGATAAAGAGCATTCCACATGTTAACAGCAACATTAGGTGAAAAAATTATCTATAAAAATACCAGCCACATGCTAAATGAGGTGACATCAAGGCAATAAATAGCTCCATCTGTATGAAAGAGTTTGCAGAACAACCCAGAAGACGTCTCTGAACAAAAAAGTAACTATGGATGAAGTAGTGCTGAAATAAAAGTGGGTTGGATTTTTTTTTTTTTTGGTTAAAAAAAAAAGACCAGTTTTACATATTTTTCCACGATCACTTTATAAATCTGCTGCACATTAGAAATCAGACACACGTGTGTGTTTTTTCCAAGTACAGAAAGTTGAAGGTTTACATTTTAATAGCAAAGTGCCTATTTGTGAATGGCAGCAGTGTATATTACAGGCAGTGTGAGAGGGTTAAACAGGACAGCCTCGACTCTTTATAAACTTTTGCCCTCTGGATATGTACTCATTGGCTGCTGTACAAGACTCGAGCTGTATTACACGCCTTAACGATATGGTTCAACTGTCGGTCAGGCTTGGGGCTGGCGCTGGGCCAGACCGCAATCAATGGGACACAAACCTCCCCCTTTCAGATCATCACGAAGGCTCATATTATCTCCTTTTTGTCGTGCTGGTTAAATTTATGGAGCAGAACCCCGAAGCTGCATTCCTTGGCCTGGGCCGGCCCACGCGGGCCTCCCTTTGTTTGGTACTGTAAGGAGCGTGCTTTGGAGGATTGCGGGGTTGTTAGTTCAGGCACTGACTGTTTGCTCATGACTGAAATGAAAAGAGTTCAGGGGAAGGGCAAAAGGACAGCACAAGTGTAAAACCCCATCCCAGCAGGCCCTGGGCTCCCATCTACCGTTCCGGCCTGGGACTGAACACAAAACCTCCTGTTAATGACAAAGGGGAAAGTCTGTCTGGTACCAGGTAAACAGCCCGGCTGCACCTGAGCACCTCCAGCTCCTCTGCTTTCAGGCAAGCCTGTAATTGCTACATAAATTTGAACCTTGACTAAGCTGTCTTAAAACACTGCTTAAAAGTGGTATTAAAGCAATGCTCTATCTCTGTGTTTGAAAATATAACCTGTCAGTGCAAGCGGCCACACAGTTTAGTATTTCCACCGCTTTAAACACATGGAGTAACCTCAGAGAACCCAATACAAGAAATTCTAATAAGACACAAAATTACTGGACATACAGTACAGAGAGAAGATTTTTATTTTGTCTAAGATGGCCATTTCCTACATCTTTATATTTGGTCTGAAGATGAAAAAATCCACCTCTGGGTATGCTCAGACACTCTCTACTCAAAGCTTTATTCCTGTTGTAAATAAAGAGCACTTCTTGATCCCACTCCTGACACCATTCTTATTCCTAATCCAAAACACATCACTGGGAAAAAATTAGCTCCTATCCTAGCTGAAACCAGGGCAAGAACACAAACTAAGGATGTAAGAAACCTCTAATGTGATCTCAAGGCTAAAGCACCAGGAGCGAAGACAAACGGAAAGACTATTCCAAATCTGCACAACAGAAGGAAATACATGGAAAACCCCAAGGACTCTCAGTAGTTGTTCAGGAAATATAAGGTGCCTGTGGATTCATTCTTCAGCACACAAAATATCCATGCTTACCTTCATACCTTTCCCAAGAAACCCCAGACGTGCTGTACCAGCCTCACCCCTGGCACCAGCACAGCTGTGTCAGGCCAGCAGGTCACACAACCACTACACTGGGGAGCAGCTCCTGCCATTTGTGCCTTAGAAATAAGTACATAAACAAACCCTACACTCCTATTGCACTACACCAGTTTCATCTTTCCTATTTTTATGAAGTGAAAACCCTGGATGAAGGGCCAGAAGAGATGATGAAAACTCATGGGATGTGTATGAGATGTTTCTCAGTGCTGGGGACACAGTCTGACAGGCTGTCCTGTACATTCCAGCAGACACGGCTGGCTTGAATAAAGCCTTTGTTCCTTCCTGGTGGGCAGATGCTCCCAACTTATCCCACCTCGTTCTGAGCAGGCAGATTTGTGAATTAGAACTGCAAATACTTTATGGCCCAATCTTCGATGTCCTTTTAGTCGGTTCTGCTGATGGTCATGCATGAATATAATTTTTTTTCTTTTCCAAAGACTCTCCAATTCTATTCTAGGAGGCACCAATGCAGACTAATTAAATCTGCAGCTCTCTGGAATTGTTTCCAGCCAAGGCAAGTGTTACACAGAATACACCAAGACAGCAGTAACCTTCAGCAGAGATGCTAAAAATTACACTAATGCCAGAAAACAGGAAACATGCAAAACTGTAAGAACTGTTCCTTTTACTTTTCAGCCTTTGTGTCCTAAAGCTTTGGATGAAATAGAAGATAATTAGACAGAACATGCAGGCTCTAGAAATACAAGCATTTCCAGAAGACATAAAACTTTCTCCCTGTGTATCTGCATTCCTTTGAGTTAACAGCTAAATACTGTTAAGTGGACACACAGAATAAGAATTCCACTTTGTGAAGCAAATATTTCATGTCACACAAAGTTTAAGTAGTAGAATAAATCTGTGGTAAATCCAACAAAGGATTTATCTGCTCTTTTCAGAAGGAAGTTTATAATTGCTTCTATTTCTGATGGACTATGCCAGGCCAACATTACAGTGTCTTGGATTTAACTAAATTGGAAAACATTAGTCAGCTACTACAAATGTCTGTGTGCCCCAAGAAACTTTCCCATGGCCTCCAGAAGTGTTGCACTGGAAAGGGAACAAGTTCTGCACTCATAATGTCCATTTTCAGCCAGCTCTCCTTTCATACCTGACCAGACTAATACCACACAACACATTTCCCTCATTAACTCACACCTTTTCCAGACCAGTTTCTGCACACAGAAACATCAAGCTGCATCTGAACCCAGATTTCTGCACTGAGCCCAGCCCAGTTTAACAGGAGCTGGGTGTGGCTCACTGGATGCAGCACCTTTCACCAGGGATGGAAATGCACCTGCCCTTACTTTTAACATCATGGGACTAGTAAATATTTGGGGGTTGTGGAGGCCACCACAGTGGGAACTCTACATTCATTCATCCTTTTGAAATTATTTATTGATATTAATGAATGGACATCTAAAGAAAAAGACAATTTCACATTTTATGCTCAGGTAACTCCTTGGCATTGCTCATTTCAGTGTTTTCCATCTTCACTGTCTGTCCTCCCCTTGCAACACTCCCTTCCAGTGCCTCTGTCCCTTGACCAGAGTGTAAAGGCATCCAGGGTATCTTTGTGCCCTCAAATGTCAAGTTAAACACTAATGTTTGAGTGGGAAATCCTTCTTACTCACAGAATAGATGCTGGGATTTAGAATGACAGCCAGTCCCTCACAAAGGCTCCCTGTTTAATGCCAACAGACATGTCATCCCTGGAGAACACAGTGCCTGCACCATTTTCTTAAGCCAGGTTTTTGTTCAGTTTAATACATTCTGTCATGACAAAGCAAAAAGGCTTAAACACAAAAAGTTACACAACTCTCAACCAAAGGTTTAGCCCTCCTTGTTGGAATTTAAACCATCTACAGCTTCTTCCTTAAATGCAGGGTGCATAAAAGCCCAGAAGGATAATATGAGGCAGCTGAACAGCCTCAGCTACTTAAACCCTTGCATTTAAAAAAGCCTTTTTACAAACAGGTAAAGGGGTTGTTTTGGGGTTTTCTTGTCTCAGACCCTGCTACTCCAAGTCTAGCTCATAAGCCCCAGAGACTAATCAAGGTAACAAATGTAAATTGAAAGTCCTGTGTGATTAAACATTGCCTAATGCAAGCCCATAGTTGCTTATTTTTTCCAAAAACCTCTTATTACATAAAAATATTCCTATAGGCAGATGTGAAAGGAACCACATCTATATAATATTAATGTAGGAACGTTTTGCTTCTCTAGGTGCAAACACCACGGATTTTACTTCCATTCCTTCCAAATAGTTAAACTGAGTTAAGTTCAGAAAAGGGGACAATGACAACTGACTGCAAACAACTGAGCATTCTAAACATAAATGGTATTTAGTAGTACTGATCCCTAGGAACAGCCTCCTGGAAACATTATTCAGACATACAGAGGGTATTTGCAGTAATGAACAAAAATGTGTTAAAGAGTTTGGACACCAATCCCACTCAACCCTCTAAAAAGGAAAAGGAGATGTGTCAGTGAGTTTGGATTCTCCAAATTATCTGGACTTTTGCTGGGCACAAACAATGGACAATGTGTTGTTCTAGAAACTGTGACAACTTATACATGAGACTCTAGGGTTATTGACTCTAATAAAATATGATTAAGCAAACTCAACGTTTTAAAGCTTCATCTTGCTTTTACTGTATCCTGTGGGTTACAAAAGAAACCCAATGAAAACTAACTACATGCATCATTTCTTCAGTCATGCATAGCAAATCCTGCTTTATTGTGAAGAACAGAGCCTGCAGTCCCAAGAAATTGTCCTTCAGCTTTTTGTTCCAGGGGGGAGGGCAAAGGGAGAGATGCTCAGCCTGCCAATACTGGAGGAGGGCACACAAAAAAAGGGAAGAAAAGCTGCCCCCTCGATTTCATTCTCACACAGAGGTACTCAGGCTTGACTTCACTTTATTTCTAAAGTTATATCACTTTGAAAATTTTATTTCTTGAAATACTAAGTTTTATTAGCCACTGTATGAGTATGTTGAACTTCAGAAGTGCAGAAATGTGAGGTGGCATCACAGTCAGTTCTCCTGACTCTGGGCACTCCAGAAGAGTCACCACAAGCTCAGCTGCTTGAATTCCTTCCAGAGAGCTTTAAGGGGAAGTTGACTTTCCCCTTAGGAAGAGTGAACATGCAAAGCAATCTTGACAGATTCCACTCCCAGGCAAACACAATCAGTACTTGACTGACAAAAAGTGCTACTAGTTTATTGATGCACAGCAAGGGACTTCTGCAAAATAAAATCCGAGTAGAAACAAGAAAACCTAACACATTCTTACAAGAGAGCTGTAGAAAAGAGAACCAACTGGAAGCCAGAAGTGTTTAATGAAGAAAGATGCAGTCCTTGAATAGAAAAAGGAACTGAGAACCACTTTCTGTTCATTCTAAAGGGCAGGTTTACTTATTTGGAAATCATTTTAGGACTTAGATGGTGGATTATTGTCTCTTTCTAGTTAAGACACTAAATTATCTGAAGTGTGTTTTCAGAAAGAAATTTAGGTTTTGAGTTTAGATCAGCCACACTGAAGAGAAACAGGGCTGCCTTTGGGGAACTGCTCCTCCCACAAGGAAATCCACATTTACTTATACAACAAGCAAGAGCAGACACTTCAAGAACAATGCCAGGATCTCCAAATGAACTACAGAAAGCTACCAGTGATAAAATAAAACCTAACAGAAGAATACCAAGCAGGTGAGACTGGTCACAGAAAAAGAAGCATCTACTGAGGTGCTGCAAAATGTGTAGACACAAACAGGTTTGCTTAACTACAAGGATCTAGTGATGTAAAACTCTGTTTGGAGGACACATTACGAGGCATTTAAAACCCCAGTGAGGACACTGAAGTACTGAAGGACCTGAAGAGGTCAAAAATATGACAGGAAATTAAATGGGATTCAACCTACAACACTGCATTTCTGGGGAAAAGTAATCCAGAACGCAAACATGAAGTGACAGGGAGATAGCTGCAAAGCAGTAAAATCAAACAAAACATAAAAACTCTTGGTTTATGGGCATCAGTTTGCCACGGAATATGGCAGTAAAACCAACCAAGACAATTGTGGGTGGCTTGCAGAGCACAGCTTGTCCCAGTGCAGGGGGATGACAGGCCCCTCTTCACTTCACACAGATGGGAACCTGCAGGTGGGGGATTCCAAAGCACCTCCACAAAAGCAGGGGAACAATCTGGACATCAGCTAATGACAGAAGAATGTAAATCATAACATCCAGATGGACAGTGACAGCACGGGAGGTTGGGCTGGCAATGAGGAAAAGGCCACAGCTACAGCTGTGCAGCAGGGAGAGGAATGGACAAATCTGCTCAACAAAAACAGATTATCATGAAGACCTGTTATCCCACTGGGAAAATGAAGAAAGGATATGAAGGAAATCACATTGCTCAAGTAATTTATTGATTAGACTGATAAATACATTTTCTCTCTGGCTTCTAGGAAAATCTTAGACAGGGCTTACCAGGAGAGTAACAACATCCCCTTGACCAGAAGGGCCCATAAATGACTTGACATTATTGTAAAGACTTGAAAAGTCAGGTCTAGATCAAGTCTAAGGTCAGGACCAAGTCTGGGGCACACACAGAAGTGTAAAGGTTCAAGTAATTTTTATCTGTTAAACCTGAGAACCTTGTGGCAGTGTGTTGGCTGAGTTGGCCTCCATACAATTAGGAATGTATTTCCTACTTCTGCTCGGTGTCACTGGTACTCATGCTCTCAACCACACTGCTTTTGACCTCACAATACAAATCACAGCTAACAGAGAGATGGATGCAAAAAGGCAAAAAAAAATTTAAATTGTAATCATCTGCTTCTGACATTGCATCAAACTTTGCAACCTCACTGCACAACTCCAAGTGATGAGTAAAGGAACAACTATCACAGATTGCTGCTTTCCACATGAAGTACATTTAAAAGAATCAAATATTTACATAACAATTGTCTGTAACCATTAACGGCTTTCTAATTGTAAACTATTCTTTACTAATAGCAGTCTAGTTCATGGACAGAATTAATCAGAATTGGGGAAGTCACAGAGTTATCTACTTCTAATTTTCACATTGTGACTCAGAAAAGAACACAAACCTTTGCAGCAACAGTCCAAGAATAACCTTAAACTTGCACTGACCTGGCAGAAGCCTGAGAGAAAGCCATAAAGGCAGTTTCCTGCACTACTTCTTAGGTTAGACACACATCTAAATATAAATGTTCTTTACTTGTGCTGCACCAGGACGTAAAACACGTTTCTAGGCAAGAGCTCTCCAAGCATATCCAGAGACATAACAGCTTTCCTGTTTTGAACTGGGCTTTGAAACTTTTGGCAGTATATGAAAAATATGGAAATAATCAGAACTGTTGTATGTGACACTGGAGTACTTGGAACACATAAAACCCTCTCAATAAAGGTATCGAATCATAGGCATTTATAAATTAGATGTATGCTGCACTTTTATCAACTCCTTTTATGCACTCTTCTGCATTAAATTTAGAAGTAGTAGGGCATCTTTTGGATTAGATAATAAGTTCATAAGATTAGCCTTGATAAAGTCCAGCCTAAAGTCAGATTTAAAAAATTGTTTCTCACCCTTTAAACCAATCACCTTTGAAGCCACCCCCTTAAGGTCTAAAGCCATCACCTGTGCCTCAGCCGTGCTGGTCTGGCTCCATGTTCCCAACACATGATGTGTGCCAGCTGCAAGAGTTCCAACACAAATCAACACATTTGAAGACAAAAAAAGACTCATGTCCATGTATCCTGATCACAGCAACACGTGCTGCAGACTGTTCCATTCCATTCAAGAACTCTGCTGGAATTAGACTACGTCTTTTAGGAAAGCCAACAACCTCAATTAAAATTCTTCATCCGACTCGAATCTGATCCAATGGTTAAAGTAAAGCAGCTGAAATTCAGAGCTTTTTTTAAAATTCAACCATGTAATTAGAGAATTGCAAGGGGCCTATAATTTACAGTTACGTATCCTGCTATTTAAATTTGCTATTTAAATGCAACTGCAATTAACTAGCTGAGTCAGCTTTGCAGCAGCACCAGGAACATGCACAGGGTAAGGTCAAACAGCTCTTGTCACACTCATGAACTCAGTCTTCAGGTGTTCCAAACTACACTGGAGATCAGCTCCTGCCATGCATTTCCAGTCACATCCATCGGGGAAGGCTGCTCTTGTGTGCTGGGCTTGGAAGAGCCTGGAGGGCCCAGCATGCTCCAAGCAGAGCCAGCAGCTCAGGCTTGGAACATTGTTCTCCCCCGGTTCCAAACCACACATACTTGAGCAGTTACAAACACAGAGAGCGGGACACGGCAGCCCAGAAAACAGACAAACCCTTTGTCATGTGGGGCTTTTTAAACCCCCAAAAGAACAATTTGGCTCCTTCATTATGTAAGCACATAAAACACACACACCAAACAAAACATGAATGCGAGGTTGCTTACAGATGGAGGTGGCATTTTGGTCCCACCTTCCCCCCCTCACATTATCTACATATTCTCAAGTCCATTTGTTTAGCTAAAAAAGTTTTGATCGGACTTTTGTCAATAGGAGAACTGTAGTAACTGAAAAACCTGAGAAAGGTTGGGGCTTTTTCTCCATTTTTCTTTTCTTTCCTCTTGTAAAAGGTTGTTGACAGTCTGTGTGTAGACACTAACATCATTTCACAGTGCTCATCTTGTGACAACAAGATTTCAAAATCTAGTGGAAGCAAAAACATGGTTCAGCTCATCTGTCTTAACCTCTTCTCTTAACTGACAGTTAACTAGGCAAAAAGAAATATCTCCCAAAGGAAACACAAGCCCAAGATCAGGCTGGCTGGAGATCTTCTTGCCCTCTCCAGCTGCTATCCAGTTTGGTAACTGCTGATAACACCTACTGTTGTACAGGCTGTATCTCACAGAAGCATGTCAAAACATGAATTTTAGGAATATGTGTTTCTTGAAACAAATTACAATAGACACACAGCTCAACCAGAAATCCAGCTAACAGCACAGACAGGTGTGCTTCTCCCCACCTTTACATAAATCAGTCAACCTGATTAGTCACAAGATAAGGATATGCACAAGCAAAACACCGAATTCTCTCAGGGATGCACTTAAGAGTTCTCAGTTAATTTTGTGCATGCAAATATACTTACTAAATTTCAACCCTCGACCTCTTGGCTTTACAAATCAGGGTAAGTCTCACATATGTAAGACACACACGTACAAACTTCCACTTTGAGAACAAAGCCCACCTAGGGTCATTCTTCAGGCTTCCTGCACCTCACTTACACTTCATCAAACTTATTGTTTACTGAAACCCTGATTTAGACCCTTCAGAATTCCAAGAGTGGCATAATAAAACACAGGAAATGGAAAAGCCAAATGGGAAGACAAAACAAGCAGGAAATCCAACATTTTTCAAACATTTTTCTCCAAGCTTTCTGACAACAAAATTTAGGGTTTTCTTTCACTTCTTCAGCACACAAGGTCTCATGTACATACAAGAGGATTTCTTGGCATCGTAATGCAAAGCAAACTCTTGGCCACAAAGAGCACAAAGACTCTTCTCTCGGAGCAGCCCTTTCAGATCTTGGTCCTTTCCCTCTGCCACACTCAGAGTCAGTACTAATGAACACTTATTTATTTTAAGCAAAACCATTGTTACTCTATGAGCCCACATTACACCAGTGACTGACCACAGGAAGAAGCCAAAGCACCTGTCCTGATGTGCTTACACCTCACAGGCACAGGAGGATGGGCACATGCACATCAGGGCACACAGCCACCCCCTATCATAACTGTGAACTTTGCACAAAATAAAAATTAAAACATAGTGGCACTATATTGATGACAGAACTCTTCAAACTTTCCAAGAGTTGTTTTTCTACAGCAAAATGGAAGCTGGAGGTTGAGCAGGGAGAACTCCTTCATTTCAACTCCCTGTGTGGATTCAGTGGTAGAAGTTCAGTCTTATAGACTAAAGTTTATAGAAGTTTAGTCTTAAAGTCTACATACAGCCTTTCTAAAAATTTTTGCTTTATCTAATGGTGTAGGTTAATAACTCCTATTTTATGTTGCAGCTTTTCCAGGCAAATTTCACTCCTGTTAGAGTATCAACAAATGCCATCTATTAAACAAAAATGGAATGAAATGGGCTGATAACAGCTCATGTTAACTTTGATTATTGTTGCTTTGCCTGAGGAAAGCTAATCAGTTCAGAAGTTGCAGGAGGCATTAATACACAGTTTCACAGTATTATTGATCAGAAATACCAAGTGGTGGCTGACCTGGGGCCGCTCAGGGTCGCTGTGTCCCTCACTGCCTGCGCGGTCTCCGAGGCGAAATCCAGCGCTCCCGCCACGGGTTTGGTGACTGTGCCCACCAGCCCCTTCCCCAGGCCAGAGATGAAACCACTGACCCCTCCTTCTGTTTTCACTCCTTCCACTGTCGACGTTATGACACTTGTCAATCCTCCAATGATACCTGGCAAAGACAAGAGTAGCAGAGGAGTCCAAAATTATTGGCTCTAGATCTTACAGAACCTCATCCACCTGATGCTCTCTGCCTACACGGTTCATTGTGCATTTAATTTAATACACAAACTTTCAAACTCAATTACATTAACCAGTAACTTTATACTTTGTATATGCAGTATACATATGCATATGTACAGACCACACTATTCCACAAAAAAAGATTTAATTCATCATTAAATATGTGTATTTAAAAGTATTTCTATACTGGTTCATTTCCAGCTGCACTTACACCAGGAGTCCTCATCTATTGCCCAGGTTAAGTGGTTACTTAGGATGTGAAAAAATTCAATCACCACAAAAGCTGGTACAATTTGAGACAGAAAACTATTAACAGAGTGCACTTCTCCACTGGACAAAGTCAATTATTTCAAACTGGCACTTTAACTATCTTTAACATCAGTTTAAGTGACTTTACCTGTGATGCTGCTGACAGACATTTTTGTGCACATTTCCCTTCCTGAGAACCTCAATGCTTTGAGAAATCAACCTACTGAGATTTCAAAAGACTTGGAATGGTTCACATTGTCTGTGAACACACTTTGGAGACTTGACATCTCCATGATTAAAATATCAGTTTCTAGCCCGGCTCAAGCACTCACCTGCCCAGCTTCCAGAGCCAAGGGCTCCTCTGAGATCTGTAACTCATGTACAGACCAGGCAGATCTAAACTGCCAAACTCAAGAAGCACAAAGTATTTAAATCTCTCCTCTTGAGTAACTATAGTTTATGATTAAATCCTGTCTGTTGAAATGTAGTAATTAGCAGTTCCTTTATTTTTGCAAAAAACTGAATGGGAAGCATTTAAAAATGCCACAGACTTAGGACTAGAACAGTCACACTAATTACTGGATAATACAACACAGTGAAGTGCTTTTATAATGGACTTTTCAGCAAAGATTCACATATTTTGGATTTCCTGTGTTTCTACCAATTTCTGTCAGACTGTTCAGCACACTGGTGTGAGAGGAACCTTTCATGATTCATTTCACACCTACAGTGTAGTGTCTCAGTATGACCAAAGCAAAAAGACTTCTTAGCATAGAAAAGATCCTCTTTTAGTGAAAGCCAAATCAGCTTTGCACAGCCTGCAACAGTTACATTGTGAGAATAACATTTAAACAAACTGAGCCAAGATGATGCAAAATATAAATATTTGATTTAAACTTGGCTTGTATTGATTTAACCTTCTTCAACAGATAAATCATGAACTAAATCGATGTGAAGTTCTGGCCAAATTAAAACTAGTCCACTACCCTTTAGACAAATAAATGTCTCTAGTTCTTAGTACACTGAAAAAACCCCACAAAATAACCCAACTGGTGAAATGTAACTTTAAACTGATTCACAGATTCTAATGAAATTCAGGTTTCTGGAACTAAAAGCAAACATAAGAAAGCTACAACCCAGCCATTCTAATTTTTTTTTTTTAATGTCTGGCCCTCAAAAAAAAACCTGTTTGTGTGGGTATTTTATGCCTGTACAAAGAAATTGATGTTTTGGATGAACTTTGTCATTTTCATTTTAATTTGCAAGAGAAGCTTTTACTTCCAGTTACATGTGAAAACCCCTGATTATTAAACGTAGTTTCTGTTGACCTGAAAACCAACAATGCCCCCATCCTGACCTGTCAGCACTGAAATTCAAGCTAAAGCCTCTGATAGCTCCACTGCCCAGACTTCTAGGAAACACCCAGCAGTAACACCCAGCAGTTATCTGCAATCTGATCCCTTCTAGGAGAGGTATGATTTAATATTACAGCGAAGGGTTACCATGTGCAAGTCCATGGATTCCAGCTACAAGGTGCTCTCCACTGGTTGCAGCGTGATACCGGATGTATTCCCGCTCTGTCTGATGTCTGTTATCCATGGTCTTTCCCAAACCGTCCGACAAAGTCCCGGCAAACTGCAAGAGAAGACTTTTCTGTTATTGAAAGAACAAAAGATGTTTCTTCTAAGTAGATTCACTGCAGAAAATTCCTAGCTCCTACTTGTGAAATGCACATTTATACAACTCATTTTGATACATAACAGAATCTGCCAGAGCCTTTTGCTATGGAGAAAGCTCAGAACTACATCAACACATGCAGCTGGAATCCTGAGGTGACAAGGAGGTGCCCCAACTACTGTGGCCACGCCAAAACAAACCAAGTCTGTAAAAGATGTACCAAAAGTAATGCCCATGACCCAACAGCAACCCCTCAAACTCTAAAAGGAATGTTATTTAGATATAAAGCTTTTCCTCTGCAAATATATACGCAAAGCTTCAAGGCAAATATGCCTGTCATGAAATAACAGTATTTTTAAGAGCTACTTAAACTCTTTTCAGTAACTCAGGGTAGAAGTGGCTGTGTTGTAGAAGGAGTGGGAGCCAGGCCACACTCACCGCACAATGTGGGGAGATCCCTGACAGGATTCCCCGCTGTGCTGGGGGTGTTATCCTGGTTTACAGGACAGGTGTCTGCCAAGTAAGGCAGGAACCCCCCTTGGAATAGAGAATGTGACCCCCTTCCCTCCGTATTATTACAATTTCAAAATAATAGGACTGTCAGGAAAAGATATGGGATTTTGCTAGTATAAATATGTATAGCAAGACAAACAAACAACAGCAATGGTAACAACAGCAAACAAAACCACAGACCCAGTCCCAGCCCTCTCTGGGCCGCGGGCACCTTCCCCTTGGGTGCAGTTCTGGGCACAGCCAGCAGGGGCGCTGGTGGCTCCCGGCCGGGCAGGGCAGTGCGGTGATTCCCCCGCGCCTGCAGGGGGCGCTGCGGCGCGGGCTCGGCCGCCTCTCCTCACGGTAATGGCGGGGGAGAGAGAAAAGGAGCTCCCGCTGCAAACTCATGGGGGCAGCTGGTCCCAGTGCCCCTCTGGATGGCAAAATGGACTGCAGCAGGAACCTCGGAGCAGCAGGCTGGAAGGGCAGGGGTGGGCACACCGGAGGTGGCAAACACAGTGTAGCAGAAACTCTGTGGCAGGCACTGTGGAGGTCAGGTGGACAGGGGATGTGGAGTTGAAGTATAGCAAGAACCCCAAAGCAGTGACAGAAAATCAGCAGTGGCAGCTGGGCTCCCGCAAACAGCTGGGAGACACTCCCTCAGAGGGGCTCGGGGTCCCAGGTTTGTCCCCTGAGGCACCTGAGCAGATGGTGAGGGCCCTTTCTGGTGAGCTCGGGTGTTGATGAGGTCCCAGTTCAATGGCCACTCTTACGAGCAAAGCCTCACTCACGGTAGGAGAAGCAGTAAAAGACAGAACCAACTCCATGGTGGTGGTGAATTCTCCCCTCAGCAACCACAGCCCGGCCATCTCCCCTCTGATCAGAGAGCGAGCGAGGAGCTGAGCCCAGTACCTCACCCCCTGGCCAAAATCTCATGGTACCTCTGCCCTTCCCCAGAGAAAGCCCCCTCAGCTAAGAGGGTAGCCAACTGCACCCTTCTCACTCTCCTCATCCAGCACATCTTCTGTCTCTTTTAAGTCATTATCATCTCTTAGGCAACAAGTGGGAGAGAATTCTCTGAGAGAAAGAAAAAAAAAGAAAAAATCCTAACCTCCAGCAAGTCTCCACAGGTATGAAACCAAAAGCTCAGGGGGAACCCTAAGTGTGTGTGGAGCATTTTGACTTCTTACACTTTACCTTGAAATATAGGGAGGATGGGAGACATGCTCAGGAACATTACATCCAAACAGGATTTGTTCTGAGAACTGTGACCATTGCTGTGTGCAAGTCAGTGAAAAGGCACCAAATAAAAATGATCTGTTGTGATCTGCTGACCTTTAGTCTGATGTAATCAGACAGAAACCAGACGCTTGGTAGAAGGAGGGAGGCAAGAAAAGGAGACAGAAAACCTGAAACCTTGCCTTGTATTGAGGATATTATTAGAGAAAAGGGCTCCCAGATGGAATTTTCCTGGAATACTCTCCAAAAACTATCTGGTTTTTGATTATGTGTAGTTGGACACCTCCTGTACCACTCTCAACTACTATCAGCATTCGTACTTCCTTTCAAGAAATGAACCAACTTCATCCTCTCCACCCTTGTGGAAGGAAAGATCATTTAAAGCTTTGTTGTGTCTTCGACCGGGGCTGGGGAATGCAGCAGGTGCCACAGGAATGCCAAAGACACTCAGGGTGCTGAAGTCCCCCGTGTCCTGCATGCCCACAGCTCTTCCAGAACAAGGACTTCATTGTGTAAGGACCAGCCTATGTCTCCATGGACCATCTCCTCTGCAGCCACAGCAGCTACAGGAAAACCCCTCCATGGCTCAGGTGTGCACCAGAGGACAACTGAGACCTGGTATGAAACCCTGATACACTGAAGATTAAAAAAGAACTGCACAAAGAGTTCATTTCTGGGCCCTGTGCCACAATGAAGTTCCCCTCCTTTTGCTGCCATTTCTTCCAAGGCTGTGTTTCTTTTTCACTAATGACACAATGTCCCGGTTTGAAACACTCCTTTTCAGCTTAAAGACAAACCAGTCCAGTGGCTCCAATTATCTAAACAAGTAGATTTTAACAACAAGGATGAAAATGAAATCCCATGACCTTTCTTGTGACTTAATCATATGGAGACTAAACAGAACATAGTGATCATGGACTGACCCTGTTGTGAACTTAATGTAGATGTTATTTAAAAAAAAAATTAGCCTAGAAACACAAACCGACCTGAAGCTATCTATGAACTGCATTTAACGTTAGGGTTTTTTCTGGAAAAATACTTTGCTTACAAGAATTAGTTGCTATAAAAAATTGAAAGGCTCAACAGGTTTTCAAAATTCAAACCTCATTACAGAATCTCTCAAGACCTGAAAATGATTTTTCAAGACCACATTTTTGAAGTTGTAGTAGTGCATGACTGGACAATCAGCCAGAAGGAATAAACCAATTTATTGATGAGAATTGGTAATCTCTCTTTACAGCTTTCCCCCCCCTCCACTGCACTCACACTTTCCAGCTCCAATACCCCAGCTCTTCCTGCAAATACAATCCAGTCTTTCCTCAAATATCCCTTCTGTGGCATAGAATCTGACACCTAATTGTCAATAGCAATCCTGTTTGTGTGTAGACAGAATTTTAATGCAATAGTGTATTTTTCTTAGTAAAGAGGAAAAAGAAAAAATCCCACGCACATAGTTTAAAAGTCAAACTCCATTAGCTGTAAACCCAACATTAAACAGGGACATTTTTGTTTGTGTTATTTTGAAAATAGCACTGAATTACAGCTGTAAGCAAAACAATTTAAAGATTTTCATGTACCAAACGTACCATGAAATGTTTCCATTTTGCCCTGATTCAGGTGACAAAATCCAAACTCAGCACACGTTAGTAATTCAACATGAACTTCATGTTGAATTACTTTTTGAAGCGGCTCCTCCTCCCCCCTCCCCTGGGACTGTTTGTTTCCTGGCCTCATTTCATAAAGACTGAAGCCAAACTTTTGTCACCATCTGCACCATTTGTAACCAAACCAAGAGGTTTCCTCAGTGAGCACAGTGAGTGGGTCCCTCCTGAGTCATTTCCAGCTGGGACCAGCCCCTTCCTGCTCTGCAGTGCAGAGTTTGCCAATTAGAGGTGAAATGCCAGGGAAGATAAAACAAGCGGATGTTCCACAGGCATTAGCAAGTGATGGGAAGGGCTGCTGGGCAAGGGGGCAGCTCACCCTTTTTGTGTGAGGTTTAGACTCGTATTTGAATAAAGATTCAGACTGTGGTGTCAGAGTTACCTTGATTCCTGATCTGAACCACACCTACATCCATTCTTATCACTCAGGTACCTGCTGGGGATCACAACATGACACTTCTTTTTAACTTTTCTGTGCACCTCAGAAATACTTAGCCCGAAATGGTTTGTGAAGTCTGTTTCAGTTAATAGGATTTTATCTACCTATACAATAAGGAAATTAAAGATTTCTAACATAAAAAACCCCACAACTAACCAAACCCCTGCACAACACCTCCTTCCCAGTCTATGTTATAATCACTGTACTGAGAACAAGTTCCTCAGCCATTACCTCAGGATCAGAAACCTAAGCAAGCATTAGAAATTTAAGCAGTTTAAGTCCAGCTTAAACTCTGAAGGGAGATTTGAACAAGCTGAAGCACAAAAGCAGACTTGCCTTTCCCCCCCATGTGTCTTGCTTTTAGATACCTCCTTTGGGAAGTGCAATATCAGCTGCTGAGGTTGAGGTTTTAAGGCTCATGAAAGAGCAGAGATGGTGCCTTATTGAGCTGTTAACCCGGTCACACAGCAAATAGGCTCCAGATAAACAAAGGTGACACCAAAAGTTCGACCCACCCTTGTCTTCCTCAGCTTTTGTTAATAAGGTGTGACCTGGTAACTTCAAAGCCTACCCAAGACCATGTAAATGCCAACATAACTAAACAGGCTGTGGAACAAACATGAAACTAATCAAGGGACTTGTAAAAACCAGCTCCCTCTTCTCTACCCTAATTTTCATAATGAGTTCTTTGTCTACTTGCTGATGAAAAAAATAAATTACTCACTTGGTCTTTTATCTCTGCATTTTTCCCATTTCAGAGATCCTTTGCCTTGAAACAGAACTGCCAACACAATACATTAGTTTCAGCTAAGGAAATTTACCTGCTTCCAGACCAGAAAGCTCCAAGAGTTTCTGGATGAAGCCAGTCTGCACAAGGCACACGTAGAAGTGGGTATTTTACTTGTCAACTTGGCCTCTCCAAACAGAGGGGAATGGAAGCCTTCCAGACTACTGATTAAAAGCTCTATCATTTCATGTACTTAAAGTATTACAACTTATCATCAGTACATATTGTTTAATGCTTTGCCTTATCCATTTTGCCTGGACAGAAGGAGAACCCCTTCTAAAAGCCTCAGGCAGCTGAGCATTCATCCACCTTCATTCACAAGACACCCTCTGCCCCCTCTCACCCTTTTTGGTCCCAAAGCAGATGGGGTTCTTCCTGCATTCTCCTTCTACAGAGGAACACTGATCTCTTCTTCCAGGTCTACACTCTAAACACTTGGATCCTTGGTTTTCATCCCATACCAGTTCATGTATGATATGAACCTGGTAACTTCTGATACTGACTGCAAGCAGAAATCATACCTCACTGCACTTCAGCCTACCTGCTGTAACATAAACGCATCCTCCCGAGGAGGGTGAAATAGGACATTTTCCTCCAAATCCCAGGACATTATGCTAGTGTGCACACTATCTCTGGATGAGCATGTTAACCACTCTCACCCCTTCACAATCACTGAAGGTGTTACTGCATTTCTGCAAGCCCAGGGCATGCTGGGCTCAGCCTCCTCTTCTGCAGACTCAAGTAAATCAATGATTTGTCATTTCTTGGTTTACATTTACACAGTGCCAACAATCAATGCTAACTATTCACCAAGATCTGCAAAAGCAGATGAAATACTATCTGTACAAGAAACTGATCTGTCCATGTTTTGGGTTAATTTGGTCTTTTGTTTTTCTTTTTAAAGGCACAATAATTAAGGAAGTTTTACCACAAAAACCTTTTACCACTGACTACATATCCCTTGCTGTTTCAAGCAATAGAAGAAAAACAAAAACACCCATATACAGTGTTTGTGAACCAAAGCTGGTGCCAAACAACTAAGGCTTATGGGGCACAGAAAGAATTCAAAGCAAATGAAAACTCGACTTCGGACTGCTTGTTCCTTCTAAGCCAGATGCATGAAGCACACAGCATGGAAATAAGGTTTAAGTAATCTTTTAAAGTCTTTTTAAGCTCTTGGCACTGCCTGGTTCTCTAAGGACATCCCAAAAGGATAAATACACAATTATGAGTGGAGTCCAAACATTCCATTGTAATTCTAGCATCAGAGAATGGTACATCTACAAATATTATTGACTGAGCAAAGCAGAACATTCCAAGACGGAATGTTAAGGGAGAAAGTGATGAAATTAAATACAGATCACTTAAAACTTCTGTGCAAACCTCACAATGAACTGTGTTTAAATCAGAAATCACAGGATTTATTTGGTTCTCTTCTTTGCTTTGCAGAACTAATTTAGAAATTAGTTCAATCCTTTGTGGTCATTTGGATTGTAGCAACATCATTAAAAGTCACCTTTATTTCCTACAACTCTACAACCTGTTAAAGGTATTTTAGAGGAAGCCAATTTTTATGCTGATGTCTGTCAGTAAATGACAACAGTTACAAACTAAGCATTTGCCTATGGATGCAAAAAATCCTCACTGTGTACACGTTTCAGGCTAAGGACACATATATATATACATACTGTTAGGATTTGTGGTTAAAAGAGGTCATCCTCAAATTTTATTGCTATTCTTTGGAAAACACAAACATCAAAAAGCCTTGCTGGATTCTTGGATATACACAAGGATGGGGTGCAGTGGGACAGACAAAGTTGTCCAGTAAATTCTGCAGCCCCACTTTTACCACAATGTCTCAGGATTGATATGCAATATATTTCTGTGACTTACCATAAAAATAACTTTTAGAGCAGCTTCGTTGCTCCTCAGTACACACATTGCTATGGAGTGGAAGCAGTATATATTTAATTTTACAAACTGGCCATCAGTAGGCACAGACAACAAACACAGCTTCCTCCCTTCCTATCACTGAGGTCAATAGTGTGTTTTACTGGGACTAAAATGTGAAATACTTTTATTTGAAAACCTAACAGGTGTTTGTTTGTCAGGTTTCAAAGGGGCCTACTGGTCTGAAACTGTTCCCCAAAATACTTTTGCCATGTCTTTGGTCAGTTTCTTAAGAATTATTTAGGGCATTTTAGGAGGCAAGACTGTGAATTCAGTTAAATGTATATGCTCTAGACTTTTACACTTTCCTTTACACATCAAGACAGACCAAGTCAACTTTTCGATCCAGTCCTAACCAGAAAGGACAGCTCAGGCTGAGCCCCCAAGGCATTTATAACCCAGCCAAGCTGTGCACAGAGAAACGAGTCCTGGCACTCTGAACAGCACTGACACAATCTTAATTTAGAAAATACTAAATCAGCAAAAAGCGATAATCAGCTTCTCATTTTCAGAGCAACATAAACTTTGACCCTCTCCAAATTACTGACAACCACGAGGAGCCGACGGCTTTTCCCACTAAACAAACGTGTTCCTTGAGATTCCCTGCAGCATTCCCCACCCCTATTTATGTCATACGCCCAAAGTAAAGGAGCTTTAATTAGCTCACATCCCATCGTTAACTGAGCTTCCTAATGCATCCTGACAAGGGCTGCTGGCGGCCGCGGGAACCCCTGATGGGCCGGCTGCGAGGAGCCTGATTAGCCGGGTATCCCAGGGGAGCCCCGCTGTTCCCACCCCGCCAGGCCCCGGCAGCGGGGTCGCTTCCCTGCGGGACCTCCTGGAAAGCCGCAGCAGCAGGTGCCCGCTGGCAATAGTTTTGTGTTACAGGGCTGAATGAGTGATCCCTGCAGGAACCGCCGGCTGTTTTCACAGACACAGAAGGCAGTCAAAAGTCCACAGCATGAACTTGGAATGACCCCAATCGCGGAGTCACTGGCGGGTTCATCTGGAGGACAACTGTGCTTTATTAAACAACTAATACTCTTAACAGATAATTCCCCTCCCCCCAGCCTTAACTCTTACCAAGCCTGAAGGTTTTCGTGTTTGTTTATTTTTTGGGAATGGAATTATCTGCCCTCCTTTACCCCCCCGGTCCTTAAACCCCTCAATAAACTGAAAAACAGAGGAAAAGCCAGAAGAGATCCAGTACCTTGAGTTAATAGGTAACAACAAAATATTCAGAGGCCACATTAGGTTTGGTTTTAACATCATCTTTACCAGCTCTCTTGATTTTGATTTCCAAAAGCATTTCCATCTGCACTAACTGCAGCACTTAGGCTCCTTCCAGACAATTTCTTTTTCTGCCATGACCATCTGTGACCACGCTTGGGATCTGAAAGAACCTCCTGTTTAAAAACCAAGGAAAATCCATGCAAGCATCTTAACTGGACCTGCCATCGTGTGTGTGTGTGAATAGTGAACAACTCTGAGCTCTTTGGATCTCCTGGTACAGAAGAGCTGTTTGGCCTTCTCCCCTGGACACTGAAATACTATTTTCACTCCTCAGGGATACACAGTAAAAGAAATTCAAGTTAATTCTATACTACTTAACATTTTCTACTCAACTCTACAACTTTAAATACACAGTAGGAAGGTGCACTCAGCCATTTATCAAGACTGAAATTATGAATTTCAAACCCACACCCCATTTTTTCTCCTTCAGATGCTAATGGTGATATATGGGATAGAAATGCCTGTCTGCCTGACATGTAGCTGCTCCAAAACTGCAGGCTAAAACTGAATTTCATTTCATCTATGATAAATGCTTATTTCCAGTGTCACAGCTTATGACTTGGCAACTCTTTGCATATCTCATTTTAAATTCTCCTTTGCTCACTGAATTCTCCAATGAGTCAGCAAAACAGGAACAGTGCATTTTATTTTACAGGAAAATCAGCTGGCAAACCCTTCGAAATGAAGCTCTAAAGCAGGTGTAAAACTTGAAGCTCTCTAATATCTCTTTTTTTCCATTGTCAAATGGTCACCTGTACACTCCTCTATCCAGCTGTGCACCTCCATGTGTGCAGTTGCTGTATTGTTACAGGACTCTCACTGTCAACTGAGTAATTTCTCCTGGGTAAGGCTCATTCAAAGCTGCCACCAATGTGCCAGTTTGCTTTTGAATGGGGTACATTTAGGACATTAAGTCCACGTTAAAACAGTTCTTCCCACAGAATCTATCACCATTTCTGTTCAATCTACCCATACCCAACTCTTCACATAAAAATATGCTGGAGTAAAGTGTGTTCACTCTGGGAAACAAACTTTGTAAAAGAAAGGCTGAATTTAAACCAAATTAAGAAGAAAACTTTTAACCTCGATGCTGTGGCCACACACATTTTATCCCATGGTACAAATGAAAACCAGGATGAACAAAATATAACTTCAAACTTCTCAAAGATGATCCTTTATCCCAAAACCTCTTTCAAAGATACTAATTAGAGATACCAGATGTTCTGCACATTAAAACTGACACTTTCCATGGCTTTTGATTGCCACTAATTGGTCATAAAACTTGCTGTCCTTTCAAACTGGCAGGAAATGGGGAAATGGCCTCATCTGTAATGTTCCTCCAGTACTCAACATTTCTGCCTGGGAATTTCAATTGCTTTCCACCTCATAATCTGCACATTTTGAGACAGATTCTCACTGCTCATGCAAACCTACATGAGCTGCTTATGTATGGATGAAATGCAAGTTAAACAGAAGATGATCTGCAGTGGTACCTGGGCAGGCTGCAGGAGCCTCTATGCTACACTGGGAAAGATAAAGATTACACTGAAGAAAACACAAAAAAAGCTTGACCCAAACTGTATAAATCACTTTTGGAATAGAAAAAAATATGGTAAACGTTGCTAAATCCCACTACTTCAATACCTCAGCTACCCTTTTTAAGGGATGACCACCAGCTTTCCTGAAGGAAAACCCTAATTTCAGTCTGTAAGGTTCCCCACAAAGATGTGTATTCCAGCCTTGCTCACCTTTATCCAGTAAGGCTGACAGTAAACACACACATTCTGCTCTTAGGAGTTAAGGAGAAGAGCCAGGAGTCAAACATCATGAAAATATAGAGTGGTAGGACACTCAGCAAACTCAGAACCCAAACACCATCATTACTTTTCTATAGCATCACTTGATGATTTATTCAAGACTCTTTTGAGGAAAACACCACCATGTATTTCTTTCTCAGGCTTCCTCTATAAAGGCTTATGCTAGAAGTTCCCTGACACCAAGATATGATTTTATTTTCAGCTACTTCCTTGGGATTTTGAGCTAATGTTGCTAGAGCTGAACTAGAGTTACTTCAAAGATGGGAGAATGGCAGTTGCTCTTGCTTCTGAATGGTATCAAAGAGAAGTGGTTGGTTAAGTGAACTAAGAAACTTTAAACAAAAGGGAACCATCAGCTTTGATTATTTTAGAAACCTTTCTGTCTGTTTTTGGGTAGAGCCTGCTCAAAATGTACCTTCCTTCTGTCCTCTGCTACAGCCACTTCTCATTGTATTTACTGCCAACTTTGTTAAAATTAATATTCATGCAAGTCAAACAGTTGTTCAAGATTTGTTTTTAGATAATCCCTTTATTACTTCCTCTTCATTTTCCATTCAGTTATCTTTATCTTCCCATCACTGCCAACCACTTGAGATTCTGCTTTGATTTATCTCACTAGGAGGGTTAAAACTCCCATTTCCCTTCGTGTTGCTTTCATACTCCTCTTCTACAAATGCCTCCATGCCAAACACCCACCTGGAGCATCCTTACTAGTCTTGAAGTTTTCTTACCTGATTCTAGCACCTCACCTCTTTTCCTGTCTCTGTTAAGCACCTCTGCCATCAGTCTGAACTCAGCTGAAATAAATAGATGGAGTGAAAGTCCAGGGCAGAAAGGTTCATCAGCCATAAAAGAAAACAGACACTCAAATGCAATTTGGTGCAACTCCCCTCTAGGGGAGTTTTGGCACCTCAGGTGCCTGCTTCTGGAAGGAAGTCTGTCTCCCAGAACCCTGGTGCTCCCAAAAATCTAACAGGGAAATGAAGCTGTGACTTGATGGTTTATCTTTCCTTAAGAAGCCTAATTAAAATGGAAACTTCTAAGTTCAATATGAAAATTAGGCTCTTCCATGAAGTTCACTGAATTCTTTTTCTCAAGAGGAAGGGAGGTACACACCAATTATTTCCATCCTATATTCTAACCTCAGAGTCATAACAGCTACACTACTATGTGCTCATAATTCCTAAAAGATGAGAGAATTCATGGTAGAGGTAGAAAAAAGTCAGATACATTAAATACAGTATTGACAAGTTGTGAATCTTTTCAATCCTTTACCACCAGGAATTTCACTATATCAGCACAACACCTATTTCCCAGTAATAGATACAACCATTACTTATCCATTTGGAGAACACAAGCTACAGAACAGTTTTGTTCAGCTACTATATTCAGTGTTCAATATTCATTTCTAATTGAAACACATCTGAAACAGGAACAATTTAGGATTTAGTTCTATCATGCCTAACGGGGGAATAAGAAAAGTGTGGATGCCAAGAATGTGAGACATTTCTACGCATATGGCAACTATAGAAGGCTCCATTCAGAGGGAATGAAATTCCCTCTGGTGTCTATATTTAGGATCAAAGAACTTTTTAAAATACAGAACTTGGAATCTCCAAGGGATAAAAAATACAAAACTGTCTGTAGTGAACTTTATTTAACCTAAGGTTTTGTGCCAATTTAAATACACTGCAGCTCTCCACTTGAAAGAAGGCATTACCCACTGCGTGCTCTGAAATGCATGGAAAAGCCATTACAGGGATAATCAGCACAACTATAAAATAGAAAAGCAATAAAATGACAAAACCAGATACAACTCCTATAGCTTACTTCTCGATTCAGTTGAGCAGTGTTACTTTTAAAGCCATGATTACAGTGTTACTCTTTGTTTATCTATCTACTCACACCTTAATAGCTAACTCATCTTAAAATCTAGGATAGATTTTTATTTTAGACACCTCATAAGTCAGGTAGTCAAACAACCAAAATGGAGATTTTTCCCAGCCCTCAGTGCCTGTGCAGGACACAGGCTCCTCTAGTTTTGGCTGCTTTAGTTACCAGATCCACAGAATAAGCTGCAAAGACAAGAGCCCTCTGTGGCACAGCTGAATCAGGTGAAAATTTATGCAGTGAAAATATACTTAAAAATACCTTCCCAGAGCACCAACAGCAAGATGAAAATGACCTTTTGTTTCAGTTTTGTTTCTCTTGACTAACTCAAACTGTTTTTTCTCTCCACATAAATTTCTTAACCAATACTTTACATATCCTAGACACACTCATAAGGCACACACAAGGTAGAACAGAAAGTAAAAGACAAATTTCTGTGTTGTATCACAAACATAATACATCCCAACCTGTACTAGAAATGCCAATTTTTTTATCATATGGACATTCCTGGCTTAGTGTTTGAGCAGATTTAAATGCCTAAAAGCAGTGCATAAGGAAGAATTCAACCTGACTATTTGAGCCTTTTTTACCATTGCCTTCTATGCAGCAGAATTAAGATTCAGCCTTTGGAAGGAGGATTCAAGGAACTCCACAATGACTTACTACTAAGTCTTCTTAAATTATGGATTTCTCTCTTTTTTCCAAAAGGAGAAATACATAAACCATATAAAAAGCTTTGAAAAGGGAAGTGTGTGAGACTTGCATCACAGAGACATTTCTGATATATCAAGGAGAAAGAAAAAAATACCTGGGAAGACAAATAAATAGTACATGGGATGATTTTCAAAGGTATAAACGGGAAGCAGGCACTCAGCTCCTGCTGAATTTTGAAAGGAGCTCAGCATTCAAATGCCCTTCTGCCTTTGAAAATCTTCCTTCACAAACCCCTTGGTTACAAATGACTCCAAAGTTCAAAGAATGACCTTGCCCTTGTGGGAAACAGAGGAAGGCTCGTGCCTTTTAAAGGAAGATTTATGAGACTGTTGCTGCAGATGTGACTGCGATGAGGAAACAACACTTTATAGAAAGGAAACTCTAAAGAAACATACTCTATTGGGTGGAGTGGATGGGTCACCAGAGACTACAACCACGATGACAAAGCATGGACAAAAGTGCTCATTTGCAGACAGATACAGCTGCCTTCCAGCAGCTCAGCAAGTCCTCTACCAGACTGCTTGTATTTGCAGTGCTGAGAACCACCTACCAGGAGATTAAGGCAGGAATATCAACATAGTATTTTGTTTGAATTTCTTGAAATTGTGCAAAATAGGCTAATGATGCAAACATAATTATGACAGAGAATGTCATAATTATGTCATCTTTCCTCATGGCTCAGCTCTCTGGGTCAGATCCAGCTCTGCACTTAGTGATGGTCTAGGTTTGATGTTTGTCTTGAGCTCTCAGTAATTATACAGACTCTGCATTTCACATCTCCTGAATTACCTTTTTTCATTAAGGAGGGGAAATAGCAGATTTCCTTGTATACAAATAAGTGGGAAAGGTCGCTAAAGGATGAACCATGACAATACACACGTACAAAGTTACCCATTAGGAAATTGATGATAATAACAGAAAGTCAAGAATTTTCACAAAATCAAACTTACCAATATGTCCTTGTGTCAAAAAAGCATTACTGCAGCTGTAGCATGAAGGGGTTCATGCTGACACTCCATGTATGTATTAAAACATTTCAAGAACATGTGTTTGCTAAGTATCAAGCACAGCATCAACCATGGCCCAAACTGCTTCCTGTTTCTGACTCCTGTCTCAGATCATCCCTATCGTGGGCACTAAATACAGTTATTTTCACTCATATAACAGAATTCTCTCAGATGTTATCAGGAAGGACAAAAGAATGTTCACCATGCAGAGACTTTGGAATTAAACTACAGATAAATACAGAACAATCTAGAAATTCCTTATGCCATGTGGCACAAAACCCCCAAACCTCAAGTGTCAGTATAATGATTGCTATTCACATCAGGTTAATCACTTCTCAAAAATAACAGCTAAAAACTCCTGCAGTACTAAATAACCCCTTAAATACTCCACCTTTCTCTAGTGCTCTCTATCTCTCTGTAAATTATATCTGTAATTTAATGCAGTTTTGTTCATTTGCATGTAGGAGCAAATGATTTCTCACTTTGGTTAACTGTTGATTCAACTTGCAAGTATCTGTACAGCAACAATAGGGCTTTGAGTGGTCCACTGACTCCTGTTTCTGGCATCCCTGGGATGTACAGAAAGCATTTAAGAAAAACAAAATCTACACTTCAAACACCATTTTTACAAAACAAACAGGACATAAAGCAATTTAAGCATGGTCAATAGTTCTATTTGACTTCTTGCTTTTTTTTGCTTATTGTTATAGCAAACTTTAATATCAAAATTTTTACCTTTGCAGCAGAGTTTGATACTCCATGAGTGACATTTCTGATGAGACCACCCACATTGCCATACTTTATAAGTCCAGTAACACCTTCTGAAAAATCATTCAGTAGACCCATAGGGTTGCCAAGGAAATCCACAGAACCTAGAATCCTTGCTGCCTGACTCAGCAGCTCCTGTAAAATCAAGAGGAAGAATGAAGTATTTCTTATGGATCACATTAATACCTGCAAGGTCGGTGAAAAAAAAAAATCCCACCCACAACAGAAGCTTATGCCAACCCAGGTAGGTTTACTAGAATAATCAGCACACAAATACCAGTAAAATTAAAAACATTTTCATCTTAAAATGCAGTGTATTCTTAGAATTCTTCCAGGATACTACTTCTCCATACACCAAAGAAGCAACACAACACTAACAGTTACTAGTCAGGAAAGAGTTCCCACATCCTCAGTGGAGAACTCCTCAACCAAGAGAAGTTCAGCCTTTGCCACAACATATTCTGTATCACACTGACCTCCTGGAAGTGTTTCAGAATGTCATTAATGATGAACTCCTGAGTTTCATATGGATGGACCCGGGTGAAAGGATCCAGATTAATCACAGCATCCTCAAACCGGATCAGAGGGAACCCCAGTGTGCTTTTCAATGCCTGAGTAAATAAAAGATATTGCCATTGTCATTCTTCCCTCTGCTTCTCATTCACAGCATCCTTTAAATGGGTAACAAACCAAAATTCTCTGAAGCTGCTGGAGTTCTCCACCACTGCAGTGTGGACACTTTGATACAGAGAGCAGTCATCCACAAATCTTTTAATTCTAAGCATTGGTAACTTCTTAGCACTGCATTTCTTCAAAACCCCAAGAGTCACTAAGTTTCCAATGCAATCTGTTTCTCACTCTTGACAGGAATATTTCAAACCAAAATGTGTCTAAGATTCCATATATAACTTTGCAATACTATTCTAATGTTCAATTAAACTCCAATCCTAAATTAATTTTCTTTGACAAAACTGGCTATTTTCCACCCTGCTGAACTTCTGTGAAGGGATTAAGTGTCAGGATGAGCTGGAATAACATACATAATTTCCTGTAAGCCTGAGGCTCATTTCTTAACATTATGTGATCTAAAGAAATTCTTTAAACTAGGTTTTCCCATTATTTTTCAAGGAAGAAAACTAAAACTGTAACTAGCTCATAGTTACAGTCATCTGTACTTTGTACAATTAATTCATTTAAGGTGGACAAGCTATAGATCAAAATATAGACACATGTGAATAAAATAATTTTGAAAAAAATTAAAAGAAAAACAATTTTTTAAGACAGAAAGAGGCCCCTTCTTCTCCAGGTCTTGATAATGGCATCTGCACACTCACCAAGAAGCTTCACACTGATGTTTTATCTTTACACATTAATCACCAAAGCTGCCTGGTATAAGGAACACGAGTTTTTGTGCCATCTGCAGGCAATTAAGGCAAGTTACAGGTCTGAGTTAAGTTTGCAAGTAAGAAAAGAGCTATTTATTTTTTCAGTAAATGGATGACCAACCAGAGTAGTCCTCATTATTCACTTGGGTAGGAAGTAATTTCCTGTTTAACTATCAGATATTATATAAGGCAACTTTGTTAATACTGGTACCTAATAAAAATAATCTGTCTACACCAAATTACCAGACAGCCATTTCCAAGCCAGAAACATTAGAGGTAGTTAGAAAAACTTCCACAAAGGCTCTACTGTGATAATTCTCTCCCTCCTGCCCTGAACTCTGCTGTGCTACAGAACTGAATTGAACTCTTTCTGTGAAAGTCAATATACAGAAAAAGCAGGGACTGTTAACATTATGGGGAAAAATGTATATGCCAAGTTTTCTCTTGGGAACGCTGCTGGTGGCTGCCAAGATGGATCCATGTGCAATCCTATACCAAGGGTGGTAGGAAATCCAAACAGAACAATGCACAGAGCTGGGCTCTTAAAGGCACTCACAGCTAGTTCAGCTTCCTCAGTCTGCATGTCAGCTAATGGAATTACAAGGGTTTTCATGTTGAAGCCGAAATGCAACTACATATTCGACACTGCTGCTATATTTAGTGGTGAGGCATATCACAGCCAGGGAATATCCCAACCAGCTATTGAACTGTCCTCAGCACAAGGATTTGGTAAAAAGAATACAAGAATGTGGGACTGGTCATCTTCTGGATCATCTGGGTAAGACTCCAGGACAGACACTCATTACATAACACTAAACTTCCTTAGAAGCTTACTCATCGTGATGTCCCTACTATCAAGGACAAAAAAGCCCAGTTGGTGTCTCAGTTTTGGTTTTTTGAAAAGGCAGCAGCTTGGTTCCTCCACAATGGGGAGGGGGTTTTATAGTTTGGTTGGTTGATTTTGTTTCAACTCTCCCACCTTGGAGAGAAGTAGTTGTATTAGCTCAGAGAGAACTGAAGTATTTCTAACTGAAATGTTAAATTAATCATTTTTGAAGTGGCAACTGACTGCTTCCACTTTATTGTGTCTAGAAAGGTCCTAACACATGATTTGGGAACACTGCATGAGATTATGTTCTGGCCATAATCTGGAATCCCTGGCTCACTTACCAGACATTCTGGTATTTATGATTTATGACCATATGAAAAAGACCAGACTGCCCACCTATTTTAAATTCATACTCAATCTCAGTTCACTTTAATTTTTGACTATATTGCACAGTGCTCATGCAAATTCTCCAATTCCAATGAAACAACATTTTTTGGATGAAAACACTCAGAGTTGTCCTGTATTTCTGTTCTCTAAGTTGAATAACTCTTTATTTTATGATAGTAATTCCCTTTAAGCTCTTTACACTTCCATTATTGTAACTAAGGTCCTTTGTAAAGCAAAGTCATTAGGTCCAGTTGGCAGTGCTTCAACTGAAATTACAAAAATGAAGGACTACTACAGAAGAGACTGGAAATTATGCTAATTAAATGTCAGAAGTTGCTGAAACTTCAATTATGTTTAACTTGAATAATGCAAGAGTAAATGGAAACTAAGAGTATCAAAGCATCTGTTCCCTTTTTCTCTTTTTTACTGGAAGCCCACTCTGGGAATGCATTGGTGTACCTTGAGATCCAAAGGGAGCTTGTTGGAAGTGAAGACACTCAACTTGATTTGAGGCATACTGATTTTCAGATTTTCAAAGTAGTATCGTTTTTGTGCTCCGCCTTGTTCAACAACCTTCTCATGGAGGTTTTCATCATACTTTTCAACCTCTGCATCCAGACAAAACACAGGAATTAGAACCAATTAAAGATAAATAAATATGGGGTTAGGAATGCACACTCTGCTAAGAGTTAACAATCCTCTGCACAAATAAAAAGTATGTGTGACTGCTGGTGTAGCCAGCAAAATTACTCATGCCTTGTGACATGAGGTTGACCTCTGAGGCTCAAGAATTTTTGTCATATCTTTCTGCATCTCTAAAACCTGTTATTTGAGCTTTTAATCTCACTTCTAATTTCTCTTTATCAGCACACAGAAACAAGGAGATAACACATGACAATGCAATGTTCCTACTGTGCAGTCATGCTCTTACAGTCTGTTTTCCTCTCCCTACTCTCTCTGTAATTCCTTATTCACTTAACTAGGAATATAATGTACAAAGCAAGCTTTCAAATATTCACTACACAATGGACAACATGCCTACGTGGAAGACATCCAATAATCAATTTACATGGAGGGTGACTCAAATTCAGTGGACATTAAGAGGCTCATGTTATTTTTAAGAGCACCTGGGTGGTGTGAGGAAGCAAGGCAAAGACAAAAGATGACCAAGTCTTACGAACTCAGACTTATGAACAATAAAACATGCTGGACTGTAAATGAGAAAATTATTTTTGTCTGAATCTAGGATGACATCAGCAGATAAACTACAAATAACGTACAGTAAGTGAGGGAAAAAAGAGCAAAAGGAACAGGGTAAAGCAGAACAAAGGGGAGATTAGTCAAAAGGCTTAGAGCAAAACTCAAAATTTTTACTTCTTCCTCATCACTAGAGATCTAAGTTCGTAAGTCCTCTGTGAAATGCAATATTGTTATTTTTCCAGAGACAATTCAGAGGATACTGTGGATTAGCAAGACAGAACTCTGGAGCATCATCTGTAGGCTTGGCCGCATTTGGAATCATGCCCAAAATAGTTATTTTCCTGTGATAGTTATTATGTAACAGTACACAGGCTACTGCATAATAGAAGTGACTTTTTCAATTGCCACTCCAAAACAAACAGTTCAGAAAGTTTCCAAAGCACAGATAAACACTAAAATAGGAGGATTAGAATAGCATCTATGAGATCAGAAGATTGAAAAGGTCTGTCTTGCCTCAGTGAATGAAAGAAAACTTGCATTACGATCAAAACTTACTGGTATGGATGCCAACACAAAGGTCAGACAAAATTTTCTTGCAGTGAAGCAAGAGGAACTGCCCAAGGAACAAATTAACACAGCTCCCACTTCCAGCCCTGGGTTAAATAAACAAACTAAACAAATCACTAAACAAAGTGGCTTGCTAAATTAATAACACAATTTCTTTTATCCCAGTTCAGATGAATCCAGATACAGGAACTGAAAATGAATACTGAACTTCTTCCAGAGACAGGCTGTACTTGGGCCATCACCTGAGTTCTGCAACAGGCACAACACCCATGAACACTCTGTTCAAGACTGGGAGGTTCCACACAGACAAGAGTGTGCTGGCATTTTCTACTTAATTTATACACAAAGATCATAATACTTCTGTACATTGTAAAACTGGGCTGTGCAATTTTATACCACACCTGATTCTGACTGGTCATAGCCAAAGAAACTCAATAGCTTCAGAAGCAGCTTCTCCTCAATTTGAACTGTGAACTTTCGGGCAGTGATCATCAGATGCTACAGAGATAAAAAAGTCTCAGTTTACACCATTAACACCAGAAATATAATCCATGTAAACTGTTAAAAAGGACAACGTGCTCTATTTCAATGGAATATTTTCACTTTCATGGATTTGTAGCATAACTCCCACCTTCAAAATGTCTTTGGTAGCTTTCTTCACTTCAAGTTATCTACAACTAGCCATGATTATTTCAATTTTCTGGAAGGCGTTGTGCTTTATTACCTAATCCTAACACTTCAAAATCTTAGCTGCATTTCCAACACTTTGGAAAATCAGCTGCTTTTCAAAACAGTCAAAATACATGCGTGAAGATTCCAAGTGAGAAAGTCAGTCTTGACAACCAACTCAGTTTTGCCCTCACAGTACATATCACAGTTGGTGGATAAATTTACAACCAACGCTTCCAAAGGGCTGCAGTGCACAGAACAGGGTTTATGCAGCAAAGATAACAGCTTATCAGAGAGAATTTATAACCTTGTACTCAACTTCTGAAGAGCAAAACATAGATATTCTGGTTCACTGTGCTAGAATTCTCTGGAGAGAATAACTGCCTTGGAAAGTAAGGTCAGAGACAAGGACAGATAAGGGTCTGGACTGATTTGTCACATTTTTTAACATACTTATTACCTTGTTCACCACTGTACTGTAGCTTTAAACACTGCAAACATGACAAGCTGGACAATGTGTCCTTTAAGCTTCAGAATTGATTCAACAAAGTGTATTTCACAAACCACTGAATTCAGATTACAAGTGAAAATTAAGAACAGGAAAGGTCATTTAGGCAAAGTAATACCTATGTTACACAAGCAAAACATTGTGGTTTACCTTGTATATATCAGTCAGTGCATTTTTACTGGGAAATTTCATGGCATTGACTTGCACAGCAGGCCCAGGGTCCAGGGGCTCATTCTCACTCATCCTGGGTGTCAGAAAGAGCATAAAAGGCCGTGTGGTGCCAATAAGTTGGTTGTCCACCTACAAAATGGACAGAAAACAGAATTGAAACTCCAGTGATATTTAGGAATTAAAATCTCAGTCACAGCTCTAAACATTTTTCAAGCCTATTAGGACTCAAAGAACTGAAGAAGACCCATGTATAAATGAGTTTGTTCCAAAATGGCAAATACCTGTATATCATGCACACTGAGCTCCAGCATCTGGCTGGTCGAGAGCTGAGTGTAGTGGACATTAATTCTGGTGAGGCTTGCAAACACAAGCTCTTCAGGGACTTTGTTGACCAAAGACAATCCTATTCCACCTTCCAGTTTCACAAGCACCTGAGAAAAGAAGAGGAAAAAATCCACCACTAACAAACCAACACTGAAAAAACTTGTGATATCAAGTACACATTTCTGCAAAGAAATTATTTTTTTAGTATCATCTCCAGAGAGACTGAGCAGCTCACTGACAATCAGTCTTAGAATGAAGAGGATTAAGGCATATTAACCCAAATTATAAGAATGAGAAGCTGTAGCAGGAAAATCTGAAGTTTATAACACAAGGTCATCATCAGGAGATGTTACTGACCATCATCCCCCTCCTGAAATCTAGAAATGAAAATTAAAATTAAAACCACAAGTACTAGTTGTCATATCTTACCTCTAGTTCCTGTTCTGTATCTGGATTTTTGAGCTTGCGTGGATCTTGTTCCATAACTGGAATTTCTTCTCCTTCACTGAATGAACGATCATTTCTACGTTGGTTAAAATCAGTTATCTGAAAACAAATAAATTACTACAGTGATCCCTTTCATATATATAAATAACAGCTACATTATCCTACCTTAGCAAATTATGAGTTTGAAAAATTAAGCGCAAGGAAAACTTCTGTAGTAACTACATCTGGCTTATGATATTCCCATCTCCTTCATGTCATTATAAAGGCAGATTTTTGTAAAGATTTAAAGATGTAATACAGAAAAAGAGTATTTCCTGTATAAGCTAAGAATGGAACTAGATTCTAGTTAATGAAGGACTGGCACCTGCAGAACTCTAGTTGGCCCATCTGGGATGACTCTCACAGCCAGTACTCCTGAGCCAGGCCTCATCTTCTGGTTTGTGAACTGCTGTTCAGGTGGAACTGGCCCTAAAAGTTCAAGGGAGTTATCAGGACCTAGAACAACTTCAGCTCCATCATGAAGACCCTGCATTCCTCCCTTTGCCTGGAGAAAGAAAAAAGAGGAAAGAAAGAAAATTAAGTAATAAAGTAATAGGTAAATAACTATTTAGGTAGATAACTATTTACCTATATTAATTTAAAACTGTATTTTCTTCAGAACTAAAAGAAGAGCAGTCCAGCAGCATTTTACTTGATATTACTAAGGTTTCTGCTAACTCATGTTTTATAAGTTGGCAGATAAAAGAAACAGCTAAGACTGATAATTAAGTAATTGCTAATTAGGTGGGTAATTGATAATTAAGTAGAAATTAAATATTCCCACTGCACATTTAAAACTGAAGCTATCACATCATCAAGGGACAGTGGAAAATCCTTCCTGAGAAGCTCTCCAAAATGATAGGAAGCTTTTTAGAAGATGAACCCTGGATCCGTAGATGAGAATGTAAATCCTTACTTAGCAATGTCATCTAAAGACAGCAATACAGAGCTCTTCTGGTTGCTTAAGTAGTAACTTACAACACTGCAGTAATTTGATCACAAAATGATCAATGTAGTATCATGGTACTAACTAAAATACCATTCTAGTTTCCAATTAACAGAGCAAGATCTTTAATTATTTGAAAATTAGTAAGAACATTCAAATATAAACTTAAAACATGAGCTGCTTGCACAAGTTTGCTTTACCCCGTATTCTGAACTTGCCTCAAAGCTTTTCGTTCACTTCAATACTAAGCCCAAATGACTCTGTCATCTACATCAGCAACAAACAAAACAGGTTCAATATTTAATCAGTACTGACTTGGACAACAAGTCCGTGGATACCACAGGTCAGCTTCCCATCCCGAAAGCTCCAGCTCTGGGTCGTGCTGCGCCGCCGGTCCGGCCTCCTCAGCATCAGGGGCTCGTACCTGCAGGGGAAGAGGGAAGCCCCAGTGCTCAGAGGAGGCACCTCAGAATTTTTACTTTGCACTTGAGTTAATGCTGAACATTTATTTTGCCCCAAGTAATTTCCCTAATCTCTCTTCTGAAGTGCTCTGTCAATAGTCACCTGCTGAAAAGGCATCAGTCATGCTTTTACAAGTGTTTCCAAGCCATAGAGGTGATCATGAGATTTTTTAAAAACTAGATAAAATCCAGCTCTTTCACATGCCTTCAGAACAATGTCTTTCCACATTCAGAGAACATCATATTAAGTATGTTTTCAAAGACATTGTTAGAAACCCCCATCAGTTTCCTGAGGAACTGGATTTCAGTACCTGTTATCTGTGACAGCTGCCAGGCCTGCAATATCTAAAATCATACTGGAGTCCTCGGAGCGAGGGGAAGGTTTGTGGGGGTTATGAGGAACTGAAGAACCTTCATGGCAAAGCATTCCCGAGTCTGTCATCCTCCAGAGCTGGGATCGCTTCCCTGGCTCCTATTACAGAAAAATTCAACATTCAAATACAGTGCAGAGCAAATATTTTTGTTCTGTTTTGCTATCAGAGGGTTTGCATTATCATTCCTGGAATGACTTGTATATATTTAACTTCAGAGCCCTGAATTAGAATTAGGAACTAGTTTGGATAAAGGGTTCTGATAGAATTCTGATATTCAATGAATACACAACAGCAGCTAGATGCAGAGCTGCATTTAAAATCTGTTTGTTTGTTAATCTCAGCAGTATTTAAACAGTTTCTATTTCTTAAGAGCTCCAGAAATAGATGACTTGGCTTACAATGCTCCCAAAAAGGAAGCATGTCCTACCTTGTAACTCCATGAGAATATCCAACACAAAACTACCACATTCTCTTGCCTTGGAGGCATTTACAACCTTCCTTGGTACTTTATTCCAATTCCCTTTTCTGTCACCCTTACCCCTATAAATGTCTTATACAGAAGCACCACCACAAATTAAAATAACCTATGACGTTGGAGTCTTTTTCTACCCTTTAAAAGTTAGAACTTATCTTTTGTCATGTTGTCCTACTCTCAGCATTTGATTTTATTTCTGCACAGCAACAGTATTATAAAAAAAAAAAGAGTCAAATGTGTCATGGTACCTTCTTTTTCAGCAAAACTCGTTGAGTCTTTGGAGAAACATCAAGGACAAGCTCTGCATTTGCAGCATCCTTATTTGAAGTAACTGGCCTTACACTTGGCTCCTGTAACCTGGAACACCAAGAAAACAGCATCATGTTTGTTCAGAGTAGCAGCTTCTTTTGTAGCATGAATCAGATCTGCACCAAAATTCAAACTGGAAGTTTACACTTCCAATACAGCCCATCAGATTAACATTTATATTGGGGGGTTTTCCCCTCTTGTTAGGAATTACCAGGGCAAGCTGGTAACTTGAGTACATTCTTAAAAGGGGCTTTGACTTCTCATGGGAACTAGGAACTTCACAGACAAAACAGAGGAATTAAAAGACAGTTTTCTACCTCATATTGAGGAAAGTACCAAAGCCCTGTATCAGTCTCCCAGAGCTGTTTTCAGTAGCATATAAACCAGTGCAAGCTTAAACCTCACAGACATGTTGTAAATAGGTGTGACTTGTGGTAGAGTCCTTTATAGACCAAAAGACATTTAAGTTCCCAGAGGGGGACCCAAACATCCCAACTCTTCTGAGACCACATAGTGGGGTCACAGAAGATGCCAAATCCTTCTCACTGTGTGACAGAATAAACAGTGTCAAGCTGCACCTCTGAAACAAAGGTACTATGTCCAGGTGAGGTAAAATACACAAACTACTGAAAGCCAGACAACTTCTGAATTTGGCATTTCTTCTGCTAGCTACAAGGTAGACAAAAGTCTAACTCCATGTGAAAAGCTTCTGAATGGTAACCATTAAGAGAACAATAATTTGATATTAACGTGAACATCAAAAGCATTTCCATCAAAGACATAAAGAATTACCCTGAGAAAGTATATGTAGCAGCAATATAGATGAAGTTTTCATAGTAAAGCTGTTTGCTGTCTTGGAAGTCATTCATGCAGCAGACAACTTCTGAGGAGCCTGCTCCTTTCACTGTCAGTGTGATGAAGGGAGGCAGGATGGGCTCATCCCACGCGTAATCCAGAGAGGTCATGGGCTTCACGTCAGTGGACAGCCTGGGCTCTACCACCCCGTGCTGCTTAAACACAACTGGGACCTGCAACAGTCAGCAAGGAGGAGTTTGTTCCTACAGGAATTGTTCATCAGACAGACTTTTTGCTATCATTTGCTCATTTACCAGGAATGGATGACTGAAACATGTTCAGATCACTTCTTTCCCCCCACCCCCCCCAATTATTTCCATATGCATATTCTTCCATTCAGGTCCCACGTAAAGAGAGTCTTAAAGGGATAAGAAACGTCATATTTACTTTTACCTGTGGTTCAAAATGTCTGCAGGCCCATGGAGCATCTCAAACCCTGCTAATCTAAGTTACAAGACTAGAACAGATTAAATATCATCCCTTTCATTGGTAACACTTCTCTTCCTTGTCAGACTTTTAAAGCACTCAGGAAAGCCACAATGTTACCACTATTATTTGAAAAAGATGACGTAGCTGTGAACTATCAATTTTTACTAGAACCTCAGAAAATTACAATTATTACAGACAAATACACAGACTTTCGTTTTATTTCATTACACAAGTTAGCTCCCACTTCTAACAAATACAGAAGAACAACTTTTTTTACTAAAATAAGTGAAGGTAAAAATATGGGGTTTGTTTCTTTTACCTTGGAAAAATTGTCAATGCGGAAAGGCGGTGGTAACTGGTCAGTATCACTGAAGGCAATGCGGTATGTGGCTCCTTGAAGGGTAATTTCCACTCTTAAAAAATAACATTTTCCCAGGGTGTCCCTGAACAAGAACACAGTACAAGACAGGTAAACTTCTGATCTGCATTATCTGCAGTGTTAAACAGCTGCTTCTACCAAAACACAGCAGCTGCAGAAGATTTATAGGTCACAGCTACCTCATATTAATGTGGAACGAATTGTTCTTGTTGACCTCAAAGCCCCCAGACCAAATGCAGTTTGGGACATCCATCAGCCTCACACACAACAGCTGATCATAATCATTCCGTGGCCAGTGGAACACGACACTGGAGCCAGGGAGGGTGGAGATGTAGCCATCAGGATTGGATGTTCCCTAGGAACAGAAATTGGTAAATAATTGGTAAATAATCCCAGCACTGAAAAATCCACTATTAACCTATACACCTCTAAAATACAAACACAGCCATTCTTCTGTCAGGTGGATGCTGCTATTGGAATAATGTGGAAGATCCTCATAAGCAGCCAACAATACTTTCAAGAACAATGTCTGCTCTTCTTGGTGAGCAGATGCTGTGACTAAGTACAGTACTATACTAGAAAGTCACCACCAGGAAGCTCCTTACCCGACCTCTGGCAAATTCCCGCTGAACAAAGGCCAGTTTGTAGCTTGATTTATTGTCCAGCAGGTACCGGGGAGCAAAGGTGACCATGCAGGTGTCAATGTAACGGCCTCTGCCTTTTTTAACATCAATACCTAGTAATAAAAACAAGGTGAAAAAAGAAAAAGACAGCTGACACAATATATTTTAGAGAACTCAAATTCTTTCTTCGGTTTCAAGATGAAATTTTTGTGCCCTACCACTGTCTTGAACTGGAACATTATTTTAAACAGTAAATGTAATCTTATGCCATTTGTTACCCTCTATTTCTCAAGTACAACTTAGATACTGAAGATAAAAAAAACCCAAAACAATTCCCAATCACAAGTATATCAATGCAAGTAATTATCTCACTTTTAAACATACAAAAAATTCCTCGACAATCACTGTGGAGTAACTTCCAAATTCTCATTTAATTCAAAACTAAAACCTCCTTGTACTTTATGTACCCCAGGAGCACAAGGAATTCAGAAGCTGCACTCCTGCACATCAGCCTATGCAGGCACTACCAGGCAAAATCCACAGAAGCAGCACATGGCTGAACAGTTACAGTACACAGACACTTGAAATAATCAGGGTAATGTCAAGGGATTCAGAATGTACTTGGAATTAACACATAGGGGTAATAAAAACACAGAAGCAGACAGAGGAGTTTGACAATGTAGTTATTAACACTCAATGATGAAATGCAAAATTAAAAATAACTGAAAACTAATTTTTAAGCTAATAAAGTTCAAAACAAAGATATAAAAATACTTGGAATACTATCTTTTGTTTAATGGTTTTCTCCGGACCCTCAAAAGCCTTTAAGAAGATATGTTTCTCTGCTGCAATTGTTCTGTTTCTGGGGTCACTGACATTGTATCTCACCAAGAGTTCCACAGGGTTTCCCAGCATTCCCATCACCACCTACCAATGTTATAGATGAGGCCTGGCCGGTTTCCATGCTGGATCACCTTGAGGGCTCTGACACCACTTCCACCATCCAGGGAGAAACCCTGGCACCAGCCAGGCATACCCTCAGGATGGATTCCTTTTCCAACCCGCATTGTGCAACTAAGGGTAAGAAGAAAACACAAAGGTTTAGTTATTTAATTGAAGGATCAGGTAGCAACACGATGCTGGTGGTCAAACACATGCCCAGACAGAAAAAGAACATTTGTCTGGATATAGCAGCATTTGAAGCCATGATAAATCTCTTACTGAGTGACTCATTCTGCATTTCTGCCATAAGCCCTTTCAACACATTGGTAAGGAGTCAATGGCCATGTCCTGTAAAAAGCTTGGCAATTTCTAGACTGATTAATCACAATAGCATTTGTGTGTCTTTTATCTTTGAAATAATTAAAAAAATTAATAAATTTTGAATAAATTGAGACACAACAGAATTGGCCAACGAAGGAGCTTTCAGTAGGAAGTGTGCAAGAATTCAATAATTCTCAATGCAGTATTAAAAAATTTAATCATTTCACAGGTCATCTTAACACTTTCATCTTTGTGAAGTTCTGCCTGATTGCCCCTCTTACTTACAAGTTTGGCTGTTCTTTATCAGCATAACAGAACAACAGTGGGCTCAGGCTTCTAGCAAGCTCATGCTCTTCAAACTGACCAGCTGCATCTGTTTTTGCATTATCTTGTCTGAAGATAAGTGGCAATCCTTTAAGTAAACACAGAAGAAGAGTGTTAAACTACACATCACCTTTGTACAACTTAAAATGAGAACAGTAAAAAATTCAAATTAAGGAACCCAAGATATTTTTGTTGTAGTATTTTAGCCATTACTGTGCATGAACTCTCCTTCTAGTTCTTCATCTAATCATCTTAAAACAGCTGCTCATGGCTGCAGGTCATGAGACTGGTCCATGCAGACCTGAAAGTGCCAGTAGAAGTTCACACAGACTCACTGCAATTCACACCCATTGCCTTCTCAAGGCATTTTAGTCTTTGAAAACCACAAATTTTAACAGTGATATAATCTATATTGACTTATTGAGAGGTATAACAAGTAATGTTTGAAAATCTGTAATATAGCAGCCCAATGTCTAAGTTATCTGCTGTAACATGCATCAAACGTTAGCTGCTGGCACTATTAAAAATATAAATTCTTACAACCTTTATTCCTTTTAAGCAGCGTTTAAAAGCTTTATTTGGCTAGAAAGCAAATCAAAATACCACAGGAAATCCTTATTTCCCACTTCATGATTACAAGAGAACTTGCCTGTTTTGTTGATTAGCCAATACGGAGCTGAAATCAGTATTTTTAGGGAGCCTTCAGCACGACACACAATCCGTATGGTCAGGTTCAGCAGCCGTTTATTGACGTCGTACAATCGCATCCGCACCATGTAGTTCTGTGTCCCTGGAGGAATCAACAGCTCTTTGCAGATGGGGAAGTTTTCTAGCAAAACCCCTATGAAATAAAACAAAGCAGAGTAAAATAAAACATCACCCACACAAACCTAGCAATACCCATATGAAATAGAACAAAGCAGAGCCAAATAAAATATCACCCACACAAACACGAGGTTTTGATAAGCACTTAAGTTGGTGTGTCACATAACTTGATCTCCCTAAATATTTCATAGAGCTCACCCTGATCAACTTTTAAATCTGTCTAGTACAGTAAACTCTGACCTCATGAAGAAATGCCTCAATTTCAGTCACAAACAGCAAAACAAGTTCTGTAAGGGACCCTGCTTAGGGCTAATTATTGCTTTAGGCATTACAGGTCTAGTCAGTGTTGAATAACTCCACATATACTCTCAACACCAATTATTTCTGTCAAAAAGAAAAAAGCAAAACCACCCAAAATATTAGGAGCTCATTTGATTTATTCCTCTCTTTACCACTGTTCTCTCCAGTTTCTACTATCAGGAAAATGAGAACTGAACAAGGAACATTCTAACTGACAGCTGACAGATTTGCAGGAATGATGGCATTATTGGGTTGGTTCTTTTCCAATGTGCTCACTTTGTTATTAAAATAAGAAATATATTTAAATTTAAATTTTAAAATATTAAAAATAAGAAGTCCTGCAACCCAATGAAATCATAATTTAAATGCTTTCTAATTTTCTATTTTGAGAAACTGAGAGACGTTTTGAAAACTTTTATTCCATTTTCAGTCTCATGTGAAGTGTATGACAATACAAATGTTGTAATTCACACCATCACAATCAAAAGCCAATTATTTCCTAATTACAGTACATTATAAGCATTTCTTAGCCTATCAATTTTTGCTTCACTACACTGTAAATGTTTTAAAGCTAATAATCTCAAATTACCCCTCATAGGCCCTACTATAATACATCTTTCATACTTTTATTTCTCCAAAGTACCTAGTCTCATTTACAAATCCATCCTTTAAAACTTGTTTCACACTCCATTTCTCTCTCAACAATGTCTATCTTACCCCATAGCATTTTTAAGTCAGTATTTCTTATCTCAAAGTTTACAAATACATACTATGTAAACCTTCTGTCAAGCTTTAAGAATTCTCTACAAATCCATTTCCCATGTCTATTTTTCCACTCTGTCCCTTGCAAAAACAAGTTTCCTGAGGTCCAGAGAGGAGCAGCAAATGGTCCCTGAGCAGGAGCCTTACCGAGCTCGATGTTCTGGGCTGTGTCAGCCGTGTGCAGTGCAGCCTCTTTGCCAGGCTTCAGTGTCCCACTGATGGGCAAACCCTTCACGTAGAACTCCAGCTCACAAGGCAGCAGATTGCAGATTACCACCGTTGGCAGGAGATAAATGGTGTGCCCAGGCTGCCTGAAAATCTGCTTAGCACTGTCAGAGAAGATGCTGGAAGGCATGTAATCGGGGTAGTTTTCTTTCTTTATAGCAACACAAAACCTGGGAATGCCGACACATGTGAGAAGTCAATGAATTTGACAGAACAATGAAACCTTGTCTTTCTGTATTGCACTAAGTCCTCAAAGATACTCTAACTTCAGGATTGATAGGAAAAACAGCATTTAGAATATTCTCCACATAATCACTTTGTAGGTTATTATAAGGTATTTAGCATTTATGTCTGACATTAACACGAGTTTTCTGATTTTAATCAAAGACAAAATTGTTTAATCAAAGCAATTTTAGTTCCCCCAAAATTGGTCTATTCAGAGATCTAACAGAAAATGGCTATTAGAGATTATCACTTTTAAAACCAACATTCATAAACTTGTAAAAGCATGTTCTTAACTGCTACTAAAAGGAGATTTTTAACCATTAAAGTAAACTATAATCATGTTCTTAAACATAAATGCTGAATGTGTAGCTGAATGTATCTTCCCAGTAGATACATCCTTGCTCTGACCACTTGACATTTCAGTTTTTCATTAGTTAAGGTGAAAAATTGAGTTGGTAAACCTTCATTTTAAATAATTTATTTTTCTCACTGTGATACATTCAAAAAACAGCGTATTAGGAAATGAATTATGAAACTGACACACAGCAGTAACTATCTAGTGTGCAAAGGTCATTTCCTGACACAATTTCCATAATCCCTATCCTACTATTTCCTAAATTCAGAGCAACAATAAATCATATCAGAAAACTACAAAATTCCATTAAATCCTCACTATGCAGAGACATTTTTGGTCTCAGAACCGACCGAGCAGAGGACATTGAGGACAAAGAGTGAGTACCTATGAACACTCTTTTGGAAAACCACTTCTTATCCTCAGTGAGACACAGCAGTTAATTTAATGTAAGTTCACATCCTATTTTCTAACTTTTTCTTTTTTTTTTTACAATAAATATTCATAGTGTGCTTTGTATTGTCAGAGGTTTAACAAGCACTGTCAGAGGGATTTCAAGGAGCCCTGCAGAAACAGAGCAGCTACACTTCACTGCTTTCTCACTATTCAACAGACCCAATAAAACATACCACTAAACTGCAGCAGCTTTCATCTCTAAGCATTTTCTTTCCTGTTAGTTACTTTCACAGGATTTCATTTATCAGAGCCTACAGAAAAAGAAGGAGGCTTTAATTACCTGAAGAACTGGCTGTTTTCAGACTCCATGGAATGACACTCCCTCTTGCTGCTGCACACCTCTGCTGTCTTCTGGACATTGGTCCAGTGAATTGGAGCCTTACAGAAGAAGACTCCCATTCCTTTGGGCCTGGCTTGCAAACGCCAGGATGTGAGATGTAATGGAATAGCAAAGGAATCTCCTGGCATAACTGCTGGAAGGACTACAGGCTCTGCAATCAGAGAACAAAACACACATGTCAAAAGAGGCTCCTTCACTGAAAACCATAAAATTTTGAAGTAGGAAGTCTCAAATTGTTAAGGCAGTATGTTTAATTTTAATGTAAATCACTTCCTGCTTTATGCATGTTTCAAAAACCAACCTGTTATTTTCAGCCCTATTAACAATCTGGCAGCACACAAACTTCAGTGTGTAAATCTGAAACAGCCTAAAAACTTGCTGGTACTCAAATCCTTTAGTGAAAATGCTTATTACAAAAAACCATTCTTCAAACCTTTTGGGTACACTATCAGTGTATCATTACTTTTGCATTGTAACACTAAAACCCTCTAGATGGCTGCTAAAGAGACAATTTTCCTACACACAGAAATAAGATTCAGTCTTTACAGAGTCTCAGCTTTCCCTGTTTATCTGAACAACAACCAAAAATCCTACTGGGCTCTCTAGTCTTTTGTTGGCTGTTTTTGTCTTAACATGACCCATATCCTGTCCAGGGAGGTCTGTTCTGGTGTGGAGCATTACAGACCATGGTGAATCTTCTTGCAGAGAAGGCTGAACTCCCCACAGCACACAGGGAATGCTACAGGACTGTGGGTCACAGGAGGGTACAGCACTCACTGTCAGGGGCAGAAGGACTGTCCAGCCGCAGCTCCATTGGAGTTTCCAGCTTGTTCTTCACCATCAAGGCTGAGCGCACTGTGATCACCTTCCGGGCGCTCCCCTCCATGGTAACTTCAAACACCACACGAACTGGAGGCAATGAAGAAAACTGGAAGATATTTAAAAGCATTAAAAAGCTCAGGTAATGAATATTTCTAGAAGAGGGACACCTCCATTATGACGCTCTAACTGCTGGAATAAAACTTGGCAACTGAGTCCAACCATGTGCAACTCATAAGGTGTATAAATAGTTTAATAATGGTGGTTTATAATCCTGTACTCCTCCTTAAAGCACAGCAAAATGATAAAAAAGCAATTCCACATACCACTAACTCCATTATCTTTCTCAAAATGATGTAAGTTCAAATAAGAGCAATACAGATCTTAAGAGAACTTTATAGATCATCTTGCTATTACATTATTTAAAAAATCCATGGAGTTTGAAGTCTAAGCCTCATATAATTACCAGTCACTCATCATTCCTATCTGTCAAAACTGAAAAATAAAGTGGAGCTTTCTTAACATATTCATGCTTTCTTCCCTCATAGCTGCTCTTCTGCTGTGGTGTTTTACCTTCTACATTACACAGTTATTGCCCCTTTGATCCTGAAAACAACATTTAGTCTGTGTTTACATGCCAGAATTCATAAATTGGAATTTAAGACCAATACTGGTGAGAAATGACAAATCATAAATACTTGTTTTGATTTGAAAGTGCATTTTGTTTGCTTAAATTTTGTTTCCTTTATATTGTAAAGGTTCTAGAAGGCTAGAAAAGCCAGTTCACTTGTAGAGTTTCCCTAAGTTACTTAAGTAGCTCTCAAAAAAATAAAAATATATACTCACATAGACTTGTGGATGTATTATATTTGTTCTACTTATTGGGCTTCCAAGCTGGGAGGAAAGTAAACAAGACGGTTAAAGTAGCTCAACTTTTAAGATACTGTTCTCAGCTTTAACACAGAACTTTACAGAAGAATAAACTTCCATCACTTTGTGTTTCTGATCTTCAGTACACCTTGGTATCATGACAGAACTAGATTAGCAAAGCCTGTTTGTAATGCTGCTCTGCAAAAAAATGAAGCTTAAGGAGGGTTTGTTGTAAAGAAAAATTCTACAGGAGATGTTGCTGAAAAGCAGTTCTCATTAATTTATCATAATCTCATAATTTGCATCCTTTTCCTTCAATATTCAAATTACAGAGGGATGATCCTTTTTATGCTTGAATATAAAAACATCAGAAAATTCAAGTAAGAGAACACTGGCTCTTGTCAGGAGTATCAAATCAAATTTAATTCTGTTTTCTATCAAAATGATCTCAATCTCCTATTTGTCCAGTAGCTAGTCTCAAAACTTAGTCTTGAAATCCACAAGACCATTTTTGTCACTGAGCCTCCATCAAATGCCAGCTTGCTGATTATTACAACTGCATTTTCTCTTTATGACAAGTATAATTTGTCTACAGAGCCACACACTTTGAAAACAATCTATAGGCTTACAGGAAATTGCCAGTGTTGTTTATTTTAAGCAAACTAAATACATGAAAAGCATTCCTGCAATAAAAGAAAGGAAAGTAGCTGCTGAAATGCTGGGCTGATTTAAAACTCAGTCTCTGTGAGTGCATGGCCTGTCACTAATATGTTCTGTCACTGGATGCTCTGCCTGCCAAGCACAGATTAACTGCTGACTGCTCTGGTGTGGTTTGGTTACACAGTTATGAACTCAGCATCCCCAAGCTCTCCAAATCCAGCCTCACTGGAAAGAGGACAATCTCCTACAGCAGAAGCTTTTAGATCAAAACCTTGCAGACATAATTACTCCTAATTTACATATTCTTTTAAAACACTCAAAATCAGAACTTACAGTAGAAGAGGAGGAATTCTTATCTGGTGCAGCATATCGGAAATATGTTCCAACTTTGTCTACAGACACTGGACTCACTTCTTCCCAGCCATTTACTCTCACTTGCAACTGATGAATCCTTAGATCATGTGTATGCCTACCAAGTTAGATCAAGTTAAATTACTATTAAGCATTATAATACAGACTAAATACCAAACAGTTCAAACCACAAACATCCTCTGGATTCTGTTAAAAGAATCTCACTGAAGCATTAAAAAATCTCAAGAGTTTTTTCATTTCATGGATAAATGGACCTGATTTTATGTCTAATTACTCCACCTTTCCTAAGGAAAACACAGACACAAAACTGTGTTGCAAAAATAAAAGCGTGCCATGTATTTGTTAACAAGCTCTAGTTCTTACTTCTGATAACAACCAATACTGCACCAACATTCCTTTAAAATAAAGGACATTGATTTGTAACCAAGGCCCCCAAATCCTTCTAAAAGCCTTTAATGATCCAACTCACATTTAGGAATTGCTGCCACCAATAGCAATAGTTGCTACTTTACCAGGGAAATTTTAATTTCACTCCATACAAGAACTTTAAAAATAGAAACTAAACATTAACAGTAGATTTTAAAGAAAGCCACTTTTGATGTGACATCTGCCAGTGCCCTCACAACTGGGAACCTGTGTGTTCCATGTACGAGACCGTCAGAACATCTCATGGCCTGGACCCTTCACCTGTGTCTGAGTTTCCCTCTGGATTCAAACTCAAACGGAACCTCTTCCCCAGTGATAACCTCCTGCCATTCACTGACATTATGGGCATCACCCAGCAGCGTCCCGTTCTCCTCAGGAACAACACCTGGACTCCCACTGTGAGACAGCGCAGCCCTGTGAAGAGAATCACAGCATTTTACAAAATGACTACATCAAGTTGGAAGTGCTTTTTAGCCTGCCTCAGTCCTGCAGTGAACACATTCACACCATGAATGTACTTGAGTGGTTACAACATTCTGCTAGGTCTCTTGAAAATAAATCTATTTTGTTTAATAATAAAACTATCTCTGTGTCCAAGAACAGGCTCTTAGCTGAGTAAAACTGGGAGTTGCCTACATGTCTGCAAAACAAAAGTACTGAAAACAACAGGGTTTGGCTGACATGGAAGAGGAGCCAGACAAATGTGTTTGAAGTGATCCCTGAAGAGCTCCTTACCGGGTTGGGGTTGTAGTCAGGGTGGCAAACCAGAGAGTGCAGCCAGTGTGATTTCTCAGAGCAAAGGGCACGAACGGCTGCCTGCGCTTTGGGGTCTTCATTTCAGCTGCAAAACAGAACACAGACCTTAGTGCCCATGAGAAATATTCATCAGATGTTAATGTGGGATCAGATACAATGGCTGGAGAACCACAACCTGCACTAACCAAAGGAAAACAAAAAAACAGGACATCAGATTACTAAAAAGTTTTTAAAATTAGTAACTACTACAGAAATGGTACAAAACAGACAGACATTCTTCCCCTACATCAACCCTCCTTGGAACTGAGCTTAATCTACATGTTCTTTTGTTTCTTTATATCAAGTCTTATACTATGCCTTCAGTTACACCTAACAAGTAGAAAATCTAACTAAAAACCCAAGCATAATCAGAAATTTTTATGTACATCTAAATGCTCATGAAATACTAAACTCACATTCACTTATAATTAATAATTTATGCTGTATTTAATGTGACAAATACAGGGTTACCCAGTATCCCCTTTAAAGGGACTTTTATTTTCAAAGCCTGAACAAGTAGAAATATTTTCTTATACAGGATAAAGCCTACTGAAGTATGGAAAATAATTTGAGAGCAACCAAAGGCAATCTGGTTTTGTTAAATTGCTGGGACAGCAAAACACTAGAAGAAGATACTATTCCTCCCATGCCTGACTTTTTCCAAGCACAAATTTCTAACAGGCACACAAGTGTTACTCTCATCTTCCACACTGCAGTGCACGAAATCTGTGAAAATACTTACTGAGTTTGGCCACAGAAAAACCCCTGTCAAAGTCTGGTAATTTACTTGAAAAGGAAGATAAATGGTGCTACCTCCATACACACATCTTTGGTATGAGAGAAGTGGGAAGAAGGCACACACAATAAATCAGCAGCTTAAAGAAAAGGTAAGACAGAAATCTCTTCCCCAGACCTGAAGTCACTCCAAAAGGTTTCCAGAGGCAAGCAGGGGTGATGTGGGGAGGGCAGGAAAGTTTTTGAAGGAGTTACTGATCATGACAGATGATTTTCTGTCAGATCAACAAATCTCTATGTACCCTCACATTGTCCATGGAGACTTCAATCTGATCTAAAGCTTACAGAGAAAGTTACTTCCAATTAAGTAATAAGAAGATGAAATCCTTGAAATTCAAAACTCAGATTTTTGCCAAAAGCAAATACATGTTTTTAGTGTTGAATTTCACTTTATATAATTTTTTTTGGCTAGGCCAGAATCTACAAAATTAGACCAGAAGCCAAATGAACTTTTACTCTGGTGTTTAATCTATTGCCAATTTATCTTTGGAGACTTCTAAAAAAGAATTTTTGGGACTAAGGCCTGATTTTCAAGAGAAATGTACAAGTTGTGTTTTGAGACTACTGCCTGAAAAAAAAGACTATCATTACCAGGAGGATTTTTTCATAATTAATTTAGTAATTTAGCTGCAACTCCTACTAAAATCCAAGCAATTAATATTAGATGTTTTGCTGTTTGTTTGATTTTTGGGGAGGGAAAAAAAAAAACCCAGAAAAATATTTCAGAAAAATAAATCCAAAATTTTCCCTTTTGTTTTTGTTTTAAACTCAGAGAAAATATTTTTAACAGCACTCAAACAGGAAACAGATGTAGATTTCCAAAAGGTTTTCTGTCCTCCTAACCATTAACTTTTCTACAGGGCTATGTATTTATGAAGTGTGCTGTTTGTATTCTATAATGTCAAAAAATGAAAGATCTTACTTTATACTGCATGGTTTTGCCCAAAACCTGTTCTGTCAAATAGATTAACAAATTAACAAATTATTTATTAGGAATGCTTTGCTTCCTAAGGCCTACTGAAAACAACCTGTGCTTCTGAAGGCATCTGAAAGTTTTAAGTGCAAAAATATGCTAAATTAGGCATAAATATGTATATTGGACATAACGGTGGATATTTTTAGAATATAAATTAAATATTGTGATATTATTATGCTATTTTTAATCCCCTGTACTGTCCCTCTAGAAGAGGGACACTGAATAGTCAACAATTCACATAACCTTCCTGACAAAGACAATGGAGAAATAGAACCCTTACATGGGGTTATATTTCTCCATTCTTTCCTGAAGGACCCAGAGAGTAACAGGATGAAACACTAAATCTAGCAGACTAAAAGCAAAGTTGCTGTAACATTATTTAGCCTGAGGGTTTTTTTGGGTTTTGATTATTTTTAAATATAGAGGCCAATCCACCAGAAAGTCCCACATACAGCACAGTATTTATTGTGCAAGAGCCTTCCAAAGAAGAAAACCACCTCTGGTGTCTGTGTGCTGTACAGTACCTCTAGCATAGATCTGATGCTCTAGGTTAGTCAAACTGGCTGTACTCCTAGTTCTAAGGTAGACAAGAGGGAGGCCTGGCAGACAGGAAAGACAAAGTTAGCAGGTAAGAAAATCCACACAAACACAGGTACATCTTCCCTTGCATGCATAAGGGAAGATATACATCATGCAATTTGTAAGTCTCTACCCATTTGCTTACACTAAGCTGGCATTTGAATTGATAAAATTCCTTCCAGAAGGAACTCTGGGAGAAAATAAGCTGGTAAGACCTGCCACATACTGAGAGCTCAGGTGATTATTTCACAAAAAAAACCTGTAGTTTTTTCTAGAAACTCAGTTATTTAGGTCTTTGTGGTACAGAAAGAAAAAGATCCTCTCTGAACTGCACACAGCCTAAACTCAAAACTCTGATTTAATCCTTGACATGAGAGTCATTAACTGAGAGTGGCAGACACAAAGGAAGCAGAACTAGCAGTGTAAAGCTCTTTCTCAAAGCTAAGCAACCAGAAAGCTTTTTGTTTTAAAAGAATTGAACATAATTGAACAGAAAACAGCTTTTTTGTCTTGTTGGGGTTTTTTTTGCCAAACATCTCTAACAAATCACTGTATTCTGTGAAGCCAAAATACTTATGCTTGTAATACATTAGACAGATGACCATGTGTGTCAGGACTGTTTCAAATAAAGTGTGATTAATGACTAACATACTCTGCCCAAAACATGGGGGATCCACTGAAGAACCCATCCAGTCTTCTGAGTTGATTACATTCACTTCTTTGTCCTGTTTACAGTAATCTTCCATCCAGGACTGCTTGGTACATGTGTATTGCTCTAGAGGAATGTAAGCACAGACAGCCAATGTCTTCAAGGTGACAGTAAACAAAGTCATTGAAAACTGTGTTAAATTCATCACACTCAAGTTACTCCACTTTAACAGCAGAAGTTTCACTTCACTGCTTTTTCTGTGAGTCACATAAGTTAAAGGCAAACAACAGCTCATAAAATCACAGCAGTGTCTTAAAAAAATATATATCCTAAAATAAAAAACTTTCAGTGGAATTCATGTTCTTAAGATACTCCTGTGTCAATCTACGAGCTCTCCCTGCCAAGGCAATTAACCTTAAAATATTTTCATGTTAGAAGTACTTCCTAGGGGTTTTGGGGTTGCTGCTTTTTAAGAGGCACATGCACATTCCTGCATAAATATCAAGAGACCAATTGAGTCTTCTGGCACAGTATTAATCACAAACCATTTTCACCATTTATTATCACTGCTTTTAAAAAGCATCATCAGGAATCATTGATTTGCTTCTCCTCCTGCCAACCCCTCAGGTTCTCCGTGGGAGACAAAGGACCAAGGAAGGCTTTTCTGTTACATCTACAAGTTCAGCTGTTGGCATCTTTTTAATTGTGCCTACCAAATAATTCTGAATGAGCAACAATATTCCTGGGAAAGGCACACAATTAGAGCTCCACAACGCAGAAGTTCACGTGAAATTGGATTTAATGATGAACAAAATATTTTGCTTTCCAGAGGTGGAGATGGACAGCTCAGGTGCTCAGAGACCAAAGAACTGAAATGAGTAGCTCCCCACTACACCTGTCAATGTACTGAAAAATGATGAGCTTATCAAAATATTTTTAAGCCTTGTGAAGTATGGAAAGCTTTAGATTAAAACCTGTTTCTGATTAAAAATAAATTCCCAATAACATACAAATTTGATAGAATTCCTATGACCAGAGAAAGAATTCCTACTAACCTCTAACATATGGAGCTCACATCTTTACACTTTCACAACATCTGATAGAACATAGGCTGCCTAAACACACACCTGGTGTGGAGGGACAAAGTGTGGAGGGACTTGGGCCAATCCTGCTCCCTCCACGGGACACCAGCAGCACTTTAATTAGAGATGTCTGTCATTTTCAATAATGAAAACCAGACTGTAGAGTGCTGTTCTCAGGGAATATTCCCACATACCTAGGAGAACAGAGGTGATGTTTATATCCAGCCGTGGTTGGGCCTTCAGTTCCAGCTTCAGGCGGGAAGGGTGGAGGCGGCTCGAGGCTTGTTGTTGCCAAGACACTGAACATGGCCACGGCTCAATGAATGGCTCCCAACCTGAGAGAAACACAAACCATCACCTCTGCTGCACACATGGAGGCCACCCTGGAATGCTCTTTACATATTTAACAATGAAACTGCCATCATTAGATCCTTTACTTTTAACCTGTGTTCAAGATGAAGTTGCAAGCCTATGGACTCAGTTTAATACCTAATGCAAATTTGGTCCAGCTCCTCCATTCAGACCATGTATACTGTATGTAGGGTGCTGCAGAAATATCTTAGTTCCAATTAAAGCACTAGAGGGCAATTAGAACTTTTTATTTAAGCTAGCTGGAATTAAGCTCTCTCAAACAGTTTTGACAATGATTTTCACACAATCATATGTTAAGTTGGCTATTATTCAGTATCTCAGGAGATGAAGGTCTAGAAGCTACTAAAAAACCCAGCCTACATATTTTTAAAAACAGAGTATTTTTTTCAAACCAAGAAAATTACCTTGTTATTGACAGGTAATTCCTGGGTGCTTGTCACCAGTAATGTAACAGAAAATTCAGTTTCTAAATTAAAAAAACCCACACAACTAGATTACTTCTTTCGTCAGTATCTGGCCTGTATTGAGGTCTAACTTGCGTTTTTGTATCTAAAACATAAATTGTGATGGTCTTATGTTAATTCTTTGTCTTCAGCCAAATCATCTGCCCTCACATGCTCTTCCTTCCTGAAATATGTAATAAACTGAATGCACCCAACAATTAAAGAGAAAAGAGACTGCAGAGACAGCTTGTTACAAAGCTGTTATTTTGCTGGATAACCTTTCTATGCAATTCCATTCGAAAACTTGAGTGTCACTTTCATATCAGCAAAATCTCAACTTTCCCCATCCCTCCAACTGATCTCAAATCAGGGTATCTTGTCTAGGATCACACTGTCTCACATACACACAATCCTAAAGCCAACCTTTCCCTATTCCCTTAGAGGCATTTCATAGTGGGTGAACTTCAGGCTCCTGTAGTAGGAAAGGCTGTTTCCTAAACTTAAATAAGAAAACAACAACCCCCTAGGTATTTCACCTGAAAGCTCACGGTTGTAATAATCTCCAGAGAGGGTAAAATGAGCATAGCCTTCAGGGCTGGTTCTCAAATGTTGGAGAAAATTCAAACCTGTGGGGAAAAAAAAAAGTGAAATTTAACCTAATGCAAAACAATCAGACTTCCTGATTATGTGAATTGTAAAGTAAGCAATGGAAGGTTTTGTCTTGTCTTTTAAAATGAAATGGTACAAAAAGCCTATCATAATACTCTTCAAATAACATTTGCAGACAGCCACACCTTACAATGCAGAGCCTCCCTAGGATTCTGCTCAGGACAAATTCCATTTGTTATGTAATGTAAAAAGGGGAAACCAGAACCTTAACTCTACAAAGACTGAAATCTTCTTAAAACCAAAACTTAAATCAAATCAAACAGAAATAAAGGAAAAGGAACCCCTAATATCCCACACAACCACCATCAAGACACTGTCACTAGAAATTTGACAAGTTCTGACAAAGAGCATGATGCTAAACACACCCAGAACTGACAGTCATTTTCTGCCAGGGCAGAACCAGATACTCACGTGAAAAGGTTAATTCAGCCAAGGGAACATCACAGTCCATGCAGTCATCTATAAAGCAGATGCAGATACTTTCTGCCTTTATTCCCACTCCAGAGATGAACTGGAAAGGTACAATCCCCTGGCTATCTCGACCAGAAGAGCTCTGGGAAACTGATTTCAGAGGTTCAGCATTCTTAAACAACCAACTTGCTGCTTTTTTCAAGTCACCTTAGATAAAAGCAAACAACCAATCAATCACCACCTACTTTCTCAAAGACATGTACTTAGTAAAAATCATATAGAAGCAAAGTAATTCCCTCCCTCTTAAGAAAATATTCTCAGCAGTAGCTTGAATATGCTCTATTTTGTAACATAAATATGAGAAGATTATAAAGACATTGGTATATCCTAAGAAATGTGTTTTGAAGTTCACAAATGTAATAAAAATCTATAACATTATGCATGCCTATGGATAAGGTGGGAAGCATGATAGTGCTAAAGGAAAAAAGAATCACTTGTGTTAAAGCTTTGTCTTGAAACTTTTCATGTACTGCATGTAGAACTAGAGAAGAATGATTTTAAAAGGGAGAGATGAAAACACTTGCTCTCAAGAGGAAGAGATGTGTAATAGCAAGAAATTGGTGCACCATGAAAATTCCCAAACTGAAAAAAACTCCCAAACAAAAATACACTCAAGCACCCCACACATGACACCCCAAAGGGCAGAAAGAATCCTTGGGGAGTGGATTTTACACAGGAGCAGAACAGGAAGAAGAATGTTTAAGACTACAGGCCAGCACAGAGCAAAGGTGTTCTAAAGAAGGAAACAGTGCCTGTGCATTGCCACCTGACAGTCTAATTTAATTGGCTTTATTTAATTGCAATTAAGGTAATATGAACAATGTGCAACCCCCTGCTAAGAATATCTGATGTTACCTTGGCAGAATGAAAGAGCTTTACGACAATCTTCCATACTGAATCCCAGCTCCTGGAGGCGAGCCAGCTGGACCTCTGGAATTAACATTAACCAAGCATAAATCCTTGACAGTTACCTACTTGTTTGCATTTATAAAATCAAGATACATCTGTATGAAAAATGGGGGTTTGTTTGTTTAAGATTGCATCTGTAAAAAAAGCACATCATTCAGCCCTGCTTTTATGCTTTTTAAACTATCATCAGCAATACATTAGGCAGTTCTAATCAACAAAGGGTCTTACACCCTTTCATTAGTTCTAACCAACCAAGGCTCTTACACCATGAAGATACCAACATCTCCTCTGTTAAGCATATAGATTAGCTTCCCTTTGTAGAAACCTCCTTTAGATATAAAAAATGGCTTCACTCCAACAGTGAAAAACATATCAAGAACAGGATCCAGCACATGCTTGGATCCATCTCTGGTTTCATGTGCCAAGGAGGTCTCATTCCCCAGTGCAGAACTGGAGGGATCAGCAGCATTCCCAGCACCTGAGGCAGCAGAGTCAGGCAGAGCTGCACTTGTCTGTTGGGGAATTGACTTTGCAATCGCCAAGAAGAGTTGAACATCATTGTAGGACAGTCTGATATCCAGTGCTTGCAACTGAATCTAAATGAAAAATTAAAATATAAGATTCACTTGCCTTTTTTTACACATTTTTTCTTAAATACTTCAGATATTAATAAAGCTTTTCCCAAAGGAAGACAAAATTTAGTGTTACAATCTGATCACCATGCTGTTTTAAAGATCTAATAGTAAAATTAGCAAACTTGTTATTATTTACTAACAACCAAAAGCATTACATCTTAGGGAAAAGAAGTTTTACTTTGATATAATGGTAAAAAAAGTCTTTAAATTGTCCTCCAATATGTCCTAACAATTAGAAACAGAAAATATAGAAAAATATATTTTTCTTTCAGATATTAATATCTAACACCATCAGCCTACATAATCAGCCCATTTCCATCTCCCACTATTAATCTCTGTAACATATCCCATAAATCACTCTTTCATTACCCCTAAGAGCATTTTCTGCCTGCTTCTTTCATTTGAAAGTCTTCTATTGAATGCTTCAGCATAAAAATATCTCTGCTAGTACTCTCTACTGCATCCAGTTTTATTCAGGCCTTTATTATTACCTCTAGAATAGGAGGAAAATCTTCACTATTGAAAGCATCCAGCAGTCCTGAACCTCTTGGGTAGGAAGAATTCCCAATAAGTTCCATATGAATCTGTACTGGATCAATAATTGACAGTGCAGTCTCCTGCTCATTTCCTAACCGGCATGAAAACACCTAAAAATTGCAAATTATTTTTTTAAAATTATGAACTGAGAGAACAGGCCTGGCAAGAACTAGCAATATTTTGAGGCTACAGTCAAGTCTTACAATGATTTAAAAGAAACAATTTAAAGCATTCTCAAAACTGCTGTAAAATGAGAGCATTTGATGAGAAACCAACAAATTTCAAAAAGTATCTGTGTCTATTCCTTTTGTATATATGTATTTACAGTAAAGTATCTTCACAAACTCCTCTAATTTTAGATGTTATACAGAAGCAAATTTTTCTTACCTCAATGCCAGACAAACTGCCAGAGAAAGGACGATCTAACAACTTGGGCTTGTAAGTGAGAACAGTTGTTCCCTTCAGAATAATTGCATTGGTATCAAAGCAGGACATGTCTTCAACAACCACAAATTCAGTTCCTTAACCAAAAAAAAAGACAAGTAACTAACAGGGCAGTTGGCAATATCATTAGAGTACTTTAGGCATTTGCAGCAGGTTTCTTGATTTACTTTAATGGACTTGGTTTTAAACCAGCACACAGCTTTTAATGATGAAAAACTCCTAGAAAAGCACCAGAGCAGAGCACATTTACCTGTCACATTAACCTTGACTTCCAGCTGCTTTTCTGCTGTCACAGGGAGCGAGGAACGTTTGGTAACTACTCCACTTTTCACAGTTTTGGGAACAACAGTTGTGTCACTGATGCAGGTTCGCTGCCGGGACGAATGGGGATTTTCCCACTTTTTGGTATCTCGAGGGGTATATAAAAAGTCATGAACCAGTAACAACCAGTCAAATATCAGGAACACACGAAGATTGTTCAGGACAACTGTGAAACTGGAGGAATCCTTAGTAGACCTTTTAAGAAGAGAGAAGCACACGGGTGAACTTTATAACCTGCAGATATTTAAAATCATGCTGGAAACTATCAGTATCTACTAAGAATTGTATGGCATTTTATAGGGATACACTTAGTTTACAGTGTCTGTAAAATATGTGCATATATATTTAAACAGATTGAAATGCAACAATTTGCTGTACCCACAGAACCCCAACAGATCTTAACTGCACAAATTCTAAGCAATAATGGTACAAGAGATGAATTGGAAAACTACATGACAGGAAATTTATAAAAGCTCCTTTAACACACTTACATTATCAATATTAACTTTCAAAATCTCAAATTTTAAAACCTTTTTCGTTATCATTTTGTGTCTGTTGGGTATCAAACCCAACATTCTGCATGTGAAACTCAGACCTTGCTCTGAGATAAGAGGTACAACATGAATTTCCTCTCACACCCTGACAGCATTTTGAGCACAGGAAGCTGCTTTGTCATTCAGAAAAAATGTCAGCCTGCCTGAGCTCCCAGCATCCCACTCTGAAGGTCTGGCTAGGAGGGATAAATTGTTTGGCTTCATGCTCTGGAATACCAGTTACATTTGATCATGCTAACCGGAAAATCATCTAAGTGGTTAAAACCATGAAACCATTTTCAATCCAGCACACTGTGAACTATAAAATCTCCAAAGAACTGTGATGCCTTAGTGGGGAGCAGGCTCTGCCTGTGCTGCTTCCAGCAGCAAAAGCCTATAACCCTCCCTGGCTCTCCAGGATATTTCAAGAGGCACCAGCCAGTACAACACTATCACTGAGTTCTGCCAGCCCTTACATCTACTGCCAAGGATGCTCTCACCACTAAAAACAGACCACATGCTGCTGCAGCTGAAATTTAAAATCACAACAGTTGGGGAGAAGATTCCTGAAACTCTCACTCAGAAACCAGATTAGGCTGTACTGTGCAAACTCACTAACTGTGTCTAATCTAGCCGCCTACTGACTCAACAGTTCTGTGAAAACCACCTGGGGTTTTTTAGGGGGTATTTTTTAGTAAATCCCATTTTAGTTTTATTCAAATTGAAAAGCTGGCTTCTTTTGAACACACTTTTAGGTATCTAAAACCGTAATGTAGCATCCAAATCTTCAAAAAAAATTTTCTCTCATATGCCAAGTTTCTTTGGCTGGTTTTTAGGAACAAATATCTCCAAAATTTTCTACTGGATTAAAATAATCCACAATTTTTTTTCCTACAATACTCCTGCAACTGTTTCCAAAGGCATCATACTTATATGAGAGTGAGAAAGCTGAGCTTGGTCAGCAAATCTGATCAGAAGTGAAAGCAACATCTCCAGTCATTTCACTTCACTCTCTTTTATCATAGTTAACACTCTGCAAAAATCCACCATGCTGATACAGTTAAATACTGACATTATACTTTATTTATACTTTATTATAATTGGGTATATTTATTTATACCCAATTTCAATACTAAATTAGATCAAAACAGACAAAAAACCCAAACAGAGTAGGACAGAACATAGAAGAGAATACAGAGATTGTTTTTGAAAGAGGTGCCATTTCTGTCTGTATTTGATGCTCTCAGAAAACCATGTGTGACACCTGCTGGGAAAGAGTTTTTGTGCATCTTATATTAAAAATTCTACAAGCTGGTTTTATGCACACATATAAGTGATAGACCAGACTTATCAAGCTTTAAGCATTACTGATTTTAATAGGTCAAACCTTCATCTGATCCATTACACGTTCAACCTAATTCTTATTGCAACAAGTGAAAAAGAAAAAAACAATCCAACGACTTCCAGAGAATTAACAACTGCAGATTTCAGTCTATCAAGTACCACTGATCACCCCAAAAATGTCACCAGATTGAAATACAATGCCTCCAAGTTTATCTACAATAATAACAGGTGTATTAAAACCAGGACAATATTGATTATGTCATTATTTAAAACAAACAAATCCCAGAATTACCAACCTGAAATGCAATTCAATCTGGATTGCTCCTGGGCTACTGGTGTTCTTTGATGACTGAAAGATGCAATTGAAGACATTTGGGGGCCCTGTTGCATATTTCTGTCCAGCATAACGAGTGTCAAAGGCCATCATGGAATGAGAGACCAGATTTACAGACTTTGTTCCATTTGAAGAGCTTTCAAAAAGCAACTTGGATTTCTTAAAATCAAACCTGGGAGAATAAAAAAGCAAAACAACACACTGAAGAGACTTACAGTTTATTTATTGCTTGGAGTCACTTATTTCAGAAGTATGGCACACTGCTGAAATCTTTCATCTGGGTATTTTCTAAAACAACTGTGATCATGTCCCATGCCATAGAGAGAGAAAATAGATCTGTACTAAATATAATAACATTTCCCAGTGATAAAAAACCTTCTGGATTAAAAAAACCCAACAAGCCACCACAGCAGAAATCTGCTTTTTTAACCTTCCCTCGTATCGCTTTCTTAATTAAATACTATTTCTCGTGGGCAAGTAAATTGATTACTGGACTGCTATTTCAAGCATAACTGGAAAAGACCATATCTTTTGAACAGTTTCATCTTTCAGAGCAGCTCAAACTCTCAGTTTGAACTCTAATTAAGAAATTCCAATTCACTGCATAATTAAATTGTAATTCCATGTATTATTTCAATTCTTGTCCTGTATCTTTCACATGAGCATAGTATTTAGGGTAAGGTATTCAGTAAGAGAAGAACATTCCTACCTGGCTAAAGAGCTGCATCCATCTTTTCCCTTTGGATCCATCAGTTCCAGGCTCACATTAACCATGTCAATGAGGAATGACATGGAAGTATACACTTCTCCACTCAAAACTGTCTGAAAGTGGAAAACACCAACATTCTTTTTCAGAGCATCTGTCTAACTTTCATTTCTGAATTAAACTATATTTCAGAAAAACATAAACAGCTTTTGTGTGGTATCCTTCTTCTCCAAAGAGTTTCATAAATCATTACTGGGGAAATGTTACATTTCACAATGCTGTGGCCTTTAACTTGAGTATGACCCTTAATCCATTTCACATTACTGGCCTAGAGCTTCTTTGTCCTTAAAATATTGCTGCCATCAGTAAAATCAGCAAACCCACCCCCAGACATTTCAAGAGAATTTCAGCTGCACACAGATCCTCTTACAAGAATTCTTGGATCCTGCAAGTCGTAAGGGCGCATGAACTCCTCGATGGGCTCCCCGAGGTTGTTCTCCAGCAGCCCACGGATCAGTTTGTACTTGTTCAGATCCAGAGAGCAGTGCACTGAGGACAGGTTGCCGTGGATGGAAATGTCTGCCACAGCATGACTCAGCTCCCTGCAACAAAGAGGAAACCTCAGCGTTTCCAGGAGCTCCAACACAGCAGGCAAGACCTTTAGGATACAGCAAAAGGCATCTAAAACACTGCCCTAGGTGACAGCATGAAGTGACCCTGTTTAAACTCACTTGTCCAAGTTTCTCTCTACTTTTAACTTCAGTCTGAAGGGTTCTGTCAGCAGGCTCCCTCCTGTCTGCCTCACCAAGTAGGATGGAAAGCTCAAATCTGCACTGGTATCTTCCACAGCCTTGGAATACTCTCTCTGGTATCTTTCAGCAGCAAAGATGTCCATGTCCTGCAGATCAACCACAATGCAGTCTAAGAGGCAGATGTGATCCTCTGCAAGTACACAGGAGATAACACATTAAGGAAGAAAAATAGAACCTGTGCAAAACTAATGCAAACTGCTTTTTAAAAGATATTTAATTTAGTTTTGATTTTATTCCACATTTCTTATTTTTTTATTAATGTTCATCAGTATCTGTAACTACCAGATACCAAGCTCATTCACAGGTAAACATAAATTCCTAATTAGGAGTCCAAGTACATCCCATGTATGTGTACAATATGCATCTCAAAACACATCTGATTTGCAAGACTGTTCTTCCAGAAACTCAACTACAACTCCCTAATCCTTTAAGCTGCAAAAATCAGCCTTAAAGCCCAGAAGTCATTTCTCCTCCAACCTACAGTCTTCAGACCCAGAGCCTCACACTTTTTCAGTGTCACAGAAGATAAAAGCAATATGTCACTGTAGTATTTCACAAGGCAAAAGAAGCTCCATGGGGTTCCTACTGCTGTCACATACCTGGGCTCTCAGAGTTTGGGACAACAGGCAGCTTCAATGGCTGCCCTTGCTGCTTACTCGATGTGCTCACTGCAGGCTCACTCTTCAGCCTAGAAATGTTTGTTCCTGATGGTTTTTTCATGACCAATCCTTCCATTGCTAATTTGGACTCATCAGCACTTGCTCTCTTCACGCTGTGTTTTGGGGTTCCCACAGGAGAGGAAAATTGAACCGAATCCTGCTAATGAAAGGAATTTTGTAATTAATATTAGATTTTCAGCTTAAATTCCAAGGAACCAGTGCACCAAGGTTCAAGTTGCAACAAATTACTAGAATGCCAGTATCTTCTGCTGTAGAGAGTATGTTACTGGAATGGCAGTATCTTCTGCTGTAGAAAAATGGCCAAATTTTTCTCCTATAGCCTTAACAGCACATGAGAATATTTTCCTTGTAAAACAAATTTATATCAGCAACCTTCCTCAAAAAGCTGCAGAATCTTTTCAATGAGACTAATTCAAAAGCAGAGGGTTTTGCATAAAATCGAAAAGCTCTCATGTAAATGAAATTAATACCAAAATGGAAGGGTAAGACTGTCATGATATTGAACATTTCTGCAGAATAAAGACTTTTAAATATTTAAAGCTGTTTTTCACGTGATGGAAAAAACATATGCCATTATTTCTGGAAGATCATGTCAACAATTTCATATTTTATTCCAATCTGTGAACTAACACTTCTACACGGGCACATTTTATGCATTTAAATACTTCAGTTGTCACACCAAAATGTGTCCCAAAATTCTCTTGCAGTTTAAGGTTGGATAAATCCCTGCACTTAGTGGTTAATTCCTCACAGGCAGAAAAAGAAAAGTTCATTTATATTGATGTAAAACATTTTAGACATCTCCCCACCACCACATATCCAGTGGAAATCCATGAGCTGTCTTGCATCAAAAACCTGCAAATTTCACTACAAAAAGAGTGATAGCAACATTAGAAATTTCTTTTCCCAAAAATCCTGCTTGACCCATCTGACAGCCTTCTGTCATGGCATGGCCCCAACCACTCTGTGATTTGTCTGGTGGAAGAGGTTTACACACCACCTTTATACTTCAAATCCAATTTAGGGATTTATCTGTCAATCATTTCAATTAATTGACCTCATGTCCCACATGCAGGTAGCAATCATCTTTATAGTGATCTACTCAGCCCTTACTCCAAGATTCCTCACTTTGTCCCTGACTCTTGTATTGTTACTATCATTTCCCATCTTCCTTCTCTGGATCCAGTTTCTGATGTCACATCAGTCCCTACCAAAACCTTCTCTTTCTGGTTTTAATTGTTAATATTTTCTTGCCTTACATGGTTCTTAAATATTAGAAAAAATTGAAAATATTAACTGTAAACACAAACAAGGATTTTAAGAAAAAAACTTGAGGACATTAACATTTAATTTCATACTGTAAAGAAAAGACTGAAAAGTACATGCAAAGGAAAGTCATCACATCATCTATAAATCTATGTTTATGCAAATAAATCCAAATTAGCAGCTCCCCAGACATGCATAAAGAGCACACCACAAAAACTTTACATCCAATTCTTATAGAATTCAGCAAAATCTTTAGAACAGAAACATCATTTTTAAAAAATGAAGCAGCTTTTTAAAGTGCTAAATTCCAGAAGAATAGTTCCTTTTAAATAGAGTGAATGAGGAGCACCTGAACATTGCTGTAAAGATGTGAAATACCTCAAATAAAACAGGATCCTTGTATGCATTGCTTTGTAAAATCCGATCCTCAAAAATAAACATAGGACAGAAGAAAAATGAAAATAAAACCAACAAAAAAAATTCCAAACCCCACCTAATCCCATTCCAAACACCTACATTTTTACAGTGCTACATAACACAGTATTTTTAGGCTGAAATAAAATTATTGTGCATACTTTCTTAACTTATAATGTTAATTTAGGAGTCTACTGCTTACAAACCTGTACTTGTATCAACACACTCCAGTACAGGAAACAACTCAGTATCACAGTCCAGTATTTCCTTACAGCAAAGACACAGGTAGATACCAATCAGCTGAAGGCAACAGACACACCACAAATGGCAGCAATTTAGTCCATCTAACTTCTAATCCCTTCAAAATGGCATTAGGGGGTTCCCAGACAACTCCCTACTTTATTGAATGGGTTAGATACAGAAAGCCATTCAAGATGGATCTTCCTTACCCTAAATTCTGTGGCTGCATCTCTCAAGAGCAGCACCAGATACTCCTGTCCTGTGCTTTGCCACGTGTACAGTCACTGGAAACCTTTGGAAACCTTTCCCAAGGTTTTTAAATATTAGAAAAAAATGGAAAAATTAATTTTTCCATCAGGGCAACTCTACACACTCAGTTTCACTGAGAGCAGAAAAAAAATAAACCAAATTCTGCTCTCCAGTGTGTTAGAGCAAGTCTCTGCTTTCTGCTATTCACACTGTGGCAATTTTGAGTGGTGAACAGCTGGATAACCGAATAGGGTGAGCTGAAAGCCCATGCTGGTCCCATGTTCAGGTGAGTACCCAGCTGGGTCCTGCTTCCTCACCAGAGCAGCTGGAGTGAGTTCAGCTTCCTTTATCCCCTCTGTTCTCTCAAAACATTATTCCCTTTTCTCTCAAAACACTCAGTTCAGTCCCCCATCTGCCCCAATGGCTCAGACAGTAAGCTCAAGGCAGGAAGGGCAGTGCAGCACCATCAGCAGCAAGGCTAATCTATAAGATTTGCCAGCACACTGGCACAGACTCTCATTACTAGAACTATAAAGTCTAGTAAAGTAAATATAAATACAAATAAAGTAAATCTATAAATACAAAGTAAATCTATAAATATAAAGTAAATATATAAATATAAAAATAAGTATAATAAAGTAAATAAACTTAAATTTATAATTTTGATTTAGAAATAAAATGCACAAGAACTAGCAAAACTGCAAGCTGCTAAATTAAGAAGCAATGTTTCTACCTTGTTCTTTAATGAAAAGGTACCCGGCATTCCTGCAAACAGGAATCTGTTCTTCACTTTCAGCTTTCCCAGATTAGCCACAATAAGACTGTTAGACTTGGAGCTCTCAGGGATAAGCAGAACAGGAGCCCCAGCCTCAATATCAAGAAGAACTCGGGAAGCTCGCTGGGCTTTATCTCTCACCTGGGAAGAGAAAAAATACATTTAAAAAGTAATTACAAAAATTGCAGGAAGCAGGTGATTATTTCCCACTGATTAGTACTGAACTCAGGATCATTGCCACTTGATTTACAAAATTAAGATATGGTTAGAGTTTACACAAAAAAACCAACAACAAAGCAACCAACAAAACCTCCTCAAACTCTGGTTTTAGGCAGAGGACAAAGGCTCATTATGTATTATGATGCAAACAGGAAAAACCTGTGCAAGAGGTGCAGCACTCAGGAGTGACACACCTTTTCACCCCTGAACTCAGAGGCAGAATAGAAACTACTCAGCTCACTACATAACAAATTACTTAAAAAAAGTAATTTGCAAAGTAATTTGCAAAAAGCAAAGCCCCATCACTTAGAAGAAGATGTTTCAAAATCAAACTTCCTGCTTGATACACAATGAAGCATTTTCATATCCAAGTTTTCACTGTCTTTCCTTCAATTATGAGAAGCTTCTATTAAAAGAAGACTATTGAACATATTAATTACTCCCACATTAGGTCATGGTCTATGGCTGTCCTGATTATTGAAACACTCTATCATGCCCTGTATACTCTATATTGATATATTCTATCTTGCTCTATAATCTCTATATTCATACACTCTACCATGCAGAAGTTCTGATTTTCTCAGCCTATCAGCCATCAAACTAAATCAGAGGCATACACCTGAATGGAACAGAACTTCTCACTTGGCTCTCCTACTTCAGGTATTATTACCTGGTGAGCAAGGTAAGAGGTGACAAGGTAACAGCTTGGTCCTTTCTGTCCAGTGCATCCTGCAGAAACCAGTGATGCCTTGAGGCATCACCAGGTGCTGAAGTTTTAAGGAATGTGCAAATTTGGTATTCTGCACTTTCAAACAGCAGCAGAACAGTCCTAATTAAGGTCTCTTGATTACCAGGTGAGCCTGAGAAATCTCTGCCAACACCAAAACTCTAAAACCCCCCACCACTTCAATTCACTTGAGTTGACATATTAACATAAATTATATATTGCATTTCAACTGCCAAAAAACCAAGCTTGGAAAGAACAGAAAAAAGGCCCAGACATACTGTTTGTCCTTCAATTGCTGCTCTCTGCCTCCCCAGGACATCTTGGAGCTGAGTGAAGTGCTGGATGAAGGACACCACCTCTGCCTGGAAGCGCTGGGTGTGCACGTACTGCACCGAGGCCATGCGCAGGCTCACGCGGATGTCACACTCCCGCTGCAGCAGCGGGTCCGGCCTCCCATACCTGGGACAGGGGTGCAAAGTAACATTGACCCCTCTCAGCTGCATTTTAGAAGCATTCAAAAGAATACATTTTGCTGCATTCAAAGTAGTGATATAGAGGATCTAACTGATGTTCACAGTATGCAGTTAACGTTATTTCAGTCGCAGACATGAAAAATTGGGTTTGTATTGATTACTTCTAAATTTTGTACGTTTAAGTGCTGCTGAGTTTTAGTTAAGCAAATAGGAAAATTCTGCATTTGGAATGTACCTTTAATCTCTGCATACCAGTTGGACCTTTGGTGACGTTGTACCAAAACAGTGGCTTTGAAGGTAACTACTCCACTGCACAATAATGTGTACATTCAATTCTGAAACAGTGTGCTGTCATATTTGAAACTAATTCCATAGCATTACTTGGATAATTTCTAATCGGATTAATTGGAACACCAGAAAACATCACAAGGTAAGATCTATTCCTTAAAACACAACAAAGAAATTCAAATTTACATTATGACAAAAGCAAACCCCTTAATCCAAAATCAAGGAGCAATAGAAAATCTATTTCATCAGTTGAAAATCTCTTCCAACATTTAAAAAAAACCTGGTTTAGCTAAGAACAAACTATGATGTAACCACTTTCAAGAACAACTTTAGAAGGAAGTACAAAACTACTTTTCCATTTCTTTGTACATTGCAAGACAAAGATAAGTTAAAAATCTTAAGTTTGTAACTGAAAATATTTTAAGTTCCATTTAAGTCACAAGAGGCCAAAGCAGAATCATGCAACACTGACAGTTGTGGGCTTGGGTTTTCTGGGTTTGTTTGACTTTCGGGGTTTTTTTGGGGGGGTTGGAAATTAATGGAGTAACAAGCAAATATTGAATAATAAAAAGTTTAAATTCGTACTTAAAGATTTGAAAAATGAGAGCCTCTTCACCACTTGTAGTGAAACGTTCTCTGTAAAACTCTCCATGAGATGTAAGATCACTTAAGGACAGACTTCCAATACTTCCCTGCAAGGCTAAATCTCCCTCTGCAAAACAAAGGACAGACAATCAGAATCCCCAAACACAGATCAGTTACTAAACTCTAAAAGTTTCTATAAGCCTCATTACAAATAACTAAATAAGTCAATTCAATTAAACATTAAACCTCATGTTTAAAGAAAATTATGTGTTTCTGCTACAGAGATTGTATTAACCCATTCATTACTCTAGGCTTTACACACATCATGTGATCACATTACTTTGATTTGTGACACTTAGATACAATTCCTTTTTTTCCTCTAGACCAGTAATAAAAACTATTGTTCTGAAAGTGAAGTATTAAAATCGCAGCTAAAATGATGAAAGGTTTGACAACTGGGAGGGATGCCACAATTTATAGCAAAGGAAGAAGCAGTGGGAGAAGAACATACATTTTGTGCAGAAAAAACCACAAAAACCCAATGAGCATCAAAATAAAAACATTTAAAATCATCATTCCAGAGCACACCTCATTTTATTTTAAGCTGCAAACAACCTGAGCCCTTCAATCTACTCACCAATCACTTCCAAGTGAGCTGCAAGTTTTGCCACACTGGCTTTAGCAAGCTCACTGGTTGTCTTATTCAGGACTAAGGATAAAGAATGGACCTGGTCAAACAAAACAGGAACAAATTGGTATGAAAAACACGACTTCAGACCTTGAACATTTTGTTTAGCTTTTTTCCAGAACTGCACTGAAGCACATGAATGGCAAACACCACTTATCTGACTGGGAGACACTGAAGGAGAGCAACATTTTTACTGCCTTGTTTGCACATTAATGGGTCTCCCAAGCAATTCAGAATGACCAGGCCAAGAATAAATCCCAGCACTGTTACCTTCATCTTCTCTTTCAAGATTTGTGACATGTAAGTTAGACTGCAGGGCCTCTTTGCCTCTAGGCAAAGACTATATAATGTGTTTTTAAAAAAACATGTTTATACATATAGATGCATAAACATATATGCATTATATTATATATTAATATAAATTTATATATTTATAAACTATACACTTTTTTTCATAAATAAACTCAATAGTACCTAGAACAGCACAGTGCCAATTACAGCATGTTAGGTCTTTAATACTGAAGCAACCTTTTCCTTAAAGAGAGGGTCACAGAGCAAGGGAGCCAAGCATTTTGCAAATATCCTGGTTTTTTATAACTCCTTTCTTTTTTTAACTGTCTCTAAAATGTATTTATGTGTATCTAACATATTTTAAATCCATTTCTGCATTTATGTACACTCCCCACTAGAATATAAAACACATGACGTAAATGTCACCTTAAGTTTCTATAAACCAGATGTTTTATGACAGACAATCCAATTACTGCTTTGCATCTCAAGTATACCTTTAGATCCAGCTTAGTGTTTACAGGCTCTTGGGCTTGAGAAGCTGACAAGGAATTTATTTCTGCTTTGATTGTCTGCTGAGTATCTTCAGGCTGCGGCTTCATGGCATGGTTATCAGCAGTGGATCCAATCCCAAAGAAATCCAGTATCACTACCCAAGTTTGCAAAGTTATTAACACATCTAGGCAATTAAAATCAACATCTACACTACGGTTAATTTTGTTATAGCGAGAAGAGAATTCAGGATGTTTCCTATCCACTAGAAATATATTGATATGAACTAATGAATCATCAAAGTTACTTTTTGCACAGGGCAACTTGGATCTGTCTGCTGATGGAGAAGGAGGTGGAGTCAGAGGATACTCAGAATCAGCATCTTCTTTTTGCTTCTTACGAGAGGCACAAACTGGTCTTTGGTACAGCTGAAAGACATTAGGTGCTTCTTCCATATGGGAAGGGAGGGAACGTGGCATATCTGGATATTCTGCATTGGATACTGAGGGACAGGACTGTGAAAGGTATTCCTTATGTGCTAAACTGGATGGTTTGGGTGCTCCACGGGAGACCATGAGGTTCTTATACTTAGAGTCTGGTTTCTTTTCCAGGAGATCTTCCATCAGCAGGGAACGCAAGGCAATCTGAATGGACAAGGTTTGAGGGTGATCTTTGGCAAACTCAACATCAAAATCCTGAAACTTAAGGCTGACAAGACCTTGTGCCCCTAGTGTGAGATCACCACTTAACTGAACCTGGAGCTCTGAGATGTGAAAGTTGGCTTGAATTTGAGTAAAAGATTTTGCTTCCCTGACAGCTAAGGGCTTCTTTGGAACAGAATTAAAACTCGAGTGGCTGAATAAGCCATTTTCCTTCCGTTCACTCAGGAATTCTGTGCCTGTACTATGAAGTGATGCTGGAGAACTAAGACCCGTTGGAGATACAGAAGTGGTTGAAAATTTGTTCAAGTCTTCACTGTAAATTAAATTATCCAGAGTCTGAAGGACTTGTTCATATACATGTTTTGCTAACACCACCTACAATGTAGAGAAAAGAAACAATCATCACACTGGAGCTCTCTATATTAATGGAATCAATATATATATATTCTAAAACTCCTAAGTGGAATTCCAAACCACACAAATTTTAAGTCAATCCAAGGAAAAAGTAATGCAAAACAAGGTACAATGCAAAACTGAAGCAAAACAGTTCTTCTGTATTAGCTCTGCAAGATGACACCACCCAGAAACACATGGGATGAGATCCTAGAATAGGATACCTTGTATTCCTGGGCAAAAACCATCCACACAGAGTTAGTTCAAAAGAATTCACCACCTGAGCTTACACAACAATATATGAAACAAACATTCTACTTAGTCATCATTATTTGTCTCCTAAATGTTAGAAGCTTCAGTTTTTTCTATTTAAAACCTCTGCTCTTGCACAGATTTTTTCAAAGCAATGGCATTTTAATTCTTAGTTTCAACTACAGCTGCAAATAAACTTATTTGGACAATGTCATTTGGACAGTGACACATTTACTTTTCCTTCTGTGTACAAGATAAGCAAAAGTTATACTAATTCATAAAGATGTCTAAAATGTCCCCAAACAAGGTTAAATATTGGTCATTATTATTATTATGATGACTTAAGATTGTCTCTTCTAACCACGTGTAAAAGGATCTGATTTCTAAACTACCAACATGTTAAACCTGAAGATACTGGTGTGAAAAATACATATCTTCTATGCAGGGATATATTTTTATATTGATAGTGGAAATACTACATTTCTGTACCTGAAGAGGGTTCACAAATTTCCCTTCAATCTTCATAATGCTTGATGTTCCAAAGTCTTCATTACACAGAGGAAAAGTTAAATCCAAATCTTTCCCTAGTGGTATCTTTTCCAATTTAAACTGGATGGTGGTGTTATTCAGAATGTGGAAAGCTTTAAGAGAAAGTGAAATTAAAACAACATTAGAGTAAGTGAACTGATTAGCCCATAAATACTCAATGGAAGAGGTAATATGGTAGCTACTGAACTTGCTCAGAACCTGAGCAATGCTGGACTAAGGTTGTATGATTATGTTTTGCTGAATTTCTGCCTAAAAGGCACCATTCCGTTTTTGCTTAGGAGACCAAAATGGATATAAATACAATAGCTAGCCCATTGTCATTAAAACTGACCAATGTGTTTCAGCAGGATGGGTGAAGCAGAATTTACAATCAGACCTATGATCAATACATATTTTTAGCACATATACTACTCATATTAAAATAATTAAGACTCCTCTGATTAACATACCATGGCCTTTATGTAATGATTCAAAGAAGTAATGACGAGTAAAATGAGATTCTTCCTGGCTGTTAACGCTGGCAGAACCTGATGAAGAATGTGGCCCATTGGGTATCTCACTTGCAGGATCCTTCTTGTTTGTAAATTGACTACTATTTAATGAATACATCTTAATATCTTTAATTTCAACTTGCAGCCTATCACTCGTAGACTCATCTTCTCCTGGTACAAAATTCTGAATAGATATTTGTCCCAGGTGACCCACAAGCAGCTCAGAGCTCCCGGGCTTTCGAGGTATGGAGACAATTGGGGATTCAATATTTACATTTAATATAAGCTTAATCGTATCAGCTTTGAGGGACTGTGACCCAAATGCATCGCCTTCGTTATCCTCTGCACTGGCAACATCTCTTGATCGTGGTGTGGTATCAAACAAAGAAACCATTTCACTGTATTCAGCAGTTTTAGTTGCCAAGACTGTTGTGACTTTTGAAGCTGCACTTTTCAACATGCTGCGGAAATTCTCTTCCAGCTCATCCATGGACAAAGTCAGTTCTTTCAAAAATTTGGCTGAGTGGTTGTAGTGTAAGGAGGCCATTTTGAGGTTGAGAGAACACTCCTCTTTTGACTTTTCTGTGAAAGTGAAACTTAAAGCATCTGGAAGGCTATCTCCATCATCAAGCCTGAAGAAAAAAGATTCCAAGAAATTTGCATCTCCAATGAGATTTTCATACCTCCCTGTGTTCCCTATGCTCACCACATACTGGTTCTTTACATTGTCTTGGGTCAGATCCATAAGGTGAAGGCATCCAAGAGAACCATTCACATCCAGTCTACTGCACATGGAGACATTGACTTTGGTGCCACCAATACTGGCTGTTGCAATTTTTCTGCCATATTTTTCTCCATTTGTCATGCCAACTGTTCTGAGGAGGAGTACATTTAACCAGTGAATATCAACTGCTACCTCTGTGTTCTGTGCATAAGTAGACTGGAATGTTTCCTGTTCCCTCCAACCTCTCTCCAAGTCAGCTATTAAAGGCTGAGGACTAGAATCTTCTTTCTCCTTGGGGAATGATTTCTGGAGAAACCCAATCAATTCAACAATAGTCTCTGGGTTAAGGATGATATCCAGGTTGTTCACCTGTACAGAGATCACCTGCAGACTGCTATCCAAGTTCATTGATGGGCATTCTGCACTCACAAACTGATACTCCAATTTTATCAAGGACTCTTGATCTTTTCCATTGTTACCAGGTGAGGTGTTGGAGGCTGTAGTGCATCTCTCTGCCAAACCAGCAACATCAATGGGATGTGCATCTTGTGGTCCAGAAATTGGAGACTGAGCCCTGCTGTCTCGAAGGCTTCCTGTTGGCACATCAAAGCTCAGGTTCTTATGAGAAGCCATCAAAAGATCAAAATCTGTTCCATATGTTTGCATAGTATCAACCAGTAACAGGCCATGGACAGTCAGGGACACCTCTGCATCATAAGGCCTTTTCACAAAATGGGCATTGGTGCCAAAAACCTTGAGCACAGAGATGTACCGCCCGTTACTCTCAACACCCAGCTGCATACAGTTCACTTTGAACTCAGCCAAAAGCAGCTGGGATTCCACCAGAACTTCCCGGGTGTTTTGCTCGAGCATGACAACGCTCTGTGTGAGATTCATTACAGAATCGTGCAAACTGCCAAACTGGTCTACCTCTGCAAAAATCTTGTCTTTCCCTAAACGCAGAGCATCTGAAGACTTAGCTTCAGATGTACTCAGCTGTGTCAAACAGTTCTTCAGAGCCAGGATTTTGTCTTCATTGATGTGAATTTTCAAGTCAGGCAAGTTGCCAGACAAGACAGCTCCTGGGTATTTTGGGTCTGACGTGTAGATCAGTCTGCGCTCCAGCTGCAGGTGAACATTGAATTTTTCTACCACGTGAGTTGGACCCACATCACTATCCTGAACGTGTTTCCAGTTGTCTTTCACTCGGCCCACCATGATCTGAAGGTCCATAAAAGAAAGTGTGTATCTCTCATACATTTTTTTACTCATTAAGTGTGCCTGTAGCTGCTCTTCACTTATTTCTACTCCAGTGAATTCAGACATTTTGACGCCACTATTGGTGTTGGATTCTGGTGGTGGAGTATTGGGAGGAGTTGCAAGAGGTGTTTTATATTCCTCATCACTCAATTCATTGATTTCTGAAGAAATGGCACCTGCACTCCTCTTACAGTCTTCTGTGGATTAAAAAAAAAAGGTAAACAAACAAATAAACAAAAGTATTCTCCTCCCTCCTCAGATGTTTCCTATGATTAACTGATCATCCTGGCTGAAATCCTATTTTTTTAACACAAAGCATATCTGGTACTGTCCTTGCCTCCTTCCACTGTCACTTCCTTTTTCCTCAACAAGAAACCTACTATACTTCTACATTCACAGAGGTGTCAGTCACAACATAGTACAGAAGCTATTAAAAGACACTATTGTCTCATTTTTAACCCACTTACTGCAAGTTTTACTTTTGACCAAGTTGTCAAAAAAAGAACACATTACTCTGCCCACGCAATTCTTCTGATCCTCAAAACCAAATGAAAGGTGAGAGTTACTTAACTACAGCATTTTTATCATCAGAAGGTTTTGTCCAACTGGCTTTATTGCCTAACATTAACTTTCATTTTATTATCTTAAGAAAGGATTTTTTTCTACTTTACAAAGCAGGAACACCCCCGAGAACTCCCCTGTACTTTTTTACCCTTTTTTTAAGCTCTGACTTTCTGAAAGAAGATAGAAAGAACAGGAAAGCTGCAATAATTCTAGATCATACCTTGAGAATTTGTGAGTAATATTCTTCCCAGATCTACAACAACTAACACAGGATCCACAGATTTGAAATCATCGGGAAAGATCACCTGAGGAGCAGAGATATCAAGGCACACAGTCCAGCTTTTGCTGTTTTCCTGAAAGTTAAGAAGAAAGATATAATAGCCCACAAGAAAACAAACCAAAGGAAGCCATGTGAAACATCTAATTAGCCAATTTTCTCCTGATGAGGTTTGGCACCTTGTTAAACCACACACTCCTACTATAGTCAATAAAAAACCGTTTTCAGCAGGTGAAAACATGCCCTGCACCTCATGCCTGGATTGACTGACAGCAAAAGGAATCTTTTGGTTGGAAGAAGAATCTTGGAAGAAAACTCCCCTCCTGCTCACAAAGAACATCACACAAACAACAACAAACCTCACTCTTTAGAGCTCCAAGTCCTAAACCAAAAGGCTAAAAGTCTACATAAACATTTTGGGAGCAAAAACTTACAATGAAGTCTCCAACTAATAATCGATCGATGGTTTGTCTGATTTCAGCTTTTGTCTGCATTTTCAGCTTGTTGTATTGTCTTCTGGCAGCTTCAGCCACTCTTGCCTCTAACTCAGACTGATAACCAAAACCTGCACAAGAAAGGGAAAACTGACTAGGTATAACTTGGTTCATCCTTTATTGAATCAGAAGAAAAAAGGGAAGAAAAAAAGATAAAAGATTTATTTTAAATTTTAGCAATAAAATACTGAACAGGAAAACACAGCAGGTGAAAGTCACTGCCTGTGCCCATTCACCAGGCTGCTGCACAGAAAAAAGGAAGTATTTAAATATAAAACAAATAATCCCACTAAAAAAATACTTCTCAATCCACTTTCTGGTCTTTATCTCACAGACCTTCAGCCCAGGTAATCAAATTTGACTAAGGCAGAAAGGGTGCTAAGTATGGCCACAGAGGAAATTCTGACTAAACATTAAGATGTGCATGTGCAGGCATTGGGTTTTTGTTTGCTTGGTTGGTTTGTTTGTTTTAAACTTGAATATTTATGGAATATTCTCACCTTGTGAGAAAAGCTGTCACACACACCTTTAAACCAACTTGAATTTTCTGATATTTACTATAAACAGCAGAAAAGCAACTGGTATTTCAAGAACATTTTCATGTTCCTAATGTTACTTACTGTCACCTCTCATCTCCTCAGAAACTGAACAACCAAAACTGCAAAGGTGGCCAGTTTATAATGTTACAGGCTTAGGTACTAGAACCCTAAATCTTGTTGTGCTTAGAAATTTAAGGAACGAGAATGTCCAATTTTAAAAATCAAAGTATTTCAAGAAGCTGTACAAAGGGCAGCCTTAACCTCATCAACAAAAACATACAATAGGAGTTAAAATACTATTTCCTCTGTATCATTATTATAGAAATACTTTTAACTGCTCTCTCAAAGAAACTCCATCAGTTGCCAGAACAGATTACAGGAACAAGTCCCCTCTCCTTATTTATGCATTTTAATTTAGGGGAAATTAACATCCACCATGGGACCTAACAGTAACTTGCAATTTTAAAGCAGAAGTTGCAGGAGTCTGCCAAAGCAAAATCCCTGATTCAATTAAACAAAGATCAAAAGAAACAAAGGAACAAAACCCTCTAGACAAGACTCAGAGTACTGCTAAATTTGAACTTAAAGTGAAGATTCTTTGATTAGTGCTTTGTATTTCTAAGAATGAAAATAAATAAAGATCAAAGACAAGAAAAGATGTAATTCCACCAACAAAACCCCAACCCCATTAAAAAAAAACACATTAAAGGTTAACCTGAGGCATGAACCCTTCCCTTGTAGAAGAAGTCAGCTACTTTTTTAATGGCTTGTGGATTGTAAATAATATTTAGAGGTCTGGTACTGACTTCCAGGCGCCTCTCAAAAGTGCTGTGAATTGGATTTCTTTCATAAAGCATCTCAAATACTGGGGCATCAGGATCTGCAACTAAACAGAAAATTACTTACAAAAAGCAGCTGTAAAAAACCTCAAAACAAACAAATAAGACAAAACCAAAAAACAACTCTTGAAGAATTTAATAACTGATTTTTAAGTGATACTACTGGGAAAGTACAAGTGTCCAAGAATTCTTCAGTAACAGAAAAGGAATATATCAACTTCTAAAATCAACAAAATTCAACAAGCTTATATATACAAAAACATTTGTATAGTTGGGGTTCTAATGTTGAACTCCTATCAATTTATTTTTGAATCAAAACAAAGAGTTAAGTGCAATTCCTATTGTCTTGAAATACATCATTTCTTCCTTCCTTTAAAATCAACCTGCATGCACCCTCACATCTTGAACAATGTTTCTTATCTTTACCATTTGTAAAAAGCATTTGCATTAATTCCAACTCCAGACACTCAGTTTTGAAATTTCTGGTTTGTAGGAATTATCTCATCAAACATGAAATGAAATATTTACCAGTGCTCTGATTAGTCAGTTCTGAGGACAACCTTTGTAGTCCAAAGGAAGACACACAGCCAACTTCTTTTTGCTAGTAAGAATTTAAAAGAAAAGGATTGTTTATATAAAATCAACCAAACCAGTAGATACAAGTGTAAGTCTTTTCTGTTGAACTACATGTGAAGTCTGAAATTATTATATGCATTTTTTCCCTGACATGGTCAAACAAAAGAAGGCAATATGACTAAATAGCAAACACTCTTCACTCCTGCAGCAACCAGGCTGAACTCTGAAGTGCAAATTGCAGTCAGTACAAAGTACAAAATACATGGGAAATCCTCGTGGCTTTAGATTCAAATTTTGTTTACTCTGAAGAGAACTTTGAAATCTTTTCCAGAATTTATTTCTACATTTAGTGTACCAGTATACAGGTGAAACAGAACCATTACCCAGGCCACAGAGCTTTATGGAAAGGAACAATCACTGTTTAAGCAGCAATGCTGATTGTTCCAAAAATCAAATGTTGTTCAATAAATTATCCTCTTCTCAACACATCTAACTGAAAGGTTGAAGTCACATGCATACAGAGTGAAAAATGAAGAGTTCTACATATGATATTTGGGAAGAGAGGGAAAAAGTAAATTCAACAGGTAGAAACTTTTCCTCAAGACTTTTGTTTTCCCTTTCTGGGATAAGAAATGTTTTGAGTATGACTATTTTCATACAAAATCATGCATTCCACATAGTAACTTATAGGGGTTTTTTCACCTACAGGATTTGGGAAAACAAGAACAGGAAATATGGTCCCTTCTGTCGCCAAATCCCTCAGGAAAAGACCACCAAGCTGAATTTTGAGAAGGGAAGACTTTCTGCGAGGAAGGGATTCTGCCAAGATCTTTACACCTGGAACATAAATACATAAAATTATTTTGTTTCTTTTAGTACAGCATACATTTCATTTAAATTTTACAAACAAAAAATTATGTCCAACAAACAAGCGTTTCTGAAGTCTTTATATATATTTATTTCTACTAAAAAATTCCACATGGAAATTTGTCATCTAGTACAATGACTGTGAGGCAGCTCTCATCTTTTTTAAGGAAGAACAGAAATGGGCTTAATACCTGAAAACTCCAGCTGCATAAAAGCAGTCTCTTCAGCATAAAACACTCTTTTCTTCCTATGCAACAGAGTGAAAGAGCCACCCTGCAGCTGTAGATTTAATTTAGCAAAAACATGATCTCTCTTGGTAAAGGTATTCATGCTGGAAGCATCTGCAGCAGGATCAAAAAATTCATCTGTACCTAATAAAAAACAAAGCCAACACATTAAATAGATTAGGTTTCTGGAGGGCTACTGAAGAACAAAGGAAGTTCCTATGAATATGAAAATTTCTCTAGCTCTTGGAGAGAAAAACAGAAACAAAAAATTGAGCAGATAAAACTTTTTCCTTAAAAGACCTGAATATTCCATAGAATTCTTCTATTTCAATCAAGGTAATGTAAGCCTGAATGTACAAAGACCCCAACAACCCAGTACTATCCCTGTTACACCCAGTAACATGACCCCCCACACACACTTGAACAGAAGTCCCAAAGCTCTTTGCCACAAATGACAGTAACAGTGGAAGCAAATACATTCCCTGTATCACTTTGGAAATGAGCAGGTATCCAGGTACCAGCACACTGCCCAGGATGTTCAGCTTTAGGCAAGCTCTGCTGCCTGGGTACAACAGCTGGCAGAGAATCCTTTAACAGTACAGGCCCAGAGCTCTTTCTGCCCACCTGGACCAGGTATCACAGCATGGGAGCAAACCCTGTGTTTCCATACCCAGGATGTCTTCCGGATTCCACTGTTCCTTTGGGTCTGGCAGCAGCCCTTCAAAAGGTTCTCCTTCATATGTCTGCTGGGCATATCCATACCAACCTCCCCAGCCAGGAAACCACGACTGCAGGTACTGCAGCATCCCAGAGCTGCTGCCATGGGTGGCTTCTGCTGGAGAGGAACCTCCAATGGAATCAGGCAAGGGCTCTTTAATACTCTGTTTGAACATTCAACACATACACGTTACTGCTGCTGAGTGAAAGAGTATCACCAGTGTAAAAAAAGCACCATAATAAAAACACAGTTTCATCTCTTATTTACTCAGCAGTGATATTCTCAATTAATACTCAGCCTAAAAGAGAGCAGCAGCAAACAAACATATCATCACCTAATTGCTGCATATTCATATGAATATATAAATATGCATGTGATTATGCACATATGAAGCCACATGTCACCATTTAAATCTTAGTCTAGAAACACTAAACCAAAGAAGTCATTTGACACCATAAAGCACAGCTCAATATTTTAGCATTTGTATCTGCAAGAGATGATGTTGTACTGTTATGGAGATTAGTCCATAATTAATGAATTGTGTTCCCCAAGCTACTTCCATGAGGCTCACTTCTGCCACATGTTTATTTTGGGAAAATATTCATTACAGGCCTTCACTTCCTCTTGCTGTTTTTAAGATGAAGAGTATCTGACCTAGGAATTCTGGCAAGGATTCTGCTGGGGAAGATCATCATATGGCAAGGCAAAAGATTTCACTGTGCAAGTGACACAACAGTAAAAATTGCAGGAACTGAGCATTTCTGCCACACTTTTAAATCAACGAGAATACCTGCTAAGGCTCTCCAGCAGAACAATACCTCAGATAATCACTAAAAGACTCCAAATATTACCCTGTATGGAGAATGTCCTCACCTCAGCTAAGTCATGAAATTTATTATGAACTATCTCATACAGAACCTTCAACTCTTCATAAGACTGTTCATCCTCAATACGACGCATTTCTGCCTGGAGAGACAAAAAAAGGTAAAGTTACCTGTGTTAAAGGAGTACAGAATCTTGTTCACAAACACGTCAAGCATCTCTGGAATGAGTTAAGGACTTGCAGAAAAAACTAAGATGGCATTAATGATCATATCCAGGTGCCTCAGCACACAAAAATTAATGAAAGTCATGTAGGCAATTGTAACATTGACATTCCCCTGAATTATAAATAAAGCTTACTTGCATTGTAAAATACACTATTTTAGCACTGTAAAAAAATTCACAACTATATCCTCCTGTTACAAATAAGAAGCAAGATTTGCAGTACAAAAATTAAATCAGGGAAAATAAATTGATTTAACAGAATGCCTTGCTCAGCCAAGAGCAAAAAAAAAGCTTCTGTCTTGAGTAAAGAAGGTGGAAGAAATTAACAGGGTAAATTAGGACAATGTAGTATTCATAGTCAGTTACTCAGACCCGTTGTCTTCTTTGTACTGATTAACAAGTTGTTTGAAGGAACTGATGATTCACCCAAGTCTAAAAAATCTATCACGAAACAACAAAGCAAAAGACATTTTTCTAGTCCACTGCCATTACCCTTGTTACATTTCACAGCTCTGCTGAACACAATACAAGCTCTGTGAGACCTGACTTTGCCAGGTATTATAAAAATCTTCTGTGCATTGACCTACTCTACAGTTCATACCTGAATAACAAAAGTAAGGATTACATACAACTTAAAAGTATCAATAGAATTGCACCTTTAATTAGGCAGGTGTAGTACATGGTGCCCTAAACTGATTTGAAGAAAAAGTCCCAATATACCTAAAGATAAAAAGCAGCTAATTATAGTTCATGGGGATTTTTCTTTCTGAAGTAGGTCATAGGTTCATTACTAGGGGCACTAAATTCTTCATTTTCAAATAAACTTGGAAAAACAAAACAGATAAAAAACCCCAACAAACTCCCCCAAAAACCCATAAACACACTGTGAAGTAGCCACAATTTTTCCCAATTATCTACTCAAGCATATGGGTAGACACATTTCTGGTATTTAAATACCTTTTGGATCTACAGAGAACATGAGTTAAGAAAGTATGTTACCAACTGTCACAGGCATTCTGTAGCAGTTAATGCTATTTTTGGTGAACACTGGTTACAGCTCAAAAACCAGACAGCTTTTTGCAGTGCAAAACAAAAACACACGAACCTTGCAGCTCACACACCTCCCACAAGCCCAGGTCTCATCATTAAAATCTCAGCTGTAGTCAGCAGTCAGCTCAGTGCAAACGGCCTGCAGTACAACTAAAGATGTTTCTTAACTTGTCCAGGTTTTAAACATGAAAAGGTGAAACAAACCAAATGTGAGATGATTAACCATCACTGTAGAAGGAACTCAAGTCTAAATACCTGGTCTGCAGCAGAGAGTGGTTCCCCCTTCAGCTTGCTGTAGTACAGGTCCGTGTAGGACACGGCATCCCGGGCCCGATGCAGTGCGAATGCCCAGGTGGAACGCTGCCTCTGCTCCCTGATCTCCGAAAGATTTGCATTCAGGGCAAAGATCCACCATTCCCGGCAGCTGAAACAATTTTCAATTACAGTATTTCATTAAAAAAAACCTAAGGCAAGTGCATGTCCAACTGGTGAAAGGTCCAGGAGACTCAGTGAAAAGCAGTGGGCCAGCAGCCAAGAAAAGCAGCAGCACTGGAGCCAGCACAGATGGGCTGGTCCTACAGACTGTGTAGGACAGAGCTCCCCAAGGTCCCACCAACTCCACTGGGATTTAGTCCAGCTGCCACATATCAGGCAAAGACAACAAATCTTAGAATTACAGACTCGATTAAAAGCTTCAGATAAGGATAATTTTACATTTGAATTACATCTGAGTAACTTAAAACTGATTTCTGAGGTAGGGGAACAAAACATGAAAACTGAATCTTTAACATATGATTATTATGTACATTTTTGTATTTCTCCCATTCTGTTTTTTCTAATACAGTTGGCAACACTACATATGGAGATGTACTTACTTCTCTGTTACTGTAACCCTTGGTTTCCACTTTCTGAATTTAAGCTGTCGTTCCTTTCTAGCCAGTTCCTTTAAAAATCCCATGATCTGCTGATACTGCGTCTATTAATGAAACAACACACAGACCAGTGAGTGTTTTCCCAGGAAAAGAGGAGGGGAAAAATCTAGCCAAAAAACCCAACCACAGGTTTGGTTTACTGGTGTCAATGGCCTGCACATGATGCAGAATTAAGATTAATGTTAACCATAATTCACAATTTTGTTCCCCACTGTGACATATCCTCTCCTACCCACTAGTAGTTCATGTGTGACATTCCATTTATAGCTTTATTTACAAATAAACAGAATGAAGTCTTCCATGTCAGGTTATGAACATAACATCAGCTGCTATTGTACATTGTACAGATCAACACCCCCCCCAACATGCACCCTTCCTATTACTGCAATAAACAAACAACATTTCAATTATTTTTAGAATAATCAGTTTCAGTAAAATAAATAAGTAATTTTGAATGCTTGACTTTAAAACAACTTATTCAACATATCTCTGTGAGCTGCCTCTCAAACAAAATCTTTCAGAGAGTATTCATTTTATGCTACAATAACAGCATTTAAGCTGTCACAAACACTGCCAGAGTTTTATGGTATCTGTTCCAGTTACTGGCAGGTAAATGGTTGGTATTTACCTGAGAAAGCTTCAGGGGTATTGTCTCAAGCTGAATGTCACATTCCAGCCGTGGAGTATGCCGGGATCTTAAAGGCTCCTTAGAACAATTTCTCTTGAGAAGTGCAGAAGTGCAGACAGGCTCCATGATGTAATTATGATCACGACTTTCCATACTTCTATCCATTGCTTCCTGGGGGTTACAAGCAAATTAAAATTACCCTCTAAGAAGTGAATGTACAATAGTCATTAGGATGCATTGGTTTCATGCACTAGAATGTACTTTATTAGCAGGCCAGTCCACTGGAAAAAACTTCTTGAACACGTTTTCTCTTCAAAAGTAAAACAAGTTATTTCACAACGCAGCCTTTGTGGGTTGCACATGTATCCTATCAGTAAAGCATGAAACCATAGACTTCTGTTGCTCTCAAAAGACCAGATCCAATAAATTCTACATGAATCAGGTCTGTAGTACAGAAAGGAGACTAATAACTTTTTGTATGCAAAACCTCTCTCATGTACCTGTAGCTGACCAGGAGGCAGGTCACCCAGTAAAGTGCAACTGGTATCCCAATAAACACTGAAATCAGCAACATCCATCTGTTTTTTGCGCATCAGCTTCTCCACCTGGAGTAGAAGAAGTTAAGTCAAGATCACACATCACATGCCACGCAGTTTTTAGTTCTACATACCCAATAAAAAACAAGAAATGCTCAGAATCAATTTATTACAACAACCAAGATTTTTAAAATGTATTTTTTCTTGAATATTTGCTAGCACCCATAAAATGCAGCATCCCATCTGAACTGCTTTTATATACACAAGTTGCACTTACTGGTTCAAACACTGCATTTTGCATTGAGACATTTTTGATGCAGATGCCAAATGCAAATGGCTGTGAGGGATTTGTGACACCATCTTCAAACCTCAAATGTACATCCTGGATTTTTAACTGGATAGAAAAAAAAACATTACTAGAGATATACTATTTACATCATTATAGCAGACAGCAGTACTTTTCATTAATGCCAGAGCAATTTAATATTTAATATCTAACTTCTGCAATTTCACAACTGATTTCTACTAGATATTCAACCTAACAGAAACCCTATTCCTCATTTCTGTTTTTGTACTCCCTGGTTCTGCCTTCTCCTCAGATATCAGCAGTCCCTGCCCTTCTCCCCAAAAATGAGCTACCTTCACAACACACTGTACTCCTCCTTGGTATCCTACAGTTATTCTTGATTTTAAAGGCAAATGTGGAATTGCCAACCACCCAAAAGCAAAGACTTACTTCAATGTTTTCTACGATTCTTGTGACTACAGATGCAGTAACTGAGTACCAGTAAGACTCCCCTTTCTGCTGTTGTTCTTTCTGAAAGAAGAAACATGGAAAAGCATTACTAACCACTGTAACAGCTGGTGAGGAAACAATATACTTTGTTACACTGAAATCACTAGAAAGCAAAACTAAACAAGTTAGCTTAAGATTTACGTATCTCTGTATCTCCAATGTATGTGGAACATACAACATCATGGTGAGGGGTGGCAGACAGAAACTGCACTAAGTCAGCATGTACAAATCAAATTCTAACTCCATTTCCTGTGCATTTGTTCTTTCTCTTGTAGGAGACTTAAATACAATCCATCCACCACAGAGGTTTCTTCACCATGAAACACAATCATGACTCACCTTCCATTTTTCTTCAAGTGCCAGCAGAAGGGCTTTCTTGCGTTCTCTTTCTTGCAACTTTTCCCTTTCCTCATTGAACTCTTCTCTTTTTTCTGGTGCACCAATTAAGTGCAGTTTTGAGACAGATATCACCCATGGATCCACATGTGGACGATAAAAGGGGATTTGTAGTGTGATTTTGCCAATGAAACCTGAATAAACAAAACAGATACACTGTCAGATTCCTGTGAAAACTTACTTTATCACCCTCAAAGAAAAAGTGGTGTAAGAAGCAAACACGCTAAACCAGAAATAACCTAAAAATCAGGCTACCTCATTTGTTCAAGCCTCTGACTCACAGATCCTCTAAAATATGCAACACCTCCTGTTTAGAAAATATCTGTCCTACACACAAGCAAAATACAAACCTGCCTTTACTTCAAATGGTAATTCCAGCTCCTTTAAGGCATCTTTTTTTAGTGGCAAGTTTTCCAATTCAACAGCACCTACACAAAGAGGAAGAAAAAGACTCTGCTAAACAAAACTACGTTAAAGAAAGCCAACTTGAACACTGTAAGCCTAAAACTACTGGAATTTTTTTTAAAAAAACCTTAATGGGATTTAATGAGAACAGCCAACCTACCACTTCACAACAACCACCACTTCACTTCAGGTTGTGTTACAATCACAATGATTACTCAATACACTTGTTAATTTTCCAATGTCGTGTGCTCAAACTATTTCATGAGGTCATCCAGAAGCAATCTTCTGTGGGGTTTTAGATCTGAGCTTCCTTGCAGCCACAGACAATATCTCTGCTTATTGTCTTCTCAAAAGAGATACTTATTTTCTTGGTATTGTGAAAAGCACACACAGGAAAGCCTTGGTGTATTACAAAACATTCTCACCAGAGGCAGCAGATAACAGCAGCAAAGGGTGAACAGAAAGCATTGATTTGAGGACTCTGTACAAAGTACAAAACTTGTGGATGCAACATGACACAAACCAGATTACAGGGGAGTAACTATGAGTGCTAAAAGGTAAGAGGCTGCAGGACATTTCCTGCCACGGTTCCTCAAGAGGAAAGTTACTGAAAGTATCAAGAAAAAATGACATAAATTCAACATGCTAAGATAGCTAAGCATACTTTTGAAAATTTTATGTGAATTGGTTTAAGAGTGTTGATAAAGAGCAACAAAGAACATAAGATCATTTACTGTTCATAGTAAAGTTCTAGCACCAAACTGTGTATTAAAAGGGTTTATACAGACATTAAACATAATATTAGGTGATTATTTCTATTCCACCTTCCAGTTATTACAAAAAAATAACACTTTTCTAAATCACAATATGAAACAGTATAGAAAATATCACAAAACCTCCCTCACCTTTTAGAAGTGCCACTGAAAGTTGGTCTGTGTTCAGGTTATTGACATATTTGCCCAAGTAGGTGTTGAGGACCCAGGCTACCAATCCTTCCAACATGACTGTCCTAGAAGAGGAAAACTAATGCTTTTTTGTCATTTTCTGGATTTTTCTTCCATAATTAGTCTCAGTCTGAAAGAAAAAAAGCAAGAAAATCATTATCTGAAATATACACTCTCAGCAGAGCTGACATCACTGTCACTTTGATTCTTACTCCAATCTATTAAAGAGAAGTAAAAGCACTAAGGCTGATTTCTACCTTAAAAAGAGCTTTATCCTATGCCCTTTAAGTGTCAAATCAGCTTCACAGAGAGACCTGGTGATCACACACCACTCCCATTTGCACATAAAGTTCACCTTTCCATCTTTTTTCTAACCAAAACATTACATTTTGTTGCAATAATCAACAAGGCATATCTACAATCCTCCTCCAGAAAAGGAAAGAACAAAATTCCATGTTGATCTGAAATTGGCAATGGCCTCCTTGACCTCTGCTGCCAATATTTTCACCATGCTGGGTTTGGGAGCCTGGTCTGAAGTAACAGCTTGAAGCCTCCTATACTTTTGTAGAATTCTTACACGACATCTGTGAAGCAACTCACCCTACTCAAACCCCTTTTTGGGAGAGCGTGTGTGTGGGAAGTAATCAGATACAAGCCCCAAAAATAGCTCATCAACAGTTACTGCAACAGGTTTTCAAAGTGGCAGCAGAGATTATTGCACTGAGGAGGGAAAAAGCTACATTAGAGAAGCACCACTGGTCACACTCCTGAACATTTCCCTTCACCCTTCTCCAGCCACTTCTGTTTCAACTTCTGTGGCAATCAGGGCATTAAAATCCCTAAGTCCCTGTTCAACTTTTTACCAAGGAATTGCAAAACTACTCATAGCTCCTGCAAGGGCAGGGTGAGTACAGTAAGGAAAAAAGCATGCAGGCCATTTCTTGAGGTTAGAATGGAATAAATGTATCAATGTTGTGTTTAAAAAACTCTCCCAATCCCATGTACCTGCTAAACCATTGAATTCTACAAAGCAGAAAAGCAAGATACATCTACAGCTGACAACAGAATGAAATGACAGCTTCAAGAGTCACATTTTAAATTTTACATTAAGATTTAATGTTTTCTCATTATGAGGTTTGCTTGATTTTAGGCAAGTCCCATTTCAACTTTTATTTCTCTTTTTAAAAAGGCAGTGAAAATATTTAACTAATAGTTAAATAAAATAACCAGAATTAAGCAAGCAAAGAAAGCCTTCTTCTAAAGGCTGAAAGTAAAACTGTGCTGTCCTGAAGAATGAAACAGAAAACAGTAGAGGCTCAACTGAAGTTCGATTCAATTCAGCCACATGACTTCACATAAAATGTGTTTTAATAGTTTTGCCTTTGTAAAATTTCTCAACGATTTTCAAAAAACATACTAATATTCCACATAATAAAGGTTAAGCATTCATGCTCTTGGGCCACCAGCTTATATTATAGGTTTTTATTCTATTAAAAGTGACAAGAAACTCAAGATCAAACAAAAGCCTATACAGTCATCTTTGTTACAATGTCATTAAAAAAAAAAAGTCAATTTAAAAAACGAATCTACAGGTGTTTGGAACCAAAGCAAAGCAAAGACCTTGAAGAAACGTTTAAGCACAGCACAGATCTGCATCTCAGTGACTGAAACCCTCTAGTGCGTGAACCATGCCTGAAGTCACGCTAAGAACTGTAAATGAAGTACATCACATCCTCAACCTAAACTCGTGGGACATTAACTAACCATGCAGGAATCTTCCAAATGTTTTAAGGCTTTTATATTTTTAACTCTGCAGTGCACTGCTGTGCCCTGGGAATAAAAACAAGGCATTTATTTTCTACGGTAGTGTTTTAATTTCCTTAACACGCACAGTACAGGAAGAACTGTCAGATGAGAACCGAAGCCCAAAGCAGGCCCTGGCTCAAAGTGAAAGAAGGATTCAATTTTCCGCAGGGGGAGGCAGCGCAGGCCCTGGAGCGGCGGGGCCAGGGCAGGTGCCAGCGGTCTGAGGAGCGGGGGGCTCTCCCAGCGCCCCGTTACCCAAAACTGGCCGGGAGGGGCCTCAGGGGTAGCGCCGCGGACACGGGGCATGGCAGCAGAGCCCAATGGGCTCGCACCGCGTGCCGGGAGGAAGCGAAAGGTCACCTTGCCCGGCGGAGCAGCAGAGACCCCGCGGGAGCCCCGGCGAGCGTGAGGCGCCGAACGGCCCGGGCACGGCGGGGAGGCCCTGAGGGACCCCCAGGCCCCACCGCCAGGCTGGGAGCCCTGCCCCCGGCGGAGCGCTGCACTGCCGGCCCCGCGGTGGGCGCAGGGACCGGGACGCACCGCGGCCGCTCCTCGCCCACCCACCCCGGGGCGGGGCGGGGCGCCGCGAGGGGCGTGCGGCAGGGAGGGGCCCCTCAGGCCGGACCCGCGGAGCAGGAGCAGCGGCTGACGCAGGAGGGGAAGGCGGCGGGGCCGGAGGTTTCCCGAGTCCCCCCTGTGTCCCCCTGGGGCCACCTCGGGGCCCCCCCGGGACCCCTCACTCACCTGCGCTGCGAGCGGGGAGCGGCGGGCGCGCGCCGGGCGGTCGCGGGGGCGCGCCCGAGTGAAGGAGCGCCGAGTGATCGATGGGGCGGCGGCACCGCCCCCTGAGGGCGGGGCCCGGTAACGCCCCTGGGGCGGGCCCGAACCGCGGCCCCCGCACCGCCCTCACGGGAATGGGCTCAAACCGGGCGGGTTTGGGGCCTTCACGGGAATGGGCTCAAACCGGGCGGGTTTGGGGCTGGAACCGAGCCCCCGCGGGGCCCTCACGGGAATGGGCTCTAAACCGGGCGGGTTTGGGGCCGGAACCCAAACCAAGGCCACCGCGCTGCCTTCACGGGAATGGGCTCAAACCGGGCTGGTTTGGGGCCAGAACCGAGTCCCCGCAGGGCCCTCACGGGAATGGGCTCAAAGCGGGCGGGTTTGGGGCCGGAGCGTGCCCGAGGCCCCGCGGGGCCCTGGGCCAGGCAGGCTGAAGAGAAGCAGCGGCAGACCCCCCCCGCAGGCAGAGAGCCACACTGGAAATCCGAATTTTATGTAATAAAGGGGTCAGAAAAGTTGAGAATACATGTATTTATAAAAAGATATCTTTGAGGTTTGGGGGTTTGTTTTTCTTGGGGTTTTTTTCTGTTTTGGTTTTTTTTCTTTTTTTACTTTTTATAAGCAAACACAAGCTCATTTTTCCTACTTCAACATAAAACTTGGATTTTCTCTCTGTAACAGCTCCTTAATTTGAAAACTCAGTAAATTAACTACTGTAATGGGATCTTCCTTTTTAATGTTTTTAAACTAGTTCAAAAATCTTCTTTTGCTTTAGTATGGCCCCAATAGTGGGAGCTGATGGAGAAAAAATTGGCTGATAGAAATATTACAGTGCAAGAGATTCAAAGTGCTGTGAAAAATTGGGTTCTTGCCTAAATCCTTCAGTTCTGTAGTAGTTTCAGTGTGCCCATTTTCAAAGTCTTTCCTGAAAATTACCTTCAAGTGTAAAGTTAATACACATTTGCAAAAAGTTTCTTCATAGTAGAACTACAGACCTGTTTGTCAGTTCTCTGTTCCAGAAATAATAACTTCTACAATATCATAGCTTTTGTGGAAGTTTAAAATTTGCATTTTCAGAATCTGAATTTTCATAGGAATAGAATAAATGTTATTCCAAAAGATCCTTTTACATCTCAGGCCTCAGAAATAACCACTGTGTCTGTCCCGAGATCGATTAGGGCAGTTCAGTGGGAAGTGCAGAGATCACATAGTCCAACAGTGTTTTTATGGCATAAAACAAGGGTTATGTGTCACTGTATGACCTCACTGCCATGGGATTCAGACCCTGGATTGCAGATTCTGGTTGAACACAGCCACTTCAATTGACAGTTAAGTCACAGAGGTAAAATATAATTATGGGAAGTGGGTTCCTAAATATTGGCTTCCAAACCACTTCATTCAAGAAGAACCTCCACTAATTTTCTGTAAGAGGTGGTTGGAGCTCCAGCATTACCAAGTAGTGAAGTAGAACAGGATTTTCAGGTTCTGAGGTTTGAGTAAATTCCATTTATTACAGATGATGCTCTGCCAGCTGAGGGCAGTGAGCTATCTGGCAAAGATAATGACAGGGATCTGCTCTAATAGTCACTGAACACAGGGAAAATATTTGGGATTTATGGTTTACCTCAAAAACGAGGTCGGGATCCATTGGGGAAACATTACATCAGCCAGGACACAAAGGTGACAAACTCTAGGTCAACAAAAGGAACTTACTTCCTACTCCAAGATAAGAAGAGTTCAATCTAGGTTTTCCCTTCTAAAACAAAATTAACTATGTACAGGCAATGAAATACTGTTGTTTAGACATAAAATTGTAATTTTTGTTGTAAACAAAGCTTGCGTAAAAGATTTCACTTCCTGATATCCTATATGTACCTGAGAAATTTGGTCTGATAATGAGAAAAAACAAACTGTAATAATAAAAAATATCCAGGAGGATGAGGGAAAGTATGACAACTAAGATACGGGATAGGAAACTGAATGCAATAGCTTTAAAATTCAAATCAAATGGATGATTCCTGAGCATTGAAAGAAGAATAATTTAACTCCAGTCCCTTAGAAGTGCTGGTCACAGCCAGGTTCTTGGCAAACCTTGAATAAAAATCATCATCACAAGAAGTCACAGGAGAAAAGTTTGAAAAATATTCCTTTTCAAGTCTCATAGAGGTCCTCTTAGGGTATCACAGAAGAAAGGGAGGAGTTTGCCATTCAATTTTAAAGTTTGAATGCTTTTTCTTTTAAACTGCAAAGCAACAGAAGACACTGAAACCTAGAAAGCATCAGTGTCTATATTCATCTGAAAATTTCAATCTCTGGAAGAAAGCTACATTTACCATAATGTTTGTTTTATAAGACAAGATGTTGTTCTATTAATTTTATCAGTCAATCAGCATATGATCCGTAATTTCCTTTAACTGGTTTCCATCCCAGCATCTTGAATAACCAGGGGAACCTTCTTCTGGAAGTAAGTCTTGAAGTAAATTGTCCTCATTTTCCACTGCAATGTGAATTTCATTTTCTCTTTTCAAGGCATTTTCTTCTTCTGAAAGGAGGGTTTCTTCCCCTGTTGGGGAATAAGGATTGTGTCCATAATCCCTGCTGGTTGAACCAGTCTGCTCAGGGCACTGGGAGCTGCAGTCTGGGCTACAAAATTTAACAATACACGTCACATTCACCTGCGTTCTTCCGTTACCAGAATGTTCTGTCAAACAAACACAAAACACAGAAGAATGAAACCAGAACAGGGCAGTTGGGTTCTTTATCCAGCTCTTTGACTTACAGTTAAAATAGACACTAAATATCTTTTTGCTTCACTTAATTTAGTCAAGCTGGTTGAGTTGGTTCTGTAGCATTTTCGCACCGTAAAATCCACAGATCACCCCAGAAATAAAAAGGCTACAAAAATTAATGCAGAGACCTGGATTGCAAACAATTCCTTGCCCTTCTGTTGTCATTTCAGATGCTTTTGACAATGTTCTTTCATCACTGCTCCCTTTGGCTTCTACTCCCACTCACAGGTAAGTGCCAACCACCTGACTCCCAACCCCTGTTTCTCCACTGAGAAAACTCTTTACTGTCTCTGGATGGCAACTTAAAACAATCACTTTTTCTTTTCAAAAGTTACTAAATTTTCTCTGTGCTGAATAGGACTCAGATGTTTTATTCTGCCATTTAAACTTCTGCTAAAAAGACTCATATTGATAATCAAATTTCATATCCTGCCATTTAAACTATTGCTAAAAAGACTCATAATTGATAATCAAATTTCAAGAGGTTCTGGATCATTCAGAATCATTACTACCTGAACTTGCAGAGCTGTGTCTTTCTCCACTCTGGAATTTAGAATCTTCTGGAGGTGAATGTTGTTGCTGAAATCCTCCTGGATTTTTCTTTTCCTCATTCTTTGTACACATTACACTGATGCTTGCAGATTCAGTTGGATTATTCAGGATGCTAGTGCTGGACCCAGAAGTTTCCAAGAGACACTGTTGCTCCTGTTCAGAACTCCTGGAGTTCTGCAATTCTGTATCTCTCACTTCTTTGTCACTCTCTTTTCTTGGAGGGGGAAAAGGCTGGAACATTTGCAGAGAAATGTGGAATGTTAATATTAAAAAAAAAAAAAAACCCTAACAACCCACTAGCAAAGAACTGGTCAGTGTTTTGGCAGCTAAAGAAACCACTGATGACTGGAACTGGAGGAGCTTTAAGGTCCCTTCCAACCCAAGCCATTCTATAATTATTTTCATTTTCATAGTGATGAGTGCAAGTAAAATTCATAACAGCTCAGTAGGGGTTCAACAAAATGAACCCATCCCTGAAGGCACCCACAGCACTACTCTGATTACTTAGGGACCAAAGGCTGTCAGATTTGGTTTTCCAAACCCCACCTGGGTTTTTCTGGTGTTTTCACATAAAGTGAGGGTGGGACATTATGTGGGATATGTAAGGTACATCTTACACCCTGGCTTGGGGAACAAACCACCCCGTTCTCACTCCAGTTTTCTTTCTGCTGTGCAGTTTTCTTCTGCTTGTAATTAGGTGAGAGTTTGTGATTTCTGTATAACTTTTAAAGAAATGGAAGAGGTGGAAAGAGAGGACACTCACCAAATCTGCTTTTGTAGCTGGTGCAGAGTACATAAGGGCTGCCAGTGAGCAAAGACAGTTTATTAGCACCCAAACCTGTCCCATTTGCAACAGCTGCACCCTAAACTAGGCTGAGTCATCCCCTGCTCCTGGAATAAACTCCACATGGACATTTATTACACACAGTTTAAAAACATTGAAAGCTGTATTGTATCCATTTTGTGACTTAAATTTAGCCAGGAAGTAAAAAGAAGCCTCTGCATTAATTTATAACTTTTCTTGTATAGTGTCAGTGAGAAAAGGTATTGATGACAATAAACCATAGTCATGTCTGTTTAATTGTAACACCTGAAATTGTCTAATATTTAAATGATGAAATACTGAATATTTAACAAGCTTCAGCAGAAGCACAACTGTTGCACAGTTGTCCAATTCCAAGGCTGTTGTGTGTTTAGGCAATTACCTAAAATCTGAGGAACAAGACAGATTTGAAGAAAGCTGCCATCTTCTAACACACTAATTTCAGTCAACCATCAAGCACAGGTTAATGGGAAATAACAGTTTTTACAGATTTGCTTGTTTTCACTTCATGAATCTTACCTTTTTTTTTTGAGACTAAGCAATACCCAAAACCAAGAATTATCAGGACCAATAACAATGACCCTACTACTGCTCCTGAAAATAAATAAAAAGGAGAAATTATTTAGCAGGTTGATCTAACAAAGGATCTAATTTAAAAAAGTATAATTTTGTAGTTTCTGTCCGTGGCTACAAAAGCTCAATTTACAAGTATTGTGTATGTCTGACATTCACATTTGATGCCTCGATTGTCAGAATACCAAGGTCTCATTTCAGTCACCACCACTTCATAAAATTGAATTCTGTCCTGAAAAGTGAGGACAGATTTTTGGCCTTGGTCACAAAAGGTATTTCTCCGGGCAAGCAAGAGTTTGTCCCATACAAGGCCGAGTAGCTCAAAATGCTCCTAAACATCTCTGCCTTCTGGATGGGCTGTGAACAGGAGAGAACACATCCACCCACACCTGGGAATGCTCTCAGGACCTTCTGGCTCAGGAAAGGCTGACAGAAGGCTCCAAAAGTTCTCACCAGGTCAGGTTTGCCTCAGTCCAGAATCCAAGATACAGACCTTCCTACCAGCTATAGCAGCAATTCTCAGAAATGCCTTGTATAATCTAATTTGGGGTTTTTTTAGAAATATTTCCAGATTTATAAGGGCCGTAGAATGCAGTTGGGTAGTGCAGATGCACAGGTAAAAATACAGCTTACTACAAGCAGTGACTTTTGAATTAATTGAGCTCTTCTGAGGTTCTGTTTGGGTACAGGTGACTGGTCTTGCAAAGACACTGAGAACTAAATATAAACTTGGTTCCTGGGCAGACAAATATGACTTTAAATGAGTTAAAGCTCACCGGTGACGTGGGACAGGTCAGGTACAGAGTTTAACATGACAGGCTGAGTTATTATCTCAGGTTTGTGGGAAGCTGAACTTTGGGTCAGCAGTAAGTTCAAAATGGTGTGAGGCAGAACTGTGGCTGTTACTGAGTCACTGCAAACAGTGTCATTTCTGCTGTTGCCAGGAACAGCCACTGATTTACAACTGCAAGAGACAAAAAGAGAAATTAGGAAAGACAGAAAGCCCTGCCCAGTTAAGGCTGCTGTTGGATGGAACACTGGCTCACATGGTATGGGGTGTACAGGTGGTGTTGTAGGATTCCTCGGAGGAAAACGTGCCAGGAGGACAAGGTTTACATTCTGTGTCTGTGCTGTCTGTCCCTTTAAACAAAGAGGAAAACTCCAGTTACTTATCTGCTGAGAAACAAGAATGAGTCATCAGGGTCTGCAAGAGATCCTGGCAGTGATAAAGAAGCAGTGCAAAAATAAAGCCTATAACTGTCACAGAAGACATTCACTTGAAGCACCCAACCCAAAGAGAGGATTAACCAGCTCTAAGCTTGGTGCTATTAAAGGTTCAGATGTGGTGCTGCAGACAAAGCTGAGCTTTTCACCTGACTGACTACCACACTGTTGAGTTTTGCATCTTCTCAAATGATTCTTAACTTTTTTTAAATGTTCGGTGTTTCAAATATTTGAAAATTATTTATCATTTTGAGACAGATGTATTATCAGGGTGGTGGATTCCATCAACTAATAAAACCAGATCAATTCTGCAGGACAGCTTAGAGTCATCACTATTTTCTGTACCCAAAATTCCACCTGAAGCCCTGTTTCAAGGATTTAAGGAGTGATTAAGTGGTCTTGGATCTCAGTCACTTGTACAGAATAAATCACATAGTAGAGCGAAACAAAGATTAAGTTGGATTGGAAACTTTATGATATATGACAGTAAGAAATTGCAACATGTTGTCCCTTTGGATATACCTCTAGAGAATACTGTAAATTCTGGTTAATGCCTACTTGCTAAGAATGTAAAAATAAACTCTAAAAAGAAAGTACAACTGTAGGGAATTAGGCAGGAGTAAGTGTTCTGTAAGCAGAGTGTTCAAAATCAAATTACCTCTTCTGGAAACCCGGTAACCTTTGCCGCATTTTTTGTGTGCTCTACACACTTCGCAGTACTCGTCTAGCTTGGAAACACAGAACTTGTGGGGTGGGCAGCTACAGATCCTGTCCTGGGACCTAGTGCATGTTTGATTCTGTACAAGCCCTGGTTTAAAACAAGAATAAGCACAATGTCATTGGCAGCATTTAAAATCACAGCCTGCAATGTTTTGAGTGAACATGAGGTGTCTGTTCATGTCCAAGTTTTGGGCTTGTATAGCACTATAAACCAAATGGGTTATATGCCCCAATGTCTACATTTTCAGAAGAGTTTTCTCTCTCTAGGCAAGGAGAAATTTGCACCTGTAGAGTGCACACTTAAAACTCTGTACCTGCAGTTGTATTATGTTTTGTCATAACCCCAAATGTGGCCATTTGTGTTCACCTCTGCTGTACCTGGAGGCCACACTGAGATTTTCAGTCTGTGACAGATCATGCCACTGTATTTAAAGTTTTTGGAGATTTTGCTACAGACATTTTCATATTTTAATTAATCAGCTTTGTAAGATTATCTATTTAGATGAGACCAAAGGTCCTTTCATTCAACTTAGACTATATCTTTAAACTTAGTTCAGTGAATTCTCAGTGAATCAAGTATATAATGTTCTATCCATTTAGAAATGATGGAGAACAGCATGACCGAGTTCATTAATGCAGGTGATGTATTAGCCCAAAGTACAGGTGTTGGTACAATGTTCTATGTACTGTTAAACTGCTTCAGTGAACAGAACCAGTGTGCTCTCACTGACTGCTGCTTTGCAAAATAAATAAAATTAAGAGAGGAATATCATGACCCGTGTTTGCTGCTGTCACTTCAGCAGACAAAATGAGAAATGACAGGATGCTGGAAATGTAATTATCCATTTACCCATGTCCAAGTCAGGTCTTTGGGTCTCTTAATGGGATGTTATAAGCAGGAACTTATTCTACTGATGGCATTTGGAATATCTTAGTGATGTAGTGCCTTAGTTTTTAATAATATAAGATTGGTGTCTCATTTTTAGGACTTAAAAAGAAAAAGAGCCATGGCTCCCTGCAACACTCTTCCTTGATTCTTATCCCTAAATCTTACACACTCCAAAAGCATGAGGACTATACAAGTGATTGACAAAATCTCCTGGTTTTCCTAGGAGAAAAGACAAGGTTAAACCAAGCCCAGTCTTTGAGCAAGCCTCTTTACTAATCCAAGCCTACCTTTCCTGCAGGGTGGTGAGCAGGCAAAGCACTGTGGAGAAAGATTCCAGATCGCTGTGTATGTTTTAGGTCTGCAGGGGCTGCACTTGGTGTCCTCGATGTGACTGCAGCTCCCTGTCCTATATTGACCTATTAAAAGAAAAATAACCCAAACCAAAACAGAGAAAGCATCTCACTGGAAAAATCACTAGGAATTAAGTCTCATTTTGAGCTGTAGAGCCCCTTCCCGTCACTGACATTGTCAGATTGGTATCATACACCAAGCAAGTGTTGATGCATGGACTGCATGTCTCTACAAGGAAAGTCTGAGTTATGTCCACCCATGTTTGACCCCTTTTCCTACATTCAGTTCAGTGAATTCCAGCCACATTCAAAACAGGGCAGCCTAAATCCTGAACAAAACCTCTCAGCACATACTTAGGTGCAGCTACCACAATACATAAACCAAATATTTACCTTCATAGAAGCTGTGTTGTGGTGAACACATGGAGATGTTTCACACCCAAAGTCAGGCACACACCAGAATGATGTGCCTGGGTGAGACCCTTACTGTGATTACAGACAGTGAGGGGAGAGGGCAAGATCAAGTAACATCACAAACAGCCCTGAATTAAAACTTCACCACTTGTCTCTATGAAAGAGACACGAGCCCACTTTTTCTCCCTCACCTCTCCAGCCAGCCCTAACAGAGCCAAGCAGGGAGTTTCTGAAACTACTGGCATTCCAGACAAAGCTATCAAAGGTAGTTTCTGCAAAGCTTCTCACCACCAACAGAGTTTAGTACAGTGGTGGGAAGCATGTAAATATGAGTTCAAACATATTCAGTTTGAAGAAAGGAAAACACCTCAGTTTCCATTTCCCTTTCATGTGAAAGGAGAAAGAAGATAAAAGTCAGTGTCTCATATATATTACAAAAATATCCTGGAAAACATACTCAGAAAGCAAGAATAACACAAAAATTTTTAGAGCTGCTTGGAGAATCTGTTTTTCAAAAGAAGAGGCCAGGGAGATGAGCCAAATGAATTATTTCCAAAGACTTTGTTTTTCCCTGTACTTAATTGAAGCTTTACATTCTGCATCCTATGTCCTGCTTATAATTTAGGCTGATTTAGTACTGAACACTACATAACACAACAGAAAAGTTTTACTTATGAATTATTATCTTTCATTTGTCATGAACAAAGGAAGTTTGACAGATCTGTCTAGATAATTTCAGTTAATTCAAGGAACTGCAGTTTCAGTAAATACTGATTTCCTGTTTAAACTTCCGGATCTGACGGATACTCAGCATTTATGGAGACAAATTTTCTTTGCTCAGCATGCAATGAGGAAAAAAAAGGCAAGTTTTTTGGCTGTATCTAATATAATAATATAGTTGCAACTTATTGCAAAAGCTCTACTACCAAAATCTCCAAAGAACTTTACTATCCCCCCCCTGCAAAAAAATCCCAAAACCCACAGACAATGACTTTGGCTAGCTACAGGTAAGTTACAATCACCCCTGGAGTGTAAGACATGCCAGCTCAGGGCAGACAGTGTCTGCATCCTGTCCCCAGTCTGACATTGCTCTGCAGTGTCTGATTTACAGTAAAAGACAACAAAACTCCCTTAATGAGCAATGGTAGACTGACCTGTCCAATGGAAAGCCCCTCAGATAAGTGATATTATCAGAGTACAGAAACTAAGCTCTACTTCAGGCCCTGTTTTACAATATATATTTTTATTAGTGGGCTTGGGTCTGTGTTGCCTAATTTTTGTAATTCCCTTAGTGAGCTGTTGCTTCCCCTCCAATGTTGACTAAAATCACTTCAATTACTTTAATGAAAACCTCATGCAGAGCTGTGCTTACACAAGCTCAGATCCTACCTCGTGGTAAGCCCCAGCCAGGTTAACCTCACAGGGGAATTCCACTTCTGATGGACAATGTGTCTCTTTTGGAGGTGTTTTGCAGTCATTTGAGTGTTTTGTTGTCTTTGAGGAAGAATGCATTACAACAGCAAATATCTGATGCACTTTAGATGTATAAGTAATCAAAATGCACTATGATCATCTGAAAATTGAGTGAATTTGGCTATGCAAAGTAATAGTTTGAAGTATAACCTACCTGGAGGGCACTGGCTGCAGCATTTATTAAGTTCTTCATCATAGAATTCGGTGCTGGGATTGTTGCATTGTGCAAACTGTGGCGTGTAAGGTAGTGAATATTCCTAGGAGAAATCAAGGGGAAGTCATGAGTCCAAGTCCATTCTGATCCTGAATTAGAGACTCAAAAGAGACAAATACCTAAAGACCAGTGCAATTACAAGCCCCTTCCTTTCCAAGGCACCGATGTAGCCCCAATGAAACAAAACACAGCAGATGCCAAGAGGCTGCAGGGCAGTGAACAGCTAATGAGCTGCATGTGACTGTTTTGAGGTTCCTTTGTTTTCCAAAGATCCACCACCATGAACAAAGTGATTTCTTCAGGTTTTAGGTTCAAAAGAGTGCAGTGGAACTATGGGATTAACATCAGACCTGGTCACTACTGCATCCCCCAAACCAAAGGGCTGAGTGCCTTATCCTCAGCTACCACAGCCCAAAGACCTGACAAAACACCAGAAAACCCTAAATTCCTACCTGTGGGTTTGTGGGAGAAACATTTACTGCAAAGTGCCTCAAAAACTTCAGTCAGTCTTTCCAAAGAAAAGGAAAAAAGGCTTTTATCTTTCGAGATACTCCGTGATTCCTTCCTGAGCAAGAAAGGCCTTGATGTTTTGAAAATGATGTCTCCAAAAATTGCACTGCTGCTTCTGAGAAGCAGGATCTTTGCAGAAGGTGCAGACAAATACACAGGTTAAATGCCTTAGAGACATTCATGAAATACAGGGTGCCTAATTTCAGCTCACACTGATCAGCACAGCTCAATGACTTCAATGAACAAATGTCAAATTATCTGATGACTTACTGACTATTTTCAAAGAGAAAAATACACTCACTTAAAGAAGGCTCCTGTTAGGTAGGACAAGCGTAGGAGTTTCCTGCTAGACCAAAAAGGCACTGTTTCAAAAGGATGTGACACTGCTCAGCTTTTTGCAGTCTGAAGAGATTGCTCCATTCATTATCTACACACATTTAGAGGAATCATTACTAAAACAAGAAATCAAAACAGGAGAAAGCTCTTCAGAGACCGGTAATGAAAATATCCTTCCTCCTTACTGAAAAACATGTTGAATATCTATTGTGTCTTCACATTACTGACAAAGGAGATTAATGTTTCCCACTCTCAGCAATTGCCTAAAGGGAATTCAGCATTTTCTTATGCAGCTCATTGAAATACTCGACCTCTTATTTAGCTGTGATCAGAAGCAGGATTTTGTCAACCTACTCAATGGTCAGTGTCAAAACCCCGTTTTCTGAGAATGTGAAGGCAGAGAAAAGTCTTCTTGAGTTTAGATGTCATAGGATGGACAATGATAAATCATCCTGTTTGCAAACGTGAGCTGATAATAAAATCTGATGAAGGAAAAAAGGGCTTTGCTCTCATCAAAAGCGTTTTTCATTTAAGTTACTTTTCTATTAAAAGAGAAAAGATCAAGTGGTCTCATCCCATTTTTGTAGTCACTATGACCAACTTCATTAAAGCAAGCAGTTGAGAGCCTTTTCCAACCATAAAACTTCACTGCAAGAGGAGAGATGAGGGAAAAAAAGGAAAAATACATTAAACCACATCAAAAATTACCCTGCTGCTGAGGCTTCTGGGAAAAAAAAAAAAAAAAGTTCTTACCTCATGCTCTTCCCTGTCTGTGAGCTACAGACACAGGAAAACCTGACAGTTGCTGGGTTCACACCTGTTTCTCTGAAGTTGTGCTTGGAAGGATCTCTCTACTGTCTGATACAATCTCCCTGAAATTTTATCTGATGAGCTGTGGCTCTCAGTGACTTTCAATTCCTTCCTAAATGTCCTCAAAGAACTTTATGTGAAACTCAAGGGGAGTTGTGACTGGCTTAGCTACAATTTACACACACAGCCACACACGTGCTCACTTGGTTTGCTCCAGAAGGATTCAATTCATTTAGTGGCTACTCTCAGCATAAACTAGTTTAATCAAAGCTGTCAAATCTGTCAGAGAAAGTGTAGGCCTTTTACTAGTTTTAAAACTCCTCTGGATTTCTTCGCTACAAGACCCCAATTTTCTAGCATTGTCACCAATCCTTAAGTCCAGGTTGGGTCATGTAAGATTTCTGTCTGGCATCCAGACCCATTGGCTACTTTGGGCTGAAAGGCTGATGAGTACAGGCCAGATTCTATTTCACAACCTTTGCATTTTGCTGGTGTTTGTATCTCACAGAAGTCCTTATTTTATCCTGGTTTTACTGTGATTCAGTGTTCTACAAGCAGATTGTGTGAAGGGAAACAAACCTGATGCCTCACATTTTGCATTACAGCCTTAGAGCTTCTCTGTTTAGGTAGCAGTGTCTAAGGAGAGCTGATTTAAAAGAAATTTATGTGGACAAAATGAAGACTTTGGGAGCCTTCATTTAATTGGACAGGTCCAACAAGAAATAAAATGTCTCATCTGTCTATCAGTAGAGGCACAAACATTCTTAAACATGGAATTTAGTCTAGCTCTATGCACATCAAATTAAGCAATACATTTTGGCATAGAAATGGGAAAACTGCTTGCCTTTGGCTTCATAACTCACTAGGGAGATCTTTGCAATGCTTCTGCCTTAAGCAATAACTAAGAAGTTGCACAAAGTCAGTGACTCCAGACTCTCTGGAGTTCCTGCACTGTTTGGATCATTTTCCTGTTTGCACTACAGAAATCACTGTACAGGTGACCTAATTTGTCCCTGGAGAGGAGTGGGCTAACAGCCCACAATCTCCACACCAACTGAAAGGACTTTATGCGTAATTAAATTTAAGTATCTTAAATAATAAAAATAAAACATGTTAATACAATGGATGAATCTATATAAATCCATTCATATAACACTCAAGGCCATTTAAACAAAGATATTTAAGCATATATTTTAATCCTAACTCACATGTCTACATTTCTATTTTCATACATTTGCCCTCAAACTTAAGCTGTCGATCAGAGGAATCTGAAGAGCAACTGTCACAGCTACAGCCGGTCTGGGGCTGTACAGATAAATTTGGCCAGATAAACAAGAAACAGATAAATAAACAAGAAACAGATAAATAAACAAGAACCCCAATTGGGCCAAGTTAATTAAAGCGTAGAAGTAAACAAGCCGGGTGAGCAGTGATAGGTTGGATTCAAACTCAAACAGGGGAGCCCAGCCAATCCCGTTCAGCCCTGAGTGCAGACGCGCCATTGGCCAGGGAGCTGGGCGGAGCTAAGGCCCCGACCAATCACGTGTGTAAGCACGGGAATTGAAGCCCCTATAAAAGGGGGAACCCAATGATAAATTTGGCTGTTGTCATATGACCTGCGGCGTGCTCAGCCCCGTGTCTGTCTCCAAATCACGACCCCAACGCAATGAGGAACCACATCTGTGCACGGCGTTCTTCACACATGAGAAACCACAATGAAGTCACTGAGGTCTCTGATGTAAGATCGGTTTCTATGGAAAGGATTTGAGGTACACAGACACTATTTGCTGAGCTACCAGATCTACTGAAGGCAGGAAAAAACAGAATTCTGTCTAAAATATTTAAAGTTCTCATTTAAAAAAAATTCAGTTGACGTTTCGTTATCAGATAGCAGCGTCTCCCAAATCAGCTGGAGTTGTATTAGGCTGTACCAACTTCACTCAAACTATAAAGTTTCTTTCAAAGCTGATGTGCTGCACATCTCTCTCAAAGATTATGGTCCATTATGTGAATTATTCTCCCATCCTATATTGCACTTTACTTCTGTAAAGCAGGAGTCCTTGCACAGCCACACACCAACAGATTTACAGTTCAACTTTCCCCCTCCCTGAGAAAACTCTTTGCTTACTGCCAGGAATTCTACTTCATTGTCACTCACCACCAGAATATGAAAACATCTTCCCAGAATGAGAAATCAGAACATGGAAACTGTTCAGAACATGCAAAAATTCTATAGAAGTCCAAGTTTGTAGGAAGACAAGGTATATTTTATTATATATGTATTTGGAAAAACATACGCATTTCACTGGCTCTTCTGTTTGAAAACTTCAGGCTATTTTTAATAACCCCTGTGACTCAATTGTTCAAAATGGCAAATGTTCACTTCCTGTGTCTAACACTGAGACTGGGAACTGAGACTTTCAGAGACTTCCAGATGAATGAGAAAAAACCCAAGAAGTGTTACTCAAGAACTATTGCTTTGCCAGTTTGTCTCCCTCAAAAATAAAGTTTTCTTTAACAAATCACTGTTAAAAATTGATATAACAGGCGTGGGTTTTTTCCAGCTCTGTGGCAGATGTGGTATTTCTGAAACTACTGTATTAGTTTTTCTAACTTTACATATAGACTTATCCTTATTTTGTCACAGTGCAAAAAGTGATGCTCAAAGTTTCTGTCATTATCTCCATCATTATGTTTCAGTCATATTTAGAGTGAGAGGAGAGCTAATTCCTTTTGAGCCAAAGTCCCTTGTTCAGCAAGAATCATGACAAACTTAAATTCTGGTGATAAGTTCTGCTACAATTCTGAGACTCTCCCTTCTCCATCTGCTTTATCCTATCCACTGCAAGGTGTCCAGTAAATCAGGTTCAAAACACTCTCACCTTAAAATCAGAGCTGAATTAAAAATTAGTGGGAAACAGTTAAAATAATTATTTTAATACATTATCAGCTCACTATACCACCCAGTACTCCTTAAAAGACCATTGTGTAATTCCAGGTTCAATACACATTCTGACATCCTCACCTGATTTCACTGAACCTTTGTCTTATCCAGCCTAAATTCCTATGATTAAATAAACATGTAAACAACATAAATATCCCACGGGAACACAGTAACCTGGGCATCTCAGGAACATTTCTATATTTATCCTCACAATCCTGGGCATTTTAAAATCAGACAGAAAAGTGCTATCGATACACCAGTACAGAAAACTCTGAGTCAAACCTTCGATTTTGAGTTCTTTGGCTGACACAGTTACAAACCCTCATTGCCAAACAGTGGCACAGCTGGATATGGAACAGGACAGTCATCGCTGCAGTGAAGGGGAACAGTAACAGCTGCAGCACATCAGATCTTTGCTGTAAATGAAAAGGCTTTTCTATTTAAATAGAGAAGAGTTCTAGGGAACCAATGGAGCACGACAAGCTCTTCCTGTGTAAACAATGTAATACAGAGATAGGTTTACACTCTGCACCGGCCAGGACATTCACCACGGATTTTACAAACATTCAAATAAATCTGCAAAATCAACCCGTTCCCGATGAAAATCCAGGAAAAACCATTAGTCATTCCTTTGGGAAGCCAAGGAGTAACAACAACATAGACAAAGGCTGAGCTTTGAAGTTTTAAGAGAGGGACTTGAGGCTGCTGTAGAGACCACGGTGAATCCAGTGCAAGCCCAGGGGCACAGAGGTGGCAAGGGATGGACAGGAGACAAGGGGCAGGTGACAAGGGACAGGTGACAAGGGGCAGGAGACAAGGGGCAGGAGACAAGGGGCAGGAGACAAGGGACAGACAGGCGACAAGGGACAGGTGACAAGGGACAAGTGACAAGGGACAAGTGACAAGGGGCAGGAGACAAGGGACAGGTGACAAGGGACAGGCGACAAGGGGCGGACAGGTGACAAGCGGACCGCACACACTTCAGTGAGGCGCTGCCCGCTCTCCAGAGCGGCATCATCAGGCGATGCCCGCCCGCGCTTGCCCCGCTCGCTCCCGCTTCGCAGCGCTCCCAGCGCCCCTGCCCCGCCCGGCCCCGCTCACCCGCCCGGCCGTGGCGCCGGTCAGCGCCAGGAGCAGCGCCGGGATCAGAACCGGGAACAGCGCCGGGATCGGGAGCGGCACCGGGAGCGGCACCGGGAGCAGCGCCCAGCGCGGCCCCATCGCCGCCGAGTGCGGGCGGGGCGGATCCGGCCCCGCGGCCCCGGGACGGGCCCGGCCCCCGGGGGCGGCCCCCGTGGCCCGAAAGCGGAGCTGCTTACGCGGGGCTCTCGGCGTGTGTGGAGGGTCTCTACAGCCCCATTCATAGACCACCCATCATCGCAATTCTATCAATAGCGGGTCATGGAAGCGCAGCTCCTTCGCCCCACAGCACGAAGTTACCTTTGCAGCATTCCCATATTCATGAACACTCACCGTACCCGTCACACGCAGCCGGGATGGTACAGGCAGACTTTACTATAAATTCAGCCCTGCTCCTGAGAAAAACTCTAATCCACTAAGAGCTCTGTGAGCTTCAAACGGCTTTCTTGCAAAAATATTTCTTCTGAGGCTGATATAGGTACTGAAATTATTGACAATTAAACATTTACATATCAAACGGGGAAAGCATGGCTTAAAATCCATGTAATTTTTAATTCAGAGATTACCAGCATTATTAAACCAACTAACTATAACACATCCAGCAGGTTGCAATGCATATGGTTCTTTTAGAAAGCTGTTCCAGTAAAAAACATTAATTAATACACAGAGTGGAAATACATAATTACAGTCATTGCAGAACAGTCCTGAACAATCACAGCCAGGTAAATGTGGTTATTCAGTTTGTGGATTCAGGAATTGGTGTTCTCTAAAATGAAGTATGTAGTGAAGTTGAAGTAGGTGTGGAGAAGGTCAGCTAAAGTGACCAAGGTGGTGGAGCATCAAACTTACACGAGTTATATGAAAAGATGGGAACTCATCTTGGAGTTCAATCAAAGCTGAGATACAATCAGTCACAAAAGCAACTTGGTTAAAAACGAAAAAATAAAAAGCAACTCACTGACTTCTGTAAGACAAGAACTAGTGACATTCACTGAAATAAAGAGACCAGTTTGAAAGTGCCTAAAATGTCCTTTACATGGTGTATGATGTCTGTAATCTTTTGCCACAGGTGCTTATGGAGGCAGATTGTACTTGGAAATTCAAAAGAGACAAGAAAAACTAATGGTGATATGAGAGAATAATAAAGGCTGAGTCAAACTCTTTGACACCGTTAATCCAACGCCAGGTGGATTAAGCAACAGCAACAGCAGAACCATGATGAATGCAAACAGCAATTATGATCTTCCTAACTAATCCCTTCCTGGGACTGTCAGGGATGAAATGTTGGGCTCAAACTCCAGTTTGGCCCACGAAGATGTTTTTAAGCCCTCGTGTCCCTCGTGTGTGCTCTAAGACAAGTTGCTGCAGCTGCACCACTGTTTTTACAGTGCTCTGATCAGGACAAAACTACAAAGCAAGTAATGGGTTTTGTGGTTCCTTTTTTTGATTATTAAGACACACTTTGTCATACTGCTCATTTTCCACTGTCCTGTGCAAAAGTATCGTCAGCACTATTGCATTTACAGTTATTGAACAAGCAGCACAAAAGATTTAAAAATAGCATAACACATGCCAATTGGCCACCAAACAGGTTTGTTTTTAAAGGATATGCAAATCAGTATCACCCTGATGAACTGCTGTGCTTCTTTTTCAGTAGAAAAATGGTTTCTTTTCTTCATTTCTCTTTTTACAGGCTCCACATTGGGCTTGACCCCATAGTTCACCTGATAGCCAAAAGTTCATCCAGTTTGGGTTCCATCAGAAGAGGCTGTTTTATACACTTAGTAATGATCTGATGTAGTCAAAAAATATATGAATCAGACTTCAAAACCTGAAAAAAGTGGCCTAAAGTACAGTGGACTTCAATTAGTTTTATTTGCCTTCTATTTTCAGAACCTGTGTGGCACCTTTTGATCCTAATTCCTCGAGAAACATGAAGTCCACTAACTTGAGTGTTATGTTTATGCTAGGGAAAACTAAGATTATTATCATTTTCAATCAAAAGTTGAAGCCTTGAGAATATACCAGATGTTACAAAATATATGACAAAATTTGAAGTATTGTAAAAGAAACAGCGTAAGAAACATGGCTGAGTCCCAAGCTTGACTCAGAATACTGGCCAGAATTTTCACAGCTAATAGAAGCAACCAGACATAGATTTCAACCCATTCCTTCACACTGAGAAAGCAAGCTGTGAAACTTCAGCTGACATCCAGATGTCCTCTAAATTATGCAGCTTTGATTCAAATTTGTTTTCAGTATGATGCTGGGAGACAGGGAAATAGAAATATTTGATGTCAGCTATGAAGACCAACAGTTTGGATGATTCTCTTATTTGTTAGGTGAAATGGGTTCTAGCTCTCCTCGTTTGAATGTGTTTCAGTGTTTTCCAGGAGTTTCCCAGTAATCTAAGGCACAGTGTGTTTACCTCCCTTGTCATAAATTCAGCCTTAGTGTCACTCTGGGTGATTCTGTATCCTCCCACACTATCTCTGTGGGTTGTCACTTCTCAGTGGCAGTGGTAGGGTGGTGAAATTCCTTTCCCTCCTCTTCCACTGGAACCATCACATCATTCCCTGGAAAAGACTCTGTTTCCTGCTCTGGGTAGTGCATTTCCAGTTCCTCTTCCGTGCTTTCCTGGGCCTCGAGGTTACTTTCACATCCTCTGACTGCACAGTTCTTGCCACTGGGCACCTCTTTAACAGACCCCACGATAACAGTGTCAGCCTTCATGATGTAGAGTTTTTCTGAGGGAGGAAAAAAGTACTGCTGAGCATGGTGAACAGTCCCTGCTGCCCCAGAGATGGCTCTTTTGCATGCAACATTTTTAGTAGGACTCTGGGCATTTCAGATCAAGTAGATTGAGCTCCCGTGGGATTAAGCCACTGAGCTAGAGGTGGGACTACAGGAGAAAGACAAAGTGGAAAAGGCAGAAGATATTCACAAGAATCTGTTAGAAGAAGCAACTAATTGGGATCTAAAGAATCCAACGTTTATGCTCCTGCTATTTCAAGAAACAACAGCATGCAAAAGAAACATTTGGGTAAAGATCAGCAGTGTACAGAAGTTCTGGGGTCTTAGGACCTGCAAAGAAATTCTTTCTAGCTGAGAATAAACTACAAAACTTTCTGCATCTTGGGTCCAACTTGTTTTCTTACTCCTTCACATGAAGGTAAATAAGGCCTTTTCAATGGCTTGCAGCACTCACTTAATCCAGAAGGATGCTGCACATCAGACACAGTAGGTTAATTGCCTGGAGATATTTGGATATGGTAAATCAAATAATCACATTCATCCCAATCCATCACTCACAGTAAAAACAGAAAGGGCATTTAGTAAGGCAAGGTCTGGTTTTGTAACATGAAAAATAACATCTTCAAAGAACCTGAGAATTGGGTTGGAAGCACTGCCAGAATGTCTCGTGCAGTTGGTGTCTGAGGTAACAATCCTCCCCTGTGAATGAGCTCCTGCCTGACTTTATCTCCCACCCTGTGCCATGGTAAAAGACTTTATGGGAACACATGAGAGACACATTTCAAGCCATTATTATGAAACCAAAAAAGAAAATTATAACTAAGTACAATTCTCATTCAATAGTGCAGCATCATCTTCCAGCTGACATATTCAAATTTCTTCTGTAAAATTTATATCTTCTAGAATGAAAAGGGGGAAGTGTCAAATTCATAGTGACTAAGACAAACATGAAAAAAAGAAAGCATTATATTCAAATGAACAGGTATTTTTGTGCCAAAGATCTGGAGATTCAGCACAATTTATGCTAGGAGATTTGGACACTTTGAAGTTTACTAGTAATCTTGACATGACAGTATGCCATGTTTGAAAATCTGAAAAAAGATGACAAAATGAAAATAAAAAAAGCAAGACTCACCAATTCTGTTATTTGTGTGGTCTCTGACTCGAGAATCCACGGGGCAATCTGGGGCATTCCCACTGCTTTGAGTCACATCAGTCACACTCCGATGAGGACTCTGGGCTTTTTCTGTGCTGGACACCAAGTTATTGTTGGCTTCCAAAGGAAGGGTTCTGTCAATCAACTCCTCCTCTTCTGGCCCACTGTCAGTGGTCATTATGATCTTCTGCCAACACAAACAGGAGAGCAGAAGTTGGGGGAGTGTACAAACACTTTGGGCATTGCAATAGGTCCACAGAACCCTCCTGTGGCAGTCAGGGTAACAGCATGTTCTTCCCAGCACCACTGTCACAGGGAGGGAAATGTTCCAAAGTACCTAACAGGTATGGGAACTTTAAACTAGGCTCCTGCATCACTTAAGACTCCATTTCAAAATAGTGTTTCTAAGCTGAATTCACAGATTTCTGATGACATTTTCAGGAATGTGCCTCCTTTCCACTGAAGAAAATATGTTTTAGCTGCCTCTTGGACTTTGCAAAACCTATCACACTCCTATGGAAGAAGAGAACAAGCCAGAGGCCAAACTGATTTAACTTCAAAAATGTAATTGCCTCAGCAGAACATCAGGTAGGAGAAACAAGCACAGACTACCTAACACATGAAGAATGAATCACAGGCAGTTCTTTAAAAAAAGAATCAAAATCTGAGAGAGGCTAAAGGTCCTGCATCACAATTTTCAGGTGCTTCTGATCTTCTGTTTCCACAAGGTTGGGAAAGAAAAAAAAGATTTTGAAATGTGCACTTTATAACCCTTGCTCAAGTCTGACTCTCTATAGAAGCAAGAATTGAAGCTCCTCACAATTCAGGAATTAACAATTACACACTGAAATTATGGCAGCTGATTTCAAACAGAGTAACTGGAAAAAGCAGTGTCTTGTGTGTGTGCAGATGCACAATATTTAGAAGCCAACCCATTTAAAAACAACAAAAAAAATTACAGTCCAAAGAGTGGTTTAGCATGTCTGGACATTTAAAGATAACAAGCCTAATAACCTGAGAAAATTCAGAGAATGAAAGTGGCTGTAACTACACTGACAGAGGGGAAATCAAACCAAGCTCTGATGATTTCAGCACCTGAGGAACTGTTTTCTGCTTTTGCCATATTGACTGATGTTTGTCCTGTTCATCTGCAAACACCAGGAGCTTGTCCTGAAGGAATGACAAACCAAACCCACTGTGTACCCATTTCACAGCCACACCAAATCCTGCAGAGGGAAGGGAACGTGCAGGGAGAGAGAAGAAAAGCACAAATCCCATCTGTGTGACTGGAGCAGTAAGATCAAACAGGACTGACACACAAAGAAGGAAGAAAATGCATCTTCATCCTGTGATTTCAGATCCTGTCCCATGGAGTGCACCACGAATGGCTGAACTCCAAACCAAATCCCCTCACAAGCAAGATTGGCAGCATCACATTATTTAACACCACATTAACCACAGCCCAAGGCATGAAAGTATCAAGTCCTAATACATCTCATCCCACCTAAATGATTATGTGCTGTAGAGAGAAGTCCAAACTAAAAGGCTGGCACTTTTTGGACAGGACATTTGAAAATAGCATTATTTACTTTGGCATGGAAAGCAATCTGGCTTGGAATATTGTTCACACTTACTGCACATTTGTTCACGAGATCCGAACCTGCAATGGAAAGTAAAAACATTATCAGCAGAAACCTCATACAATCCCAAGAATGTTAATATGTGCTCTGTCCTAAAAATGTCCTTCCTAAACCACTCCCCTGCCCACCCCACATGCATGATGGTTTTCTTAAAACTCCTGCAACACTAAAATGACACCACTGAGGTGAACCAGCAACAAGCTGCTGCCAAGACTGAGATCCTGCTGTCCCCAAAGCCTTTTGCATCACTGTCCCCACACCATAACTGGTATTCATCTCATGAAAAAATGAACTGATGAAGCTGTCTAGATAAGAATAAGACAAGCTTATTAAAAAAAAAAAAAAGTAAAAAACAAAAGTTAATAACTTTCTACTGGATTAACAAGTTAGGTCAGTTCATCATATGGTCAGATGATTATTAGGAGGGTGGGATTTTATGTGTAGTTCCATTAATGATGACAGGGAACAGAGGGCAAAGGAGAGAGGTGAGGAGGGAGTGTACAACATTCTGTAGCACATGAAGTAGATGGGCTCAGACCTACTGTCTGATTTCACCCTGATGTGCACAATCACATTTATTTCCAGAGCATCAGCTCTGTAATGCTACACAGTAAGTTTCTGTTGTGCAAGGCAAATGAGGGAGAAAAAAAAATCCATTTTGAGAAAATTAAGCTGCACACAAGAGGCTTTAAATTGTATTCCTGAATGAATGAATATACAAAGCTCTGCTGTGTGGTGATTAGAATCTGACACCACAGAGAATAGACCTGTCAGTGGCAGTGGAATTGCTGAGAGGGGATCAGCTAAATGGGTAAAACGTTTGCACATTATGGGATCTGGACAGGTTTTTTTTGAACACGTCTCCCATATTTGACGTCCCGAAATCAATGGGGCGTTTTCCAGCACTGACACATCACCCAACCCTTCACCCAGCGTGGGAACGAAGTGCCACCTGGTGGCACCGGGTCACATCCAGCGTGTCCCCTGGGACCAAAGTGCCACCTGGTGGCACCGGGTCACATCCAGCGTGTCCCCTGGGACCAAAGTGCCACCTGGTGGCACTGGGTCACATCCAGCGTGCCCTCTGCCTGCTCGGGAGGAACAGGAGTGACCTCTTTCATGGCAGCAGGGGCATGCATGGGACATTAAAAACTTCCACTTTTTGAATTAAAATTCTATAAAATAAAATCCCACGTTAGCTTCAGAGGTAAGGATGACACTGCTGGCCCATCAGTCACTCACCTTGAGATTTGATAACGTATTTGTGTGTGATGACCGAGTGCAGATGTGCTGATAAAAGAAACCTTTCATTTAGTCAGACTCACTATGGAGCCTGAAGGCTCCAACAGCTTCACCACACCCACAGATCTTCAACCAACCTACAGCATGCACATCCTGCTTTCTATAAATGAGGGAATGTGGTTTTGCAGGCACACCCCACATGTAACTCTAGGCAAAGCTATGGGGAGTCAGTGTCAGTAAAAATCACCCTTCCTCTCATGCTCAAAGCCCAGTCCTGTTCCCAGAACCAAAACCTACTCACACAACACTTCAGGTATCATTTAATACTTGTGTCTGTGCTGAGAGAAGCAGCAGGTCATTACCCTTTCCCCACTTGTAGGCCATCCACCCACTTCCCTCCAAAAATTCCCAGCTGCTTCCATCTTTCATGTTCTCCAACATCCTGCATAAGCAGCTTGCCTTAAACCCTTATGTGGCCTGTAGAGAACATTTTCTTCCCTAGTGACCTCCACAAAAATCCCCAAATTTGAGTTTCCCATCTCCTGTTTGGCAGATCAAACAACACATCACGTGGTACAGCTTGAAAAACTCACGTTTTCTTCTGAGGACCAGCATCCTCTTCTTGCAAACCTTCCACTTCCAGAACATCAGCATGCCCCCAAGAAGCAGTGTCACAGAGAGAACCACTGCCCAAAGCACAACACCTACAGCACAGAGGGGGAGCACAGCACAGGCTGAGAAAGGGCAGAGGGGAAACCCTCAGTAGATCCATGTGTTTGAACATAGGACCATAGACATCATTTCACAAGTCAGAGGGGATTTGCAGGAAGTTCCTACATAAAAATCGTGTTTACCAAAGATACTTCCAAATAAAAAGTGCTAGAGAGAGTAAATGCTGTGTCTCTGTTACCTCCTGTGTTCATCTTCCCCTTAGCTGAGGTGGGAGAAGTGTCAGCCTGAGCTTTCTCCTCAGGAGTTGAACTGGAATTTTCAGTTGTTGTGACACTTAGAAGGTCACCACTAGCAGAGGTCACCAGGTTCTCCTTAAACATCCTCAGGTCAGAGTTTTTTGTTTCATTGCTGAATCTCATGGACAAAGTGCTTGGGGTGAGGTAAGTGGGCAACTGGTCCAGGCAAACTTGGTCGTGTGTGGCATTTCCTTTCCTTAGCGTTACTTTATTCAACTTGGCACAGCTGGGAATAAAAAAGAACAGGTATCATTGCCATGGTACAAGGTACAAGTGTTTTCCATGTGACAAACATCCTCTTGGTCATTTTTGTACCAACAGCAATTATTGCTTTTGGTGTAAAAGCCATTATTCTTCTCATCCCTGAGGCATTAATTCTTGCCCTGGATGCAAAGCTGCTACTCACACAGGTGTGCAATTCCACTGTACTTCATAAACTAAAAATGAGGCAAGCAGGATTCCTTCCTTCCCTTGTTCCTCCATCCCAGAGATGTGTAACAGGTACAGAGAGAGGCCTTCTAACCTCTGCACATGAGCCCAAAATGATCTTAGATCACAAAGATCACAAAGTGATCTTAGAAGCCCGTGCTTCTAAGAGAGATTTGTATGCTTTGCACCATGTGCAAAATACAATAATATGTAAATGTCAGTACAAATTGACATACCCTATTTCATCCTTTATTAATTTTATTTAATTAGTCAGTCCCATTAAGGAAGCACAGACTTACTTGGTGTGGGGTTTGCAGATGTCTGTGCTGGAGCTTTGATCAGAGAAGGTCCCAGGAGGGCACTCTTCACAAGTGACATCATTTTTTGAGGTGCCTGAAAAAAAAAAAATGATGGAAGATTGACCAAATAAAATGCACCAGGTCCAGGCCTATTTCCAGGACCAGGAAAGGTAAAGTGGGCCGGTAGGAATTCCTACCCCTGATTTTGACTCCAAAGCCAGGCTTGCAGGCAGAGTGGGGCTGGCAGCGTGCGCAGGTGTTGGTGGCAGGCATTTGGCAGAACAGCCCCGGCCGGCACTCGCACATGCGGCTGGAGTTGAGGGAGCACGGCTGCTTCTCCACCAGGTCCAGCTCTGGGGGCAGCAAACACATGCACTGACAAAGGAGCACCTTGCCAGGGGAATGTGAAGTGGGGCCAAAGCTGAGCAGAACCAGTTCTAAGGCTCGGGAAGCAGACAAAGTGCTGTCCCTCTTCATGGTCACAGACTAGGCTGGGTTGAGGATGAGCTTAGCACTGATCTCACTCCACCCCTTCCATGGGCAGGGACACCTTCCACCATCCCCAACTGCTCCAGGCCCTGTCCAACCTGACCTTGGACACTTCCAGGGATGGGGCAGCCACAGCTGCTCTGGGCACCCTGTGCCAGGGCCTCACCACCTTCACAGGGGAAGCACTTCCTAATATCTAATCTAAACATGCCCTCTTTCAGTTTAAAGCCATATGAAGGTAATTTAAGTCATGAATAATTAGAGAAGCCTGTAGATAAGAGTTTGTAATACAGGACAGAAAGCAGAAACCAGACTGGGATAGTATTGGAGGGGAGAACTTTTAGGTAATCCCAGAAGTAACATGGATTAAGTGCAAGGTAACATTCTGCTGTCTAACTCAGTAATCAAGGATGGATAATTTTGCTGTTGAAATTCAAAAGGAATAAAATACAAATTGAGTGTAAACAAAATGTACAGAGAGAGAATATAACTGTGAGGTATGTGTGGGGAAAAGCAAACCTTTTAGGCATGACACACAGGCATCACATCGTGGCTTCAGGTGTGCATAGTTCCAATATTGCTCAGGTCCACATGTCATGCAGTCTTCAGCTGGATCCCGAGGACATGCTTTCTTTTTAATATAGCCTGGAGAAAAAAAAAAAACAAACCCACCAAATATACAAGATACCTATCCAAAACGGGCAGAAAAACATCCTGAAATGTTCTAGTCTGCTTGTTTACCTGTTAGACCCATTACCACAGTCCTCTCTTAGTCATTTGGTTTCTCTAGGACATTTTTGCCTTTCCCATTCAAGTGTTAAGGTACAGGGCCAGGACATAATCCCAGCTGGAATGGACTGCTGCAGCATGGGCAGATGGAAAGTCATTTGCTGACAGAAAAGAAACCTCCATGAGGGTCATTGTCCTGCCAGTACTAAGTTCCCAGGGGACTGGGTTTCATGTTTCCTTCCTTCCTTCCTTTGATTAAAGACTTTTAGAAAAGCTCCTCTTTCCTCACACTGAGCAGCTGAGTTGGTAGCAGATATGAACAGGTTATTCAGAAGGAGTACTGCACGATTAAGCTGAAAAAGGATTCTTATAACTTTTATTGTGGGGAAGTCCAGGACTGATATGAGGATGTAGCAATAAAGAATTAGCAAAGGTGAACTGATGGATACTGGTGGCTCATTACAGCCTGGTGTAAATCAGATCTCTGCTTCTCACCCAACCTCACTGTGACATCCCTCATGACAGGAGCCTTGGCAAAGTTTTGAAGAACAAAAGAGCTTTTCTTGGGACTGTCAGTGTCACATCCCCACCCATTTTTTCTTTTATTGGACCATTTTCTCCATCCCTTGCTCTGATTTACATATACAACTTCTGAAGGACTCTAGTGGTGTGGCCAGCAGCACAGGATGTCCCAGTGGGAATAATCCTGATGGAACTGGATGCAAACAGTGGCAATCAAACACTAAAGCTCTCTGTATCATCAGAACACAAATACAGGTCAGAAATTTCCTTTAAGAAAAACAAAAGCAAAAGACTTCTGCAAGAAGATACAGATGGTGGTGAAGTACCACAAAATACCCACCCACTGAGGGGATTTTGGCCAATGGGGCAGTTTCAGACATTTCCAGAACTCTTGTCTCACCGAGGTGTTTCCTGGTGCTGACCTCACGCATTTCTGAGTCACATCCAGCTTCTAGCACAGCCTGTGTCCCCTGACAAGGGCCTGCTCCCTCCTTCATGTGAGACACTTTCTAAATTCTTGTGACTACGAGAATAACATCAGATTTTCCATACCTTCATTTTATATTTTTTTATCTCTGAGAAGAAACTCATTTAGCCTAATTTCACTGTGCTAATTCACACCCAGGGACAAGTTTGAAATGAATTCTTTGGCGTGGCTACTTCAGTGTCAAGTGAAGTGAAATCCCATATAAATTCTATCACATTATCTGGTTTGCATGCAGACTACACAGGAGCAGGACAGTGGAGAACAGATTCACATCTGGAGCCAAATTAGACAGTGATTCATGAAACTGCCCTTCTCTTCAGGGACAAAACACAACTCTGCAGACACACAGGGCTCCTATTGTATCTGTGAGAAGGGCTCCATGTAAATTTGACTGAATTATGAACATACCTGAGGGACACTGGTAACAGCACTTTTGTGAAGCTTCATCATAGAACCAATTCTCTCGTGTATCACAGGAATGAGGTGGAGTTAATGATGTCTAGAAATTGAAAGAGACAAAAGACACAATTAGAAAACAACTAATTCTGTACTAGAGCAGATCCCAATGCCTCTCTCAAGCAATGGCAGTTGCAGATGGTAAGGAAAAGCCCACAGGTTTTTGAAAATTCAACTGTCCCCAAAGCAACTAAATTATTGTCTTCATTTCCTTTAGAAACATTGCAGCAGTTAGCAAATTAAAAAAAAAGAAAAGGATAGAAATTACTGTCCTAAAATGATTTCATGTTAATTGGCACTAAGGATTTTTTTATGGAAAGGAACAAAATCCCTAACATCTGTAAGAGATTTCCAACTCTGTGTGCACTGCAGAGGTGATACCATATTCAGCATCATCTAAATATACATAGATTTGGTGTAATCCACAGAGGTCATCCCTGTTTGCAGCATACAAGTTTTCTGTTACTCAGGCAGTCATACTGTTTGAATTTAGCAACCCAAGTGTCCATTATAAACCAATAAATTATTTTACTTATCATTTAGGGACAAATCCTACAAGAGGATTTTGCCTTGAAAAGAATGCTGCAAATACTCCCACGATGAAGCCCTTATCCAAATAACTGATCCCACTTCTGTTGTGAGTGAAGGTTTTCAGAAATAACCTTCCATCACTACATAACCAATATTTATTTAGTTTAAAAAAAAAACCCATTAAATAGTTTTGATATTAGCTTACAAAATGAGACACAGCTGCAACTTGTAACAAGAAGCACATAATAAGATTTAGTTTTTGTATGGCTGGGCCACTACATGCGCTGGGAAATTACAGTGCTACAAGTGTTCTGATGAGAAAATCTGATTTTTGAATTTGGCATCTCCCTAAAGAATCCCCTAAATATGTTGTTATCTGAATTTCATTTTCAGTATTTATTAGAAGGCATGAACAGTGATTTTTTTTTTTTTTTTTTTTTTTTGTAAAGAATTGATAAGCAGACTCCCCAGAGATTTTCCCACACGATACTGATAGAGCAGTTAAATGTTTCAGAAACTCTACATCTCACTTTCTGCTGATGAATTTTCCACTGGTCTTTGAAATAACACTTGCTGTCACCTGCTGCCTTTGTGCACTGTGCAGAATCTCACCACCTAACTCATTTCACAGCCTGTTCTCCCGTTTAATATATGCAAAACATAAAAACTATTTAACTTCCATCAGAAAACAGGAACTTTCAGTCAAGGAGGAAATGAACAGAACAAGAAATAGAAACATACCCAAACCATTAAATTTAATTGAGGTCCAGTAACAGAACTGAGAACTCTGACCCATCTCTGCATTATAACCCCTGGGCTTCCCTACAAGCTCATTCTGTGGCTGATTGTAGAGGCCAGAGCAGGTGTTTGTGTCAGCTCAGCCTGACTCAGAGCACGTTTACAAAGGTGCACCCGGTGTTCTCCTGTGCTGAGGGGGGAGCCCTAGGCTGGAGGAAAAGGAAGTGTTTGCTCCTCACTGTGTGCAGGGGTGCCCTGGCCAGGCAAACACTCTCAGCCTAGATGGAACAACAGGAAATGAGAAATCACCGCACAAAAGGTCAGTTGTGAAATACTTAGTTTTAATTAAGTTGTGAATTGACTGTTTCTATAAAGAAAATTTAAGAAACAATTGCATCCTGGCTGTAGCTAAGTCAACCTGGATTAATTTCTCTGCAAGAGCTGCAGGAAGTCACCATAAATACCTAATTTTTTCTTCCTGGTTCTCCTGGGCAACCAACTCGGGCTGTAAATGAATTTTAAACAAGAGTATGAACCCTTGAATTATTGAGTTACTTGTGCAGCACATAAGCTTACAGGTTATTTAATAGTCTGTTTTGGGGTTTAAATAAAAGAGTAGTGTCTATGAAAAATGTGAGAAAACAGCTTTTAAAAAAGTTACCTTGCCAAGAATATGAAAATCAGGAGTTTGTTATTAGATTCTGCTCCTGGTTCCAGCACATTCTGATTATGAATTTGACCTGATGGTAGTGCAGTGATAAATCACTGCATGAACTAGGCTTACATACTAAACAAATTGTGCAGATACACACATGAGAGAGCACTCAACCTTATTTTCCCCCTTTCCACAGGAGAGCAGCTCTGCACTACAGCCACCTACACTGTACAGGTCATCCATGGCTCCTTAACAAATGCTGCTCTCAAGTGTCCAGCTACAGGCACAGCTTTGGAGCCACCTGTACTGTTACTGAGCCAAAGCCAAGGTGCTCTGCTGTGAAACAACCAAACAAATCATGGCAGGATGTCTGTGACTGAGAAAACACCTTCTGAAGACCCCATCACTTCTAATCCATAAGTAAAATGCCTGTAAGTCACCATCTGTTCAGCAGAGATGTTTCATGAGTATAAAAATTAATAGATACTAGATCTAATTAATAATTAGATCTATTAATAGATAATAGATAATAGATCTAATTAATAATAGATAATTAATAGATAATAGATTGATAGATCCTTTCAGTCATAAATCACATTCATGCCAATGCTCAGCACCAGTCACCATGCCCCCATTCTTGTCATCTTTTTCCCTCCAAATTCTAAAGCTGTTTGACTCCTAATGTGACCTGTAACATTGAGCAATGAGCAAAGCTCTGCTCTTAACCCAGCAGGAAGGCTGGTCCCCAGCATTCTCTAAGGGCTCAGAGAAGAAGTGCCAGTTTTATTGCAATAACATCTGTCATGAGAGCTTAGACTTCTGTTTGTTAATGTGTATTATTAAAAAAAACTTTAACATTCAAGGAAGATCTCACACCTATTGGAGTAAGGCATGTGGCTGTGGTGGACAGTAGGTCTTTATCCTTCTCTCTGACTTTCTCTTCAAATAAAGGGTTTGGGTTTAGCAGGAGCTGGAAAATATCTTGTGAAAGGAAAGAACAATTCCTATCCTGCTTGGACTGCTCTGTGGCAGCATGCACAGGGATGCACTGGTTTAGAGTTTTCAGTGACCCAGCAAGTCAACTACTTTTTTCCTGTTCTGAATGCATTGCAGGTCAAGGACCAATTAAATAAAGCAAACATTTAGATCAGAAGTATTTGGGTTTTTCAACATTTACTTGAAAGAATTTGTTTTAGAAAATAGGCTTTTCACAGCTCTTCTCACTTTCCTCATTTCTACAAAAATGTTTGCTATTCCAATTTAAATAATGGCAGTTGTAAAGGTGGTGCTGAATTCAATGGGCTACTCTGCAATTCAGTCAGGACAAGGCTTGACTCATTTATTTAGGTTTTTTGAACTCATAGAGAAAAAGTGATTGTGAGGCAGAGTAAGAAATTGGCTTGCTACAAATGAGCTGTAAGTCAGGAAGAAAGCATATTACGGTAAAAAAAAAAAAACCTACCAGCAGTGGCTATTCTAGAACTGACTAATCCTGCAGCAAAACAGTTAACTGTCTGTCAAGCTTCTACCCAAATTCTGACAGCACAGAAAAAGCTGATACTCCACAGTTTCAAGTAGTCAAGCTTCATTTGCTTGATAGTAAAGACATTTTCAACAAGTGAGGGTTCTCTGAATATAAAAGGAAACAAAACCCAAACTGTGAACTGAGGTAAGATGGAACATGGTTTAAAAATGTGACCAGTAAACAGTGACTTGCTCACATTAGACAGTATCACTTGTACTCCACAAGCAGTAAAAGCAAGCATTGCTGTGAGAGAGGCAATGCAGAACAGTGCAAAGCCAGTTGCTTCTCCCAGCAATGTCTGTGTATTTATTCCAAGTAACTGATAATTTTACAGTGAGTCTGAATATTGACAATGAGTATCAGAAAACAATTTTTCTCTCTGCCCCATTCATTTTGTGAACAAACCACCAAAAGTGATTTCAAAGAAAAAAAAAATCATCTTTTTGTTTCTATTTGCTTTCCTCCTAGAGCAGTCTGCATTCAGCACACTGGACAAGCTTATCTGAATGCCCTCCCAAGCATTCCTCTTGGTGAGCAAGGATTACAGACTGCAATCCCCTAGAACACTTATCCCTCTGTATTTCAAAAAGGAGACAATGGCAGGACAGAAAATCTGGGGAAAGTAAAGGAAACTTGCAATGTGGGAGGGGAATTTACAACTAAAGACACAAGAGCAAACTCCTACTTTTACCAAAAGAACCAGGAGGATTTTTTTTCAAATGTCTATGAAGAGGGTACAGAACTTGGTTGTTTTCAAAGATTTAACTGGAGTGTCTTGTAAAAAAATATCTGGCAGCCCAAGTGATGTGCTGGATTTTTCAGTTACCATGTACAGAAAGGTGTCTTAGGCTAATATATGCTTGTATTTCCACTGTAAGGGAATATGGCTCATTTCCAATCCAACCCAGCATGCAAATACTCACCTACTTGACTTTACCTGTGCAGTCTCTCTGCCCCTGACCTTTTTATTTTTTTTACTGTGTATTTTTAAGTGTCAGTCAGGGAAATCACCTGGATTTATGCCAGATGCTGAGGGCTCACTGCCATGTGATCCACAGGAGGAGGGGGTAAGTGGCAGTGTGGGGGTGGAAGCAAACTCACAAGACCTGATACGATTGAACAGGGAGCTGGTGTGCATCTACAGCATCAGCTCAGTGCAGCTAGTGGGCTGTGTCTATTTAAAGTGATTTTTGATTCAGAAATAGTGGATTCATGAGGAAGTCAGTGTCAGTAGGGTGGGGGGTGTAAAGAGAAAAGTCTATTATTGTTTAGCCTTTACACCTTTCAATTTGCCCCTCCTGACTTGCATCAGCAGCGTGGGCAGCAGCCCTCTGAACCAAGGAATGTGTCTGTCACCGAGCATGCAGGCAAAAATAAAAGCCCCCCCCATGCCTATCAAACCTTTCCTCATCCCTAGCTGTGATGTGCTGGAGCTGCAGCAGCTCAGGCAGTGCCAACAAGATGCAGATCACAGCTCATATCCCACACTCCTGCCTGTAAAGATCCCAGAGAGGGCAAACTCTCCTGGCTGCTCTGCATTATACCTTCATCTGCTGAGAGCTCTGCTCACCACTTTTAACCCCCTGTGCTGCACAAACCCTGCTTCTGTGGACACCCACTGTAGCATTGTGCAGTAACCTTTTATAACCCACTCCAACTCCCAGCTGAAGGGCAGGATGGCTCTGCAGCCCCAGGTGCCCCCAGACCTCACCAGGCTCCTGCATCCTGAGGAGCTGCAGGATCCTGGTGCATACCTGCCTTACCTGTGGGGTTGTCTGGACATCCTGGAGAAGCAGCAGGAGCCACAGTCCCAGAGGCAGGCTGCAGGCAGCCATCTGAGGTGGTGTTAAATGTCCCTGGCTCCCAGCATTGCAGGTGAGATGGATGGATTGTTCCTTCTGGAGGCTGAGACCATTCCAGGGTCCCACCAAGTCATGCTCCTTGCCTGTTCATTCAGTCCAGAGACATTGCAGCTGTTCAAGACAAGCAGGAGACAGGCTTTGAGACTCAACTGAGTTGAGGAAACAATTTAGAAGGAAGGGGGAGCGGGGCTGCCCCGAAAGAGAAAAGTAAAAATAGAACAAAATAAAATTGCCTCAATGTCCGGTCCTGGTGCTGTCAGTCTCTGTGAGTTGGTTGTGAGAACCAAGGTTGTCACCCAAGGCACACGGCTGGCTGTGCACAGGCTCCTGAGTCATCTGGGCTGCCCTCAGAGAGCACTTCACCACCCCAAAGCCTTGGCCAGGCACAGGTCCAAGCCCAGCCCCATCGAGCTGGCACTTTTTCAAGAGTTGCAACCAAGCCTCAAGAAGTTCCCAGTAAGAAACACTAATTCTTTCAGTACAGTCATTTTACTCCTGTTTGGATGAGTGGGTGAAGACTCACAGAGAACCACAGAGGCTCCTCTAAGATTTAGACTTTACACATTGCCACTTAAAACACCAACATCTTACAGACTTTCTCCTTGAGAAACCTTCCCTTTCCTCCAATCCCAAAGAAACTAATTACTGTTGATAAAAGTCATCCTTAGGACAGCTACTCATCATTTCACTCACTTTCATTTGTTACTCTGGATGGGCTTTGTTCTGATGCCTGGAAATATTTCAGTTGGTTGAAGATGTCATGAAGCCTCCTTAACTGCCCAAGCATTGTCAAAAGTGAAGGTTAGCCACTTCAAAAAGGCAAAGTGCCTTGAAAACCCTCTGAGGTACACAGGAAAATGATGAATTGAATTCTCACACCTCTGGGTTGGTTTTCCTTTGCTTCTCACCCTTACCAACAACAACAAAAGAAATGAGAAAATAATTAAAGTCAGATAAATGATTATTTTACTGAAGATCCACAGCTCCCTCACTGCCATCACAACCAATCACCAAAGATGAGCGTTCCACAGGGACTGTGGAATATAAATGACTTTATGAGTGTAAGATATTTATGAATGTAAATATCTTCAACTCAAAACTGTTTTAACAACAATTTTGACTACCTTGACTTCTTTCTCCATCACATAAACCCCAGGCATTTTCAGCACCGTGCACAGGTGTTTGTGACACACAATGAATCTCCTCCCTTGGCTCTGCCAGGGTGCTGCTCAGTTTCTGAGCTCTCTCAGCTATAGCAGCTCTCGGGGTAGGTGTGCCTTACAGGTCTAGAGACAACTAAGAATTTCAATGCCAAAATATTACATTCTTGATTTTCCTAATTAAGTAATGGGCTAGAATACATCTTAATCTTCTGTAGTAATATGCCATTAGGCAATTCTCCCAATTTATTAATGCAGTTTCAAATAACATAGTGCTCAGGACAATTGATGAGATCTATTTGTATTTTTCCCTCCCCTCTTTTTTTTTCTCTTATCAGGCCCTATCCAAACTTTTCTAGCAAAAGGACAGGCACCAACATCACAGAGAGCCTGGAAGGTTTAAGTCACACTGCTGAATTCAGAGTATCTAATGCCACAATTATTTATGTGAGTACAAAAATCTCTGACTTTCCCAGAACTGGCACCAGGGAAAGTTTTCTGACCTGTCTCCCAGAGGAAGTAAGAGTGAAATGAGCATACTGAGCATTTTTTACATATATATATATTAGTTCCTTTTTAATGAATGGTATTAATAACTTTTTAACCCACTGGACAACTTCATTTAAATTTGTCTGAGCTGGCAATGCCATTAAGTTTTACAAAGGTTCATTGAACAAGATGACTTGGATAAAGGGACTTGTGGCACTCACTGAGGGAAAGGCTCCAGGGTGCTTCTCAGTGCTCCTCAGAAGAGAAACTCCACTTACACATCCAAAGTGAAACTGGGCTTCCCAGCTGCCATTCTTCCTTGAACTTCTTAAGTTTTTTCTTGATTGCACTAGATATTTAAGGGGATAGGAAGTGGAAAGTGCTTATTGTTGCTGGCTTTTCAGAAAGGCTGTTACATGACAAAATGTTATTACAAGTGTGCAATAAAAGCAACATCAATAAAAAGGGTGAAGATTTTGTTCCACAGGAACATCACAGCCTGTACACATTTCCAAGTGAATGCATTTTTTCAGACTTTGTATGTTTTGATTTTAAACACAACAAAAGGGGCTTTCCAAAAGAAACCCTACCCATAACTGGAAGAAGCACCTCCATTTTATAACAAACCCACACTCCTGTTCTCTACATGGCAGCTCTATTTCCTAGGAAATAATCCTATGTTAATATGAAGAAAAGCCACAGAACAAATAGAGGCAAACAACCAGCCCCTGATTCTCTGGTCTTCCATCAAAGGACAATGTCTGTTAGGAAAAAAGGGTAAGCCCCTGTGAGCATGTTGTTATTATTTATAATGTTTATTTGATTACACATACCTGTCTCTGACATCTGCATCACTTTTTGCTTCAGGTAGTGATGCCCTCAGACAAGCTTTCTTGGCATTTTCTATTTTAACTAATTCAGAAAACATCCTGTAAGTCAGGGGTTGTTCAAATGCCACTTGATACCTGGAGCAAGAGACCCAACTACACCACAAGGGAAAGTCTCCACCATGTGCCCCAAACATCCCTTCAGCAATGTCTATTCACTGTTCTCCAACAGTGAGAGCCTAGCAAAGGGAGCAGCAATGGAATACTCCAGCAGGAGCATTGGTACATGTGCTCAAGCAAAAATATTTGTGACATTTTCTAACTTTGAAATAGCTGATTTTAGTCTCATGTTGTACTTCTACCATGGTTTCTTCTGCTTTTAAATACATACATTTGGTTAATATATATCTAGCTGTATAAGAGGGGGAAAAAAACACCAAGAGAAGTGTCATCTCTAAACTTCTGTCAGACAGATAAAAGAGACCATGAAATTTAAAAGGATACATACTAAAATACATTGTCTAAAATCTATATTTCAATGTCTGTTAGTGTTGCTAATCAGAATGATGCCAACTAGATTTTTGTCTTTATATATTCTCTATATTCTTTACATAAATCTTTGTAGCTCTGTAGCCTATTGTTGTATTCATAGCTAGTATTTTACCCACTATTAGACAGAAAGGCAAAATAAATTCCCTGGTGGCTCCAAGCTCTGGAGGTCCAAGGTTAGGGTCTCTGGGAGCCAAGGTTGAAATCAACTGAGAAACATTTTCATAAACACAATTTAGTTCCTATCTAAGAGGGTGGAGGGTTTCAGAAAAGGGTAGAACCAGGGAGGAGTTACTTCATCACTTACTTCATCACCTTTGCCTCTAACTGGGGATTCTTGTCAGTTATGCTGATTTGCTAAACACATAAAAATTGTATCTGCGTTGTTACCTGTGCATCTTTGGCACTTTCCATCCAGCATTTTATGCACTACAAGGATCCTTATAAAGATAAATCCTATCATCACCCAACTGTGTGTGGCTCGTACTTTTAGGACCAGTGAAACAGCATCAAGAGCATTTTGTCAGCAGTATGCTGACAAAAAAATCACCAAATTCTTGCTCATTAGCCATACGAAACAATACCAGAGCTTGAAACTTCACGAGGAGCCCCAGGAGTACCAAAGGCAGGGCTGGTTGAGAGATACACGCTACATACCTTGGGGGCACAAATTAAAAAAGAAGAGAAATGAAGGCATTTCCTACAATGAAAAGTGCAGAGAATCTCATGTTTAAAGAAGGAAAGCAAGAAATGAAGAGAGGAAGAAAGCCAAGAATTACTTTCTTGCTGCCTTTCTTGATCTATCAGGGCATTTTGGCCATTGGAGACCTCTGTTCCTGAGTATCCTGGATAGTGACACTGTGGTAACAACACACAGGATCCCAATGATTTTAGGCACTGTAAGAAAAGCCAACATATTGAACTTCTCAGTAAATCTTTCCACAGCCCAAAGAGGACAGACAGGAGGGAGAGCAGCACTGGTGCAATGGGATCTCACTGAGATACATCACACAGCCAGTCATCGGGGTTTGAATTGGCTGTAGCTGACACAGTATTTGAAATCGCACATGGAAGAAGAAATAGAACCTCATTTATGCACAGACTGGCAAAATTCTGTCCCTCTGTGCCACTCTGGTACTGATATTTATTTGCTGGCATGTACACTTCTCATTCTTAGTATTAAATATTTGTCAATCCATTTATGTCACTTTAATAGATTAAATACACTGCAGGTGCTCTTGAGAACATGAACTGAGAGCTGCCTTGATTCAGCAATTTACCTGGGTATATTTGTCCATTGTGATCAACAATGAAGATGGTTTAAAGCTCTTGTTGCACACTTGTTAAAATGTAGCAATGGCTTAAAACGGGTTACTATCAGGAAAAAAAAAGGTTACCATGTTAATAATAAAGATAATATGTCTTAATTTCCTCTTCTTTACATGTAATTTAGATAGATTTTATGTGGATTAAAAAATCTTATAGCTTTGTTTTCACTATCTCAACTAATACTACTGCCTTACACAAAGGGATAAAATAACTAATGTAACAACAACAAAAAAATCTGTATAAAGTCTTTTACTGCCCCATAGTAGCTTCAAAACTAAAGCACATTTTGAGTCAGACTGAAAAATGAGAAGAGCTGACAGAGAGCTCAGTTCTCTCAAGACAGCCGTGGCTTCCACGAAAGAAACCAAAACCATATCACAGAATTACTATGCCCATAGGCAGGGAGAGAGAGAGGGGGAGAGAAATGACCTTAGATGAGAGATCACACCATGTCTGTACTTTCAGTATTTCTGACTGCAGCTTCTGGAAGGGTGGTATAGTTATACATGGTCATTCTCCATAGAGAAAGCTCTTGGTAATGCAATTTGGAAATGCACCAAGAGCTCCAATTCTATCCCTTTTATTCCCAAATAGAAAATAAAAAAGTTTGGGGAACATTGGCCAGGTGGTTATAACAAAGTGGGACTCATTAGTTCCCCATAGTGTCACAGACCTTTTGGGTAGCTCATATCCTTTCTTGATTCTCTGGTTCTCCTCATCTAAAAGCTGAGTTTTAAAGCTTAACAACAGAAGCCAGATGAACTTTCCTTTGCAGACACAAACAGAAGAAACTTGGGAAATATTAAATAATTTTTGTGAAAAATTCAAATTGGAAGATTTTCAGGATGTAGTTTTTCCAGAGACTGTAAAACTTCTTTTCTTTACCTAATTGAGCATCTCAGCCCTAAAAATTTTAGCATGTTGTTTTCCTCTTCCTGGCAGTTTTGCTCTGCAGAAATCAACGGAAGGGAGAAAACCAAACCCTTGGTTTTGGTCAGCCAAGGGAGCTGCTGAAATTGAGGGGTTTGACTGCAAGAAGAAGGGGCAAAACTTCTCTTGTGTTTTCATATTTGAGACATTCTGAAAACAAATTCTTATAGGCTTTAAAAACACAAGTTCCAAAGAGATGAAAGCCCCCAAAATCAAAGTTTGCAAATGATTCAAAAAGCAAGTTCAAGCCACATGCAGCTGTTTCACCTGGGAGTTCTGGGGAGAGTCACTGCTTGATATGCTGATAACAAAACAGAATGCATAAATCAGCACTACATTCATTCAAAACTCTTGATATTAATTCTTACAGTGTACTGACAGCAAGAAACACCTGATCCTGAGACATCACAAAAATTATTTTAATAGGAGAAGGCAAACAAACACTAAAGGGCATCTAACACTGGTAGTGAGAAGTAGGTGGGAGCTGTATTTTAACAACTGAACTACATTGCTCTGTTCAAACCAATCACAAATACATCATTTACTGCATCTAATTTGTCTAATTAGGCAAAGCTGGATTTCCTGTCTCATGAATCAGTGTTATATACATGCAATACAGTCAGAAAAGGAACTAAACCACCAGGTTTACTAGCAAAACATCAGGTAGAAGAGAACTGACACAAATGAGCACACACAGAGCCAGCCATTAACAGGATACACAGCTGCCCAGACTAAACCAGCATGTTCCTAAGTGCTAGAAGTGGGAAAAAAAATAAAAATCCAGGTCAAGCCTACCTCCAGGAACAGCAGACAAGCTATCCCATAGTTCTGGGCCTACACAGTCCAGTCCAATGTTTGTATTATTTTGAAGCTTAGGAAACCCTTGGCCACAAAACATTTCAGTGTTCCTCACCCACAGTCCCAACAACCCATACACACCACCCCACTCTGTTCTCCCTGGAAATGCAGATCCCAGCACTGGCTCCAGCACAGCTCACTGTCCAAGTGCAGAAGCTGCTTTAACAATGCCTGGAATGCAAGTTTTCAAGCAGTAAGTGGGTGTGTTCCTTTAGAATTTACCCCCAGGTAACATCTCAGTCCTCTCTCCTGCATGGAAGGGTGTTATCCAGGATTCTGTGACATGCTGCAGGACAAAGCCACCGTGCAAACCTCCTTATTACAGTTCAAAACATTCCTGTATCCACACTCAAACTGCTCCTCACAGCAAGTGGCTGAAATTTGGATTTCAGGATTGCAGAGCTTGCAATTATAGCAAACAGATCTTATCAAATACCTGTCTTTTGAGAAATACAAAATATGCATCTGTCAGTGGGTATGTTCTTAAGTGCAATTTTACATCGGTACACATAAGGAAAATGAAAAGAAAATCCTTTCATTTTGATCAGAAATCCAGAATCAGGACAAACTAAAGATACACTTTCTATTAACCACGGGACAAAGGGGCTTGCTTGTGTTTCTGCAGGTACAGAATGCAGGTGGATTCCAGTGAAGAACATGAAACCATATCAAGCACAGAAACATGTTGACAACTCCAAGAGCAGAGAAGCAAGCACACAGACTGTGGGTTAGGAACACCTGTGCAGGTCTGGATTTACACCATTGCAGATGCCATGCAGTGGAGATGGGGGAGGGGACATGAATTTAGAAGAGAGGCTCCACAAACAGGAGCATTTTCAGGCTGTTTGAGCTTGCAGATGAAAGCAGGATCACACAGGCCAGAACCAACATACAGAGACAAACTTGAGTGAGCAGGGGCAGCACCACCAAATTCTTACACCTGTGTCTAATGGAGAGTCATAATCACACCTCCAATACTTTCACAAGTATGAAAGACTGAATGTATTCCCAACTATCAAGAGACATTTTGAATTCAACATTGGTTCCTACCTGCACCCACCAGAGAGATCTAACATAGGTTACTGAATCTACAGCATTACCTTTTCTCTGTTTATAGTGTGGAACAGGCTTGCTGTAATTTATTTCAGGATAAATTAAGGAAAGGTTTATGATGTCTTATGTTTTGAGTTTGAAGGCAAGGTAGTAAAAATGTTGAATTTGCCCTGTTTGGTATAAATTTGGCACCTAGTGTCCTATAGTCACTGGATTAATTTATTTTAAAATTAGTATTTTCAATAATGGAAATTACGTGACCCATTCACTTTGCCCTACATATACATAATCCAAGGCTAAAGTCATGCTAAAAGTCATGCTTTTCATTTTTCATTCCAAGTCTTACATTAAGATTTCATAAACTTGCAATATTCCTCTCCCTGTTTAAAAAAGTCTATTCATGCATTTGATTTAATAAATAATATACTTGCTATAAAGTAAGTGAATGCCAAAAAGCTGCACAAACCAAATCCATTCTACCAAGTTAGCTCCCCGAAATATGTTTGAGGCAGGAATTTCTGTTTCAGAAAATTCAAAGCAAAATAAAACATCAATTTTATTGTTTTCAGACAAGAAAAGTAAGATTGGTCTATAAAGTTCAAACAAATCATACTATGTGAAGTAGTTTGGTTTGGTACAACTTAAAAACTCTAAAATGCTATTTTGGTTTATCTCCAGAAAACTTGGAAAAGTAGCAAAATTTGCAAATATTTTAAGGCATTATCTAGCTCATCAATGAATAAAATCTCATTTTACTGTAACTTTTTTTCACATTCAAAGTTACTCTGATGTAATACACCCTGTAGCTACAGACACTGCACTGAGAATAAACTGGATTTTTTTTTTATTTTTACAAATTATTGAGGAACTCAAGTTTAAGGCACTAGAAAATTGTGTGTCACGTTTCAAATATTTGAAAATAAACATATTTGTGTCACTGCACTGAGCCAGGCCCTTCACAGGCCGATTTCTCACCCTGGCATTCAGAGTTACTGCTGGTTACTCAGTTGAGGTGCAGATGCACTACTGATCCTGGACACATAACTTTATCCAGCCCTAGCTGGGACAGCTCGTGCAGCTGTTCAGAAGTAGCTGTAAAAGGCAAAAAATGCAAAGTGAACATGCAAAGTGGACTGTACAAACTCACATCTGTGTATTGTTTGCTCACATACACACGTGACTATGAAAACTGGGGAAAATCTGTCCAAAGATTTATTTTATCCAAACTGCTTTGTTTCTGAGTTGTTTCCACATGCTGTGCCCATCCCTTCCCCAAGGCAATCAAGTCAATTGTCCAGAGTGTTGAGGGAATGGGGTCTGAACTGAGAGCTGCTGTTTGGTGTCCTGGTTTGCTGTGCTAGACCTCAGGTGTGCTAAGTGAGGCAGGTGTAGAAACTTGTCAGTTCTGGCTTCTCCTGACACTCTGGACACTTGAGTCCTGGAATCCAAATAAAGAAGATATTAATAAAGAATGACAAAGTGATTTCTCCCGTTTTGAAGACTGGTGAGCTGAACAGGCTTTTGCCTGTTACTCAGCTCCATTTGCTTTTTTGTCTCTGTGCACACCAGTCAGCAGAAGGAAAACATTTCCCAGTAGTGTAAAGGAAATATTCTTCCAGGCATTTTTGTTTGCTCAGCCCTCAGTAATGATCACATCCTTTAGAGCTGGGGCCACAATTTCCATCTGTGCAATTGCCAGTATCTCCTGGGACTCTGGAGGCTGTGCTTACCAGGCCAGGATAGGGAGAGGGCTTCTCTTCCAGTGAGGCTCGCAGATCCAAACTGCTGGGCAGGGGGTTGCTGGAAGGGACCATGTTTTCCCAGCCAGCCAGGCAATGCTGTGAAAAAAGATGGGAATGCTTTACCCTTTTTATCTATTATTATTTAGAACTAACTTCTGCACAGGATGGTTTAAGTGAGTAATTAATCTGTTATTTTTGGGGGAGTTTTATATGACTAACAGGAAATAAATGAAATCTCAAATAACAAACTATATAATTATCCTGTCTTTCACCTTTCTAAACTGTTCTCCCACTTTGTGAACTCAAGCACCTGACCCCTCTGAACCTGTCTCAACTGACTCATCCAGTTCCCTAAACCTCAAAACCTTCCTCCCACCTCTTCCCAGGAAATCTCTAGGCCTGGGCTGGGTTAGTTTAGCAATGCTGCCTGCAAGCTGGCTGGAATACAGGACCAGCAATACAATAGCAGTTTTAAATCCACCCTTGCCACTACTGATTTTGTGAATACTTCACAGACAATTGCCTTTCAGACTCCTTGTTTCTGTGGAAACAAACACAGGCACTCTTAGCTACGGTTCATTGTGTTGAGAGGCCAATGCCTGAAACAAGTCATCCACATCTGCCCCAAAAGGATACAGCTCCACCTGCATTTTCTTTTGTGCAGTGTAAAGCATTGAAGTATATCATATACTTTATGTCACTCACACGAAGGCATGAACTCAGAACACACCAAAGGATGTTCTGAGTATCTCACTGACGTATATCAAAAATTTTAGCGGAAACTCTGACAAAGGAATGAGTCCCAGATTCTCTTTCCTTCTTGCTATGAAGCAAGGACCAGCTGGGGTTGTGCTATCAACAGGAAGACAGCAACTTACCGAAGGCAGGGCTAGGTCATCTGCTGGCTCAAAGCTCCTCCTGCGATGGGCTTTGTACTTGTGGGCTGGCAAAAGGGCAGACCTGGGAATGCTGACCCTGCAACCACACAAGGGAAGTAACTGCCTACACCTCTGCCAAGGCACAGGGAATCTGCGTGCCTTCTTGCTCAGAATCCAAGGATCTAACCCCAAAGTGGACCAAGTGAACCATTTTGGATTAAGGCAGTAGACACTTTACATGTACATTCCGATTCTGGACCAAATTCAGACAAAACATGCACATCTCATTGATTTCAAAACTGTTCACGTTTATAGAAAAGATCAGTAAAGAGTTTTTAAGCAAGAGATCTCTGCCTTGAGAACAGCAACCTTCTACAGAACTCTTGTGACACTCTTTTCTCCTTCACCTGATCAGCTTTTTCTTCCCTACTGTTTCCTTGAGTTGTGCATATTACAAAGCAGTAATTCTTATTTACCTGACATGGGTTGGCTCTTCCAGTGTCCCCGGGGGCTGGTGGGAACGTGGGATCTTACACACAGGGCAGGCAGGTTCTGAATCCACAGGGACGGTGAAGAGGCGCTGGTTTAGTCGGTAACAGTAAACACCTGCACAGAGCAACAAACCTTCATCATAGCTCTTGTTTGTCACAAGGTCCCTGAACCCAGCCAAAAAAGCTGTGTTCTACCACAGTGCCACACCTGCATTCTATAAAAAGAGCTGCTTTTCCTGAAATATCTTACACATTTCCTGTCCCCAAGTAAGTTCCTAAAAAGCAAAACCAAAACTTCAAGCTCTTCAATTTAGAAACAGAACATTAGTCAATAATAAGAAACCCTGACAAATTAAAATGACATTGAGAGAGGATCCCTAGAAGACTCAAGTATCTTCAGAGTAGGAAGTTGAATCTGATTGAAAAGCTGCAGCTGAAAATAACACATTTCTGCTGGTCTTGCACACTGTGGTGCTCTCTCAGGGTGACAGGTAAAGACTGTTCAGTTGTTTATTCACAGATTAGGAAGAAATATGATCTTACACTTATGAGAACCAGTTATCAAATCCAGTTCTTGTTCAGGACCTGTGCAATCCAGAGCCTTGGGCCTAAAGAAACATACAAGAAAACCAGTTAGTGACAGAGGGACTGGCCCTCTGAGCAGCACTGCCTTTTCAAAGCATACACTGGCAGGTAAATAAAGACCCTCAAAGCCACACTTGCAATGTCCTGCTCCAATCAGACTATGGTTCTCATTACTACAGGGATTACTAAGGGACTGAACAGTGCTGCTTCAGCCCTTCTTCATTCCCACTTACTCCAAGTGCTCCTCATGAATGCAGCTTTCTCTGTTGGACTGTCGGAACTCCTGCAGCTCAGCAAAGTATTGCTCAGATTTTTCTGTTACTGGAGACTTTGTGTCAAGGAGCCCTGAGAACACCAAGGAAAGAGAAAAGTTCAACAATTTACAAAATTTAGGAAAGTACCAAAGCAAGCCTCACAAGATACAGTCAAAACAAAACAATGATAATGAGAAGGGCAGAACATCATGTCAAGCCAGAGTTTTACTGTGTGGTTTGGGTGCCTTATTGCATTCATTCATTCCAGGTGTTTGGTATCCCTTTTCCCCCCACTTGGCTTTGCCATTTGCTGCCTGGATTACCACTGCCACTTCACCACTCTAAGTAAGCACAGGTCACTTCTAGTCTGGAGAGGGGCCTCAGACAAAGCTGCAGTCCCTTTGCTGGGACCTGATCTGTTGGCCCTAGAACAGCAGTTCCCTCACACCTCAAAGGGGTCATAAAGTGTGTTTTAACTCTAAATACCACCAGATCACACTGAGAGTTTTGCTACAGAGTTAGGATTCACCTGCAATCCAGTCATAGCCCAGGAAAGGACGGGCAGACCAGCTGCTGACAGGTATGGAATCTTCTTCAGGGTCAGGCTGAAAAGTCACATGACAAGCTTCCTTCTGAAAGAAAACAATTCATAAAGACTTCCTAATCATCTGACAGGACATTCAAAGGTACAGCTGAGGAGACAACTGGCAGCTGTTCAGATGGGACAGCTGTGCCTTAGTTTGAGACTGGATTCTATCTATGCCTCTACCAGTAATTGGCTCACCAGCCCTTTGTCTTGTCAATAAATAAAATAGAAAGAGGAGGCAGGGACTTGCCCAAGTGAGGCAGGGACTTGCCCAAGTAAGGCAAGATTTTTCAGAGCTTTGAACAAAATGATGAGCTGCATCACACATACACAAAGATCAGGCAACATGTGCTGCCTTGGAGGATGACCACAGCCCTGCCCTTCATGCCTAAAGAGACAAACTGTGGAACAGCAGCACTGCACCTGCCTGTTCTCCCTCAGCACATGGATGACATATGCAAAAGACAGGGAACTTCACAGTGAAATGTTACAGATTTCTGGTCTTTCAGTTCACTGGCTAAGGAAAGCAGGGCCTGAACAAAGTGCCAACAGCCCCTGGCTGCTACAGGTGGGAACAGTTCTGTCCCCAACTTCCAACTTACACAGTGGGAACAGGGCAGGTAACATTCTCCTGGCCCCTCCTCCCCATCATTCTGTTGACTTAGGAAAATAAGAAAAGCATTGATTGAACATTTACCTTTGACCCTTTGGAATGAGATGTCAGCAAGGCTGATTTAGGGATACGGGGCTCTCTGATGACCACATGCTGCTGCTCACTGGTCTCTTTATTTTGCACTCTGCTCAGTGATGGCCCTGGATGACTTTTCTCATGGAAACCCTGCAGTAGAACAGACTGTTTTCTGTTCTCTCCATGTTCCACGAAGCAGGATTCTTCCTCTGGACTTCCTTGAGTACGGCCATCCCCATCCACTCTGCCACACATGATTGCAGACACTGGCATAACATTCTCCTCTTCCCCAGGAAAGCTGGAATCAAAACCTGCTCCTTCCTGTGTCTTCACTTGCTGTTGCTGTACCCCTCTGTCACTGATGCTGTGTTTAAGAGATGAACTGAGGGCTGGGCCAGCTCTGGGTTCCACAAACACCATTTTTCCAGGGTCAGCTGTAGACTTTACTGCATCAACCTGATTTTCCTTCTGTAAGGACAGAGACTCTCTTAACACACAGTATCAGTCAGGCTACAAATACCTTTTATAAGAACATTTCACTCACTAAATCAATCTCTCATTCTAGTCTGTTCACTCCTTTAAATTCCTGTGGGGGAAAGAAAAACCCTTATGTTCTGGAGAGTGTAAGAAAGAGATCCACTTCCAGCTAAATGCAGCTTTTCCCAATTCGAGGAACCATTGAACTTTCAGCCCTTGTGCTTAGAAGAAACAAAAGGATTTTGTTCCACAATGTTCATTCCCATCTTAGAAGAAACTTGCCTTTTTTAGGCAGGAACTAATCTCCAAACCCTTTGCCAGGAGAACAGATTGAGACCACAGAATAAACAATAACCAAAGGGCAGCTCCTTTTCTAACAGGCTCCATATTCCACAGACCACTTTCATGTCCATATGTCTCCTTGACCACAGCACACCACAGGCAGAGCTGCTGTCTGTCATAGAGGCCTATTTGCTTCCCTGAATTTCTAGCACAGGCACCACACATACCACTGTACTGGATGAGGGGACACATCTGTCAGCAGCTGTACTGCTATGAAGAGATTCTGGAAGGAGCTGCTTGCTGGGAAGTCCTTTTCTGATCTCTTCCTGCTTCATTCTCAGCCTTTGTAGAAGGTCCTGGCTGGCCTGACGCAGCCTCTTCAGGAGCTCTAAGTCCATCCTACAAAAACATTTTAATATAAAGCCAGAGGAAGAGTGAACTACATAAATTCACTACATTAAGTGAAGAAGCAGACACAGATGAAACCACTTTCAGGAGACTTTTCCTAAAAAATACTTACAGCTGTTGAAATGATGATTCTTGCTCCTGAGAAATCAGCCAGTCTCAGAATTTCTTATGCTCAGAACCAGCACCACTAGATGTTTCTCTTCCCCACTGTCAAATATTTTGCACTCAGAAACTGGGAGCTGACTTAAGAGAGAAAAGAAACTCTGACAGAGGAAACAGTAAACATGAAAAATTCACATCAAAAAGCTAAATAAGAGACATTTGGTTTAGAGGCTGTTATTTAGGACATACTTACGCAATTCTGCTGTAATATTCTTTTGAAGCATTGAAATTTATATTGTGATAACACCAGGATGCTGGTAAGTTCAAAATAGAACTAATTAATATGAATGTATCTGCTACATCCAAAAGAAATACAGAGTCAAAGCTGTCTTCCATGTTCCCCAGGCAGGAAGGCTCCTAAAGGCTCAACTATGATTCAGGACTACAGTTCAGGCAATTCCAATTCCACAAATTAATTCAATTAAATCCCACAAAAGGACGCCCTTTTATTAGAAGAGGGAAGTGAAAAGGAGTTAATGACCAGATAAATAAATAAAGCCTAGTTTGACTGAAAAGCTGTCACACTGTTCAACATCTGTACATCACAAGCTCCTCTGAATTTGCCGAAAGTGTCTTTTCTAAAATAAAACAGCTGCAAACCCTAAACCCAAACTCCCACATTGCTTTTGGCTAGACTTATAGATTACGTTCTCAAGAAAACTATGTGTTTCTCTGGGACCTTTTGTTCTAAAGGATCCCCAAAACCTTTTGCAAAGTTCATCTGATTTGTTTTTGCTTTTGCTACCTTGGCAACTGGACATGAGGAATCAAAAGCACATGTGGTACAACAGCAGTGGGAGGAAACAAGAGCAGTGCTAACAATCAACAAACTACAACATCTCTTTGTTACAAAAAATAAGGGAGAGCTGTACTACAGAACATAAAACAGAAATACCAGTCTTGAGGCACTAAATTTGAGACAATTTGGAAAAAACAGTTCTCACCGCCTTCACAGAACAAACCTAATGGCTTTGATGAGTGTCCTCTCATCATTGCTCATCACAAAACAAATACTCTGAAAATAACATCAATCAAGGGACTTTCTGGAAGGGTTTTACCAGATGAGGTCCACTCTTGGCATAATCTACAAGCCCTTCATACCCAACCCCGAGGCCTCAGGTTTATGAAACTTCTCTAATTTGAAACCTCTGTGAAAAGGAGCTTCGCCCCCCGCAGTTAAACAACGGCTGTCTCGGGGGCTGAGAACTCTCCTCCCTGCGAGGAAATCGTTCAACACTGCGCGCCGCTCCCGCACAGACGCGCTGGTTCGGCCCTCTCATGGTCACGAGGAAGGGGCGGGAGCCCGAGCATTTTAAAATTCCCCTTTCCTCTCCCAGAGGCCAGTCCGGCAGCCGGCAGAGAACCGAGAACCCTCCCCTTCCCTCCCTCCGTCTCTCGCAGTGCGGGGAGCCCGCGAGTCGCGCCAGGCCCTGCGGCTCCGAGCCTGCGGCGTTCACAGTCCCCGCATTTCCCGGCCCACCTGCACGGCCCCGCCGCCCCGGGAGCTGAGGGATTCCCGCTCCGCTCCGCTCCAGCCGCCGCCGGGGCTCCCTGGGGCGGCCTCGGCGCGGCCGTTCGGGCGGTCCCGCCCCGCAGCTCCCGGCATGCGCGGGGCCCGGCCCGGCCGCGGGAGGCGGGGGAGCCGCTCGGGACAGAGCCCCGGGACAGTGCCCCCAGCGCTTCGAGCGGGAAGGGACACGAACCCCCAGCACCCCCACAGCCCTAAGTGAGTTGTTTTGAAAACTTGTCACGGGAAATCTGCCCATTTCTAACCCGCCCGGAGTAACTTAGCAGCTGGGGATACTGATCCACCACAGTTTCAGGCCACCAGCTCAGTATTCACTATTAGCTCCTACAATATTCTCAAGAAATCATTGTTTCAATACTGACAATTTTAGTGCAACTAAAACTTTCTCTCAGACAATTCAGCATCATTGGTGTCCTTGTTAATTTTCAAGGTAAGAACACAGAAAAAGGTCACTAGTGTCAAACAACAGAAAAAGGTCACTAGTGTCAAACAACAGGAAAAGGTCACTCGTGTCAAACATGCAATTCAGTACCACAAAGCAGCAAAGCTGTACATACTGATGTAAGCTGATAAACTTACTGGAAGACTGTATCACAACATGCAGGACACATCAGGAGAAATGTTTTCCCAAATAATTTTTATTTTGGTTTCCATTGTTTACAGCACTTTTACAGGACTAAGTCATGCAAATTTATCACCTTAAATACAGCAGAGAGAAAACTCACTGGTAAGAGTATTTCGAAGAGCTCCATCAACCTAATGAATAGCAAAAGTAAGTAGCAGCAATAAGATCAAAGTGCATTTAGCTGACCTTCTTTAATGGGAGTTTGGGGAGGATTGTTTTTGGAATCACCTGTTTTAAGGAATAGTTTAGCATTCTTTATGAGAATCAGAAGAGAACAAACTCCTCGTGATAGTGTTCATTCCTCCACCACTCTCAATTAAAGAAGTACAGCTGTAATTTGTTTCAGAGGAATCCAGCTTATAGGCCAGTCTGTTAAAAGTTTGATTCTTGATCACTTGGGCTTCCAGGACAGGGGTTACACCACACATTAGCAGCTTTGCTTCTGGAAAGATTTAAGTGGTTCTTTCCCCGTTCTGTAGGTTAGGCTTCAGCTCTGCAGTGAGAATGCTGACAGCACGCGGACCGAGCAGTCAGACACACACAGCAGCAAGATACCGGGTTCTAAGAACCCATCTATCTCTTTTCCCTTCACAGATAAGACACTGTCTTAAAGATCAGCTCATTTATCAGATTTCCCCTAAAGGCCCACTGCTAACACTACCTCTTCAAAAGCAAGATCAGCATTTCAAGTAGTCACGTGCTGCTGAGCAGTAGTACATCATCCTCTGCCTTGACCTGCCATTGACAATATCCTTGTGTATTAGGGATGTGCTTAATATTTTAACTGAATAGAACGGAACATAGGTTATTATAACTGTGTATGTGACACCTTGAGAGACTAAAGATGCAAATTTATTCAACCAAGATCTGCAGCAGACTAAGACTAGACGATTCCACTTACTCCAATATACTTCACCACAAGCACAGAGTACACGCTTCCAGAAGCAAGGACTCAAATTTCTTTCTTGCTCATTCTCAGATTTGATCAAATCTATAATCCTAACCTGGTGGATGCCTGAGGAACCCAGTCAAGGTCAAAAAAACCCTTCAGATAGAAACAGCTTTTCAGTTTGAGTTGGAGTCAAAGCTTTCTAATGGAAGGGAAAGGTTTGTTTCCTTTCTGTGTTCTCGGGATGTTAAGAGTCTCACTGCCAGCTTCTACACAATCAAGACACTTCAAGTCTTTCTGCTAATTTTAGAACGGCCTTACCTAAGAAGTGCTTACTGACATTTCACTATTTTTACTCCCTCAAGTATCAGGCAGCTTCTTTCTGGAACTGCCATGATGTGAAAAACGTGGGACTTATCACAGGCACATATATTCATACCTGAGCATGAATGAGAAATCCTAAAGCCATTTTTAAGGGAAAAGTCTCTTTGTCAATAAGAAAAACACCCCACTGCTCAGGAGTTCTGAATTCAGCTGGTACTTGCTCAAAAGACAACCCATATTCTATGTGTGTGATGCTGAAGAGATTTAGGTTGTCACTAACCTCAGAACTACAGGATCTGATTCTGGATTCCTCAGACATTTTGTAGGCAACAGAAGGTTATAACCAACACATGGCAAAATACTGACCCACAAAGAGGAAAAGGAACTTGCAATAGAGGAACTTAATCCTACTCACACTCCTAAAATCAGTGAGACTTTCTTCTCTATCAATTCCAACAGGAAGAGACTCAAGTCCTTACAATTCCCAAACATTATATTCCAAATGCATCAGGGCAAAACTCAACAATTAATTTAATGTATTTTCAAATAAAGAATGTATTGAAAAAAACAAAGTTGCTTTAAGCCATTGAACTACAGGAGCCACAACTCCCTCCACCCCAGAAGAGCTGTACTTGCCAGCATGTTCTGATACTTTTAACAGAAGAGAAACATCAAATCCTATTGCTGCCAGGACTGTAACGTTCTGTGGGAACTCTGCATGAAGCAACATCTCTTACAGTGTGTAATCCACATGCTGTTCTTGTGGCCAAATAGTGGTAATGGAATTCCACAGGCATGCTTCCAGCAACACAGCTGTGCTTTTCCAAAGAAAACCCACATTCATCAACTGACCTCATAATGCACTGCTTTACATTGTGTCAACTGGCTTCTCTTTCCTGGTTTTCTTCCTCAACAAGCTGCCAAATTATCAGCACTATCTCCTTCACAGGATTAGTTCTGTCTTTGCAAACTATTTGCCCTATGACAGGAAACGGGCCAGACTGTGTTATTAAAGACCTCTAAAGAGGAAGAAACTAACTCCAGATTTATTAAGCTTACCAAACGAAAATCTTAGTCCCTCTTGCTCTGGAAGATAACTGAGGTTTGTTCACAGGTTTAAGCATCCTGAGAGCAATAAACCTTTCTATGAAGGGACATGGTGATTTTCTGTTATGTTCTAGAATAACTGAATATTAACCTCAGAGATAAGTCTGTGTGGGCCATAAATGCTTTGTGAAACCACCATCACGTCTGTGTGCGTGGGATCTGTGTTTAGTCAAAAAGCTGCTTGTCACACATACATCAACCTGGGGCTTGGAAGTCAAAAGTTCTGTCTTTATGAAGTAAAACAAAAACCTCCATAAAGATGTGTCAGAATAACTTTTAACCTGGTAAACATTTGCTTGATTGCTTTAAATTTGTTTAAAGCAAAATAACATACAGTAAAAGCCCCCTGTAAATGTATAAAGAGCACACTCCTCCTGAAGTAGCCTGGTCTCACAAGGAAAAAGAAGAGTTATTAACAGCTAGTGTTTAGAGGTGGGACACAGAACAGGGAAGCAGAATCCTACTGTTCACACGGCAACTGGAAACACAGCAATATGCTCTTGCTCACTCCCTTTAGGGAATTCCATCACCCACCATGTTCTCTGCAGTAATTAAGAGAGCACTGAAGGGAAACTGTGTTTTTCTCTTCTTCTCACACTATCTGCTTTGCTGCAGGTACTGATGTGTGAACATGTTGAGCTCGCTGTCAAGCCAACCTGCTTTGTTCCTGCAAGGACAGAAAGTTTTTTTAGATGAATGAAACAGCTTTTCTCAAGCCAGTCAGAAAGAAGTGCAACAAAAACGAGTACACAGCAAGACATGGAGTGCCAGAGGTTCATTCCAAAGGCTGCTGCCATTCCTTGCAGGTCAAGAATGTTTGCCTGCTGTCAGTCTCTAAAGCTGTGAGGTTCAAACAGAGATCTCGGACACAACTTCACATTGCTCTTACTGTGTAGGTAAGAAATGTCTGAACAAGTATTCCCAACAGCCTTTGCAGGGTAAAGAAAGCAGCAGACAACTGGGTACAAAGGTGAAGGCAAGACTTTTTGCATAATTTTATAAAGGCCTGAAGGAGTTTGTAGGAGTGGAAACTCTAGGAAACTGTTTTCATAAATGGGAAAGAACTGTAATTCCAAACAAACAAAAAACAGGAAGCAGAAGGTGCTTTGTGAGACAGAAGCTTTAAAGGAAAGTACCTAGTGAAAGGGAACACGACTTGGTAGAGGAAAGTGCTATGATGAAGATAGAATGAACTCTAAGCTACAGCTTATGTGGGACAATAACATAAAAAACAGTTGTATGGAATAATCAAATCTCACCTGAGCAGCTTTGCTTTGCTCTGCAGGGAATCCAAAACTTCGATTTTTTTGTTCATGGCAGAAATTTCTTGCTCAAGATTCTCCCGTGTGACATCCACTTGTTGACACAAATGAGCAAAGGTTCCAGCAAGCTCTCTATGAAACAAGAAGAGTTGAATATGATGGAAAGTAAGATCAAGCAGCACATTCAAGGAATAAATCCCTTTGATGTATAGGGATGATGGTATTGTGACTCAGATGCTCATCCTTTCACTTCTGCACAAGAATATGTCAGAGCATTTTGATTTGAGACATGGAAGTACATTAAGTCTAATGCCTAGCAGCACACAACCACCATACATTCAAAATAAAAGTAGTATTATTTTAAAACGTGTCATTACATGTGCACATGGGACAGAGGGTACTGTGGATTTAATTAGCACAGTTAGATAACCAAGACGCCTTGGCAAGAACAAACAGAGCTTTGAGGATTACATGAAGATTGGATCAAGTCTGGTGGACAGGAAAAGATGATTGAATCAAACTTCTACAAGCAGGAGATGTTGTAAAATGTGTAAGTCTGTCTATGTGATGTTTAACCTAATCATTGTAGTAAAAAAATAACTAGCCTTCCTAGAATAGTATATAAGCATTTGGAAATCACAGTAAAGATGAATTCTGATCAGCAAATCAGTCTTCCTGTCTCTCTCTCAATCCTCAATAATTACATTTTTTAAAATCTGGAATTCAGCATGAAGTTGTATTTTTTTAAACAAAGAACAGCATTAATAAAAACCCCAAAAACCAGAATTTCCATAAGGTGTTAGCTGAATATAGGGGACTCACTGCTGGACTTGGTGGCTGCAGTTGGAGCCCGTGTAGCTGACGATGAGCTGCAGTTTCTCCCCAGCGTACTCCACAAACTGCCGCTTGAACGCTCTCTCCTTGGCTCTGGTGGTCCAGGTGAGGCGCTCGTACACATAGAGCAGCCCATAAAGGCCAAAAGAGAGAGCAATCAACCTCCAACCCACGGCCTTCCAGACCTAAAGAACAAGAAAACACAAATTACACCATCATCACCTCAGACTGATGCTCACTCCCAACAATGGTGCACAGAGCACTGCACAATCAGCTCACTACACTCAAATGGAAGATCAAAGGAGAAAATAGGTCATTATTTGTGAATAGTAAATATCTACAGGATTTGGCAGTGCAAGTGCTTTTTACATCACTTTTCCAACCTAAGCTATAAAAATGCTGCCTAGAATGCACACATACCACTCCACCAACCACGATGATCCCCATGGAAGTTCGGGAAGTTAAGGAGGCCAGTCCAGTCACCATGGACACCATGAGTTCTTCCTGGGTCATAGAACCCTGAGGCAAAGGAGGCAGACTGGGATTTGCTGGTGTTAAAGGGCGTTGAACCTAATTAGAAAAGCAAGGACAAAACAAAATCAAAGGAGAGAATAAAAGGAGGTGAACCACTGCTCTTCCCACCAAAGGAACTTCAGCAGCCATTGAAATAACGAACATCTACCCCAACTACTCAACGAGGTATTCTACCTGGTCATTATAGCCCATCAAGGCCCGACGACCATTCTTTGGTCCCAAAAATCTGTTCACCAGCATTGTCCATCCCAGAGAGAAATGGAATTCTATGTCCTCCTGGAAGTCGGCACAAAGCTTGTCACAGTTCAGATCATAGCTGAGCATGAAGCACTGCCGAGGAATTAACATGTCTATCTGGCCCCGCACAGACACTGGGAGGAGGGGTTTTAAACCATCTGCACAGAGAGAGAACAAAAACATGCAAAAAATGGCTGTTGAGTTCACAAGAATTAACTGGGGTCTTCTATTCCATTACAGGGTGCTTATGGCTTGTTTCATCCTCCACAGTTTCCTTAGTACGTTAAATTTCATAAGCCAAGCATGTTGCAAAGTAAGAGATCCATCATCAATTATTACTAAATTCTTGGTTCTCCAGATCACCCCAGAAGGAAATCTTTCCATGGACCCTCCAAAATCCTTATAGGTAGCTGGTGAAGTTTACAGATTAGCAAAACCTTGGAAAACAAAATCTGAAACCCAGTTCTACAAGTATTTAGGCACCATAGTCCCATATTCAGACAGGCACCTAGTTACAAGTCATTTGTATTTCACTAGGATTTGGTGTGAGAATGTCCCAAATTTCCAAAGCCACAGTTCCTCTCTGTCATGAGGATTATACTGTGACTGTACATATTCATTAGGAAGTCACTGCACAAGTTCAGACACAGAACTAGTCCTCTGCACAACAGCATTACTCATCAAGATGGAAACTAAGATGGTGCCAGCTGCACATCAGCCATTGCATTAAAGAGAAATCCAGAACATCTACCCAGTTATTTTGCATTGCAGTTTAAGGGAAGAGAAAGGGCAATATTGCCTGTGGAACTGACCTATCATTTCTTGCTGCATTGTCTGCAGGGAAGTTGTGATGGCACTGGAGCAACGATCTGACATGTTACGGCCCAGGCCTTCCTCAATGTGTTTATGCAGCTCCTGACAAACAAAGAAATGGTTATAAGGATTAGAATAAACATGGCTAAGATGCAGGCTGAAGGTGCTGGAGCTTGCTAGTTAAAAAGACCCTCTCAGAACAGGAGCACACAATCTGTGTGCCCTATGTTCTAACATTAATTTCATATTTCCCCCCATTATTTAGTGAAGGGGATGAAAAGGCAAATCAAAAAAATCTTACATGGACTTTTTAGTTCAGGAAAAGTTCTGTTCAATTTATATAATGATACATAACATGTATCAAATTATTACTGAGATTATTAGAGAACTAAAGCTTTAGCTCATATCCTAGTTGGAAGATTGTTAAACATCTCAATGAACTGGCATAATTACTCAGAGCTAAAAAAGGTCTCTTAAATTGCTTAAGCAAACATCACTTACACTCTTGTACACTTTAAGAACTACTTGAGATGGATGGAAATCTGCTTGGTACTCATCTACCAACACTGAGAGCCGCCTGATTTCTTCTGCCATTGCATTTGACACCTAGAGAAACAGCACATAGAGAAAATGGAGCTTCTGAAAGCTTTTCTCCTCTTCCCATCTGTAACTCCCACATTTCTAGTACTTCAAAGCTTTGTCAGCACTGCACATTTTCCCCCCCATGCTGGTAGCCATTTCAGACAATCCAGTTTTCTGCAGACACTCCTCCTTACCTGCCTCTCCACCTCTTCTGTGATTTGTTTGATTTTCCGCTTGTAGTCTTGAGTAAGGAGCTCCAGCTGTTTGTCAATAAAACCTAAACGGTCCTGACGTTCCTCTCGTGTTTCCAGACAGTAAACTCTGGTGAAAAAAAAAACCTGTCCACCAAAATGCCAGATAAATGCATTTTTTGATTTATAAATATATTTGAATTCCAGAAATAAGACAGATTTTCCTGCCCAGTAACAAAACATGTCAATATCTGCAACACATTATACAGTCATGGCACAGGACAAAAATAAGGTCCCTTTTCCCAACACTTCTATAATTCACTAGAAGTAAGACCAGCAATACATGTCCTTCCTGCTCTCAAACACACTGTATTCTGCTTTGCATTTCAAATGCTCATGTTCCCTTACATCTCTCCCAGTATACAAACTTCAGTACTGCAAGCACCAAGCATCAGTTCTCACCTCTGTTCCTGGGCAGCAACGTGCACAGAGTCCATGATGAGACGAACATCTTCCGCAATCTGCTTCGCTCTCACCGTATGCTGCTCAAATTTTGTTTTTACTGCTGACTGTGAGATACATTCCTGTATACAAAAGGCAGCCCAAGATTAACACAACTTCTCCTTCCTGTACGATCTAGTTCCAAAATTCATCCCCACAAGTGCCAGTCTTTCAGGAGTAAAATCCAACCAGAAGGTCACACATAATGCTCACCTCAAACCTTCTCTCGAAGCTTTGAAATTCAAGCATTCTTACTTGAAATCCATCTGCCAATGCTCCACCTGAGAGAAGGAATGCACAAAACAACCACTTAAATTTTGAGAAAGCAATCAGATGTTGGACATCAGGAAATGGTCTTGCTTTATACTGAAGCCAATGCAAAAGTGCTACTAAATCACCCCTTCCATTGTGCTTGCCTTATTAATAATTTGGCCTACCCCAATTTTATATGTTTTTGAAACAAGATACTCTCTATTTTCTTCTCTATAAGTCAATAGGAAGTTTCTGCTAGCTTTCCTCACCTCCTTCTGGCATCCCTTGTGCCTTCTGAATCCTGGCATTCAGCACTTCTTTTGCAGACACAAAGAAAATGCGATCCCCTGCCTGGGCCCGATCCACCACACCCAGCTCATCCACCAGGAAACTGGAGCAGCGCTCCATGTGCTGCCGGCGCACCTGAGGGACAACCACGATAGACCACACATGCAGTTAAATCCACATTATCCATCTCTTCAAGGTTAGACCAGGCACCCAAATGTGCTCTACTGGTCTAAGCTCTCGGTTCCAGGGCAGTTTGAGGGGTTTTCCACATGCCTTGGACTCCAACATAAGCTACCAAAAAACCATGAAAAAAATTTGCTATTTTATGGAATTTTCCAGAGGTTATCTAAAGTGATCTAACTTCAAAGGGCCCCTGTGAGACTCTTGATTTGCTGCTCAGAAATTTCAAGAGTCATGCCCTGATCACTAGTCTATGTTCCCTCTAGTCTCTACACTAAGGTGATAAAAATCTAACCTGTAAAACAATCACACATAGCATGGATTGCATCCCCAAGGACCAGAGTCAAAACAGACTCCATAACATCCCTGCAAAGAGAAGTAGTTTAAACACATCACGAACCTCTTCCATGTACTCCGGTTCAGAGGCAGATGCATCCCAACGATTATTTAAAATAAATATATTGGGTCGAGACAGACGTTCATTCACCTTGTGAAAGAACTGCTTCTCCTAAGGTAAATGAAACAAAACCTCTTTAGATTAATGTATCAAATATTTTTAACCTTTAGCCAAATTCATTGAACAAATGGACTTGCACATACAGTTTGCATCAACGTTGATTCAGAATTTGCCACCAGGACAAATACATCAGCATCGAGACAGAATTTGTCAATCCAGCTGTCCAGCTCTGTGGTTACATCAATGCCAGGGCTAGCAATAAAGAGAAATGAGATATTACCGTGCTGTGAATACAGCAAAAACAGAATTTAAAAAGTTATTAAAGTTAGTAAGTTATTAAAGTTATTAAGTTATTAGCTTTTTAGAGCACTAATTTCCCATGTCTGAGCTACACTGCCCTGAGGTGACAGAGTACAGGCTAAAAGGAAGTAATGACCAAGAAAATCACACTGTTAATTACAGCAAGGGACTTTGGTCACTGTCTTAGATTAGAACAGGGTCAATTCCCTTGAGGTTTGTTAAAGATATATTTGCAAACACTACCGTAATTAGTCTGATAAGCATGAAAGGAACGAAAGCTATTTCTCACCTGTCCATCAGCACCAGGTCGTCCTTTAAGAGAGAACATTTGGAATTGGGCCACATTACACTGACTAGGCTGCCAGCATTCAGATGTTCATCCTGATGAAGGGCATGAGCCAGCTGGTTTACTGTCTGTGAAAAGATGGAAATAACATTTCCTGTGTGCCAAGACCCACTAACACAATTATACTCCGTTCAGGGTTGTTCACAGCCAATTTGTGATAAAGCCAAAGTTCGAATTATTTTCTCTATGGACATCATGGAAGGTTTTCCACACAAAACCTTCTTGAATGTCCTAGTAAAAAGGCAACTGCTAGTGAGAGTTTATGAGAGATTTTTCCTGTCAGAAAAGGCTACTGAGGAATTATCAGGAAGTCTGTGATTCTGTCAGTTATACAAAGCTCAGAATTTCCTGAGTCATTGTTACCTGCTATCACTAACAAATACAACACATCATCTCTCTCATAAAATGAATGAATCCCCATCCTGCAACTTGCTTCATTCCTTACCTCCTACATCTGACAAAAACTCACTCTTCATCTCCATTCCTTTAATGATTAAAATCCTCAACTGTGAAATTTAATTTTTTTTTCTTCCCTTTTCTGACATTTCTGAAGAGGTCTTTTCCTTAACCTTATGCTTAAGGAAATTGTACCTTAACACTCTTCTTTTCCTCTGAGCCTTCAGTCAGCAGGAAAGCCTCATGTCCATCTGTCCCTTCTACACGCAAGAAGCAATTAGTGGTGTGTCCAATTCCTGACGGAAGGACTTTGTCCCACAGCATGGCATTTATCACAGTGCTCTTCCCATTGCTTGTCCTGCAGGCACATTAAGGACAGTGTTTCAGGCTTCCAAGAGCCAGGTGTGCTCATTTTGATATTACAAAAGCAAGTTCTCTAAAGCCAAGCTGTATCAGAGCCATTAACAATTTGGGTGCCAGAGGCAACCTGCAAAAAGACTTTTCTATTTCCCTATTTTAAGAATTCTTCAAATTGAAGAATTGCATGATACAATCTTTGTTTCCAATATACAAGAGCACCTGTATCAGGGAAATAGACTTAAAAAAAAAAAGATAAAGCACTAGTTATATAGTATACTTATATAAATATTTTTTACCAGTTACAATATTCAAATGCTTTACTGAATGGGGAGCATAGGCAACACGAGCACGTGACTCACCTCCCAAAAAAAGCAACTTTCATATGTCGTCTTGCCAACACTTCACTAATACCACTGACTTTTGACAGGTAGCCTTTGACTTCCAGTACCTGCTCCTCTGTGGTGACAGGATCAAGCTCTGCATTCTTGTGTGTTTCTAAAATGAAAATAGATCAAGTCTCTGAATGCCAGAAGCCATCTGGGTCAGTCCTGGGTGAAACCCCTCTCTGTGACAGTAACACTGAACATTTATCTGTGCCCCACAGCTCATGTGAGTGATCTTGACATAGGCAATGACACCCTGAAGCAATTCTACATTAGCATTTATCAACTGGCCTCTTTTGTGTCTCATAACCATTCCCATTCTTGGGACTGCCTTGAACAGAACAGCCAACACTGCAAACAGTCAAGCACCCTTAGAGATAAAATCTGTCTGTGCCTTAAGCTGTTAAAGCCAATTACTGGCACATGTTACATGTCAGTAGCAATGAAGTGTTCAGGCAAGAATATTGAAAGGATTAGAGACAAAAAACCCTATTGGGGTTGTGTAATTAATTTAAAAACTCCCCAACATAAAAACCAAGCATAGCTTCCTAACTAGTTCCATTTCTTAACATGCATGAACTTCTCCATCTTCAAAATATGAACCTGAACTCCACCCAAATTGAACAAAATATTTTTCAGTTTTTCTTACAAACATGAACGCATAAACAGGCATGCATGTATAAATAAACACAGATTTAGCAGTGCTGTTTAACTGATTGAGAGGGTTTGGTGTGTGTTTTGAGGGAAATCACACGTGGGCAGAACACTTACACACTTGCAGCTCAAGAACTCAGCTTACCTTCCAGGAATGTGGAGCTCTCATTGATGTATGCAGCCAACTGTTCAAAGATACCATTGATTTTCTTCTTTGCAGTGACAAAATGTTTAAGTGGAGAAGCATTTACCTCAGCCATGTGTCTTTTATCCTTCTTCACTGCAACTATTGAGTTGGAACGAGTAAACAACAGGGACATTGCGCTACAGGGAAAAATCCAGCAAAGACCAGTGTCACCAAGGGTTAACAGCTACCCAAGGGGGTGCAGTGACAGGACAAGGGGGGAAGGCTTTCCACTGCCAGAGAGCAGGGTTAGATGGGATATTGGGAAGAAATTCTTCCCTGTGAGGGTTGGGAGGCCCTGGCACAGGTTGCCCAGAGAAGCTGCAGCCACCCCACCCCTGGAAGTGCTCAAGGCCAGGTTGGACAGGACTTGATCCACCCTGGTCTGGCAGAATGTGCCCCTGCCCATAGCAGGGTTGTGGAACTGGATAATCTTTAAGGTCCCTTCTAACCCAAATCATTCCATGATTCTGTGATCCAACTGAGCATCTTTACAAGAACTAGATAAATATGCATTTTAAGAACTATCTTCTTTCTTTCACAAATAAATTGTTCCCCTTTACATAACTCATCAGATAAAAAACCCGAAACTCTTCTTTTTCTCCCTTCCAATACACAGTCTCGCAGTGATCACTCCTCCCCATCCTCCGCTTACTTTCAGGATGAGTTACGTTTTCACAAGTCAGGCATGGCCAGCTCGAGGCCCTCTCGAAGACAAATAGCAGCAGTTTGCCCTGCCTTGTCCCTCGCCCCGGCCGCACTCCGTCCCGCAGCTCCTTCAGCGACGCCGAGTCCAGCCGGTCTCCACCCCTGTGGCAGAGTGACAGCGGATGAGAGACACAAGCTACTGAGCTCCCTCGCCATCCCGGTGTGCCCGGAGAATGCTCCAGGCTCTGTTCCCCCGCCATCCCGGTGCCCGGAGAATGCCCCCGGCTTTATTCCCCCGCCATACCACTGTGCCCCAGGGATGCTCCGGGATCTGGTCCCCCGCCATACCAGTGCCCGGAGAATGCGTTGGGTTGAGGCTCCGGACGAACGCCGCCTCCCCCTCAGCCCTCAGGGGCGGGAGAAAAGGGCGGGAAACGCCCTCCTCGTGCCCGTCTCGCGCCCCCTCAGGACCCTGCCCCAGAGGGTCTGACACTCACTCGTCCCTGCCCTTGTCCCTGTCCTTATCCCTGCGCCTCCGGAGGCGACCCTCAGAGAGCCTAGCCCGGCCTGGAGCAGCTGCCAGGTCCCCTCGGCCCGGCCCGGCCCGGCCCCACCCGCGGCTCACCTTCACCGCCGCTCCCGCACAGCCGCCATGTCACCCCGCGGCGCCGTCGCCCGGGAGGTGCGGACAGGCGTGCGTCATCACCGCGCGCCGCGCGCAGGGCACGCTGGGAGCTGTAGTTCTGGGGCCTGGCTGCGGCGGCGGCCCGGGCCCAGCTCAGGGACAGAATGCACGGAGCGCGTCACGGGAAAGGGTTTAATGAGAGTTCCCCGCGCTCAAACCGTACAGCTCATTAACGCCCACCACCGAACCGGCCCGAGGGAACACACAACAAAATGACAAAACGAAAAAACCTGCTGCTGAATAAATATGCGATACACGTTTTGGACATCTCGACAACTGGCTTATAAATCCCTTCGTTTGGTAACAGACAGGTCTGGATTTCACGTAACAGGCCTTAGTACAGTTTTACTTCTCAAATGATTGCCCCTACTTGGATTGTTCTCTCCTGGGCCCAGGTGATTGTGTGGCCTCGAAATAGACATAAAAAGCTCAAGGAAGGCAGTGGGGAAAGCTGTGTGTCCCCTTCCTCAGGCACATCCCAATTGTGTACAGCCAGAATTTACATGTCTGAAGCCGTTCTGCCCCGATTAGAATGACCCATCCCAGAAGAAAGGCTCTACCTTGACCATCAGGCAGCAGAAGCTGGAGACAGACAACTAAAAGGCAGATTTTTTTTTTTTCCCTAAGGACAATCACTCAATGAATTTATTGCTTGTGAAACACACTAGTCTGGCATAATGGTGTCTGATAAGCAGAGCTGGTGTTGCACAGGCAGAAAAGGTTTCTGCCCCTTCCCTCTCTAACCACAGGTCTAGTCTAAACATATTTTTACACCTACTGGTTCACCATAATCTCTCAGCACTTCCCAGCCACTCATTTCTATCACTCTTGACCCCACTGGAGAAGTTTCTGCAATGGAGTGTTTTGGTTTTCAATCTCAAATAATAGAAACACTGAATAATTATTTCCTCTAAGAACTAGAGAACAGCTCTTTCCATCTAATGTGAATGGGCCATCAAAGAAAATTATTAAAATAATCTCTGACAAATGGAATGAGGCCACCAGGACAAACACATGGGACCTCTGGGTCCTCTGAGTTGTTATCAACTGTTATCTGTTGATAACAGTTATCACTGGGACCTCTGAGTTGTTATCCAGAGATTGATCAGAGCTTTTGACTATTGTAACATGGTACAGAGCAGAGACAATTCCACAGTGAAGCCCCCCTGGCTGATGTAGCTGTTCCCAGCCTTCCCTTTCTTAGATTTAATCTACATATTGACATGGCCTGAATTTGTGTGGTTATGTGTGCTGCTCTTAGCTGGAGAAACAGAAGGTAGGGGGGTCTTTTATCTCTTCAGTCTAATCCCAGAGGTAAAGCATCATCAGAGGACCTTCCTTTAGCTAACCTTCCTTTAGAAGCACCTATGCTGCCACTGCTGCTGCTTTGAGCTTTGTGATTTGCTTGCAAAGACAGCAAAGAGGTAAGGAGTCAGATGATCTTCAGGCTCTTCCAACTCAGTTTCATTTGGTGTGACACTTAACTTTATGACTCCTGGAGTCAACTCCCTGATTGGTTTATATTTGGAATAATGTCCAGGAATTATTGTGTAACATCCGGTCCCATATATATGCTGTGGATGAAAACAGGCTTCCAGCTTGTAACTTGCCTCCAAAAAGCTGGATTTCCAGTCCAAAAAAGCCTTTTTTAAAGCAAATCAATCACTGATGAAAGTTCAAGTAAATGGCACTTTCAGGAAAGAGTGGATGAGGAGCAGAATCAAAAATGAAGGCACAAAATCTCCTTTGGACTTCTACAGCAATATTCCTAGATATTACCTGCAGTATCAGAGAGGGAGATCTTCCAGTAGTGGAGTCTTAGAATATCATTAAAACTCATATTAAAAATCATATAAAAATCACATCCAAATAGCTTTGAACAATGCCTTAGAAACTCTCAGCAGCATTCCCTGTTTCCACTCAAAGTCAGCAGTGAGCAGGGCCAGAGAAAGGTCCTTCCTGGGAGGCAGAACTCTAGGGATCAAGAAAGGACACTGCAATGTAGCGGGTTCCTTTGGTGGTTGGAAGACCTTCGTGGTAGTGGGTCAGGCGTCCTGGATGCATAAGGGTCCATCCTTTCCTTGGAGCTCGAATGGAGCAGTTGTAGCGCAGGAACCGGCAGCCTCCTCCCTGGGGGGAACACAACAGACACCAAGATCAGCTTGGAAAAAGCACCTCAGGGAAGGGGTCCCTGCCTTCTGACAGTGCTTCTGAAAATGTGACAAGGTGCTTGGGGAATCTCCTGTGTTCTGATGCATTCAAAGATGGGTTAGGTAACCAAGAAATGTGTATTGTATTTCAGCTGTTGAAAACAATTGAGATGTTTTTTTCTTTATCTCTTATAACTCCAGGGGGGAGGGGTGCGGATGCCTTCTGATAATGGCCCAGCCTTAAAACCAGGTGTAGCAGTGTTTCTTATCTCTTTCACCACCCGTCCATCCTCCAGGGGATATCTTCTGGTAATGGACCATTAAGGCTCACCAATGACATGACACATTACATCATCCCATTGTGAGATGCTCCACCCAGTGTGGGGGGGCAACCTTTCCTACCTGGATAAAAACTGGGACTCAAAAACACCAAGCACCCACATCTGGGTACTTGGCCTTCCCACTGGACCCCAGAGAAAGACTGGACCACCGGACCTATCTTGCCACAGCTGCATCCTAGCCTAAGCCAGTCATTAATTGTAATCCTTAGTGCAAAGAAGCCCCATGTGGATCAGGGAAGGATTTTCAGCTGCTCCAGGTGCTGTGCTGCCCTCCTGACCCCCTGGCAGACACTCACCTCATAGTCAATGCCAACTCTGTTCAAGGCAATGTTGATGGTGAAGGTGGACGCGTCGTGGTGGGGCACTAGGGATGGCTGCTCGTCAGGTTTGTAGCGAACCACAAAGGCCAGTTCAAACTGGGTCTGAGAGAGAAGAACAAAGGGCACTCTGTTAGAGGGCTGCAGTGCTCTGGGGCTTCTGAGCTGCAGAGCAGGGTGTAACCCTGAAATTGCATCCCACTGCTAAAGGAGAAAGGCAACAGTCAGGCAGAGGAATGTCATTGACAAATTGTGTATTTCCTAATGAACATACTTTGTCACACTGCAGGGTCAGCTCCTCTGTACTGGGAAATAGTGTGTGTATTACTGGAGGATTCTGGCAGTCTTGTTACAAAGCTGCAGCTGGAGGAGGTGCTGAGCTGACCATAAGTTTTGCTGTTAAGGTGGACATACCTTGGTGTAGTATCCTGGGTACAGTTTCTCTGTGATGGGTGCAATATAGTCCAGAAGAAACTTATACCATTCTCTTTCAAAGCCAATTTGGTTCATGTGTATGTCAATAGTTGGGACATTCTCATATCCTCCTTGTATTCTGCTGTCCTGAAATAGAATCAACAGAAATACCCGTAAGGATGGGAAACTTGGAGTTCAGGAAGGAAAAGAACTTGTTCCTGGTAACTACAAATAAAAATTATGTTTGCTTATCAGAATTTGCAGGATGGAAAGCTCATTTCAAACCATAATTAAACCCTGAGGGAAACAATATTACCATCAGAGAACCTGAACACTGCAAGTTCAGAGGACACTAAAGAGGACTCAGGGAAAAATCAGAGTTAATCAGGAGCAAAATTAAAGTACTGTCTCTACTTTTCTGGTTTAATTCAGGGTCTAATGCCTTCCCACAGGAGGCATTGCTACCACCAGATATGCACAGAAAATGGTGTGGCCCAGAACTCAGAAGAGCTCCTGCTTTTACTTACCGTGTTGTCACCTGTGGACCACTGGCCATAATGTTCCATTTCTTCCACCAGCTCATCACAGGCAGTGTCAGTGAATATGGGGAACCAGTAAACATCTGGGCAGGGCTGCAGATAGCAGACAGGTGAGAACAGCAGAAACAAGGACAGGTGCTTGAGGCAAAAGAAGTCAGGCTAAACTGAGTGTAGACTGAGTAAGTAGAAGGAAAGTAAAATATTGTGGACAGAAATTTGTCTTCTGATTTACAGGCCCCACTCCCACTTAAGAGAGCTGGAGATGTACTTCTAGAATGATTTGGCTCTAAAAGTACTTTCAAGGTTATGTTTGCGGTGCTTGACTGCTTATTCCTGAGAATTATGATAAAGCATTGTCCTAAAGCTCATCTCCCATTCTGATGGATAAGAGTGATGTTTTCTTACCACTTCTACCAATTTCCCTTTCAGAGCTGCTGTGTAGTTTTCATGGATGTACTTTTCTCTCCAGTCCTGCAATTAGAAGATAAGCAAACCAGTAATTTCTGTGGGGCCCCTGCTTAAAGAGGTAATAAAAGGCCAGGTACTTGTGCAAGCAGTATTTCACAGGCTTTGAAGATCCATATGCTATGCATCCCAAAAACATGTTCTCTTTAAATTGTGTGCCTGTGCTCCTCATGCCACCATTATTACAAAGCCTGGACTTCCCATAGGGGTGAAGCTAATATCAGGTCTTCCCACACTGCTGTGCCTTCTGAGTATGCAGGTTATCTCACCTCAGGATTGCTGAATATTTGCCAGAGGTCATTGTGGAGGTGACTTGTCTGGTAATTCTCCAGGGACAGTATGTGTCCAAACTGATGCCGGTTTGTCAGGTACATAAAGACTCCCTGCAGGACAGAGAGAAATAATAAAGGCCTCATATTTCTGAGAGCCACCGTGAAACCAAGCAATGGACAGTTCTCCAAGCTGTTCATTTTTTCATTCTTTCTCCTGTGGGTTTTCAGTTTTATCTCCACCCTGGGTATGAGAAACTCTGACAGGTTACAGGAAGAGACAATAATTCTGTGTCCTGTCAGCCAGGGCTGGAAGCAGAGGAGAGCAGCAGCTGTGAGTTTAGGGTCTTCCTTCTTACCCTGTCAATCCCATTTAGACCAGTCCTGAAAAGGCCCAGGAACAAAAATATTATCCACGGCTGCACGTGGTTTCACAGCAAGACAGAAATCCCATGCTGTTCTAAAGTCTGCACTGTACTGACTAGTACCAGTCCACCCTATCCCTGCCCTGGCAGAGCTGAATGCCTTGAAAACTACTTAATCCTGTACCCTTCACCCTGGCACACAGCTCTGCCCTGCCAGCCTCTTTCCTTGACTGACCTGATTCCGAACATTGTGGCAGAAAGCCATGTCAGCATCCAGCTTGCCACTGTGGAACAGATCTCCCTGGTCCAGCTCCGAGCGCAGAGCCTTGGCTTTAACCATGTAAACACTGCTGATGTAGGGAACATTCCAAAGCCCACTGAAACACAGCAGAAGAAAAGTGAGACTTGAAATACTACTAAGACAGATACTGCTGGAGTTGACAGGATGACAGGCAGCACTGCAGCATCAGCCAGGCTTGCCTAAATGAGCCAACTCAGAACAATAGGGAGAAACCATACCAATAGAGATTGGCATTCCAGAAAAAATCACTTATATTGCCCACAGCTTTTAAGCTGCACAAATGCTAGTCCACTGAGAAAGCAATTAATTGCTGTTGTGTGTTTTTGCTAGGGACATAATTAATGGCTTGAATCTCTTCCCAGAGAGATCAACATATTTTTTCCAGTGATTTAAAGAAACTGAACCAGCCAGAAGTGCATAAGCTGATTTCCAGCATTTATTGCACATACAACGGCCTATAAAAAAGTGGATCTATCAAGAGTACGAATGAATCAACAATTCTATTTTGTGAATCTTCCATTCAAGGATCACCTGGTATTTCCTGAAGATTTACCTGACAGAGATCAAACAGCACTTTACAGGATCTTAAGGATCACACCAACTATAATCCCTAGGTGGGAAAACATGGCATGAGTAAGATGAGATGATTTCAGCAGTCAGCACTCTCAAACCCTTACTCTGATCATAAGAAAATCAGCCCCAAGTATGTTATTGTCTCTGCTCAGGGAAGAACATAAAGCAGCTTCCAAATGGGAGCAGAGATTTCTTTTCCATTCCTATACACAAAGACATTTGTGCTCTCTGGTTCTTTGACATTAGTTTGATGATAATGTGCTGCAGCAAGCTTTACATGAGGGATTATATCAGTGAAAAGCTCTGGCATACTCACACTCTCCGCCTTTGAACAATATCCACATAATCTTCTGAGCGGGCATAGTATCCATCAGGGCTCAGTGCTCCCCAGAAATTCGACCACAGCTTCTCATGACGGCTTACCAGGGGGGCAATCACCAGCCTGGAAGCATGAAAGAAAAAGGAATTGCAGGACAGGATGTTAGCACGGGAAGAAAAGAAAAATATTTACCAACCACAGTACGGTAAGAGCTATTTCCTCCCTCACTTACAGAGTTGCTGTTTTGTTAACTCTGTTGGAATGAAATGCCACATAAGAAAGGGTAAATACGGTCCCAATCTCCTCTCTAAATGCACTCTGCACCAGGTCTGGTAGAATCCAAGTTGTTCTAGTGACTATATAAAAACAAAGCTAAGGATGATTTACATCCCCTGCCTAAAATCCAGGGATTACAACTACAGTGAAAAAAAAACCCATGTAAGAGGTGTTTGGCTAACATCCTAACTCTGGCACAGCTCTCTTGGTTCCCTACACATCTCAGGGATGTGCACTGAATTCCTCATGTGAGATGACCAGTAAGCATTGCTTAGACCAAGGAACTCACTTGTTCTGTTCAATCAGGATCCTCAGAGTCTCTGTGTTCTTCAGAACTACCTCAGCATCCAGGCTAAAGTAATAGTCACAGTCAGGATCCTTCCTGCACAAATCCCTACAGCCAGAGAAAAGGAAAGTCACATACTAAACCAGAGGAAGATAAAGGACAAAGCACCAAGAATTCCTTCACCTTGTAGTCTAAAGGTCTTCTGGGTGCTCAGAGAAGTTTGGTTTAATGTAACAACCCAGAGGGCCAGCACAGTGACAAGCACATCAGATTAAGGATCCGATAGCAGATACTGAGACACAGCCAAAATCACATTTAGCAAACTGTTTCCTCAGCTTCAACTGAAGAGGTTCCAATTTACAGCTGGCCCAAATCCACACCTGAGCTCAAACCTCCTGATCACAGACAGGAAGATACTCTCCCACTAGTTCTTAGTTTTGCTACAACACTCCTCTTTGGAGATAATAGGTGCATATCCTTTGTGCTCTGTGTCAGGGAATATAGATGAGGGTGGGAGATACAGGGTTGTCCTTCTGTCAGAACAATGGACCAGTGAGAACTTGGTTTCTGAAACTGGACAAAGTGAGCTGGTATGGAAGCTGATTTTTTCCCAATATATAAGGGTATCAGTTAATGCTAGAAAAACTGAAAGGATGACTGAAAAAGCAATCACTTGACAGGGATGATCCTCAGAAAAAACTGATGTCTTAGTTTGGACACAGGCTGTCTCTGCTGGCTGTCATGAATGGCCTCTTCACTTACATGCCCAAGTTACGTGCCTCAGCATTCTCCACCTCATCCTCTGGTCCGATCACTTTGACAGTGAGATATTCTTTGCCATGCTCTTCTACAAAAGATTCTACCTCCATCAAGTGATGTTCCTCCTATTCCAAAAGTAAGGAAAAACAGGTAAGATGGGCTCATCCAGGCAATGCAGCCTCCTGTTCTTGAAAATGATTAGCTGGGCAACAGCTCTTAAGCTCACTTCCACACATTTACAGCTGGATGGGTTTCACTGCAGATAAGTATGTGGTCCTATGGGTGCCATTGCAGATAAGTACTGTGATTGCACAGCCTGGAAATCTAGCCCAAGGCTGCAAAAGTGCCTAGAGTAGAGGACAAGGTGTACATTTTCCCCACATTTGCTAAGACCGTCACAAGCCAACTTCACTTACATGGTTATGAATGAAGAGCTGGATTCGTTGCTTTGGGTAACGAAGGTTACGAAGCCTCAAGAAAAACTGGGAGAGGAACGGGGTGGGCTGCTCGATGAAAATGCCTATGAGAATCATGGGCAATGCCTCATCCTACATTCAGGGACAAGAGGAGAGAAGTGCTGAGTCATGTTTCACATCAGACACATAACAATTTCAAGACTTGTTTTGAGAGCTTTGAATAGGCACAGCAGCCTTACCTTAAACCCCACGAGACTTCGCAGTCCTTCATCACACACCGTGCAGCCAGTCTCAAATGTCCATATTTGAGGAATGTAGTTTCCCAGGTAGTTCAGCTGCAGCTGCAAAAGGCAATTTGCCAGATTATGCATTACAGGGCAGGGGAGTTTCTTTGTGTGCACCCCCACTGTGGGATCACATTTCAACTTCATTTATCTTCTCCATGAACTAAAGAAGCCTAGCAGCCTGAGGGTCCAACTACATGTGGGTCTTTGAGCCAGATCCATCTTGTTGCTATGGGCCTGGACTGATTATTGTTTCTCAAATGTAAATGCACACAGGGAAAGTCAGTATATGGCAACACCTGATCCATGGAGCCTAAAGGGTCACTTTGCAACAAACACAGACCAAATCTTTCTGTCAGGACAGTCCACTTACCTTGGTGGGTCCATTTCCATGGATCACCACAGGCAGAGTGTCATATAACAAGTTTCTTGCTCTCACTCGTGCATTTTCAAACTTCAGAACTATCTCATCTGGAAATACATTGTCATCATGTTAAGGCTTTTATTAATAATTAGAAGCACAATGCCTTATTTATACAGAAAAACTGCAGAAAGATGAAAGTGTGGACAATGGATAATTGTGCACAAGTAGTTTAAGGGCCACAGACCAACTCTTTAAAGCAGAAAAAATATTCAAAATGGTCCTGTGAAGTAACAGGAGGATGGCTGGGAAGCTGGACAATGACTGGAAATTGGCAGAAGCCAATTCCAAGATTCTTTCAAAACTGGCATTGACAAACTGTGCAGTGAGGAACAGCTACTGATGACAGGGACAGCTATTGATGAGAGGACTCAGGCCCTTCTCACCTAAGTGTTCTATGCACCTGACATCTCTCTTTGTCACCCCTCACAAAAGTCCATCCTCCTGGCAGAGATCATCCAGGATGTTGCTACAACATAGCCATACAAAATCCTTTGGAAAAAAGACTAGCACAGATACAAGCTGCAGTCTATCATTGATATAATTAGCACAGGAGCCAAAAATTACACTGCCATTATCACTTTTTTCCTTGACCAGAATAAAGATGGAATAGAGCAAGACTGAAAACATTAAGCAGCATTGACAGGAGAGTAGAGTGAACCTCTCTTGCCAGCACTAGCTAAATCCTTCAGCAGGTCAGGTCAGAAGCCTGGTACAATCAGTGAGTGTTCACAGGCATATCTGGCTGCTTCTCACCTCCCATGCATTCCAGCATGGTTCTGAAGCGGAAAGACAGGCAAGCCCCAGGCAGGGCTCTGTGTTATTACTTGCATTGCAAGTCCCTCCCACTTTCAATCCCCAAGGCTAAAGCAATCCAGCATGCCTGGAGATCAAAGTGGCAAGGAGGTGTGAGACAAAAACCTGACCTGCATTACCTGAAGTGGAGAAGGAATTGCAATGAGAACGTAGTTGGTCACAGTGGAATTGTAAACAAATCAAATTCCAGAACTCTGGCAGAGACTTTTACTAAAGCTTTCTCTGTGGGGACAGCCATTTCTGAAATACAATCCCTTCAGCCACAACTTTATTTCTGGTGTCAACATGCAAGTTGCATTCCAAGGAGAAATAAACTTCGTTCTTCCATCTCACCTAATGCTCCATTTAGGTTTTGGAAGATTCGGCTTCTGTGGTCTAGACTGATGTTGATACTTTCCTTTAAAAGAATTAGATAAATAACCTTAATTAGAATACAAAAGGCATTCATTCTTTACACACGACAGACCCTATGCTCAGTGAAGATATCCCATTCCTACAATCATTTGCAAACTGTCCTAACTCTGAAGCCTAAAACATTCCCAGATAATCATATTTCATTCAAATCTGGAACAATTCACCATTTTCTAGAACAAGTTAAATATATTCTATTGGGCAAAACTATGCAAACCACATCTATCCCCCTTTTAAATCTGCTGTGGGTGTGTCAATAAATCTGCATGATATGAATGAAGTAGACTGACAGTCACATAAACCCCACAACACATATAATGCACAGGAATGCCAGATAGCAAAACCATCTGCTGTGAAAAGTTTCTTGCCTTCTATCCACAGGGCAAGTGTGACCCCAAGCATTGCTCCAGGTACCAGTGCCAAACCAGAGGACAGTAAGGTGCAAGATCAGCTTGTGTAATCTTTCTTTTTATCCCCTGCTGCAAGGCACACTCGCACTCTGAGTGAGTTGGACTAAAAATGCAGCTCTGACTTAACAGAATTCTGTGTCCCTGCAGGCGTCTATTAAGACAGATTACTGGACAGGACAGCAGGGTGCTAACATCCACTGTCTGAGTGCCAAGTCAGGGGAATTACTCAGCCCTTGCATGGCACAGGGCCAGAGCTGCAGATGAGAACATTAAAGGGACTGTTCATGTTAAAGTATCACAGGCCATTCTCAGATTTGGGGAACTAAAAAAGTCCAGCTGTTCTAGATTTTCTACCAGTCTTCTTGTTAAAAAATTGCAAGTCTCTCTTTAATTAGTCTGATAGCAGTTCCCTATTTCAAATGTTTCCTCTTGATTTGTTAATTGCTGTTACAGTTTGAGTTCTCCATGCATTTGGTGTGTCCCCAGGGACAGACTGGCCTCTGTAATGCACAACTGGGCAGGGACAGCAGAACCAGAATGACCTGTGGGCTGGATGGTCTGGTCAGTGCACCAGATTGCTGGAATTGCAATGCTGCTTCCAGGGTCCATTCCAGGCTTCTGTAGGATGTTACATGGCATTTTCCTAAAATATAATGTGAATGCTAGATTGGATATCTCTAAGTCAGCACTGCACTCTGCAGTTTCACATCCCCTGGGAGGAGGCTGGTTAGTTCTCCCACACTCAATGGCTTTAAACACCAACACCTACAGATACTGGTAGGAACCAGTAAAACTTTTTTCAGACATTTCTCTTCCCATTCACATTTTATGCTTAAATATAAAAACTGCTAATAACAGAAAAGGGGGGGTACTTGCTAGAATGCAAATTTTCAGAAACCCAGAATCTAGATACACTTACTCTTTTTTCTGGATCCAAGAAGATATTTGTATAGAAGAGCTGGTCACTGTCATCGTCCTGTCCTTTCCACTCCTCCACAAGCTTCTTCAGGTTTGGAGCATAACCTATGAAGCCTGTGGGAATAAGCATGAGGAGGTGTTTCAGCCCACATGACCAAAACCTGGAAGTACTCCTGTATACATGTACTTTCACTCTCTCACATGAAATCTCACTACACCCTGTGTTGCTGCAGAGACTCATCAACTTTCAGTTTGCTTTGCCACTTCTCCCACAGGTCAAATAGGAGGAGAAAGCTGAAAGCAAGCTCTGTGTCTCACCTCCAGAACCCAGGAAGCGCTTTCCATCTCGCACCTGAGGGTACTTGGCTTCCAGCTTTCTGTCAGGATAGATGTAATTCTCTGCTGAGAAAACCACCTTGCTCTTGGCTTGTTTGAACTTCTTCAGCAGTTCTGTGGGGCCCGAAGCAAAGAGCACATCATAGCTGAAGAAAGAGACAGATGAAAAAGGACAAAAGGAATGGAGTCAAAAAACCTCAGTGAGAAAAGTTTCTAGAAACAGTTAATTCTTTGGGAATCCCTTTCTTTTAGTTCTGTTTAACAGTATTACATTTTTTTGTAATGCAACTAATTTAAGTGTAGTCTTATTCGTATGCTGGGCACATGAAAAGACACTGAGACTGCAACTCATCCTTTTCTCTCTTCACCTCCCTGGCAAACTAATTCTTGGCTCTCAGGTTGTGCTGCAGCCAACTTCACCTTACAAAACAAATAACTCTGGTAAGAAAGGCCTGCCTAGTTCCATAGCAATTGTCTGCTCATTCTCTGCAGACAGAGGTAGCCAAATTCCACCGTGGCAGAATCAGGTGCAACACTATCAGCTTCATGCAGGAATTGGCATCAGTCTATTCTGATCAGATCTTCCCAACTGCCTTGGATGCAGCTTTGAGTGATTCCCAGGAAACTACAGAGCATTCATGGAAAAAAAAAAACCACCAGACATCTGGACACACTTTTCAAAAGCAATTGATTTCACAGTTTATTTCTTCTTAGTGAGAACCTGTCCAAACAGCTGTAAGATTCAGTTCCTGGCAAATTCTTTGCAACCATTACCTTTCTATGAAAAGGATGATCAAGTCCTCTTTATCCACATACTGCTGCAGAGCTGACTTCAGGAGACGGACCTTCTGCCCACCTCCAGCTGGCTGCTGGTCATCTCCACCCTGCCACTCCTCATCCAGCCCCAGCACCTACACAGCAACAGGCACAGTCACCTCAACAGGGCACTTTCCCAGCCAGGCTCACAGGAAAGAACCAGAACCCACAAACTTACTGGCCCTGATAACTCCCAGTCCAAACCACAGCAAAAATAACAGCCCCAGGACAAACAGACTGGGCAGCCTTTGATCTTTGACAGTCAGTGTCACAGCGTAGCACAGTGACAAAGCACTCCTAGCCACAGGGACAGAAGCACGCTCTGTATTGTGTGTCTTGGCAGTGCAATGGAAAAGTGCCATGAGGCTCCCTTGAGCAGGAGTTGGATCTCATCCCAATGCAGAAATGACCCAGTCACGGTGCTTTTCAGCCAGCTGAGCAGGTGTGTGTCCTCTCTTTATTTAATCACTGTGGGGCCAAGTCTTGTCCATTTCACAATGTGAAATTCCCTTTCACCCACCACCATGGAAGCTGCTAGACATCACCTGGAGTTTGTAGTTGAAGAATTGGGCTGATCTTCTGAACCGTTGGAACCCTTCAGTCTGCTTGGTGGCAACAGTCAGAACCAGCAGTTTTTCTGCACACAGGGGAAAGCACAAGAGATACTCAGCTTGTGTTGTTTCCACAACCTGCTGTTCCATGCCTAACTTGATTATGGGTATAAAAATGAGAGATTATGTAAAGATATAATTTCATTGCCTGAGTTCTGAGCTAAAAAAATAAAATAAAATTTATTAAGTGGATTTTTGCCCTGCTAGGGAAAGCTACAATTCTCTTCTCTCACGCAAAGGAAATTAAACTTGAAGATAAAAAATAGAGCTACTACAAAATGCCCATTTGGGAGTTGTCCATTTAATGCAGTTTTGGCTTTCTGTTCCCCACAGAGTTGCTTTTTTGTCACTCAGCATTGACTGTATGTAGGGAAAACCAAAATTAGACTAAATGTTATTATTCCCTCTCCATGGCTGCTTCAACTTTCTACTGCATTCCTGAGGCATTTTCCAGTTTTTCATACATATTCAATGTGAATTTAATTGTGCTATAATTTTCATTTATTTTCATTGTCCTCCCAAACTTTTCATTTCCAGTCTCTTAAAAATGATAAAACTAAATCCTGCAGCTCTCTTTCAAAATTTCTCTGTGGTACCCTGGAATATGATTTTTATGTGGAAGTTCTGGTTTCCTCATTGCAATGATGAAATGTTATACTTCACCTTAACAGTTTTGCTGAATTTGTATAGGCTCTGGCAACAATGCTTAAATGCAAATCCTGGCCATCCGATTTAAACATCAGAAAATACCAGGAAAAGCTGAAAGCACATTTTCTTGGCCTCAGCAGGCTTATTTTGGAACAAGGATTTCTTTCAATGGATGTACCAGATGTATCTCCCTCATGTACCTGTGAAACTGATATTCTATCTGGTCTGAGAGAGGGAGGATCTAGAAGCTGGAGTTTTAGATGTACCAGGCAAAGGCAGCAAAAGTAAAAAGTAAGTGTAAGACTCCAAGTTAGGAAGAAAGAAGATACTCCCAAAGAAATTCCTCAAATCCTTTACCTGCATCAGAATAAGAAAGAGAAGAGAGATTAAGAACAATCAATAGGTCAGGCCTAATTGTACTTATTAGACATGTGCACAAAGTGATAAATAAAAGAATATGAATCCCATATAGGTGCAGTTTTTAAGGGCAGATTTTTAGACATAAGAAGTGCATTCCTAATCTAGCACCTCCAGCACACTCCAGTGTCTTGTGTCCAGCCCACTCAGAGGGAGCAAACAAATGAGTAAAATACGTATGTCCTCGGGGAATATGTTAAAGCCATTAAAGTTTCTAGCCATATGATGGCACACAGAAAGCCACGACAGCTTTATGAGAGAGCTCTGAGCTCCAGGATTCTGAGAAGGTGAGGATCATACTGCCAAGGAAGAGGGGGATAAACATGGGTTTGCCAGAGAGGAATGTAGACAACCCTCAAATTCTAGTGCATGAGGGGAGAAAGCCTATGATAATGGTAACAGACTGAAAGAAGCCAAGAAAGAAAGTATCCTGACTGCTATGCAATTATTTCAGCCCAAAATCTCAGGCATCTCACATTAAATAAATCACTAATTCATTTTCATGCTGCCACCCCAAGAAATCCACACACTGTTTATGACTTGACTGCCAAAATTTTGCTGGACAGGATGAGTGCTAAAGGCTCACACAGAACAGGAAGCGGTGTCCTGTTTCTAAGACAGAAAAGTTCTCCCCATACAGTTTGTGAACTCAGAGGAGCATGAAAAACCTACACAAAGATCACTCTCTTCCCCAGCAGAATTCCAAGTTACAGATTCCCTGTGGGGTAGGACACTGAGAAACACTAAGCTCAGTTTCTGTTCTAAGAACTCTGCAGTAGCGAGAGCTTTCCATCCCAAGAGACATTCCTTCAGCCCAGCACTGGAACTTTGTGCTGAGCTATGTTGCCTCCACTCCTTCTGCTTAACCCTTTCTTCTCTTTCACAAAGATTTTGCTGAACACTGATGCAGCTGATAGGTACATTCAAGGACAGAGCAGTAAAGCCTCTTACTTTCAGTATTGCATGCAAACTTTTCAAAACAACCTAAACAGATTTATGCTTCCCTGTTTCCCATATCACAGTCAATTTCCTTATGTAGAAATGCAGTATGTTCTGCTAAGCTGGGCCTCCTGGGCCCAAAGGCTCCCTGGGCCACACTGACAATTAGGAATTGTATAAATATATTTAATAATGGCATAGCTGCAAAATACAAACACAGGGTGGTTAACAAAGCAAGCACTGGACTCAGAACCAGGGGAGCTGGACTGTGCTGCTGGTTCTGCTATGCAACAAGGAACCAATCCTGCCATCCCTGTTTTTCCATCTGTAGGATGATAAAAGAGAACATTTACCTCTTTTGTGAAGGTTTTAGAGCTCTATAGATGAAAAGGATTCTGAAAGAACAAAGCACTGGGACAGGAACCCTTATACCAAGATCACAATGATTCAGTAAACTTCTGAGTTTTTATAAAGAATAAAAATCAGAGACCAGATGAGTTCAGTAACAATAAAAAATTAAAGCTATTTACTTCTGCCCTAAGTCTACAAGGAAAGCACAGCTGCAGCTGCATTTTAGGACAAGGAATGAATTTATCCCTAGGCTGTGATTTGGGAAATCTTACTGTGCCACTTCCTGTTATGACAGTGTCTAAGAAAATACCATTAATATGGGGATCAAATAGAAAAAAACCTGCACAATTTAACAGTGGATAATATAATCTCTGTGTTACATTTACAGAATATTTTTCTTTAAATTCTATCAACTACAAATAACTATGCTGAGAGCTTTTGCAGAGATCTAAAAGAATATCCAAGAGAGAACACAGGTATCATTACTCTCACATTACTCTGAGGAAGCTGAGGCACAGGAAGGATGAGGCATTTTCTCTTCGAGCCATGTCAAAAGTGATGGATTCTGAAAACAGCCAATTCCAAATCCCTCTTCCTAACCAATTCACCTCATTCTCTCTCCCAGCCCTCAGTTTTTTATCTCTAATGCACTCTAAAACCTTACTAAAACCATGGAAAATTTGGGATGCGCAAGGAAGGCAGGATAGCACAGAAATTCTTTGTTTTAATTATGCCTCTATAGCCAAAGAATTCCCAACATCCCCACAGACACACTCTAACTGTATTAAGTCATGTACATATATAATAAAGGTGCTTATACCAGAATCACACTGTGAAGGGAAATATTCAACATAACAAGATTAAATCTCATCCTAATTGCCACTTCTCTAATGAAGACAGAGATAATTATCCAAACTTCTTGGCAGAGTGACAGTGTATGAACCACTTTGTCAGTGCTGCTGACATTCTGAAGCTGCCCTAATCCTCCGCTGTTCTACCAACAACTCCAGAGCTTCTACCAACTGTTTACAGGGGGACAGACTGATGCTATTTTAGGAGCATCCCTGATCTTGAGTCACTGAGTGGCCAGTCTGGGATCAAATGCTCTCCCCTTTTCCTAATTCTTGAACCGCCTAAAGTTCAAAAGCAGGGAGGGGCTGACCCGGGTGGGATGCAACCCACGGGGCCGAGAGTCCTTCACTGGGATGAAATGATGTCTCACGGAACTCCGAGCTGTGAGCTGCCCGAGGGGCTCACGCTCTGCCGTAGGCTCGGGTCGGGCAATGCTTGGGAGCGAGATCAGGACGCGGAGGCCAGCAGCGGCACCCGCGGCGGCTGTGCCCGTCCATCAGCCTGACCGCCGGCTCCCCGTGCTGCCGGTGCCCCCCGTGCCCCGAGCAGCTCCCCCTTACCTTCCTGCTGTGAGGCACGGCCACCCCCCGCCCGGAGCAGCGCCAGCACCGCCCAGAGCAGCAGCACCGCCGGAGGCACCATGGAGACGGCTTCCCCCCTCGGACCGCGATCCGGGAGCTGCCACTGACCGGGAGCGATGCCTGCGGGACGGACCGGGCGGCTCCGGGGCTGTCGGAGCTGTGCCACGCACCAGCCCCGCCCGGCGGAGACGGGCGGAGGAAGCGGGGAGGCGGCGGTGGCTCCTCCTCCCGGGCAGCCCCGGCCCCCGCAAGAGGCGGGCGGGCAGCCGGGGCTGGGCTGCGAGACGGGGCAGGACGCGCTGGGGCTGCGTGGAAAGCGAGGGAACACCGAGCCGGGGAGCTCGTGGGTTTGATCCCGGAGCTGCCGCGGCTTTGTCTGGGGTGCGGGGTCCAGAGGGACCCGCGGGCCTGGGACAGCGGGCAGTGCATGTGCAGAGGGACAAACAGGCACTGAGCAAACGCCGGTGTAGGAGAGGAGTCGCTCTCTGGCCAGCTTCAGCTACTGGGGGGCTGCAGCTGGCTGACACTTATGTGGTACTAATGCATAAAAAGCAAACCAGAAATGAATTATATTGTTATGCACAGCTCAAGAAACTGGAAGCCTTATTAAGTACCTTCTTCATACCTTCCTCCGACCTGTCACCTCCTGTATTTCCTTGGTGAACACAAAATCTGCAGTGGTTTTGTTTCCTGTACTAACTGGTTTTCTCTGGCCATATCTTTAAGCCTTACATTAATCTCTGTGGCCTTGTGCTGGGTTTTCTTCTTGTAGTCCTGATCACTTATCCAGGCATCTTTTTCTATTTCATTCTTTGTGAACAAGCAAAATAATCCTGTCTTAGAAATTTACACTTTTTAAACTAACATTTGCTTTATGGTCACTTCTACACTGCAGTGAAGCTAAGATTTAGATGCAGGGAAACCCTTTTGAGCCTGCAGGACACCAGATGAGGAGCTACCACTGACATAGATCCTGTGTGAGGCCTATCAGTAAATCAGATCTTTAAATTAACAGAAATCACAGATATAACAGGGTTCAGGTAAAAAAAAAAGGCATGAGGAGAAAAAAATCAAGCACATTTGACAGTGTTGCACTGTGTTTTCTTAGTGACAGGTCACACTGTACCTCACTGATATTCTCCATGATCTATAACAACACCATCCCAAAGAATCCCCTTTACTGTTAGTTTGTTTTTTCACTGAGAATATTCTTGAGTGTGTTCAAAGCACTTTTTCTTCCATTCCTTCTCCCCAATGCAGGAATTCCCTCATAATTACCAGGCAAACAGAACTGTCCTCATGCTCAAGTGATGAGCATTCCAACAACCCAAGGAAATACTAGTTCTCTCTAAGATGGTGATTTCAGAAAACTTCCTTTTGCAAAAAATACTAGTTTCCTTAAATTAAAAAAAGAAAAAGAACATACTTTCACTTTAGATTTCTTCAGTACTTTGCAGGCCCAGACAAAGCCTGTGATAAATCTGTAGCAGCTTCAACAGTTTAAGGCAGGAGCCACAGCAAAGATATTCAGTCCTTCACCTTCAGACCTCAGACTGAGAGCTGCAACTCAACATGGATTTTTAAAATTGCAAGTGTCTCATTTTAATGAATTTAAATCTCTCCAGTCTAAAACAAAAGAGGTTTTGCACACTGGAAATCATGAATGCCTCATTGTTTATGCTACTGTACCCAGGCTGTCTCTTGTATTCTGCAGCTATGCCAACCCAGCAAGCGCATTCTCCCCGTTAGTGTGTTTGCACTGCTCTGTGCACTGGCTGCAGCCGGCTGCCTGTCTTTTTAACCAGAGCCAGCTGCCAGTGCAGATGTTCCAGGGAGTACGTGCAACACGTGCTCCAGCACAGCAGCAACTTCCTGAAAACTGGAAGGGTCAGAGCTCTGCTCTTCCAGCAGCACCAGGGCTGAGACAACGCCAGCCCCATTGAAACCTGCAAGGAGTGGGATCTCTGGGATCTCACCCACATTTTTGGGATCCCAGTGCCCACCCCCCCACTCCCCAATCAAACAGCTCATTTGCATGAATAAATTAAGAACGTGTCTCCTCTGTTTCCCTTCAATGAGCTGGTTCATTGCCTCAACCTGGTCGGTTGACATTTTCCTTTAACTCACAGAGTTTCTGTCTGACTTGCTTGAAACTGTGTTTCTCGTTCTCTCTTTCGAGCACTGCTGTGGATACAAAACTTTCCTGTGCACATCTGAGACACGTGAGAAAGTTTGTTCTTCTGTTTACGACACAGTGGGATACAGTTTGATAGAAAGAACTTCCTTTCCTGCATAGTCTCTGTTATGCTAAGCCAGTAAACTGCAACGGGAATTACGGAAAACCCCTCCAGGCCTTTTCGATCGGTGCAGTGACCCGGGCAGGGGACACAGAACCTCAGCCCGGGGCTGGAGCAGCTCGGGGGCACCCGCGGATACAGCAGAGGGAGCGGGGCAGAGGTAGGGCGGGCCCGGAGACAGAGGGTTGGAAGCCGGGGGGTCCCGGAGCCGGCGGGGTTCGCAGCTGGGGATCCCGGAGCTGAGGAGGGTCGGAGCCGAGAGGGGCCCCGGTAACGGGAGGGGCACGGAGCCGGGGGGTCCCGAGCAAAGCGGGACCTGTAGCTGGCGGGAGTTGGAAGCCGGGCGGTTGGGAGCCGGGCTGTTGGAAGCCGGGGACTTGGAAGCCGGGGACTTGGAAGCCGGGGGTCCCGGCGGCTCCGGGGGAACCCAGCGGGCCGGGCCGGGCCGGGCCGCGCCTCCCCGCCAAGCCCCCCCTCAGGGGCGGAGAGCGCGGCTGTCGCAAAGCGCTGCAAAGCGCCGCCAAGCGCGGCGGAGCTGCCGCAGGGCGCGGCGGCGATGGCGGCTTAGGGCCGGTGCGGCGCGGCGGGGCCGGGGCCGGGAAGGGCCGGGCCGGGGCTCCCCCGCCGCCGCCCATGTGGCTGCAGCAGCGGCTGAAGGGGCTGCCGGGGCTGCTGTCAAGCAGCTGGGCGCGGCGCCTGCTGCTGCTGCTGGTGCTGTTGCTCGTCGCTTACTGGTACCTGGGCGCGGCGCGGGCGCGGGGCGCGGGGCGCGGGGCCGAGCCCCGGGGACCCGCCGCCCTCTGCGTTCAGGCGGCCGCGGGCGCCTGGCGGGCGCAGACCCAGCGCGGCGATGCGCTGCCGCTGCTTGAGGACGCGGCCGGGGCCGGCGAGTCCCCGGGGCTGGCGGTGGCGGGCAACGGGTTCCTGCTGCTGGACGTGTCCGCCGGGCGGCTCTGGGTGCGGCCCGCGGGGCCCGCCGGGGGCCCGGCGCTCGCCACCGAGTACCCGGCGCTTGTGCGGCTGAGGGCGCTGGGCGGGCGCGGCGAGGCGCGGGCGGCGCTGGCGGCGCTGCGGGACGGGGCCGTGCGGAGGGTGCGCTGCGTCCAGACGGGGCCCGGGGCCGGCGCTGGGGACTGCGTGACGGTGCGGGAGGAGGTGGTGGCCCACCGGAGCCGACCGCATCTCTACCTGCAACGGATCCGCATCGCCAACCCCACCGAGCGGGTGGCCGCCTTCGAGGCCTCGGCCCCCGCCGCCGCGTCCGCGCTGGGCGGGCGCTTCGCAACCAGCCTGGAGAAGGTGGAGGAGCGGCAGTTCCTGCTCTCCTCCGGCCGCCTGCTGCTGGCCGGCAGCCCCAAGATGGTGCTGGTGGTGGTGGCTGCCAAGAAACTCGTGAGCCGGGTGCAGGTCTCGCCCAAGTCGCACTTTGACGAGACAGTGCTGTCCGTGGTGCACACCTCAGAGCCCATCGAGGTCTCCAGGCTGGAGGAGACCTTCAGCAAGCTGAAGGAGGCAGCCAAGAAAGAGATGCTGGAGGTGATGCAGATGGGGGTGGACGATCTTTTCCAGGAGCACCAGCAGACCTGGTCTGACTTGTTCATTTCAGGTAAGGAAAGTGATGCTCAACTTCCATGGGGTTGTTTTAGAGGGTGGCTGAAAGCTCAGTGTCCTGGTTGCTGTAAGGTCTCCAGAGGCTCTGGTCTTCCTGGTGGGTTGTGGGATAATAAAACAGCGTTCCTGGTTTGGAAGCCAGCTTGCCTTACAAAGTGGACTACACCTGACTACATATAGGAAGTGATAGAAGAACATTTACAATCATTATTCTGTGTGTGCTGCTTGTTGTGGCTTCAGGAACTTCACTGATTTGCCTTGCATATCAGTTGGAAATAAAGTTGACCTTTAGTGATAGCATAAAAGACAGATTCTGCTTAGAAGTTAAGGGCCATTCTACAAAGATGCTTTTTCTTAAGATTTTAATGTCTTACATAAAAGAGTAGCTGACCAAATAATGTAGAACTTGCTATTTTATAAGAAGACAATGTTCTTTTGACAGATCATTCTTGCAGAGTCATGATGGCAGGCTTGTAATGCATCTGTATATTAAATCAGCATTGTCTTTAGTGGGAGCTTGGCTTTCAAACTCCCAAGTAGCAGAGAGAGTATCATTTTAGACAAACACAAGGGAACATTTCACTTTGGTGTTTTATGGACAAAGGTTTCTTAGATGTTATAAAGAACACCTGCATATTGAACATCAACGTGCATGTTTGATCTTCTGTTCCTCCTAGCTAATTTCTGACTATTGGTTGTTCCCTTTTGCTACAGGGATTGAAATGAGGAAGATCACAGATGCACACACCCCATCCAGTGAGACTGTCAACATGACCCTCTACTACGTGCTGTCAACTGTGCCAGCCCCCCTGCTGGACCCGCTCCTGGCTGGGGAGGACAGGGAGAAGATTGAGGCCAGCCTGAACTATGCTGACCACTGCTTCAGCGGCCACGCCACCATGCACGCCGAGAACCTGTGGCCACCAAAGCTGACCAGTGTCACCCAGATCCTGCAGCTCTCAGACCTGTGGAAGCTGACTCTCCAGAAACGGGGATGCAAGGGTCTTGTGACAGCTGGAGTCCATGGACTGATGCAGGGAATGGTGCTTAGTTTTGGGGGTCTGCAGTTCACAGAAAACCATCTTCAGTTTCAGGCTGACCCTGACGTACTCCATAACAGCTATTCCTTACGTGGGATCCATTACAATAAGGACTTGATCAATTTAGCTGTTCTCCTGGATGCTGAAGGAAAGCCCTTCTTGCATGTGTCAGTGAAGTTCCAGGACAAGCCTGTCAGACTGTATGCCTGTGAGGCAGGCTGTATGAACGAGCCTGTGGAGCTGACCTCGGAGGCACGGGGTCACACCTTCCCCGTCATGGTGACTCAGCCCATCACACCACTGCTTTATATATCAACAGATCTGGTCCACCTGCAAGACCTGAGACACACACTCCACCTAAAAGCTATTCTGGCTCATGAGGAACACATGGCCAAGCAATACCCAGGCTTACCCTTCCTGTTCTGGTTCAGTGTGGCCTCCTTAATTACTTTGTTTCACTTGTTTCTGTTCAAACTCATTTACAACGAATATTGTGGGCCCGGAGCCAAGCCACTCTTCAGGAGTAAGGTATAAGGCTGCTGCTTTTGGCTGCTGTCCACTGAGTGTTGTCAGCCTGATGTCATGTCAGCTGTGCCTGGGCAGGCTCTGTCTTGGACTGTGGTGATTTTCAGTCTCTTTTGAAACAAGCAGTCTGTGACCTCTTCTTGCAAGAAGGAGGATTAGGGCAGGGATTGGAGCAGTAGGGCTCACAATCTTTAGAAAAGATAAATTCATCATCTGTCCTTAGACATTTATGAGGCTGCAGGTGGAGGCAAACACAGCTTTCTGTCCTTTTCCCACACATCAGTGTAGGACATTGCTTGTTTCTAGGCCAGCAATTGCGGTTGTCATGAGATGATGCTTCTTGTTATTCAGTACCAGAAAGCATGTGAGAGATCTGCTGTACTTGTCTGTACTGCTGTGTGGAGACCTGCACACCTGCCTGCCTGCTCTGAATGTGTGACATGTCACACAGGAACACCCAAAGGCAGGCTGGTGTTGTGAGGTGAAGCTTCTGACTTGCTGGGACTTGTGGTGCATGTTCATATTGTAGACACTGTGCAGTCCTCCATCACACCACACTCACCACCATCATTTTGGGAAGATGCTGGATTGGTGTTTCTCCCAGTCAGACAAAATACAAAGCTGTGTTAAGGAAAGTACTGAGTGCTTTTTACTGTGAGTTGAAGGTTCTGGCTCCAAGCTCTCATGCATCTTACCTGGGTGTAAAAAATTTCAAGTTGTTTGGAGTTGCCTTGGAAAACTTATTTGCTGTAAAAACTTAGCACAGAATAGACAGCAGATGGTGAGTTCTGCTCTTAGTACTGGGACTTTCTGATTGTGTGTTGATATGAAGTGGAAATGCAAGACCAGCCTGGATGTGCTGTGTGAGCTGGTTGTGCTGTTCAGAGGATTCCCTCCTGAGGGCTGAACAGAGTTAAATGTAGAGTTTCTTTAAAAAATAAAAAAAGGAGATGGTAGTTAAACAGCTGTCAGAGGAAAAGTTCTAGCTATAGATTGTACTGTTATTCCAAATTATAAAATCAAATTCCATTTTGGATAGCTAAGGCTGAACAGAAGGTACTGAACTAAACTTGACAGCTGGTATGTATGGGGTGTTTAAAGTGAGTTGGAATTTTCCCTGTCAGCTCACTGGTTTTGTTCTTTTGAGCACTGGAGATCAAGCTTGATCCCAAGCAGGTCTGAATACCTGTGATCCAATAAAAGACTGAGTGGGAGGTGCTTGTAGCCAGACAAACTAACCTAGGAAGAGGTAGGATAGAAACATATATCAGACAACTGCAGTTACAAGGCTCTGATCATGATCAGAACCTCAGCACGAAGGGAGGAAGGGGTTAGGAGGTGATGTCAGTTATTGTGTAACAGCTGTGCCCTGACATGCGCCTGAAATGTGTCCTTGGAATTATGTAATTCTGTCCTTTCACTGTTGTCTATCCAGTTGCCTTTGTCATCTCCAAGACTTGCCTTCTGCCTTTTACCAAGTGACTTGTTAACCATTGCTGCAGGTGACTGTCCCCGACACCGCCCGCTGAAGTGCCCAGAGGCTCCACAGCCACAGCCCAGGGCTGCCCTGGCACCTCCTCCTCCTGGGCACTGCAGAGCAAACAACTCTGCTGCCTCCTCTTAGTTGGACCTGCTTCAAGTGAAGGTGGTGTAGAACTTGATTCCAGAAACAGGGAAGAAGTGAAAGCCAGCTGAAGCTCACTCAGAATCTGTAGCAGTAAGCAAGATAGATGGTCTTGAAATAACAGCCTGTTCCATTAATTGAATGGGAACATCCCCGTGTCCAAGTGAACTTAGTCTTGCTTTCAGCCTCCATTTGCACAAGACTCCTGGCAATTTTGCAGCTGAGAACAAGGACCATTTGAAAGCAACAATCCTTTTGTGCCTTGCTATGACAGGAATCTGAGACTTGGAAGGTGTGGTGATTCAGTAGTTTATCCCAGAAGCTTGTGTAACAGATGTTTCCTTTCCCTGTAAGCTGTTCAGTTCCCTAGGAGTAATCCATTTGGTGAAAATACTTGAAGATATACTAAGTCCTTTGATATTTTGATCTGGGTTTGGTTTTTTTTAATTCTACAGAAAAATAAAGGATGATGATTCCCTTCTGAGAGTTAACTAGAAAACTTTAGTGTAACTTCCTTTCTGGTATACAGTTTTTAATTTATTGCTTGAGGGGAGGGGGAGTATGTTAATTTTTCTTCCACTTCAGTAACAGTCAATTGAAGTGTAGATACCTAAGTTCTTGTAACAGGTTTTTCAACCTTTATGACTGTAGAGTGCAAAAATCAATTTAATGAAATTGTTTTCTGGATATACACTGGGAAATGCTGATCTACAGGTTTCCTATTCTAAGCCTATTGAGACTTTGTGCATTGATTTGTTTTGGCTATGGGGAAGACATCCCACTTTCTAGTGACTTACAGGTTGTTTGGTTTTAAAATACCAAAGCTGTTGTTTCTAAATAAATATCTTTCAGTCTAATCTGATTGCTGAAGTGTGGCTGGGTTTTTTGTTGGTGTTGTCTCCATTCTCTCCTACCTTTGCTGCACACCCAGTTTAGATAAGCAGTGCCTTATGTTACATCTGTGGCTGGTATTGACTGCAAACACAGTGTGGAAAATAATCCATAAATGGATATAAGCCAGATACAAGACAATTTGGAAGGCACAAGTGACAAAACCACACAGGGTAAAGTTCATCCCCATTTCCTTGCTCAGTATAACCTTGTTCTTTCCTGAGGAATGAAGCCCAAACTTTACTTTGAAGAACACAGGAACGATCCCAGGGAACCATCAAGCAGCAGGTTTAACAGCCATTCAGCAAGTAATGAATTTGGCACAGTTGGTGGTCCTAAGGAAAAACGGGGTCAGGATTTAACTTAAAAATTTCAGAGGTGTTACTGTCTGGTTTCAGATGCAAAACATCCCTCAGGAAAGCAAATTTCAGTGTCTGTAACTTTTCTGCAGACAATTCCATTTACTAATTACTAATTAGTATATCAGATTTACTGCCTTCAAGGGAATAAAGACAGGGAAGCAGCAGAGTCCATTATAAGTTGTACACAGGTACATTGTGTATTGGAGGAGATACTATTCTGCTTTAACAGAGCACACCAGAGGCTCCTTTTCTTTCTCACTGAAGTTCCATGAGCTGCTTAGTTTCTGTGAAACATCTGGCATGAAGATGATAAGAACTTCCAGGGGGTTATTTCCAAGTCACCATGGTATCAGCTGGAGGCTGAACCATTTGATGTTCCCTGGCAGAACTGCCAGCAGCATGACACCCATGGAGTCCAAGGAAGACTGTGAAGGCCTGGAAAAGATGGATAAGCTACCATCATCATATAAAGCATGAATAGAACAAAAACTAAAACAGCTTTGAGAGTGTTTTACATTAAATATATTAGTATTCCTATGAGCATTTCCTCCATAACAAAAGAACTGTTTCAGAATTCCTCCATGAAGAAGGGGAAAAAGAAACAGGGTTTCTCTATTTACAGTATGCAAGAGAGCAGAATTATATTTGTGAAATGCAGAAATGCTTAAAGAACTGAACAAAATTCCATGTTTGCAAGCACACAACAAATGAACAAAGTTAAAATAGTAACCATCCAAATTTTATACTTTTAGTTGGAATTCAGTGAAAATAATAGTGACATGGAAGTTAAACTGAGCAGCATAACATGTTGTTCAGCTTGTAAATTCAGACACTAAGGAAAGAGCCAACAAATTAATGGAAAAAAGTTTAGAATGTCAATTCTGCACTGTTAATCCTGGTTTCTGTTTTTGTCAGATAATAAATACAAGCTGCCGGAACAGAGTTTGGTTGATCCAATTTGCAATTCAAAATGCAGCTTTTTAAAGTGCTATTGTCTGGGTAGGAAAATACATTCTTGAGAAGCAGACAAAACAGCAAAGCATTCTATATTTCTGCCCTCCACATGTGTGCTCCAGGCATCTTTCATCCAAAACAGAATCTACTGCTGAATGGAAACTCTGGAAATCAGGGATTTTGCTGCTTGTTAATCCTGACATTAAACATTAGATTTATTTCAGCATTTCTGAACCCCTTGTTTGGTGTCTGTGTACAACACAGCTCTGGTTGCAAAACTGGCATGATACTTGTTTCCATTCTAGTAAGTTTGTTCGCTATGATTGACCTGGCTTAGAGGATACAGATGTTTGTTTTTCAAATAACCAGCAACAATTTTTCAATGGTTGGTGGATGGAAAGGTGACAGAGGATGGAAAATTCCTGTAGCAGAAGATAAAAAGAATGACAGGGGTAAGCATTGATATCTAGTCACTGATGTTATAAATAATGAGCTTGACTTGGCCAATATATCAAGCAGCAATCAATTTATGAATTAATACAGAATGGTAAAGTGTGAGCAAAGCAGTGCTGGGTACAGTGGGGGTTTCCCCTCCAACTGCACACTGACTGCTGATTTTCTGCTGGTATTTATTGAGATTTTCCATAAGCACTTCTCAGCAACTTCTTTTTCTAGTTTCCTCCTAATTTCTATTTTTGAAATCCAATTTCTATACCCATTGTGATCAATTTCTATTGGTGAGGTTAAATTTTCTATACTTCAAAAGGTATGAAATCAGTGAGGTCAGAAATAACATCTTGTGATGATGATGTTCTCAGGACATAAATTAGTGGTGGCAGCATCCAGATTTCCTTCTTCAGAAGAAAACACCAGAGATGAGAGATTCAGTCTTCCTTTTTAGGACTATAAATCAGTTTTGTTGGTGATGTCCAGCTCCCAGATGGTGATCTATCTCCTTTTTTTCCAGGATCATTAATTTTAGTTTGGAATAGCTCACTTCCTTCTATTTGGGTGATTACAATCCTTTCTATATATATTTGCTAAAGCTATAGTTCAAACCTTCTATTAAAAACCTTATAGGCTCACATGATTCACTTATAAGCAAGCAAAATATTACTTCCAAAGCCCCTTTCCATGCTTTTTTCTGTTTTGTTGATTAAACAGATATTTTTATAATTACCTTATGGCCTTTTCCACACATTTCACAACCATAACTACAAAGGCCATCTTTTTCTACCTGACACGAAACACAACCCCACATTTCACACTGATCTCAAATGTCAGTAATGAATTAGGACATTTCCTTTTGTGGCAGCATCTCCAGAGGGGTGTAGCTGCCTGCTCTTGGCTGCTTTGTCCTGTGAGTGGAAGTGCTTTGCTCTTTTTCATTAACAAGCTCTCAGTGTGTTACAGCACAGGTCAGCACAGCTCTGGGGTGTGCACAGGCTCATTTGCAATGCTGCAGGGTCCCTGTTCTCTTCCAGGGCTGTGCTGCTGATCTAACAAAAGGAAATAGGAAAGGAATGGAGTCTGACTCACCACAACATACCGGGATTTCTGCTTCATCACGGACAGCTGGTTCTTTGTGTGACTTGAAGTATGATCCACTTCAAAGTGATTACAGTCTGGTTTATTGAAGAAGTCTGGCGTGCTAGAACACATGCAGCTTGATCTGGGAAAGAAGGCACAGGTTTTCAGTCAGTACAGTGTGGTAGATGCCATTCAGTTACAAAACAAACCAACACAAAAGCAGACCCCAGACCAAAATAAAATCCCAAGCAGTTGTAGAATTGTACAATAACTAAGATAGGAAAGGAGCCTCTAGAGATCAATCCAACCCCACCAACATACCTGAATCTATCACTGTCTGAATATACCAGACACTGCTGACATACCACCAAGGGCTAGAATAATTAATTTAACATTTTCCTTCTGTGAACACCTTTGTGATGAACTTTCAAGGCAATGGAAATGCAAACAGCTGCTACAGATAATAAGCAACTAATCTGGAATTCTTTTTAACCAAGTTGTTTATATAGCCTGGATCCAAGGTCCACCTAAATGGGGATATTTTAGCAACTTATGTATATAAAGAATTATCCCACAGTGACACAAGTTTTCCATTGGTATTGGAATAGCTCTGCATTTTAAGTCATAGGTCCCAGAGATAAAGGACACAGTATAAAATGGAGTGGAGTTGAGCCTGCAGCACCCAGGAACTGGCACCATGCTTGGAGTCCTCTTTGCTGTGTTGACTCTGGCACCTGCAGGTACGTGACCAACTTCTGCTTTAGTTTTAAAAGAAAAAGTTAATTAAAATATAAAACCAACAAATTGAACATTCTGCATCAAAGCAGAAGAAAATACAGCATAGGATGTTCATTACAAGGGTCTCTTGAAAGAGAAACTGGGTGCTATGCTATTTTATATCTTACAGATATTTTTTTAAACCTACTTTCAAAACACACATCCTATTTGTATGTCTTCTAGCCTTTGGCTGTGGGGTTCCTGCCTACCCACCTCTTGTGTCCAGAGTTGTTGGAGGGGAAAATGCAAGACCATTCAGCTGGCCCTGGCAGGTTGGTCATTCTGTCATTCTGTGTTTTCCCTGGAACAACTGGAGCTGTGCTATCTCTGCACAGCACAACTGAACAAAACCACCTCTTAAACGCCATTTGACGCATCTTGCCTGACATGTCTCAGGTTTTGACTCTTCTGTTCTGATCAATCCTAAATTTTCCAGTCTTCATAAGAAAGCTCTGAATGTGCCACATTTTGCTGGTAATGCAAGCTCTCATTTTAAGTCAAGTAGACTTGGGCTATTTAAGCAAGATACATTTTAAAAATCAAGCTTTGGATGATAGGGAAGGAGGGAAAGCTTTTCCCTGGCCAGGAGTTGGAAAGTTCAAAGCCTTTCACCATCAGCAAGTTGTGTTCTGGGTGCAGGAACAAAGCACAATGATGAAAAATGAGTAAGCAAAGCCTGACCCTTACTTTGTTCCTTGATCCCAGGCCTCCCTTCAGTACAGTTCCAATGGCAAGTGGCGTCACACCTGTGGGGGAACTCTCATTGCCACCAACTGGGTAATGACAGCTGCCCACTGCATCAGGTAAGTCACGAAGGTAAATCTGACCCAGGAAGCAGCACATGAGCAGAAAGAGATGAATGAAAATTGCATCAATGCCAGTTCTCCCTTTCCCAGTCTGAGTTTCGCAGCATACCTTTTGATTAAAAGTCAGGAGAATGACATCTCTTTATTTTCTTAATGTAAAAGGGGAAAAAAAACCAGTTACCTGAATTATATACTCTTCATTTTCCATAAACAAACTACGAACATCCTTCTCTTTTCAAGTTGGTAGTAAAATTCAGCTGTGCTGCCTGTTTCTGTAATATATGTGTCAGTGAGATCCACAGATTAATAAATCAATCCACTCCCTGAAGAAATAATCACAAATATTTTGAATTTACCAATCATTTTCAGTAAATTCTTCATATTATGCAGCAGTGTAAAAAGAAATTATCAGGTACAGCAATGTCATTTCATCATCAGAACTGTTCCCACAAATACAACCCCATTTTGCTATGGTAGCATATGGTTATTGTAACATTAAGTTGTAGCAAATATCATAATATGAAACATAAAGGATTGGCTGCATTTCCTTGTTATAAATCCTACCTATTATATCTATCACACAGTTGTTTATTATTGAGGTTATTTATGGCTGTCAAAGTCCAAATTGTTACTGCATTGAAAGAATATGAGCTGAATCCTGCAAAGATTGGAGACACCTTGAGTTTGTTAATGAAGCCTTGAGCAGGAGTTGAGAGGACAGCTTAGAGATGAAACAATTATGAAATCTAGAACACAATCTTTGCCCTTAGCAAAGAATGGCTCAGCTCCAGACAAACCATGCCTGTGATGAGAGATTACAGTCAAGGATATTCTTATTGAATCTCTCAGGAGTGAAAGATGCAAATGCCTGAGCAGCAGCTGCATAACTGAGTGTTCATCCTTTTCTTGCCCAGTTCTTCTCTGACATATCGAGTGTTTCTTGGAAAATACAACCTAGCAGCCGAGGAGGAAGGATCAATTGCACTTTCTCCAGAAAAGATCGTTGTTCATGAGGACTGGGATCCAGAGGATGTTGCAAATGGGTGAGCTGGCAGCAGGTATTTTTTCAGTTTTTAGGTGGAGGGTAAAAATCAAACTGCCTGAATCCCACCCACCTGGAGTTCTGGCAATTTAAATTCATGTTTAGAGCCTCCTGTTACAGTGTAACAACTTGTACCTTCCCCCTCAAGAAAATACAAACCAACTGACAATATTATTTTCTTATTGATTAATGTTTCCAGAAGCCATTTTGCATGGTCCTGCTTGAGTCAGAAGCTGTTCTGTGCAATGATATCTTTTGTACAATGAAAGGGAATGAAGCATTTTATACAACACTCTTTGAAGCTCCTACCAGCAGCACAGACACAGAATTAGTGATCATTAATATCCATGTGGCTGAAGGACCCCTGTGTTCTGCTGCAGGCTAAGGGAGTAACAAAGAAATCCCCTCAGTTCCAGTTCTTGGAGTGAGTCCTAACATATGCTTGGTTTTGGTGGAAAAAAAATATAAAAGACAATTTTCTTCCATCAGGAAAACAGGCAGTTCTGCAGGGAATAGCCTTTGAGCCCATGAATTTCCCCATTGCTTTAGGGTGCAGGAGTATTTGCTGCTTGTGCACTGGCCTTTGCTCCTCTTTTGAATAGGCCAAGTGCTGTGTAACTGCTGAGTACCCAGGCACCTTAATTCATTTTGCAAACCTTCCCTTTCTCTCCCCCACTCTCCAACCTGTGCATGTTCCCACAGGTACGACATTGCCTTGATCAAACTCCCTGAGCACGTCACCTTGAGTGACCAGATCCAGGTGGCCTGCCTGCCCCGTGCCCAAAGCATCCTGTCCTCCAACACTGCCTGCTACGTGACTGGCTGGGGCAGACTGCAGAGTGAGTACCTGGCTATTTGCAAAACCATGGAATAATAAAAAAAAACTTTCAGAAGTGCCTTCTCCTCTGAGATTGACAGCAAAGACATTGATGGTGCTCAAGATCTCCTCAAAACTGAGTGTAGTGAGGTCGTTTATTATATTAGACCCCACTAAACTCACACATTATTATTTTTCCCTTTCAAGTTTATTTTTCTTGTAACAGAGCTGGTAATGCACCTGAGGGGCCTTTACTGAGCTTTTAGGAGCTATTGTGATGCAAATGTTAATGGTGTGCAGACAGGTGCATTTGCTAATCCCAACACACCTGCTGAATATCTGAAGACACATAAGGGAATAGATATGAAGTGAAAAAAATCTCAAAGAGTTGAGCAGAGGTGTCAGCTTGGCTCAGGAGACAATTCCTTAAGAGATAAGTAAATTGCAAATTCCTGAAAAAAGAGTAACCCTTTATTTCTCTAACAATGAGACTTTTTTTTAATGGAATGCCAATTTTTAGTAAGTTAAGGTGTATATAAAATAATGGAACTAAGGGACATTTATACCTATAACAGCTTCTCCTTTAACATAGCTCCTATGGAGTGTTTTACCTGGGGTGACGATCCTCAAATCCCAGGAGAAATTTAGCAGAGCAATTTTATTCTTCCTTCAATGCCAGCTGGCACCATGACTTTGTGTTTCTGTTCTCTCTCAGCAAATGGAGCCCTTCCTGATGACCTGCAGCAAGGCCTTCTGCTGGTGGTGGATTATGCAACCTGCTCCAAACCTTCCTGGTGGGGAAAAATAGTCAAACCCACCATGGTTTGTGCTGGTGGGGATGGAATCATCTCCAGCTGTAACGTGAGTCCACTCCCAGGGCTTGGGTTTAGACAAACAGGCCTGATGGGAAGGAAAGGTGTCTTGGTTTGGAAAGATGGGTGTCTGCCAGGGAAAGCTGGAGCTTCCCTTGGAATGGAGAATGTAAACCCCCTCCATCTGAATTATTATAATTTTTAAATTAAGAGACTCTCAGGCAAAGAAATGGGAATAGGAATAACATTTCCTTAATAGGGAAATGAAAATAAAAATGCAGTAGTACAAAAAAGAAAAACACTGACAGAGTCAGAATACAACCCTGTTGGTCAGGGTGTTGGGAGCAGTCCAATTAAGTCCTCCTGGAGTGACAGATGTGGTTCTGTTGGAGCAGAGATGTAGTAGGGTAGATGTAGTAGGGTCCAGTGGTGGTAATATGGGTCCAGCTTTCCTCTGGGAATGCAGTGCACACAGGCTGTGCTGCTGTTCTGAATCTCAGATTTTATCCAGGTAGGAATGCTTGGCTCCTCCCCCTGGGTGGAGCATCTCCCCATGGGATGATGTAATTGTATCAGCCATGCAGTGAGCCTGGATGGCCCATGAACAGCAGATATCCCCTGGAGGGAGGATGGGTTGTGGAAGAGATAAAGAACACTGCCCCAGCTGGTTTAACAGCTGGGCCATTAACAGAAGACACCCACCCCCTCTCCCCCAGAGTTATGAGGAATGGATTATACAAGAGATAAAGAAAAACACCTCCCTAACTGGTTTCAAAAGATGGCAAATAGAATACATCTTGCATTGAACCCAAGACAAAAGGTTAAAAACCCCACACAGGAGCTGCTCACACTCTGATTGTGTTCCCCTTCCTCCCAGGGGGACTCTGGAGGCCCACTGAACTGCCAAGGGGATGATGGCAGGTGGGAAGTGCACGGCATTGTCAGCTTTGGCTCCTCTCTTGGCTGCAACTACTACCGGAAACCCTCGGTGTTCACCCGGGTCTCTGCCTACAACAGCTGGATCGAGCAGGTGAGGGGCTGGGAGGTGCTGCAGGGCACAGACACCTGGCTGTGCTGGGTGCTCTCACTGGGATTTCCATCACCTGCTAAGGGGGCTGTATCACTGCTGCTTTTTATCTTCTTTTTCTGCCAGAGTTGGGATTAAATGCTCCAGATGGTATTTCTTGTTTGGACTCAGATTATTATTATAGTTTATTAATTCATATCTGTATTACAGTCTCACAAGCCGTGAATTCTACAGCACTTGTAGCTAACAATCTAAAAATGGCCTCTATCTCTTTCTCTACAAGGCCTTTTAAGGATAAACTGTCCAATTAAGAAATGACACCTAAATTATTTTTACTTTTAACTCAATAACCAACCACCTGTGGCCCACAATGTGGACTTTTCTACCCAATTACAGAATACCACCCAGACCCATGAAGAAGAAAGTGAAAAAGAAGGACTGGCCTCTGCCCTAAATCCTCCATCTTGCTTTATAATAATTAATATATATTTATTATATTATATATAATTAATATATATTACTACATCCTAAAACCTTAAACTCTAAGTTTTCCACCATGTGACATTTCACACTCCTATTTAAACTACCCACCCATAATCCCAGTTCTATCATTAAATTTTGGAAGCCTTTTCCAAGGCCTCAAGTCAATGCAGTGTTTGCTTGGGGGTCAGTGCCTGTCAGCACAGAAAATCTAAAATTCTCAGTGACCAGGGTTCTAAGATATCACTCTTAATTCAGCCCTTACCAATTGAAAGTATCCTCCTCTGACACAGATATCCAATTTTTCCCACTTATTTAGATCAGTTTTGATAATAGGAATGCATTCTCTCTTTATCCTAGAGCTTTATTGTAGTCATAAAGATTTATCGTGTATTTCAGAAGTGATTACTCAAATTTGCATTCATCAATACGCTGATTGTTGCAAAAGGTAGCACATGCAGCTCAAGTCTGGAATGTCAAACATCTTTTAATTTAATATAAACTTTGATGGAGAAGCAAAAATCTTATTTCAGTTATTTAAATCCTGTGGCTTGGACACAACACATACTGTTAACAAATTCCTGCATCTCATGATCTGATTTTTCATTTGTTTTACATTTTTGTAGGTTATGGCAAACAACTAATCCAAAGAGAACTGGATGAGAGATGCCAAGAAAGAAAGCAGTTTGAATAAAGTCATAATCATGACAGCTTTGATCACAAAGAACTGGGAAATGACACTTTTAACAACACAAGTATTAAACCAAACACTAGTGCAATAAACAATATTTTTTGCAAGATGAAAACAAAACGTGTCTGTCACTTCCTCCTGACTGTTGGCAATCCTGTGTTTAGGGATAATGCTGAATATTTTTCCCTGTCCTCTGCCTCAGGCTGGAGCTTACCAGCCTAACCTGGGGGAAGGTGCGGAGGGTGGGCAGTGGGAAGAGTCAGAGCATCACCAAACCCTTCCAGGGAGCTCGGGAGGAGGGCACAGAGAGGCACGGCAGGGCTGCAGGCAGGGAGCAGCACCAGGGGAGCTCCTGGGAGGCAGCGATGCCCGCAGGGAAGGCAGCAGAGCAGCCAGCAGGTCCCTGCAGGTGAGTGCTGGAGCACCGCAAAATGCTTTTACACAGAGCTTTCACCACCTGTGATCCCCAGCAAGGGGAAGGACAAGATCCAGCCCAGAGGGCAGATCTGCCTCCTCCATGGCCCTGCTGCTCTTTTTTAAATCCTTCAGGTGGAGAGCTCAGAGCGGCACAAACGGGGATTTTGGGCAAAGGAGAATCACCACTTCTAGCTCGGCACCCAGTTGAAGACCCTCCTTATATTTCTTTTATTATAATAGAAAATAGGCAGTATAAAATCAGGATGGATTTTTGTTGTGTTTTTCTTCTCCCCCCAGCACATACTAGATGTTTTCAAAAGTAAGAGGAATGATCATAAATGGAGGGGAAGTGACCCGAAGATTGGCAATAGATAAAGGAAAAGGTTGGAAGTTCGTTGTGAGAACAGAAATGCTCAGAGATACATTTTCTAGGTTTGCAGTTCCTTTTAGTTTGATATTTTGCAGATGTTAACCTTTGGACTGAAAATAAATATATTATTAAACAGAAATTGTATTCAATTAATAAGAGAAAGCATGGCTGTTTATCATCTTTGGGGACAGTATTTTTATCACTTTTCTTCTACTTTACAACCATTGACTACCAATCTGCCCAGCAAGAATTTGTTTTGCTTAATATCAGCCTCTGTTGAGAAATAATTGGGTTTTATTTGTCTTACTAAAAGTGTGATTTCCTATATCTGAAAGAACAGGGGATCTGAGAAGGGCTTTTTTCAATTTTTACTATGCAGAACATTGTTCTTTATCAGTAGAAGTAAGAATTACCCAGTTATTCAGGTATCATCAGCTCCAATGTAACATCCTGAGTTTTTTCATGAGTATCATTAGTGTAAGACTGTAAATGATGGAATAATAGTTTTGAAAATTGAAATCATTGGAGGCACTTTGCGCTATGGAGCATGGATGTCCATTATGAGCAGCATGAGAGACAGGTAATCGTGAAGCTCAAACAATAAAAACTGGATGTGCAAATGCTTTGGTAAAAACTGAAACAAAATAGAAATGTGATTAATTTTCCTTCTGAAATATATAGGCAATATTGTAAAAAACATCTGAGCTAATTTGAACGTGCCAACAGAAATTACTCACCACATGGAAATGCCTATTAAGAACAAATTCTCCAAGTCTGATTTTAAAAAATCATCAGTTCCAGTTTGTGATCACTGGGGGGATAAGTAACCTATCTTTTCACAACCTTCCTTAAGATTTGGAGAGAAGTACCACAAAGAATAAAACCTACAGCGAATGGTTTTGTTAGCTTTAACTGTATCATTCATTTTTGCAGTTCAGAGTGTGTCACAGAAGCAGGCTCTTAAATACACCTTTTCTTTTAAAATTTATGTCAGATGGAACAAAATATAATAAAATATGTCTTTAAAAAAACATCCAGACAATGCATGCTCCTTTAGCTTTGTTTCAGAATGCACGGGAATTGTTAAATGCTAGATCTAGTTGTGGCTTCAGGAGCTGGAAGAAACATTCCCAGGATCAGACAATGCCACTGTTGTTTTTTAAATTTTTTTTTAGGTGTTTTCCCTCCTCCAATGCTGGTGGTAGAAAAACACTTCAAAGGATTTTGACTGCATGCATGGTCTCCCTCTGCAGCCTCCTTGGGGCCATTTCTTTTGATTTGAGCAACAGCTGGGAAACATGGAAAAACACAGGCAAAGCCCTCCAGGAACTTGCCTCCTGTGAAAACCTTTGGGCTGCTCACCTCATCTCTCTCCTGCAGGAAGAAAGGCACAGCTGGCTGTTCCCAGCAGCAGACACAAGGAATAGATCATTCCATTCTCAGCTCTTGGGGAATTTAAACTCCCTCTGCATGGCAAGTGAAGCAGAGCTGTACTGTGAGAATTGCCAGTGCAAGGAGGAGAAAATCTCCATTTGTAGATTTTACATAACTGACTTGAGACACAAACTGAATATCTCAGGGGTTACTGAAGCCAGGCAGGTGCTGTCCAAAGCAATCTCTGAGCTGCTCGAGCGTTTCAGGAGTCCTCATGAGGATCTCAGAGCCATGAGACACAATCCTGACTGGGCAGACACAGTAGCTTTTAAACTCATCCTCCAAATCAGAGAAGCTGTGCTCAAAGCTCAGCCACTGCCAGGACCTGTGAGCCTTCAAACCACACTGCAGCAACATTTTGCCACTCTGAGCTATGCTCTCTTCTCCTCAGAGACTGCACATAAGTGCTGGACAGATAATGTCAATCTGTCACTTTATTCCACCCATTATGGAGGAATCTCTTTCTCTGCCCCTTTCCTGGGCTTGGGTGACTTTGTGTCCCTGGAAGGCACAGTGAGGGGACTGCATTATGCACAGAGCTGTCTGCTGCAGGAGGGACAGGAAAAGCTGCACAAGAAATCCAAGGAAATCCTGGCCACAATAAGCCTGAAGATCAGTCTGTTGGTGGTCGCCTGTCTCATTTACCCCATTGTACTGATGTCCTTCAAGCAAATGACAGACTGGATACACAATTATGCCAGGAACCTCAAGGAAAAGACAGAGGACTTGAAAAGGGAGAGGCGCCTCGCTGAGGACCTCTTGCACCAGATGCTGCCAAAGTCTGTGGCCAAGCAGCTGAGGAAATGCCAAAAAGTTGAGGCAGAAAACTATGATCAGGTTAGCAAATGGAAAGGATGTTGCCACCAAGGGTAGAAAATATTCACCTAAAATTCACCTACCTTGTCACAGTTTTGAGGGCCCTGGGTTTGCATCCAGAGTTGAGTGAGGATGGAAATCCAAATATTCCAGGTGGGTTTTGGAAAGAGCTGTGCAATGTGCTAGGGAGCACTTAGGCTGATGGGGAAGGAGGAAGAGCTGAGATTTCCAAATGCATAGCTTTAGATGTCAAACATCCCATACTATCAAATTATCTTTGTGTTTAAAAGCCTGCCCACAACAGCCAGCCAGCACCATTGGATCATGAGTTCATAGGAGCAAGAAATGAGTCTCCTCCTCGTAAAACATGAAGAATAAAAGAATTGCTGCTGTCGGTGTTGAATTTAGCAGCTGTGCTGCACAGCCCTCAGCCCAAATCCTCACGCTGCAGTAATTGCAACTCTATTCTCTCTTTTTCCCTGCACACCCCCTTACCAGCAGCTGTGAAACACGGTACTAAATGTTTGCATTTAATCTGTAGGTGTCATTATCAAAACAACAACCTGTAATTGCACAATTATAATCCACAATAGTCATGACATCAAAAGTGCTGAACTAAGAGTGAAAAGATGGCCCTTCCAGATTAATTGGTATTAGCAAGGACAATTTGAGTTTAAATACTGACACAATTCACACAGCACAAAGAAGAAAATTCTTTGCCAACAGCTGCAACACACATTTCTCTTCCTCAATTCTATTATTTCTTTTATAAGTTTGATTTTAAGTGATTTTTTTCTGTAAATTACTTGATCATGTAAAGCATCATTTGAAGAGAAACAAAACCCATTAATATTTTCTAATTCAACAAGAGCAGAGAAGGCAGTTGAGATTTTATATCAGTTTTTTTGGGTACCTAGTTTTATCCCTATCACAGTTTTAATCACTTTTAAAGGAAGATGAGAGACCCTACTTCTATAAGAAGTCTCTTGATCACTGCTTGCAAGATTAAAAGCATTTGACTTTCAGTCTCCCATTAGTATGAGGCATTCACAGAAGTGCAGGTGATAAACTTTGGAGATAAGAATAATTTTATCTTTCAAAGTAGTAGAAAACAATTCAGGGCCAGAGCTCGTTAATTTAGCATTGTACCTATTGAGCTGTGCAAGGCTGGTACTGTGTGCAGCCTGTGCCTTAGGCTGTTGTGCTCAGGATTTCCCAAATCCCCAAACTCCCCAAAGGCTTCACTGCTGTTGCCTGGAGACCTTGGCCTCATGCTCTCCTTGTCCCTGTAACAGGTGACCATCTTTTTCTCAGACATCGTGGGGTTCACCAGCATTGCTGCCTCCTGCACTCCCTTGCAAGTGGTTGAGATGCTCAACAATCTCTATGTCTGCTTCGACACCAGGATTGAGTCTTACGATGTGTACAAGGTGAGTACAAATCCACAGGAAAGGAATCTGCAAGCTGCTGAAACCTTTCTTACTTAAACACCCCAGGCCAGGAGGCCAAAACCCATGAAATACAAGACCCACTGTTGGATTATACCTTTTTCCTGACCCAGAAATGGGGCAATCGAGAGGCATTTTCAAAACTTTGATTCCATTTTCAGTCCCATGTGAAGGGTGAGACAGTACAGATGTTATAATTCACACCATCATAATCAGAAGCCAAACTATTTCCTAATTACAAGAGTTTCATTAGAAGAGTATCAGCTTTTGCCACACAATGCTGTTAATGCCTTAAAACAAATAATTTAAAATTATCCCTTGTGGGTCTTACTACAATGATTTTTCATAGTTCTAGTTCTCCAAAGTGTCCAGTCTTATTTGTAAGGCCATCCTTTGAAACTTGTTTCCAGTTCCATTTCTCTCCCAACAATGTCTGTCCTATTCCATGGCATTTCTAAGTCAGCATTTTTTATCTCAAAGTTTGCATACAGATGCATACTTTGTGAGCCTTCTGTCAGGCTTTGAGAATTCCCAACAAATCCATTTCCCACAACCCACCATCCTAGAGGGACTACACCACGTTTTGGCAAGTGCTGGGCAGCTAAAATAGATTTTATTTTGATTTTCTTTCCAAAGGAAATCTCAGTGCCTGCCACTTAGTTACACGTGCCCCTTCCTATCAGGTGGAAACCATTGGGGATGCCTACATGGTGGTGAGTGGGCTGCCAGAGAGGAATGGCACCAAACACGCCGATGAGATTGCCAAAATGTCCCTGGATCTGGTGGCAGCCGTGCGGCAGGTGGGGATCCCTCACATGCCAACAGGCAGACTGGAGCTGCGGGCTGGGATACACACAGGTACACAGGCTGAGCTGGAGGCAGGAGAAAACAAAATAGGGCACAGTCCAATTGTGTGAGGGGAAAGGAATTCTGTGTTTCTGTATGAGCTGCTGCCTCTCCCCACACCTCAGGATGAATATTTCTCCTGGTTCCAGCAGGAACAGGGAGGTGAAATGACTTATGCCTGTATCAGTGTGGAAAGGTCTGGGAAGCAATTTAGTATTGGTGATATCATCACCAATTAGCTGCAGCTAATCAAATTGTGATTTCTCTCACTAAGTAAATACTGTGCAGCCAGGTCCCAGATGCACAGAGTATTCCCAATTCCCACTTTTCTCTGAGTGATTGGCAAATTTGACACTGCCCTGCACTTCTCACTGCTTTGTACCACTTGCTTCTTTTTGGTGTCTCTCTCTGCCTTGTGTTTTCTCAGGACCCTGTGTAGCTGGAGTCGTGGGGTACAAAATGCCTCGTTATTGCCTCTTTGGGGACACAGTGAACACAGCCTCCCGCATGGAATCCACCAGCCTGCGTGAGTGCCTCGGGCTGGATCGGGGCACCAGCCACACCCACCCTGCACTCTGCACCTCTGAGGCACTGCAGAGCAAGGAAAACCCCAAACACCCCTGCTGCAGCTCATTTCCATACCCAAGGAAATTATTCTAGTTAAGGAAAAAAGGTTCAGTTTACCTTTGAACACATAAGGAAGCCAAGCTAGAAAGTTCTGTGCCCTTCTCATTGGCAGTGGCCCAGAGCCAGCACAGGGGCACTGGCTGGGCTTTGGAAATGTTTCTCAACACCTGTACCTGCTTCTATTGGCAGCAGGCCAGGTTGTCCCTCCTAAAACATCAAGTGTTTATGAAGGTGCACAAAGGAGCTCAAGCACTTTTTAAGGTGTCTTAGCAAGGTGTCAGAGGCTTCTCTGACACCTGTGCTCGGTTTTTTCTTTTGTTTCTGTATCCTTTGTTATTTTGTTTTTATTAAAACCTTTGCTTTACAAAACACACCTAAAGAGCCATCTCACAAAATTATTTTAAGCCATTTCTCTGTGAGGGCTGGCCCCTCAGAGGTGACAGACCTTCCTGGGGTTTATCACATCTGACCCCACACAAGATTCCATCACACCCCCTCACATCAGGCACAGTCAAGGGTGAAATTGGGTCTCAAGAGGAGAGGGAGCATTCTGGGACCATCCCAGGTCAGAGAATTAATTATCCTCTATCTAAGGAAGAAGCACATCCTTGACTTGCCATCCCCACTGTCCCTGCACATGCACCAGCTACCAAATAAACAAGAGAAACTCTTGTGGATTGGCATGGGCACGCAGAGTCACATCCCTTAATGACAAAAGATGGAGGTGGAAACACTGGGCTGATGAATGCAGGAGGGCTGCTGTGTGCTCTCTGGGATTCAGGGAATCATTAATTCCTGCTCTGCTCTGAATCCAGCACAGAAGATCCACATCAGTTCTGCCACGTATGAAGCCCTTCTCACAGATGATGCATATGAAATTGAACTGAGAGGAGAAATTGAAGTCAAGGTAACAGTTTTTCTGTAACTTTACAACAATAAAGGCATTTAATGGGATAGGGAGGAGATGACAGATTTGGCCATCACTCTTCTGTGAACAGCAAGTCAACTTTTAACCACGCCCCCAAGGTTCTTTTGCTAATTCAGTTGGAAGTGTCTACACATTAGACCTCAAAGTTGCCAAAAAAGTGTTCTGTGTGCTTTGAAACATGGCTGCTATGTCTGCACCTGCATGGAACCACATAAACTTGGCCCAAAGTGTAAGGATTCCATCAAGGAGACATTGGTTTAAGGCTGATTTTAAACCCTTAGCAACATTGCCAGTGACCAGCAAGGCAGTGACCTCTGAATGGAGAAGATTATTAACACCCAAACTGCACATAAATTATAATTCTCTCCCTGATCAGCAGCCACCTATGAGAGAAGGAGAGATAGCAAATGCAGGGCAGGGAGCAGCTCTGGCCACAGTGATCCCTGCTCTGCTTCATAGCCCATGAAAGTAGTTGTTTTCTGCTCTCTCCTTTTCCTGTCCAGGGCAAAGGGAAAATGAAAACCTACTGGCTTCTTGGAAACAAGAACTACAGTGTTCAAAATGACAGCCTGGTGTGCCACTGGAATCCAGCAATCTCCAAGAAAAAACAGATGGAAAGGAGCCAGGGATCTGTCCAACAGGTAAGGAGGTGAACATCTGGCTGGGGGAGCCTTCCTGGATAACGAAGCATTCACCACAGACTGGGACATGTGGAAATTGCATCTTTGCCCTGGCAGCAGAGGGCTCTGCTGTGTGCAAAACTCTAATGTGTGTTTCTCTCTGTCACAGGCTGGAGTGGGAGCAGCTCCAGCTGCACAGAGCCCTGCCTTGTCCTGGGATGAGCTGAGCCCAGACATTCACACCCAGAGGAGTTCCAGACCAGACTGGAGCCCTGAGAGTGTCACCCATGGAGTGAGCCAAAAGCACAGGAATGGCTTTCACCACAGCTCCCAACACAGCCTCCAGGAGAACCTCCCTTCTCTGGGCTCACCTGCTTTGGGGGAGGGTGACAAAGGTGCCAGTTTAGAGCACAGGTCATGTGGTACTAAAACATCGTGGAAAAATGAGTTTCTTCCAGGTTTTGTAGAGGAGATGTGACAGTATAAGAAGTGACCAGACTGTCCCAGGCACACACAGCTCCTTTAAATAACATTCTCTTTTTGCTCCTCACCACAACTGATATTTTTAGCTAGTATGTTAATGTGGGAACCTAAAACACCAGCAGAAATTTAGGAAGGTGTCTCAAAACAAGGAGAAGCTACAAAAGTGCAGGTGGGGTTCCACCAGGAGCATGAATGGTTGGGAAAAGATGTACAGCAGTGTTACTCTGTCACTCCACTAAAGCCAGTCTAGATTTATGCCTGGAGGTGACACAGAATGCAGCCCTCAAAGTCCAGAATGGTGAGGGTGCTTTGAGACCCTGACACATCACAGCAAGCTGCTTATTTCAAGCTGGCCTTTACAGCTCCCCAGGCAACCATAGCTTGAAAAATGTGAAACTTTAGATAGTCGGAGAGGGAGAAGTAAAATCCTGATGGAGAAGGTCATAACTCTTTTTGATTGTTGTTTTGGAGATACAAATGAAGTGAGGACAACAATGAATTGCTTCTAGTAAGTTCCTGTAGCTCTTTGTCTTTCCAGCTCCTCTCCCCTACAGTGGAATCTCCTCTACATACATTTTTTTTTCATTATGAGTCTCCTGGGGCTTGGTAGTGAGGCAAAGATGCAGTCCACCTCTGTAGAAAATGTGAGAGACAAGCTACTTCTCCCATTAAACTGAAATTTGCTTTTCCTTCCTTGTTGGAGGAAGTCTCTGCAGTGATGAGCAGTAAATTCCTCTTCTGTGTATGACTCAGAGAAATCAAAGCAGACAGAATCACTTCCTCATGCTGGCAGTAACTGTGCAGAGTTCAATTCATTTGCAAGAGAGCTGCACATTAATTAACCCCATCGTGCCTGCTGCCTTCTTTTAGCAATTCCAGGAAGAGGGAACAGGAGCACAAGTGTGGGGGATAGGGTTTGGCCTCTCTTCTCCCAGATGACAGGTTCATGTAGAGCATAAGAGAGATTTAACAGATTAAAGTTTCTAAAGAAGGTAAGGCATTGCTTAATGGTTGCAAAAGGCAACACAAATGAAGGTGTGGATTTAAGATGAAGTCAAGCTTGAAAAGCTGCAATTGGTCTTGGTTTTTAACAATTTCTTGGCCTTTGTTTTTAATAATGTCTTTTTTTCCTAAAATAAAATAGCTTTATGAGGTTCAAAGGAATCTGGTTGAAGTATCTCTTTGTCATTTGATTGACTATTATAGGAATGACTCAAAAACCTTGTATAAGTTGACTCCTTGCACAGTCAAAGCCAAGAGCTGTTTCTTTAAGTCAGATCAGAGAAAGTCACTGCAGGAGTGTGTGTGTGGCTCCAAGCTTAGCCTGAAGTAGGATTGCTGAAGGTCAGCTGAAAAACTGTTTGGTTTTGTACATAAGTAAATAAAATTGGAGGCTGAACTCCTCATGATAAATGTAACATGCATATTTCTACATGAGAAAGAACTGAACTAACTCCAGCATTAGTGTTTTGTGAATCAAGATCAGGTGTTATTCTGAAAATATATTCACCAATTCAAACAAGAAATATTTCAGGCAAGTTCAGTGGTTCAGTTCAGGCAGGACTTTGCATCAATGGCCGTAATGGTCACTTCAGCCTTACAACTTAATAAATCTACCTAATAAGGTACTTTGCTAATCTCAAGCACAACTTTTCCCCCCACCTCCCCAAATCTCAGAACCTGTCTACATGGAATATTTACATGGGTGCAAATACAATTTCATTTCTGTTAAAAGGTATCTGCAAGTGTGTAATTCAGATTTTTCCATTCAGGTAGCTTGGAAGTTGCTCCAATACTTTCATATCAAAGAAAACAAAGGTAAATCACATTACAGCATGCTGCATCCTGGAAAGCCACTTCCAAAACAAACAAACAAACAAACAAACAAACAAACAAACAAAAATCCCTCTTTTTAAAGTCAATCTCTTGAATCCAGGGGGATGGTGGCATGATGCATTTTTAAGATGCCTGATGATGATATTAATGGAGATGTATGGACCCTGCACAGGTGTGCTCACATAGATTTAAACACACAATCCCCAAATATATATATGCACTCAAATATATATAAATCTATACTGATGTCCATTATTGACACTGAAAGGCTAGAATATTTTAATCTGGTTCCTCTCAGCACTCAGCAAGTGGGATCAAATGTGGAGGAACCAAAAAAAGAACCAAAAAAACAGGAAAAGGAGAGACAGAAATAAACGTGGTCGAAGAGCCACAACTTTCAGCTCAGTGAGGGAAAATGTCTCAGGTGCACAAATCCCTTCAGAGCCAGGCATGAAAGGAGCCCCATGGGGAGGGGGACAGCTGGGTACTGCGGGCAGCTCAGAGACACAGCAGCCCCATGCTGTCTCTAATTGTTATGAAAATCCTGGGTCAAGATCAGAAGCAAATTATTTGCATGGAAAATTAAGCCTGTTCTGATCTTCATCTCTTCAGAGGCTTCAGTGTGGATTTTTAAATTAGAAAAAAAATGTGTGTTTGATAGATGGCAATTAGTGTTCATTAACAAAACATGCTTTGGTTCAACTCTGAGCAGTCCCTTTCCCTTCCTCAGGGAAGAAGGAAGTGATGTGTGTTCCTTGCTATGCATGTGGCTGATGCTTTGATATGGTGGTTTGGTTCCCAAAGATTGTTGTGGTTTTTATGCCTAACATATAACAAGGCTTGGACTGGATGAAGGTTAAGGCTGCATCATGTTGGCTGGCTTAACTCTGTGACTGACTTTGGCCCCATGAAACATTTTCTGGACTGAAAACCTTTCTCTGGATCAGGCTAACTCAAAGTCTCAAGTTTATTATGGCGGTTTTCAATCTGGCCAAAGGCACAGAGATTTACCTCCAACTAGAGAAATCCTGCAGCGATAAAAGTGTCCAGGTCCAAGTCTGACATACAAAGTCAGTTTCTCCACAGCAGAGGTTACACTTCATTTCCATAAAGATCAGACAGGATATTTCAGCCATCCTGCATCATTCCCACTGCTGAGACACATGGGATGCAAAGCCCGGGAAATGAACTGTCCGGCCCAGCTCGCCAGATGTGCAAACGCCACAGCTGGATCCTGCCGCGGCCACAAACGGCGCTTCCCGGAGCGGCCGCCAGGGGACGCTGCGAGCCCGAGCACGGCCGCGCTCCCAGCCCGGCCGGCGGCCTTGGGACCCCGGGAGAGCCGGGACAGCGGGAACAGACACAGGGGGAATGGGAAAGGGAGAGCCGGGACAGCGGGAACGGGCACAGAGGGAATGGGAAAGGGAGAGCCGGGACAGCGGGAACAGACGCAGAGGGAATGGGAAAGGGAGAGCCGGGACAGCGGGAACGGGCACAGAGGGAATGGGAAAGGGAAAAAAGGGCTCCGGGGGAGCCGGGACAGCGGGAACACACACACAGACACAGCCAGGGAAAGGGAGAGCCGGGACATTATCGGGAATACACACAGAGACACAGCCAGGGACCCCGGGAGAGCCGGGACAGCGGGAAGACACACAGAGGGAATGGGAAAGGGAGAGCCGGGACAGCGGGAACGGGCACAGAGGGAATGGGAAAAGGAAAAAAGGGTTCCGGGGGAGCCGGGACAGCGGGAACACACACACAGACACAGCCAGGGAAAGGAAAGGGAGAGCCGGGACAGCGGGAACACAGAGAGACAGGGAAAGGGAAAAAGGGCTCCGGGAGAGCCGGGACAGCGGGAACACATACAGAGAGACAGCCAGGGAAAGGAAAGGGAGAGCCGGGACATTATCGGGAACACACACAGAGACACAGCCAGGGACCCCGGGAGAGCCGGGACAGCGAGAACACACAGAGACACAGCCAGGGAAAGGGAGAAAAGGCTGTGGAAGAGCCGGGACATCATCGGGCACACACACAGAGACAGGGAAAGGGAAAAGGAGAGCCGGGACAGCGGGAACACAGACACGCAGACACAGCCAGGGAGCCCGGGAGAGCCGGGACAGCGGGCACACACACAGACACAGCCAGGGAAAGAGAAAAAAGGCTCCGACACACACACACACAGCCGGGGAAGGGGAAAAAGGGCTCTGGGAGAGCGGGGACAGCGGGCACACACACACAGACACAGCCAGGGAAAAGGAAAGGTCCCCGGGAGAGTCGGGACTGCAGGCTCTCTATTCCATCAGGTTCTTGTAGACACAGGTACACAGGCTGAGGTGAAGGCAGGAGCAAAACAGAATAGGGCACAGTCCAGTTGTGTGAGGAGAAAGGAATTCTGCGTTTCTGTGTGAGCTGCTGCCTCTCCCCACACCTCAGGATGAATATTTCTCAGGTGAAATGACTTATGCCTGTATCAGTGTGGAAAGGTCTGGGAAGCAATTTAGTATCGGTGATATCATCACCAATTAGTGAATAGACAGCTAATCAAATTGTGATTTCTCTCACTAGGTAAATACTGTGCAGTCAGGTCCCAGATGCACAGAGTACTCCCAATCCCACTTTTCTCTGAGGATACAGAGTGACTGGCAAAGGTGCTGCCATTTAACACTGCCCTGCACTTACTTCTCACTGCTTTGTACCACTTGCTTCTTTTTTTGGGGTCTCTCTGCCCCGTTGAAACTCTCTGACTCATTGAAACTTATTATTTTATTTTCTGAAGAAAAAAAACCTAAACAATTTCCAGAGTGATAAGGAAAAGGAAACATTTTAAAGACTTTTGACTAGCTAAAATCATAAGGAAAAAAATATTTTACATAACGATGGAAAAATTTTATCTACCCTATTTAATGAAATCACCGTGGTCAGAGGTAATCTCTGTAAAACATCTGACATAACCTCACTGCTCACAGCAAAGTCAACATATATGCAGTTTGGTTTTAAAAATATGTGACATCTTTCTAGCACCCTTCCTCATCAGATATTTAAATAAATAATATCCATCACACACACACAGCCACAGCCAGGGGAAGGAGATGGGAACATCACTGAGCCATCACAGCATTTTCCTCTCAAGATGAAGGACAGAGAAGCTAAAAGGCCAAAACAAATCTTTGTTAATGGGGCATAAAAGGGAATGTGCCCTTTTACCAGAAAGCATGGAAAAGGAGAGGAAGATTGATAACATGAAGTAGGAAACAGCATATGCATGTTCTGGAGTATTTGTCAGCTTCCAGCTGGTCCTTATTCCCAATCCCACTAGTAAGTTACCCAGCCTGTGTTCTCTGCACTGCTTCTCAGGGTGTTAAGAAGTTGACTAATAAAAATGTGTCAAAATGAGATGAGGGTGGGGGAGCTGGAAACAAAACTAGCTCATTGAAATAGATCCATTTGACAAAGTTCCTGCCAATGACATTTCAAAGATCCAGTATGATCCTGCTAGAGAAGAGAGGAAATGCTATGCCAGCCTGTGCAAGAGTTGGGATAACTCAGCTGCTCACCCAGAGTGGATAAGTCCTATCCCCCAAGTCCCTTCTGTCCTTCCACCACAGTGCTGGTGTGTTCCTGATGCCTTAAGTTTTAGCTTTTCATGTTTCAGCCCAAAAGTACAAACAGTGGTGGACTGAAGGGAGGAACAGGAAGGATGGGACCTCACAAGCTGAAGCTGGAATTGGACAATTCAACCCAAATACACAAAGGGACCAAAACTTATAAAAGTGTGAGATCTCGTAACCAGTCAGCCATTTTGTGACCATTTTGGGTCCACCCTGGGTGTAGCCCTGGTCAGGCCCTGTCCTGCCCAAGGTGGATCCTAAAGGCCTTTCAATAAATCCCTACTTTAGCTCTGCCCAGTCTCTGCTCCTGGTCAGCCTTCCCCAGGCATCACTCCCAGCTCCTGCTGGGATGCTCAGCACATGAAGCCCTGCTACCACATTTGTTCTCATCCACTGAAGCCCAGCTGGGGCCAGGGGTTTGACCCTCAGAATATCCAGTAACACCAACCACTTTTCATTCACCTTATGTGAGCCAACAGTGTTTCAGTCCGCAGCTGAACGGGAGCAAGCTGGGGAGCTGCTGTGGCTGACAGCCTCCCACCCTGCAGGGGCTGGGCCACCTCACAGGGATCCTGGCAAAGCCCTGGGGATCAGCCTTGGGGCTGCTGCTCTTTGCTTGAAGTTCTGCTCAGAAAAGGCCCCATGGACAAGAATATTCCACCTGAGGCAAGTCCCAGCATAATTAAAAACTTAAACAGCACTCGACCATACACCAATCTAACAATACTTCTCACACAGGCTAATCCTTGCTGAGGGAGGGAGGGAGGGCAGAGAAACTTCCACCACCCCAGACAGGCAAGCTAAATTATGCTAGTAGTGTTGCTATTTCCTGCCGATTCAATTCCTACAGGGCTTTTTAAATGTCTTTGTTCAAAAGCACAGAAGGTGGTGATCTCACAGGTTTCCTACCTATTCACACAAAAAACATATAGGGTAGAACTAACCTCCTCACATCAAATAGGCTGGCATCCAGAGAGATCCCCTAGGACTTTTTACCTTTTTCTATTTATTTTACCTTTTTCTCTTTATTCTTTAAGATGTAGTGCACTGGAGACTGCAGGGAGTCCATTATTTGATCTGACCTCCAGGTACAAGGAGCTGCTTAATTACCAGGTCTAAAGGAACATAAGGGATCTGTGTGTCACTCCCAAGAGGGCAACATAAAGACAGCAGCTGCCTGAATACACATTTTCCTTTCCTGTTTAGAGGCTTCTTTAAAGATGTGGCTTTTTACACTCTGCTAATTAAAACCAGCCGTTCAGGCTTGCATTGATTATTTGGTACAAGAGCTCACATTCACCTCCATGGAAAGTGCAAAAGGCAGGAGCAAAAGTCCCCAGTGATTTTGTGGAGTTTGTGCTCTTTGTCCTCATCTCACAGTAATTCCTATTTCTCCTGTGTTTTTTGCTTGTTCTCAAAGCAGGCCACTGCTGCACGTCCTTCAAGGACAGCACAGCCAGAGAGAGGCTGACATCACTGTGGGATCAGAATGAGTTTATTGACTCCTAGGCCAGGGCTCACCTGGTTACACCCCAAAAAAAGAAAGGATTGTGATTAGAGCAATTGTTCTAGGCACATCACACAGGACACTAAGCCCATTTATTGCACTTTTCAATGTCATATCTAGCTGCAGCCAGTCCAGAAAACAACAATTTCTTTCTATTGCAACGTCCTTGAAATACAGAACAAATTCAGATTGGATGAGATCCATGCAGCTCTGTGATGAGCATCACCTGAGTGTGCGTGTGTGGAACATTCCTATCCTCATAGCTCAGTACAGCTCTAACAGTGACAGCAGCTTTTGGCACAGGCTCCTGCTCCTTCCTAGGGCTCACAGGCCTTAGCTCTGGACCTTACAAATGAGGGATTTTGTTTTTAAACTCTCAAGTACATGCACAAGGCAGGAGAGAGTGAGAATTTATTTCAGGAAGGTGTTTGTGGCAGGCGGGTTAAAATTAGACCGTTTGTTCCTAAAAAGACTGTGTAGAACGACAAGGACTTGGCAAGAGGCTCTCCAGTGGGGAATGTGACACAGGAAGCGCCTACACGGCTTTTGGCAGTGATGTCACCTGGCTGCTGCATGGAAGGGTCCTGGGAAGCTCAGGGATGGAGCACTGGAACTTGTTCAAGCCACTCTGTATCTGCGGGCAGTGAGTGTGGACAGGACCCACCGCCCGGCGCGCTCAGATAAGGGAAGCTGGAGCCAGGACACAGAGCTGCTATTCTGGCACTATTTGGGAGGGCCTCTTCAGCAAAGTATCAGCCTCCTCTTCCTGTCATGCCCCCCTCCTCTTGCTGCTCCAGGAATTCCTGTCTTCTGAGCTTTCTGCCTTCCACACATGGCTCAGCAACACTTGTGCTTCACAGCCTGGGGCTGGCGGGATCCTTAGGGAACAAATTGGTGGGCACTGGGCCTAGAAAAGCTCAGCCTGGAGGGTCAGGATGTTTCCTTTCCTCAGTGAAGGTTCTTGCTTTGAAGCTAAGCTAAGGAGTACCAGCTCAAGCTCTCAGACTGCACAAGCAGAGATCTGTTCTGAGGTTTAAAGTACAATGGTATAGTGATTAAGGATGTGCAAAAATAGCTCTGGAAGGCCACACAGTGTTACAGTGGGGAAGTATGAAAGTTTTAAATGCAGACTCTCAGTAGAAACTTTCTGGTCATAAGGCAATTACTGAGTACGTGCAAAAGCTCTCACTCATTCTTGCCTCTGTGACTGTAAAGATGCACAGACAACAACCTCTCTTCGTGCCACAGGGGTGCGTCACACACACATTTTTGCAGGGGAGAAATACAAACGGTTGCTTAGACTGCAGGCCAGATCATCAAAGTGATGCACATTTCCACTTCTCAAAGCAATACTTCAGTCCTTGGGTCAATCCTTGGCATACAAATGTAATTGTAAATGCCCCCATACAATTACAGAATAAAAGACTTAAAGCAGCTAAGCCTTACTCTGTCATCCTGCTCTCAATACTTGATACAAGGTGAGAGATTGACAGAGTGAAATGTGCTCTAGCAGTACAGAGAACAGAGTATCTCCAAAACCAGCAGCAAGAGAACCTGAGACCTATCTGGAAGTCAGGTCTGTTTGAACTTTAATGAAGGTTTCCTGTGCTGTGGGCAAAATGAGTCCAAATAACCCAGCCCATGAACCCAAAAGTTCATCTTGGCTCTGACTTCAGTGATCAACCTATGGAACCTTGGACCAAAAAAAGCCCTCAGCTTTGTAACCCACTGAGTAAGACCTCACAGATAATTTAGCTTATAAGCCTCCCTAAATCTCTTTTTAAAAATTATATTTATACTAACTAATCTTTTGGTTTACATCAGTTAAAAATAGTTGAAATTATTCAGTTTATGAACCAATATTTATAATGATTTATTTTTGCAAAAAACCATTAAATTTTCTAGAAAATATAATTTGCTGTTTTTCTCCTATTACTACCTTCCTTTCCTTCCCTTCCACCCCCCCAAAAAACCATAGCCATTAATATATGTGTCTTTTCTCACTGGAAGTTTTGATGTATCTGAGGGGAATTGCTGTTCTAGCTGTGTTTGGATGTTGGGACCCAGAATTCATTTTAAGCCTCCTGACATTAAATAAAGGTCAGATTTGGAGCAGTTCAGCTATTCAGGTTCACATTCCCTTTACTCCTCACTGTGTGAGAGCAGCTCTGCTTTATTAGAGTGTCATCCAGAGGATTTGCACCCTGATTCACCTCTGCCTCTCACAAACCATCTCTCTGCACTGAAATATCATCATGTGCTAAAGTGTGAAAGATCTCTTTGTCCTATTAGACTTGTCAGGTGCATCTGACCTATCTAGGCTAAAGAATGTTCATTCTTCCCATGGCCAATATTTTAGGCCTTCTTGGTCATTTCCTGTTCTGCTCTGGGCTGAGATATGATGTCATGGCTCACAATGGTCTTCACACTTCAACACTACGCCAAAAATGTGCTGTTATCCTCGGGGAGGTGACAGGGTAAAACAAATCCTCTTGGTCAAACAACACAGAAGTTATGTGAAGAATCTCCAGTTGGAAAGGGATACTAAAAACATTTTCTGCCTCTGAGGTGCTGTGGCCTCTATCTGTGCAACCCATGCTGATGTGTTGGTTTTAACTAAACAGTTAGGGCATTTAAAGTGTAGGCAACTGTTCATAAAGCAGTTTTTTTTCAAAGATGGGTTTTGAATGCTAAATGAAAGCCCTTTGAAGGGTTCTCCCATGTTTCAGAAAGCACTGAAGCACTATTTTCTATAAAAAGCAGATTGTGTGGCTGTACTCTTACTCACCTTTCCATTAGTGCTTATTCTTGCATAGCTTTCCCATCCAACTTGAAAAGCAGAGCAGACAGAGCTCAGTCTTGAGGGATAGAGTGGATGGATACACAGAATAAATTGCTCCCCTGATCAGGAAGCTCAGAGAGACACGGATCAAACTTGGACATTCTACTCTCACAGAGGGGCACAGCAATGTCACCTGGGGTGTTTAACTTCTGGCTTAAGGGTGGCATCTGTGGCCCCCTTTGAACAGACCACGGAGGAAACTGAGTCCAACATTTCCTACAGCCTGTCAGGCACACACAGACACGCTGCACAACCCTTCCATGTGCAGCTGCTATTCCAGCCTGACTGCTCCACTGAGTACAAATAAAATGTAAAAATGCTACTTGCAGACTGGCACACATGAAGCTGACTGTGCTCACTGGGAGCTGTAAGCCAATGGTTTTATTTGTGCAATGAGCCTTCCCTGCATCAATAGAGCTGTAACATTTATAACAATAGAGATTTTAGTCCCATTTAGGTTGAAAATCTTTCAAGGTTTGGACTGAAACACCTCAAGAGAGGAGAGAAAGCTACAGCTGTACCTGTGCAGCTGATCAACAGCAACCAGTTCTTGGTTTACAGTCATATTAACTTAAGTAGCAACCTCAATTCTCCAACGACTTGGTGAACAGAGAACCTTGGTGAAAAATTCTGCTTATTTTCCCCATCCATGTAAGTCCATTGAAGGTGTGGGAATGACACCCCTTGCCATTACAAAGGAGCACTTTTGTGAGCTGAAGCTGACACCATATGTGGAGGTGGAAGCCTTCGAACCTGCCCTCATCCTGAAGGATCAGTTTAAACTCTGGGGTTTGCAGTGATTAAACTATTTTGATTACAGGAATGATTCTTTTCCCCACTGGCAGAGCCACAAAGGCTTCAGTTTTCTAGTGGCTTTCAGTTGCTTAACACAAGTGTTTTTTGTCCCTGTAAATTAATTTAATGAATTTCTGTAATTCCAGAAAACTTTGCCAGCCCATAGACACTTAACAATTGACTCCAAATTAACTTTTACAGAATGAGACTGTAAGTAACCTGGGGGAAACCATTGCTTTCCTCAGCATCCACAGGAAGGTTTAACTGCCAGCCTGTGATTTCTGTTATTTCAGAGAATGCATTTGGTGTTTGCACTCACACAGGGAAGCAGCCATGGCACTGTACATCCCCCAGCCCACACCTGGCATACTCCACCCACTCCTCTTTTATCCAGACAGTGCATCCCAAGGGAAAGGGGTTGAGTCCAAAGTTGTGGGTGACAATCCTTGGTGACAAATCTCTTCCACCCCACAGTATTCCCTGTAACCAGCTCAATGTCACCACAAGGGCACACGGAGCTGTGCAGCCCCTGGGGACAGCAGCACAGGGCCTGATCCCCCAGTGCTGAGGCTTTGCAGCAAGTGACTGGTGGGAATGGCAGCACCATGGGTGCCTGGTGTGACAGGGGAGGTGTGAATGTGGTGCTGACAGTGGACTTTATCTCAAGCATGAACACAGCCTCCAGCCCTGTAGCCTGAGCACCTTATCACAGCTTTAGGAGTGTTAGTTTTTGAAAGGCTGCTGCCAATCAGGCTGTGCTGAGAAGCAACAGCTAAAATATCCTGCCCCCCTGGCTCCCAGCCATGCCACCCTCCACCACAAAAAGCTTCAGCTATTTCCAGAAGCTTGGCAATCACAGCGAGTATTTTCTGGGAAAACAAAGAAGGGTTGTCAAATCAAGAACAGTGGGTGATAAGAGCCACCACAGCCACAGCGGGTTCCTGAGAGAGTGTGGCTTTTCTAAGCTTTGGATGAAGCTGCATCCTTCCCACTGCAGCTCACCCACCCAAGGCAAGAAGGTGCCCTCTGTTCAGATGCAGCCTAATGTGCATCCACTGCAGAATTCCAGGATGGCCATCCTGGCACAAGCAGCTGCTTGCAATGCTCAGCATGAAGGATTTGCCTTCTAATCACAATAAGCAAGAGTGGGTAAATGCAAATGTGCAGTTGTACCTGAACTGATGATCAGGATTGATGAAAATCATAAAAGTTAGCAGGAAGAAGAAGAATACATGCACGAGTCCCAGACAAAAATCAGGGTAGTTTACCTCCCTGTTCTCAAAACACAGGGACTGACCTACAGCACTTTCTAGTCAGGCACATTCCACAAATCTGAGATATGTCAAAACTAATGGACAATTGGGATCCTGTTCTGGGAATATAAAATTGAAGTTATGTACAGTGCCACTCTCACAGGCTGAACAAAATCTGCTGAGGGTTTTGTGGAGGACAGGCTTTATGTAATGATCACATTTTTAGTTAGTTAGGTTATTTTTAGGTTCATCACCAGTCTGTTGGGGGAGGGAGAAGGGAAGTAAACAACCACTGCAACTTCTAGGACAGGTGCCATTTCATTCCTGTAGCTGTTTAGCCATTTCTAGAAATGGCTTCACCTTCTGCATGCTCCACACTGACAAAGGGCATGCAGCAATAAATAGCACAATGGGATAGTGTGACCTCTTGCCCCTTGATTTGGCTGCTTGTCACGAAAACCTTGATCAATGGGCACTGGTGACACTGCTCCCAGCTATGCCAGGATGAGCTGAGTTGCAAAGAAAAACCTGCCAAGTGTTATCCTAGACAAAATGCTTAAGAAATATCCTCCCTACCTCCATCTCTTCTTACACAAACTTACATTCCGCAAAATCCATTATGAGAGTCCAGATCAACATATCTGGTGTTGAACTAAACTCAACCATCCATGTGACACTCAAACTTTAAAATATCAGCACAACCATTCATATACCACACACATACCAAGGGCCTTCCCAAGACACAATCACTCACACACACTTCCATGGCCAAACCCCCAAAAAGAGACACTCAGAACCTTGTTGTAATGCATGCACCATATTTTTTTTGACTATGGAGTAATCATTTTATCAAAACCTCTCAAATGTCCGGTCTATTTTCTCTGTTTTTAGCAGAAGTTGCTCTCAAACTTGAGGCACATTCTCCACTCACCAGGAGAGGTCACCACACACCTCAATAACCAAATGAAGAACCCAGATGGGATCTCACAGGAGGGACCTTCTAGGTGGGCTGGAAATGTCCCAGCTCAAAACAGCTGGGGATATGTCATGTCCATGCTGCCCACAAAGGATTCTCCTTCCCTCTCCTGTCACAAGTTAGGAAGTGCAGACCAACTCCACAACTTTCCTGCCTGCTGCTGCTCCCACTCAAAGTCGAGCCTTTCTACAGTAAGGCAATAACAGGTAGACAAGTTAGACCTCAGCCCAAACATCAAAGGTGTCTCACAAAACACAGAGAATGAAAAACTTGGCTTCTGAGCAGTTGAGTGCAAGATCAGCCTATGAATTTCTGAGACCCAACCTAAAGATCATGGGGAAGCAAGAATGGCTGTCACAGGACTAAAAAGACCTACATGGCTTAGAACCACAGCTAATCCATGTTTTGGCTGGAGTGTGAATATCTATTTGTCTATGTAGACATTCCTACCTTTCCAAAACAAAATGAACAGATGCTGTTCATTTTTCTAGAGATGAATCTAAGCCAAAAAAGGAGTTTCAGGTGAGGATTTGTGGAACATGAGTACTTCTTTAGGCCTCTGCCTCTCACCAGGCTCTTGTGCCATTGCTCTGAATTCCACAGCTTGTTTCCTGTTTGTTTGAGGATCCATGTTAGGTTTTCCCCTCTGTCACTGCAGCTTCCCTGTTGGGCTTCATTAGCATCAGAGAAACGTGATAAATGTGCCAAGCAGACCTAAAATTAAAATTCTGAGATCAAAACCCAGTGCTCCAGAACCACCTACAATCTGCTACTAAATGCCAGCCTGCTGCCCTCCTTGTCCTCGGGTGGCCTTGGCCCCTTCTTTTGCCAAAGGCCTAGAGAGAAAAACATCCCCTCTTCATCCATTCAAAAAGATCAGTGAGCATTGATTAGTGAGCACAGAACAGATCAAAGGCAGACACATCCTTGGCACCCCAGAGCAGAGTAGTGCCAGCACTGACTCTGTCCCCTGACTGCCTTTAGTGTCCCACAGAAAGTGCAGTGGGACAGAAAGAGGGGACAGGACAGTGTGCACTGACCCTATGGGATGACAGCCCACAAGGGAAGCTCCTTCCGAGTTACCTGATGGTGAAGGCCTGGTTTATTCCCCATGGATGGGCTATCTCAGACACCAGGAGATCCCAGTTCCTCCCAGTCCCAGCCATCCCTAAGGCAGGGACCAAACTCTCCTCTGGATTGTGCTGGAGCAGGTGCAGCCAGTACCTGGCAGCTGTACTCTGGTGAGGGAGCTCAGTCTCTGTGCTCAGTCCCTTCTCAGGATGGAGAACTGCTGCTGCTGCAGATCCCCAGGGTCCCCTCCTGCAGCTGGGCCCTGCTGGAATGTCAGCCCATCACCAAAGGGGAAGGCAGGGAAGTGAAGAAGAGCAAAGAGAGCTCCCACAGCTGGGCACTGCCAGGGCAGGCCTGGGCTCAGGGTGATGCTGTGCACTGAGCTGCACTGTCCAGTCCCAGCCCTCAGGGGAGGGGGACAGCAGCCAAATGCTTGGGGATTGCAGTTAAATGTTAATGTCTCAGTGAGGGGCCCCTGGTGCCAGCTTCCCTCACAGATTCAGCAATCCTACTGTGATGAAAGCACTGCACAAACATCACTGCCCTTTCAGCCAGCCAGGGAATGTTGGCCTGAGCAGCTGGGAAGGAGAGGGAGGCTAAAGGGGTCACTGAGCTAGGAAGGAGAAGGATGAGTTCCTGCAGCAGGGCTCTAATGGTTCCTTACCTAAGCCTAGTTGATGTGCTATCAGCTTCAGAGCTCAGCTTCCTCACAAAATGGGGCAGGTATATCCCCAGAGGAATGGTTTGTCCTAATCCTGCTCTTTAATCAGATTTCTGATGATACAGGAAAAATATCCCAGGAAGCTGGGAACCAATTCATTGTTGGAGATGAGCAACACACATCAACCTGCTGCCTTCTTGATATTTCCTTCCACCCTATATGAGGGACTTGGCATACAAAGGAACACTTCAAAAAGGGACACAAAGATATTTCCTACCTCCAAAATATTTTCTACTGTCCTCAGGGGTTCCTCCCTACTTATAGGCTGATGTTTGTGCTGAAGTCTCCATCAATGCAGCACCTCAATGATAAATCTCTGTGAATATTCAGATACTGGGTTTGATGCTAGTCTGAGCCCTGAGAAGATCTGGAATGTAAAGCAGAGGTATTTGCTGCATATCTTTCTGTTTCTAACTACTTGCCACTGCACCAAACTTGATCTGAACCCTGCTGTGGGTTACCTGGACTGAAGCTGCCCTTGCTGTCTGGGTTATGCAGCAGTCTCTGAAATACAATCACATGGAATGTCATTGTTTGGGGAGATGGAACATCCTTTTGTTGTGCTTATGGACAGCATCCAGCTGCAGTGCATTAGGATGGGAGGCAATGACACAAATGGCAACAGGAAAAATTCCAAGTAGATATTAGTAAATCATGGTTTCTTGAAAGTTTTCAAAATTCAACTTGACAAGGCATTGAGAAATTTCATCTAAGTTGGCTCTGCTTTAACACAATTGCACCACAGACCTCTAGAAGTCCTGTCCAGCCTTCATTATTCTTTTACCAACATAGCCATTGATGAGGACTGTACTAGGGTATGAATGTCCAGCAGTAACCAGAGAGACAATTCAGCAGAACCCCAAAACAGCTTCAGAGATTTCAAGGTCCAGAAGATTTATTATCCACATTATGCAGACCTGTGACAAACCAATCAAAGCAACAAAACAATCCTGGGCTTTTGCAGAGGAGAAAAGATGAACCTGAAACTGCCCTGACCTTTTCTTACTGTGTTGTTACACCTCAAACCTCTGGGATGATAATTTCATTTACTAATAAGATTTGTATCAAATGTGGTCTTCACCAACATCAACAACAAAAACCCCAACAATATAATAACATCAGACCTCCCTTTCTGTCACAGAGGGATGTTTTTAAGCTGTCTCCTTAAAACACTCATTTCTAGAGACACTTAAAATTATGCCTCAAACTGATCTGCACATGAAAAAAAATATTGCAAACATTAAACCTGCTGGCACATTACAAAATTTTTTTTTTCCAAGCTTCCAGTACCAAGAAGTTGATACTGAAAACTGGTCTGCAAGCTTTCAGTAACTCAAATATCAGATGAAAAATGCCAGATGGTCCTTAATTTCCATTTCCACCATGTAGATCCAGCTTGATGGCCTTTAAATCTGTGCATCACATGTGTGCAAAAATGCCATGAAAGGGCAAGAAATATTATTGCATACTCAGGAACATTTCAATTTTTCAGTGAAGCCAAATTTCAAGCCTGTTCTTCCTTTCAGACTGATTGCAGATTTAATATAAATTGTGTACAATGGACTGAGAAAGATCACATAAAGGAACTATTTTAAGCTGGGTCCAGGGAAAAGGAATTTCTTTCTCATCTTAAGCCTTGTAGAAGCTGTGTGTGCATGTCAGCCTGGTTTTAGCCACACTCACTGTCATTCAGGCCAATTACCCCTGCAATGTGTCGTATTTGTAATACTTGGGTTTTCCCTTCTTCTCCAAATCACACTCTTTCATCTCTTCAGTCAATAACATCATATTAATAAGTTCTATTATAATGTTATTATATCACTATTATGTAATAACACTCAGTTCTTACACAGCATGTTTTCTTAGCCCATCCTTCTCGTGTGAGGTTTCAGAGTGACAAAGGATCCAGGTGAATGTGTTGTGGATACCATTCACTTCCTTTCTCATTTTATAATTCTCTCACAATTCTTTTTCTCTGGATGAAAGAGAAAGGTTTAGTAGTCAGCCCAAGGAGCACTGAGCTGTGCTCACTCATGTACATCAGTGGCACCAAGACAGCAGAATGATGCTGCATTGCCTAAGTGGAAAATGCTCCTTTAATTCACCACCAGAAAACAGAAATGTTTCTTCCCTCCTCCTCTTCCTTCTCCTCCTCCTGGGTGGATGAAAACAGATCAAAACCCTCAAACCAATCCTTGCACTAGCAGGAACTCAAAAGGTAGATTTGGGAGGGGTTGGAGGAAGATATAAATGCTGATAGCTGGAGACACAGAGTAACACAACTGGAGAGACTTAAGAGAAGAGGAATCAACACCAAACATGAATCTGAAACTTCTTTTTTGCCCTGGATTTCTTCTGCTGCTTATTGTCAGTCAAAACCAGGCAGGGGCCAGATCCATTTCCAGCTTACAGGTAAGTGACTGGCTGCTCAATAGAGCTGAAAGAAGCTGATGTTTCTTTATGAATTAGACAGGTCAGATGAGCTCTGTTTCTTCCAACCCCCTCTTAAAGAGACATCATGACAGCAGGAATGCTGAGATGGGCAGACACAGAGTTATTGCACAGAGGAAACTAAAGTCATTGATCACTGGATTTAAATTTCTAATCACATGAGGCATTTGAAAGGAAAAAGTTGGGTTTTTTTTTTCCCTGTGGGTTCAGTTAGGGGATTGTACATTTAGGGTCGTCCTGTGACTAAGTGTAGCAATAAGCTTTTGGAGTAAAAGAAATTATTTTAGAAGGACTGTGACCTAAAGCCCTAGAGCAGTCACCTGCATGCTCCTCCCTGAAGCCCCTGGTTTTAGCTGAAAAAGGAATTAAGGGGTTGTACCTGCAGGATCTCTTCAGCTCAGCTGTGCAGCAATGAATCCCCTGCTTGTGACTACCAGGTGTAGAATATAAGAAAAGGAGAAAGTGTGTAGTGTACCTATGTGTATTTGTTTGTGCAGGAATTCCAAGCCATTAAGAAAAACATTTCAGTTACTGCACCAGGGAGCTGGCATTGCCACATGTGAAGTAACCTCCCAGTGTGCAAAGAAATGTAAAACCAAATCCTTCAGAACCAATTTCAGCATGTCTCATGCCATTGCATTCATTCTCTTAGATATCAACTTTTTTTTCTTGTTCCTTTTTCACACTTTATCAGGCCTTTTTCAAATTTTTCATAATTTATCCCATATTCCCAGTTCCAGGAAAGACATAACTGGCAGTCTGGCAGCTCAGAAATACATCCTCAAACTTAGCACTGAGTATGGCTTATATGGAAATAATGAGAGTTCCCAAAACCCCTCCTTCTCCACTCTTTGACCTTCTACTCTTCCCTTTTTCCAGAGTCTGTCCAAATTGTTAGATGAGGACCTGGAGCATCCCCTGGTCTCAGAAGAGAGGGACCATGAGCAAGATGACCTGACCCCAGCAGGTGTCTTTGATCAGCAGGACACTGCACTCCAGTGGATCCCAAACACCGGGGACCAGCCCGAGAGCATTTCCATGGATGATGGAGTGATCCAGAGATTCTTCAGCGACCTCCTGAGTTTATCCCGTAGATACCGAGGCAGAAACAAAAAGAGCCTCTCCAGGGGCTGTTTTGGTGTCAGACTAGACAGAATTGGGTCACTGAGTGGACTAGGATGCTGACTCTGCCATGGTAAGAGAAAGCCAGAGGCTGCTGGTCTGTGTATTCATGTATAACTTGCAGAAATACGCAAAAGAGCAGAGTTAATTCAGCTTCAAGGAAATGGTGCCTTAAAGTAAGCTTCACCCTCCTATCACAAACACAGTTTATTATTTTACCTTCCTCAGAATTCACTGTTATCAGATGTAGACTTAAAACCTGTGAATGCCACACCTCTGCTTTACTTGCTTTCCCTCCTTCCCCTGAGTCAGCTGTAAGCTTTCATCTTGTATTAGAAGATGAGAGAGGTTTTTCACCAGCTCCCCAGGGATACTTGTTTCAATCCAAACAAACTCTAAGCAGAACAGTGGAGCTAAATCTGCCACTAGAACAGTAAGAAAACAGCTCATTTCCATGTGTGAAATCCTGTACTCTTCTCTTTCTATTACTGATTCATCTTCTTTATTGACAGGACTGACTTTGGGGTTTCTAAGTACTCCTTGCCTACTACATGATGTACTGAACAAATGCACCCACATCTCCCCTGATATACTTGGCCAACAGAACACACCTTTGCTGTACTGCCTGTTTGTATCAGAATAACTGTGAACATCTATCTGAAAATTAATTACAGAAATCTACATTTGTACTGTTTGTTTACTGAATGTATAAATAAACAAGTCTCATTATGTCACAGGTAATAAACTGTTTTCCATAATGTAATGAATTTGTTTCAAGGTTTGCTGTGTGATTTGTTCATATTTCATTCCTGAAACAGAGCCCCAGTTTGCTGTTAGACATTAGAATTCAGGAGCATTTCAGAGGGCTGCTGTCTGGTAAACAGAAACCAGGACACAAAGCCCAAGTCTCTGACCCACAGTCTGAACAAAGGGCAGCTGTCTAGGCAGACATCACTAGAAAGCAGTGACTCTGCATTTAGATCTGTCACTGATGGAGGAAAACAAATATTTCTTAGTAGTATACCTCATCTTATTTAAAAAAACCCAAAAAACAAAACAAAAAAACCCACAAAAAAACCCCAACCAACAACAAAAAACCAACCCAAGCAACAAACAAAACACAACCCCGAAACAATACCACCCTTGTTTGAAGGAAATTTGAAGGCACCCTACTCTTCCATAGGCAGATCCAGGTATTCCAAAGCACTGAGAAGAAAATTGAAAAACATATCCTGAAGGCTTCTTTGTTTAACATTTTTGGTTAGGCTTATGTTGTTTGCTAGTTAATCTGTTTAAGTTAACTTTATTAACAAAGCAGCAGCAACTGTGCAAATACGCTGAACAGATATTTGTTGCCATGTACATAGATATCCCTGAGTACAAGCTCTCCAATGATGGATTAACCCATAATGAATTTATTAAACTCTGAACTGCCATTCATAAGAAAAAAAGTCACAAAAAATTTAAGATTTCCACTAATCAAATAAAGAATTAAAGTCCAGAATGAAAACTGTGTTATTCTTTCATCTTCCAGCATAATTCCATACCAAGAGCTGGTCTATACATGGCTTAAAACCAACTATTACTCAGACTGAGAAGAAGCAGAGCTGCTTACGTGGGGGAGCTTAACAGAAAGCATCCAGCTTTCTTAGGTGCAGCCCATGTGGTGGAAAGGTTAATCCACACAGCCCACCAACATCAGGGTGTCAAAAAATGTAACAAACAATGTAAAAATGTAGAGCCAGTAACTCGTGGCTGCTGGTGCAAATGGGAAGTTTACAGCCTCCTTTCCAATAATCCTGAGTCCAAAGCTTGTTCCCAGCTTGCAGTAACTCTAGAGCAGGGATGTTCTCACAGACATAAAGGCTTCTCAGTGTTGAAATTTCACTGAAAACCCAGTGAAGGACAAGCACTACTGAAGTTTATTTGCAGAAAAATAACAGAGGTCAGAGTAGGTTGAAGTCTGAGCTGTGAGCATTGGTGAAGAGAATCCTACAGAAGATGAATAAGAAACAGATAAGAGCTGCAATTACAGAGGTCGAGCTGGTAATGTGTCATCCCATCACCTGGCATTTTGTGGGAACATTTTAAAAAGGCATTTTTCTCAAAGCAAGAACAATTTATTTCACATAAAAGGCTCTATAATTAGATCCCCAGGACTGAAGCCAGGTGTGTTTGTACTTTAGGTAATTTGCTGAGTTCTATTAGCATTTAAATAATCAAAGCTAAGCTTTGAAGTCAGGGTGCCAGTCAGATGAGGGAAGCTCATCCCTAGCTGTGCCATTTCCATCTTTGCTAAGAAGCAGTGCATGAATTTACAGACCAGGGTAACAGGAGTTGCTGAGGAGAAAAGCCTCTGATAAAAGTACTCCTACAAGGAAAGAAACATACAGATATCTTTCTCAAATATGTGTGCTTTTGGTGTACCTGATGTTAAGTGATGTCAGGCAGCAGATTGAGATTTGGTCTCATCCAAGCCTCACTTCTGGCCAGCTTATTAATAGAGCAATTTATTCCCCTTGATGATCACACAGATCCTGTTCAGTCTCAATGCTTTATCCCTTTCCACTCCTGTTTTCAGTACACATAAATTGAGAATAATCCACATCCTCACCCAGATCTGCTTTCATTCTCTATCAACAAAAACCTCTCACCTGACATGATCTTCTTTCATTCAGGTACTGAGCTTTCCAAACACACATCTCCTTTCTCTGCCAGGTTCTTTGCTGTGTTGCTTTAAACAAACCCACTTGCCAGCTGTTAAAACAGCTGGATGCAAAAATCACTGTCCCACACCAGTTGATATTGCTGGTTTGCTTCCATTCTAAGCAAATGAAGAGAGCAGAAGGCAGAGGCTTAGCGAAATTGTTTTAATATTACCCAGGTGGTGAATGAAGGGACCCTGTCTGCTGTTCTGCCTCTTACAGAAGAAGGGTTACAAAGGTAAGGAAGGGTTTGTGACAATGCCAGAGAACCATCATCAGAGGAACTTTCAAAGAAGGAAAATCTAAACCCAAGTCTCGGGACATGGTCTACTCACATAGCACAGAAATTTATATACAGAGAAGAAAAAGCTGCTGTCTCAAGAGCTGCTGCAGACAAATGAGCATTTTCAACTCCACCCACTTGCCTCCCCCACGGAGAAATGATCCATCCTTCTGCCCCTTGGAGGGGAAATCAACCCAGCTTTCAGCTCCTGTGTGTCTGAGGCAGAGCAAACAGGCTGAAAGTGCAAGGTTCTTCAACTCCTTCCTAACAGTGATGGAGAGTGGAGGGAGAGGAAATCACTGGAAAAAACGGGTGCTGCCAGAAGGGGAGATGACTCAGGGCAGTTCTCTCCCTCTGGAGCAGTTGCTGCACTCAGAAGACCCCCGGCTCCTGGAGGGTGACCTGTGGGGGCAGTTACCAACAGATCCGAGCAGTGCAGCACCTCGGCTCCTGCAGGGACCTGGCAGGAGGCAGCTGAGCTCCCTCCGGGCAGAGTGGGGGTATAAGGAGAGACATCCATGGGCAAAGAAGCAATACAGTATCGAGATGATGATGGGTAGGGATAGGGAAAGGGATGGGTATAGTGATAGGGATAGGGACAGGGATAGGGGCAGGATGCAGCTCCCGGCTCTCCGCTGTGGGCTCTCCCTGCTGCTGCTCGTTATGCCGCGGGCAGAAGCGCAGGCGGCCGGCGAGGAGCGCAGTGCGGAGCTGCGATCCCCGCAGGTCCCCGGGCGCCCCGGCCACCCGCACCGGTCCCGCCGGGGCAAAGTGGCAGGAGCGGCGCTTTCTATCCCTCCTTTCCGCTCCAGGACCTCCGGCAGTCGCTGCGGCAGCTCCGGGAAGAGGAAGGGGAACCCAGCCTGGGAGACGAGCCGGTGGCCGGGGCTGAGGGCGGCGGCTCCGAGTGGGAGCTCTCGGGCGCGGAGAGCTCCCGGTCGGGGGCTCCGGTTCTGGCCCCAGACCTTCCCAGCCAGCGGAGGGACAGAGCCAGTGAAGAAGCCCCCTCTCCTCCCCCAGACGGAGACATTTCTCCTGCTGCTTCAGGACGAGCGTGGAGAGGACGGGCGCGCAGACGGGGCTGGGGTGCGGGCAGCGCAGAGCCCGAAGGGGCCGGGGCGGAGCGGGGCAGGCCGGGGCAGCCGCCGGCAGCTGCCGCTGTCCCCGGCTGAAAGCCTCGGAGCGGCTTCCCCCGCAGCTCCCTGCGCTTCTTTCACAGGTTTCTGGAGCACATGGAGAAGCTGAAGCTGGGACGGGCTCCCAAGAGCTTCCTGAATATTCAGGTTGGCGTTCAGCAGCCGAACCACCAGGACCTGCCACGGCAGTGGGGTACGGAGCAATAAACTTTGTGTCAAGCCTACATTGTGGTTTTTGGATTTTTTTTTCGGTCACGGTTTAGCAGATAGTCAGAGGATACAGAAATCCAGAGTGCTCATCTCCCTCTGCTTTAAGGGCTCCATCCTTAGCCTGGCCAGAACATCCCAGCTGTTCTGAAAGCCTTTAGCTGGAGGGTCGCAGCAGCAGGAAGGATGGTGTTTGCATCCTTCCAGGACCGTGTCAGTGACCTCCACACTGTACTGCAGTGGCACTGCCAGGCACTGCTGCCAGCTCTGAGACCGTGGCAGTGAGCCAGCATGTTCTTCCCGATGGCTGCACTGCTGCTCAGGGAATCCTCCCCGGAGGTGGGCACTGGCCTAGGGGTTAATTCCAGGTGGTGCCCTACACACACCCCTGTGCCGTGGGCTAAGCCGCTGGTATCAGTGCCAGGCTTGGCACGGCAGCCCGGCATAGGGGGACTTCTAAGGACAGAGGGGCTCCATCGCTTTAAAAATACACCTGGCAGCGGTTGCCGCCGCAGGAGAAGGGCCGCGAGGTCTTCAGCACCCGGGACAGACGCCAATCGCCCCTCTGCCCGGGCCTCCCTGCAGCCCGCACTGAGCCCGGAGGGTCCGGCAAGGGAAGGGGCAGCCGCAGCACAGGGATAATATATCACGATCACCGGGACAAATAATCTCTGTTAAAGATGAAAATTAATTTTCCCGTTGGAGAAAGTGAGGCGCCACTTAATTGCAGGATGGCCACGCCAGACATTTTTACATTTCTGTTCTGATTTTTGTTTGATGGCCTCATCTGTTCATTTCCTTCTCAATCTAACTAACATGCAGGGAAAGAGAGCCTGGGTGGGGTGTGGCATGGTTTTGTCAAAGGTTTTGTCACTGGGAGATGAAAGGATGCTCAGAACAGGAGGCTCTGTACAGACAGCTCACCCTCTTCAGCTCAGAATGGCAGCAGGAGAATGGACAGCACCGGCAGGACGTGCAGCAGGTCAGGGCAGCACTTAGGGCAGTCCATCCATCAGCAGATGGAACCCACATGGCACCAGCCCCCAGGTTTACAGTCCTTAGCCTTACAGGGCTGCAAAACAAGGACATAGAATCATCTTGCTGGGGAAGGGGCAATGTCACCCCAGCTGAGCTCTGTCCATCCTCCTCATCACAGGATCCACACACGGGCTGCCAGCAGCACCCTTGGTGTGCTCCCTCTCTGACCTGAGCAACCAGAGCTGCTCTGACAGAGCCTCATGTCACCCTCCCATCCCATACCCTGGGAACGGGGGGAAATGTGCCAGGTTCCCAACCCTAAAACCAGTGTAAGCTTTTTAGAAGAACCTGCTGCCCTGTTAAGGCAGACATTTTAATAAAGAAATGCCCAGCTGAGCATGGGCAATGCCTAAATCTTGACTCTCCACTGCTGGGTTATAAAGCCTAAAGTTCATATTAATTTACCAGGGTGATAACACTGAGATGAACAAGTGACTTTTACAGCTTTAACAATGATGAGCTGAGTTCTGACATTTCACACTCCATCTGCCTTGGCAGAACTGCAAGATGGATAATTTAGGGCAAAATTTGGCTGTGAAAATACAACTACTGTGATGGGCAGCCACTTTATCCCATTGTACATGGAATGTACAAAAGCTTCCTGTCTTAGAAAAGTATTGTCGAGGCTGAAGTCATGCTGCTGCATCTTATTTATCTGCCATGGAACACAGAAGATGAAAAGGAACAAACTAGTAAAGAAAGGATTATCTCAGGGTCCAACTTAATGACTAAAATCGTGGAAAATTAGATTGTTTTACAGGGACAGGTCACTCAAAGCAAAATATTTCACATCTGAGATTGTGTCCCTCAATTTCTTGCTGCTGGGTTTGTGCCCCAGGGGCTGCTGTACAAAAAAAAAAACAGACACAAAGGAAAACTCAGAGCAAGCTACAAAATGTTTTTGTACAGAGAGAGCACTAGAGAATACTTAGTGCGTGGGGGGGGGTGTGAAAGGAAAGAAACAAGAAATACAACAATAACAGACTGTAATTAGCTTAAATTGGACACTCAAAATTAAGGAATAATTCTGGTTTTTCTTCTCCCACTTTTGCAGTTTACAAAACGAAGTAATACCTTGGCACAAACACACATACACACACACCAAGAGCAGCAGGAACAAAATACTTGTAACTAATTAAAGAATTATACAGACACTGCAGTATAGAGTGTTAATTAAAAAAAAAGAAGCTATCAGGACCTTTGTTCTTTTTTAAAAGCACAAAATAAGTGTTGGAGCACACAATAATATAAAAAACTAGTATTACCTCCATGTTCTGAAAAATAAAAGTATTGAGGAAAAATAGAAAGGTCTTATAATAAAGGGCTTCATCAGAACATACACAGAGTTGGGCTGACTTCGGGCTATATTAGGAAAAAGTAGCATTCGAGCATGACTTCACAACCTTGAGAATGTCCTTTCTAGTATAATTTTGGTAGCTGATCATGTGAACAGTACGTGCACATGTTTGTACATAAACACCATGTAAAGACATTTAAGACACGGGAAATAGTTTATCATTCTATTATTATTTTGAAAGTGTACTCAGGAGATTCTTTCAAGATCTATGTTCATATGAAGAATCAACAAATTATTACTAGACTGACATTCAACTTACTCATACATTTGTTGTTTCAATTTAAAATAACAAGAAACATTAGGAAAATGCAAAATATTGCTTCATGATTTAGAATACTCTTGCATTTCTGTAAAAAGATTATTTTTAATTATACCATATGCACAAAGACACCAATGGAAGAGAAATTTGAAGCATTTCTGTACTTTTGTAATTTCTCATTTAAGAACAGGCAGTTTCTAGCTAGTTTTAAGACACTCAGCACTTAAAGAAACAAATACTTTTTGTTTTTAATATATTAAATTAAAGATTCTGTTTTAATTCCTCACAAAACACACATATACACAAATTCATCCATTCTTTCTTTGGGACAGACTGATACCTTTCTGAACAACACCAAAAGCCATCTATTTAAGTTCTCATTGAAAAAGTTTCTTTCTTGTATGACGCTAAAAGAAGATTATTGCTGAATCTGGCTGCCTGTTCTTTAAATTTTATTGATGCAGGGTCAAGCCTTACCATCAATGAAATCCCATTAATTAAACGTTTGGCTGTTAATAAACACTAATGTTTTCCCGTGGTGCCGAAGCCGGTTGTCGCGGAGGGCTGGAGGCTCTCGCTCTCCCCACAGTCAGTCAGACCGAGGTGCTGCTCTTGTTGGTAACACACAAATGCAAAGTCTCACTGGTGATATCACCCCAGCAGCAGTGGGAAAAGAGAAGTGGCCCAAATCTGGGATTTTCAGCACACTCTGAGGTATGCAGTGGCCGTGCATATTCCATATATAGAAGGAAAGCGTGCACAATACTTTAGGTGTCCTGAAAGTCGATTATCTTCATTCTTGACTCTTCACCAAATGCTCATCTGAAAGCCAGCTGTATCCCCTGTAATAAGCAATTTCTTATGGAAATCTTCTAATTGAGCAAAGTTTAGAGCCGTTTTGGGATTGTTTCCCATCTCTGTAAATCTGACCATAGGGGTCTCTTGAAAGAGAATTGCTAAGAATTTCCAACTGGACTATGTAATCACAGTGCCTGGTATCAAGAGGAGGGGGAGTGACATGAAATCACTGACTTGTGACATACATTCCTCAGCAACAGCAGCTGCTGCCTAATGACAGCTAATAAAGGGAATCTTCCCTTGACAGAGCTGCATGCCAGCAGTGGGACTGGAATGTGCCCAAGATAAACCAACTGATAACCTAGGAAGCAGGGATCACCCAAAGAGTATAAAAGACAAGCTTCAGAAGAGAGGCAACAGGACAAGGAAGAGAGAGACTTGAAGAGACATCTCAGAAAAAACAGCTTGAACTTCCCTACTCCCAACGAAGTCAGCGCCATGGACACTAAAGGCTCATTTTTCTATGGCTTCCTCTTGCTGCTGCTCATCCAGCTCCAGTCCAGCAGAGCCAACCCCATCTACAGCCTCAGCCCTGCCAAAGAACTGGCCAGCATGGAGGTGAGGACTCTCATTTTGCAAGGTTAAACTTTTGGGGTGCTTAGCAGAGTGTGAGGTGGTTCTTTGCCTTCCTTTTGTATGACTGGACTGCAATAACTACATCAGCCATCACAGGGCAGGGGACAAAGCCTCAGCTCTTCAAAGGGGTTCAGAGAAGCCCTGTAGGGCAATATCCTCCCATGCTGGGTTCACCCAAGTTCTTGGGCAATAGCGGGAACCAAAACTGTGATGTTGTAGGATGTTTGCTTTGGCGTTTCGGTTCTTTTTCTTTTAAAGATACAAGTTACATCTTCCTGAGAACAAAGTTTCAGGGATGGAAAAAATCATCAGAGTAGCTCCATAAGAACAAATAGAAAACTTTGAGGTGGGGTCCTGTCTATCCTGCTGTCTATTTGTCTATCCCTGCTCTGCAGGACAGCCATATGGCTCTAGCTTTGTGAATTTGAGAGATCTGGTTGTGTATGGATGAGAGATGAGGAGACAAAGTGGAGCACTCAGAGACAAACTTTAAGAAATATGACTAGAGAAATAACAAAATCATTTAGTGTGGTTCATTCAGAAAAGCTTCTAGAGCTATAAGATTATAAGCTAAGAATTTTAACAAATAATAGAGAAAATCCATTGGTACAGCACAGTAGAAGCTTGAGACTCTGATGGGATCTGAAAGCTCAAACCTTTCCTTGGGCTGGTACCAGTGACCAGCTTCTCAAAGCTTTCTCAGGCCCTAAGAACAAACTCCCTGAGCTGATACAGACAATTGAAGATAAAGTTGCCTCTGGGCTGTTTCCAGCAGCCAGGAAAAGTGGCTTCCAAATGCACTCACTGTCAGGCAAGCCATAATGCTCATTCCTCTCTATTCATATTCTAGAGATGGGCAATTATATTTCTCTAATTGGTTGAGCTGCCCTTGAGGAGGTTATCTGACCCCAACTACACAAAGCTTTACAAAGGACAAAGAATGGTACCCAGGAAACAATCACACAACAGGCTTGAATTTACCATATAGGTATTTTCAGTTACTCTAAGGAGTAGCAATCCTGCAATCCCTGGAGAGATTAGTGAAAACACCAAGAGCTTCTCCGAGTGATGTCCACTGAAATATCCAGGGGTGATAAAGCCCCTTCTGAGAACGTGGGAGAGGGCTATGGGGCTAGAGATTCTCTCAGGCTATGTACCACCAGTGGGCTGAGTGGTATCTCCCTGCACAACCCATATCTTGCATTTTCTTCTCTCCCAAGATATCTTCTAACCTTGCCAGTAAGATACACATGGTGGCAAGCAGCTTCATTCAGTTTACAAGGTGAAGCTGTATCTTCCCATAGATGTAATTACTGTGAACAAGGATACAATGCAGAGGACAGAACTCAACAACCACCAGTAAGGCTGGGATCCAACCTGTCAGTCTCCCTAGGGTGGGCTATGGAACCACCAATGAATGCAGAACAGAATTACTAAAAGAGTTAGCAAATTACCACAAAACAAGGAGTTTAATTAATTTAATCCTTCTCTTACAGGCTCTGCTGGAGAGACTGGAGGATAAGATTGCAATGATCGAAGCCCTGGAGTCCAATCCTGACCCGCAAGAACCCAAAACCCAGGAGGAGATCCTGTCGGGACTCGTCGATGACAGTGACAATCAGAAGGCTGAACCCAGGCTTGCACCCAACACCCCTCTGTCCTACAGGGACCCCTTCCTCAAGAGACTGAGGGGGCTGCAGATGCCCAGGATGATGAGAGATTCTGGCTGTTTTGGGAGGAGGATTGATCGGATCGGCTCCCTGAGTGGGATGGGTTGCAATGGTGAGTCCTGTCTAAGCAATTCCACTGAATAGCACAGACCGTGCCCTTGCCATGGGACAGGGAAGGAGCAGCTGCTCATTTAAGTCTTTAAGATGTCACAGTTTGAGAATGGAGTTAATTTCAGCCTAGTATTTAAGCTAGTTTGGTTTTTCAAAAGCACTGCTAACAATGGTGACATGTACCAAGTCAAAACCAGATTCTAGTAATATTTATTTCATGTTTCGTTTGCAGGTTCCCGGAGAAATTAGGATCAACCTCCCTATCCCCTGCTCTGAAGAATGCTTTACAGTACCCCTTCCTCCCAAGACGAAAGCCAGATGTTTTCTAAGCTCCTCAACAGAAAGTTATTCCTATTTTTATTTATTTATTTATTTATTTATTTGATGTTTTTTAAAGAACATTTCTTACGCTAGCACTGACAGACCATCTTTAAATAAAACTAACACATTAGATATCTGTGCTGGACCTCTCTCCTGTCTGTTGCATTATATTTTCTTGTATTTGCCTAAAATCAAATTAAGCTTTCTTGATATCCTGGTACCCACAAGCCTGGATCTTACTTATGTGAGACAGAGAAAGCATGAACTTGGTAAAAATGAAAATGAGTTTTTGACTAGAGCTTTTCCTCTGCAGTAAGAAATACTAACAGGTTAGCAGGAAAAAAAAACCAACTTGCTTAACATTGAAAGATCATCATGAGTCATCCTATAGACAGGGTTTCAGTAATAAGAGAGTCCTTTTGCTGGTTTAGATTATTCAGTCACAGGAACTACCCCAAATGCCTCATGTAAGCAAAAGTTACATGAAAAGAAAGAAATAAAATCATAACACTCCACAAGTTTCACGATAACCAGAGGGAGGCAAGGGAATTCATTGTATATGCTTTCTAGCAGTGACCAAATAAAGGTTACGAGCATCAATAGAAAGATACATCATTAACTGTGTCTTGTCTCACTCTGCACCTGGCTGAGATGCTGATTCCCAGAATTTCTTGAAGGATCCTCAAAGGGTTTGAATATTATTATGATATTCCTCATGAGAGGACAGGTGGGATCACTCAGCTACACAGCAGCTTGTACAGAACATTTATCCCTTTCTGGGAATTGCCCCTTGCAAAGATGTTCTAACATGGCTAATGGGGACACTGGAAGTCTGATTAAGGTTTATTTAACTTTAGTTGCTAGATTTCACACCTAGGAGCTGAATTTGTCCCAAAACATATTCTAGCACCCCACCAAAGAAGGTAATATTGCCAAAACCACATTCAGGCACCATCCCAAGGAGCAAAGAGCTTGGATCCTGTCTTAGGTTGCAATGCATGATGTAACCAGATGTATTCTATCACCATCTGTTGAAACCAGGTCGAGCAATATTCTTTACCTCTTCCATGACCCATCCCTCATAACTCTGGGGGGGATTTTCCTCTGCTCACGGGCCAGCTGTTAAAACCAGGTGGGGCAGTTTTCTTTAGCTCTTCCATGACCCATCCTCTGTCCAGGAGGATATCTGCTGTTAATGGGCCAATGAATCTCACTGCATGATTGATACAATTCCATCATCCCATTGTGGGATGCTCCACCCAGGGGGAGGAGCCAAGCATTCCTACCTGGATAAAATCTGAGATTTGGAACACCAGAGCAGCCTTTTCCTCTAGATTCCCAGAGGAAGATCAGACTCATCTACACCACCATGGGACCTGTATAGTTTTGCATTAATTGACATTTGGTGAGGAGGGAAGAAGCCACCAGAGAAATGATTTTTCTAAGAGAAGCTGCTAGCAGTTTCCTCTGTGCCTGACAAAACCAATCAATGGCTAGTTTGAATATTGACACCTGGTTAAACCAATTAAAGAGCTGAATACACCTCTGTGAGATTCACATTTTAAGATGAAATGCTACTAACACTCTGACCAACAGTGTCAGGTTGTATTCTGACTCTGTCAGTGGTTTTTTTGTACTACTGCCATTTTTATTTCCATTTCCCTAGTAAGGAACTGTTATTCCTATTCCCATTTCTTTGCCTGAGAGTCTTTTAATTTAAAAATTATAATAATTCAGAGGGAGGGCGTTTACATTTTCCATTTCAAGGAAGGCTCCTGCCTTCCTTAGCAGACACCTGTCTTTTCAAACCAAGACAGATCCCCACATGAGCCCTGGCAATGGCATCAAGCCCAGCTCAACACAACTGTCCTGTGATTGATTGCATGTACTGCTAGGAACTGTGTTATTTTGAGCACCTCATGAGTCTCATTCCCAGAAACTCAGTGCATTCCCAGTCTCATTCCCATGTACCTGAGTACCCTGAGAAGCTCGTTCAGGGCTTAAGAAAGCAGCACCAGGACAGACTCAGCTGGAACAGTCCAATTCTGACTTTGCTTATGCAAATACAAGTGGGGACAGAAATACTAGCAGGTGAGGATAAGGTATGGAAGGCAGGTGTTCCTGAGCTGCTGACAACAGCTCTCAGGACCACAGCTCCAGGGAAAGGGTAAATTCAAGTGCACACCCCTCCTGCACAGGGCCAGTCACAGAAAAGGCTGCTGCAACACTTTCATAGGGCTCATGTCACACATCACATTTCTGATAAGCCACCCTCCCAGTCACTGCTGACATGGCCCCCAAGAGGGATCTGTGTGCTCCTCTCCACACTGGGCCTTGTGATTCTTTCCTGGGGAAGAAGGGCAGAAGTCCAATCTAAGGGAATAATTCTGCTACACTCCAACAGGAAGCCACAGACAAATCCTCCCTTTCCAGCAGCACCAGCTACAGATAAAATACTTTGTGGAATAGTGTCCACACAGATTTTCCTGACAGAAGAATAAATTCCCAGGTTAAGATTCCCAGCAGCATCCATGGGACACCTCTACAGTGAAAGCAACAGTAACTTTGCTTTTATTCAATTTCACAGATCAAGGGGGTGTGGAGGCTCCCTTTGGGGAGCCCTTGTGGGAACAATAGGGCTTTGTCTTCTATAAAGGCTTTCCAAACACACCCATTGCAGCACGATGGGAATATGCATGTGGATCCCTCCACACCAGCAATGGACAACAGCCTGACTTCTGTGCTGCAGAAGTAAAAACAATTTATGTAGTGTATCAATAGCTCTTGCTAGAGCTGAGTTTTACCCAGTCAAGCACAACTTGCACAGACACTGTAAATTGTCCCTCCCCGCCAGCCCCTCAAGGCATAAAATACTGATTAGTTCAGTGGAATGTGCTAAAAATGGCAAGAAGAGGCAATGCCACCTGACCTAAAGCCAGGTGGGTCCAGTGTTAGCAGCAAGCCAGTTCCTGGTGGAACAAGTCTGTATTGGCTTGCAGACAGTATGTTAATAAACCCTGTGGTCTGGGGGAACCTAATTGAGGGTAAGCAATCGAGGAAAAAAGCATCTCTGACTGGATTTTTACTGCTACTCCCATACATACACTGAGCTGTAAAGCACCCTCAGGGAAATCTTGCAGCCAGGTCAAAATAGTGCTGCACCCAGGAGTAAGCACTGGGAAAAGCTGAATGGGAGAAACTCAACACTCATCAGCTCTACAGACAAAGAACATCACCCCCAAAGATGAATAAAGCTGCCACTGTTGCTGTGAGAGCTGGATTGTTGCCCTGTGTATTTTCTGGGGCTTTGGATTTTACTGCTGGCTACTGCTGGCTCTTTCCCATGGGAACAGATTCCCATTCTCATGGCGGTGTCTTTGTTGTTTTGTAAACACTAAGGAGAGCTTTGCCCTTCTCACGCAAGTTTCCCAAAACAATCTCTGTCACCTGTTGTTTGCTGAAGGAGAAGAAACGCAGTCCTTCTCTGACCAATGGCAGCCTCCTTTGCGGAGCATCTTAGAAAAGCACAAAGATTCAAAAAGTAAAAGCCTTCTGATCACTTAGAACTGTGTTTGTGCTTTTCCTCACTGCCCAATCACTGTAACAGCTGGATCAGAGAGAGCAGGGAACAATCTTGGGAACAGCCATCATGTAAATAAAGAAATATCCCAGAAGGACCAGAGAAGGACCAGGCTAACACCCTCCACACAGCTATACTGACATTTGCCACCTCCTGCCCTGCCAGACTTCATTCTAACTTCCTTACAGTATTTGGCAGTACCCATGATTGGCTGTGCATAATTCAGCAGGGAAATCTGAATTTGGACTTTGAAACACAGTAATTCCTTTAGCGTGCTCCATGCACTCTGTAAGGCACGAGCCTTGTTTGGAACAGGGGTCTGCTTGGCATGGGGTGTATTTGCAAAATAGATTTGATGGTTTCTTTGCTCCTCAGACACTGCACTATCCCTATCCAGCTTCCCACTAAACGAAATGCTTCCACTGAAACCCAAGTTGGCAGGCAAGGATGCCAAGAGGAGCTGTCAGCACTGCTTGGTTTCTCTAAGAAATCATGTGAGGTACAGGGCACACACCCTCCACTGCTGCAGGGAGACGTGGAGCTGTGCCAGCTCACATCCCAATCTGGCTGCAGCCAGCTTGCTTGATTTACTTCCCTGAAACTTGGCCCCCAAAGGCATTTGCTGATTGACATCTGCTTGATAAGTGTGTCCCACACTTTTATGTGGGAAGGAAGGAAGATTTGTAAGACTTTCACCCTCTATTACCATCTCCTGACTGCTCTCTCAGAAAACCAGTACAATCCTGTATATAAAAAGCAGAGTGGGGAGAAGTTGATGAAAACAGAAGATGGTGGGAAGGCAGCTAGAGGCAGGCCTGCTATGCTGGGAATTGCGAGGATAGAAAAGATAAAACTGGTGTGTTAAATCAGCCATCCCAGAGAGATATCCTCTAGTATAGGCATAAAAGAGTTGCTGGATGAGTCAACAAATGTCTCAAGGTTGATATGTCTCATCTGTTAGTCATGAGTTTTCAACACAGTATTGCTTTCTACTGAAACTGGTGTATATGGGTTCCAGTCTCTGCTCTAAAATGCTTAAAGGATCAGTAAGATGTGTGTTAAACTATACATAGCCCATACAGCAACTGAAACAGCCGGGAGAAAGGGACTTGCTACTCACTTTTAAACTGTGATCTCAACATCCAAACCTCACTGACTGACTCCCCTCCCTTCCCAGAGAGCAGCAGAGCTCATTGACATCTCATCCCAGCTCCCAGTAAGCCTTTTCAGACACTGCATTTGAACAGTGGAGAGGAGACTGAGTGTATCCCCCTGCCTCTGAAAGCCCTTCAGGACCCTGGACAGGAAGAGCAGCTTCACTCTCTCCTTACACCCCTACAACAGCCAAATCCCTGGGCAGCCATTCTCTGCTCCATCCAGTGCATGCTGCATGATCCACAACTGGGAATACACACGCCTCTATGGGAATGCACACACACTGAAGAGGCAGCTTGTATCCTGCTAGCAAAGCAAAAATTAAAAAAAATAAATAATAATCTCACTGAACACTATTTTTTTTCTGCTAAAGCCCCAGTGTGTTGTTACAGGGACAATGACACATGGTTGGATTCAACAAGTCTATAAGCCTCTCCCATTCCCTCCTATGTAGCTGCATTTATGACCAAAGGCAGCACAGAGCTGAAGTAGAGTTCCCCCAGCCCCTTTTCCTGATGACTCCTTCCTACCCCTGCTAGGGTATTCTTCCTATTCCTTGCTTAGTTAAGACTGCTGTGGTGCTTCTTTAGCTCCTCAAACCAGATTTCCTGCCATTCCTTCCCAAGAGATGGTTTTACCTATCTCAGGCTTTCCCTGGCACTACATACCCACCAAGGGAGAGCCAGAGGGCAGGAGCCACACAGCTGCTGGCTGACTCTGTGTTAGAGTGCCTCAGAGAGCTACACAACACAGCCCCCTGATGCACAGAAACATGGAAAGGCAGTGAACTTTTTGGGTCAGATATTTCTACAGTGCTCCAAGACTGTACTTATATTTTTGGCTTGTGTAAGCATGCGATGAAACCTCAAAAATTGTCACAAATTCTTTTCTGTAAGGCAGACAGCAGGACAATGCAGTAAAGATAGCCAAAAACTGAATAAACATTAAAGATGAAATTAAGATCTTTCACAGCCTGGAGATATCAACTGTAAAACAAGAGGTGCCACACTGTAGTCTAAACCTCTTTCATTAACTTAGTGGGAGGGAGGTGAGTTCTCAGGTAAGAAAGCAGCACAATGTGCACAATTTAGCTCCTTAGCAAACATGGCAATTCCCACCTTTGAAACAGCCATTGTGAGAATGTGGAACTATGGTGGTCACAACTTAATGGATCACAGCCATTCTTCTCTGCCTGGCCTAAGAGCACCTTCTGTACAAACTGTTAAACCCAGACAGCTCATAAATAGCAACTACCCAACTACCTCAACTACCATGCTCTTGGATGTTGCCATGTTCTATTCGTTTTATTATCATAAAGGGCAAAAATAAAACAATACTAGAAACATCAAAAGGCCTTGAAAGTGCTGAAGGAGACACAAACATTTTACTCTCAGACATGTTACAACTACATGAATACTTCCCAAGTGCTATAGTTCAAATAAAAATATATTCATACAAATTTAAAAAAAAAATACAATTTATATACACACACCATGGAATTAGCTTACATAATTTCATAACAAAAAACAGTGCAAAAAAAAACCAAATGGAAAGGTAAGTTGCTACCATTGGAATGGTTCACAGTAATTAATAATTCAAAACTGCATAATTAACACTGCACAGGAAACCACAAGGCAAGGGAGAAGGCCCCAGACTAAGCCCCTAACCTTGCCATCAAAACTAACCCAAATTCTGGGTTATCTTTCCCTTAGTGTTGCTCTGTTAAAAATGTTACAGGCACCTATGTTAGAGTAAGTTTCTTGGTAAATCACTAAGCAACTAAGCCAGGGTAGAAGCAGTAAGTGTGTTTTAAGAAAGGAATTAAGTAACTGAAGTGTGAGAACAAGACTGATTCAAACAAGCCCCTTGGCATCAGTCCTCATCAGAAGGGAAATGCTACATCTCCAAACGTCAGGTGAACTTGAAATTCCTTTTCTGCAGGCTACAGAACAGTAAACTCTACGCTGAGATTTCTCTTTCAAGCAGTTGACAGGGTCACCCACCATCCTCATTGGAAACTTCTTTACTGAAAGAATGAAAGGATGTGTTTTCCAGCTAAAACATTAGCATAGGATGCCCAGGCAGAGCAGACAGTGCTGCCAACAAGCTGAAGGCAAGGCGCCTTCTCAGAGGGAAACATCTGGTGCCCAGAAAAACCTTGACAAGATTCTCCAGCCTGACTTGTCTGGATTGCCCAACTCTAGCCTCAGCAGCAATGATAAAGACATCCTGCAGCAAAATATCCTGCTGTTTGTGTACAGAAATAAAAGAGGACCAGCTCAAGGCAAACAACCTAAGGAGCCTTATTCATGTGCAGGAAGAGAAGGAACCTTCCCTTCCACACACACTCAATCAACATGAGGAAGAGGAAAAATATTTGTCATGGAGAGACACAAGACATTCTTGACAGGTGCTCTAACAGCACAGGATTCCCAATTCCACATGAGTGATGTGAAATCCCACAAAAACAGGATTCCTGTGATTCGTAACTACCCAGGAGCACAAATCCTTTGAATGAAAGGTAGCCTAAAATAAGCATATTTCAAACTTAGAGTCCAACTTCAGAGAGTGCAAATGGGTGCTGGAACTTTCCTGGGATAGCTCAGTGTAAGACCAGAGCTCAGGGAACACAGGAATTTTAGACAACACCTGCAGAGACTATCCAGACAGGACAAACATCCTTACTCTACTTAAAGGGAACAACTCACAAATCAAGAGTAGTAGCTGATGCCAACTCCTATGCTCTAAGGAAATACAGAAAATCAACAAAGTCTGCCTTTCTTCTGTCCCAATTCCCACCTAGCCAGGTCCTTATGGCAGACAACAGGTTAACTAGAGAGCTCAGAGGCTGTGTAGAAGCTTTTCTGGAATACATTCCCCAAGTAACTTGTCCCAGTGTCTTGGCTGAGGAAATGCTCTGTGCTTTATCAAACCAATCAGCTCTGCAGTCCCTGAGGCACAGCACTGGCTTCCCACTGAGGGTTATCTGCACAGAGAACTCAGGAGGGCAGGTGCCTGCTGGAACAATACAGGTGCTGGCCAGGATGGTACCTGCTAAAGCACTGAACTGGCTGCAACTGGTTCCCAAGTGCTGATTTTACCCTTACAGACTGTTGCAGTTGCAAACATTATCCCAAGCATTTTTAGAGCACAGACAGCCCCACTTATCACCTGCAGGAGATCCTGCCTTAGTCACCAGCACCAAGTATCCCTCCTTACAGCAGCCTGAAAGTACAGCAGCTCCTCTCATGACACAGAGATAATTCAAGCCCAGAGACCAGCAGTTCTATCTGCCTCCAGAAAGCAACACTTCTCCATGCTCTAAGGATGTGGAGTTCCCTGGTCTCTGATTCCAGCTGGAAAGGTGCCCCAGGCTCTCACTGTTTGAGCAGTGCAAGGACAAAGTGCCTACAAATGCCAAGAAATGCAGGAATGTCAAAGTGGAGTGCCACAAAGCATCTTAGAAGAGTCTCTTACAGGGAGATAACAGCAACAGCTAACAGGAAAGAAATCTCCCTTCTCTGAGACACTTTGCAAACATATTAAATATTAATAAACCCAAAAAGTAACTGAAATGTAACCATTTTGAATGCCAAATCTGCTCTCAAAAGTCATCTGCTGTCAAAAACACCACAGCAGAAACATTTCCTCATGAAAGAAGGAGAGAAAGTAAGAACAAATGAAGCCAGAGTGAAAAAACACGGGTAAAGGAGAACACTTGCAAAGACAGCTATATTTCCAAAATGCTGCATTTTTAAATACTGCTTTTGCAAGAAACCATCCTCCAGAGCAGCTATTTGATATCTGCAAACTTCAGTATCTCCTCTCAGTGGTAACAGCAACTCCCTTCTCACACAAATAAGGCAACAGTTGCAGGAACAAGGGAGGAAGAGGAAAAGGGAGTCAGACAGGAGGAAAGGAAAGATGCTGCAGTTCTTTGCCCTGGACACAGTGGAGGGAAACGGTTCTTTTTTCCAACTCTTCAGAAAACCCCAAAACAAAATGACAGAACACGCAGTGTCAGGACAACATCTGATGGAAGGAGGTAACTGGGGGACAGGGAGAGAAAACACCTGGATCAAGAGTTGTCAAACCAAGTGCCTAAGGCCAATCAACAGCTCTGGGCTCAGGCAGCTCCTCTGGCTAGCAAGATGTTTTCCAGTTCCCCAAGCTTGATATGCATGTGAGAAGCCAAAAGGCAAGTCTTGGGCCTTGTGGTGTCCAAGCAGAATGCGAGCACGTGTGCAGGCTTGGAGGAGGGAGGAAGCCACACTGACACAGGGGCAGGGGCATCAAATGGTCTGATAGTGTTGTCTCAGTCTTGCCTGCAGGAATTCATGGGTCAGGTTGTGCCGAGTGATTATCCCAACAACCTTAACCAGGAAGAAAAGAGGAAGAAAAGATACAAGTCAGTGTCAGAGATGTTCCACTAAGAGACATCCATAATAAAGTTGTCATTCTTTTCGACACCCCAAAAAGAGGAAACATGAAAGCAGTTCTTGACCAATGCTGAGTTAGAGTGGATTCGAGCTGAAATTCACAGAAACAAAGTCCCTCCCTCTCCCAACACTCTTCAGGCAGGAATGCTGATTTAACTACACCCAAACAAACAGCTTAACCATTGCTATGGTGTCTGGCACCAGCAGGACCCCCTGCCTAGGAAGGGAAATCCTTTCCATGTCAGATGGCATAAGGATGTAAAATCCTTCAGGAAGTAAAAACTACAGCTGGAAATAAAGCTGTCTTTTAGGGCTTCATTCAAGACATTTCTGGTATTCCACATGGCCAGATAGCTCCTATCAGATACATTCAAGGAAGCTCTGAAGGCCAAACCAGACAAATGGTCAAGACTAGCTAACAGGTGACTGCACACTGCCAGGTGACAAAAGGGACCCTCTCCCAGCCTACTAGGGAAGCAGTCAAAACACAAATTTCAGCTGATTAAACACCTCTGATTTTACACATGGAAAGAGTTTAGAACTAGGCTGCTCTCTAGTACTGCAAGAGCATCTTGTACTAAAATGGAACAAGCTAACATATCTTGTTTGCAACTCACAGGCCCTGCAGAGTAACTATGGGGAAACCTGAGGCAGAAAAAGCAGTGCTGCCTCACACAGACCAGGTCAAGCTTAAGAGAAACAGTTCCTCATTGTGGTTATAGGAGCTTGCTGACATCTACTGACTGCTCCTGAGCACTCTAGACAGCAAAGAGACAAAACAACAGTGAGTCAAGTACAAACCCTTTTAACACTCCTTTGCTTTGCTGCTCCTGTGAATAGGAACACAATACAACTCCCTTCCTACAGAAAAACCTTTTGCCCCAACATATAGGAAATTTTGCTCTTGGCCTTGAATAAGGCTGTGAAAGGAAAGGCAAATTAGTGGCCTCTGATGAGCTCAAGGCTTCTCAACAGATACAAAAATAGGACAGCTTCTACAGGCTGCACACCTGAGACAGGAGAGATATATGTCCTGCTCTTTGCAGGTAAAGGGGAAGCAAGCTAGGACACAAAAGCAACAAAGTCACAGTAATCAAGCCTTCAGGACCCTAAAAACATCACATTCTGATCTCTTTAAAGCATTTCTGTTTGATGTTAAAAGATATCTTAATTGTCCCAAAGATGGAAAATGTTACACAAACACTGTGGCTTCCTTGCTCAGCTAAGACAAGACAAGGACTCACCTCTCCAACTGCATTCACAACTGGTAAATGCCTGAGTCCCATTGTCCTGAACAGGTTGAAGACTTGTGACACATGAGTATTTGGAGAGACAGTGAAGGGTGATGGGTTCATGTACGGGGTGACATCCTAAGAAAGAAAAACAATCATGTTATTTACAAGAGGCATTTTCACTGTCTCTGGGAATCACTAACAAGCAACTCCTACAAATCCTCCACACACTCATGCCTGGACAGAGTATTTGACTGTGGTCATCTTCTATTTCTGCACAAATATGACATTATTTTGGTTTGGTTTGTTGAGAAGTTAAACTGGACAGGCAATCCCTTATTCTAGAAGTAAAGCACCAATGGACACTGATACCTCATCAGAGGATTTCCACATTAAGAGAAGGCTGAGTGCTTAAGGAGCACAGGATGTTGGTCACTGCACCAAAGAGTATCAAACATGCTCTCAATGTTTTTTAAAGGCTTTGGACAGTTGTAAATATGTCTCAGGAGGCACTGACACACCACAGTGCATATCTTACCACTATCATACGAGGGTTCAGCAATGTGAGGTCCAGATCATGGATATCTGGGTAGCGGGGATAATCCTCTGACATCTCTGCGTGGGACAGACGGGGCTGACTTGCACTCTGCAATTAAAAGAAACCCCACTGAACCTATGTGTCACCATTCCAGACAGCACAGGGACTGCAAGCAGCACAGCAAACCACGTCTCCTAACTGCTCCCCCAGATCTCCTTCTCCTCCCACACCCACATATCCACCTTCTGCAGAGGTGCTGTTACCCAAATCTATGCCTTTAGCTGCTCTCCAGCCTCTGACAAATCTACACTCGACACTGGAGGGCAGCAGCAAACCAGCCTCGTGGGAGCTGGGCCTCAGATACTCTCACTGATCTCTGACACAGCAGACATTGTTCAGCTAAGACCTCAACACACAACAGTAAAACACACAGTATATACTGCTGGGTGCTCTATTTGCATTTAATATCTGCCCTCTGTTCTCCAGTTTGGCATATCTTTATGTCATATATTCATATCATATATTCTCCGTATCTTTATGCAACAAACAGAGGTATTGGATTACTTCTTAAACCTTTTAAACCAAGGCTGTCCTTTTCCTGGGGATATTTTCAACTTCCTTTACTCTAAGAGCTGCAAGGGAGAATTCACATTACCTGTCTGCAGCTTTTAAAACACACATGCATTCCTAAAGTGTAGAAATAGATAGATTCTTTTTGGCAGCCCACAAATATTGTTCCCAGCCTCCTCAGCTGAGAAGGCAGGGATGTCTGTGCTGCAATTCCTGAACAAGACTCACCGACTGGCTCTCAGAGTAGCAAACCCCCCGGTCAAGAAGGGTGACCAGCTGTGAGCGCAAGATCAAGCCATGGAAGGTCAAGGGTCTGAAGCGTTCCTCCATGGTCCACTCCTCACTGGGAGACTGGTCAGGGTACAGGCTGGGGTAAGGAGTGTATCTGTGATGGATTTAACACCATGTGTTACAAGCTTCACATACTCTAACTCCCAAAAGAGCAGCTATTTCAGCTCTTTGCAACCTTCTCCTGAACATTTCAGGGACTCTTGCTAGAGACAAGCAAGTCTTCACAAAAAAAAAAAAAGGAGAGAGGGGTCAAGAGCTATTAAGTGGTCAGAGCAGCAGAACAGGACAGTCTCCTAACTCCATTTCAAATCACTTGCTATTAAAGCAATTTTCAGTGCTAAATTCCTCAGATTCTTATAAAAGCTGAAGCATCTGGCAAAATGTCGGGCAGGATGCCATTCATGAAAGTCACAATCACTGACTTAGAAAATTATTCACTAGACTGGGCTTCTGCTTGGAAGTAACAGCAATGCAAGCTTGGTGACTCCGCCCAGTTACCAGAAAGGTGGGATCAGTATCATGGCACCAGATCATTAGCTGGGATAAGTGAGCTTTCCAGAGCTCTCACATTTTTGCAGACAAGACGACCGATTTCTACAGAGATCTTCCCAGGTACTCCATCCTCTGCAGGAAATATGTCTGTATAGGTGTTTGAAGGAAATGTAAGAAACTGGACATAATCAACCCACTTGCATGGGACTTGGTCATAGGAGTGAGCCACAGCACTGGTTCCTCAGACCTGACAAATCACTTCTAAAACGTGGATGCCAGCACTGTTTCCCCTGACATATGGAATGACAGAGACTGTATGAAACATTCTGTACAACACATCTCAACCTATGGAAAAACCCTGTTTCCACACATTTGTGCCTACCAGGACCTCACCTTCTCTCCAGCATCTGTTGAAGCAGATCCTCCTTCTCAGGAGGCTCCTCTGTTGCTATGTGCTCGTCACACATGTTACGCAGCTCACTCGAAGGGTAGGATTTCATGGACTGGCTACGCTTGCGCTGCTCTCCAGCTCGGGTGAGGATGCTGGATTTCTGGACACAACAAACAATTTTCAGATACTCACTAAGCAAGTCAACAGTTATCTAAGACTGACTATTAACTACTAGATCATAGCTTTGTGCCACCACATAACATGTTCATTAGCCACGGCTGCTGCAGGACTTGCAAGAATAGCCAATAGGACTGCAATTCAGATACAAATCCAAACGCTTCCATGTCTGTGTTAAACAGATTACTGTCCTCTGAACTTTTGCCACTACCATCACCCAGAGAATGGAATGAAATGGAGTTCTTGAAAATTACAGTAAGTGCTTATCTCTGAGCTGAATTCTGCCCAAAGGCCTAAATAACTAAAGCAAGGCCATTCTGTATTCAAAACAAAGCTCTCTACTCTTCAACCTATCAAACAAGCAACTCTTTACCTTGAATTTGATGTTGTTACTGATCAGTTGATTTCCCTTCATGAACTCCCTCTCATTGCCCCGATTCTCGGTCACCACAGGGAAGGCATGATGGACAGTGGTGCGCAGGATGCTAACAAGGGACTGGATCCGGGTGTGTGGGTACACGTACGTCAGGTTGGGTTCCATGATGTCACTGGCTCGTAGTCTGGAGGAACAGAAATCCAAGATTGCTGCATGCATCATGTCAGTGACAGAAGGCTGGTGATGAACAAACATGGAAACAAACCAGTCTCTAAACAAGATCCTGAAGGAGTCCGCTGCAGTTAAGTTCTGCTAGCTCCTTTTATCTGTGTGCTCACCTTCACTGTGGTATCAGCAGTGATGGCACACCTGATTTTTAAATTTTTCTTTTTTAATAATAAAACATTGTATCAGTGAAGCACTAGAGGAAAGGTAGAACATTCTAACTTATAATAAAGTTTCTAAACACTAATGGGAAGAGACAACACGTGGGAAGAAGATGACATTCCACAAGAAGCAAAGTCCAATGGAATGTTTTCACAAAGCTCTTGCTGAACCTCCCTAATCCACCCTGCAGATTTCCATCCATCCACCCCCTCAGAAAGGGCTTCAGCATCTCTTTCCTGCTGCAGGCCTGGTGCACAACTTTCACAGCAGCCCTCACAGTTGCTCCTCAGAGTGACCAGGTTTGTTTGACATGAAGCATCATCCCCTGCATGAACATCCCCACAAACTCTAACCCATAGCCTGGCCAAGAGAGCAGCCTTACTTATCCATTTCCACCTCGGTTTCCCACTCCAGAAGAGGCACTCCTCGCAAGTTCACATGGATGTCATAGATGCCTTTGTTGAAAAAGTCTCCTGTCCACTTGGCTACCTGCATAGCAAACACAAGGTTTACTGAGCTGTTGTTCCAAGTACAAGATTTCTTGGCTTATGGCAGCCCTGAAAGTAACAAAGACTCAGGGCCAGCACATGTTCAAGCAGTCTGCAGAAAGGCAGAGCCAAGGCCCTGCACTCACCATGAGGGTGATCATTATGGGGAGCCCATAGGTGATCTCATTGGTGGACTCGATGAGGATGACAGTCAGGCTGATGGTCATGCGGACCACTCCTCCCAGGAATGCTGCTGCCCCAATCAGTGCAAAGGTTCCTGAGTAGATGTGATCCAGCCCAATGTAACTAGAACAAAGCACAGAGCCCTCAGATTAGAAAAACCTGCCTGAGAGCTCATGGGGCAGCTGCAGCACATCCCTCACACGCACACTTGATGCACCTTTTGAGGAGGTTGGCGACCAGGCGTCCGAAGGCAGCCCCACAAAGCAGTGATGGTACAAACAGACCACTGGGCACAGAGATCCCATATGTCCAGCAGGAGAGTAAGAAATAGAGAAGGAAGAACAGGGATAGGGTGACTGGGCTGAAAGTACCTGCAACACAAGAAGAATCATGACTAAAGGGGTACAGGTCTGTCCAAGATAGAATCTTGCACCATCTACCCCTCAGCTCACAGCAGGCTCATCTCACAACAGCTACTGAGTCTCCTAGTCCAAACACACATACAGACAATGAGTAAGTGAAAAGAGAGGAAAAGCAGGCCTTTCTTCCCATCAAGAAGACTTTCACCAGTTGTACTAGCAGTCCTCCAGAGCCATGAAGGCCTGAAAATGCCCCTAGCCTTGTGGTGCTGTTCCAGGTTAAGAAAGATCTGAAGTTTAAGCATGGGGTGAGGCAGTCTCCTAACTACTCACCGTCCTGGTGGAAGAGCTGCAGGATAGCTGACTCCTGAGGGTTGAAGAAGAGTGTGGCCATGTCATTGTACGTTTCATTTGGGCAAAAAAAGGTTTTTATGCTTGAATTTACATCCTCTGATATATCCTAATGCAGGACAAAAAAGACACAAAGGGTTAAAATTCAGTCTCCTACATTAGCCTTTGGGCAGAATGGGAATAACACTTGTTACAGTTTAGCCATGCTTTGGGAAGTTCAGACCAAACACCAATAGCAGAGATGGGGCCTACAACATCAATGGCTCCTTGACTCAGAACCCGAGTTGCTTTGTACATAAGCACGATGTATTATTTTATTATTACCCTAAGCTCCAGCAACCCTCCATGGGCTCTCACTGCAGTTCTGTTACGTACTGCACACTGTCAAAAGCTCATTGCATGCCTGTGCTTCTCTGCAGGGTGAACACTATGACAGGGAATATAATCTTCACATAAGAATCCCTCACCTGCAGGCTCAGGGTGTCATTGCCACTGTGCCTGCTGGGAGACATCTGCCGGCATTCCCCCAGGACCATGGAGGCTACAAAGACCACGACGGTGGTGGTCAAGGACACAAGCAAGCTCTCCAAGACTCTGAAAGACACAACATAAACCACACACTGAAGCCACACTCAGCGCTGTAACCTAGTTCCAGCTCTGCAAGTGATTTTAAAAAGGCTGCAAGAAGCAGCAGTCACCATAGCTTAGCATCAGAACAAGGGACACTGCGAATCAAGTTGAATTATGACTTGGTTCCCAGGGATTGCCTTAGCTCCCCTTTTTAACTGCTTGCCCCAAAAAGAAGCTATTTCTGCCCAGAGAACACACAGCAGTCACATATGAAAAGCCCAAGGGTTCAGTAATGAGGCTGTTCACATGGAAACAATGTTCTGTACATCCTTACAGGGTAAAAGGGTAGTTAGGACTGGGCAGGTTGATGCACAGTCTCTCAATCTCTTTTCTAACTGCTGAAATACACTTCTTTTTCTTTTTAAACTTGGGCTTTGTGTTTAGGAGCTGTCTAGAGCAAACAAACAGTTACTTTCAGAATAACACAGAAGTTCCCTCTCCAAATAGCACAGATATTGTGGATTTAATTAACCAAAATTATTTAAAAAAGTGAGATCAGCTATTCCTTCCACATCAGTTTGGACAGGGACACAAAAACATCCTGCATGGAGACAAAGCTCTGGTTTGTTCAGCCTTTATGATAATGAGCTCCCCCCACTGCCCCTTTAAGAGGGATTGCAATTCTCTCTGTACCACCAATGTCACCAAAAAATTACAGGGACTGTAACATTTGGTTTCTGGTGTTCACTTTTAAGTTCTATGGAGGCCTCATTTTGTGATTTTTAAAATAACCAGTCTGAGATTTCCTCCAATCCTACTCACAGGGTCTTCTTGACTGATGCTTTTGCTTTGGGACTAGAGATTCCTGTACAAACTCAAGAGAGCACATGAGAGTACCTGACCAGCTTTGGCTTGGGATGCACATTGCGCATGCGGTACTTGGCAAGTCTCTTGTTCAGGCAGTTAAAGGTGGCTCCAAGAAGGCCTCCTACAATCCCCATCAGAATGAAGAAGCCCAAGTCCACAGCTGTCCAGAGGTGGCATTTCTTGTCAGACTCAGAGCACTGTGCAGAAGAAGTGTAAATAAAAGCATTACAGTAGTTTCCGCAATTTCCTACCAAAACTTCTGTCTCCACAGCTGGAGATTTTGAGTAGCTAAGACCAAAGGGGAACAATTCTGTCTGAGGGTATCAATGTATTGCAGCTAAGTATCAAGTGCCTTCTACTGAAATACAAGCATGTGTCAAAAAACCCCTCCAAACTAACAGACAGAAGCACATGACTAACTAAAGACTGGAGAGTGGGGAAGTAACAATAAATCTTACCTTAAACTCCCCAAAGTTCAGCAGCCCAGGGAGCTGGAAAGATCCCCAGCTTCCAAACTGAATCCCAGAGCGGAAAAAATTCAAGGTGAAGGTGGCAGCCATGGAACAGAAAAGCTGTGGAAGTAGGACAAAAAAAAAGAAAGGGGAAGCAAAGTTTCCCAAAATTAAGATTGGCATAGTCAGTTCTTCCTTGAGACTTATGCTTGGGGAAAAGAACTGACTGTGGAAGGGATCAAACTGCAGAGAGCCCAGCCACAAAAGCCCTCTCTCCCAGGTACACTAAATCTGCTGCCTAGAGCTGTCCCACAGTTCCAGATAACACCAGGCTCATCTTTGCCCTTGATGTGTAGTAGTTCAGGAATACTGATAGAGCAGGCAACCTCCCTCCTGCCAAGAGAGCTCAGGAAGACAGGATAATCCGAACACCCTCATGGACAAGCCTGCCAAAGGGGAGCCCTTTTCTCAAGAGAAACACAGGAAGAGTCAGAATCATCACTCACCACTTTCCATGTAAGTCCCTGGTTCCAGAAGGAGGAACCTTCTTCCAAACTAAAAAGAGTGCCTCCAATTGGGGCTCCAAAGGCAGCTGCAACTCCTGCGGCTGCTCCAGCAGATACAAAATCCCTTTTATCCCTGAAATGAAGAGAAAAACGACCTCGGTTTAGCAAATTACAGCTCTGGAGATGCTTAGGTTCTGCAGCCTAAGTAAAGTAAGAGCTCATCCCCATTTATGGATATATCCCAGAGATTCAGGAATGAGAGCTGGGAGCAAAGCTGGCCATGGCAGACACCACCATTTATTCATTAAGCTGCAGCATTGTGCTCTTTCTGTAGAGCACAAACACAGAGCAGAATTCTGGTAACTACACAACTGCCTGGTGTGTGAGGAACCATCCCAAACCATGAATTCCAGCATCACTTGGAAGAATTACAGAGATGAAAGGACAAGAATTTGTTCACATTCAGGAGAATTAGCCTTCTCTGTAGTATATCCTAATCATAAGGGATGAGTAACTGAGCTTTCAACCATCCACATTAAAGGTCTGAAATGGGTAGAGATCTGCTGAGCAGCACAAGACAACATCTTCATATGAACATGAAGACCAGAGCAGCTTGGAAGAGTGATGTCCTGGTGTTGTCTTGCTGCAGAATGAAACTGCAGGACTCTAGAAACAAACTGATGAAACAACTGATTGGTTCACCCCAGCCCGCCACCCTTCTCCCAAGGAAGTCTGCTAGCTCATCCTCCTCTCCCCTCCTCCACATCCTGGGTACAGTACCTGTCACTGCGGAAATAGGGAAAGTTAAATTGGATCTTCCTCAAAGAGATGCTCTGGAACTACAAACAAAGTAAAGATTTAGAAACACAGTAGATGGAAACTTTCTCTTACAAAGCAGTGGTGTGACCAGGACAGTGACTCAGGTCAGCACTAACCTGTGGCAAGCCTGCACCCACAACAGCACCACTGTGAATCATTGGACCCTCCTTCCCGACAAAAAGACCTGGAAAAACAGGGCTCATGAGGGAACACACTTTCCCCACCACCACCCTCCCTTGCTGACAAAGCCAGAAGAGATCAGCTCACCATTCCCATGCCATGGCACAGCTCTCTGTGCTGAGCCTGCATCTCCTCACAGGGAGGTGCTGACCTCCTGCTCCCACAACAACCCCAAATTGTGAAGACTTGCACAGATTCTGCACACCAAGTGGGTGGAATCATTGAAAAACAACTGTTACAAGGACTCTGAACTCTCCGGGTTATTCTGCCCTGCTGCCTTCAGGCTGCTTCTGACAATATGTCCTGGAACATTCTCAGGTCTCTCTCTTGGATTCTGCCCCAAAGAGTCACATCTGAATAGCCCACTCAGAAAATCACCTGTTTTCCTGATAGTCCTGATCCTTCTGTTTATTGTCTACTCTATAAATGCACTCAGGGCTCACGACTCTGCTCCAAATCACCAAAATGATTTTACTGGAAAGGCAGGGCCTTCTGTGCCCTATGTAAGCAGAGAAAGCATTTTTTCCACTTCAGTAACTCCTTCCCTCAACAAGATCAACTCACCAGAGCCCTCCTTACCTCCTGCCACACTGAAGAGCACTCCTGTAGCTTTGCACACTACTGTCCGCAGACGCACAACTCCTGGAACCTTCACTCCATTGAGGTAGCACTTAATTTCAGGAATTCCTGACCCAGCTGCTACAGGCTGTGGAAAAGAAACACTGACACTACGGTGCACTGATTTCATACCTGACCAACAACATCTCACCAGAGAGCAAGGGACAAAGAGACTCTGCTTAGCTAAATCAAATAGCAGTGTGAAGCTAGTTTGATGTTTTGGGGAAGAAAGTGTTTCTAGCAAGGATATTTCATATCAGGGACCTGTGTGAGAGGAAAGGAAGGTTGTGTAAGGAGCAGCAATGGACTGAAGTCTTACTTGGATCAGGACCAGAAGACTGGCAAGAAAAACGAAGGTCAGGTTGAACCCCAGCAGCTCCAACAAGGACAGTGCAAGGCAGCCTTTCTCAGTGCATTCCTCCACCGCTGCAGGGATGGTCAAGGAAAACAACATTCCCCACACCAATAAACAATCACTTGGTAATATCTGGGCTTCCCACTGGCATCAAGAGCCAAGCCTGTGCTTCCTAACCCAGCCAGGGCAGCTAACACAACCTGTCAGGAAGCCAGGCTTCCTTTTCAAAGCTCAACACCGAATTATGAGGCAGGGCAACCACTCATTTCTTCAGTCTCTGCTTATGTATCTGATACTGGACACATTTCTTGGTTTCAAGGGCTGAATTACATAAGCAAGTTGAAGACTTGCTTAATCATGAACAAAATGCCCAGTGGCAGAATTGTGAGAGTCAGCTGTTTTGAACAAAACATGGGAACAGAAAGAAAAAGGTCACTTGAGTCTAGCAAGGCCCATGGTAAAAGATACAGCTTTGTACCACCTGAAACTTAAGCTGGGTAAAGAGCCGCACAAAGAAATCCACAAAGAGGCCCACCTGGGAAAAAGAAGACACAATTTCCATCAGGAATTTCTACGCACAAATAATGAAAACCACCCTCTAGTTAGTACTACTAAAAACATGTGCACAGGGGAGAACAGAGGATGAAGAAGACAAAAGAAACATCATTCAGAGTAAAGCAGCTTTGGAAACTCAGATTTCTTCCCTCCCTCTCACTGGGACAGATCCATTCTAGAATTATTCCTCATGAGATGCACTTCTGCATCTGATTAGTACCCATTAAAGTACTAACCTGGCAGCATTTTTAACACCCTCAACATACTTAAGGGTAAAGAAGAAAACTGGTATTTAACTGAGGCGTAGAGTCAGCTGAGCTAATTTTCACAGTTCAGCCATAAACTGTCATCGTTTTTTATTAAGTTGTTTGCTTTGGAAGTTTTCCTGTATGCAAAATTAAAGGATTTGCCAGACTACTTTACAAAGAAAACCCAGCAAGTTCTGAAAGAAAAAAAAAGGCTTCCTGAAAAATAGTCTATAACAACATGCCATAATTCCCAAAAGACAACTCTAGCTACTAAGCTCTCATCACCATGAAAGAAAATGCTTCCTCTGCTTTACTCCTTAGCCACTGACTTCTAAATTATTCCTGCTTAGTGTCCTGAATTTTCCTCATTCCCCAAACAGCATGATCCTTACCAATCCTGTACAGACTCCAATAGCAAAAACCAGCACCCACTTCACTGCTTCATATCTCTGGGCTTTCTGTTTGGAAAGAGGATTAAAAAAAAAAAAAGTAAAATAAAAGCAACACAGAAACAGGGATTTTCTGGAAGATGGGCTTAGGCTCCACAGCTCAACAGCCAGAGGGATAAATCAACAGAAGATTGTGACAACAGCAAATTGAAAACAGGAAACTGAAAGACTCAACATCTTGCTCACTTTAAACCTGAGGATCACAAGAGATGCTGAGAGCTATAATCTCCACAATTTTGGTTTTTTTTTTTGGTAATAGAGAAACCAGAAGAATACATAGAATTTCTGTCATAAAGAAGAAAAAAACCATAAAACTTCCTGCAGTGGAGCGTATTTAGAATCAGAGAATGATCTGAATTGGAAAGGACCTTAAAGTTCATCTCATTCCACCCCCCTGCAATAGATAGGAACACCTTCTCCTTCCAGGCTGGTCAAAGCCACATACAAAAAGGCTTTGAACACTTCCAATCCATTTTTTGGGACTATTTCCATGGTTTTAGCTTATGAAAGAACAAGGTCCTACCTTGTTGTCCATGCTCTCCAAAATTTCCAAGTATGGGTCATTGATACAGCGATCATAATCCAAGCTCTGAAATGGCAAAAGGTCAATTTAGGACAATCAGCTGCAACAAGTTGTGAAAAAAAATATGTTTAGAGGACCTTGTTTAAGACTACAGAAGTCATTACTACCCCCTGCCCCCAGTAGATTTTGCAAACAATAGTAAGAGAAAATACTCCTGGAAACAATTTAAATTTAGAGCATTTAGACCCTGAAAATCATAAAATGAACAACTTCACTGCTCTAGCTGAGAGAGAGTGAAACAAACAGAAGCACAACAGATTTTTACATCTTTATGTCAGAGAAGTCACATTGTACAGTTTTAGACTTCTTTAAGTCTTCTTTAAGTGTCTCCACTTTGACAGTGCAGTGGATTTGACAGTGCATTGATCTCTATATTCACCCTCTCACTGCAACAGGAACACTAGCTAGGAATTCCTCTCCACATGAAGAATATCAGTTCCTCAGTTTATCACAGCAGGGAGTTAACAGCAAGAGTTTCCCAGTCACACTCACAAAACTCTGCTAGTTCCACCCTATCTTCACCTATTCAAGCCATGCAGTAACAGGCTGGGCTGGTGACAACCACACCGACAGCAACTGCTCTAAATACTTCAGGGCCACCATACAGTGATGCAAAAAGCAAAAACCTCCTGCAAGCAGCAGAATCTGATAAATGGGAACATCTGCTGTGAGCCAGCATGACAACACAGACAACAGAAAGGTAACTGTGACCAAGTAGCTACAGATGCTTTCTACAGTCACCAGAAAACAAGGCCACTAGAGCCTGTAAATCTCACATTGAAAAAGTGGGAAAATGCACCAGACTGGAAAATGAATTTTCTCAACAAGAGTCTGACTTGAGAGCAGACATTCAACCTACTCACAGGGCTTTATCCCAGAAACATACAAAGATGAGGAATAGTTCTTTGCAAGCACAGCAACTCCTGGTATTTCTGCTGATGCCAACGCAACCTAATGATCCATATTTAGTATCTGCCCTGTTACAAACTCAAACAGATCAAAACCTGTCTGCAGTTCTTATCACATTAATATCAGGTTGCTATTAGTTAATTCCCCACCTCATAGTCTTTGCGTGGAAGGATCTCATCCTCCTCTTCATGAGTTTCTCCTAGAATCGTCTGCAAAACAAATGCAGGGAAGGAAAATCATGAAGGGAATGAATGCATTTACAGCTGTTCATGAACACTGGTAGCAAAGTCAAAATTACAGAATACCATTGTTGCTCATAAATAGAGAGTGTGGATTACCAAACCACCACTTTGTGGTAACGCTAAAGGGTCTTACCTTACAGTTTGCCCCTCAGCCAGAACACACAGAACTTGCTCCCGACAGCAAAGTCCTAACCCACATCCCATCTCCTTCACAGCAACAGGTTACAGGGGAGCACAGGACAACAATTTTGAAGAGTGTACTGTACAGTGCTAGAGTCAGAGAGCCCCTGCCAGCATCACTCTCCCTTACAGCTGCGAAGGGCAAAGGCTTCAGGGGCTGGGATACGAAGCCCAGACAAAGAATGCGAGCCGGGGTAGGGACAGCGCGGGGCCCCGGCACTGGCGGTGAAGTACCAGGCCCGGCAGCAAAACGAGCGGGAACGGGCTGTGGCGCAGGGACGAGCATCGGATGAGAGACCGGGCCAGGAGCAGCACCCTGAGGTGCCGTCATTGGGCCCTGAGGCGCCGGGCCCGACACTACAGCACTGCTCACCGCCCGCCCTCAGGCGATCCCCAGAGCCGGGCGGGGCCGGGCCGAGACCAGGGGTGAAGGGACTCCGCCAGCACGCAGGAGGCCGGGGGGGAATTAGGGGGCGGCTGTGGGAGCGCGGGGCGGCGGCCGTACCAGCTCCTCGGGGGTGCGGCTCTCCCGCTCGCCACAGCAGCAGCAGCAGCACAGCCCAGCCCCGCACCGCGCCATCTTCCGCCGCCGACCCGCCCCGCCCCGCGCGCGTCACTCCGCGCGCCGGCCCCGCCCCGCCTGGCCCCGCCCCCACAGCATGGCCGCGGTCCCCATTGGCCTCAGCTGCACATGGCCACGCTCCCATAACCGGCCCAACCGCGCCCCCGCCCTGCCGCGCCCGCGCCGTCCCACCTGGCCGCGCCCCGGCCCTTGCCGACAGCGTTCCCGCGGTCCCGCCTCGTCGGCCCGCTCAGGCCGCACCCCCGAGGGCTGTCCCGGCCCCGCCGCCGCAGCCCCGCCCCGCGGCGCCATGTCGGGTGAGGGCAGCCGCAGGGCCCCACGTGACCCGCGCGGCCGCGGCCGCCTTTAAAGTGCGGCGGGCGGGCGGCCCGGGCAGCGCCCGGCACCAGCCGCAGGTGAGCGGGCCCGGGAACGAGGATCCTATCGCTGCCCCAGTGCCGGGGGTTCCCCGCGGCGGGTCTGCCTGCCGGCTGCTCCGGACCGGGCCGTGCTCCCGGCAGGGTCAGCAGCGATCGAGCTGCAGTGACCTGCCTGGCCCCGATCCTCTCCCCGGCACTAGGGACCGCAGGTGCTGCTGCTCCCCTTCTCCCCCGGCGCCCCGCGGGGCTGCCAGGCTCCATCCGGCCCTTCCCCCTTGGCTGTCCCGTGGCCGATCCGCTGTCCCATCAGCTGTTCCGGCGGTGGATGCAGCCGCGGGCTCCTGCGCTGCCCGCCCGGCTGTCAGCCTGATGCCGTGGGCCTGGAGCAGCCCCGTGCAGCGTGTGCACCCTGTGGAAGCGTCCATCTGGTGCAGCCGAGTTTGGTCTTGAGGGTAAAACTGAGCTTGGGGGGATGCAGACTCCACGCTCTGTGTGTTGGTGTCAGCTCACGGCTGGAAAGAGTTTGAATACCACCAGCATCATGAAAACACAGCAGGTACATCCATGCTGAGCATCAGCAATGTGCTGAGCCACGGATCTTTGAGCTCTGCATTGTGAAAAAGACAGAAGCAGGAGTGTTGACAGGTGTTAGAAATTGTCTTACTTTGCTGTTGTTCTTGTTGTTTAGGCTTATCTTTTTTCTCTCTGCAATAACTAGAAGTATCTGCCAGCAAATCTGTGATGCATATCATGGTAAGGAAATTGTTCCAAATGCTGCCTGTAGACAAAAATCTAAGTGAGCCTTTCTCATGTCTTCATGATTTGCTATTGCTAGTAAGATAAGGACCTTTCCTCAACAGCAAGTCTCATTTTATAGAGACATAAAAAGATGAACCCCTTTTCCGTGTGGCAGGTGTTAAATCTTTAATCAGAAAACAAAGCTCCTTTGATTTGCCTACAGTGCTGTGCCATGCTTGCTAGGAATGAGATATTGGGAGTTGACAGCACGTGATTGTGAGCCGCTAGCTTGATCACCAACGCATGCTTGGGGATAATTCTCCCAGATTAGTGCATGTGAATGTCAGGCAAAGTCCTCTGAGCTTGGTCAGGGCTGTGACTGTGCACCCAGTTGGGTTTGTTTCATTTGTCAGTAGGTCTGTGCTGCTGTTTTTTACCACAGCTGCTGTGTTGGTACACAAGAGATCTAAAGCTCCCAGTTCCGCTTGGAACAGAAGGCCTGTGCTTCTTTCTCACATCTCCTGCCAGCTGGAGAGGTTCCTCAGGTGGTAAAAGTAGACTTTCTCCCAAAGGGTTTTGTTTGGCAGCTCAAGTGTAAACAGTAGAAGACGAGTTCAAAGTCTTCTTGGCCAAACTAAACCCACAGAGCTTATGATAAGGACTGAGAGTGTGCTGGCTCACGTAACTGCTTCCTCCAAAACAGACTCCAAAGTTATGTAATGCTTGGACAACATGCTGTTTCCCAGTGACAATTTTGAATTTTGGCAGTACTAAAGCAAATAACACAGATCCAAATTTTGTGGTAGCTCTTCCATAACAGTCTGTAATCCCTACCTCATTTTAAAGGCACAGGATAGGACATTTTGCAGTTGAGTATCCTAAACCTATTTGTACCACTGACTTGCAGTGCTGTTTTGCTTTCTGTAAAGCCAAGCAAGCACAGCTGATCTTGTTGCAAGGCAGTGAGATGAGGATGGTCTCTGCTGGTCTTGTTTCCAAGCAGCCACAATTGTTGACAAAGGGAACTGTGGATCTGGTAAAGAGTTAGTTGAGTGTGTGCAATGGGACTGACACAGGAAGGTTGTCTGTGGAGATGGTGTGTCTTTTGGAGAAGGCTAATGGTTGGAAATGCAGGTGCGATGCCAGCAAAGAAAACAAAGGACAGTTTGTGGGGATGGCCTGGTCAGAGGGGATTCTGTACTTTGCTTCTGATATAGCAATAGTTCTTGCATTCTTGAGTACCTGCCCCAATAGCACTGACTTTCCTACCCACGCTGTAAAGCGCCGCTGCTTTTTGGGAACAAACAGGATAGAAACTCTGAAGATGGATACAGTCCAAGAAGCAGCTGCAGTAGACAAAAAAACCTATCTGCTAGCATGCCCAGCCCAAGGCCACAAGATGACAGAGGCCATCACTTAATTCACATGGGCATCCTGGCTTGCTGAGTTGTAGTCAGGGAAAAAGTGATGTTGATCTAACTCTTCTGAGAGCCAAATTTGACTCAGCAGGCACAGAAGAGCTTCATCAAAGTGGCATGAAGCCAAGTGCTGTGTTATTTTTCTCAGCACTATCTAAACATATGCTTTTTATTGTGTTTTTGCCTGATCCCCCACTACAGCTTACAGTGAAAGCTGGCAAAAGGTGACTCCTTGATGATGATGAATGTTGGGTCTTGGCATAGGCTTATTTATCTGCTGCCCATCCCAGCAGTACCTTCTCCATGCAGAGACCCATGTACTGACCATACTCCTTCTGCTCCCCTCTCCAGAGCCCTCACCATGGTTAATGAGACCCAGCAGACCTGCAGTGCCAGTTCCAGCTCCAGGTCTGATGGCGGCAGCAGCAGCGGGAGCGAGAGCTCCAAGGACAACTCGCGCTGCTCCACCCCCGTCCTCGACGCTGACCGGCACGAGCGGCTGCGGGAGAAGATGCGCCGCCGGCAGGATGCTGGAGACAAGTGGTTCTCCCTGGAGTTCTTCCCTCCACGCACAGCCAATGCTGCTGTCAATCTCATCTCCAGGTGAGCGCTGCAGGGTAGGAGAGGGCAGAGGGGAAGTGTCTGTGGTGGAGGGCAGGGAAATAGCTAACGAGGCAGGCTCTGCCCCATGCTCTGTCTCCCCTTCCAGGTGATGAAGCAGGTAATGGGGCTGTGCTTTCCTGCTGAGGAGGGTAATGGACACCAGGTAACTTGTCTTCCTTGGAGGTCCTGAAGAGTTAAGTGTCATGGTGGGATTGCTCAGGGGCCAGGTTTTTTTTCCCCTCTCCCATGCCCTGGGAAGATGGAGTAACCCCAATGTCATGTTCTGGGTCTGAAGCACAATACTGGGACAGAAAAGTACATAGTAAAAGCAGAAAATATTCCTTGATGGTCAGTATGCCAAAATCTCTGAATCAGATTCCCATTTCCTTTCAATATTAATGCAGCCACTATGGTTTGTGCCTCATAGTTACAGTTTTAATCCCTGACGTAGCTGTCCACATCTGCATGCTAAGTGAAAGCTGATAGGTCTCAGCAGAGCTAGGAGTTATTCTGGAACCCCATAAGCCACCATGGACTTACCTGGAGGAGAAGAGGGTATTTCATAATTTTTTTTGTAAGTGCTATATGCCAATGCTGTATGTTAAACAGAAGGGCCTGTTACACCTTGAGGCAGGAGAGACAAGCTGGGCAAGTCCTTATCCCCTCTTTTAGGCACACTTAGGAACACAACAGAGTTCTGGTCCATCTTTTTGTATTTGTGGCCTCTATAGTTCAAGCTGGCAGCCGGGCTGCAGCATAGTCTCCCATCTCAAAAGGAATGGGACTTGCATTGCTGTAGGTCAGAAGTTGTATCAGTCTATTAGAGCATGCAGGGAGAAAGTCTGTTGTACAGGGAACTTCTCAGTTGCCTCATCTTCCAAGAAATTGTAAGCTCTTCCCCATAGAGCCTTCAAGGATGCCTTTCCTTATTTACATCGGCCACTTGCTAAACTCTTTAGTGCAACACTTTTGTGGTCTATCCTGTTGCTTGGACATCAAGGGTCATCCAAGCTCTCTCTGTCTGCTGCTGCCATTCTAGCAGTGAGCAAGATATTTGAGGCACAGGGAGGAGATTTGGCTACCTGGTGTAAGCTCACACTGCTCTAAACCTCACAGGTTTGATCGCATGGGAGCAGGTGGTCCCCTCTTCATTGATGTGACATGGCACCCTGCAGGGGACCCAGGATCTGACAAAGAAACCTCTTCCATGATTATTGCCAACACTGCAGTGAACTACTGTGGCCTGGAGACCATCCTGCACATGACATGCTGCAACCAGACCAAGGATGACATCACAGGGCATCTGCAGAAGGCCAAGCGGCTCGGGTTGAAGAACATCATGGCATTGCGTGGAGGTGAATCCTTCTATCCTGTGATGTGTAGTGCAGAAGCTGTGCTGCTGATGTGTTCAATTACAGAGTAAAACTAGAGATTTAGGGGCTCCTTCTGCAGGAATTAAATGCTGAGACTGTGTTTCACCTGAGCCCTTTGTTAGCAGTCCCTCCAGCTCAAGGGCAGACAAAACCAGTCCGTAGGTAAAACTGCAGATTTGGGAGTTCATCTCTGTCTTCCTTTTGATACCAGGAGGTTTTTACAGAACTAGCAGATCTGAGTTCAGCAAACAGTTGGAGAGCACTGTGGATTTGTTCTCTTTTCAGATCCTGCTGGTGAGGAATGGGAGGAAGAAGTAGATGGTTTCAACTATGCTGTTGATCTGGTTAAGCATATTCGCAATGAATTTGATGATTACTTCGACATCTGTGTGGCAGGTAAATGCCTTCTATTGCAGAGTGTGCAGCAGGGTCTGAGACAGGAAAATCAGCTCAACAGTCCCTCCATGGACCTGGGCTGTGACAGTACAATCAGATGGGATACTTCCTAATTTCTGCATGTTGTCCTGACCACATTTTTCATTTTTTATCCCCTTCTCCCCAAAGGCTACCCCAAGGGTCATCCTGAAGCAGAGAGCTATGAGGCAGACTTGAGGCACCTGAAGGAGAAAGTCTTTGCTGGAGCAGACTTCATCATTACACAGCTTTTCTTCCGACCAGAAACCTTTCTCAAGTTCATGAAGGATTGTCAAGCCATTGGCATTACCTGCCCCATTATTCCTGGCATCTTCCCTATACAGGTGAAATTCAGTACTTTGGATTTGGGGAGGGAATAAGGATCTAGTATGTTAGGTGTTTGTGGGTCAGGGCCTGAGACAGGTCTGTAAATATCCTCCACAAAATTTCAGGGAAGAGAGACTGCTGGATGTAATAAATCTGTAGGTGGTTTGCCAAATTAAACTCTTAGGCAGCTAATAACAAGCTGAAAATGTTTCTTGTGCCCATATGGCAAAAAGGGATATAAAGGACAATGGCTTACAAGTCCTGAGGTCACTGTCAGCATGCCGGGCTCAGGCAAGGACGTGGGGAGAAATCACCTAAAGTGACATGACCTGGACTGTGTTACCATCCTAGAGATGGGGCCTGGGGGTAGATTCCAGGAGCCCCAATTCTAAATCTTCCACCACAAAATTGAGATGAAGTACCTGTGTTACTGGGATGGCAAAAAAGGGTCTTGGAAAAATGACAATCTGCATCCTCCTCCAGGGTTACCACTCCCTGCGCCAGCTGGTGAAGCTCTCTAAGCTGGAAGTGCCTCAGGAAATCAAAGATGTGATTGAACCCATCAAGGACAACGACGCAGCTATCCGGAACTATGGGGTGGAGCTGGCAGTGTCCATGTGCCGGGAGCTGCTGGACAGTGGAATGGTGCATGGGCTCCACTTCTACACCCTCAATCGGGAGGTGGCTACGACCGAAGTCCTGAAGCGCCTGGGCATATGGAAAGAGGACCCAAGGTGAGCAGAATGTGTTGGCTTCTGTTAGTTCCATCCATCCCATCTACCGAAGGTACAAATAATGGACCTCTAGTCTCATTTTTCCTTTTTTTCTTTTATCACCTTTTGCATTTAGTAGTTCATCCTTCCTGCAGATATACAACAAAAGCTGGGAGGAATAGAGGGGACAGCCAAAGGAGAAATTTGTTTTAGTCACGTAGCTTTAAAGTAGACATTCTGGGATTTTAAAAACCCAAAGCTTAGAGCTGCCACTTGGAAGAAGCATGTTTTTGATGCCTATCACAACCTCTTACAGGCTAGGGTGTGCTCCCACTGTGGATTTCTAGAGTTCTCTGCAGCTGAAAAAGGGAATGTGGACTTCTGAGTTCACAGGCTTCAGCACAGACAAGAAGAAGCAAAGGAAAGTTGACAACTGTTTTTTATTTTCCCTTGAAGTAGCTTCCCATAGTGCTTTGCCCTTACCTTTTCCAATTTCAGGTGTCAGTCCTGTACCTTAACAATAAATAGACCCTACTAAGCCTCCTGTGAGTGAACTGAGTAGGAAATATTTTCCATAAAGGAAGAAGAGTTTTCTGTCCTACTTCTTGACAAACAGAACTCTTCTCAGCCCCTGTTATTTCTCCCCAGGGGCAAATTGCACCATGGGAAAGGCTTCCAGCCTTTAGTGGAAAGTCAGCAGAGGAATTGTATTAACATCTGCTGATCCCATGCAGGCGGCCTCTGCCCTGGGCAGTCAGCGCTCACCCCAAGAGAAGAGTGGAAGATGTCCGGCCAATCTTCTGGGCCTCCAGGCCCAAGAGTTACATCTATCGAACCCAGGAGTGGGATGACTTCCCCAATGGCCGATGGTAAGCTGTCACCTGCAGTAAGGCAGAGCTGTGGGAGGAAAGCCTGATGTCCTGGGTACACCTGAGGTGGCTTTGTAACAAAGTGGTTCCCCTTTGCTTGGATTTGAGTGAGGTGAGATGAATGGCATCAAGATGTTGAGACTTTTGGTGTCTAGGTGGGTTTTGTTGTGTACTTCTCTTGTTGGTTGGCTGTCTTCCTGCATCACCAAATCAGCTCATCTTCCTCAGGCCTGTGTCTTCTCCCCTTACAGGGGTAACTCCTCCTCTCCAGCTTTTGGGGAACTGAAGGACTATTACCTCTTCTATCTGAAGAGCAAGTCTCCCCGGGAAGAGCTTTTGAAGATGTGGGGAGAAGAACTGACTGGTGAGGAAAGTGTCTTTGAGGTGTTCACATGTTACATTACTGGAGAACCCAACAGGAATGGGTACAAGGTGAGTGGAAGCCCTGGAAGGGATGGTCAGTGTGGCACAAACAACAGTACACATTTCCTCTTGCTCCTGGTACGACATTGTTTTTCTGAAGAATTGGCACTTCTCTATCCAAAAGGATTTGCTGGCACACTGATTGAAGGGGGTCCAGCAGCCAGAGCTAAAGCTCAACATAAAAGGAAAGGTGCTACAGTATGATAAGACAATATTGATTGACTTCAGCAGTCATTCTTACAGTTGAGCATGTCCTAACCCTTGAACCAAACCTGGGAATTCTCTCCTGAACGAGGTGTATTTGAGACTATTAAGGCACTGCTGAGTTCCTTCAACACCCAGATGATAATCAAAGGGTTGTTGCATCCATTGTGAGCCATGGTTTCTCCTTGTGGTAGGTTACATGTATGCCTTGGAATGACGACCCTCTTGCTACTGAAACCAACCTTCTGAAGGATCAACTGGAGAAGGTCAACAGACGAGGAATCCTGACCATCAACTCCCAGCCAAACATCAATGGCAAACCATCCACAGACCCTATTGTAGGCTGGGGGCCCAGTGGAGGTTATGTTTTCCAAAAGGTACTGTATTACTCTGGGCTAGGCAGCAAAGAGTTTGACCTAGTTTGATCTCTGTTAGGCTTACATCCACATAATCCTTCTGCCCATGCCTTATCTTAATGCATACTTGATAAGGCAAAGCTCCTTTGGTGTCTTAAGAGCCATAATGCCATCTCTATGGCTGACTTCACAGCTGTTTTCACCCACCTCAAAACATCTACTGAACATCTGTAGAGTTTCATGGTTTTATTCTCAGCAAGTAATTACTGGTAACTTATTTCTAGAGCAGGGCTGTGACATTTTATATAGACACATGTGCTTTCCCCCTGCATCTGAATCAGTGATGCACAAAGCACCCAGATTTTTCACAAAATGGGCATCATTGAGGTAGTATCTCTACCACCCAGCATCTCATGAAGATAAAGGGGTATTTAAAAATTTCCTTTGTCCTTCTGTATGGCAGAGTTCTCCACAGTTGCTCCTAGCCCATGCACTGTGGTGTGCTGTTCAGACAACTGTCACGTTCCTTCCCTGGCCTGCAAACAGTCAGGCCTGCCATGCCTGTCTCCCCCTGTCAGGCATTTCAGGACCTAGAGCCTTGGCTAATGGCTGTGATAGGAATATCCCATCAAGGTAAATGCCAGGCAAGTAGCTCATACTGGAAAACAAAGCATCCTTGTTCAAAAGGGATCCAAACGGTAAAGCCAGAGACCAGCAGATGGCAAATGCAGTTATGTTTTCAAAGGAAAAAATTCCCCTGAGGTGAGGGAAATCCATCATCTCATGCAATAGGCAGGAAGTGGGGGGAGGAGGAGCAGTTGTTGGGAGCAGCCAAGCACAGAATTTGGCTGTATTAGCACACAGGGAGAATTGTGAACAAAAGATGAGAACAGGGAGTGGTGCTTGGGAGAGCCCAGCTGAGACCCCCGAGTTCTGCTCTTACCAGGCTGGGCTGCCTTGGCAAGACACTGCTGTAAATAAAGACTAAGCTCAGGCTTCTTCCAAGTATTCTGGCAGACTGCTTCCTTGTGCAGCAGTTGTGGTAACACTGGAGTTCACTCCTGCTCGTCTGCTTGTGTGGATGCAAAACAGGAAGTGTGTTGCTTTCTTGAGTGCACTGTTCCTGGGCTGTTTCATCTGCTCTCCCCAATTTTTTTTTTCCCTGGCTCACTAATTTGTTCTGTCCTTTGCTCAAGCCTCTCTAGTATGTTTCTGGGGATGAACATACAAGGCAGCCCAGACTCTACAAACTTCTTTGTTTACCTGTATTTGTCCAGTTCTGCCGTGATTTAAGGCTCTGATTCTCTTCCCCTCTTCTCCATCCCTCCCTGCAGGCATACCTAGAGTTCTTCACCTCCAGCGAAATTGTCACAGCACTGCTCAAAGTGCTGAAGAAGTACGAGCTGCGAGTGAACTACCACATTGTCAATGTCAAGGTAAGGCCATTATTCTCAGGACGTTTTCCTTTCACCACCTTGGGAGAGAGACAAAAACCAAATATTCAGACATGAGGGCTGATGAAGGGAAGGGAAAGTAAAGCAAGTCAGCTGCAGTGTGCAGCAGCTGTCTGGTCCCTTAACAAGGAGAGGGCAATACACTTTTTCCAACTCACTCGGTCCTTCCTCCAGCAGTTGCTTCAGAAAGGTTTTACTTCTTTGGCAGGGCCAGAATATCACCAATGCTCCAGATCTGCAACCCAATGCTGTCACCTGGGGTATCTTCCCAGGAAGGGAGATCATCCAGCCCACTGTAGTGGATCCTGTAAGCTTCCTCTCCTGGAAGGTGAGTCCTTTCTGTTGGATACATTGCTGTGATGCCCTGGAAGTTTAGAATGTCTGGTTTAGTTTTAGTCTCTGACACTCCTCACAGATGAGGGCTGTTGCTATATTGGCTTGCAGAGGTACAGGTCCTGCTCCCTCAGCTCCACCAAGAACTGTTCCCAGACACAAAGCACCCAGTAATGGGGGTCAAGAGCCACTGCTGTCACTATACCAGGCCTTGGAGTGCTGGACAGTGGCTCTTCCTCCCCTCTTACACACACAGGGGCAGCATTGAGCCATCCATTGTACTGCAAATGTGTCTCCTTTCAGCTCTGGGCACCTCCCGCTGACTGGAAAGCACAAGGCTCCTTGCTCAACTCTTGCCATTTTTACTGAGAAGAAACAAGCCACAGTTTGGCCAGTCATGTGTAACACTGGGTATCCTAAATTAAGTAACATGAGGGGTTTTCACAACTGCCAACCTTTTTTTGTTCCCATGGCAGGATGAGGCCTTTGCACTGTGGATCGAGCAATGGGCCAAGCTCTATGAAGAGGAGTCACCCTCTCGCATGATCATCCAGTACATCCATGACAACTATTACTTGGTCAACCTGGTGGACAATGACTTCCCACTAGAAAACTGCCTCTGGCAGGTTGTGGAAGATACTTTTGAGCTGTTGAACTCTGCAACTCAGCAGTGAAAATTCTTCTAATTTCTTACTTCCTCCTCCCATCCACTGACTCTGGGGAAAGAAGCAGCTCCTGTGCAGACAATGAACACTCCTAAACCGTGATCAGAGTGGTGCTCTGATCTACCCACACTGGGTTCTTCTATCCCCAACACAAAGGCTCCCTGAGCCATTCTCACTGAACAATAGCCAGAGCTACCTGAACCTCTGAGCTGAGGCTCCAGACTAAGCCCAAAGGTCAAGGTATGCAGGATGAAGAGCTGCTAATCATGGTTAAGCTAATTACAGTAACAGGAGAACACGAAATTCTGGTAACTCTCCCATGCCAGAAATGCTGGCAGGGGGACAGAAACACTCCTGTCAGTCGTACCTATTGCAAGGGGATTATATCAGTATTTACCAACCCGGAAAAGAAGGTCAAATTGCTTTTATATTGCACTCCTAAAATGTTATTTCTTCATAGTTATCATCAGGCACTTTTGCACTCACTCCAGAAGGTTCAAATTTTCTTCCTAACTTTTCTCCTTGTATTGTATTTCCTGTTTTCTTTTTAATAGAACTATGAGAACTTCCATTCTGGATAAGACTAAGTAGGAATCACACTATTTCCTAGATTACATACAATAAAATACAAACGTCTCTTGTACTAGGCCATGCTCTAGCAGAGATTCTTGTTGTTTGCTAATGAATCACCTGGCACTAAGAAAAACTTCTAAGAAAATCAATTGTTTCTGGGGCAGTTCTGCCTTCATTTTCAATGCATGTCCTGCGTATGGCCCAAGCTCCAAGTGGTAGAGCAGAGAAAGCTTAAATCCTAGAATTACCAAAAGTAACCAGCTGTACTGTTTAGCTCCATTCTGCAAGGTCACTTGCAGGTATTCTTTTCCAGTGCCTGTAGGGAAAGGTAAGCTTAGATGAGGAAAGATAACCTATCTTTACTGACCTAATGACTCTTAACAGCCTTAGGCCCCATGGCATTGGAGTAAGGGGCTGGGGAAGCTACTGAGGCTGCTTTGTTTATTTAACAATCCTGCAAAGCTGCCACAGGCTAGGAAAACAACCTCGGAGCAGTTCCCAGTGGGATTTCAAGATCCCCACCATGCTGTGAGCATCTCTTTCAAGCAAGCAAGGAAGAAAAGCCTTTTCCAGATTCTTCAGACCCTCTTGTTACAGCTGTCTGAGACCGGGCTCATATATCCAGGGTAATTACAAGGCATCAATCATAGAGGCAAGTAATGGGAAGGCTGGGGATCAGACACGCCTGTCTCGCCTCAGCAAAGCTTTTGGTGCTCAGCTGTTCCCAGCAGGTTTCTTCATACCTTGCCCATTCAGCACAGAAATGAACCAGCGGGAAGCAGTCAGGAGGTTGGCCACCCACTGAAAGGCTTAATGAAGAGCTGATGGATCTAGACAGGGGGAGGAGGTGGGTGCCATGTGGAAATCTGCCCTCCCGCCCTGCCCCCCCCAGGGGTAAGAGCCAAATCTAAAAATAAAGACCTGTGTTTGCACCTACCCAGGTGCAGACTTTGGAATCAACAAACCCCTGCTCATCTCTAAGACCGTATTTGCATACTCCCCCCTTGATACCAAGCTGCTGTCCAGGGAAAAACACTGAGTAAAAGGAAAGCCTATAAGGTGTTTTTTGACCTTTAATCAGAACTCCAGCAAAAGCAGGGTCCAGAGAAAAAGAGAATGCAATCTCACAGCTGTGAGTAACTTCTCCATTTGTGCTGCTAAGGAGGTAGGATACAAGTCCTTTAAAGAGGACGTTTCACTAGGTACCATCTCTTCCTGGTTGTTTGTTGGCTGTCATCCTTCTGGCCAGCAGCACTGCTTTTATTATAAGAACAGAGTGTTCTCTTTCTTGACGGCACAGGACCAGCTCTTTGTTGTGACAGGAGCCACATCCTCCACGTGTCCTGAAATGAGCAGCAGCTGCAGGCAGGCCCCCTCCATTCAGCAGGATCCTTTGTCCTTGCGCTGGAATGCTGTGAGCTGCCGCCACCTTCCAAAGGCCTGAAAGAGGAAAGTGGACAAATCAAACACTCGGGTTACCCTTGAGGGGCTGCAGCCATTCTCACAGAAGCCATAAACAGTTCTCCTTCTAGCAATGGCTTTGCCAGCTGCCTCACCCTTCACTGAAAACCCTTCTCTGTCTCTCCTGGAGCCAATATGGGGCATGCAGAATTCAAATCAATGTAAGAGAAGAAAGACCAATGCTCTCCCTGCCCTCTAATTTCAGTACCTGCTCCTGTCTCCTTAAAGGAGGACCTAATCCTACATGAATCTTCGGGAGGCAGGCAAAGGAACAAACTGGATATGAGTTCTAAGGCCTTGCCTGCTTGCTCAAATTCATAGTGATTTGCTTGCCCCTGGGTGCAAGTCAGCACAGTCCTCCTGCACTAATGTGGAGCCTGTTTCTTCCCTGAGTGGGGTCTCAAGAGGCAGGGGATTAGAGGATTAACATCACTAATAACAGCAGGGAAGGGGGCACAAGTCAGGGAAATTGACTCCTAACACAAAGCTTTGAAAAACACCCATAGCTGAACCCATGTAAAGCTGGAAGCGTTTTTTCTTTTTTTACTGGCAAGTCCCATTCCTTGATGTATCCAGCTTCTCCCTAAGCAAGTGCACCGTGCAGGGAGACAGATACAGGGAACACCAGTTGTCCCTTTGGGGTGCTTTTTTGCACCACCAAGGTCCACTGAATTGAAGCAGTCATAAATGCTTACCTCAGACAGGAGGCTCCTGGCTTCCTCCTCCAAAAGATTCTGCACCACACAGCTTTGCAAATATCTTCGTCTCCACACCCTCCAGGCCTTTTCTATCAGCCGCTGCTGGTCCTGCCAGGAAGAGAGGCAGTGCTCAGATTAACTGGGCTGTGGCAGGCAAATTACCTCACTTCCCTCCAGTCCCACCTTGTTCCAGTTGCTTTCCTGAGTCCCTCTTAAAAGACTGCATTGGTAACAAACAGAGCAGACTAACAACAGAGCTCTTGCTGAACAACTCTCTCCACAGTGTGGCTAATTAAGTCCCAGTACCCTGGGGAGAGGACAATGCCCCATTGTGGTGCAGCACAGCTCCTCAGTGACTCTGGATATGCTCACACTATACAGGCATCATCTTGTTACCTGGGCAGGCCAGAGCACATCTCACACAGCTAATGCCCAGGAACCAGGCAGAACATGGGTAGAAGCAGATGAGGAAGCCAAATGACAGCTCTTGGAAAACTGTAGATACCAGTGGGATGTATCAGGAACACAGATGAGGACAAAGATCATAATAATTGCTGTGAACTTTTTGCACAGTCTACAGACAATCTAGACAAATCCCATTTCAGCTTCCTATCTGTAAGGGCAAAGCAGAACTACATCTGTGGATATGCCAGTCTATCAAGCTGACATTTCAAAAAAAAAAAAACAATGGAAAAACTAGCCACAGCAGTAAACCAGGATTTCTGGTGCATACTGGTACTTGTTAAACCTCCACGTCTCCTCTCCCAGGATGTATGTGAGGCTACAGGCAGAGCAGGCTTGCCCATTAACACCTATCACTGCCACCTCAGTGGCACCAGACACTCACCAGCACCTGAGCCAGTGTCACCACCCTGCTGGCTTCCCTCCACTGATGCCATACCCTTGCCAGACAGAGCAGTTTCCTGTCATGCTGGTACTGGCGCAGTACCACTGTGTGATGCCACCACCTCAGGTATTTCCTCCTGCAGGCAAAAGAAGCAAATAAGCTTCACCAGCCATACAAGGGAGCCCTTCCCTGATGCTATCAGCAAGAGGAAGCCCAGAGCCCTCTACCGCACTTACCCAAGCCACTTCTTATCCCACTCCTCCAAGTCCACCTCTGCTGTGTTCTCCTGGATCCTTGCATGTGCACCAGAGGGTCCTACCACATCAGGTCTCTCCAGCAGCCTTTCAGCCCTGTTTTGGCTCCTGTAGATCACCAGCCAGCGCTGAATGGCACTGGGAAAAAATCTAGTTGGTGCTGAATCTTCTTCTCTGCCTCTTCTGCTTTCTATGAAACGAAAGAGGAATTACACAGGAGCTAACCTTGGAGCTAATCTTAAAGCTAGAGCTGCCATGAGGCCTTAGTCCTTCAACTCCTGAACACAGAAGAAATCCACTGAGTTTGATTTTCATGAGCTCCTACTCCACAGAGGAATCCCAGTCATTAAGCTAGTAAGCACTAATCCCTTTCCCTCATCACTCACACTCCCCACATGGGTCTCTTAAAGGAAGAGAGGAGGGAGAATCTTCTTACTTATGGACAAAGAGAGAGACATCTTCCTGCTTTTCCTAACACCTATGAGGGTACTGTGCTGCCGTAAGCACTGGGAAAAGGCAGCTGCTCTGGTCCAGTAGTTGCAGGCCTGCAAACAGAAATAACACAGCTGCAGCCAAGAGTAAACACAATGCACACAGCACTCACACAAACCAGTCTTAGAGAGACAGGCTCACAGCTCTGCAGGTAGCTTAATGTGTTAGACCCCAGGCTGGAAACTGCACAGATGAGATCCCAGCAGGACTGACTCAGCCATTCCAAATCAATCGACCTCTTTGTAGTTTGCTAGCTTCGAGTCTTTGAAAAAAGCTGCAACTGTGACAGCTCACTCTGCTCTGCAGGGACAGTGATTATCCCATCTTATCTTTGAGCAGAGAGGAAGGAGTGCTCTCATCTCTCTGGTCAAAATGTCCCCCTTCCTTATTGCTGTGCTCCATATGGTTGTTGCAATCAGTGCCAGATTATGGTGATGAAGTTGTGTGCACAGTCTGTGAAGAATTTCACAGCAGGGACTAAGCAGTCACCACATATCAAACCAAGTTTTTATACAAGCCTTGTCACACTATCTCAGTGCTTCGTGACTCACTGAGTTAATAATAACTGTCTCATAGGGACCTTTATCTTCTCTTACTTGTTTGACAGTAGCCACAGATCCCAGGTGCAGGGCTTGCCGTCCTCTTGCAGCCACTCGCCAGCGGTGACAAGCTTTACCTGGAGAGGGCTCCTGCCACTTGTGCTTTCTCCCTCCTGGCACTGGTTCAGCTCTCAAGAGTTTGTCCCTCCACTTAGTAAAACTCACAGCCAGGAGACGGTGCTCTCTGACTCTTTTAAAGTAAGAGAGGGCTTCATGCTGCCTCAGTCTACATGCAGTGACCTGGGCCCAAGAGACAAGGCACCTGAAAAACATTTACAAGCACATAAAAGAAGCTGATGCCTAAAGTAACAATTCCACGTCAGACCCAATTTCACCTTCTCACCTGCCCTGCAGTGTCCCACATAAATGGTCAAAGCAAGTCAAAGAGCATTCAATAAGAAAAAAGCCTGTTCCTAGTATTCCTTCTGCAATTAAGATTTATGCATTGACCTCCATGCTACGTATTTTTCCAGTGCCTCATCTTTGGGAAGTGCAAGTTCAGGCTCTTCAACTGTCTTTCTGCTGAAAACTTGCCTTCATTTTACTTCAGGCTCCTGGCACTGTTACCTCTCACCTACTCAAAGCCCAAGAGACTCTGCTTCCCTTTGGCCATTTTAGCATTTCCTCCTCTTCAAAGGCCTCTGCAAACTGAATCCAATCTTATGCTAAGCTTTTCCTTTGCCTGCAAAACAAATGCTTTCCATAGGCTGCCTTGCCAGTACACATACTGGATCCCCCCACCAAAAAAAAAAAAAAAAAAAAAAAAAAAAATTAGTCAGTCTTCAATCTATCTCTGTGCTATGAGCTGACCAGAAAGATGGTGCTTGATGAAGGCTTTTTCATTTTTTCATTATGGAATGAGAGTAAAACTGTTAAAATTTCCTTCAGCATGGAACCCAGCAGATTCCTGAAGTCTGCTTGCAGCATTTATGACAGCCGCTTGTTGCCAAGATTCAGATTTTGTTCCTTGGCTGTCACAAACTAAGGCCCTGTGTATGTGGGATGTACAACTAGAATCTTTATGAAGACAATTTTATTCCAAAAAATCAACAGCTTCAGGAGTTACTATTACCAGCACAGTAAATCTGCACCCACAATAATCTCTCTGTATCTTGCAGGCTGGTGCACAGGAGGCCAGTCCTCCTGCAATCAGAGAATCCAATCTGCTTTTAACTCCTGGCTTATCCTTTTGGTTCCCTGTTCCATTTGGGCTTTCATTATGCAAATCACCCCACTGCACCATAGGGCAGAGGTGTAAATATCCTGTGCCTGGCAGGCTTTTGGAAGATCAAGAGAAGCTATTGCAGGTTATCCTAGCATGAAAAATGCCCCCCTCAGAAGAGACAGAGCTCAGCCTGTACCATATCCAGGTGAGAAATTAGAAGCACACTCTCATCAAAGGAGACTCAGAAGGGAGATTAATGGTGGAGACACACTCAACAGGAAGGAACAACATTAAGGGCTTCTCCCAAATAAAATTCCCACAGGAGGGAGCCACACAGATGGATTTGCAGAGGAAAATGCAATTGGGTGGGGTAAGTGCAGAGTCTAAACATCACAGCCATCAAAGTTTTACTGCGTTTTTAGTTGCTCTTTCCTCTGCAGATCTTTGTGTCCTCTCAGTCTGAACCTGCAATTCAAAAGAAAACCTGCTAGGACCAAACCTGCACTTCTCATGCCTTAAATGAACCCTTGGCATAAATAAACTTAATTCATTCCTATCCTCCTGAATTACTTCAGAGAAACATTTCAACAATCCTGGTTCACTACAGCTGGACACTTCTCTGCACTGCAGGCCAGCACTGGCCTCATACAACATAAACCACAAACAAGACTGTTTTCAATGAGAAGGCCACTGAACACAATTAAGAGAGAAATTAAATTCTTGTGTTTTCAGGATCTGCAACGTAACATAAGACTCAAAGACAGACTACAGCTTCACCTATATTGTAATAATACCAAGAGAAGCTGAATATCATGGTTCTCCCTTCATAAGCTTTATATTGCTTTGCTGCAGGAACAAATTGAACTCAATTTTTCACATTAAATTAAAATCAACACACTATGTCCAGAATCATAATAGACTCAGATTTGTAAACATCAGATCTCTGTAAGATCTCTGCCCGGTATTCCTTTCAGCAAGTACCTAAGTACAAATGAGGCTTTTAGTTTTTAAACTACACAAATTTGCTTGCATCTCTACCTCACTTAGTGCACAAAATACCACTCTGCATAACTAAGACTGAATACAAGTTCTGAAAGGAAAAGAATTTTTGAATGGGAAAAATGAGGTGGGGTGTGAGGCTTTAGGTAAGAGACCCCTTAATATAGACACATCCTCAGAGAAGTGTTCCTACAGAAGTTCCATTTATACATGAGCTATCCACACTTTCAAACCCAAACTCTGCTCTTAATACAGTGGATACTAACACATAAATGGCTCTTCATGCAGAGCTGCCTTTGGAAATGCTTTGAGAGCAAGAAACAAACCTGTGCAGGAGAAAACGTTTCCAGAATGAAACAGCATATTTCTGCTTCCTTGTTTGGTAATACCATGTCTGCAGGACCAGCCTCTTCTTCTCCTGGCAGCTGTGCCAAGCCCATTGCTGCTGCAGCTCTCCCAGAGCACGCTTCCCTGTGAGAGAGCACACCTTCCTGAGCTCAGCCCAGTGACTGTTTCTCCATTGTAGAGAACAGAGAAGAGCAAAGAATACATCTGCAGCAAACACCAAATGGGACCAAACTTGCTAAAATTTCCTGTCCTCTCTTTAGCAGCTAAAGAGACTTTTCAATTAATCTTGTAGGTTTTTGTCTGCAGGCAGTCAGACCTTCTTTCAAATTTTCCCTGCAAGAGATCACAGATTACTTCCACTCTTATCTGCAAGGCAGTTTTCCATTAAGAATTGGCAGTTTTCTTCCCTGGCACAGCCTAAGTCCTTAGAGCATATGGAATTCCTTGATGGATCAGGATTGTTAAACCAACCCAAAAGATACACCCTGTTCCCACCGAAGCAAAACCTGACTGCTTGGTCTGAGGAGACATATTCAAACTTGGAATGCTCCATGGAACTCCATTTAACTCCCCAGCTGCTAAAAAACCCTGCTTGAACACTCTTTTGGTAGTGTAGGTAGAAGTACCAAAGGAGCATCTTCCCTAATATAAAGCACTACAGAACAGTAGGGCACATGTCCTGCTGTTAGGCAGAAGAACGCCTAACACATGCACCCACTGACTCCTGCAGTAGTATGTGCCTTTCCAGAGGAGCAGTGCACAGAATTACAGCCAAAAGTGTGACTTTCTCCACCCCAACCATTCCCAGAGCTTCTCTCCTCTATGGACACAAGTGATGCAGTGGGATGGGGTAACTCACTTTGCCAGCAGGAACGCCAACGCCACAGAGCATCAGCTGTCATCTGGTGAACATGACACCTGAATCTCCGGTCAACTTCCACTTTCTGGGCCAGTCTCCTCTTCCACAGGCTGAAAGCCATCTGGAAACAATGAACTCTATCTTTCAAGGCTGCTGCTTCTATTTGGTTCTTGTTTTCCAAGACCCAGTGGTGCCAGCTGAGAAAGGCTCTGAGAAGGACAAAGGTTGCTGCACTGACTGTAGGAACAACTCACAGAGATACACACCTTTGTAACAAACACACACACGAGGCAGTTTTGGAAACACATCTGATCTGTTACCATCCTTTCCCCATTAAATGTCAGGGGAAATGATGGACAGGACAAGCTGTTGGGAGTAAGGGGTTCTGTCCTGGCTGTGCCAGGCTTGTTGTTGTGCTCTTCAGCTTTGGAATCAGTAGAGAGCAAGGCCAGTTCAGTCCTGGACAGGAAGTTACCAGGATTTAGCAGCAGAGCTGGGCTTGCTCTAATGTGTAAAATGGCCCATCAAACCAGAAATTACTGTGTTCCTATATAGTAATTTTGAACCTGTAAAAACCCCAAAATAATGTGCTGCAAAACTCCCACTGAAAACAAACAAACAAAAAAAAAAGCTAGAGGAAGATTTTTTCCTTTTTTTTTAATTAAAGCAAGTGCAAAGCTTTCAAAACAAAGAGTTTTAGGAAACTTTTGCACAGCATGATCCCTACCGAGACAGCCGAATGCGCCTGCAGTACTGCTGGGCCTTCACATGATGTCGAGTTCGAGCTGACCAGACAATGAAGCATCTCTGCAGGCAGTATTTCTCTGCTTGCTGCCAGCAACTCTTCACCTCCTTGTCAGAACTGCAGCCCTGTAATCCAGAAAGGCAAAAAAGGCCCTTGAACTGCTGTTATATCAGTTACTCCACACAGCTCAGCCATCTCTCCTTGCCACTGTGACTTCTGTGATTGTCCAACTCTGTTGCTAACCCATACACCCCATATGAACACCCAGACATGAGGATCTAACACATCCCTTTTAAATCCTTGACACCCTTCCTACTTCCACTCAGCTGACAAATGGTAGGGAAGAGTTACCCTGAGAAAAGCCTCAATCTCCCAAATCTTCTGTTTGAGAGTGAACAAAAAAGACAAAATAGCAGTGAGACCTTCCATATGCTGATGTTGAAACCCAAAGGCTCTTTGCTAAATTTGAACATACAGAAAACACTTGTATATTTACATTTTACACAACACTTTCTAGCCTCACCTCTTCCCACGCAGAGTAACTTGTAGGAGGCTGTGAATTATTATCTGGACTCTGCAGCACTGAAGACTGGAACTGATTTCCCACAAACCAATGTCTTCTGCATTACAAAATTGTTGAGTAAGGAGGAAAAGAAAGAAGAATATAAGTCTCCTGGAAGGATGGTGTGACATGGCATGAGGGATTATCCAGAAGGAAGAAATTCAGCCAGTCCACACAAGGGGTCACTCCTACCAGCATCCCAAAAAAGCAGTCTCCAACTCACCCAGATCCAGGGAAGGACATCTGCAAGCACAGTTCCCCACCCAGCTCATCTGGCAGCTCTGTGCACTCGTGGAGTTGCAGGAAAGAACTGTGACATGACACGTGTGTGACATCCTCAGCAGTCAGAAGGGAGGAGAAGCTGTGCTGGCTGCTGTCACTAAGGCTGCATTCCTGCAGGTATGAAGGGAGAACAGGCTGTGAGATGAGTATCCCCACAGTGCAAGAACTCCACTAACAGCTCTGACCATGCCATTTACTCCTTTTTTCATCAAGGATTCAGACAAATCCAGAATGTATCCAAAGGAACTGCAGGCTAGCCATGACAGTTCTGGAAAGTGAACATGTAAGTAATGGGAAAGTTATTTCTATACTAATAATTTCCATATTGAATTCAGAAATACATGTATTTTTTACTGAGAAAAGGGGTAATGGGCATATGCACTGTCTCAGTGAGGAAGCTCTTTATATCTCATCCTTTCCACCTTGCAGCCACAAACAGAAGCAAGTGTACAAGGGAACCTCACTAGCTCAGCACCTTCCCACATCTCTAAATGATGAACCAGAAAATGCACAGAGAGCATTGACTTTACACTTTCAGATTTCATTTCAGCTTCAAGACCCTACAGATTCAGCACTAAATTTTAAGCACAGTTTGCTGATGACAATATCATGAAGTAGAAATTTTCCATCCAAAATCCCAGGAATTTAATACCTCAGAGCAGTCTGGGTGTACCAAGACCTTCTCACCTTTTCCAATGAGCTTTGAGAGGTCAGAGTAGCTGGTGCACTGCTGTCAAAGCCAGATGATGTTGAGAGGTTCTCAGAAAACACCATGGCAAGAGGTTCCTCATGCAAGAGCTTAGAACTTTGTTCAACTGTCTTCAGCATGAGATACTTTTGGTGCCATAATTTTAGAGCTTTTCTGAGTTTACACTGCTCCAAAGTCTGAGAGAAAGAACTGAGACAGAAGATACTGAGAGAGTAAAATGACAGAAGAACACCAGAGAGGGTGGCTGGCACAGACATGATGGACAACAGATAGGGTAAAAGGGGTTCTTGCAAAAGGTTCAGAAAGTGAAGTGAACACTTCTAATAGGGGCAGGGCTCCAGGGACTGGCTCTTTTGCACTCACTCAGCTTTGTGATGCTCACACAACCTTGTTTTCCACAGCAGATATACTCTCTGCAGCTTCAGTTTTTGGCAGAAGTCATCGAAAGAGTAGAAGAAGTCATCGAAAGAGTGGACGGTTTTCTCCAGAAACTCCCTCTCTCCAGTCCATGATACCCGACCTTCATGCCTCTTTGTCACAGTCATGTCAGCTACTGAGCTGTTTATAACTGCTCCTTAACCAGTTACATAAAGGAACAAGAGATTGTTTGTCTCAAGGCATTCCAACTCAGCCCAGCCCAACCCTCAAATTGCTTCTTTTCTGCAAGGTTTAAGAGTTTATGTTTGGTTTATGAAGCAGAGTGACAAACCTCCCTGTAGCTTCACTGACACACCCAGAACCAGTCCCCTGCCCAATCTGGTTTGTTCATATCCTGTATCATCTGAGCCCCTCTGTTTTCAGGCTGTTTTCAGTGTACAAGAAGAGGAAGAAGGAGCCTAAGCACCTGTAAAACTTAGATTCTGCACAGACCCCAAACTGCTCACCATAATGCCGCCTCCATTGTAGGAGGAAGAAGTTCACTACTGCCTGCTTATCAGCTCCTCTGACCTGCAGCATCTCAACCCACTGCTGGAAGTGCTTCCTCAGTGATATTGCTCTGAGATGGGCCAGGTTGCACCTGCCAAGTGCCTTCTGCTCAACAGTCTCCTTCCATGTACTGAAGCACCTGAGAATACCAAAGGAAAATGTTGAAAAACACACAAGCTTATGTGTCTTCCTGAGACAGGGTTTAGCTCAGGACAGATACACAGAAGCTGTTCCCTGAGCTTCTATTTGTTTATTTCAGTAAAAAGCCACTGTCATGCTTAGAGCACAGAAGCACAGTGGCTGCTCTCAGGTTTGGTCTTTCAGGACATCAAAAGTCAGGACAAAAAAGTTTTGGCAGTGCACAGGAGACAAATCGTAACATCTCTGGCCACAGCAGTTCCTTTTCATGTTTTTACCCCTACTTTCATCTTTATTAACTACTAAAACAAAAGGAGAGATGCCTTTAAGATGGAACAATTATTACTGTGTGGGTTGGCTCTGTTATTCCTTGGACTTTCACAACGAACAGATTTTTTACATAAAAACCAGATCTCATCAACTCACCAGGAGACCAAGTTTCTTTGGATTTGAGTTGTCAGTGTTAGAATCTGTTTCATTTCCAAGCTTTGAGAATGCCACATCCAGAAAATGTTTCGTAGCTTCTTCTTTTCCAGCAGAGCACGGGCTTCCAACAGCATGGCTTCCTCTTTGCTCAGCAGCTCCTTCTGCAGGCGCCACAGTCTGAAAGCTGCTGTGTCGCAGGGCAGGAAGAAATTGACAGGAAGAGAAGTAACAGAAGAACTTCCAACAACTTAGTGTCACACAGCAAACACTCCCTGGCTTAACTCCAAGCTGCCAGAGGAAGGACACTTAAGGAAGGCAGCTCACATTGCTGGAGCAACACATGCTGCACCTGAATTCATGTAAGGACTGAGGCAAAACTTGTATGATATGGTGAATAGCCACCTCTACCACCACAGATACTGGCCCAGCTACTTGCAGGATCACATGCTGAAAGAGCTCAAAGCAACAACTAGACACAAACCACAAAAACTGGTGAAACAGTGAATATCTCCAAGCTGTTCCAAGGCCATGGAATGTGTGCTTACCAGCCAGCCGTCTCATGTCTCTGATTGCTTCAGCTCTCCAGCAGAACTCATTTCCTCTCTGCCTATGACGAAGCTGTGTCCACAGTTCTCCTTCCATCCTGAAAGAGCCACAAGCACGCCTTAACATCCAGCTGACCAAAGAGGCACTCACAAAACAGAATCCAGGGCTTTTCTCTCTCTTTTTGTCTCACCTTGTTCTTCTGCCTTCAGAATTGGAAGCCTCAACAAAAGGCATTTCTTTCGACACCTCTGAAATTACTGCTACAGACTGTAGTATTGTCTCATTGCCACATCATTTACACCTGTATCACGTATGCAGGTGATGGCTGAAGCCAAGAATTAGTACAGGGGTATTTCTGTCAGACACTCAAATCAGACTGCAAACACTGGTGCATAGAAGCTCTGAAATAGGATTGTTCAGTTCTTAACACTAAACTACTAATTCTTGCAATGTTTATCCACAGCAATACATTCAAGGACATGGAAACAAGTCCACCATCATTTGAGAGAAAAATTTCCCTGTGTTTGTAAACCTCACTTTGTCCAAGATAACAGAAAGAGAATGCTCTTTGCCTACCTACAAGCCTGCTCTGCTTCCTTTGAGTATCCTGTTGCAAGCTGATGCTGAGCTGAGGTTGTCATAGTTGCTAATTTTCCTACTCCAAAAATCCCCGCTGATGAACTTTTGGTATAGGTGTAAGGCTCAGGCTGCAGAGTTTCCTTCTTGCTCTGTTTTGCCACAGCAGCTTTCTTCCACTGAAGAAGAAACCATATGATCAGAACAAGCTGCAGACAAGAGTATTGGTACCAGGGTCTACATCACTGAATTTCACACAGGGTACCCCTTCCTCCTCCCTATCCAAACAGGATTTGTGCCTTCTCTGACTGCACAGCAGAAAGCTCATGGCACCACTGTCCCTAGCCAGTGCTCACCCTCTGAAAGCTGGCAGCTAGCAGAGTTGAAGCATGTCTCTGCTGGGCCACCTCCAATTGTGTCCTTCTTTGGTGCACAGACCACTGCAGAGCACCAAAGCCCTCCTGAAGTAGCTGGTGTCTGTAAAGCTGCCTGGCTGCCCTCTTCCAAAGGGTACGTCTCCTCCAGGCTTGGAAATACCTTGTTAGGATTTGTTTGTCACACAATTGCCAGAAACTTAAAAACAAAAAACAGAGCTGAGTTCCTGTTAACAGAAAGGAAAGGTAAACCAGCCAGGAGGTGGCAATCAAGAGTTCAGCCATCAAGTTGTAATGAGGTTATTTCAAGTCATTCTCTCTAAAGAATGGAAAACATGCAGACTCACACCAAATGAAGGAATCACTGCTGCTAAACTTCTAGCAACCTTATTCACATCTTATCCACAAATTTGAATTCCACCTCACGGGTAAGTCTAGCTTTTGATTTTCCCTAACTGTGCAGTGAGCACACTGGAATTTGCTGCACTGAAGAGTAGCACTGATGGTACCAACACTTCTTCATTGCCAGCAACAACCAAGGCTGAATTTAAAAGATAGCATTGAAAAGATAAAGAAATTATTTTTTAGATCATGTTCCATTCTAAATGACAACCCTTGAAAATAAATGGATGCAGTCCCTCAGCCAACCAAACCACAGCAGATTAATGCAGGCTAAGTTCTAAACCCAAATATTTCTAGGGACATGGCTCCTTAGCCACTTCCCAGAAGTGTTCCTCTGTGAACTACCAGTGCACTCAAACACAGTGTCTTTTTACCTTTGCTCATTCACCTTCAATGACCAGAAGCTGTTCTCTGAGATCTGTAAACAAGAGATAGTAATTCACAATTATTCACACTGCTCCACTCTGTTGAAGAATTTGTCTTTGTGGCACACATCATTTTGGATGGAGACCAGAGCAGGACTGCCTCAAAGTTGTGTTTTACGTGGGATGCCTTGGAGACTGCTCCCACACCATTGCTATGTGAATATTCTTACATACTTCAGACATGAAAAAGGCACAAAAAGCCTGAAATCTCAGCACTCTGCAACAAAGAGCAGAGTAAAAACCATTTTAATGCTTTCCCTTGGCATGCAGATCAGAGAATATAAACAGGTGTTTACAGTCCCAAAACAACCAAGTTGACAAGCTGGTCTCTTGGAAGAAACATGTGAGATGGAAAGATGAATACATTGAGATGAAGAAGGACTGTAAGAGACGAGATTCTGGCTATTCAGTGACAAGAAAAAACTATAGGACAAGCATCCCCATCACTTGTACCTCAACTCTGCACCTCTAGCAAGTGGCAGAAACAAGCACAAGTAATACCTGTGAACAGAGATGCTTCACAGTGAGCATACCCTCACCTCTCTGGGCACAGTTTTCTGTGTCTGGCTCCCTTCTTCACTGCATTGTTGTTCTTTGGCACTCCTTTCTACAGAACATTCTTCAGACTGCTCGAGATTGCCATTAGCTTCCAAATTCTTCCGGCTGCTGTGGTAGGAGTATTTGTTTCTCCTTCCTTCTCTGCTCATGTTCATACAATCTACATTAGAATGCTCATTAAAGCCTTCTTCAGCTGATGTACCCAAAGGATTGGACTGGCTGCTGCCCACTGCAGCCGTTCTTCTGGCTGCTCGTGATGTGGAGTCACACACCTCTTCTGACTCTTTGCTGCACTTAACATGAGAGTTGTTGACTTCTACAGATTTAACACTAAGCTGCTGGCCTGGTCTAAACTCTTTATCTCCAGAATGAGAAGCAATGCTCACACACACTTCTGTAGGAGTCCCATACATGGCTACACCAACATTCATCTGAGCCCCCCACAAATCTGTCTCCAGTAACACCTGCAGACCCTCTGGATCCAGGCTGGCTGAAAGGTCTTTCTTCCAAGACTCAACACATGGAGACGCCCCATTAGATGTCTGTTCTTCTTTACCAACCTTTTCAGGAGAACGACTTTTTCTGTGAACATAAAGACTACCAGTTTCCAGAGATGGCTTTAACAGGGACTGGCATCTGAAGAAAGGGGAGCAATTGAAGGAAGAATCTGCTTCTGTATCCACTGGCCTGCCAAAGCCCATTCTAAAAGCAAGGGCTGGATGTGGTTGGATGCCACAGGAAATTTTGGTTCTCCATGTGTTTGAGCCAATGTATCCATACATGTGAGAGACAGAGAGAGGCTCAGCAGGACTGAGCCTTGTCACTGCACCAAGGCTCCAGTCTTTAGCAAATGGGACACCCCATTTCAATCTTGCCTGAGCAGCACTGGTTTTTACTGTAGCTAACTGTTCTCCCATGGTTAGGATACTGGGACCTAAATCATCAGGAGCAAAGCATGAATGGCCAGTGACTGGAGAAGACTTGGACTCCAGAGGGAGGGAACCCCGTATCCCCATCAAAGCACTTTCTTGCTTAAGCCTCTGGACTGAACAGTACAAGCTAGCAGAAATCTGTGAGGATTGCAAAAGAGACTGAAAAGACTCCAAACCAGATCAAGATATCCCCGGGTTAGAGCTGAACTGTGACAAGCATTCACACTTTCACTTGAGCTCCTTAAAGAAGGACCCACTACTAATTCATGCCTAAGAGGGGAATCTGCAGCATGAGATCACAAATGTGCATTGACCAGTAAAGGGTTCACTGGATCCTTACATGAAGCAGCAGAAGGCTGATGCTGTTGGTTCTCCACCAGCTAGTCACAATTCCTGTTCCTTCTTTCTGAATAGTGATGGTGAGCAGTGGGTATGGAGCAGCCTAGTGGGTACTAGCTGCCTTTGCTTCCTGATGGAGTAATTGAGGAAAGTCAGTACTCTCACTCCTCCCTTCCAAAACACAAGCCTCAAGGTGCAAGTGCCTCTGGGGGAGATTCATAGCAGGGAGCACTGACGAGGAAAGATGGGGACTCTATGAACCACAGTTAGAGCTCTGCTGCTGCAGCCTGGAGCACAGATTATTCTGCTGCAGCAAGCAGAACTGCAGAACTGGCTGGCAGTGTCCGGGAATGGCTGAGAAGGGCAGGAGAGATTAGTCTGTCTCAGACTGGGATCTCTTCCCATCTGACAGAGGTGTGGTACACAACTAGCCCTGTGCTGCTGTCTCTAGGCTTACACCAAATGCTGCAGCCTCAGGCCAGGGATGAGAAATGTCTACTCGACTTCTAGTGCCCAAATACAGATTGAAATTCACGTTCTTCTGAATGTTTCTTTGCTCTGAAGAAAAAGAAGAAGAAATATAAGCTAAGGACTGTACATATTTTCTATCTCATCTTGCCTAATTTGCCAAGGCCTTTGGGTACTTTCCTTGTGAATTTCTTGTCTCTGATCCACCAGCCTCAGTCCTGAAAGTGTTATGGACACTACTCTCTTCCTGTTTTTCAGCAGACAATCATATCTGGCAGAGCAGGAATGACTGAAAAGGCCAGATTCAGTTCTCAACAAAAAACCTGGAAAACAAAGACTTCCAGTGTTACACACCTGCAGCCTCAGAAAGAATTTATTGCTAGCAAGGCTGAATTATCCTGCTGCCAAGACAAAGTGTGTAGCAGTTTTTACTGGATGCTTTACATTTCACCAGATCTACATGACACTGACCAACAACAGGTCTGACAAAAATGTTTTCACAGAAGTCAGAGCAACATGGTTCCAGCTGGCATACAATGCTTACCCCTCATCACTGATAGGAAATCCAACTCAGATCTCCTCCACACTCATATTTTCACCAGGGCTTGTAGGAAAGGTAGGGCCTTGAGTTGAAGTTCTCTTTAACTGCTTTACAACTGAAAATTTGTTCACATATCATGCTACAGCCCTGCAAAGGTTCAAGGCTACACAAACTTATTTCTTCTTGTCCACACTAAAGGATGAAACCATGTCTACATACATATCCATAAAAGCTACACTGTCCTCTAATCTGGAAGATTTACAGCACAGCCGAGAAACCTACTTTGCAATGTAGCCACTAAGTCTGATGGTTATACATGTAACACTCATGCTGAAAATTGATTCTTAAATTGCTGCTAATAGGTAAGTGCGATTCGAGAGGACTGTGCTTCCATTCCCTCTGATTTTAAAAGCCAGTTGTCAATCACTGTCATTCTAACCACCATTCTTTTCCACCTCTCTTTTAAAAATTGAAAATGGTATTGTATAAAGACACACACATCTCTATCATCTTAAAACCCCCTAGTCAATCTGAGAAGAGACAGCAATGAAATCAATGCCCATTGTCTTTTTCAAACACATTCTAATCCCAGAAAGCCTCCTGTCAAATTGCACTGTTTCCAAGCTGTGTTTATTTCATTCTCTTCTAAGAGAGCATTTGAGGCTCAGTTGTCCCTTTTTGTAACAGCTCATTTTTCCCTCTCACATGCAAACTCCTTCAGTAATCACCACAATCTGGGGCACAAACACAGTTCCTAAAGCAGCAGGAGACAGTCAGGCGGTGTTGCAATTATCCCTGGGAACTGCTGTTACTGCCTTTCATATAGCACCGAGGGTGCCATGAACGGAAAGATCCCATTATTTTTTCCAGACAAGTTGAATTTGGCAACTACAGAGTGAAAAGACAAAGCACAGCTGCCTTCCTTAGGGTGCCTATCACTGCATGAAGTATAACCACAAAATGCAGTGGACTTGTGTTCCATGGAAGCACTCCTTGCATCCCAGAAATATCCAATCAACAAGCAACGTATCACAAAAGGGTGTTACAAAGGATTTAAATCGCAAAAGGACACAAACCCACCATGTTTTTCAGTGTTGTTTTGCTCTGTGAGCACCCAAAACCTGGCTCTGGACTACTGTATGCTCAAGAATCTGGACATAATCTATTTTCTTGATAACAATCTATTTTTTTGATAACTTGTGATTTTTTTTAGCTCTCCACTTCAATTCTCTGTGCTAGGTACCAGGTTCTCAACACATCACCATGGTTATTTCAGCTGGTGTCCTTCACCTCATTCATTGCTAATTTCAGTCTCATTGAGATCTGGGAGAAATAGCATCCTATCAAAATCATCTTTGTTTGCCTTCTGAAATTGCTATTCAGGACTTTAACATAACAACATTTAGGCGGCAGGGTTAATCTCACTCACAACAAGATTTTATGAAGATTTTCTTAAAACTTCTTCTGAGTCCAGAAGAGGTACTCAAGGCAAATTGTACATTTTATGAACTGCAAAATCCATGACCAACGGATTTTATATTAGTTTTTATGATTCCAACTAAAACATTTAATGCATGCTTACTATATACACACTTTGCAGCAACCCACAAATGCATTAAAACCTGAAACAAATTCAATTAAGCAAATAAAAATTAAGATGGTCAAGTTATTTCTGTTGTTATAAGCAAAAGGAAATAAATAGCACAGTTCATGAAAAGTAAATCAAGCTCTTTCAAGCAAACACCATTTCAGCAATATGGTAGCAACGCCAGACTCTTACTAAACACATTTGCGCTGCACACATAGTTCTTATTTCCCCATCCCTGTAGACCAAGGCTGATCCATTTCATAGTCCAAGCAGGGGCCAGTGATTACTCTGAGATCACACTTCAGCTGTCTTAGAAAGCAGTTTTTTCCCAAACACTGCTCAGCGTTACAAACCAAACAAGCCATGGCTGCCATCGCATGACACCTGTGAGATCAACATGCACGCACAGGTGCTCTTCCCTCCCCAGCGCGGCCATCCAAGCACCCGCCAGTGTCCCAGCGTGCTGTAGTGGGAGCGAGAACTTCCTCGCCCAAGGCCCGGGCTCCGTTCAGCAACCCCGATGGCTCCACTTACCCACTCCGGCTGCACTGCCGGGCCCCAGGGACTGAGCACACGCTGAGTCTGAGCTGGCACTTCCTTCGCGGCGACAGCCACCCTCAGCACCCTCAGCGCCAGCCACCCTCAGCCCCCTCAGCGCCAGCCACCCTCAGCCCCCTCAGAGCCAATTACCCCTGGCCCCTCAGCGCCTGGGCCCCCTCAGCGCCAATTACCCCGGGCCCCTCAGTACCAACCGCCCTTGGCCCCCTCAGCGCCCGTGCCCCGCGCCCGCTCCAGCTGCGGCTCCATAAGCAGCTTATCCCCGCGATTAGGTCGGTGACCGGGGCTACAGATGGCCAGGGAAAGCCGCTCTGGGCCATGGCTAATTAAAGCCGGGGCCCGGCCGGGGAGAGGGGGATTCATCCCGGGCGGGAGCCGTGCTTGTCCCCAGCAGTGCCTCAGGACAGGCGCCACGTCTTCCTCTTCCCTCTCCCCCTGAGGGGAGGCACCTGCCCTGGGCGGGATAAGCGTAACCTGGGGAGCTGCCCGCTCACCACCAAAACCCCGGGCACAGCAGGACCCGAGGATTTAAAACAACAAAGCAAAACCAGCCGAATAGAGCATCGCACCTCTCTGGGTGAGGAGATCTCGCTGAGACCCCACAAGAGCCACACTGTGAAACCAGCGAGGCCATGCTCTGGGACGGCAGCTTCGTGAATCCCCTCACGCCCTCCTGAACCAGATATAAACACTCTCTTCCTCCTCACCCAGGAGAAGGGGCCTGTTTTTAGCATCACCTCCGATTTACTGCCCAAAATAGGTATCCTTGAGGCACTGCAAGATGAGTGTTACTCGTGCCTTGCTGTGCTTCCCAAAGCTCCCAAATGTACCAAATTTTCCACAGAAAAACGCATGGCAAGTCAGCTAGATGGGTATTCTGACCGTGCCAACACCCAAACCCCACAGCATTAAAAGCAGTGATTTTCAGTCTGTCCATGGGTGTAGGTAAAAAAAAAACCCTGAGCATTTAAATGTCTTATTCAGGGATCTGTGCTGTCACTGTACAGCTCTAAAGAGCTGAAAAAACCCATTCACATAAAGGCTCTGGAACTCCACAAGCCCCAGCAATTTCTGCCTACTCTTTCCTTCTTTGCCATCTAATCACAAGAACAGACCAATTCCTATTCCTGTGCCCTATTATACATAAAGCCTATAAAAAGAATGCACAACACTTCTATGGCATTGACCATGTGCTTGGTTCAGGTAATCCAAGAGGTCACTGTAGTGCTTGTGCAGCAGTGTAGAGGAAGCTTACATTTGAAGTGATCAAAGTGATCTGAAGTGATCTGCTTACATTTGAAGTGATTAAAGTTAGGAGAAAACTGCTTGGTTTTAAAAATACAAATGGCATGCTTCTGGAGATTACAGCAAAGTCAACAGGGGTCTTGGTTATTGAAGAATCAACACAGCAGCAGGTCTTGTCAAGAGAAATGCGGCTGTAGAATAACAGATATAAAGTTTGAAAATGAACTTGCTTCAGGAAAATACCTATCATCCTAGCACTAGACTTCTGCCAAAGCTAAAATATTCATTTTCTTCTGTAAATTAATCCCGTTGAAATTTATTTATTTGTTTGTTTCTGGGGTCTTGTTTGTTTGGTTTTCTTTTTTTAGAATCTTACCTGAAAGCCACAGCAGGACGGATTTATCATGCATAACAACTGTAGTTTGTCACACCCAATGGAACTCATGTCTACAGTGTAAATAAGTCTATCTTTCCCAATTCCCATTTTACTAGCCCATCTTCCCACCCACACAATTATAAGCAGTATCTTCTATTTCTCAGAGTAAAGTTTAGACTAAAAGCCATCAGAACCTTGCAGACCTTCCCCCATAATGACCCTCCCTGGGCTACAGTCCCAAGCCCTCAGGAAAAGCTACATTTTCAAATAAGACATAAGTGACCAGTGTAACTTTTTCTAACACAGAAAAACTGTGTTCATTTTATAGTTTTCTTAGAAAAATGTAACATTTCAAGTTAAGACAAGCAGCTGAAGGCAAAAGGATATTTCAAGGCACAAAGGATCTATAATCTACATTCAACAGTCATTTTAAGTATCCTGAAGGACATTCAACTTGCATAAAAGCATCAGTTAATAAAACCCAATACAAGATACTGGGAGCACAAGAAATCAAATAATGCCATCAAAACCAGCTCTTGGCAACTCCCACATGTTTCCTGGAAATATATCTGCATAAAATCAGGGTACACTGTACTGTTTTAGGGCAGTCCATAAGCCTTTTAATTTGCTTGTCCAGGAGTACTTTGAGTGGTTCTCTTATAACAAAGAGGAAGCACAATGAAAGACTGGCAGAGTGCAGAAGGTGCATCCAGTCACATGTACAGAGGAGGGATTCCGGGGGAGGAAAGGAGAGTACTGGGATTACAGTGAGTCACAGTGCTTAACATGACACCTCCAAGATCTTCCGGACTTACTGCAGAACCCATCTGCCGAACCTTTAGGTAGGCAAAGGAAATATCAGATCTTCTCCTGTTTGCCCAGTAGCAGGTGCTGCTCCATGGGAAGAGTGGAAGGCTCAGCTGGGCAGGGGCAGTGTCTGTGCTGGGCTGCAGGGTGCCTCAGTACGGCGGCTGGGCTGCCTTGCTTGAGGAAGGCCACTGTGGAGGCACGTCTGGCTGATCAATGGGCTCGTAGGTGCTGCGGTCCTGCCCTGCGCTGGTGACACCTGAATGGACATGGAAGACAACAAGCTTGGGACAAAGGCAAAAGCACAAGAACTGAATGCTCTAGAAGAAACCAACAGCTCAGGAGCATACATTTTACCAGCTCCCAGCACCTGTGGTCTGTGATCCTCACTAAACAGGCAGGAGGTAAGAAAAGTCATCCTTCCAACATGCCTGTTCTTTCCTTGAGAACCTCTCTCCTAGTAGCCATGTGGCTGTGTGGAAAGCAAGACCTACAATATCCCATAGCAGCACAACAGGTTCCTGTAACAGTGTATTTCAGCAAGATAAAGCGTATGAGAGCTCATGGAAAAATGAACAGAGCCAGAAGCTGCAGGAATTGTGGCTAGCTGATAGCATAGATTTAAAGGCATGATACATCCATGAACCACTCTTCCCAACAATGCATCTATGCCTCGAGTGCGGCACAAAATTTGAATCCAATAGTGCTCCTAACTGCACTATGAACAATTTGTCTGTGCAAAATCATGTTACTGGCAGGGGATGAGCAGGGAAAGAGGAGGCAGAGAATGTGCATGGACAGCGCTTTATCTATGGGCCAGGTATTTGCCATGGGGAGAAAGCAACCTGAATCACAGACAGCCACAAGACTATGAGGGATTTGTTCTAAGCAGCACAGATGCTCCCAAGCAACAAAGAGGGGCTTCGTGTAGAAGGAAAACAAGACAGAAAAGGCCAGGAAAATTTCAACACTAAAACACATTTTCAAAAGAAAATGCCAGATAGCAGGAAAATGAGAGGAAATTTGTCAAGCACATCCAGCACAAAACAACACACAGTACTGAAAATCTTGTAAGAAAGACAGTTCAGGAGAGGATATGAAACTACAAAGTGTCTGAATTCCCATTGTGCCTGAGAGGAGACTTCTCGGTTTGGGATAGTGTGGTTGAAAAGAAGTTCTGCCAAATTCCAAGCAAAGAGATGAATGCCTCAAACTGATACCTACACTTTCTATGGGATGCACATGCTGAATCCCAATGACAAGCACAGTGAGCAGCTAATAAAAACTGACACAAAAAAGACACTGCATATGACTTACAAGCCTCCTGACCTAGGTAAGACCTATCTATCTGGATTTTCCCAAGTAGCTGGCAGAGACAACATCCACTAGCAGAGGAGTGCAAATAGCACACAGTGCCCTGAGCCATGGTTTCGTTCCATAGCTTCTCCTCCTCTGCAGGTTTACACCTCTTTTCACAGGAGTGTGATCTTTGCTACCACCTAGGCAGAATAAGAGATAGCTTCCAGTCACTGTGATGCAGGTACACCATCTTTTGTCCTGCACAGCCTTCTTAGGATGACAAACAGAACTGTGACACGCTGCAGGTTTTGCCAGCATGAATTCAAACAACAATCCCTGGCAAACAATCAATCCCTGGCAGCTGCCCAGGCATGAGCTAGTACCAGGAATGCTTGGCAAAGCTCACCAAAACCCAGAACATCTAGCCACAGCCCATCCTCTCTAGCAAATTTTCCACATTATCATTATCAATACAACCAGGGGAAATATTAAATGTCTCCAAGCTAACTCCCATTACATTAGTCCCATTTTCTACGTGAGGAGCAAAGACCAAAGCAATCAAGGTAAATAGGACATGTGAGGCCCACAGAAAGCATGGAGTTAGAAATCCAGCTTTTGTTCATAATCCAGCCAGAGGAAATTCTGCCTCTACTCTCCCCCAGAAGGAAAAGAAAGGGTTGACAAAGAAAGGACACTCAAAAGTTTCCAATAAACACACACAAATGCAGGAGGAGGAAGAGAGGAAAAGCCTCTCAACACCATTGTGGGCAAAATGTCTGTCAAAAACGTCAGGTCTGCAAGGGGAGAGAGAAAGAATATAAATTTAAGACCAAAGACATACCAGAACGACAAAATGGGAGAACAAACACGAGGAAGACAGAGCAAGCACCCTGTCTGCCTGGAAAGGAGGGCAGAATCCAGTTGCAACAGAGCTCAGGCTGAAGGGTCCAAAGTGCAAGGCACTCCTGAGGAGGTGGCCCACTCTGATATGGAAGCAGAAAAAGCATCCTACCTATGTTAAAGGTGTACTCTCCTCCGCGCTCCCGATACATTCGATACACCAAATAGCAGGACACAGGTTTGAGGAGGAGACTGAAGATGGCCATGCCTATACTGAAACGCTTCGCATCACTGAGGAAGTCGTGTGAAGGGTAGAAGATAGAGATGTGAATGATGTCTGTGAGGACTGTGAGCAGCAGTCCAGTCAAGAACTGGAAACAAGGACAGAGAATGGGACATGAACAGAACAAGGGTTTAACCATTGACAGCATCTGTTTCCTGTGAGATCTATGTTGCACAATCATCCTTCATCCCATTATCACACAGCACTCTTGGTACTGCCCCAGGCAGACAGATACTTCTAGATTAATGATCTTGTATTTTGCGCCTTTTCCTGTCAGATATCTTCTCATAATATATTCTAGAATTGTTTATTTTGGTTTGCCAATCTATTCAATATTCAGAAAAGGGTTTTACAAAGCCCCTCCAACTCAAGCATATTAAACACTTTGAGTCCTCATCTGGCATTACAAGTCACAACAGCAGGTAAAAAAAGGAAGAATCAAGTATGTCTCATCTCTGAGAAGAAAAATAGTTGACCACAAATGCTTCTCACCATGGTTTACAGAGCTCACAGATTTATATGCTCTCTGAAAAAAAACCCAAATCCACCAAAACAGGGAACTCCTGTATTGGGAACAGCTGAAAATCATCACTAGCTCAAAGACTGTGCCCTCCACCCTCTTCCTGAGCAGCCTGGGGGAGACCAATACTCTTACACTCACCATCGTTATGGCATCAAGGGAATCTCGCTGCACAATGGCCCAGATCCCCACAGCAAGGACACTGAAATTCCCCCAGGCATAGGAGAGTGGCAACATGTAATTCATGCATCCCCTGCCAAATGAGACAAAAAAAAAATAACAGCTCACATCCACAAAAAGGCTGCAACAGTTTGGTTTCATCCCTGTTCCCTTACAAACACCTCACTCTTAGATTTAGGATCTTCTTGCACACAGGCACAAACAGGGAGTGCTGATTCCCAGGGAACATCCCATTCCTAGTTTGAAGGAATACCCTTTTCTCCCCCAGGCCAAACACTAATCACTCACCACACTGTGAGCAGCCAATGTACCAGAATGATAGCCTATGAAAAAAACAAAACAGGAAGACAGGTCAGCATGTTGGGAGAACTCTGGGAGGATCAAAGTGAAACAGCACCATCTTGTCCCCAACGGATGAGTGGAAGAGTGGCCTGGACTCATGAACTAGTGCAGAAAGATGGTGAGGCAATTGGGACAGTGAAGACAAAGCTATTTTTCTCCACATCTGTTGCTGAGTATTTCCTGTGGTGCTACACTGTAGTCATTCATTCTTGTCATTTCTGTTGACAGCTGATTCAGGGACCACTTAGCCTTTTCTAAATGGGTTATTAATTTTGGAACTCGAGAAGAGTTTGCACAGAAAGCCAGGCAAACTGATTCATGCTGTGCTAGCACAGTTTATACATGACCAGTCTGGCATCCCATCACCAAAAAGCCCATGGATAGCCATGCCTGCAGCTCCCAGAATTTCACTCCAGTCCTCAGCAAATCCTTCTTTTACCTCCTTCCAGTCTGTTTAGAACAGTGTCCAACCTCACTGCAGTATTAACAGACCTGAAGTCTTCTTCCAGGACTCTGTGAACCTGATCCTACCAGAGCACACAGCTCTTTTCACTCCCAGTGAAGCCACCAGGTGCAAATTCCAACAGTGCCCTGAGTAGCAGTAAGATAATGCTGTCACAAATTCTGTACTTTGCACGTGTCCTTAATGATCCTGGTCCTTGTACTAAATGGGACAAATTCAAGAAGAAAGGATCATGCTGTAAGAAGTGATACAAGGATTCTCTTCACCACCACTTGCCATTTTTGTAACCAAGGAAACATACCCTACATGTTTATTCAGAATAGGAACAACAATATATCACTTCAGGCTTTTTCTACATCTATAGCCTGACTCCAGCAAAGGGAGATCACTCATATTTGCTCTCTAAACACTTGTGAAAACAAAAATACGGAAGACAGGCTCTATTAACAGCCTCACTAAAAGGCTGAAGCCTGGACATATCAGAGGATCCATGGGATACAGGACACTTTCATTCTTTCCTAGCTGTGAGAAAGGCTTCAAATTAGCTTTTCTGTTGGCCTTGGTATTAAAAAACATAAACCAACATTACCAAAACCCCTCTGATGCACACTCCCCTTTAAAAAGAAAAAAAAAAATTGTAAAGTGAGTACATAGCAAAAGCCTGAGTTACTCAGTGGACACAGGAAAGCTGTATGCAGGAGCATTAAGACACAAAAAGAAATTACGATCTACTGACACCCTGCTAGATTCCTTGACTAAAAACATCTCTCCACGCTCTAACTTAAACCAAAACTAGTTGCTGGAGAAGAGAGTGAAGCTGTAATATGAGTGAAGCTGTGATATAAGTGAAGCACAGTCAGGAAAGCACAGGGGTGGCCCAGCTGCTGTGGCTCACACTGCTCTGCCGGGACACCACAATGCAAATGACTTGCTTCCTGTTCCTCCTTCACTGCAGTGCCCCATCACAGCTCCTGAGCACTCAGCTAGACTTTGCTGTAACTTCCAACACCGTTTAGACAGAGTTTTATTATTAATTGTTTTAATTGTTCATGAAAGCTTACAAAATGCTTTTTTGTAAGGGCTTTTCACCACCCCTCACACTTCCCCTTCTACCAAATTGTACCACAGACACAATGGAAAAACTGCTAATCAGTAAAATACAAGACATTCCTGGGTAAGAATGGAGACATGCAAATAGTGTTTACTCAAGAGACTATCACAACATCAGGAAAATTCTTAATTAGGTAGTATTTAATTGCATGTTACATACCCACAAGACCCCTCAACGCTCACCAGTTAACATAATTAGGCAGGGTGGGTTTTTTTTAAAGCTGTCTAGATCAATACTGCAGTTACTAAATGATGAAGTATGTTTAATCATCAGCATAAAGTCAGGTAAACTAGGGCCGAGTTATATAGCATACTATGAGTGACTGCTGAAATAAAACCAAGATATTCCCTTTTTAGTTATTAGTCCAATTTACCTGACAGTTTTTCAGTGCACTATGGAATTGCCTGGTGGTGTTCGTATGCTTTAACATAGAAAATACAGTGTTAATGAAAAGCTACAGTTACTATGTGAGGTTAGTTATTTGCAAGCATCTCCTGATAAGACAGCAGAAGAATTTAAAATTTTTCCATCAGTCCAAGGACTTAAATGTGTTGCTAAGACAGACATACATTTCTTCTTTTGAGAAAATAACTCCTAAGACCTTGAACTAGTGGTGAGAACAAAAAATAAAGGTGGGTCCTTTGTCCCCATCTCTTCTGGGAAAAAGGACGGCCATGTAATTAAAAGCATCCCTTTGGAAACTGAGGAGAGCTAAGGAGAATTCCTACCTCCTTTGCAAATCCCAGCATGTGATGGAACTAATTGCCAAGCATAAAAAGATCCTAGGTCTGCCAGGGTCTCATTAGATGGGAAACACTTTGGAATAGGAACTCCTTTAAACATGCTTCAGCACAGAACTTAGCACAAGGTTGAATTTTGATCAAGTTAAAAATGAAACAGTTCCAAATTACAATTATTTTCTTGTTGTATCTAAATTTCTATTTCACTTTATTATTATTATTATTATTTTAGAGTGAGCTCACCTACTCTGTGACTGACATTCACCTGAGAACACACAAATCCAAAATATGAATCCAAGTGGCCACCTGTGAGGATGCTCCTCATTATTATACCAGAGTGATAATAATGAGAGTGCTTAAGCAGTGGGACAGGCTATCCAATGGAGCTGTCATGGCTCTGTTCTTATTCTAAAACTCAGCTGATTTTTGAGTTGAGCTATTTGATCTAACTTTTGCAGTTTGCCTTGCTTTGATCAGAAGGTTTAATCACATGACATACAGACATCTCTATTATTCCATGATTCTGTGACTTAGCATTTAAAAATGCCTAGGCACAAAATGTGTGTTTCCAGGCACACAGATTGTAGGGCATTGTCTAGGCTTGATCAAAGTCAAACGTTGTATTTTGAGGCTCTGCATGGTTATTTCAATAATCATAGGTGTCAAGCTGTCATGGCAAAAGAATGGCTGTGCTGCTTTCCTCCCATGTTTTGCTGAGCATGGCTGTTAGAACCCAGCCAGTAGATCCTGTTCCGTGAGAGTGTTCCCCACCCACTCCAGGGCAAAGCCTGCTACATTAATTTTACAGCTCTGCAAGTAGCTTTAAGAGACACCCCCGAGGCTAAGATACTGCTACATGCTGGCACAAACACAGCTCAGTCATGCAGCTTTCCTGGAACTACTTCTATCACAAGGCTCATCTTTATAATCTCACAGAACCAGTAAGCAGATCATGCCAGTGAATAGTAGCAGTGTGTTATTATTTCCAGGCCCCTTCTGAGTAAGAATCTTCCCCACCTTTGTGGTACTTTCCAGGGATTCAGGCCCTAACTCAGGAACAGTATAAAGTGTAGGTACAACTGTTAACTCCCTATTCTTGTCTTTGCAGCTCAGAGCAGAACTGGCAGATTTGACAACAAGGAATTTCTTAATGCTGAAAACAGTTCGCCCAGGACAAATTTATCTAGTAAGAGATTGGGGAATGGTTGCCCGAAACAAGAGAAGAAAGGCAACATTTTAGTTTTGTTGTCCATTTCCCATGGTAGAACATGTATTTCGTGTTGGCAAACTTTTTAATTAACTGTCTTTAGTTTTCACTGTTGTTTTAGCACGGAAAAAAAATTAATCAAACCAAGTTAAAAAACAAAGCAGAAGGCAAGATCTTTTAATCTTTCTAGTGCCCTGGGAATCACACAATAGTCCAAACTTGTCAGAGAAAAGTATCAGCTAGTTTCCAGAATGTAATATAATCCACATGCTGGGCCTTGAAAAATCCATTTGCTTACTTGCCTCTAACATGGGAAGTTGCTTTTCTTGGTGAACAAGTAAGAGGGGTATTCATCATTATATGAACACCAATCTTTTATTTAATACAGCCACATGAAAGCTGTCCTGTACAAAGCTGAATTAATAATGGTAGATGAGATAATACTATTCTTCCATCCAACCCATAGGCAGCCTGGTCCAAGGCCACTGCTCAGCAAAAAAAAGCCACCAGCAAAAAAAAGCCCTGATGTGATCCGTGATGTTTTCACTCTCTGGGCAAAGCTTTAACCAAAGAAAGCACCTGAACAATGCTGTATTAAATGAAATCACAAAGTAGTGAAGCTGGGAATGGACACAACATCTAGAAATCTCAGGGCTCTGAAAATGTGAAAGACAAAAAAAAGTAGAGGAAAATGTAACATGTCTGGTAGCATCAGAATCAAACATCAACACCAAAAGCAAACAAAGTGTGATTTTAACATCCATTGGCTTGTCAGCAAGGAAGTGCTTCTTCCAGAAGTGAAAAATGTCACATAACTGGTTAAGTCTTGGAAAGCCACCAAGTCTCTTGTATCTCCTTTCTCTGGTTATCAGATATTCACTGAAATTTCCAAAGTGCCCTCAAGTGGAGCCTGGCTTCCCCAGCAAAGAAGCAACTGCAGTTATCTATCAGATGATAACCCCCAAGTAAGTGGGCTTATTTTTCTAAGATACTTTGCCTGACAAGAAAAAACTTTGTCTCCTCAGGATCTTGTGCAGTGTTTTATCTTGGCTTAGCTCTGGTCAGCTGAGCTGGAAACCTCCATGGACACTAGTTAATAGCCAGCTGTTTTCTCTGCCCAGTTCCTGGCCACTTTAGCAATATCCCCGAAGTAAGAACAAACTTTGGAGTCATCACTTGGTGGGTTTAACCAAGAATCATAGAATACACTGAGCTGGAATGGACCCATGAGGATCATCAACTCCTGGCCCTGCACAAGACACCCCAAGAATTCCACCCTGTGCTTGAGAGCGTTTTCCAAATGCTCTTTGAACTCAGAGAGGCTTGGTGCTGTGACCACTGCCCTGGGGAGCCTGTTCAGTGCCTAATCATCCTCTTGGGTAAACATTTTCCTGATGTCCAACCTAAACCTCCCCGGACTCGGCTTCATGGCGTTCAGAACTTCTGCAGCCTTTGCCCATGTGATAAAAAAAAAGTAGGAACTTCAGTTTTTCCTCCTCAGAGGGTTCCGCAGCTCGGAGCAGGGCCTCAGCCAGGATCTGAACCAGGCACACGGCTGGAGAACGTGCGAGAGGAGAGGAGGGATACAGGGAGGGCCGACCCGAGCGCCCGCGGCTCGGCTCAGCTCAGCCCACCCCGGCAGCCCCCAGCCGCCCTCCCGCTCCCCTGGCCCCGCTCCCGAGCCCCGGGGGCAGGGGGAGCTCCTACCTTGAGGCTGACGGCCGGCAGCTCCATTGCAGCAGCCCCGGGACCGCCGGCGGGGCCGCTCACGTGGGGCTGGGCCGGGCTCGGGGCCGGGCTCGGGGCCGGCCGGGGCGGGAGGAGCCGGGACACCGCCCCCGGCCCGCCCTGCCCGCGGCCCCGAGCACGGCGGGCGGTGCCCGCGGTCCTGCGGCCCGCCGGGTCCTGCCTGGGGGAGCCTTGTTGGAGTTCGCTGAGCGGCGGCTGGTCAGACGTGTTCCAGCGGAGGGGGCGGTCCGGGTGCTCTGCCGGCCCGATGTGAACCGCACGGCTTCTGATCTCGTTAATGCTTCGAAGGCGGGTCCCACGAAGATGGTGAAAGACTCTTCTCAGTGGTACCCAGGCACAGGACGATGGGCATAAACTAAAACACCAGAAGTTCCAGCTCAACGTGAGAAAGAGCTTCTTTACGTTGAGGGTGGCAAAGCACTGGGACAGGCTGCCCAAGAAGGGAATGGAATCTCTCTGGAGACATTCCAAACACAACTGGACACGTTCCTGTGTCACCTGCTCCGGGTGGCCCTGCCTTGGCAGAGGGAGGAGGTGGCAGGGAGTTGGACTAGATGATTTCCAGAGGCCCCTTCCATCCCTAACAATTCTGTGATTTTGTTTCCAAAGCCACCACTAAGTTAAAAATATGCACAGATCAATTTCTTGGCTGCAAACACCCAGCCAAAATGTGTACAGATGAGTTTGTTGGCGCCAAACACCAAGCCAAACTCTTCCTACTGCTTGCACATTCAATGCAGTGAGACAAGGTTGGACATTGTACTTTGACTGTAATCAATGTCCAGGAAAGCTAATGCATGCAAAGGACTTAGCAGCTTTCTGCAGGAAGAGAGTTTTTGTGCTTGTATCTATCAGTGGTGTGACTAAAAAGTGACAAGTGACAAAGAAACTGTTGATAGACACCAATAAAAAGGCTATTTTAGGATGCTAACTGTACTCAGCTAAGTCAAGGCCAGTCTTAGGGGTTGGGCCAGGTAACTAGGATGGCTGGCAGGTACTTAACTTGCTTCCTTTGGCCCTGCCTTTTTTCCTAGAAGACCGAACTCTTTACCTAAAAAGCTGGTACAAATAACAAGTTCTTAATTTCTTATTCCAAAAGAAAGCTGGTTTCATTTTAGAGCTAGAGAAGTTGGTAAGTGACCAATTCAACCCCACACAGTTCAGCTATGAATTACCATTTCCTGTCCAGTTCATACCAGCAGCCTTCTCCCCAAGTCTGGCAAATGAAATAACAGAACCCCGACATCATGATGAGACTTCTCAAACTCTCCCATCCTTGCCTAATGTGTGCTGTCTGCAGTGTAAGACTGTAATGTCTTACCAGGTCAGTTCCTTTCTTGTCATTATTTCTTCTTACAGAAAAGATGGGGCCTCTTAAGAAATTAGCTGGGTCAGAGGCTCATTGCAGAAGCTGGATGTGGAAATGCATGAGTCATCCTTCAGTCCTATTTCCAGTTCAAGCAGGGAGAATTGTGTAGTGCTGAACCTACCATCAGACATTCTCAAACAAGCCACAAATGTAGTGCTAACCAGCCTGCCCTTGACCATGTCCTGAGTGCTGCTGACTGCTTGTATGCAGCACACTTCAAGATTTCCCAAGGCAAAGCATTAAATGCCAAAATGAAATTACCCAGAAAATTCTCAGAAGCATCAGGATAAAACTGACTGGCTGCATAGCTCAGAACAATAGTAAAAAAACCAAAAAGGCTGTGAAAGTCCCCTCAGGAATCTCTGAATGTGTCACTTTCAAATGAAAGATTGAAATATAACTCATCTATTGCCTCATGACACATGAGCTGTGACTTCACTTCCATTATTGTGTCCTGCATGGATGCATTACTGGGTCTTGCAGGGAAGTCCTGCCTCTGTCTTCAGATGTAGTGGTATCAAATGAGATCTATGCTAGTGGTTCCAGTAACATCAAGGAATAACTGTATTTCAATGTAAATTACAAAAATATATGACACTTGTGATGGGGGGAAAGATAGACTAAATAGCCATATTTCTGGCTCAGTGCGGTGTGTGAAGTGCACTAGGATGCTTTTCTGCCAAGACAGGTATCTATCAAAGGAGAACTGTTTGTTAGGAAGACAAATCCCACTGTCCCTGTTGAACGATGAGCACCATTTGGATGCAGCAGCATGTGGGCGTCTTTGCTCCCTTCAGCATTCTCACTCAGCCTGAGACAGAGTCTCATTATCATTTATGCAGCATGAGCCATAATTTGAATTGATAACACTGTTTAACACAAAGCGTTTTCTCTTGTACAATAAAAGCACTTTACTTCATTTTGTTCATCAATGTATCGTGCAGTTAATTCATCCCTGCTTATTATATCCTGGGCTTGCATGTCATGGACTCAAGGGACTTAGAAATGTCTTAATGATCTCATGGATATGAAAACAATGAGAGCTATGACCGACATTATGCATTATTATGTCTCTCACACCTGTGTGATCTGGGGGTTGCTTGTTTTTTATTTCTACTTTGTGCTACTTGTACCTTGTAAATTGCCTCTCTGTGTAACCCACTGTCTCTCTCCCCTTCCCTAGGTTTGATAAAGCAACACAACATGGCGAGGAAGATACGCAGCAAGTTAAAGAAGACCTGCAGGGAGAAGTGGGTGACCCAGGAGACTGGATACAGAGATTTTTGTGACTAGAAGACTGCTCCAGGTCAGTTCAGCTCACTGCAACCAATACCCGGCAATTAGCTACTTTAAGCAAAATCTGTTGGTTTTAAAAATCTATTGGTTTGCCTTGTGCAGACTGAATAAAAGCATAATACACAGCTGGATCCCCTACCAATAGCATACAAGTGATGTATATAAGGCAGAAATGCTTCCCTTTGCATTTTCAGGACACTGTACCCTTGGTGCATAAGGTGATAGCAATTCCATAGGGAAGTGAATGAGTTAATACAATTGCTCCTGCTGTCCTCACCTGGCTCATGAAGGTGGAAACAAGCTCACCCCTCATAGTTCTGCCCTTCTTCCCCTCTCTAGGGGTTTAGTCTGAAGATAACTAAAGGCTGCAGCTGACACCAGTATCTCTGAGTTTTGCCCCTGGCTATGGAGTTGAGAGCAATGAAGGCACCAGCTCAGCACAAATACATGTATTAGCCACAGAGCCTTTCTGAATAAGTAGTGAGGAAGGGCATATAGAAGTTGTTTGGCTCTACAAACTCCCTTTTAAATCCCAGTGGGAAACAGCAAGCAGAATCATTATCTGGATTGGAGGGGAAACTGAATGCATTTTGTAATGCTGGTGGAAAGCCTCCTCCTGTAATTACACTGTGAAACAGACTATGGCAAGGTGATTTGGGGAGTGGAGAGGGTCACATTAATGTGGTGTCTTGACAAGTGCACTTGGAAGTCCTTCCCGATCTCAGCAGCAACAAGCTGCTCCTCTGATTTTCTAAAATGTAACAAAAGCTTTGAGATATCATTAAGAGACCACACTTCAAGATTCACTGACACTCCAGAAAATGAACTGACACACCAGAAGTGATTTTATGGAGTACATATGCTCACTCAGAACATTCCAAGAAAACAACAGCCCTCGGGTTTTTTTCTGATAAAAAATATGAGAGCAATGTTTTTTCCAGGCTTCATGTAGCAGAGAATGACTGGCATGGATGTGAACAATTTGGTATAGCATGGGTTTCAAATTGAAGCACTTTCACACCCTGTGGATTTACAACAGGGTAATTACTGGGGGAGGAAGGGAAGAGAGAGGGTTTCAATAAAACACCTCCAAGTGAAAATGAATGCGGACTATTACAGACCTGAGACAGAATGATTCCCAAGTGTTTTAATTTGTGCTTCCACTCCTTGCCTCTCTTGCAGTCATAATTTTGGCAACTACCAGCAACATCCCCGAGATTCAACAGCATTTGCAGACCAGGCAGCAGCTGAAATGATTATGTCAAATCAGCATGCTGTTCTCTCTTTTCCATGTTTAATGATTCTCATCCTTGGAGAAGCAGTTTAAAGTGATGCATAACCCCTGGACTCTCAGAGGCTTCTAACAGCAGTAGCTGTAGAACAGGACTTTGGGTGGGACTTCGTCACTCACCATTCTTGCATGCATGCTCTGTGATTAACTTTAGAAATTATTGTACAGAGCCCTGCTATGGCTGGTTTGGGCCTGGTCCAAAGTCCTTTCAAGACAATAGACAATCTTGCAAGAACTCTGACTAAAATTCTCTGGAGGAAGCAGAGAAGCTGAGCTTGTGTGAAATTTTAATTTGAGTTTCTTAAACAATCAGTTGAGAAGAACATATAAATCAAGTCTTGCTTGACATTTGTATCTCTCTCTTGTTCAGACCTAATGTCCCCAAAGGCAAAACTATCACTGATGGCACTGTGACTATGAGATACTGGGAAGGAAGGGGAAAGCTGCTAAAAGTAACTCGTGATGGTGATGCTTTGCTGCTCTCATGCCTTTGAGACAGCACAGAGTGGCACTAAAAAGCTTTACCGTGCTCACAAGTGGGTTGGACTTGTACAAATGTTGCCCTGGGGTTTTAGATCACAGGCTGCTCTTGCATTCCACACCTTTGCACGTGATTTACTCAACAGCTTTCCTTTGCACTGCAATTGTGAAGTCAGTAGCTGATCTGGCTGATCCATAATTCAGGCTGATTTTTTTCCTGCTGCTGTGGCTATGCAGCATGTGCCTGTACCACTGCTCACCCTTCCTGCTCCACCTCTGCAACACCACAGCTTGACTCAGCAGAAATGACAGTCACGGGCTCTCTTTCTGAAACTCCTATGTGTGCAATTAATCCAGTAATCCCTGACTTGACTGATAATAGTTAACTGAATTTTCACTGACCTTAACTAATCCCACCAATTAAGAATAATCTGTTCTTTATATTCAGAGTTAATAGCAGACTGAAGGCTGAAAAAGCAAGAACTGAAGGAGTAAGTCTCCTTTTAGAGCCTAGATGCTCTAAAATTCAGACTTGCTTGTATTTCACATGATTTGCAAAACGGTCTTGCCTCAGACTCTGTCCATGATCCTACAAGGATCCCACATGTAGTGTAAGAGGCAAGGAATACCTGCATCACCAAGAATAAAGACCCCTGCAAAATTTCCTGCTCACTTTCTGTTGCATTGTTCCTCACAGATCTTGGGTTCTACACTAAAGAGCAGTGTGATATCAAACGTGGTTTTGGTAGTGCCTGTGCATGTGGTTCTCATCAGTGTCACACAGACCAGAGGCTGAGAGCTCTGCAATTGAATGTGATCAGTCAGGAGCCTATTTTCCCTTTATGCTTCCACTGACAATGGCACTGGCAGCACCACCCACTATTCTGTATCTGGGCTGAAGGAGGGGCTACAGTGCTCTCCCTGAGTTAACAAACTGAATCCTTGCTGCTGTGGCATCGAGCTGAAGGCAAACCACCTTTCTTTACTTCTGTCTTTTGTGCTAAGACTGTCATGCTGCAAACAGAAATCTAAAAAGCTATGTCCAACCCTGTAGTAGGTTTTGCCCAAGTTCTCCCATACAAATTCCTCCTTTAGCAGGTGTGCACAGGTCAGAAGTGGCATTGTATTCACAGCATCTCTCTGTGGTCATGACTGGGCACCCAATATATTAGAGATGTAAAGTGTAATGATCACAGTCTTTGAGTGAATACACAATGCAAAGTGGCACCACAGCATAAACGGGACTGCGAACTGGAAATTTGACTAACTAAATGGAACATGGGGGGTTTAGGGAAGCTGTGTAAAGAGGATTCTGCCCACAGCACCACGATTAATATTTCTGTTCCTAAAGAAAGTGCTATACATCTCCAGGCTCTTGGATATAAAAAGTTTCACAGCTGCCTCCCCAGAGAAGTCAGGGTATTGGAGTGTTAGTAGTAGCAAAAAACATCTTCACCAGCTGCCACTACTCCAGGTTAACACAGGTAGCTTTTGTTGCTCCAATATCTCACTGAAGTCAATAATTAAGTATTAATATAAAGAAGTTTAAAACATCTGGCTGGCTACACTAGGCAGAAACAGTTATCTGCAATTTGAGTGAGAATACAGGCAACTTTGGGCAGAGAAACTTTTCTACCAGTGGCAAAATTATTCTGTGTGATTACCTCAAGTCATCAGTGTTACCTGCTGACCAACTTCCTTATAGGCTTTTCTGGCTCCTCCACATCCTTGGGTGCAGTCAAAAAGCAGAAGAGTTGCACAAAGGATATCCATCATATCTTTATTTACATATCACAGAAACACACATGCAACATGTCACAGGTTTTACTACAATGGAACAGCCTGTCCTATCTCCTGTTACCAAAAACTTTATTTTTGGCTCACTAGGAAAACTATCACTTCCCCAGAAAGCTCCTAAAAATAATAATTTAAATTAACGGACCTGGCAGGATAGCTAAATGAGTGAGAGCTACAGGCTGGGATGTCTTGCCACATCCTTGCAGAAACCAGGTGGTTCTCTGAAAGCAAGAAGGGAAGGAAGGATGGAGTTGGATTGTCCCAAAGATGACAGGTAGGAAGTGGTAGTGTGTAACAGCTAGGGAAGATGTCTGGAGCAGTGAAAAAGGGAGAGAGCAAGAGGTCTGCCAGAGGGTCCTCTCTGACCTAGGCAGGCAGCTTCCCATTGATCCATTTCCCATCTTTGATTCCACCTAGATGCTAAAAATTTCCTTTCCTCTAGGAACTACCAGTCCTTAAGGAGGATCTATCTACCTTTATTCTCAAGCAATAATTAAGGGGCTAAGTTTAAGCTCATATCCCCTTTTCCCTGAAGGATCTTCCACATCTTGCCTCTCTTGAGAGGAGGAGATGAAACTGCAGAGCTTTTTCCTGCCAGGACTATAAGAATGGGAGTCATGATCATTGCTTACTAACTAGGAGAGGGGGGCTCAATTCAATGGCAGGGATGTGCTGAGGGAAGGGACAGGGAGTGCAGTCCTGCTATGGAAAAGGCTGATGCCATTCTATTTATAATGGACATGAGTTTCAGTCTAGCTGGGACCTGGCATGTTCAGAGCCTGCAGCTTCCATCATTTGCTCAACTTTTTTCCTCTAATTCCCATTGCTATGTATAAACAGTTTGACCTCAGCTCCTGACCATACAGGCAGGAGTGCCACCCTAAACATTAATGAAAGATCCCTGCTCTCCATTGGCTGATTCAGGCTCCACACAGCGCCCTTTCCTCCGGGTCACTCTTCGGTTACGGTGGAATTTGGCATAACAGCGTAGCCCTATGGAAAAGACATGTAGAAGTGAGGAGCAGGGCTCACTACAGCAGTTACAGCAATTACCTCTCTGCCTCATGCTGCTGCACTGGGGACAGTCCCAGTGCTGTGTCAAATAGGGTGGCAGAGAAATGCCTCACACAGACAAGGCATATTGCTCTCTGGGCACTGACATTCTGTTCTGGCTCACTGTTCTGGTTTGGGATTCATTGTTCAGGCATGTTTCACTGGCTTCTTGAAATACCAATGAATTATTCCAATTGTTTCCAGTAATTTTATGGAAGCCCTGCTTGGTTTCCCCCTATTACTTCCCATTACTGTCTAAGCAATCTCTCCATTGGGAAATTACTATAGACTTAATGTGCAGCAGCAATGACTAGGGACCTCCCCTTGCTATTTATTTCCCTGAAGCTTCAAGGGAGAAGAGACTTTGAAGTGTTATTACTGGGAGGTCCAATCCAAAGCCCACTGCTCATATCCTTTAATTTCTCTGTTTTAGATGCTCAATGTGCATGGTATGAAGGAAGGTAGCTAATATAGCATGGGGGAGTATAAAGGGGAAAAAAGGTGGTTTATTTGTAAAAACCATGAGTACATATCCTCCCACGGTAATGGAAGGTGATGGGAACCTCTGGTCATGGTAACTACTTGGTTTCTGGCCCCAAGAGGGGGAGATGTTACGGTGTTTCTGTCTGACTTTGTTACACCAGAATACATAGCTATGTGGGGCACACAGGATACAGCCTATGCGTAAATAATTCTCATGAAAACCCTGCTTTTCAGTAGTGCAGGATCTCATCACTGGGGTTGGCAGGAGCTGATTTGATCATTCTAGAAACTTCAGCTCTTTCAGCTTCCAGAGCAGGCAGCAGAGGATTTATAGGTTTTGTAATAAGACAGCTCAAAACTGTCCTTGGTTGTACACTGTAGACCCAGATGATGTCACAGACCAGTCTTTTGGAATTATGTCCCTGGGCTACATTGAGACCAGCTACTTTAAAAAGTTGGGTTTGTGCCCCTCATTACAAATCACACCAGGGCAATCTGGCCTCCTAGAAGGTGAGGATGCAAGATCAGAGCTCTGCTCTTATCTAAGCCTCTTGTCTATCTCACCTGAATCTTCCATCTCTGGGGATCTGTTTTATGCTACACAGGATGCACATTTGCTATCAACTTATAACTAGCTTAAGGATAAAGCAGGGCCTGGGGCAGCTTCATTAGGGATTGCAGAAACATGTTTCTAGGCTAATCTGTCACAAGGTCGTCTCTGATTAGGATCTTGCAGTGTTACACAACACACCCAAGGTGAAGACTATCATTTAACATTGTAACTCCAGGAAAGCTGCCCATTTAACTGGGTAAAAAGTAGGCGAACACCCTGGTCAAATCACTGGGTACCTACTGCAGGTCACAAAACTTGGGAGACAGAGTTTTGTTCTGGCAGCCAAGACTCAGTGCCTGGAGCTGATCCTTAACATGTTTAGACTAGAAGAGTGCCTTTTAACACCTTCATAATGCACCTGCCTAGTAAAGGCTGCTCTGGATTCTTCAGAAATAGTTTTAAGAGACAAAAGCCTGAGTTCTTCCCACATCCACTACATTGCTACAAGTTCAGTTGAAATTAACTTGGGAAATCACGTTAGGCACAAGGTCATACAAAACAGTGTTTTCATAGTCTGTGACACTGAAATGTTACTATATTGTGGCTTCTTCTGTTAGGTTGGTACATATCAGGAGTCAAGAAAGAAACAAGAGAGAAAACAAGATATCCTAGAAGACTCAATAGTCACACTGTGAATCAGTGGCAGAGAGAGCCTAAGAGCAGGAGAGCTTGGCTCCTGTTTTCACATACAAACCACTATTTCAAGTCAATGCTACAAAGTCAGGGAGTGTCTTGGGGATGGTTGATATCCCATAACCATGTTTGCTTTTGTTTTTGTTTTGTGTCCAGAATGGTCACTACCTCCCCCAGCTCCAGGAATATCACGATGGGTGAGGGGCAGCCCGGGATCCCACAGGGGTTGTGGACCAGGGGCTGCTCTTCCTTCCCATGGGAGTGATTGGCAAGGCAGCCACACGGTAAGGTGGGTCTGACCCAAGATCCTGTTGCCCTGTGGTTTTTGCCTTTTTCTTTTATTTCCTCTTTGTTTTTTTTTTTTACTTCAGCATTGTGACTAGGGCTTGCCAGCTTGCTCCTCTGCTTGGGAGCCCAGAGCTGGTGTGTGCTGTGCCAGGACCCTGTCCAGGCGCTCCTACCTGTGATCTGTGCCCTATCCAGCTCCTGAAGTTTCTTGCCACTGCTTGGGGCATTTTGCTACACTTTCGTCCAACACCCAGCATCCACCAGGACCGCTGGGCTGCTTTGGCTTCTGCCACTGCTTGGGGCTTAGTGCTACAATTCAATTTGCCACCCCAGGGGGTCTGCTGGCCTCTGCTGTTCCAGCCTGCTGCTCCGAGGTTCCTGCTACAGTCCATTTTGCCATCCAGAGGGGCGCTGGGACCGGCTGCCCCCGTGAGTTTGCAGCGGGAGCTCCTTTTCTCTCTCCCCCGCCATTACCGTGAGGAGAGGCGGCCGAGCCCGCGCCGCAGCGCCCCCTGCAGGCACGGGGGAATCACCGCACTGCCCTGCCCGGCCGGGAGCCACCAGCGCCCCTGCTGGCTGTGCCCGGAACTGCACCCAAGGGGAAGGTGCCCGCGGCCCAGAGAGGGCTGGGACTGAGTCTGTGGTTTTGTTTGTTGTTGTTACCATTGCTGTTGTTTGTTTGCCTTGCTATACATATATATACTAGTAATGAACTGTTAGTCCTTTTTCCATATCTTTGCCTGAAAGCTCTGTAATTTCAAAGCTGTAATAATTTGGAGGGAAGGGGGTCATTTTCCATTCCACCCTCCTTGGCAGACACCTGTCTTTTAAACCAAGACAGGGAGCAAAGAGCTGGACTCACCTTCAGTGCACATACAGTCATCATAACACTTGTTGTTAAGGCCTCGATTGTGTGGTTTGCAGAGGTGTTCACGCAAGTCACAGCAAGAGCCTGCAACACAGGACCAGGGGTCAGCACATCTCAGGTATCCCCTAACCTGTAGCACTACTGACACCCATGACAGCTCCATTGTACAGACATCATCTGGTCCCACAACATGCTTAGACAGCCTCTGCCCTCCCTTTGCATAACACTTCCTATCAGTAGTAGAAATCAGGATGCGTGTCTTAAAACACCTGGGCTAGATTTCAAACATCTCATGTTTAGAGAAATGACTCTGCCAAGATGATCCTGACCTGGGAGGCAGTCAAGGTGGTGATCACATGGCTCTCCTTCAGCTGTCATGGTTTCATTTCCATTGCTGGGGCTCTTACTGCGGCGTTTTTCTATGGAAAAAAAAGATGCTGATATAAAATTTCATGCTAGTGTTTTCATTTTGGAGAATATATTGTTCCAGGGTAAAAAAAGCCTCAAATTTCAAGAGTTTGAACTCTAAACCTTCATAGTCTAATCTCCCTACTTCTCAACTCTCCATTTATCATTTTTCCTCTGCCCTCCAATTATGCATCCAAAATGAGAAACATTCTGAAACTGAGCATAAAACTCAATCACCTTTATGCTGCTTCTCTCTTTCCCCACCACTATGATCTCGTGTCCTTCAGCACATCTATGAATACTAACCGTAGACAAGCCTTACAGGATGACTTTTGGGAAAGAGGACAGGGAGGTTTAGCACCTTTCTTTTTAGCAGATGGCCACATTTCTGGTTTGAGATCCTCATAATCGGTCCAGTCAAAGAGTGCCATATCCAAGGTGGGCATCACATCCCCATCTTGCCTGAGGCGGGCCTGCAAACCACAAAAAACCAGATAGACAACAGATTACACTTCTGTAGAGACACTGAAGTCTTTGCAAATTTTCATGGTGCTTTTACACATTAAAAAGGCTTTATGATTCCCCCTCCCCTCCCCTACTTGGGATTGTCCACTTGGGATTCCTGGCATCTCATTTTCAAAAGCAAAGAGCTGTCCCTTGTTGAAGCTGAAGCCAAGAGGGAAGTCTCCACTGCTTCTGTGTGAGAACAAAAGGTGAGCAATGAGCATTAGGACATGCTGGGTCTTCAGCCAAGGGCTCCTACTGTCTCTCTGGTCCGTGAAACTCAGTGAAGTTGGATAGCTGAGGGAGAGGCAAGGCTTGGAGGTACAGAACAGTTCCCAGCTGTCTCTTTACCTGTGACCGTGGCGAAGTGGCTGGAAGAACAGGAGGCTCTTCTGTGGAAACAGCTGTGTCCAGTGCAGCAGTGAGGAGCATGGTGGGAGTCAGACTTGTAGCTTCCTCTGCCTGAAGATTTTGAAACTGTTCTTCAAAGCTTTTGGGTTTCTTGTACAGGGAGCTTGGCCCAGCATCAGAATTCTTCCCTGCAGAGGGCAACAGGTACAGTGACATTACCTTTCTCATCCCTTTTCTCCATGTGACAGATTCGAATCAAAGGAATTCATGTTTCATCCAGTTGCCAACCACTGTTCCATGACCCTGAGCCACTGTTTAGACCACTGTAAAATAAACTAATGAGCTATTTAGAGTGATAAAACAGATCCAGAGTATATGCAGCTTGATTTTGCATGTTTAACACGTACATAATCACACCTTCCTGAAGATATGTCTCTCTCTTGTTTAAGAAGCAAAACATGTCTTTTTCTGGTCTCAAGAGTACAAAATGTACCTGTTTAACCATTTTTAATGCATTAAGCTGTTGTAAATACCTGTGAATACATTCTTATTTGATTTTAGTAGTGAGTTACTTCAATTTAGCTCAAGTCAGGACTTACCTAACTTGAAATTATCATCACAGATATAGCCCTCTTCTTCATAAGTATTAATTTATATAGACCTTAAGTTAACCTCAAGAAATAAGCCCTCTTTGTAGTCTGCAAATACTGCTCCAAACCAGCTTTGTTGCATACTCTTCTATATTGCTAACACTAGCTGTTCAGTCAGTCCCCTGAAAAAAACAATACAGCTCTTCTTACTGAGGCAGGGAGGAGTGATAGATGGAACTCAAGGATGTGACACCCAGCTTGTTACATAGTGTGGATTGACACAGATTGCCTCACTTTAGCAGAACTCAAGGTTTACCACACTGAGCTCATACCACAGAGATACACACCCACAACTTGACCTGCAAAGGAAAGCAGTCCCAGTCAAAATCAAGCAACATTTTAAAATTATCAGTGCAATTTCACATATGCAAGATCTGGTATTTTGTTGTTCAGCATAAACATAGAAGAATACAAGCTCTGTTGAGAAGAAAATGGTCTTCAAAGCAAAATAAGGGGGTTGTGTTTTTTATAATTCTCATCCTTTTTTGAAGTCAGTGGAGAGATTGAGCATGGCTTGGACATACTTGTTCTTAAATTGGGCCATTGGCTAAAAAGGAAAAAAACCCCAACAAAGCAGGCCACCCCAAAACAGCCCCTCAAGTCTTAGAGACTCTCAGAGTCCCTGTAAGACAAATCAGGTCATTCACAAAATTGCAGCCAGCACTAAAATTATCTGGTTCTGCAGTTCCCCTTTCTTCTTGTGCCTCTTTTGTTTAGCAGATTTCTCCCCAGAGCAGCACACACTCCACACCCTCCACACACCCATGTGGCTCCACCACAGCTGCGTCTTCTTGCCCTCACACAAGAGACGCTCATTTCCAGTGACACAACAGCCCCAGCTTCCCTTGGAGCTCAAATACCTCGGTGGTGTTTGAGCCTGTCTCTGCGGCTATGTCGACGATGCTCTCGGTTCTGCTTCCTTCCCTTCTCAGAGCCTGGGGACTGGTTTTCCCTCTCAGGATACAACAATTCAAACCCCAGGAACACGTCCTTATTCTGTTTCAGGGCTGCTGGCTGTCCCTCTGCCACCAGCTCTTCCACAGCTGAAGCTCCACTGCCCATCCTGAGGGTCTCTTCCCCTGCCAGCTGCCCTCTTGAAGGCGTGGCATGGACCCTCTCCTTCTTGGCCAAGCCTTGCCTGTGATGGCGCCCAGTTCTGGGTTGCTGCAGCCACGTCTCTTCGTTTTGGAGGTGGTTGTTGTTCTCTGGGGCATTTTTGAGCTTTGTGCCAGGGTTCAGGGAGACTGCAAGACTGATGTCAGAAAGAACCAGCACACACAGGAAAAGGAAGGAAGAGAAGGTGGAAGAAGCTTCCATAATCATGGGTGCTCTATCTCACCTGCAATTAAAAAAGAAAAAAAAGCAACCAACACTTAGGAACTGTAAAGGCCATCAAGATTCAGTCCTAGGACACTTAGATGAAAACCATTATGGTGTCCTGAGCTGATAGCAAGTTATTCCCTCTTTGCTTATCTCCTCTTCTCCCAGCCCTGGTTACAGCAGCTGAGACACATGTGCAGGGCCTGCAGGGCTGAGAGGTCCCAGTTTCATGTGCAAATGAGGCCATCAATCAGTAGGACACTTCCCTTTGATTCCCCACTAGCCCCCCTACCCTCCTATTCACAGCCCACCACCATCTGAGGGGCTGGGGGGGCTGACTCCTGCCCACAGCTCCTAAGCCTGGCACAACACCAGCTGCCCAGCCAAGGCTGTCTGCTGCCAGGTTGGCATGCGGGGCCAGGGGCACTGGCCCCTCCTCACAACTGGTTTCCTTGCAATGAAGATGTCAAAATGAACAGAACTGGGGGCAGATGGTGGCCTCACAGGACCAGCAACAGCCCTGAGCAGCTCAAGACAGAGGCTTCCACATACACTTGCACACTGCTTCAGGGTGGCTGAAATTGGTCAAAGAAAGAAAAAACACTGGAGATTTTGTGCTGATACCTCATGGCATAGCAGGGAAATAAAAAGGCTGTCAGCAGAGCAGGGGATGCTGGTCTAAGGACCAAGGGGCAGAGAGGCAGACTGAGATTTCTTTAGCTTGTCCCACTTTCCCTCCTTGATCCTGCACAGGTCACCAGGCAAGGCTGTCACTGGGAGGGTAATTTAAGTCCCAAGAACATTGAGACCATTAGGAGTTCACCAGCACAGTGGCTGCAGACTGTTCTCATTCATTCTGCCTCACTGTCATATTTTTGAGGGTCTTCTTTCACCCTTGTGTGTTACAAGGCATGGCTTCGGGATGTTGCACAAGTCAGAGCATTCTCTCATTAAGTTATTCAGTCATCCTCCTCCATCCTTTCCTACAAAATGGGGAAAGGGATTTGCAGCATTTCTAGTGCAGATTTTCCAGATTGTCCCTCTCTCTCTGAGCAGCATGAAAACATGCTTAAAAACATAGTTCCCTGGGATACTGACTGCCAGACAACCAGGCCTGTGCTTACATTTGAGAAATACTGTCACAGAGTTACAGCCACAGCTTTCCACTCAACCTCATCCCAGACTTCCCTGCACTTCAGCCCTTGGCTGCACCTGATTTCCATCTGTTCACCAGGAAAACCACTTTGCTGCTTAATCACAAGGGCTCATACTCCCTCCTACAGGTGATTTTCTGCTTGACCAGGGTGTTGATTTGGCACAGTCTGGCTTTTGGTAGCAGTGAAAGCCACAGGGGTAGCTTCTGTGAGAAGCTGCTAGAACCTTCCACCATATCTGACAAAGCCAATCTCTGATGGCTCTGAAGATGGACATGCTGCTGGCCCAATTAGAAATGTTGGTAACACCTCTGTGATGACATATTTAAGAAGAACATCAAAACAGCACAAGCGTGATTTTTCTAGGGGTGGTGAGCTGCTACAGCCGGGGTTAATCTTGGTGTGGGCTGTGGTGAGCCTTGCCTGCCTGGCTGCCCCTGGCCAGCCGCGCCGCAGGCAAAAGGGGAGCGGCGGCTTCTCCTTGGCAGCGCCTACATGAAGAGAGGCGTTAAACAGCGCCAGCACACGACGGCGACGGAGCCGGCCCCGCCGCTGCCCACACGACGGCCGCGGCCCCGCCGCTGCCCACACGACGGCCGCGGCCCCGCCGCTGCCCACACGACGGCCGCGGCCCCGCCGCTGCCCACACGACGGCCGCGGCCCCGCCGCTGCCCACACGACGGCCGCGGCCCCGCCGCTGCCCACACGACGGCCGCGGCCCCGCCGCTGCCCACACGACGGCCGCGGCCCCGCCGCTGCCCACACGACGGCGCCGCCGGGCAGGCTGCAGAAACATGGCCAGCGACTCCCCGATGCGGAACCCAGACGAGATCAACCTCATGTCACTGCAAGGTCCTGCAGGAATTTTTGAATTGGTGGAACTTGTTGGCAATGGCACCTACAAGCGGCAGTTTTCTTCTAGTCAGAGAAGGAGAGCAAGTGAGGACATGTGAGGGAAAACAACATGGCGACACGAAGGTCAGTGAAAAAAAAAGGAGGGGGAGGAGAGCCTTCAAGCGTCGGAGCGGAGGTTTTTCTGCAAGCTGTGGTGAGGACCATGGTGAAACAACATGGTGTCCTCTTGTAATGCATGAAGTCCATGGGGGATGCAGAGATCCATTTGCAGCCTGCGGGGAAAGTGCTCACGGCAGGGTGGGTGGATGCCAGAGAAAGCTGTGGCCTAGTGGGAGGCCCGAATAGAGAGAGTGGGGGCCCCTGCTTCCAGAGATAGAGAAAGGGCCCTTGCTCCCAAACTAGAGCAGCCTATCCTTCGAGGTCTGCACCCCGTGGATGAGTGACTCATGGCACAACAGTTTTGGGAAGACTGTTTGCCCATGGGAGGGACCCCATGGCGTAGCAGAGGAAAGACTCCTCTCCCTGAGCGATCAGAACAAGATGTCGAGTAACATACTGACCAAAACCCCCATGCCCTGTCTCCCTGAGCTGTCGCTGGGAAAGAGGGAAGGGCTGGGGAGGGGAAAAGGTGCTTTGAAGGCTTCTTTTACTTCTCATTATCTTCCTCTGTTAATAAGAAATTTACCTTATACCTTTAAATTTGAACCTGTTTTGCCCTTAGAGTGTTTTCCTCCCAGTCCTTATCTCAACTCATGAGTGGCTTCATTATTTTTTTCCCTCTGCCCAATTATAGCATAAGAGGGTGAACAAACAAATTTCATGGATGCCTGGCATTTGGGCAGTATCAAACCACAACACCAGCCATTATCACCTGTGAAGGGCAGCAGGTAACAGCCTTTGAGGCCAATTCTGACTCAAATTTTTGTGGAGTTGACAGAAGATACCCTAGGAGTAGCCTGGGCTCTTCCTTTCCCCTTTTCTTTCAGCTTGAGAGACACATGTGGAGAATTGAGTCAAAAACTCTGCCATCACAGCAGCCCAACATCCTGCAGTTAAAAGAGAGATGCCTTCATCCTGTTGATTGAAAAAACCCTGCTCATGCACTTACCAGCCAATCCTGCCTTTCCAAGATTCCTGTCTGTTGCTGTTCATAGCCTGGGAACGTTTTCAGTTCAGGCATTCCCTGGAAAGAGGCAGGCAGCACAGGAGCTTTCTTTTTATGCAGTTTTCAAAAAGTAGGTCTTACTACTGGCCATAAAAGACAATAAACTGTTCCTTGAGGACTGATTTAGGAGGCACTGGGAAGCTCAATTGCTGAAGGCATAATGCTAGAAATAGTATTTTATCGGCAACTACCTGGAACAAAGGAAAACCAGACTGACAGCTAAATCTATTAGGAAAAGCATTTGAAGTTCTTCTTCAAAACTTCTAGAACAAATAGCAACACCCCTGCATGGGGTCATTTGCTTTTCCCCCGGACCACGGGGTCTTAGTTTTTTTCCCAGGATTTTCTCTTTAAGAACCAGAGCAAACCAGCTGGATTAAGACATCACTCAGAACAACTCAAAGAGCTGGAAAGAGCATCTTACCTTTTCATCTGTAGGCAAAATACCAAGAGGAGAGAACAAGTGCAAAGAAAATGCAAGGGTGTCTCCAATCTCGCTCACAGACATGGCCCTTTGATGGTAAACCTGACAGACACATTCTGATTTTCAGTAGGAGCTGGGAGGCAGCTAAATGCTGCAGGGCAGTTAAACAGAAGGTCTGCTTCAAAGCATAGGGGGCATTTATTTAAGGTGCCCAGCTGTCTTGTTGGCATGAGCCAGGATGAAAATGCAGGTAGAAACACAGATTGCCTCATCTCTGCACTGGCAGAGTGGGCAGGTTAATGTGCTGCATTACTGTTACTGAGAATCTTGCATTAATAGTGCAGATAAATACCTGTGCTACACTGTTTTCAGGGGAGACCTGAGCTGTTTGCTAAACCAAACCAGTGCATGGACAAGTTTTGGGTTAATGCAGCACTGCTGTGCTAGAGGCAAAGTAGTCCCAGCCTTTTCCTAACCACTTGTTTCCATGTCCTGATCTATCTTTAATTCCAGAAACCTCTTCATACCTCCTTCATTTTTCTTACCCTACAGATTTCATACTTAAAAAGGACAGCCAGATAACACAACAGCATCCTTAGTTCTCAGTGTTCAGTTTCCTCAATGGCTGAGCATCAAAGTAAACTTTACCCTCTTTCTAGCAGGACCACAGTCCACAAAAGAAGACCATGCTGACCATTGATGTAGGTGACAGCAAGCTTCTCATCCTGCAGCCTGTAGAGGATGAAATTCTGCCTGAGACACACACCAGGCAGAAAGAGGTCTGGCCTTGTAAGGAGTTGCCTTTCCTAAATTGCTATAAACAAACACGCAGTACAAGAAAGCCCAGAATTCATCTTCTGCTTTGGGTTCATATATTAGTAAGGGAAATAAATGGAGCATTTGCCAGGTTAAACTGCCCCTGTAGTTCTTCACAACACCAGACCTACATCCTTACTGCTCTACCCCTCTTCCTGCACTGCCTTATAGACCCTCAGGATTACAAACCACCTGGAGTAGCAAATCTGCCTCTCACATGAACATATGTACAGCAAAAAGCTGCCCAGAGTACAGACTCAGGGCTGGGGAGTGAGTTGCATTGCTGTTTTCCAGCCACAGTTTCTGATCCATTTTGGGTTAGTAGTGGCTGGTTACAAGCCTGTAAATTAAATTGGGGGAGGGAGGGAAGGGTGCATCTTGGATAAGTTTCCCTGTGGGAAGTCTCCTTCCCTGGACTCGAAATACACAGAAATTCATGCATGTTTTTCCCCTATAAATACAGTTGTGTCACCTTGGCTCTGAAATAGACTCTGAAACTGTCCCCTGGTGTATTTGTTTTGTATTTGGCAAAACAGTGACATCAGATCATCTATATTCATTCACAAATCTCACTTAAAACATGATATCTGACAGTTCTAGCTTTAACTTTTCGCATATATTCTTCATGTCAGAGCCAAGAGGAACAAAACCCTTGAACTGAGAGACTGTCAAGATCCTTGATGCATTTAGTATGCTCAAGGGCTGAACCAAGCTGGACCCAAGCACGTGTGCTGGGCCAGATTTCTTTTTGGCTCTGATAAGCTCAGACTTTGGCAGACGTATGTTAAGATTTCCTGGACTCCAGACAATCCCAATCTGCAGCAATACACAAAGTGTATGGGCATCTACGTGGGTGTTGTGTGTATGTGCCTGTGTGGCAGGGATGGCAGACAATAAACCCAGCTTTGTGTGCCAGGCTTCTTGTAAATAAGAAGCCATGGGGTGATGGATGGGCTTGAGAAGGCCTGGAGCAGAATGGATGGGGTAGGCTCTATGGTGGCTGACATGCAGAGAGCTGGCTGGAGCCATGAGGATGGCATTGTGCAGATAAATTAGATTTCACTCCCTGCTAGGTCTCCTTCCATCTGTTTTTCTGTTTCTAGAGGCAAATGCTGGGGAGGTTCATAAACTGCCAAGAGACTTTCCCATTTCTAAAAGCTCAATCCCAGCTTTTTAGGATCTCCCAAAGTGGGCAGGTATTTGCCCTTCTCTTTTCCTCTCCAGGGCAAAGGTACTAACACTTTTTTTCTTTCCTGCATACTCAATTTGTAAAGAATTTCAATTGGTTTTGCTGTTGTCCCAGACATCCTTGGGATGACAGAACAACAGAATTCCCTGCTCACAGATCTTCAGTCCTTTTGTGTTCCTTTTCAGAGCTGCCTTGCTTTTTAGGTTTCCCATTTTCATCATCACCATTCCTCCCTATCTTGCCTTTCATACTTACCAGACTCCAAACTTTCTTTGTCCCTCATGACTATGATGCAAAACATTTCCTCTCTGCAGGTATTCAGGCTATCTGAACCGTGCCATCGCACCCCCCCCCCCCGCCCCTGCCCTATGAAACGTCTGGTTCCTTTACCTGTGGTGTTTTCTCTCACTTTTGCTGTCCCCAGAGAGCACTTCAGAATAGAAAGGGCCAAATTCAGTAATATACCAACTGCATTAGTGGCACAAGAGACAGGACATTAGGATTCAGGTTTGCAAGGCATTAAGTAGTAGTGGTAGCTGCCCCTTCACAAAGCCTCTCCCTGGAGCAATTTGTATCCCTTAACCACTTGAAACCTGATTCACTCAATAGTAGTTGTAGAGCTGGAGCTGGGAATCCTCTCACCCAGCAGCTCGGGCTGACAGCCTGTGCTCTGCCCTCCTGATCAGGACAGAAATCATCTGTTCACACAGCACAACCCAGGGAACTGCCTCTCCTGCAGCCCAGGCTTGTGAGCTGCCTGAGTCCCTTCTGGGCTCCAGCACCCCGGTTTTGGTCAACACTGGACACCTTCAAGTCACTACACACCCCTAGCCACAGGTGTGCAACCCTTTCTCCTGAGCCCAGCCCAGCCTGCCCTGAGAGCTTCCCAGCATGACATCGGCCAGGGACTGGTCAGCCCAGCAAGTCCCTGCATTGAAGGGGAAGAGGGGCCCATGAATGAATATGTAGTACCCTCTGCTCTGCTTCCCTCTGGGACTTCACAGTGTGGCTGACAAAGCCATCACAGGCGACCTGCTATCAAACAGAGTCTACCCAATAATGAGACTAAAATAGCAATGAGCCTGAGATCAGCATCCAAGATACAGTTGCTTGCTGTCAGCATGGCAGAGAAGACTCTTCAGTTTCATGCACAATGCCAGGTGACAAATGGGACACAATCAATAGGAAAGGTCATTGTTCACCCAGCTGGGAAGTACTCGCCAGTGTTACAAGGAAGAATGGGGCAGATTTGTCCCGATCTTTGCTGGGAGGGAGACGTGGATGTGTCCCAACTGGCAGAGCAGTTAGGCTGTGCTGTCAACATTCTTCCTTGCATGACATCCTCACTTTGAACCATATGTATAAAATTAATGCCTCCTTCTTCAAGGGAGAGGAGATGGGAATACAAAACCACTTCCATTAAACCCTCCGGCTGACAGAAAACTTGAGGTGCGAATTGGGTAAGTGTCACTTAAATTCTACGTGATGAATTACTAGCTGCAATAAGCCATTAACTGATGCCAAATTGATTTAATTCAGAAATGAGACTTCACTTTTATCAACAGAGGAAGAACAGAGAACAAGCCACGAGTACCCTGGGGCTCGGCGAATGGCAGCACACGGCTCTGTAAACACAATGACTCGGTTCTGTCAACCCTCGGCATCTCTGGCTCGGAGCCGGGACATACCCCTGAGGTGCGCGAGGAACTCGGGCCCTGCGAGAGGGACGGTGCCTCTGTCCGAGGCGACTTTGCTTCCGAGAGCGATCTGGGGAGGGAGCTTGCAGGAGTGACCCACAGTGTGGCGGTGGGACGTGAGCCTCAGAGCACGTACCGCACATCCCTGCGAGGCGCACGGCGCAGGGCACGGAGGCGACCCGTACGGCAGAACCGCGGTGGGAGCTGTAGAGTCCGGAGCCCGCTCCCCAGCACGGGTGACAATAGGTCTGGCCGAAGGCACCGCGCCCCGGCACCGGCGCTGTCCGAGCTCCGTGCTCGCTCGCACCGCTGAGCGATGCCGCTGTGACCGGAGCTCCGCGCGCACCCCGACGGCAGCAGGACCGGGGATCCCCGTCATCCCGTGTCTTTGTGTCGTCCGGGGCGCACAGAAAGTGGGAAGGTGTCCCCCACTCCTCCCCAGTCCCTCCGACAGCAGAGGGGAATCAGCTCGGCTGAGCATCCACCGCCGGCCCCGGGGCGGGGTGAGCACGGCGCGAGCAGCGCTGCCTACCTGTCCGGAGATCCCGATCTGGCGGAGCCCGGCAGGCAGGGCAGAGCTGTGCGAGCGGCGGAGGGGAGGCAGGTCTGTGGGGGGCAAGGGGTGTTCAAACCCGAGAGGAGGAGGAGAAGGAGGAGGAGGAGGAGACAGGGGGAAGGCAGTGGGGGAATGTGGAGAGGAACCGGGGACGTCGGGAGTCTCGGGGGACCGGGGTGCATGGTGCGGGAGGAGGTGGGGCTGGGAGGGGTGGAGGAGCTCTGGGCGTGCGGGGGGGCACAGAAGGAGTGCAGGGGCATGCCAGGGGAGCGCGGTGCGGAGGTGCCCGGCGCTAAGAAGGAGGTGGGTGCGAGAGCGCAGGGTGCCGGTGGCAGCAGCGCCGGGCACGGACGGGACAGACAAAGGCCGGAGACAAAGGCGTGGCAGCCCGAGGGTGGGGGAGCGGGTGAGCCGGTGAGCCCCGCTCACCTGCGCGGTGGGGCGGGCTCCGCGCTCCCGCGGGGTTCCCCCACGTTATGGTCACCGGGCGAGAGACCCGCTGGCGGCTCAGCGTGCCCCGCTCCCTGCACCGAGTTCCCGGCCCCACCGAGCCGGGGGAGCTGCGAGGGTGCCGGGACCCCGCGGGGGCAGCGGGACCAGCCCCACTCGCGCTCCTCCCGCCCGCCGGGGGGCGCTCGCCGTGCCCGCATGACGTCACCCGCAGGCGCCGCCGCCGATCGGCTGGGCGGGCGTGACGGGCGGCGGGCCCGGTAGGGAGCGGGGGGGACGGCGGGGCGGGAAGGGACACCGGGAGGGGACACACGGGAACAGGTGGCCGTGCTGAGGTGGGGCTGGTCAGCGGGTGCCCTGGGCGGCACTGGGGGCTGCGGGTCGTGCCCCGTTTCGGGAGGGAGCAGCGGCGAACGGGCGGTTCCCAGGCTCGGGAGTGCTGAGGAAGGCAGTGCCGTGCGTTGTCCGGGACCGGGGCGCTCGGGGGACCTGTCCCCGTCCGCCCTCCCTTCTGCTCGCGCGGGTGAGACACCGGAGTTGGCGATGGAGCGGCGGTGACCGGGAGCCCGGGCTGCTGGAGCGGCCTGTGCTGGCTGTTCCGGGCTAGTGCGGGAGCTCTGGTGATAGGCACGGGGAGGATGGTGGATTATAGCTACGTGATATGACCCATCTCTGGAAATGGCCAATGGGGTTGAATGGAGTTTGTACCAGCCTGGAATAGTGGAAGGTGGTCCTGCCTCTGGTAGGGTGTTTTAATAAGATTAACTTTAAGGTCCCTTTCAACCCAAAGTGTTCTGTGATTCCATGATCCCCCAGCCTGCACAGTCCTTAAGCGTGTAGTGCCTAGTTCCTACTTTGACTGTGTGGAAGGGTGGATCCCTTCCAATCTCTTGGGTTGCTTAGGCCTCTGTTTAAGGAGGGATGATGTTTAAGTGAGGATATGAACCTAAACATTTAAAAACACAGATTGTTTATGATACTCTATAGATCTTTTGTACTAATTTAAGGGACGCTGTGGCTGGAGTGCTAGAGAGATGCTTAACTATCTTAATTTTATTTAGTGTAGCAGATCACTAATATTCCAGGAAGTCCTTGTTTACGGTGGTATAGCTGTTTTAAAAAACTGGGAATGAGAGTAACTCCCTGTTTTGTGCTGGTTGAACTAATTCTTTGTAGATCTGAAAAACATGTTTTGTTGCAGCTGAAACAGCTTGAAAACCAGTGTCCAAAGAGCTGATTGGAACATCTGTGGTTTGTAAAAAGTCTTTGTAGGATGCCTGAGTTATTGGTGGACCCAGGGTGCTCCCAGAGGCATTTAAAGTTCATGAACCTCTACAGTTCATGAACTGTGCTGCTGTTAGTGGTTAGAATTTGCTTGCATGCAGAGAGTGTGGATAAAATAATGAAACAAAGTTTCTAATAGATAATTGTACACTGTAGCTTAAATTGCGTAAGGCATGGAGTCTGCTATGCAGGGAAAGCTCAACTCCAGCGTCTGCTGTTTGATTGTTGGCACATGAAACTCAGTTTGTCACAATAATGTGCTGCCCTTTGTAGCTCACAGATTTCAGGCTCCTCAGGGATGCAGTCATGGCCCAAGCCTGTCAGAGTTCAAGGAGCAGCTGAATGATGCTCTAAGTCACATAGTTTTGGGTGGTCCTGTGAGGAGCAGGGAGTTGAACTCCATGATCCTTATGAGTGCCTTCCAACCTGAGGTATTCCATAATCATGTGTGACGAAGTTGACTTAATTATTTAGCTCTTCAGGGTTTGGGTTCCTTGGGACTGCAGAGAGAAACTCAGAAGCTGTTGGCAGTGGCAGCAGATGAGAACCTGTGTGATGGTGTGTCAGTGGAAGATGTAGCTCCAAGCTTGGACAAGCAATGGTTCATGGTGGTGTTAGAAAAAACTCCAAACCCTGAGAAGTTCTTGTGTTATAGTAGGAGATAGGGCTTAGAAAAGGCAAGTACTGTCAAGCTTTAAAAAAACAGTGTTTCTTGTGTTAGTAAAAAGTATTTGTCTAAACTTTTCTGTATCCCAGAAAGGGAGAGAGACTGAAAACCCCAGGAACTGAATTATAAATAATCTCTCATCCTGAGGTGTGAGCACTGGTTTGTGCACTGCTGGTAATCCCTGAGGATGTGCTGTGCTTATGGGGGATGCTCAAACCTCTCACTGTGGGCTTGCAGGGTCTTCTGGTGTACAGCTCCATGAACTGACTAGATGAATAATACAGGAGCCAGAGGATAACTGTTCCTTTTGTGGTTACTTCCAGGGCCTGGGGAAGATGACCACTCTCACACGGCAGGACCTTAACTTTGGGCAAGGTAATGTGTTGTACTAAGCTGCAGCTGATGACCTTGTGTGGCTCCTGGGCACTGAGCTTGGGAGAGTGTTGTAGCATTGCTCTGTCCCTAAACTTTCTGCAGCTAAGAGGAGGCAAATGAAATTTATGCAGAAAAAAATACCTGTGAGAAAAGTTCCCCTGAGACTATGATATTGCTCTACTTTCCCACACCCTATTCCAGCATCCTTTGCTTCTCTTTTTCAGTAGTTGCAGATGTTCTTTCAGAATTCTTGGAAGTGGCTGTTCACCTCATCCTGTATGTCAGAGAAGTTTACCCTATTGGGATCTTTCAGAAGAGGAAGAAATACAATGTACCTGTCCAGGTAGGATATTTTCCAGGAAGCTGACAGCCACATGGACAAGCAAGATAGCAAGGATCAGTCAACACTCACCAGAACAAACTTACACTCTGGAAGTGATTGTTTAATGTACAGATTTATTTTTGAGCAGAGCTTAGTTCTTGTTGTAGGAGAGAACAGCCCTGTAGTTGAGGATACAGCAGGTACTCAAGGAACAAGCAGGTCATGGACAACAGTAGTAAAAGGCTGCCCCAGCTCTGCAGTGAGGTAGCAGGAAGGCATGTTTCCTAGGAAGCAGAGATGGTTAGAATATGCTATTGCTAATAATCTGTTGTGGGTATACATTCCAGATACACAACAACTGTGTGGGTGCAGTGATCTGCCTCAGCTGAGTAACCCTTCCCTGAAAGAATTGCTGGTTTCAATGTGAAACTCAGCATTTTTCAGCACTATTTGAAGCATGACTTGAATGCCTTCTACACACTGGTGCTTCTGTTTAAATCTTCCCTTTTAGCATTGTACTAGCTCATATCAAATGCAGCTCTGACTCTTCCCTGTGTTTGCCACAGATGTCCTGCCACCCAGAATTGAACCAGTACATCCAGGACACACTGCACTGTGTAAAGCCACTGCTGGAGAAGGTGAGCTTAGACAGGGGACCTGGGCAAAAGTACTGCAAGTGGATTTGATAGAAAGTAAGAGAACATAAATATTATCTTAACTGCAACATTTGTTTACAAATTTACCATACACAACATATGAGCTGATAAAAGTTCTTAACAAAACTAAAAACATCATAACCTTTCCTGGCTGTTAAGACCTTGCTTTGCTTGTCTCATTTACCACACAAGGACACGGCTGTATATTTCCAGTTACATCATCCTGCTATTCTGCTTTACAATCCATCCCAGTTTAAGCAGCTGTTGTGGCAGAACAGTTTGAATGCTTTGCTGTGAACAAGCAAGCAAAGGTAGGTCTGGACTCCAGGTTTTGTGAGAGAAGGGCGTGACCAATGAAACATTTCAGGAGGCTGATGGCAGGTCTTGTATGCCTTGCTCTTTGCAGAGAACTTCAATGCACATGTAGAAAATGGAATTAGGTCTGTTTTAAATTGTAGTTGTACAAAACTGCTCTGTTTGGGCAGTGGTCTGAATGTATCTTAACTTCATTGGTGCCCAACCCAGAGTGATGCAATGGGATGGCTGTGCATTTCCTCCTTAGTTCTAAACAGGATCTAGAGGAATGTGCAGTTTAGCACACATCATCTCCCTCAGCCTTAGCCACAAGCTGGGCAGCTTAACACCCAGGAAGAAATGGCTTTGCAAAAGATTTTCTTCTGATTGCTAAGAATAATCTGAGCTCAGGTTTTGGATAAGACCTTGTGCCGTTGGGCCCAAGAACTGAGTGTACTCGCCCTGCATCAAAGTATGTGAAGCACACTGTGGGCAGCAGACAGCTGATATTAAGGAAGGGATTTTTCTGCCTTGGTTCCTGCAGAACGATGTGGAGAAAGTTGTGGTTGTAATCCTGGATAAAGAGCACCACCCCGTGGAGAGATTTGTCTTTGAGATCACCCAGCCACCTCTTCTTTCCATTAGGTGAGCTTTCCTTTCCTGCTTGCCCATGGCATCCCAAACCCAGCCCTGGGAGATACTCTGGAAGCAACTTGAGGCCTTTGCTGCATGCCAGTAACAAGTGCTGTCTCCTCCACAGTTCTGAGTCCCTGCTGTCCCACGTGGAGCAGTTACTGCGTGCCTTCATCCTGAAAATCAGCGTGTGCGATGCTGTGCTGGACAACAACCCCCCAGGTAAATGTCACTTGGATCCAAACAGCCCAAAGCCTGGCCTTGCTTGGCTTGGCTGATCCTCTGGAAGCTGTCCCCTGAGCTGGAACCTGACACTTCTCTTAGGTTGCACCTTCACAGTTCTGGTTCACACACGGGAGGCTGCCACACGCAACATGGAAAAGATCCAGGTGATAAAGGTGAGTGATATCCTTGGGCACCTGAGATTGTGTGTGAGAAGCTGCAGAGCAAAGACTGGGCAGTGCAGAGTTTTGGCATCTCTAAGGCTAAGGCTGAGAGATATTTGGAACGTGTAGATTGGTGTCACATCAGGCCCATCATAACTGGACTTGAAATGGGGTGAAATGGTTTATGCTGGTGAGCTGACAGCACATTTACCGCACACAGGCACAGCTTCAGACAGCTTCAAGTCTTGAAAGAGATTGTAATAATACTCACTGCCCAGTGCTTGCTCAGAGACTTAAAAATACTCAGGCGTGTAGAATAGGTATTTGCATTTAATCAAGCAAAAAAGCAGCCCTCAGGCACCATCCACTGTGTGCTGGCTGATTTTGTATGAAGAGCAAGACAGACAGATTCCAGTAACTAGTAGGTTTGGGGGCACAAGTACATTTTCTCTGACAGGAAACTGTGTGCAGAACACTTTCTGAAGGAAGATTAGTTTTAAAGAATCCTTGCTTAGATCCAGGGAAACTTTTTTCCTGAGTCAAGTCATTTTAGGTGTCCTAAGGCACAACAAATAAAGCTAGTGACGTATAAAATTGTTTCAAAATGAAAGTCTGTTCTGCACTGCTTAGGAATGGAAACTTGTGGTGTAGTAGACCCACATTTAGATTTCCAAGGCAGGATGGGAACCCATGTCGTAAGCATTCTGGAGTTGCAGGTAAATCCTGGTGTAATGAACTGGGCATGGTAGCTCAGGGCAGCTGAGAGTGTATGTTTTCAACAAGTGAGATGTCACCTTTGCAGTAAGTGAAGTGGGTTGACCTCACAGTTTGACACTATAATTGAAGATAATTATGCTGAGCATCAGGGACAAGCATGTAAGTGTTTTGTTGTTGTGGAAGGTTTGAATTGCCTGTTCCTTCCCTCAGCCACCCTACAGAAAACAAGTGCTGAGGAGGAGCTCACCTCACAGCACTGCTGGGCTCTGTCAGTAATGCCTTGTGTTCCTGCCCCCAGGATTTCCCTTGGATCCTCGCTGATGAGCATGATGTGCATATGCACGACCCCCGGCTTATTCCCCTGAAAACCATGACATCTGACATCTTAAAGGTGAGCAGAGCACTCTGACCAAGAGGTGCTGAACCTGCTGTAGTTCTGAACTTGGAATGCTCTGACCCCAGCTCTGCAGTTTTCTGTGGTGTAACTTTAAAAGATACTGCTGAGCAGTAGTTTAGTCTGGCAGATGTCTCAAAGCAGGGCAAGACTCCTCATAGTAAAGCAGGAAACCTGGTTATGAGGGAAGAAGGTATAAGCACTTCCTATTCAGCCTTTTGCAAGCTTTTTTTTTTCAATTCCCCTGCCTGTACACCAACAGACCTGTTGCTTGTTTCTCTCTCCAGATGCAGCTCTATGTAGAAGAGCGAGCTCATAAAGGCACCTGATTTCAAATCTTCCTTGCCTTCAAGCTTCATCTGATCTTCCAGTGGAGTAAGATCTGTCACCAACTGTATCTTGATAACCATCTCTTCAGCTGGCCTTCTGGGTGAATGTAGAGCAGCTGCTGCCTCCTTATTTTAAGTGCTCTTACCAGTGTATAAAGAACTGACTTGGAATGGGGAACCAGAGTCTGTTCCCATGTTGGCTTGTGTGAGAGTACAGGTGTTGATACAGTGTGTCCCTGGGGAGTCAGTGCTTTATGACCAGTTCTCACCTGCAAAGGGCAGCTCCATTGCACACAAGCAGTGATAGACAGCAAGGAGCTGTCACACAGTCCATGAGAGCAACATTTGTGCTAAGGGGGAGTGAGGCCTTATGTAGTGTCTGTCCACTGTGACCGTCCCAAGCAGTCTTCAATAAATGCTAAGTTTTACCCCAGGTGAACTGGGCTGACTTCTGTCAAAACCAGGCTCCCTTCTTCAGTGAGGAAGTATTTTTATTTTCTGTGGAGCTTCCACTGCTTTTCTGGCCCATGAATTCTGTCAATTCCTATGAAAGGCTGTACAACCTTGGTCTCTCCCCATTCCCTCAGAGGTGGCATTAGCAACGTGGCATGTGTCTGTCCAGCAAGGACATCTGCCAAGTATCCTACTCCTAACAGAGAACAGGCAAGGAAAGCACTGTTCATCCTGTGCCTGTCAGAGGAGATGGAACATGGCCTTAGCATTAGTTCTGGGGATATAAGGGTGGCAGACACAGTGAGCTGAGCTTGTTTTTCAGAGGATTTGGTACCCTAGCCTGTCCAGCACCTCCTGCTTCCTCCAAGTAACAAGTCTAGGAACATTATAGATCTAGGTTGGGCATTGCTTTAACATTTATTGTTGGCTTACACTGCTCCGTACAAAGCAAAGGTGATATGGGAAAATCCCAGCACAATCAAAAGGCACTTGTGTTGTTGGGCAGCTGCCTGAAGGAACTCCTTACCTCCTCTTTTTCTACCTGTTTATTCAAACACCAAGGGACTGTTTTGGGTAGGAAGGCAGGTACAATTTTGATCATAGACACTTAGAGAAAGCATAAGGAATTCCCCACCAGAGACACGGCACTTAGGAACAAGGGTGACAGTTGCCTGATGCTATGAAGGGTCAGATCATTAATTTAACTGAATCTTAAACCTGAAACAGGAAAGAAAATACCACACAAAACAATCTGTGGCAGAGTCCTTGTAGATCCCATTGGGAATCTGAAATGAAACATTTTAGCCTCATCTTTCTTAAGTTCCATAAACAAGAAAGCGTCTTGAAGCCTGTGTGTGTTAGCATAAGAATGTATTAACTAGAAAAGATACGGCTCAGATTTAATTGTCCCAGTTTTTCTCTGGAAGGGCACCAGTAACTGGAGTAGCATCCATGGTAGGAGAGGATGGAAGATGAAGACAGAAGCCCTTCCAAAGGGCTGGGCCTGCAGAAGTTCTGCTGTGAACAAGAGCTGCAAGACAAAGCTAGGACACACCCAGAGAGTGCAGGCAAATAGTGCACCTGAGGCCACTTGGTTACAGTCCTGAGGTAAAGCAAACCCTTACATTGTGCTTCATAACGATGTCTGGGGCCCAATGGTGACGCTGCTGTTTGTCACACGGATCCCATACCATTCTGTCGCGTCCTCGGTGTACTTGCCTCCGTGCTGAAACCAGATGTAATGAACTCCTGCTGGGTAATTCCGGAAGGTGTGAGTAATCTGGAGAGAAAAGAGAATTTCTCTTAATTTGCCAAAATAAACCAGCACTCACCTAGAAGCTCAGAAAACTAGAGTGTGGGAGTCTTAGAATGAGCTCTTCCTGAGCCCAGATATCTTTCATTGAAAGTGCACCATACCCCAGGGGTTTTTTTGGGGGGGGATGTGGGGAAGGAAGCCTTTCTCACTCAGCCTTTTCCCCCAAATCCTATCTGAGTTAAACTAACATTAAGCATGGTTTTTAAGTACATGTTATAAGTAACATTTAATGCAGAATGTACAGCAAATCAAAGCAGTTAAACACCTGTAACAGTTTAAGAAAAGTGAAGTCTGCAATACTTGGCTATCCATACAGAAGTGTTAAACCAGTTTTTTGATCCAAAAAACCCGTGAAATCTGCTCTTATTCCTTAATTATTTAGACAGAATCTTACATAAAACCAAGAAACAATTAAAAAGACTGCACCAAAACAACACAGAAGCCCACAGGATACTCTCTAGAAAATGCTGGGCACCTAAAAGTAGCACCTGCCTCATTCAGGACACTACTGCTTCTTCAGCATTGTCAATAGCAAGGACTGACTCAGCTTTGCTATAGAGTAGAGGAGGCTGAAGAGCAGAGCAAGCTCACTGGCACTTTTGGCCAAGTAAGACTTGCAACACACAAGTGTCACAACACTGCTGTAAAGCTCCTGCCTCCAGGGCTGCTGCTCACCTCTCTCCACTCGCCGTCACTCATTTGCTCAATGAGCAGAGGATCAGAGCGGAACTCCTCCAGGACATAGAACTCTTGCGAGTACAGCATCACTCTGAGCTGGTAGCGGCACCCACGGTCAGCCTTGGCATTGAACCTGGAGAGGCAGGAGGAATAAATGAGCAGGGCTTTATATACAGCATTCAGTTTCCTTTATTTTTCACAAGCAGTCTCCAAGGGGCTCCCTCTCTGCAGAAGAAAAGCAATGTCATCCCCATAGCTATAGAGAAGTTCTAGAACTTACAAGCTATCCCACCCTTTACAGGGCTGCCACCTTGTAGTCCTGAGTGAATTTAGATTTAGCTTATTCTTGACTCAAGAACTACAACTCCCAAAGAATAAAGAACTGATTTTGTAGCAGAAAAAGCTCCAGAAGCCTAGCTTGCCTCTAGACCAGTGCCAGAAATTGTAATTTTCAGTGTTTCCACTCACCAGTCTTTGACTGTAATTTCAGGCCGTTTCTCATCCATCAGCTCATTCCAATAGCCTTCGTGCTTCAGGGTAATGAGTTGAGACTTGAAGGATGGCCTGAAACTGACATAGAAATACAGTTCCACAGAACACATCTCTTCCCTCTTGCTGTCCTTTCCCTGACAGCTTTAATACCCACCCAGATCCTGAAGGCCCACCAAGCTGACCTGGCTAAATCCTGCCTTATCCCTAGCCAGAACCTGACAAGAAAATGAACTAAGCTTCACCCCAAGATGAAAAGAATAGTTACCTACAAGCTGGATTAAGAGGGGTCCCTGTACTTATGTATTGCTAACAGGAAACCAGTGCCCAGTGCTTGTAAAAGCTGTTGATCCTACTCTGGTGACAACTTTCATTACAAGACCTTAGTGTGACACTCCTTCCACTCATGGAGGTGAGAGAGCTTTGACCTTGTCATGTAAGTGCAGTTGCTTAAGGTTGCCACATCCTTAACCTTCCCTACCACCTTTGAGAGAGGAGAAGCAGGCATCCCATGTGGATTATCCTAACTATAAAAATTACAGGAAGTTCCTGGTAGGCAGACAAATTTTGCACCTGCTGTGATCAATTCTCTCAGCAATACCCATCTCTTTAGATTAACTGGCATAAAGGGTTAATGAAGCTCCTTCCTTTTCCCACAGGGGATCTAAGGTTCACTAACCTGTCACCAGCCTTCTAACCATGGGGCCTTTCTAAACAGATGGGGGGAAGCAGGTTTCCCAGTTCCAGATTAATGGAATCCAGGTCTTACCCATATGTAGTGACAAAGTATGTTTCTATTGTGGGGTCTGGCATATTATTTCCATGAGCACCACGCAGATCCACAAATTTCCACTCATCATCATCAAGTGACCAGTACTTGAAGTACTCTAAAAACACAGGTGATCAAGGTGAGAGTTAGAACCTTGCTTCAGCTACCTACAGGATCTCAGCTTTCGTTAGAATCAGCAACAGGAGAATTCTAGGAAGCTATTTGGTGTGTTCAGATCCACTGTATTTTTCCTACAGCTGTAAGTGACTCCTGTCATTATGCTGCCATTACCTTTAATGTGGCTGTCAGCACCTAGGACAGTAGGTAGCAGATTTCTGACCTCATCAGAAAATCATCAGCAGCAATAAAGTAGGATTACTGGAGTCATATTTGTCAAGTCTTTGGTAACAAAAGTTCTCCAGCTGCCAAATATTTAATCCCAATACCTGATTGTTTCACTGCCACATTGTACTTGCAGTACAAATTAACTGTCACTGCCTGCCGTACTGGGGCCTTATGACTTCAGACTTTTCTGGCTAAAAGCACAAAGTATTAGCAAATACATACCTACCTACCTACAGCAGTTTTATTGCAGGAGTTGAGCCGTGAATCTCCCTAGCAGAGCTACACCCAGTAGCTGCTCAGTCCCACAGCAGCAGCAGCAGCAGTTGAGGCATGCAGGACCCTGACTCATTCTGACTGCTGGCAACACTGACTCATTCTGACTGCTGGGAAACTCTTAGTCCTCTATTAAATAATGAAACCAACCTTCAGCGCAAGGGTTTCTGATTAGGTTTCTCTTCAAGTGGCAGAGCATATAGTAGATCCTCCAGTCGGAGACACTTGTGTCCAAGTTCTGAGGATAAAACCCATCGCGCTGGCATTTCCGCCTCCACAGCGTCTGCAGGTCCACCACGTCCCGCCACTGCTTGCACACCAGCCGGCAGGTGTGGATCAGGTCCCGGGCGGGCAGCAGCGACAGCAGCTCCACCATCTCGCCCTCGTTGAGGTCGCCGATGGTTTTCGTGGCACCCGACCGCGGGCCGCAGGAGCCCGACGGGAAATCCCCGGCAGGCCGGGCCGAGCTGCCGGAAGCAAAGGCAGTTTCGCCTCGTTATGGACAGAAGCCCGGACAGCCCGCCCGGGCCCTGGCCCACTCCCCTGGGTGCCCCCCGCCCGGCTCCGGCCCCGGCCCCACCTGGCTCCGCTCATCTTCGCCTCCTCACCGCGGATGTGCGGGGCCGCGGGACGAGGCGGGGCGGGACGGGGCGGGGCCGCGGTCCTTCATCCCCAGAGCCCGGGACGGTCTCCTCAGACACGCGGACCTCGGTCGTGGCAGCGCGGCTCTCCTCCGGCTCTCCCGCCCGCTCAGCAGCGGCGCAGGTAAGACCGCTGAGTGTCTCCTGAGCAGCGCCGGAGAGAGAGGAGGGACACGCATGTCCCGCTGCCCGGAGCATGTTCGTGATGCAAAGTATTCGCAGCTTGGATGCTTAACTGGGATAGGAAGGGAAAGGTGGAGAAAGTTGTGGTTGTAATCCTGGATAAAGAGCACCACCCCGTGGAGAGATTTGTCTTTGAGATCACCCAGCCACCTCTTCTTTCCATTAGGTGAGCTTTCCTTTCCTGCTTTGCGTCCAAAACCCAGCCCTGGGAGATACTCTGGAAGCAACTTGAGGCCTTTGCTGCATGCCAGTAACAAGTGCTGTCTCCTCCACAGTTCTGAGTCCCTGCTGTCCCACGTGGAGCAGTTACTGCGTGCCTTCATCCTGAAAATCAGCGTGTGCGATGCTGTGCTGGACAACAACCCCCCAGGTAAATGTCACTTGGATCCAAACAGCCCAAAGCCTGGCCTTGCTTGGCTTGGCTGATCCTCTGGAAGCTGTCCCCTGAGCTGGAACCTGACACTTCTCTTAGGTTGCACCTTCACAGTTCTGGTTCACACACGGGAGGCTGCCACACGCAACATGGAAAAGATCCAGGTGATAAAGGTGAGTGATATCCTTGGGCACCTGAGATTGTGTGTGAGAAGCTGCAGAGCAAAGACTGGGCAGTGCAGAGTTTTGGCATCTCTAAGGCTAAGGCTGAGAGATATTTGGAACGTGTAGATTGGTGTCACATCAGGCCCATCATAACTGGACTTGAAATGGGGTGAAATGGTTTATGCTGGTGAGCTGACAGCACATTTACCACACACAGGCACAGCTTCAGACAGCTTCAAGTCTTGAAAGAGATTGTAACAATACTCACTGCCCAGTGCTTGCTCAGACTTAGAAATACTCAGGCGTGTAGAATAGGTATTTGCATTTAATCAAGCAAAAAAGCAGCCCTCAGGCACCATCCACTGTGTGCTGGCTGATTTTGTATGACGAGCAAGACAGACAGATTCCAGTAACTAGTAGGTTTGGGGGCACAAGTACATTTTCTCTGACAGGAAACTGTGTGCAGAACACTTTCTGAAGGAAGATTAGTTTTAAAGAATCCTTGCTTAGATCCAGGGAAACTTTTTTCCTGAGTCAAGTCATTTTAGGTGTCCTAAGGCACAACAAATAAAGCTAGTGACGTATAAAATTGTTTCAAAATGAAAGTCTGTTCTGCACTGCTTAGGAATGGAAACTTGTGGTGTAGTAGACCCACATTTAGACTTCCAAGGCAGGATGGGAACCCATGTCGTAAGCATTCTGGAGTTGCAGGTAAATCCTGGTGTAATGAACTGGGCATGGTAGCTCAGGGCAGCTGAGAGTGTATGTTTTAAACAAGTGAGATGTCACCTTTGCAGTAAGTGAAGTGGGTTGACCTCACAGTTTGACACTATAATTGAAGATAATTATGCTGAGCATCAGGGACAAGCATGTAAGTGTTTTGTTGTTGTGGAAGGTTTGAATTGCCTGTTCCTTCCCTCAGCCACTCTACAGAAAACAAGTGCTGAGGAGGAGCTCACCTCACAGCATTACTGGGCTCTGTCAGTAATGCCTTGTGTTCCTGCCCCCAGGATTTCCCTTGGATCCTCGCTGATGAGCATGATGTGCATATGCACGACCCCCGGCTTATTCCCCTGAAAACCATGACATCTGACATCTTAAAGGTGAGCAGAGCACTCTGACCAAGAGGTGCTGAACCTGCTGTAGTTCTGAACTTGGAATGCTCTGACCCCAGCTCTGCAGTTTTCTGTGGTGTAACTTTAAAAGATACTGCTGAGCAGTAGTTTAGTCTGGCAGATGTCTCAAAGCAGGGCAAGACTCCTCATAGTAAAGCAGGAAACCTGGTTATGAGGGAAGAAGGTATAAGCACTTCCTATTCAGCCTTTTGCAAGCTTTTTTTTTTTAATCATCCCCTGCCTGTACACCAACAGACCTGTTGCTTGTTTCTCTCTCCAGATGCAGCTCTATGTAGAAGAGCGAGCTCACAAAGGCACCTGATTTCAAATCTTCCTTGCCTTCAAGCTTCATCTGATCTTCCAGTGGAGTAAGATCTGTCACCAACTGTATCTTGATAACCATCTCTTCAGCTGGCCTTCTGGGTGAATGTAGAGCAGCTGCTGCCTCCTTATTTTAAGTGCTCTTACCAGTGTATAAAGAACTGACTTGGAATGGGGAACCAGAGCCTGTTCCCATGTTGGCTTGTGTGAGAGTACAGGTGTTGATACAGTGTGTCCCTGGGGAGTCAGTGCTTTATGACCAGTTCTCACCTGCAAAGGGCAGCTCCATTGCACACAAGCAGTGATAGACAGCAAGGAGCTGTCACACAGTCCATGAGAGCAACATTTGTGCTAAGGGGGAGTGAGGCCTTATGTAGTGTCTGTCCACTGTGACCGTCCCAAGCAGTCTTCAATAAATGCTAAGTTTTACCCCAGTTGAACTGGGCTGCCTTCTGTCAAAACCAGGCTCCCTTCTTCAGTGAGGAAGTATTTTTATTTTCTGTGGAGCTTCCACTGCTTTTCTGGCCCATGAACTCTGTCAATTCCTATGAAAGGCTGTACAACCTTGGTCTCTCCCCTTTCCCTCAGAGGTGGCATTAGCAACGTGGCATGTGTCTGTCCAGCAAGGACATCTGCCAAGTATCCTACTCCTAACAGAGAACAGGCAAGGAAAGCACTGTTCATCCTGTGCCTGTCAGAGGAGATGGAACATGGCCTTAGCATTAGTTCTGGGGATATAAGGGTGGCAGACACAGTGAGCTGAGCTTGTTTTTCAGAGGATTTGGTACACTAGCCTGTCCAGCACCTCCTGCTTCCTCCAAGTAACAAGTCTAGGAACATTATAGATCTAGGCTGGGCATTTGCCCTAGGGTGACTTTATGATTCTTGTATCCCCAGTCATCTGTAATGTATATTGTGTTTGTACCTTTAAGACTGATTCTGAGAGCGAAAGCGCACTGTTTGTTTTGATAAAACTGCCTGACTCCTAGACATTCTTCTTTCCCTGTGTCGCTCTCAGAATCAGTCCTAAAGGTACAGATCACAATATACACTAGAGACAACTGGGGACACAAGCATCATAAAGTCATCCTAGGACATTGGAATTCTTCTCTTCTCGGGACTGCATGTGTTCAACCGAGTCTCAGACAGATCGTGGACAGAGATCTCCTGTGCTTTTACTTAGTTTTAGCTAGCTAGGGCAGAGATGTTGCCTGGACAGGTTTTTTTTACTTTTTTTTTCCTTCGAACTGTTTAAACCTGCTCTGGGACTGAAAAAAGCCAGAAAAGCACTGAAGACTCTCACTCCTGTGGCCCACCAGGGCCTGGACCTCCAAAGGCCTGATAGGAGACTGAGAGCTGAGCTGCCCACAGCAGAGCCTTCCTGAGTTTACCATCTCACTTCAGAGCAACAAAAGGTTTTATTGTTTCATATTATTCATTCTTTGTGCTTGTGGGCACTTTGTTTGTTAAATAGTTTATTCCACTTTTTCTCTGAGGACTTTCTTTTTTCCTGGACGTGTTGTGGGGGAGGGGCCATTTAGGTTTGCTTTCCAGAGGAACCCCATTTGGAGGTTTCCTCCCAAATTTGCCCTAAACCAGGACATATACATTTTTACTGGCGCCCAACATGGGGCTGTTGATGTGTGAGTGGGTTTTACTGACCATCCCTTGGTCTCCAGTTCTCGGATCATTTTGTGCATGGGGTTCATGGCATCTCGAGTTGTTCTGTACTGTCGGCAGTGCACTGTCGAAGTGGCAATTGGCACTCATTGCTCTTCTACTGTCAGGAGTCCTACTGCAGATGGGTTCTCTGATAGTCCTGGCAAGGCATTCAATTGCTTAATACCCTCTGTCTCTACAGCAGCTATCCCAAATGCCCATCTGAATCCCTTTGGGTCTTTGAAATACCCATTTTGGAGGAAGTCCATGCCCAAAATGCACGGGGCCTTGGGGACAGTCACAATAGGGTGCTGCTTCCACTCATTTCCACTCAGGCTCACTTCAGCTTCCACCAAAGTAAAATCTTGTGATCCCCGTGTAACGCCAGCAATAGAAACAGATTCTTCCCCCACATATCTTGATGGGATTAATGTGCACTGTGCACCAGTGTCAACCAAGGCCTCTTTTACCCGTTTCGCTCTGAGAATCAGTCTCAAAGGTACAGAACACAATATACATACCAGACAATTGGGGCTGCAAGCATCATAAACTCGCCCTAGGACAGCTCTGCTTTAACATTTTATGTTGGCTTACACTGCTCAGTACAAACCAAAGGTGATGTGGGAAAATCCCAGCACAATCAAAAGGCACTTGTGTTGTTGGGCAGCTGCCTGAAGGAACTCCTTACCTCATCTTTTTCTACCTGTTTATTCAAACACCAAGGGACTGTTTTGGATAGGAAGGCAGGTACAATTTTGATCATAGACACTTAGAGAAAGCATAAGGAATTCCCCACCAGAGACACAGCACTTAGGAACAAGGGTGACAGTTGCCTGATGCTATGAAGGGTCTGATGCAGATCATAAATCTTAACTGAATCTTAAACCTGAAACAGGAAAGAAAATAGAAAATAGAAAGAAAATACCATACAAAACAATCTGTGGCAGATTGTAGATCCCATTGGGAATCTGAAATGAAACATTTTAGCCTCATCTTTCTTAAGTTTCATAAACAAGAAAGTGTCTTGAAGCCTGTGTGTGTTAGCATAAGAATGTATTAACTAGAAAAGATACAGCTCAGATTTAATTGTCCCAGTTTTTCTCTGGAAGGGCACCAGTAACTGGAGTAGCATCCATGGTAGGAGAGGATGGAAGATGAAGACAGAAGCCCTTCCAAAGGGCTGGGCCTGCAGAAGTTCTGCTGTGAACAACAGCTGCAAGACAAAGCTAGGACACACCCAGAGAGTGCAGGCAAATAGTGCACCTGAGGCCACTTGGTTACAGTCCTGAGGTAAAGCAAACCCTTACATTGTGCTTCATAACGATGTCTGGGGCCCAATGGTGACGCTGCTGTTTGTCACACGGATCCCATACCATCCTGCCCAGAATTGGGTGTCCTGGCCTCCATGCTGAAACAAGATGTGACGAACTCCTTTTGGATAATTCTGGAAGGTGTGAGTAATCTGGGGAGAAAAGAGAATTTCTCTTAATTTGCCAAAATAAACCAGCACTCACCTAGATGCTCAGAAAACTAGAGTGTGGGAGTCTTAGAATGAGCTCTTCATGAGCCCAGATATCTTTCATTGAAAGTGCACCATACCCCAGGGTTTTTTTTGGGGGGGGATGTGGGGAAGGAAGCCTTTCTCACTCAGCCTTTTCCCCCAAATCCTATCTGAGTTAAACTAACATTAAGCATGGTTTTTAAGTGCATGTTATAAGTAACATTTAATGCAGAATGTACAGCAAATCAAAGCAGTTAAACACCTGTAACAGTTTACGAAAAGTGAAGTCTGCAATACTTGGCTATCCATGCAGAAGTGTTAAACCAGTTTTTTGATCCAAAAAATCCCTGAAATCTGCTCTTGTTCCTTAATTATTTAGACAGAATCTTACATAAAACCAAGAAACAATTAAAAAGACTGCACTAAAACAACACAGAAGCTCACAGGATACTCTCTAGAAAATGCTGGGCACCTAAAAGTAGCACCTGCCTCATTCAGGACACTACTGCTTCTTCAGCATTGTCAATAGCAAGGACTGACTCAGCTTTGCTATAGAGTAGAGGAGGCTGAAGAGCAGAGCAAGCTCACTGGCACTTTTGGCCAAGTAAGACTTGCAACACACAAGTGTCACAACACTGCTGTAAAGCTCCTGCCTCCAGGGCTGCTGCTCACCTCTCTCCACTTGGCATCACTCCACTGCTCAATGACCACGGGCTCAGGGTGGAACTCCTGCAGGACGATGTAATCTTTGGAGAGCAGCTTCACTGTGAGCTCGTAGCGGCACCCGCAGTCAAACCTGGCAGCGTACCTGGAGAGGCAGGAGGAATAAAGGAGCAGGGCTTTATATACAGAATTCAATTTCCTTTATTTTTCACAAGCAGTCTCCAAGGGGCTCCCTCTCTGCAGAAGAAAAGCAATGTCATCCCCATAGATATAGAGAAGTTCTAGAACTTACAAGCTATACCACCCTTTACAGGGCTGCCACCCTGTAGTCCTGAGTGAATTTAGATTTAGCTTATTCTTGACTCAAGAACTACAACTCCCAAAGAATAAAGAACTGATTTTGTAGCAGAAAAAGCTCCAGAAGCCTAGCTTGCCTCTAGACCAATGCCAGAAATTGTAAATTTCATGCTTCCACTCACCAGTCCTTGACTGTAATTTCAGGCCGTTTCTCATCCATCAGCTCATTCCAATAGCCTTCGTGCTTCAGGGTAATGAGTTGAGACTTGAAGCATGGCCTGAAACAGACACAGAAATACAGTTCCACAGAACACATCTCTTCCCTCTTGCTGTCCTTTCCCTGACAGCTTTAATACCCACCCAGATCCTGAAGGCCCACCAAGCTGACCTGGCTAAACCCTGCCTTATCCCTAGCCAGAACCTGACAAGAAAATGAACTAAGCTTCACCCCAAGATGAAAAGAATAGTTACCTACAAGCTGGATTAAGAGGGGTCCCTGTACTTATGTATTGCTAACAGGAAACCAGTGCCCAGTGCTTGTAAAAGCTGTTGATCCTCCTCTAGTGACAGCTTTTATTACAAGTCCTTAGTGTGACACTCCTTCCACTCATGGAGGTGAGAGAGCTTTGACCTTGTCATGTAAGTGCAGTTGCTTAAGGTTGCCACATCCTTAACCTTTCCCTACCACCTTTGAGAGAGGAGAAGCAGGCATCCCATGTGGATTATCCTAACTATAAAAATTACAGGAAGTTCCTGGTAGGCAGACAAATTTTGCACCTGCTGTGATCAATTCTCTCAGCAATACCCATCTCTTTAGATTAACTGGCATAAAGGGTTAATGAAGCTCCTTCCTTTTCCCACAGGGGATCTAAGGTTCAGTAACCTGTCACCAGCCTTCTAACCATGGGGCCTTTCTAAACAGATGGGGGGAAGCAGGTTTCCCAGTTCCAGATTAATGAAATCCAGGTCTTACCCATATGAAGTGACAAAGTATTTGTGTACTGTAGGGTCTGGCATAGTATTTCCATGATCTCCAGGCAGATCCTCAATTTTCCATTCATCTCCTTCATTATAATCAATCGTCCAGTGCTTGAAGTTCTCTAAAAACACAGGTGATCAAGGTGAGAGTTAGAACCTTGCTTCAGCTACCTACAGGATCTCAGCTTTCGTTAGAATCAGCAACAGGAGAATTCTAGGAAGCTACTTGGTGTGTTCAGATCCACTGTATTTTTCCTACAGCTGTAAGTGACTCCTGTCATTATGCTGCCATTACCTTTAATGTGGCTGTCAGCACCTAGGACAGTAGGTAGCAGATTTCTGACCTCATCAGAAAATCAGCAGCAGCAATAAAGTAGGATTACTGGAGTCATATTTGTCAAGTCTTTGGTAACAAAAGTTCTCCAGCTGCAAAATGTTTAATCCCAATACCTGATTGTTTCACTGCCACATTGTACTTGCAGTGCAAATTAATTGTCACTGCCTGCCGTACTGGGGCCTTATGACTTCAGACTTTTCTGGCTAAAAGCACAAAGTATTAGCAAATACATACCTACCTACCTACAGCAGTTTTATTGCAGGAGTTGAGCCGTGAATCTCCCTAGCAGAGCTACACCCAGTAGCTGCTCAGTCCCACAGCAGCAGCAGCAGCAGTTGAGGCATGCAGGACCCTGACTCATTCTGACTGCTGGCAACACTGACTCATTCTGACTGCTGGGAAACTCTTAGTCCTCTATTAAATAATGAAACCAACCTTCAGCGCAAGGGTTTTTAATTAGGTTTCTCTTCAAGTGGCAGAGCATATAGAAGATCCTCCAGTCAGAGACGTTTCTGTCCAAGTTCTGAGGATAAAACCCATCGCGCTGGCATTTGCGCTTCCACAGCGTCTGCAGGTCCACCACGTCCCGCCACTGCTTGCACACCAGCCGGCAGGTGTGGATCAGGTCCCGGGCGGGCAGCAGCGACAGCAGCTCCAGCAGCACGTCCTCGGGGAGGTCGCTGATGGTTGTCATGGCAGACCACGGGCCGCAGGAGCCCGATGAGAAATCCCCGGCAGGCCGGGCCGAGCTGCCGGAAGCAAAGGCAGTTTCGTCTCGTTATGGACAGAAGCCCGGACAGCCCGCCCGGGCCCTGGCCCGCTCCCCTCCGTGCCTCCCGCCCGGCTCCGGCTCCGGCTCCGGCTCCGGCCCCGGCCCCGGCCCCGGCCCCGGCCCCGGCCCCGGCCCCGGCCCCGGCCCCGGCCCCGGCCCCGGCCCCGGCCCCGGCCCCACCTGGCTCCGCCCATCTGTGCCTCCCGGACACGGATGTGCCGGGCCGCGGCTTTTCCTCGGGGCGGCGCGGGGCGCGGCCGGGGCGGGGCGGGGCGGGGCGCGGCCGTAGCCGGGGCGGGGCGGGGCCGGGGCGGGGCGGGGCGCGGCCGTAGCCGGGGCGGGGCCGCGGTCCTTCATCCCCAGGGCCCCGGACGGTCTCCTCAGACACGCGGACCTCGGTCGGGGCAGCGCGGCTCTCCTCCGGCCCTCCCGCGCAGCAGCGGCCCAGGTAAGACCGCTCGGTGTCTCCCCTGAGCCCCCAGGGTGTCTCCTGAGCAGCGCCGGGGAGAGAGGAGGGACACGCACATCCCGCTGCCCGGGAGCATGTTCGTGATGCAAAGCCGTTCGCAGCTTGGATGCTTAACTGGGGTGGGAAGGGAAAGGAGAGGTACCTCTGCCCTTCTCCCGAGTGCAGGAGGAACCCTGGCTAACAGTGCTCCATCAGCAGGCAGGGAGCAGGGGAGGCATCTGAAAGTCCTGTACGAGATTAAACCAGCAGGATCCCTCCCGCATACTTTTAAAAAATTACAATTTAGCCTTCGGGACTATGCTGGAGGGTTGGAAGTGTGGGGAAAATGGGAAATCACTAATGCTGTCTCCATAAAAGCCAGGGAATTCTAAATTACAGTTTTCCCCTGCTGGGTGCAGTGCAGATAGAGGACACTTCTGAATGTCTAGATTTAGGATGCTGTTACAGCAGTGACTCCCTATTTCTTCCCTTTTGTGCCAGCTTTGGCACCGTTTTATTTCATTAAGTTGCATGCCAGGGTATTTCACCTCTGTTCTTAGTGTTCTCCCAGGCTTAATGAGTCATTCCTGAGAAGTTTGGCTGCATCCATGCAGTTTGCTGCAATCTCAGCAGCTTCCCAGCACCAGGACTCAGCTGACATAAAAGCAGTGTCACAGTGCATCCCTCACGGATGACATGGGCTCTGAATCTGCACACTCATCTTTCACAGCCATGCAGCACCTGCACCTGCAACTCAGGACAGCAGAGAGCTCTTTGGAGTTCAGAATTAGCACATGAAGTTAGAGCAAACACTTCTGACTTAATTCCTCCAGTTATGAGGCCATAGGCAATAGAATATTGGAGAGTATCAGCTGAGTTATTTTCAGTTATGCTCAGACCTTTACTTTATACAGGCTCCTGACTAAGGCAATTAAGTGCCAGCACTGAGGGAAAGCCTGTCAGATCGAGAATGAACCACTGCAAAGGTGGCTGGCAAGATGCTTAATGCCGATATTTGAGTACTGCTTTGCAGCATTTGTTATCAGGGATGTTCCTAAAGGCAGAACAGACCCCCATGTGCCTCCAGCTGCAGAGGAAATCATTACTAAGCTGCTGATTTTTGCAGCAGCAGCAGCAGCAGAGATTCTGGAAGGACTGATTCCAGCCTGGAAAATGAACAAACTGCCCACAATTGCAGTTGTCAAATACAAACATTTTGTAGGCAGATTTAATTCAGGGCTTTTACTTAGAATATAAAAATAGTAACCTGCTTCAGGATATTGACTTAATAAAGAACAGGAGACCTGGAGGCTAAGAAGCAAAATCATGCCTTCAGATAATACATTTCTTTTCCCTTTTTTTTTGCTGCATCAGTGAGTGTCTGACGTTGCTGAGGGTGGGAAACCTTTTCACCCTCTCTCTCAGCCAGCTTGGCCCAGCCTGCCCCAGGGATGGAGTCCCTCCCTGAAGCAGTCCTGCTCCGAATCCTGGCTTCCATACCTGCAGTGGATCTGGTGCTGGTGTGCCGCCTGGTCTGCTGCCAGTGGAAGAACCTGGTTGATGGAGCTGAACTTTGGATCCTGAAGTGTCAGCAGGAAGGCCTCACCACAGCAGAGTCAGATGCAGAGAACTGGCAAAACTTCTACTTCCTGAGTAAGAAAAGGAAGAATCTCATCAAGAACCCATGTGGTGAAGGTGAGAGACCTCACAACAAGCTTCAAGGTGTCAGAGAGGTGACCAGTCACTGGGAACTGCGTGTCTCCAGTCTTTGAAAATAGATCTTAGTTGCTGTCAGGTTGCAGAATTTTCTCCCTGCCCAAGAGTCAAGTCATTCAATCTGTGCAACCAAATAATTTAATGAGCACAAAGGCCTTTGATAATCAGCCTTTGCAAAGGGCTTTACATGACATTAACTTGATATAACCTCTGCAGGGATCTAAATCATATCTGAGACATAAAGATGTCCTTTGCAGAAACCATCCAACAATGGCCATGGCATTGGTTTCTGTATTGCTTCTTGCCAAGCCATGAGAGGAGAGATGAAAGTTTTTCCCAGCTCAGGGGCGAGTCTGCCCTCAGCTCAGTTCAGGATTTTTTCCTTGGAGCAGCTCAGGCCAATCGTGTTTTCACCCTCCTCACCACACCCTGTGTTAGAGACTGGGCACACACCCCATGTGCCATTATTCTGAATCTGTGAACTTCACTTGCCAAAGCTACAAGCTGCTTTGCAATAAGCAGCAGTAACCAAGCCTCACAACACAAGCAGCAACAATTTCACACATCATAGACCAAAGCAGTATTAACACAGCTTCCCCATTTTGTTTACAGATGACCTTCTGCAAAGTTTTCCAACATCCAGGTTTCCCTCTAGAAAACCCCGATGTTTAAGGTCTTCCTGCTTCAGAAAATGCCATTAAGTGCTTTAGAAAACTTAGGAATCAAGCAATCAGCATCTGTCCCCAGAGTCTTTGTGTGCTGTGACACTGAAAATGCTGACACACTGTTCAGAATACCTAAATTCTTTCCCTAGAGTACTTTCTTAAACCCACACATACACAGCCACTTTGCTGGGGAATGTTAACGTTTGGTGTGATTAGGCCCAGTCAGATTAAAGGGTTTTGCCTGACCTCTACTTAACAAACATAGTCTACATACAAAATCAGTGCTGTGTCTAATATCAAAGTTTCACAAGCCAGAGGAAGGTTGCAGTGGGAGATGGTCAAGATCCCCACACCCTTAGGACTCATCCAAGTCTCTTTTCTGCCATTTGCAGAAGACTTGGAGCACTGGGGAGAGGTAGAGAATGGAGGTGATGGCTGGAAAGTTGAAGAGCTCCCAGGGGACTTTGGAAAAGAATTTCCTAGTGAAGAAATCCATAAATACTTTGTTACATCTTATGAGTAAGGCCGCTTTCTTCTGTTATTCAGGAAAGGGGGCATTTTTGGTTTCCCTAGTCCTAGAAGAGACTGTGATGCCAATTAACATCTTTTGTTTCAGGTGGTGTCGAAAGGCTCAGGTCATTGACCTTAGAGCTGAGGGCTACTGGGAAGAGCTGATGGATACAACCCAGCCTAAAATCATGGTAAGAGACTGGTAAGTATTAAGGAAGGCTCTGACAGGCAGAGGGTTAAGAAAAGGAAGGGCACAGAGGGCATGGACTTCATCTCTATTGGGCCTTGAAACCTCAGCTGCCAGGATCCTGGATGTGGGGCAGGGCTCACAGGCAGCTCCCACAGGCTTTAAACTGTTTGAGCACACGAACTCCAAAGCCCAGGTTCCTGTGGTGAATGAGGGGAGGTGGTGGGCTGGGCTAAGAACCATTGCAGATTTCCATCTCAAACCAAGGCTGCAGTATCTTGGTGAGCATGGGGGAGCCTTTGCAGAGCTCTTGCAGGTAATGCCATATCTTGGTTTGGAAAGACAGGTGTCTGCCAGGAAAAGCTGGAGCTTCCCTTGGAATGGAGAATGTAAACCCCCCTCCCTCCAAATTATTATCATTTTTAAATTAAGGGGCTTTCAGGCATAGATATGGAAATAGGAATAACAGTTCTTTACTAGGAATATTAAAAAATACAAATGTAGTAGTACAAAAAACAAGCAAACAAAAAACAATCCTGGAAACACTGACAGAGTCAGAATACAACCTGACACCCTGTTGGTCAGGGTGTTGGCAGCAGTCCAATTAAATCCTGCTGGAGTGACAGATGTGGTTCTGTTGGAGCAGAGATGATCCTGTAGAAGGGTCCAGTGGTGCTGAGATGGGTCCAGCTTTCCTCTGGGAATGCAGTGCAAACAGGCTGTGCTGCTGTTCTGAATCTCAGATTTTATCCAGGTAGGAATGCTTGGCTCCTCCCACGGGGTGGAGCATCTCCCAATGGGATGATGTAATTGTATCAGCCATGCAGTGAGCCTGGATGGCCCATGAACAGCAGATATCCCCTGGAGGGAGGATGGGTTGTGGAAGAGATAAAGAACACTGCCCCAGCTGGTTTAACAGCTGGCCCATGAACAGAAGACACTCGCCCCCTCCACTCTGGAGTTATGAGGAATGGATTATAAAAGAGATAAAGAAAAACACCTCCCTATCTAGTTTCAACAGATGACAAGTAGAATACACACTTCTGGTTACGTGTTGCAACCCAAGACATGCAAACAGCTTGGATCTCCTTGTAGGTATGCAGGACGCAGAGATGCTGGTTGCCTCTATGAGCTGTGTGTGAAGCTGCTCTCTGAGAATGAGGATGTGCTGGCTGAGTACAAAAGTGAGACTGTCACCATCCCAGAGGACAATGATGGCAGCTGGACTGAGGTGAGTTACAGCTCTGGGCTCAGCAGGTGACACCCAACCTACATGAATCTGGAATATGTTTTAGCAGAAGTATTCTCCAAGGGGAGGAGAAGGGTCTGTCATGTGTTCTCTGGAGCCATGACCCTATGATTGAAAAAGAAAAAGGGAGCCTGCTTTATAGGACACTTGCAGAGTCACCAGTAGCAGGTGTAAGGTGAAGATGTCCTACTGGGAGTGATTAAGTGGCCTCAGAACAATGGGATCAAAGCTTCTCCCACTGTAAATGTCCCCACTGTTACCCAGCCTGGTAGGTCTGACTGTGGCCAGTGGGTCTGAAGGCTCTGTGCACTGAACAATGGTAGGTTTGTGGTGGTTTGACACTTCCTAACAACTATCTTGTCTCTTGTCCCAAAGATCTCCCACACCTTTTCCAGCTATGGGCCTGGGGTCCGTTTTGTCCGCTTTGAACATGGAGGCCAGGACACGCTGTTCTGGAAGGGATGGTACGGTGTCCGTGTCACCAACAGCAGTGTGACAGTGGAGCCATAGCTGTGCTTAACCAGGATCTGCATGCTGCAGCTGACTTCCCTCAGGGCATCCCCGTGCATTTGGATGGTTTCTGCATGGTGCTGCTTCTGGCCAGAAAGCCTTTCTGCATAGGAACATGGCGTGCAAGATGCCAGGAGCCACCACCCATCCCTCTTCAAGAGGACTATGCAAAGAATGTGGATGAATTTGTGAATGCACCACAAGACTCAGCCTCAGCACTTGCACTGATGCTCTCTGTTAGACAGTTCACCTAAAAATCCTGCAGACCTCCTCTGTTAAATCCCTAATCCCCAGCACCCAGCCTGAGTCAGATCTCTCTCCTGCTCACTTCCCAGACTTGGGCACTCCTTTTCTGCAAGTTAGAGTGGGAAGAAAAAAAATAAAGAAAACCACAGACCCTGTGTCTCAAAACATACCAGGGAAAGCCAGAGCCCTGTCCCCAACTGTTTCCATGAGAACCTTGGCTTCTCCCATTTATAAACAGGTAACATTGTTTACCACAGGAGGGGCTCTGGCTTGGCCGTTAATGCTATTAGTTAATTTTTAGTGATAATGCAAAGCAAGAGAGATTGAATCCTCTTCTCTTACACTGTTCCCAGCATCCATTTATCCAGGAAAGTGTTGGGAAGAGAAACCTGTCTGGTGTCCAATCATTTGGGGCTTCATTTGGCTCCCTCAGATAGATGGCATGTGAGAATAATGCTGGGGGAGAGAGAGAAAGAGATGACAACAACTTAGGGAAATGGGTTAGAAAAATTGGGGGTAGGGTCCAGGAAGAAATGAAAACAAACTCATTTACCCCTTCCTGGCCTCGGCATGCTTCATGCAACAAGCATCCTGGTCATGCAGTGTGACTCTGCTAGCAGGACACAGAAAGCTGTTGGTCTCACTCCATCTCTGCTGACCATGACTGCAGGAAGTAGACATCTGCCTCTGCCATGTGCTTGCTGACAAGACAGCACTTCAGTCTCCCACTTGTGCTTCTTGATGTCAGTCATGGCTTTGAGCCCATCCTGAACAGACCCCTAAGCTTTCCTGGACCAAGACTGTCCCTGCTGGTTATTCCACTCAGAAGAGCATCCCCTAACAGAGCTGGTGTTGCTTAGAGAAAGTATTTATATTTTTGTGTCTGTCTATCTGTCTTCCCTCCCTGGGCTGCCATTTAAGTGCCCCCTTACACATGCAGTGACTGCTACTGCCTGCAGCCAAAGAGCTTCCCACCTGGACACTGTGCCTGTTCCTCAGGCTGCCTGCACAGCTGCACCTGGGTGCCACACACACACCAGAATCCAGGCAAACCTAATAAAGTGACTCCATTGTGTGTGGATTTCCTCTTGTGTTTAGGGTATTTGTCCCCTGTGCTCAAGCATTCTGATTATGTGGAGCGTGTCAGGCAGTTCTCTCCCAAAGCAGGAGTCACTGTACTGTGTGTAATACCATGGGTGTCCCTGAAAGGTGTAGGTGCTCTGTTCCCCAGCAGCCTGGCCCCATGGGAAACACTCATGTGCAATGGCCTGCAGTGTAACAGTAAGCAGAAGTGCATTTCAAACATAGTGGGAGTTCATTCAAGGCACAGAGAAGGTACAGGAAGGCTCTACAGAGTCCAGCCCTGGCACACCCTCCAGCATGTGTCATTTGTCTACCTACTGTGAGTTCAACCTTAGTTCTGACCCAGGAAGCCCCAGAATCAGTTCAGAATTATAATTGTTTCCCTTCCCTTACCCCTGCACACATGTCATGCAGTGCTGCTTTTCCCACCCTTAGCCTTCAATGCAGCTGTATATTCAGCTCTGCCAGTGCCCCACAGAAGAAACAATCCTCCATTTGTCCCTAGGGAATCAGTACAGTAAGGGGATCAATATTTTACATCTCATGCATTCAATCAACCTCCTCTAAGTCACCATCTCACAGTCAGGAAAGCTCAGGATTAAGCCTTCAGATACTGTGGCCCTTGTACATACCAGGTAGGAGCATGGTCCCCACTTTGGGTTTATCTAGGCTGAAGCACTGAACACACACAGCCTCCCCAGCAGCTCTGTCACAATGAATGCAGCTGCCTCAGGTATTTCTCCTGGCACTCCCTCCTTAAGCTAGCACCCCCATGTTCACGCTGCCTGTCAGGGGCAGCCTGCAAAGCTTGTGCTGACCTTCCCACTTTCTCCAAGAGATGTTTTCCCAGACACTCGGTGCCTGCAGCCTCACTGCAGAGAACAGCCACCTCTGCTTCCCAGAGCTGCTCACAAAAGCTGCTGCTGACCTCAGGGGAGCAATTACTCCTCACATTCAGCCATGTCAGTACTAGATTCCCAAAGCAAGTGAGTGTCTGGGTACATGGCGGGGGAGAAATAAAGTCTTGCTCACATGATAAATATTTTGTTCCCAATGTCTTTTGAATTTTGATCAAACACTGTAAGTCTGAACACACTGCAGCATTCACATACACCCAATTCCAAGGTGATGTCAATTCACCCACCAGAGACAGTGGCAGGAGGGTAATGGCTTCTCACACCTTACAGACTTCATGGAAATTGGATGATGCAATTTCCTAGGGTTACAGAAACTAAATGTGACTGGCAAAAGGCCTTACATGTATTAAATCTCCCATCTGCTGCAGGGCTCTGTCCCCCCCATTCAATGTGACTTCTGCTTTTGCTGTGTCCAAACCAGCAAGCAGCTGTGTGACACCCAACAGTTGGTTCTGGGAGCATTATGACCTATGCAGACGTGTGCTGTACAGACAGAAAGAGGCCCAAGTGACTTGAATCAGCTATTTGCATCACCCAGACTCAGAGTATTTAGAAATAAATCTGAGCATTAAAACACAAAGATTGAGTCTTGCTGAAACATTCATGATGAAGAAAGGAAAAAAAAAAAAAACCAAAAAGCTAAAACCACATAAAAGGGTCCCCTGCCAGTCTTGATCATGGCAAAAGAGCTGCAGGAAGGGTTTGTTTTGTTCTTTGTGCATCATGCCCACACAAGGCACCCCAGCAGTGCTGAGCTACATTGAACACAGAGATGTTTTCCAAACATCCCAGTGGATGGAGCAGGGGATGAGGGACTGCAGAATTTAAGACAAGAAACCTTTCACTCTGCCAAGACACCACATGAACACCTCTTACACTGGCTACATTAATACTCAGAGGCACCAAGAGAAGCCTAGACAGCCCAAAACCCTGTCCTGCTCTTAACTGGCACCTGACATCCTGGTAGCTGATTATTCTTGGTGTCTGCAGTTGTACAAGGTATCACTGTAATTTTCCTTTTCTACAAAGCCCACCACAGTTAATCTTGGATATAAATGCCATTATAGTTAAAAGGCATTTGTTGGCTTGTTTTCTGTTTTGGTTCCCCCCGCCACCCCCCTTGGGACTTTTAGGGGTTTTTTGTTGTTGTTGGTTTTGGTTGGGGGTTTGTGTTGGTTTTGGTTTTTTGGTGGGGTTTTGGCTTTTTGTTTGTTGGTTTGGTTTTGTTTTGGGGTTTTTTTTTGGTGTTTTGGTTTTTGGTTGGTTGGCTGGTTGATTTTTTTCATATTAACTTCTACAGCAAGTCTCTTGCAGAGGTACAGAACAGAGCAATATGGGGTCCTGGCAAGGAAGAACTATCATACGTCTCCTGTCAAGTCTAATTGAATTTTTCTATATGAAGCATCTAATATTACCCATCTGGGGGGTGGTGGACAGATTGAGGAGTTTTCTCCCCCACTAGGCAATTCAAGACTGGGGATGGGACTGTTGGGGGAGAAAATAAAAGTAATCTATCTGACAATTCCCTGGTGCTTGCAGCCCAGCTGTTCTAGCCAGTTGTAAAAGGGAGGGTATTTTAGGAACTTGATTCCTTCTAAATCAGGTTACAGAGGCTGGGAATGGCACTTCCTGAACGACAGGATAGCAAAGCATCAATAACTGCAGCAGAGAAATTCACCTGAAAGCTGTAGCAGAGATTAACAGATTGACAGATTGTTCTGAGTTGGAAGGGACCAAAAATGATCACTGAGTCCAACTCTTAAGTAAATGGCCCACACAGGGGTTGAACCCACAGCCTTGGAGTTATGTGTTATTAGCACCAAGCTCTCAAATGAGATAATCTTGGGGTCAGGTATCAGAAGGGTCACAGGTAGTGGGGTGGAAAACCAGGGACTTATCCTTGCCTGTCAAGAGCAGAAACCCTGCCAAGAATGAGAAAGCAGACTAGTGAAGAAACACTCCCTGAGGCAGACACCTCCCTTTGCAGCCACTCCCATACCTCCTTCACTGCAGTCACACCTCATACAGGTACCTTAGGGGACAAAACATGTCAGCAGCCTTGGCACTGAGCTCACCTGATCCCTGCTTCTCCTTCCATGCAGTCAGTTCCTTCTGATGTTCCTCAGAGCAGTGACTCCCCTGGCCTCAGTCTCCTTACCTAGTAGGGAAATAAGGACCTAAAGATCCTTTTCTACTGGGGAGACACTTTGGAATTGCAGAGAGAACAGCTACAGTGAGTTCAGCTGGGAAGTATCACAGAACCTGGCAAGCACAAGGATTGCTCAGAGAGCCAAGCTCCTTCCACAGCAGCCTTTGTAAAGCAAATATTCACAGACAGCTACAACAACACACTCATGTCAGACTGACACTCGAGGAAGAGATGTCACGGGTACAGAGAAGCAGACACAGCAGGCAGGCACAGCTGGAGGCTGTGTCACCCTCCTCAAGCCCGGTCCCTGGGCGGTGACAGCAGAGGGCACTCGGGCTGCAGGCAGGAGCCGCTGAGGCTGCCGGCTCTCTCCGTGCCAAGCGACGCACAGGAGATGTAATTGTACCGGTCTGGGTGCTGCTTCTGAGCCCTGCACCTTGTTTTTTCCGGCTGCAGCTTAGGCTCGAGTGGGTGTTTTCTTCTCATCCTCTTGCAGTGCCTGCTGGCGTGGTTTACAGTGCAGCCTTTGCTGCTCAGACTCCAATGCTCATTCCTGCCATCCGGGACACCTCTACACATTTTAGAAGGATTGTTGCCTCTCGGGCAGCAGACACAACACACCTCTACTGGATGCAAGCAGCCTTTTAAACTGCGGTGAGTGATCAGAGCAGTGAAAGCTGCCTGAACATAGACCAAGGCCTTTCAAATTCAGGTGGAAGCAGCACGATTTACTCAACACTATCCTAGAGCATTGAAATATCACTCAAATTAGTAACATGCCTTTCCTTGCAGGGTATTTTCTAACCTTAATGCAGCCCATAAGACTCAGAAAAGCAGCAGGGGTGTCTGTGCCTCCCGGTGCACCATGCCCAGGCACTCACAGTCCCTCTGCCCACCTCCTGTGCATGCAGAGCTCTGCAGCCCTCCCCAGGCAGGCAGGAGTCCCAGATGCATCACACACGCCCTTGGCTGACCTCCCTTGCAGGCATTCAGAGTAACTCATCTGGAGCTGGTATCCGTGCAGACCCATTAACCACAGAGCAATCAGTGCTCCCAGAGAGGCTGCAATAAAGCCATAAGAGTGCTCGTTGGGCTGATGGATGGTGGGGAAACACATCTCACTGCAGCAGGAACAGGGAGGGGAGGGAGCTTTGGCAGCAACATGCCTCCCACCGAGCACATTGCAGATGTCCCATGTTCAGAAGCACTGAAATGCAGTGAGATATCCATATCCAAGTTTCCCTGAGCACGAGGCTTCTTCTCTGAAGAGCTGAGGGTAGGGAAAGGATGGTATCAGAGCTCTGCTACTTGCAATCCTTGCAGAAGGTCCTGAAGTCAAGCAGTTTCTACCTCACCACACATAGTGCAGCTCCTCTCGTTAATATTGACACAAGAAGCACTGCAAAATGAAGCAGATAAAATCCTGATCCAGATATGAGTAATGACTTCGCATTTTATTTGAAAATTAAACTTAATCTTGTGTTGACTGTGCTGTACAAGGCAAAATAATGAAACAGATTAAGATGAGATCTTGTTCACTCTTGCTGAACAAAAGCCAATTAATTGTCAGCAGGATTATTGTGAAGTCTTTCTTCTCTCAGACAAATACAATCAGATGGAGTCTGTGTGCTGGTGCAGGAGGCTGGCTAATTGGTAACTCTGCCTGGACAGCTAAAAACAATGCAAAGACTCAGTTACCCACACAGACACTCCTGCCTTGCTTTTTCCCATTCTCTCCTGCCAAGTTGCACCCAGGAGAGAGATGCTTTGGAACCAACACACACACTTCCAACCATACAACCCAAGCCTGCCCGCTCCAAGTCCCCTTCTCCCGTCTAACTCAGATCCCTTCCCACCTGTACATCATTCCTGACAGACTCATCCAGCCTTTTTTCAAAGCTTTCTGGCTAGAAAGGCTTTACCCTTGCAAATCCTTTGTTACAGTCCTCCATCATGCTGAGATGTTTCTTCTCTCATCCAGACAAAATCCCTGTTGCTGTCTTCCTGCTATTTGCCTGGTCCGTAGCAGAGCCATCTTCTACCTGTCTGCCATGATGAAGGAAGGAAGCAAGGAAGTAATTCCTGCCTCTTCTCATCTGTCATTTTTCCAATATACAACAGAAATCTGTGAAAAGGCAAGGACTGTGGGAAAAGTTTCTAATGTCACTAATCTCCCAGAAAAATGAGGGAAGACTCAGCACAAGGACTGACTATGAGACCTGATGAAAGACTTCAGCACTGCAAGGAATATCACTTGGGAGTCATTCATGCACTGCTGGGTACATTCACCACTGCATGGGAACCCTAAGACAGACCTGGAGTGTGAGACAAGGAAAGGTGCAACAGAATTTGTGGCACTGAAGGGTGGTGGTACATCACAAAAATAGTTGGCATGGAAAAGCAAATCCTAGTTTTAGCTGGGAAGCTTCAGGGTAGGAAGAGAAACCAACACCAGCATACCTGGAAAAAGGAGAACACCTGTGCTGAAGTCACTGCCCCACTCCTGTGGCAGAGTGAAGCTCAAACACACCCTACCATGCCAACTCCTGACAATCCCTCTTCTTCTGGCAGTACCAAGAGCTCCACGCAGCTCACTAGGGAAGGAGTCTGCAACAGCTAGGAATGAAGGGCATTGAGAGAACTTGTGAACAATTTACTTGGAGAAAATACTTCTTACTTTCACACCAGGTTAAAAAAAAAAAGGAAAATCCCACCAAAGCCTGCAGCACCAGCATCGACAGACAAAAATGACTTAACAGAAAAAAAACATGGGCAGGGAAAGCGATTTTCTTTGCCTGCATTGCCAGGGGAATTAAATCTTGTTTTTTCCCCATCACCACCAAGTGGAATAATCCAATATATTAAAGTTAATGTGCTTCTTGTATTTATTGCTGTGTATTTGACCTAACAGAATTTTATTCCTACATCAAGAATAAAACCATTCCGGAAGGCAAACTGCAAAGCTCTAGATCAATTACTGCCGTCTCCAACAGCTGAAAAGTGAGTTATTTCGTGTAAGAGGGAAAAAAAAAATAAAAACAAAAAAATCCTTTTGCCTGTGCAGCAAGTTCTGCACTGCAGACCTGGTGAAGTTCAACAATATTGAGTTTGGTTTCTAGGCAATTTTTTAAGAAATCAGGCAGCATCCTCAATCACCCGTGTCAGATGCTCGTGTCCCCCAGTCCTCACAGCACTCAGTCACACACTATCAGTGGGCTGGGCAGAGCAGAGAGCACAGCTCCAGCCCACACTTCCCACTGTGCCTTCAGGGACCACCTCAAATTCAAGGCAGATGTATAATGACTTGTCCAAGGTGTGAAAAACAACATTCACTTTCCTGGTTAGATTTTAAAAGTTTAATAAAAGGACAACAGCAGACAGTGATAAAGCAAAGGATTAAGAGCCAGGTGCTTGGCATTTAGCCAAGAGCACCCCTACTATCTTTGGAGACACTCCTTAAATACCTTTTCCATTACATCAGCCTGTTGCATATTCATAGACCCTCATGCATATTCAAACTTTCTCACAAACTAGTTTACATGTTCCAGGAACTGGTTAGCATGGCCCTGCCTTGGTTCCACCTTTTTAGAGCATTCATGTTTCTTGGCTGTGTCTTCATTATCATCTCCAGATTGGGCCTTGGTCTGAACTTTCCACAGACAGTGTTGATAATTGGCATGTCAGCAGCAGGGTCCCCATCATATATTCACTGGATGTTATCCCAACCAAGCAGACAGTTCAAGCATGCTATATCAACCATTACCACCATGCCTAATTTTTGCTAATAGCAGAAATAAAAACTATATCCATACAGCAAAGCCATTTTAACATTATACATATAGCATTCACCTTAATACTTGCAAAAAGCCAACAATATAATATGTATTTATAACAAAGGCAACTCTTGCTGGTAAGCAAACAACACCATGGGCACAGCACCGTGAGCACACAGCACTCGAGTGTGAGAGGGCCAGGCAGAAGTGGACAGAGGCAGGTGGATGACTCACTGATCGAAAATCACTGAAATTAAGATGCAAACACTCCTTGTGTCCTGTCTTGGGCCAAGCCTGCAGGATGCCACCCTGTCTGGGAGGGGTCTGGATCAGCACACACCAGCTGATCCTTCTTCCTTACTGTTGAGACTCTGACACTTTGCTTGGGGTGAGGGGGTTCACTGGCACACCTGGGTTTGGGGATCTTCAGAGGCAACACGAGCTCCTCAATGACACCTCAGGGGGCTGTTTGCTGGAATATCTGAGCTCAGACCCTTCAAATCAGCCTTTCGTAGAGGGCAGGGGACACGAATCCTTCCTGGTGCACTCTTGTGGCTTTGGCTACAACTCCTGGGGAAGGGGGTGCTGAAAATGTGGCACATTTGAAGAAGCACAGGATTCCTCTCGGTTTTAATGGTAGCAGCATTTATGAGGAAAACCAGATGAAACAAAGGAAATTATACTGATTTGTTGCCATTGATTGCTTCAGCTCAGAGAAATGAGAAACTGCAGTACTTATGATTTGACACATTCATTACAGAAAAGGAGGTGCTGCTCACAGACAATCATGAAGGTCAGGGCTTCTCTTCTCAGCAGAGGGTTTGGGATACAGTATGGACAAAAAAAAAGGTGAAGAGAGGGGCTCTGATACAGGCATATAAGCCTAAAAGGCAAGATCATATTTATTGAAAAAAAAAAAAAAAAAAGATGCATTAACCCCTGACCTATATACACAGCGCTTGCTCCAGGAACATGAGACATGAAATACCTATGTGCTCCTGAATTATTAGCACATTTTATTACCTCCATGAGCCATTATCACCATTTAAGAACAGAGAGTCTGTCACACAGGAAATCTTGGAGTGCAGCCACACGTCCATGCCCACAGATCTGTTTCCTGAACCACCTTGCCTCCCCATTCAAGCCTCACTCACTGCTTTGTACAGCCTCAAATAAAGCACAAGGCCACTTGGAATGGAAGTTTGGTCACAGCAAGCACACATTCAGAAAAAGTATTTGTCTTGGGTTCAATGCAAGATGTGTTTTATTTCCCATCTGTTGAAACTGGTTGGGGAGGTGTTTCTTTCCTCATGGCTCCAGAGGAGAGGGGAGGGGGCAGATGTCCTTCTGCCAGCTGTTAAAACCAGCTGGGGCAGTGTTCTTTATCTCTTCCACAACCCATCCTCCCTCCAGGGGATATCTGCTGTTCATGGGCCATCCAGGCTCACTGCATGGCTGATACAATTACATCATCCCATGGGGAGATGCTCCACCCAGGGGGAGGAGCCAAGCATTCCTGCCTGGATAAAATCTGAGAGTCAGAACAGCAGCACAGCCTGTTTGCACTGCATTCCCAGAGGAAAGCTGGACCCATCTCACCACCACTGGACCTTTTACAGGATCATCTCTGCTCCAACAGAACCACATCTGTCAATCTAGGAGGACTTATCTGGACTGCTCCCAACACCCTGACCAACAGGGTGTCAGGCTGTATTCTGACTGTGTCAGTGTTTCTAGGATTGTTTTTTGTTTGCTTGTTTTTTGTACTACTACATTTGTATTTTTTAATATTCCTAGTAAAGAACTGTGATTCCTATTTCCATATCTGTGCCTGAAAGCCTCTTAATTGCAAAATGATAATAATTTGGAGGGAGGGGGTTTACATTCTCCATTCCAAGGGAAGCTCCAGCTTTTCCTGCCAGGCACCTGTCTTTCCAAACCAAAACAGTATTTCAACTTTTATGACTTCTGTACAACAGAGACAAATTTTCTGACTTCAATATGACAGAGACAATTCTTCTAAGCAGACAGGGCTAACTCAGGTTTTTATTCTCCCTCATGTCATCATGCTAAGGACAGAGTTTAAGCACTTTGAATAGAAAGAACTATGAATTACTATACATGCATAAGTTTCAGTTACATTTAACTCTGACCTTCAGCTCAACTGCAACCAGTAAATCTGAATAAATTAGTCTTTTGAATAATTTCTTGGAAAGTCTGTTTAAGTGTTTTGTACATGCAACCCTAACACTCACTTGTCTAGGAATTTTAAATTATTGATCAGAACAAGAGCTCTCCCTTCGTGCATACTCCACGTAATCCTTTCCTTTACTGTGCTTTTGCCTGCATGCAAAATGAATGACATTTCATCTCATTTCCAAGTAATTTCCATGATATTTCCAGTGTCAAGGTCTAGCTCCCTCAGTAGCAATTCCCAGCAGATTGGAATGTACACAAGCTCTCACTCTCTGAGCACATGCTGCTGCACACCCCTGTGTGGCAGAAAGTTCTGAAAGGGTTGTGTTGGGGGTTAGATTTCTTCCTTTTTTACTTACAGAAATTTTTCCCATAATTTGCTAGGAAACTAACTACTGGGCACTTATGGGTACTTAAGAAAACCAAAAGAAGTGGCTAAGGTGAAGAGAGGAGTGTAGCATCTGCCTACACTTCTTTTCGTTCCTCTGGGAGTTTCTCTCTGAGGGGGAAGATTCCTTGAGTTTTGGGGGCAGGTAAAGGACGGGGCTGGGGGCAGCTGCTCTCTCTCACTCTCAGCATCAGAGCAGAGTCGAGCTGTTGCTTAAAGCAGGGAGAATTCACTGTCACCACTGGAGCCCAGTCCTGGGGACCTGTCACCATCTGCTCGTGTATCCAGGAATCCTGAGCTCACCTTCTCCTGCCCTGCTGGGGCTGGGCCGCTGCTGTCCCACCCCTGCCTCTCCTTTGGTGCTGCTCTGGGTCTTTGTGCACTGCAGCCCCACACCCCCTGCCCTGCTGGGACACCCCACAGCTCTAGGTACAACCACAGAGCTTCTGACACATCTCAGCCACCAGCCAGGGACTCCTTATCATCCCTGCTGTTCCAGCTACCATTGCAGAGCTTCTGATACATCTCAGCCACCAGCCAGGGATTCCTGATCATCCGTGCCATTGCTGCTACCAATGCAGAGCTTCTGGTACCTCTCATCCACCAGCCTGAGATCTCTGCTCATTCCTGCCGTTCCAGCTACAACCAAAGAGCATTGGTACATCTCATCCTCCAGCCCGGGATCTCTGCTCATCCCTGCCATTCCAGCTACCCCTGGGGAGCTTCTGATACATCTCATCCACCAGCCAGCTCATCCTTGCAGTTCCAGCTACCACTGAGGACCTTCTGGTACCTCACCAGCTCAGGATTCCTGTTGATTCCTGCCATTGTTGCTACCACTTCAGAGCTTCTGATACATCTCATCAACCAGCCAGGGATTTCTGCTCATCCCTGCAGTTCCAGCTACCACCGAGGAGCTTCTGATACATCTCACCCACCAGCCCAGGATCTCTGCTCATTTCTGCCATTCCAGCTTGGTGCTCCTCAGAGTCCTGCAGGGGCACCAGGATCAGGCTGCCCCAGGGTTTTGGGAAGCAAAGCCTCTCCTCCATCCCGTCCCATCTTGGCCAAGAAGGCTGTCACGAGGTTCCTGGTTCTGTTTGTTGTTAATGCCATAGTTATTGTTGTTTGTTTGCCTTGTAATACACACTCATAAAGAACTGTTATTCCTATCCTCATATCTTTGCCTGAGAGCCCCTTAATTTCAAAATTATAATCATTCAGAGGGAGAGGGTTTTCATTCCCCATTCCAAGGGAGGCTCCTGCCCTCCCTAGCAGACACCTGTCCTTCAAACTAAGACAGTTTGGTTTTTTTTTTTTTTATGTCCAGCAGGCAGAGAAACAGCCAGGAAATACCCAGGGGTGTCTGGACAGTGTCTGCCACACAAAGCAAAAAGAAGACCACAGTGCCTGTTGTCAGAGAGCAGTGCAGTGCTGCACAGGGACATGTCTGGATACACACTGGAAGCCCATCCTGTGCTGCCCAGCCCCTGGATCAGTGCCACTGAACACCCTGAGCCCAGAACCACCAGGCTTCAGCCACACTCTCTGAGTTTCCTTCCTTATGGTGACACTCATCAGCAATGCTACAACCTATGCATACATGAGGAGCAGCTGCCTGCAAAGACCTTTGAACTGCTCGAATAACTGAATTATGGCCATTTTCCTGTCCTCTCTATATTCACCCTGGCCAGGCAGCTCACCTGCCTCTCCAGAGAACATTAGAGCCAACCAAGAGCTGGAGGTGCTGCTATTTTCCTAATAACTTGTATGCCATGACCCTGGCCGAGCTTTCCCAGGCTTCTTTCAAACCATTCCTTCACATTCACTCCTTAAGTTTAATGATCTTGGATATAAGAAGGTGGGATAGCCAAGATGGAAGTAATTCCTGTCCAGATAAACTGATAATTTCCTTTGGATTGTGAACATAACTTTCATGCCTCAACTCACTTTGCTCCTCTGGTCTTTCAAAAGTCCTTATGAAGATTTCCTGGGAACAAGTCCTGCTGAGCTGCTCTTGAAGGCAGAGGCTGCACAGCAAGCACAAACCAAAGCAGATGAACACAATAATGGGATGTAACATACAACAGCCTGAGCACACACATAGAGACAAATATACAGACCCATACAGAGAGCCACAGTGTCTCCTCTGCATTCTTAGTGTCCCAGACAGAGGGCTCTGACCCTGCTCCAGACACTGCCCTGCATAGGGTCTGTTTCACAGCCACATCTGCAGCCATGCCTGCTGTGCAATTCCCTCTGATCCATCCTGACCATGACAGCAGTGACCACTCCCCTCTCTGGGTCTTCCTTGCTCATCATCCCAACCCATCCTGGCTGGTTCCCACAGGAAGCTCATCTTCATCGAAATGCACAGCAGCACCTGGCTCATCTGCACAGGGAATCAGGAGTCTGAGGTTGCTCTCGGAGACCACACAGCCCAATTAAATACTTGATACTATCACAGTCCTACTTGGAAAGAGACCTGGAGAAATTACCTTATATGTAACTGCAAGTCACTAGAAAAGGATGAACAGAATCTTTAGAAAACAGCAAATGTCCCTTAAAAAAAGCAACATGCAGGGCTTGCAACACCTGTGTTTATCCAGAGTGCTAGGGCTGGAAAAAGAGAGATAAAAGAGAAAAACTCCAGTGAAAAGCAAACAAGATGTTCCTCCTGGCACGTGCAGGAATGCAAGTGAATGTCAAAATATCTGGTGGTGCTACTTCAATATCCTTGGTACTTTGGGGATTGGTAACCTCAAAAGAGGCCGACACCCAAACTGAGTTATTTGGCTTCTTTCCAGCGTGGTCACCAGGACCACCAGCACCTTGTGCATCCCACTGCAGTCTTCTCATCCTGTGTTCACAGCCAGAGAAGAAACCAGGTGGTAGACATCAAGGACAGCTTCAATACAAGAGTAGACACCATCAATCATGAGTCGATTGACTTGGAGTGCACTAAGGCATTTATTTGCCACCTGGAAATCTTTTAAGCACAGCTCTGAAGACTGTTTAATGATAGGAATGTTTCTTTACATTGCCTTTCTTAGGAATTAATTCTAGAAGCTTCATTATAAAGAACAAATAACAAAGGACTTTGTACATGACAAAGGACTCCTTGAAAGTCCAGGGGGCTGAATTTCTCCTGTTCCTAGAGAAATTCCAGGTTAAAAAAAAAAAAAAAAAAAAAAAAAAAAAAGTTCCAATGTTCTTGAAGAGATCAGTAAATAATGAACAGGAAATCTTTTCCCACCCTGCACTAAGTCAATGGAGCTCCATGAATAATTCACACTTTTTATGAGGCAAAAAATGAATAGAAATGCTTTCCTGCCACCTGTGCCCTCCCCTCCACTGCACCCTCCAGGACTAGCATAGCTGAGCATAGGGTTTTCTCTCTAGAACTAAATAAGTAAGTAAGTAAATAAATAAATATTAAAAAAAAAGGTTGCTCTGCATGGTTTCCCTGCATGGATCTTGGACATATAATTTGATTTTCAAGGTCTCCAATGCCCACTTACAGACCTTGAAATAACTCTTATCACCTGATCCTATCCAAATCAAGCACTGGAGGAAATAAATCTATTTAATGGCAAAGTCATGGAGTACAATGAGAGGACTTGGGCAGATGATTATCTGCTGACATCTTTCTCCAACTGTGTGCCAGACATCTGCTCTCTCCAGCTCAGCTAGCCTGGTCTTTCTAGTGAGAGCTTCCACCCTGTCAGAAAGGTCTGAAAACTCCATATGGCTGAGCTGCATCACTCTGTGGTTTGTTCTCAACAAATAACAGCAAGTTACCAAAGATGAAGAAAAGGCTGAGATACTTAACATCTTTGCCTCAGTTTTCAACTGTGCTCAGGACAACTGGCCTCCTGAGCTGGGAGATGAGGACAGGGAGCAGAACAGCCCCCCTGTAATCCAGGAGGAAGCACTTAGATATTCACAAGTCTGTGGGACCAGATGGGATCTGTCCTAGGGGGATGAGGGAACTGGTGGAAGAGCTCACCAAGCTGCTCTCTTTATTTACCATCAGTCCTGGCTCATTGGGGAGCTCCCAGAGGACTGCAGGTGCCAATGTGAGCCCATCTACAAGAAAGGCCAGAAGCAGCATCTGGGGAGCTCCAGGCCTGTCAGCCTGACCTTGGGGCCCAGCAAGAAAATGGAACAGATCACCCTGAGTGCCACCACACAGCACCCACAGCATGGCTGAGGGATCAGAGCCAGCCCAGCGTGGGTTTAGGAGGGGCAGGTCCTGCCTGACCAACCTGCTCTCCTTTCATGACCAGGTGACCCACCTAGGGAATGAGGGGAAGGCTGTAAATGTCTACCTGGACTTCAGCAAAGCCTTTGACAAGATCTCCCATGGCACATACTCCTGGAAAAGCTGGCAGCCCACAGCTTGGACAGGTACATCTTCACTGGGGGAAGATGAACTGGCTGACAGCCGGGCCCAGAGGGTGGTGGTGAATGGTGCTGCAGCCAGTTGGTGGCCAGCCACCAATGGTGTCCCCCAGGGATCAGTGGTGGGCCCAGTCCTCATTATTGATGGTCTGGATGAGGGGACTGAGTCCACAATCAGCAAATTTGCAGATGACACCAAACTGGGAGTGAGTGTGGATCTGCTGGAGGATAGGAGGGCTCTGCTCAGGGACCTGGACAGGCAGGATCCAGGGCCCAAATCCAACACTAGGAAGTTTAACAAGACCAAGAAAAGTTGAATCCTGCACTTTGGCCACAATAACCCTCTGCAGCAGAAAAGGCTGGGGACAGAGTGGCTGGACAGTGCCCAGGCAGAAAGGGACCTGGGGCACTGCTGGACAGCAGCTGGACATGAGCCAGCAGTGTGCCCAGGTGGACAAGAAGGCCAATGGCTCCTGGCATGGATGAGGAATGGTGTGGCCAGCAGGAGCAGGGAGGTCATTCCTCCCCTGTACTCAGCACTGGTGAGGCCCCACCTCGAGTGCTGTGTCCAGTTCTGGGCCCCCAATTTAGGAAGGACGTTGAGATGTTCAAACATGTCCAGAGAAGGGCAGCAAGGCTGGTGAAGGGTCCGGGACACAAGTGCTGTGAGGAGCAGCTGGGGGAGCTGGGGTTGTTGAACCTAGAAAAAAGAAGGCTCAGGAGAGACCTCATCACTCTCCACAACTCCCTGACATGAGGGTGCAGCCAGGTGGGGTCAGGCTCTGCTCCCAGACAACCAGCAATAGGACAAGAGGATACAGCCTTAAGCTGCAGGTTCAGGTTGGACATTAAGAAGAAATTCTTCACAGAAAGGGTGATTGGGAATTGGAATGAGTTGCCCAGGGAGGTGGTGGAGTCTCTGTCCCTGGAGGTGTTTAAGGACAGACTGGATGTGGCACTCAGTGCCATGGTCTGGTTGACAAGGAGGTGTTGGGTCATAGGTTGGACTTGATGATCTCAAAGGTTGTTTCCAACCTAGTTGGTTCTGTGATTCTGTGTGAAATTATTCTCTATAGTCCCTTTCATTCCCACAGCCCAGAACACTTTATGCTTCCCAACAAGCGTAAATAAGATAATTAAATGACATTGCTCCTTTGAGGTAAGAGAAGGGTAAGACATCTCCTCAGACCCCAGTAAAATACATTCACCTCTAGATGGAATTAGGAGCTGGGAGTACAACAGGTTATGCAGACACATTTTGCTTCCTAAGACTTCTCTAACTTTCGACTCAGTCAGGACTTTCTCCAATTATGGTATTTGAAATTAAGTTTCCACCATAAATACTATCAACAATTTTTGTAATGTGACTGCAGGAATTAGAACTCCTTGCTATTTTGATGACAGGTAGGAAGAGAATTTTTAAGTTCTGGAACTGAGATTGACCACAGCCCACAGATGTTAGTAGAGCTGGTGTTCTCATCCTGGCTTCATATTGTTCACTTTATTGCATGTCCCTATGGGTTAGCTCACCCTCCCAAACAGGTTACAAGTCAAAGCAGAGCTGGACGTATTAAAATTCACCACTATCAAAGTTGTTCACGTGTTTTTCTACACCAAGCTAGTTGCACAGGGACATACATCATAGAGGATAACTTCACAGTTTGCTCCTCTTCTTCCTGTCCCCTCTGCCCACTCACATAATCTCTCAGCATACACCTGCACATGCCAGCAGGCTGTAAGGGACTGGGACTCTCAGGTAGCAGCACCTGCCCTCCCCTCATCACCCTCTCCTCTTTCTTCTAGAACAACTGCAGGTGAATTTGGCTCACCATTTGCCCCAGATCAGGGGGCAGGCAGCAGGCAGTAGGGATGTTCTGGAGCCCAGCTGTTAGAGCCAGCCCAGCCCCTGTGCCATGGAAAGCATCAGCCTTTCAACACAAATAATCAGCTGTGCAAAGCAGCTTCCACAGGGAAGGAGAAAATGAATTCCTCCCTGATTCCCCTCCTGAGCTCAGCTTATCCCTGAAGCATGAGATTAAATTACCCTTATCATTATGGTAGCTTGCCTTGCTAGAAATGTTATTAGCACTGATGAAATTATCCAGCCCTGTTTTATGCTGGAAAGAAATGCAGGAGCTCCTCACGACAGCTACAAGCAGTGCTCTCTTCAGCAGAAAGGGGAAGGCTCTTCTCCCAGTGCCATAATAGCCCCTCCAAAGGAAGGACCAGGACCTTGGCCTCAATTTATGCAACACACTTCTGTCACTGAAGTCACCAGCTGAAGACCAGAAGCAAATGAAAAGTTTTTGATGGCCAAGAGAATTACACCCTCAGAGAGCTGTGACGTCCAGGCCTTTCATGTAAATCCAGGTATTGACGTTGGAATTCCTGATCCCGTTCCCTTTTTGAGCTCTGGCCCAGGCAGGACGTTCCCACATTGTATTGTTGAATTGGGCTTCTTAACACTTCAGTATCACAAGTGATAATTGACCTGAAGCTGTGCTGGGCAGAGCTCCAGCTGTTTGACCTGGATATGGAGGTAACAGGAGAAGTTTCTGACCTAAGGGACTGTGAGCTCTGCCACAGAGGACTGGAAACACACGCCTCAAAAAAATTCAAGCAGGGTTTCATTCATGGAGATCAGGAAGTGATCTGGAAGATGCAGCCCTGTAGCTTTGTCCTGGGTTATCAATGTGCCCACAATTCACAACACAGGCTTTGGAGAGCAGCACTTCTCCCAGCTGTCCAACACACCTGGGACATTGCTTCCCTTCCTCAGCTGCTCTCTGCCTCCTCTCGGGACAGACTGGAGGCAGGGCATTCTCAGCACAGGTAGCCCCCAGCAACAGCAGCTCCCAGGGCCAACAAGGACATGCAAACCAAGCTCAGTGTATCAGCAACCAGCACATCCAGTAATGAATGGGGAAAGCAAGGCAGAGACAGCAGGGAGACAACTTTGAACCAAATCAGTAATTCCTATCCATGTTCTTTATGGTCTTGTTACATTTGTTTTTAAACAGAGGTGGAATCAGCCTCAGCTTTGCTTGGAATAAGGAGGCAATAAACAGTGAGAGCTCATGAATGTGAGGGGATTTGTGGTGTCCTGGTAAAGTGGGAACATAGATGTTTAAAGGGATAGAAAGGGCAAGGGTGGGCCTGTGTGGAGAATAGGAGTGCAGGTGGGCAGGCATGCACACAGGTCAGCCATAGAACACACAGGGTGCTTGTTATAAATACATATTACATTATTGGCTTTTCACAAATATTAATATAAACGCTCTATGTATAATGTTGGAATAACTTTGCTCTGTGAATATAGTTTTTATTTCTACTATTAACAAAACTTAAAAATAGTAGTGAAATAGCTGATATATGCTTATGCTTAGGCTTATGATTGAACTGTCTGCTTAGTTAAGATAACATCCCGTAAACACATAATGAAGACCCTACTGCAAACATGTTAACTATCAGCACCTACCATCTGTAGAAAGTATAGACAAAAGCCCAAACTGGAGGTGATAATAAAGAAAGACCAAAACCACAGCCAAAACCCAGGCATACTCTAAAAAGGTGGGCCCAAGGAGAGGACACGCAAAATAGTTCCTAAAATATATAAACTAGTTTGTGGAAAAAGTATAAATATATATAAGGGTCTATGAATATGCAACAGGCCAATGTAATGAAAAAAATATTTAAGAAGCATCTCCGAAGATGATAAGTGTAATCTTAGCTAAATACCAAACACCCAGCCATTTAACCCTTTGCTTTATCTCCTATTACCTTTTTATTAAACCCTTTAAATTTTACCAAAAAATTAAACCTCGTTTTTCACAGTGCTCAAGTCCAGCTGTCACTGCATTGGGAAGCACTGAGCTGTGACTGCATGTGCACACATGTAGGCACACAAAGTGACACCTGAGAGCAGCACCGTGATGGGCACCCTGTGCACAGATCTGTGCTGGGGGAGTTTAACATCCTCTCAGTCTCTGCTTCCCCCTGCACACTCAGCAATCTCTGAAGGGGCTTCCTCTTTTCCAGTCAGCTCTAATGCCTGATTGGTTTCTTCTCCCTTTAAGCAAGTTTTAAATTCATGGCTGTTTTTAAGGAAACACTTAAAGAACAAAGCAGAACTGATAGCTAAATTAAACCAGCTGAGAGTGCTTGTTTAATTGAAAATGCCATCTGTAATTTAGATGTCAGGGCTGGGATGGTTATTAAAGCCCTCCTTGATTACTGCACCTCATTTCACAGTTTCAAAACAGAAAAGAAGAAATTGCAAGTGGCTCATGCAACACAGAACAACCAAGCAATGAAAAAGCCTCCCTAACACACCCCAGTGGGGGCCAGGCCAGCTTGTCCCCCCTGGCAAGGCTGGCTCCTCCTCTGTCCAGCACCAAGCTGCTGGGAGATCATCTCCCAGCTGCAGCAGATCATATTTTCTCTTGGAGGATGCACAGCAGAGCCAGACAGAACAGGCAGCTCAACTCTTCCAGGCCCAGCAGGCAGGCAGCTGCTCTTGGAACACTGGACAGAGTCGAGTCCCCCTGCAGAGGTGCAGCTGGAGAGGCTGCAGGGCAGCTCTGTGTCCCTGCACTGGCTCTGCCCAGCTGCCAGGCATCTGCTCTTTGCTGCCTGCTCCCCATTCCTTCCCTCAGCAAAAACACTCATGGGACACTACCCAGCTGTCCCCAGACACTTCCCAGGGTTTTCCTGCTTCTCTGTGCAGTGCTCTCTGCCTTTTATCCAGCTCTTCCCAAGGCAAAGGGGAAAGCAGGTGACTGGTGGGGTGGGAGGAAAAGGAGCAAGCTCATGCTGAGATCAAGGTCAGAAAAATCACTGCCTTGTCCTGATCCCAGCCAGCTCTGGTGCAGGGGAGGGAAGAAAACAAATCAGCAGCTGCTGAGGTAGCAGCACCAAAGGCAGGCTTGCCATCCATCATCCCAAGACTACAGTTTACAAACCATTGGGCCTCAGTAAATCTCAGCACAGGCTGCAAAGCCATTTCCTTCCTGCTCTCCCGGGGCAGAAAAGCTGCCAACATCCCCCAATGCTTGCTGCCAGGGAGGAAACTTGTCCCAGCAGAGCTGGATTTACAGACACCCAAACTCACCACCAGCCTTGGGTACAACGGCACACCTGATTCCTTGGGACTGGTCAGGCTGGGGGTGTCCTTGTGCCAGCAGGGCCCCCACATGCTGTGCAGACCCCCCTTTTCTGTATGGGTACCCTATGCAGTAGCAAGGCTGGTTAAATTAATCACTACTGCAGTGGGGGCACTGGGAGCCATTAATTAGTCATTAATGGTCATTGTGAGAGTTGGAGGAGCCTTCAATGAGTACCTGGCCACAGGAACTATAGCCAGGTGCCTCTTTCCATCTCCTCTGCTCTCTCACTTTACCACCAGGTTTAGTCAGTGGTTGAGGTTAGGGCATGAAATCCATCACTCCTTTGACATCAGGAGCAGGAAGAGAACAGGGATCTGGTGAACCAGCGCATAGTTCTGTGCCCCACCCTGGATTCCTTGCTGCAGCAACACAGACAACAGTAAAGGATCACAGTTGAGATTTTGCACACAACTTCCCCCTCCCCAAACCTTGACCTTCCTGGTTGTTCTTAATTTACACATTCCCTTCACAATGCAAAGAATGTAAAAAGAAATAATTGAGATTTTACAAAATGGATTGAGAGATGAGCTAAGACAAAGGGTAATTAATATTGCCCCTCAGCTACCTCTATGAAGTCCACTGTAATTGGATGGTAAAGCACTCTGCTTTATGTAAAAAAAAAAAAGGGAGCACAAAGAGACTCACATTACAGAAAGCTCATCTCACATTAAAAATTACAGTAATCAAAGCCATAATGAGCTGTAACATTTAATGAAACTTTTCAACAATATCTTTAGGCTGTAACATTAGAAATAGTAACAGTTAAAGGAAAATATAAAAGGACATTATAGGAAAAAGATTGCTGTGGATGAATCTGCTGGCTGTCAGTGCCAAGGGGCTGATCTTATCCATCAACAACGTGCCAGTCCCCAGTGACAATCTTGGCAGCCTCCCAGGAGCACAAGGTGGGAAGGGGTTGGACTCTCCACAGGTGCTTTGCACCCCAGTCTCACCAAAACAGGCACAGGGCCCTTGGAAAGGCCACACCTGAACAGCTGGAATACCTCCACCTAGCAGTGCCCCAGCTTTAGTACCCCAAATGCACAGCCCCACAACTGCTTACAATACAAGCAATCGAGGTTTAGAAAGGCATTTAAAAGTAATTCTCTGTATCAGAACTCAGTGGGGGAGTATCGGAGCCTTGTAGGAGAAACCAAGCTGGTTTAAAACAGAGAACCAAGAGACAGGTCTGCTGTTCAGGAGGAAAAAGTATGCCAGCAAGAAAGGAGATACCTCATCTGCACGCTGATTTCTGTTCTGACCAGCAGTCCCATGCTGGGGTATTGTCCTAGGTTACACTGTCAGCTGTGCCCACAGTCTGTATTCCATCCCCATCCCCAGGAGCTGCTGGAACCAGCTGGGGCAGTGTTTCCCTTCTCTCCTGTCCATGGCCCAGCAATGCCGTGCCCATGGCTCATGGGGAACTCCCTGCGGGAGCTGTCTCTGGTTCATGGGCCAGCAAGGAGCCACTGCAGGGCTCAGAGAATGAGATCAGCCCAGGGGGAGATGCTCCGCCCAGGGGGAGGAGCCAAGCATTCCCACCTGGATAGAATCTGGGATTTGGGACAGCACAGGGAGCCCTGACCCACTGGATTCCCAGAGGACAAGAGCTGCCAGACCTTTCTACAGGATCACTGCTTGGACAAGAGCATTTCATCTGCATTGCTGCCACCACCCTGACTAACAGGGTGTCAGGTTGTATTCTGACTCTGTCAGTGGTTTTTTGTACTATTGCATTTATTTTATTGCTTTTCTTTTCCTCTTATTAAATTGTGTTTCTGACTTGGAGTTTTTCACTGGTTTTGCTTTCAAACTAGCACAGGTATGTCACTGGGTTTTGTTGGTTTTTTTTTTTTAAGCCTTTGGGACCTATGGCTAATGACAACTGGTAACATGCAGCACCTACCCTATTGCTGGTGGATTTGATGAGAGGATCATTCACATGAGCTCAATCTAGACTAGAACATGCAAACTTTTTCCAAGGTATGCACAGCATTTTGTCTACATCATCTCTAGGTTTGTGGTAAACTACATATGGCACTCAGCATCACAAAGGCTCAGCCCAGATATTTGCAGGTGAATCCTCACACACAGGATTCACCTGCAAATATCTGGGCTGAGGGTACAATATTCCCCCTACTAGTATGATAAGGACCAACTGCTGTCTTCTGGCACACAGCAATTAATGAATCAGTGGGAACAGAGACATGGGAGAAAAATGTTTTGCCCTTTATCTATTTCTTGACTCATTCCTCCCTTTGTTCTAAGCAAGAAAGTATTTTCCTTTTGGGTAGGCAGACTCTGGACGGTCGCAGCCATAAAATTTCAGATTTCTTTCTGCATCAGCAATTCCATGCAACATTAAATTAAGATAGTTGTTAATGCTCCAAAATAATTGTCTTCTCCTTTCCAAGGAGTTAAGTAGTGTCATGCAATGAAAGTAGAATAGATTCTATTAATTAGAAGCAGGATAAGAGTCTGCAAGTTTTCCTAACTTGAGATGAGAAAGGCTCACTTCCAGCTGTAATACTGAGTTTTCCCTCCCCTGGCACACAGAACTCAGGAGGAAATGTGTTCTGCCTCACAGCAGAAGGGCTTGAGAGGCAAGCTTGACTCTGAGTGTGCTTGAGTGCCCTGGCATCAGTCCAATGAAGCACTTCCAGCCCTGATTAACTGTAATCACAGGTATGTCCTAGAGACATGCCCTGGTGTTATTTTAAGATTCACTACTCTATACTTGTGAGTAGAAAAATGCTAACCTAAATACTCAAAACTGTAATAAAGGCTGATTCTGCAGATGGAGAAATTGCAGTGCAAGGAAGGAAAACAGACGTGGTTGTCTAAGGCTACCCATGAGTCAGCACCACTTTGTGTGACAATGATGGACACACAAATCAAAGTGATAGAAAGGCCTGGGCTGGAACAGCCCTTAAAGATCATCTAGTTCCAACCTCTCTGCCATGGCCAGGGACATCAACCACTAGATCAGGTTGCTCAGGGCCACATTCAACCTGGCCATGAACATTTCCAGGGATGGGTCAACCACAGCTTCTCTGTGACAGGACCTTTACCATGCTCTGAATAAAGAACTTCTTCCTAACATCTAATCTAAATCTCTCCTCTTTTAGTTTAAAGCCATTCCTCCATGTCCCATCACTATCTGCCCATGTATAAAGCTACTCTCCCTCCTTTTCTGTAAGCCTTTTTCACATTCTGGAAGGCTGCAATGACATCTCCCCAGAGCCTTCTCCTCACCCTGCTCCCAACCACCAACCAGACCCAGTATCTGCCGTAGGAGAGAGGTGGCACATCCACTGTCATCTCCCACAGCAGAGCTCAGAAGTGCTCACATGGAGGAAGAAAGGAAAGTCTGACTGACCAGAGGAACAGTCACAAACCCCAACCCTCACTGCACATCCCCCCCTTTACAGCAATCACTACAAACTCTCCTGCAGAGCCTCAGCCCTCTCAAGCACCACAGAAACAACACAGAACCACTGAGCCAGTGGCACACATCAGACACCAGGAGACTACAGGGAGATCTAAAATGTTGGCAAGAGCGCACTAGTTAGAGCCCAGTAAGACTCAGCAATTCCACAGCCAATATTCCCTGTTGTAGCTCACAGACCTGGGTTTCCACCAGAGAAACCAAGGCACAGAGAAGCAGCAGTTCCCCCCTGTCACACAGTATGTGGAGCTCAGATGAGCAAAAGTAACTCTGGACTCACATCTCTTCCCTTAGCCCCACCAGGCTGCAGCTGCTACCATGCACCAGATTACCTTCCTCCTCTCACCCTGCCACCACCAAATTACCTTCCTCCTCTCACCCTGCCTGGCCAGCAGGTTCCTGAACTCACCTGTCTTTACCTGCCATGCCTCAAGCACTGCCTCAGACACAGAAGACTCTGGCTTCAGGTATTCCTGTCCCTACTCAGAGCACTGGGACAGCTTCTACCAGCTCAGCATTCTCAAAGTCTTTAGTACACGTTTCATTGAAAACTAGAAATGCAAAACTGGTTAAGTCTTACTAGAGCAGAAAAGGGACTAGATAGTAAAAAATTTCAGATTCACTTATGCCAAACACTGTTCCTTGTATCAATAACTGATTCTTTTTAAATAATGGGAAGATGCACTTTTCAGAGTCTGATCTCAGCAGCATAGCTGAGTTATTCCTTAAGCTCTTTTAACTTACTACTGTGCACTGTATATTGTTAAATCACTTTTATTATCACTTTTGAAAGAAGCCAAGCAACTCAAAGAACATCCTTCTATTAATCCTAAAAAATACCCTAAGGATTTTTCCATTCTGCACCTGAGCATGTATTTACATGATGGATTCATTACACCTCATTGAGTGAAGGATGGTGCATTTTTAAGCACACTTATAAATATGTATTCATCTGATAGACTGGAGGAACTAATCCAGGCTTGAGAAGGTCCACAATAATGAATTTACGAGCTCTTCCTTAATTGCCCCAAAGGGATAGGGTAGGGATGGAAGAAAAGATGAGCATCTGGAGCTACAGGGAGATTGTAAACATTAGTGATGCTTCTGAACACAGCAGCTCAGTAGAAGCACCCAGTTTTCAGAGAGTGTGGAAAGAACTGCCTAAGTGCAGGAAAATGGGAATCAGGCTGAAAGCTTGGCAGAGGCAATCCACACACAGACAAGGGATACAAATAACCCGAGTTTCCAAAGCTGTTCTCTCCCTTTCCTCAGCATCTCTGAGCAATGCCACCTTCTCTAAGAAAACAGGAACAAAAGGAACAAAGGAACAAAAAGAACAAAACCACAGCCCGGCTCTCCTGACAAACAAGCCACATAATTAGCCAAGTGTTGCTATACTTCTAGGTCTTCTTGTCCTAATTTGTTTTAATTAGTGATTCTGCTGCTGGTAGGTGACGGCAGACTGACCTTCACGTGAGCAAGAAAAAAAGCCAGTTATACATAAAAGCCTTCCAAGCTTCTCCCACCATTGCCCCATTTTTGAAGGGGAGAGGAGATTCTGGCCCAGTCATCTCAGCTTTGTGACTGCAAGGGCAGTTGCCCAGTTCTGCTCCTGCTCCTCTCAAGCCTCTCACACCTCCCAGGCAGCTCAGCTAAAGGCAGACCAAGCAGGTCAGTGCCAGGAGAGTTTCAGAGTTTCATGGCTGGACAAGCAAAAGGGACTTGATCTTTCAGATCAGAAGCTGATCTGACTGATCCCTTTCCTCCTTGGAGCATATCCCTCTATCTTCCTCTCCTGAGAGTAGCCAGGAGCTGGAGAAATACTCTGGACATGTGGCAACTCTACCTCTGGCGTGCTTCATGCTCCCTGCACAGACAGCTAGACCCTTAGGATCATGCATTTAAAAATTTCTGCAGAAATTATATTACCCTTCCATTTGATTCGTGCTTTATATTTGTGCACCCCAATCAAACCCAGATTTTATTCCCTTCCTAATTTCCCTGAGATGCTGGAGTTTCAAATTACCCAGAATGGCTTTTTATTCCTTAAAACTCTACAGTTATGAATAATTATACTAGCTCATAAATGAAAATTGTCTATTTAGATTCTGTAATTCTGGGGGGGTACAGGGGGAAAAAAGCAAGCATGAAGCAGTGGCCCTTAGGTCATTTGCAACTTATTAATTTCAAGCAGAGCTCTTAGCTAGCTTATTAACACTGAGTATACTGCAGTGGAATTTAATGGCCAGGATATTAATTACCTTGCAGGCTCTCACATATAGAGGATGGTTTCTTTTTATTTTATGTTACAAAGCAGCTGTACCGAGGGGATCATTCAGCCCTCTCAGATCTGGGCTGTGCAGGTCCTTCCAAGGCAGGTTCTAGCAAGGATGAGATGGGGATGCTCTGAGCCCTCAGCCTGGCACTGTGCCTATGCAGGATGCACTGTGACAGAGAATTGCCTCTGAAGGGCTCGTACCTGGTGCGTTTTCCCCAAACAGAGGCAGCCTGGAAATAAGGCACAGCTCCACACTTCACAAACAAAGCTGGCACGGGCATAAACCACACTTGGTATGTCTGTGGTAGTGCTTTCTGCTCCTGAAATAGTCCCTGTGGAATCACTGCACAGCAGATCATTGTGTGTGCATGGTGCACTGCACCAGGTTGGTGCTTTCTATGTAAGGAAAAGGGTCTCAGTTTCACTCCAGCACCTTTTAAGGGAAGAACACTAGAAGTTTCTATGCCCTCCTGACTGCAACTGGCTCAGAGCCAAGACAAAAACACTGATAGGTCTCTTTAGCTGTTCCTCAGAAATGTAGTTATTTTCTATTGAGCTGTTTGCCAAAAACCCACCTAAATTGTTCAATTCTTAAGGGAGAACACGAGGCTTCTCGGTCCATTTTTGGGGTGTTATAGCAGGTGTGTAGGACCTGTCCCTACTGTGTGCAGCTTTTGTTCTTTTGTTTTGTGTTATTTTCTTCTTTTATTAAAACCTTTTTGCTTTTTTCAAGACACACTCAGCCATGATGTCTCACTAAATATTTTAAGCCATTTTCTGTGAGGTGCTGGTCTTCCTCAGAGGTATTGAACCCTCGCAGAGCTGAATACATCTGGCTCGTCGAGAAATTCAATATATGCACAAGCGATTTTAGTAAAGATATAGGACAAACCTGTTATAAATGCATAGTATATAGCTGGCTTTTCACAAATATTAAATAGAATACTGTATGTAGAATGTGGGAAGATTGTACTGTATTTTGTTTTATTAATAGAATTTAGAAATGTGATTGTAACTTAGAAGACTGGGGTCTTTTGTTTTCCTGCATGAAGATTGCTGACCAAGAAAGTGATTAAACTTCTGTTATCAAGTATCTTGTCCAAATGAAAATGACCAGAGCCCCAAGAGAAGAATTTGTGGACCTGTGCTATCAGATGGAATGGACCCACCTGAGGATGGGTCTGCTGGATGGAATGGCTGGGGGGGGAGTTGGGACTAAACAAAAGAATTCAGACTCAAAAGGAATGTTTGAATCATGCATGTGAATTTTTAAATATGCAACAGGCTCATGTATAAAAAGAAAAAAACTCAGATGGTGTGCTGGCTGGTTCTGTGCCAGGCACCCTCGGCCAAAAATGTATTTTGCTTTTATCTCTCCTAATTGTCTATTTTCTTTTTATCTTTTTTTATTAAACTTCAAAATTTTTCCAAGAAAATGAACCTTGTTTTTCACAAACCTAAGCAGCCCCCTCCTACCTGTGCCAGCTGCCCACTGGGACTGAGCCCTCAGGACACGTGCCCCAGCCCCAGAGGGGCTACAAGGTGCCTGTCTGGGTGACCATTAACAGCCACAGAGCACTTTTAAATGCCAGTGTACTTTGGAGGTTACCTACTCCCATCGATTTTAACGTAATTCATAAGACACATAAATGGGCCTTTCATCCATGCTGAGAGGAGACACCTGTCTCTGTCCCCCTTGCCACTGACTCATTAAGTTCTAATCCTGTGGCTGTTCCTGGAGAGTGAAGGTCAGTCAATTGACTGTAAATGGAAGCAAATAAAATGCAGCAGCACTTTGCAGTCACTGCTCAGTGCTCTGCAGTAATGGTAAAGCTATGATGTGACTTTTCTTGGCATTTTCTCTTAAGGAAGGATTCCACCTGCTTTAGGATTCAATAAAAGAACAGCAGTAATTTGCATCTCTGTTAAAGCAATCTGACCCCTTGCAAACCCTGTAGCTGCCAAGTGGTCCCTTCCATAGCTACATATACTGTAAAAAGCTACTCGTCCTCCTACACTGTCATTAAAAGAACTGATAAACAAAACCAGAATTCCCCAACAAATTTTGATGGAGTAAACTGGACTATAATTTATATATACAATCAAACCACTGAAGAAAAATGTAGTGTCACTGCTAAACCAGCTGCTATTATCACAAATTCACAGATGCCCCCAAACCTAAGCACAGTTGTCCCTCTTCACCCATCAAAAGCCATGGCTCTTTGCTTGGGAATGCAATGTATATTTTTCAGATTACATAAACACATGTTAAAGGATGGATAAACAGACATCAACCCAAATACCTTTCTCTGACACACAACCTGGGGCTTTCAGCAAAGGAAAGGAGCAGAGAGGACAGTTACAGGCTAAAATTATGATTTTCCTTCCCTCCCTCTCTTTCTTTTATTTTTAAACCCTGCTAATTTCCTTCCCCCTTCCCCTTAAAATAAGTTTCTCAGAGAAGTTAAAGGATCTGGCACTTTCTCTCCCCTTTCTTCCTTTTTTAGATGCATCTGTTGAATATGGAAGAGCACTCCTTTTATATTCCCAGGTCAAAAGGATCAAAACAAGGACCTGTGGACTGGTGTCTGCATTGTTACTTTGACAGAAATTCAAATGCATTGATGCTAATATATATCCTGCCTCTGGTCTCTCAGATACTCCCCACCTCCTTCAGCTCTGTGCATCTGTCCTTAGACCTTGATTACTTCATTGGGGATGAGGGAGAAAACATGGCCAACGAGGCAAGATGTTTCTCTTCATCATATTTTTCATGTGAAAATGTACCTTCACCTAAGCCAAAGTCTCAGAGGTGGGTGAGGATTTTATTTTTACAAAATACATATTTGTTAGGGGTGGGGATGTGGATAGACATCAAAGTTGTTCCTGTGAAAAGATCGTGTTCTGATTGTTATAGCTCCAAAGTTTCTCATCACACCTTGACTAGTGTCCCTGACTCTATGTGGATCTCTGCAATCTCCTTTTCCCAGGCTTAGTTGGAGCTTCCCCCTCTCAGGGTCACACCAGCCTTTGTCTGACCAGCTCACATTTGTATTCAGGGAGGTGGGAACAGGTCAGGGAACCAAGGGAACGCCACATGATACAGCACATCCCATAGTACTGCCCTCATCCTCCTCCCCGCAGCTGGCTGGGAAATGAGGTGACTATTATCTTGATATAATGAAGGTTCATTAATTCCTCTAGGCAGATGTTCCCCAGCAATGACAGCCCAAAGGTCAAAGTGCTTTTTGCACTGAAATCAAAGCAAGATCCTGTGGCTGAGTCTTCCCCAGTTTTAATGGCTGCTCATGGGGCATTTCAGGAGTCTCTTGTTTTGTGACAGCTGAGCAGTCACAGAACAGAATTATGGGGAGTCCTACTAAAAGGACTTTTTGTGGTGCAGATAGATGCACTAATCTGTTTTAATGGCTTTTCCAGCAAAGCCTTTGACACATTTTCATTAGGGTAATGCTTTAATGCAGAAAGCATCCATACAATTAGGATAAAGTTTTCAAGTTCTCTTTATGAAGGTTTCTTTTTATTTCAGCATGTTTTCAACTCACACAGCAGGACCAGCTTTAAAAAGCTGCTTTGTACAGGCCAAATTGGACCAATTCCATTCTTTAACAACAAAAAGAAACCCCCACCAAACAAACCCCCTACTTCCTAGGTCAGCAGCACAGCTGGTGTATAAACATGCATCACCCTCCTTCATAATCTTGGCCATGTCAGAGAAGAGTGTTTTACAGCCAAGCAGTGCCAGCTCAGGATATTATCCAGTTTTCATAGTGTCTGCATTTTGAGACAAATTTCAGGAGAAAATGCCCTGGAACAAATGTTTCTTCTAAGGAGAAAGGGCTTCAGTAACTCCTTTTTCTTCTGCCCTTTTCTTTCTAATGAGAGAAATAGATACCAGGGGTTTAAAGTGAAAGGACCTTGTTTATTAACAAAAAAAAAAAAAAAAAAAAAAAAAAAAAAGTGTCCCCAAGGCACAGAAAAAGAAAGAAAAATAAATTTAATAAATGCTAGATGCATCTGTTGCAATTGTGGAACCTGACCCCTCAACCCAATCCCAGCCCTCTCTGGGCCGCGGGCACCTTCCCCTTGGGTGCAGTTCCGGGCACAGCCAGCAGGGGCGCTGGTGGCTCCCGGCCGGGCAGGGCAGTGCGGTGATTCCCCCGTGCCTGCAGGGGGCGCTGCGGCAGGGTCCTGAACTGTGGAAAATGGATGAAATCACGGACAAAGACTCCCTAACTAGTTAAAATTAGACAGTGGTATGTTTTATTGCAACGTCAGGTGGCATGGGAGTTGCATCCCAGAGTCATGGCCGTGAACTACAGAATCACAGAATCTCTAGGTTGGAAGAGACCTTCAACATCACTGAGTCCAACCCATGCTCTAACACCTCAATTAGACCATGGCACCAATTGCCACATGCAGTCTTTTTTTAAACACATCCAGGGAAGATGACTCCACCACCTCCCCGGGCAGGCCATTCCAGCACGTTATCACTCTTTCCGTGAGAAACCTTTTCCTAATATCCAACCTATATTTCTCTTGATACAGCTTGAGACTGTGTCCTGTTGTTCTGTCAGTTGTTGCCTGGAGAAAGAGACTAATCCCCAGCTGACTACAACCACCCTTCAGGAAGTTGTAGAGAGTGATAAGGTCACCTCTGAGTCTCCTTTTCTTCAGGCTGAACAACCCCAGCTCCAAGCTACAAGGCTCTTTGCTCTCTATTTATTTACCGAAGTCATAGATACTCAAAATGCTTATACGTATGCATAATCCCAGAACCTCCCACTCTTGATTGTATTATGATGAGGCTAGAGTCCTTCACACCAGTGCAATTCTTCACTTGAATTGGGTCAGTGGTCCTTGAAATGGGTCAGTGGTCTTGAAAGATAAAGTCAGGGATGTCTTCCTTGCAATGGCCTTTCTTCTGGCAGGCTTTCATGACCTCTTGGCACAATTCAATCTAACCTACTTTGCTTCCAATTATTTCTGGGTCCAGGTGCTGTCATGGTTCCATTGGTTTTCATTTGTTCTCCTGGTGGTCCATCTATCTCATTTCCTTCTATAAACACAACTAAGACAAGCACATAATCACAAGTAATGCATCATGTGTGATCTAGTTTAAGCATCTAGTAATTATTAACTCATCTTTCTTTTTCTAACTTGCATCTTAATCAACGTAAATTACTTCTATCCTTTGGGTAAAATCTTAACTCTTTAAAATCTTGACTCAGTCTGGCCATCTCTCTCACGTGGTTCTGGTGGACGCAGCTGGCAGAAGGATGGAAAAGGGGCTTCCTTTACAAATCCCCAGTGCAGCCGATCCTGGTTCCCCTCCGGATAGCAAAAGGAACTGTAGCAGGAGAAGCAAGCTGGAAGGGCAGGACCTCCCTTCAGGCAGAGGGTGAAAAGCTACAGCGTAGCACAAACCAGGAGCAATTGCTGAGTTACGGTGGGGGTCAGGCAGCAGCTGTCCGGTTCCTGAACTCGGTATGGAAAAAGCTCTTTGGGATTTTCTCACCAGCACAGGATGGTCTCTAGGTCTGGACTGTGCTGAGAGTGGGGGCAGCCCCCCAGCAGGAAAATGAGGAAAATGAGGGCGTTCCCAGGTCTTGCCAGGGCATGCACTGGCTCTGGGTGTCCTGATAGCAGAGCGGCAAAAGAAGTCCAGCCAGCAAGCTCAGCCACAGTGCCAAAGAACAAAAAACCCCCCAAAAAACCCCAAAACCAACCAAACCAAAACCAAACAAACAAGAAGCAGGCAAGACCCATAGAAGGAGTGGGATTTCTGGTGAGAAACACCTGCCGAATGTGTCCAGTTGAACAGCCCACACCAACAAAGGAGGGCTGCCTCTCACCTTGCCCCCAACTCCCCCAGAAACCCCGGGCTGGCTCTCAAACATCGTGGTAGTTCCAGAGCCAGGAAGCAGTGAGGATGGACCAAGGACAGCCACCACCCCTGGGCACAAAACAAAACAGATCACAAACCTCCAAAATGGGATAATAAACCATCCCCAAGACACATATGCAGCAAAATGTACACTGCTTTTACCCTGCAGTTTGCTGAGCAGGGCCCTTTGGTCCTTGGTCTCCCCCAGCTCTGACCTGAGCACAGGATGAAGATCACCTCATCACACGCTGCATGCCCAGATCCCCACTCCTTCCAGTTCCACCAGTTACCTACAGGTACCCTCTGCCTCTTGCTGGACTTAGCTGTGACAGAACCTTCCCTAGCAAAGAAGGGAAAATCTGTATAGCCCATATAATCAGTGACCAGTTAATTTCCAGTCTCAGGGAACTGGTTTAAAGGGAAAACATAGCATAGAGCAAAGATAAGACAACTCTTCTGAGCTAATTCAGTTAACCACAAGGCCTTTGGTCTCCTGGCAGTGCCAAGGTGCACAAACAGATCAGAAGCAGCTTTCAGACCTGTGAAACTTCTGCTCACTGATAGGACAGGAGGAGATAAGGATTGGCCATCCCCACTGACCATGAAAATCACCTTCAATAATAATTCAAATTAATTCAAAATAATCAGCAATCAGGGAGTGGTTTCCTTCAACAATATTATATGAGTGTAAGCACAAAGTGGCTTGTGCTTATTAGCATACTCTAAAAACCTGTGCTAAGCACTGGGCTGCTCCCTCAGGATATGCCCTGAGAGGCACAAATTGCAGAGCCAGTAGCTGACTGTCAGTTTACAGGACACCAAGCTCTGCAGAGCCTCCATCCTGCACAGGTGACAATCTTTGGTTGTCTCAAGTGTAAGCCCTTCACATCACAAGAGCCCATCACAGTCAACCCAAGCAGGCTCTGCATTTTGTGGTGAACACTGAACAGACAAACTGACAGAGCTGCCTGTGCCAGCCCAGACCAAACCATGATACCTCCAAGCCTTGTGCCAAAGAAGGGTCCATGGCATCACCCTCTTTGCTCAGGGCCTCCTGAGCTGGAGGAGGGAACCAACAGCTGCACTTCTTTTGTGGAAATTCTGCAGCTGAGCCCTGCTCCTCACCAGTAGGCACAGAGCAGAGGTCTTGAGTGGAACAGCCCTATGCTACAAGACATATAATTACATTTCAAGCTCTATTACTCTCCTCCTTCAATTATAAAACAGATCCAGGGAGGAAAAGCAAGTAGCTTCCTGTTCAGAGAGGCTTGGAAGATGCTTTCATCTCACTGCCATAGCACACTAAAAATAATCCTCAGGAATAAGTTATTTTGAATAAACTCAAAGATTCTGATGTTTCTCTCAAAAGAATGCTACATTCCAGTTCCAAACTCATCACAGTGCAGAGGAGATGGATGAGAAGTGTTTTACTGTCCTGCAGCTTGTCCCATGCAGGTGCTCCTGTGTCAGACCTCATACCTCCAGCTCCCTCTGCCTCAGCTAATGCACAAATTAGTCCAATCCATAGCCTTGAGAGCCCTGAGTTAAAATAGCAGAATAACTTTCTTCACTAAAACAACAACAGCAACAACAAAAATTCTTTCTGAAATCTCATCTAGTCTCAACGTTATGTCCTGGCATCATCTGCCTTCCCCAGCTGAACAAAACTCCAAGTGTCAGCAGCAGGGCTGAAATACTGCCAGCCCCAGGGAGGCAGTCCCAGCAGCCCTACAAGCAGGAGGAACAGTGTGACAAGACGGAGCTCAGCAAGCAGGACTCACCCTGCAGAGCAGGCAATGATCCTGCCTCAGACACGGAGCTTTATTTAAGGCTGTATGCAGGGAGGCTTATGTAAAAATGTCTCAGAGGGCAGGTTTATTCTTAATGGGAAAAAACAAGGAAACCTTTTGCCTCTTCATTTCACACTGATGATGTGAATAAATTTTGTATTGGCTTGAAATTATATTTCAACGGGAGATGACTGCCAGCAGAGGGGGTCATGGGTTTTCCATCTGCCCTGCTGAGAAGAAAGGGCTCTTGTGAAAGGCAGAGCTGCCAGCAGCCCACTGTCAGCAACTGCTGCTCCGGCCCAGGACAAGCTGGCAGCATTTTAGCTCCACTGGAACAACGAGGAGAGACCTCTTCCCGCAGCAGCCAAGGGAACAGTGCACAGGGACAGTGGTGTGAAATGTGGGGCTGTGTTTCGTGTCAGGTAGAAAAAGATGGCCTTTGTAGTTATGGTTGTGAAATGTGTGGAAAAGGCCATGGGGTAATTATAAAAATATCTGTTTAATCAACAAAACAGAAAAAAGCATGGAAAGGGGCTTTGGAACTAATATTTTGCTTGCTTATAAGTGAATCATGTGAGCCTATAAGGTTTTTAATAGAAGGTTTGAACTATAGCTTTAGCATATATATATATATAGAAAGGATTGTAATCACCCAAATAGAAGGAAGTGAGCTATTCCAAACTAAAATTAATGATCCTGGAAAAAAAGGAGATAGACCACCATCTGGGAGCTGGACACAACCAACAAAACTGATTTATAGTCCTAAAAAGGAAGACTGAATCTCTCATCTCTGGTGTTTTCTTCTGAAGAAGGAAATCTGGATGCCACCACCACTGATTTATGTCCTGAGAACCTCATCATCACAAGATGTTATTTCTGACCTCACTGATTTCACACCTTTTGAAGTATAGAAAATTTAACCTCACCAATAGAAATGGATCACAATGGGTATAGAAATTGGATTTCAAAAATAGAAATTCGGAGGAAACTAGAAAAAGAAGTTGCTGAGAAATGCTTATGGAAAATCTCAATAAATACCAGCAGAAAATCAACAGTCAGCGTGCAGTTAGAGGGGAAACCCCCACTGTACCCAGTGCTGCTTTGCTCACACTTTACCATTCTGTATTAATTAATAAATTGATTGCTGCTTGATATATTGGCCGAGTCAAGCTCTTTATTTATAACAGTGGGGAGAATAGGGTCTGGACTGAGCCTCACAGAGGCAGCCCCAAGTCAGAGGGAAACACCACGGATGAGAAGACGCAAGCAACAGCTCCCTACCCAGATGACATAACAAGGGCAACACGTCCTTGTGGGGAAAATCTCAATGCCTCAAACCCGTTTGGCTGTGATGGGAGATGGAGCAGTGTGTTTTCCTGGACACTCTGGAGCCTGCTGGAGTCTCAGGTTTCCTTAGACTTGACTGCCTTGGCAGGCAACCCACCACTGCAGAATAACTACCAACTCTGCAGAACTATGTCCTGCCTCCAGACACAAATCAACCCCTGAACATCATTTCTACCAGAACCCCAACTTGAACAGCATTTCTAGCAGAACTAAGATGCAGTTGGACAGGTCAGAACCACCCCATATGCAGACAGCACACTGGCCACACACAGGAAATACACTAAATTCTGACTAACCTGTAGATGAGACAAGTGTCTCACAGTGAACAGTGCTTCTGAAAAACGTGAGCAAGGGAAAAAGACAGTTCATTTAAACTTCCATGTCTTACAACTCCCCATTGCCCCTACAGGCTGCACCCTCTGCAAGTGGGGCCCTTTCCTCAGAAGCAAGGAGAGTTCTTCCCTCACCTTTGGGGGTGCATGGCAGCGTTGCTGTTACTGACTGGGGTCAAAGCCCATCTTTACTCCAGCCTCCAATTGGAGGGCAGAGCATCCCAATCTGCAGTCTCTGTGCAATTTCTTGGAAGAAAACAGTTGTTAAAGTGTTAATTAATTGCTGCCAAGCATTATTAAGTGTGCAGCATGACAGGGGGATGTAGCCACAGAGCCAGCAGTGCATCTGCTGAGGCAGGAGCACCATCCCAGTCTGGACTTTCTCACTTCTCTTCCCCATCACTGCTCAGCTCCCTCACAAACAGCAGTGTCAGTGCAGGGCTTTCCCCTCAAACATCAGCTGATCAGAGGGCACTGCAGGAACAAGCTGAACAGGATACTCCAGGTTAATGGGGAATCTGTCACTTGAAATGTCACCAGTGATGTTGCAATGATTAAATTCCAGTCTGAAGTCCCCAGCCCATTTTTTTACTGATTAAATCAAGTGTGTCATATTGACAGAGTTTCTGTGCACTGTGCCAAGGCACGGAGAAATCAATTCATTATTAGACTGATGCCTTAAGTTTTAGCTTTCATATTTTCCAGATTCTGTACTGCATTAGTAACTCTGAACTTTATATAGAGTGTTAGCAAGTTCTCCCGACAGTTTAAACTTATCAGGAGGGACACATAGCAACAACTGTCCAAGACCATCTGCAGAAACATGGAGGGAAACATCTATACAGCTGTGCACAGGAACAAACCATGGACCTGCCCCACAAAAGTCTTTTGTTTAAAAAAAAAAAAGGTAAGAAAAGAAATTACTGTTATCCAACATACTATGAGAGCAAAATCAATTCCTTTGCACCAAATTACCTGTATTTAAATAGATTTATTTTATGCCACTCGCCAGAGAAATGCATCTTCTATTGACAGTAAAGCAAGGCTCTTTGCTCCTTTTTAAAGGAAAGGAAGATTTTCACAATGAGTTACCAGCAGGGAAGATGTTGAAGGGGCTCTTATTTCCTACTTAGTACTCTCACTAATAGGACTTCTTATGGAGCTTCAAAAGGAGCAGAGTTTTTACAGTTAAGAGGTACACAGAGCTCTGCAACATCAAACAGCCACCCCAACCCTACTTGCACAGCTACTGAACTGAGCAAAATTTGCTCCTTGCCTTCCCTGGACTGCCTGGGAGCACTGAGCTCTGGGCAAAATGGGCTGAAAACAAATGCTTGCCTGCAGCACTGTCAGTGATTGAGCCCTGCATCCCCTGGCTACCAGAGACACAGCAGCCCCTACCTCTGTGCCAGTCATGGTTACACTCACCTTCTGGAGGACAGTGAGGAGCTCAAGCTTCTCCTCGTGGTTTCCTCATCCCTTCACTGCTCTCCCAGACACAGGACAAGTGAAGAGAGGCTGTTTGGCAGGGACACTGCCATACAAGCTCTGGAGCCAGTCTGAGGGATTGTTACTGCATCTCTGTACCATTAACTGCTTGTTAATGGGTGGAAGGAGCATTTGCAGCAACAACCTCTATCCATCATCCCATGTTCAGCTGAAGGCAGAGCCAGGAGTGCTCAGCAGCACTCCAGAGTCTTTCTTCTGCCAGGATCCAACCAGGCAGGGCCTCCACCAAACACCTACTGATGATCTAACACCTGTCCCCATGACACCCCAAAGAGCCAAGCCTAAGGGAGAGCCTGCTCAGCCCACCACATTTCTCAGCACAGCCACCCTGCCCAGGACTGGTACCAATGCAGAGACTCAGAAATCCTCCCTGGCATCAGCAATGGAGCAGAGAAGGAAGCAGAGGAGACCATAACCTTGAAAGGGGAGGACAGGCCAAAATTTAACTAGGCTTCTCCCCTGAGCATGGAGGAGACAGGCAGATGATCCATTTATTCTAGCAGGATGTGTACCACTGTTCTCCCCAATTAAACTCCAATTAAACACTGACATAGAGGAATCAGAGAACCCAATTAAGAAAAATGCTACGACACAAATTCAGTTAGGGCCAAGTCAAGAGTACTTAAGTATCCAGAAATAAACATGCCAGACATCTGGGCAGACAATTATGCTTTCCAAGCCATTGTTCACAAGAGCAAGTACTGAGCACTTGGCCACTCCATTCCTCCCTGCACTGAACAAGGCAAGCCAGGCAATTCCCTACCCATCAGCTGGGAGGCTTCCTGTGGAGGATGAATTCCTCCAAAGATGGGGGCATGTGAGCAACCCAGCCTATGTGAAGGAATAGGCCTGTAACCATTTCAAGGAGAAAGCAGTCATGCACCAGGGAGAAGAAGATGTGGAGAGTCACACATAAAGAAGAACAAAGGATGGTAAACAGCTTCAGAAATGTGGGAATTGGAAGAAAGCCAGAAAAACGATATGCATAATTTTGCTGTGTATGTAAGAAGAATTAACCAATAAAGAGTAAAAGGCTAACACGTGCTTTTAGGGGAAACCAATTATAAAGTAGCATGTAACACATGATTAAGGCTAAGAATTGTATAAAAGAAGCTGGAAAATCTATTAAAATGGCCTACTTTGATCATATTGATCATGGAGTACTGTCCTGTTTTTCTTTTCGCAGCTTCCCCCCCAGTGAAGACACAGAAGGTCAAACCACACCACAGGAAGAGGGAGGAAATCCAGGGAACATCACCTGAGCAAGTCACACATATTTTAGGTGCTTTTACAATTTCTCATAGCCCAGCCATGTCTAAAAGACCCTGTTTCTGCTCCTGCAGAGTGGGCCTGAAAAGTGCTTCCAGCTTCAAGCAGCTTAGACCACGAGCACACACCAGGAGGCAGAGAAATTGTTCTCATCACTCACCCACCCCACAGCCAGCAGGGATCTGCACAGAGCATGTAGGACCATGGAAGACCCCAGCTGGATCAGCCTGGCCTGCAGAGCCACCCACCCCAAAACATCCATTAGCCACTGCCCTGGATATCAGGACACCAGAAGGGACAGACAGAGTGGTGGAGAGGTGTAGACAAGGAATCACAGTCTGACTATGATCACTCTGAGCTACTGACAGTACCTCAGGTTTCCTAGCAGAGCTACAGGAGTACTGCCTTTCTTCACAGACACAGCGTGGCAGATGCAAAAAAGCTTTTTCTAGTCCTAGAAATGCTGACTCCAAACCATGCCCTTGATTGCCCAAGCTGAGTAGTGTTATAAATGCATATTATAAAGTTGGCTTTTCACAAATATTAAAATGAATACTATATGTATAATGTGAGAAGATTTTACTGTATTATCAACAGTGTTTAGAAATGTGATTAATGTATATTTTCTTTGAGTTGTAAAGACTTATTTTCTGTAACATCTAAAACCAGAAGGTAGGGAAAGATCCTCCTGCATTCCTGAATTAACTAGATCAAAATAGTGGTGGACCAAAAGCTACAAGAAGGAATTTATTGATCTCTTGGTATCAGAAGAATAAGACATAGGATGACTACAGGGTGCCAACAGGAATTTTATCTACAGGGAGTAATAAAATGTTAATTTGGTAAAATGGGACAAGTTGTGGAGGGAGAAGAGAGAACATCTGAACTCAAAAGAATGTTTGGATAATGCATTAGGGTCTATGGAATATGTAACATACTGATCCTCAAAACCAAAGGATCTGGAGAGGGTAAGGTGTGCTGGCTGGCTCTGCCAGGCAACCTGGCCGAGAAATTTTATTTGCTTTACTCTGTCTCCTAATTGTCTATTTTATTTTTTATTAAACTTATAAATTTTTCTAATAAAGTGAACCTCATTTTTCACATTACAGTGGAAAAATACCATATCCAAGAATATCTCAGAAGAAGAACCAAACAGGTTTACTTCCTCCAGCTCTCACAACCTGCCAGGGAAGTTCTCTAGAAGCAGCAGGCAGTAACTCAGCCCAGCAAACAGGAGCAATGTCACACTGCTGATCTCAGGCTGGGCAGAGCAGAAAAATCAGTGAAATGCTTGGGATTTGTGTCAGCAACAGGGAAAGCATCAAACACAATGGATTTCTACTTTTTTTTTCAGCTATTTGCTCAAATTGAGCTGAGACGATGCTCAGTTTATGTTCCAAGAAATGAGCCTGAAGACTGAAGTACCCCTTCATATCCTCCAAATTCCTCCTCCTGCTCTTTCTAGTGCATGCCAGTGTCTTTGGCCTTTTGTGAATTTCTGTAACCAGTCTCCTCTCCAGCACAGAAGAGCTGCTCTTCAACTGGATAGTAATGGGACAAATTGCAGGGCCCATAGGTCCCAGCAGCTTACAGGGCAACTGGGAAAAGGCACAGATTGCTCAACTGGCAGATAAAAAATGAATCCTGAATATTTGTTTTCCATGTGTGAAAAGCAAGGTTCACTTTCTTGGAAAAATTTAGAAGTTTAATAAAAAAATAAAAAGAAAATAGACAACTAGGAGAGACAAAAGCAAAATACATTTTCTCGGCTGAGGGTGCCTGGCACAGAACCCACCAGCACACACCTGCTAACAAAAAGTTTGTTCCTTATAAGTGTCAGTTTGTTGCATATTTAAAAGTTCACATGCATGATTCAAACATTCCTTTTGAGTGTGAATTTTCTTCGTTCAGTTTCAACTCCCCCAAACCACTTTATCTGCAGGTGGCTCCATTCCATCTGGTAGCACAGGTCCCATAAATTCTTCTCTCAGGGTTCTGATCATTTTCATTTGGACAAGATACTTGATAACAGAAGTTTAATCGCTTTTTGGTCAGCAATTTTCATGCAGGAATGAAGGATAACACCTCTTTCTTCTGGTCTAGCTAGTTACAGGAAAAAGCTCCAGTCTTTTACTTCTAACACTATGTTACAATCATAAAAAAATATATATTCATCACATTTCTAACTTGTATTAATTAAAAGAAAATACAGTACAATCTTCCTACATTATACATACAATATTCATTTTAACATTTGCGAAAAGCCAACTCTATACAATGCATTTATAACACATGATACTGTGCATTCTGCAAAAAGAAAATGGAAGGGGCTGGCTGGGGCTCAGACTGTACACAGCTATCATGGAACACCATCAAACACACAAGCACAACCTCTCTGCAAGGAACTGATCTGTGAGCTCAGCCTTACAGGATCCCTGGCCCTACTAGAGAAAGCCAGACCCCATCCAGGTGAAGGGACACCACAGGAGCCTGGAACCTGGCTGGCTGGAACACAGCACTTCTCTGCCTTCTCCAGCACCAACATTAGCCAAAAGCAAAGCGCAGCTAGAAATAGCTGATGTAAGGACTATTGTATTGAACTTTTCAAAGAGCCAGATGTGTTTAGCTCTGCGAGGGTTCAATACTTTTGAAGGTGTCCAGCACCTCCTAGAAAATGGCTTAAAATATTTAGCGAGATGCCACAATCGAGTATGTCTTGGAAAAGCAAAAAGGTTTTATTAAAAGAAGAAAATAATACAAAACAAAATAACAAAACCATGCGCAGTGTAAGGACAGGTCCAACACACCTGCTACAACCCCCTGAAAATGTGCCAAGAAGTCTCATGCTCTTCCTTAAGTATTGAATGATACAGGTGGATTTTTTGGCAAACAGCCCAACAGGGAATAACTACATTTCTGAAGAACAAGTAAAAAGACTTCAGTGTTTTTGTCTTAGCACCAAGCCAAGTGCAATCAAGAGAGCATAGAAACTTCTAGCATTCTTCCTTTAGAAAGTCCTAGAGTGAAACTAAACCCCTTTTCCTTATAGAGAAAACATCTACCTGGTGCAGGGCTACACTGTCCCTCACTGAGGACCATTTCACCCTAACCTCATTAAAAGAGGATTGGGATTCATACCCCAAATATTGTTTTCTCTCCAACATTTCTTTTTACAGCCTTTCTCCCAGGACTTCAGCCACACACCCACACACCATAAGGGGCACTACACACCTCTGATTTGCCGTGATGTTTTTCAGGGGCAAGTTGCACAGGATAAATTGTCCTTTGACATTGACCCAAGAGGTGTCGGTAGGGAGGAAAAAGTATTTCCTTCTTGTCACAGTTGAATCACCACCAGCAGCTGTGGGATTACAAAGACTGGCTCCCCTCCCTTCCTAAATATAGGGTCAGGTCCCTTGGTCCTGCAAGCAAACAGTTGAGCCATGGACCTGACAATTAACATGCGAGACAGGAGAGCACCAGGGCTCATTTTCAACTTGTCAGGGCCCACAAAATAAATTACAGAATAAAATCCCAGAATGACAGAATAATGAGCAATTCATTTGAAATGTAAAATAAATAGGTAAATCTCTAGAGAGCTGGCAGAATAAATGGGATTCAGCTGACATTTGGTGATTAAATTAAGCAGTAATGACCTCATGAATAATGTGCTACAGGATTGAATTTGGAGGGCAATATTTTCTTAAGTGGGGGCAGAGGGACAGCACATCCAGTAAGAGCCAAGCCACAATTTTTGCATTATTTTCAATGCTCTGCATAAACTCCCCAATTCTGAAAAGCTGCAATGCCTGAGGACTCGGCCTCCTCTGCAAAGGCTCACCACAGCCCTCTTGTCCCAAGGTCTTCAAATATGAACATCTCCAGCTCCAAAGGGGATTCCTCCTCTCCCAGCAGGCATCTGCAGTGTTAGTTCAGGGCATGAACAGGAGCACAAATCCTACTGCTCCCTTTGGAGTGGAGAAGTTTAAACCAGCACAAATTTAAAAAAATCATCGAGGCACACATCCTTCCTAGCAAAGCCACCTCCTGTGCTCAGAGAGACCAATCCTCACTGTACTGTGCCCCAGGTACCTGGGCACACGCTGTCCCTTCTCATTTCAATCCACACCAAATGCAGGACCAGCTTTCCTGGCTGTCCCCTCCCTCCCCTGCCCTCAGCTGCTGTATTATGTTGGTATTATTAGAGGATTATGTTATCAGGGCTTCTATGGTAATGTCAGCTGCTGTTCCTCGACCTGCAGTTCTGAGCTTGATCTTTTACTTATCAGCTACAGACAGAGCTGCCACTGACTCCAGCTGTTATTCTGAGTTAAATTCATTGGTGTGCAAAGACACCTTCCCCAGTCTGCTGCTGGCCACTCTTTTCTCTAAAAACTCCAGGATCCCCAAGGATACAGGGCCAATCTCTCCTTTCTCAGCCAAAACCTTGGCAGCCTGGGGAAGGACTTGATTCAGTGAGTTCATTTCTTTGTTTTCTTTAACTTAGTAATTGGCCAAGAAAGGTGTGAATAGTGAAATTTCCTGTTGGTTCAAGTCCAGAAAACCCTGGTTTGTATCAAACAGAACAAAAATAAAGACTTTGTTTTAAAACATACTTAAACACTTCAGAAAAACACAAATTCTGAAACTTAAAATAGTTATCTTCCTGCCTCACTTCAACCTCCTGTCATCAACTTGGCTCAAAACTTCATTTTGCAGGTATGCTTGAAAAAGGTTTTTTTCCTCAGATTCAGATATGCAGTACTGAGGGACAGAGATCATCCCAAGACGGGAAAGGAGAATAATTAACTCATCAAGATAACATCCACTGTGGTAAGTATTGCCATAGTTTTGCTTAACCTACATCACAAAACAGACACAATTTGGTTTATCTTTACTAGTGCAGAACAAACTTGCTGGTCTAATAACTTTTACCCTCCTACAAATCAAAGCTAAGCAGAAGTGTTGCCACAGGCCAATAGATTGAGAGCAGGGAAATAAATCAAGACTACAGAGATATAAAGCCTAATAATTCTATTAAGACCAAGTTAAGACAATTAAGTACTGGTGAGACATCAAAAAGCCAAGTAGCCTGAAGAAGTTGATTTTATAAATGAACCAATTCATTTAAATCTATATCCTCATAAATTGCATCTCATTCTTGCTACACATTTCAAGCTCCAAACATCTCCTGCTGAAAGCCACACAGTCCCATGTATGCCCTGCTGAGAGAGCCACTGGAGAGAAGTGCTGCTCTCAATTACCCTTCAGCTTGGATCAGTAAGTGTTGGAACCCAGGACATCCCCCTCTGGCTGCCCTGGGTGATCCCAGACCCTGGCAAGGGGTCCAGAGACAAGACACGAGAGTTTTTGATTAGTATAATATTAATTTATCACCGGGTATAGATGTAGAATTTTGGGGTTTAATGGGGGTTCAAGAAGGCAAGATGGAGGAATCTGGGCATGTCCCTGTCCTTCTCCTTTTTCTTCTTGTCCTCCATCTTCTGCTGTGGTGGTGGCACTTTTGGATTGGATTAGAGTAGAAATACACTGTCTAACATAGGTGATAGGTACTGGTATTTATCTGTAAACATGGAACATGTAGTACAGAGTATAAAAAGTTAAGACTGCCCTGGTTGGTGGTCAGTCGATGATGATCCAGCACTGTAGCCAGCACCCAAGCCAGATGAGAACAAAATGTACCAGATAAGAAATTATAAACAACCTCTGAGAACGACACAGATGCATCCTGACTCTCTCTCCTGGCACTGGAGCTTGGGAGAAGGACTTAACAACATTCTCAGGGGTTATCAGCCCAAGAACCAAGAAGTAAGGAGTGAGCATGGCTGCAGTGCCTCAAAAGGCATCTTCCCACATACCTACCCAGCACACAGCCTCTGCACCTGCCAGAAACTGGAGATCAGCTCTCCCAGTTCAGATCCAGGCCACTACCACTGCTGTGGGCACTCTGGTAAGAGGCTGCCTAGCCCATTTCATCCTGCAAGCCAAATGCCCTTGGAATAACCAGCAAAGGCAGCTGCCTGAGCCCTCAGCACACTGTGAAGTTATGGATGTTCCAGAGCTCTCAGAAGAGAAAGTAACTTACATGAGCAGTGCCAGTCATGGAACAGCTGAAGAGGATTTAACTACACAGCTCTTCACAAAGCAAAATCCCTGCAATATACTTGTAAAGCCTGAAACAGCCAGACAGCTGATCCCAGCACTGCTCCCCTGCACTCTGGGAAATGCTACAACTGCTGCCTTGCACATCTCGGAAAACCTACTCCAAGCTGAACCCCAGTCACAGTACACTGTAAAATAAAGTAATAAAAACATCATATGGCTAAATTCCTGTACAGCAGCACCTGGTGCTTCTGCTGAGAGACCAAATTTCTGCTGACTCTGTTCCAATTCACAATGCCTTGGAAGAATAGGACGAGTAATACAATGAAAAATGTGACACAACTTACTCTTTCTTAATCTCTCTCCCATTGCTCCTTCTTCAGTATCCTCTTCTCTCCCTGACTATCCATGTCCTCCTCCTCTGCTTTCCATGCCTGTAACTGCCATAGGGGTTAACAACCTTGGCAAAGAACATCTCTCCTTGAGATGAGAATAGAATGTTTGGAAAGGGATGATTTGGGTGGGAATGATCTGCAAAAGGAATGTTCTGGTAGGGAGGAGTGGGAAGGGGTGATTTGGGTGGGGATAATTTGGGAAAGGCTGATTTGAGCAGGTGTGGTTTGGGAAGGGATGGTTTGGCCAGCAAGTTCAGCAGCAGATCTGAGGTGCTCCAGTTCAGCTCCTCCGAGAGGAGGTCAGGCCCCAGGAACTCCTGCAGCAGAGCCAAGCCCACACTCAGAAAATGTTTGAACCCTGGTCATTGAGAGTTTTAGACTTTCTGTGCTGACAGGCACTGATCCCCAAGCAAACACTGCATTGACTTGAGGCTGTGGAGAAGGCTTCCAAAATTAAATGACAGAACTGGGATTATGGGTGTGTAGTTTGAATAGAAGTGTGAAATGTCACATGGTGGAAAACTTGGAGTTTAAGGCTTTAGAATATAGCAATATATAAAGCAAGATGGAGGTTTTAGGGTGGAGGCTTGTCCTTTTTCACCTTCTTCATGGGTCTGGGCAGTATTTTGTAATTGGGTAGAAAAATCCACATTGTGGGCCACGGGTGGTTGGTTATTGGGTTAAAAGTAAAAATAATTTAGGTGTCATTTCTTAATTGGACAGTTTATCCTTAAAAGGCCTTGTAGAGAGAGAGATACAGCTCCATTTCTAGTTTATTAGCTAGAAGTGCTGTAGAGCTCACAGTTTGTCAGACTGTACTATAGATAAGAATTTATTAATTCTATTAACATCTGAGCCCAAACAAGAAATACCATCTCGAGCATTTAATCCTGACCCTGGCAAAAAAGACAATAAAACACTACAGGAAGTCACCCCTCTGCTCCAGTTGTTCTCATCCCTCTTTGCTCCTGCTTCTCCTGGAGCTGGATCAGACTCCAGCAGCAGCAGTGAGACAGCACTGCACCTCCTGGGGAGACCTGCCCACCATCAGCTCTTCCAGGGCTGTCAGCCCAGTCTGGGCACTCCAAACAAGCCTCCACACACTGAAGGGGAAAGGCTTATTGTTTACATGAAAGCCTGGCTCAACCCTTGCATTTAAAATGCTTGTGCTCACTTTTCCCCTTTGAAAGAGCAGTGTTACAGTAGGAGTCCCCCTGGTGATATAGAGCCTGATAAAGCAGATTATGTGCTTAAAGTCTGATTCCCACTAGGTCCCACTTGGCATGGCATCAGATCTTAGACCAGCTGTACAGCAACATTCACTGCAGCACCAGACATATGCCAGCCTTGGCAGTTACACCAAAGCTCCTCACAGCATCCAAGTCCTTTTCTGGAGCTGGACTTGGGCAAAAGACAGAACTTTCAGTACAGCTCCCAGAGCTGCCTCCACGCACCAGAAGGAAAAAGTTCCCTGTCCTTACATGCTTCACCTCAGCACTACAAGGAAAGGACAAAAGCATTTTGATTATAAAGGGCATTTGCAAAGCTCAAAGCACAGTTATTACTTGTAATTACAGTGTCACAGTTCAGCATAAGGACATCCTCTTACATAGGTCTTAACAGTGAAAATGTTGTTTTTAGAGATATCTCTTACCTTACCAAACCAAGACCTTTAAAAAGCTGTTATTTGCTGAATTCTACATTAGCACATCACCTTCCAAAGTCTCCTTACAGCCTCCTGAAGCAAAGCCCTGTCCAAACAACATATCAAGATCTACCACAAACAACCTTTCCAGATATTATATTGCAGGTTTACATTCTGCACATTCAGCAGAAACTGTGCTTGCTGTGAAGGCCACAGTTATTAAAATACACATACACTGGCTCTTCAGAGCCCCAAGAGCCACAGCCTTGACAATTTACATGCACCCATTCTCATCTCTGCTACACCCACACCTCGCTGTTGCTACCCTAAATTTTAGTCAAAAGCTTTCCAGGTTTGTCTTGGTTCAAAGATCAGCCCCTGGTTGTGAAGAGAGATGGAATAGATGCAGGTTTTTTATTTATAAAGCCTCCCACTCTCTGCCTCCTGGCAAATCTTATATCCTGCCAAGTCAGTACACACTGAAAGCAAAATGAAAATACGATAAACTATCATAAGAAAAAAGGGCTGAAAATTCACCCTCATAACACAGATGAAGACAGTTGAGTATAGAAGATCCAATTAGGAATAGAAAGAAGGGCTCAGCATTTGGCCTTTTTAAAAGGCTCCATTTGCATGCAGAACATGGTATGGCAGGATAGGGGAGCAGTGTCTGAGAGTGGGACTGTCACCACAAGGACTGGCAGGTTTTGGCTGACCTACAAGTGTTAGTGCCTGAATGTAGGGAGATGAAACCTAACTAGAGTCATTCCAGCAGTGGAAACCTGGACAATTCCCAAGCAAATGGGGGAGCTGCTTCACCACTGATTTGCCCATGTGCAGGATGAGGCCACTGAAGATCAGGGCTCTGGGCCAAGCCTCCAGAGCAGCTCATTTCTGGCTCTCCCATCAATCTTCAGGACAGGCTCAAGATAGATGAAGAGCAGAAACCTTCTCATGGCACCTCCTAATGGTGACAAATGCCACACAACAGTGTCCTGGTAAACAAAGCAGAGTCTGCCCAGCATCTCACTTCCCCTGCAGAATGAGCTGGATACCTCTGTCCCCTGCCAGTCACATCCACTTTGAGTGTAATCCTTCAAAGCAAGTGCATCCTTCCCCTTCACAAGGGCAGTGGGCGGCACAGGGGAGCCCTGATCTCAGCCAGGCCAGACGAGTCTCCAGAAAAAGTAATAACACTGTAATCACAAGGCACATTACTCTAGCAGCAGGTGAAACCCCACATTAAAAAAAACCTCTTGCAGATCACACTTGCCCAGAGCCACATCAGGGGAATGCCAGTGCCCTTGAAAAGGGTGATCCACCTTACATTGTTCTGGAAGGCTATTCCTCACCCAAGATAAATAGCCCTCTGCTCAGCAGGGCACCAGAGTGTTTACAGATTAATTTTTTCCCCCAAAAAGAACATCTACTCCATAAAACAACAATTAGCTGCACTCTGAATTTATGAGTGTAATTTGCAATGCTGTTAAAGCATGGGCAGCCGTGGCTGTCGTGCAGTGGTAATTGCTGTGAAGGAGCCTGAATAAGGCACACTGCTGGCTTTTGGGGATTGCTGGAAAAATGAGAGGCTGTTGTTCCTCATGGAAGAGAACTGTGTCCTGGTTTAGGGCAAATTTGTGAGAGAACCCCTGAATGGGGTCCCTCTGGGAAGCAAACCTAAAAGGCTTCTCCCCCAACTGGTCTGGGAAAAAGAACTTCCTCAGAGGAAAGTGGAAAAAGCTATTAATTTAACAAATAAAAGTGCCCACAAGCATAAAGAATGAATAATATGAAACAATAAGATCTCTCACTGCTCTGAAGGAGATGGTAAATTCAGAAAGTCCTTGCTGTGGGTAGCTCAACTTGCTCAGTCTCTTACCAGTCCCTCTGGTGCTGGAAAATGCTGTCCTGGGCCCTGGGGGTGCAGGCATGAGATCCGGGTGTCTCTCTGGGTTTTTCAGTCCAGGACAGGTCTCAGATGAGCACAGTCCAGGAGCAGGAATGCAGAGGAGGGAACGCTGTTTTCAAAACAAACTCCACGTGTCTGCTTTCTCCCCTTCCACTCCTGGAACTGATCTCACAGCAGTGACTCTCTCTCTCTCTCTCTCTCTCTCTCTCCAGGATCCTGCTGCATGAGTCTCTGCTCATACTCCTCAAGGTTGCTCCTCCATGACTCTCCCCTAACCAGCTACCCCCCTCTTTTATCTCACTCATCCTCATTGGATATGGCTGTTACTCATTAGGGGTAAGGCTGTACTGGTTAATTAACACAGCTGTTATTTATCAGGGGTTACTTAGTCCTAAAGGTACAGAACTTAACATGCAGCATAAACAGAAGAGACAATTGGGGATACAAGTATCAAAAAGTCACCCCAGGACAAACTGCCACTACCTTAACAGGGGAACAGGGCACACACTCGGTACCATTGTCACCTGCAGTGACCACCCCAAAAACATTTGATTAGATTCCCAACACAGAGGGTGGTGGGAAGGATTACATTGGGAGTTTTTGGCTACCAGATTAGTCACCTCGGTTGCATCAGCAAGAACCAGATGAAGCAAAGAGGACCAAGGAAAACTGGAAGCTAAACTTTTCAGAAAGACAATGGTAATGAAAAGACTTTGCATAATTTAGACATGAGGGAAAAACATTAGGAGTGGTGTCTCCCCTGTCAAGCTACTTTCCTAAGTAAAAACCACCAGTCTGGTAAAATATTAGCTTATGGGAGAAACTTTTTTAGGGAAAACACAGGTATTAACAGCTGAGCCTGAGTGGAGTTTTCACACAGCCAAGGTCACAGAATCACCAGGTTGGAAGAGACCTTTAAGATCATTAAATCCAACCCATGCCCAGCACTTCAACTAAACCACAGCACTGAGTGCCACATCCAGTCTTTTTTTAAACACATCCAAGGATGGTGACTCCACCACCTCCCTGGGCAGACAATTCCAGTACTTTATCACTCTTTTTGTAAAAAAATTTTTCCTAATATCCAACCTATATTTTCCTTGGTGCAAATTAAGATCCCCACTGAAAATCAATTCATTCACATATCCAGCCACTCAGCATTAGCCTGTGCCAACTAACCAGCAGTCTCCTCCAACAAGGGGTGAAATGGGCATAAAAAGAGGAATAACCAAGGGAAGCCTTCAGCCTAATGTTAGGAGACCCCAGGGAAAAGGATCACTTGGCACACAGGTCCCAAGAAATGCTTCTATTGCAGAAAAAATGAGATATTTCAAAAGAGAGTTAATGTGTACCAGAGGAAAGTTATGCTACAAGAAATATGCAAAGGCTGCAGCCTTTCCCAGAGCCTTTCCTACCCTCCTTTGCTACAGTGATGGAGACAGTCAGCACTTTTTGTGCAGATCAATACTGCACTTGAGTGTGATCACCACTTCAATTACTGCCTCAATTACAGACACAAGTGTACTCCTGCACACCCACCCTTGTGCTGAAAAAACACCTTGCATAAGCTGCCCCTTGAAAAGGTACCTGTGGGAAATCATTAACCCACTAATTTGAAATCAATTTAAAGTCCATTTGCCTAATGACATGAGCACTGTAAATTATCTATAAATTCTTAATTTAGGAGAATATGACATCAGAATTTTTGTTTTATTAATTGGCTTTTCCAGATGCAAGTTATTTCTAAAGCTTTATAATTCATGTCTCTTGGTGAGCAAACATTAAAACCTGCTTAATAAGACAACTTTTTATGCCAAGAAAAAGAGTAAAATGAGTAAACCGACTCTTGTGAACACTTCAGTATAAGGGTTTGTGCATTCATCCTAGCAATTAGAAGAGAAGTCACAGAGAGATTGAAAAAAGGTCCTCTGAGTGTCTGTTCACATTCTTGAACAAAATTGGTTCCAACCACATTTGCATTTTTCAGAAGCAAAATTCCTCTGAGTGCAGAAACCAACATCGGCCCAGGTCACCTCTTCCATCATCCTCATCCCTCCTTGGCAAGGACACAGCCAGGCACAGACTGAGCTAAAAACCCATCTCTAAGCAAATATTTGAGTGGCAGACTCACTGGCCAAAGCATTTGTAGGAAATGATTGTCAAAGTCTGTGTCCTGGGACCACTTTGTGGTTTCTTTGCTGATATGGAGGTATTAGATACTAACTTTTCCTATCTACTACCGGTACAGGAGTGCAGAGACTTCTTCAGATTATTTTCTTGTAATATCATGTACACAGGTCCACAGGAGTTAAGTATCCCATCACCTAACTCCTATTTCAGCCTCTCACTCCTATTTCAGCCTCTCACTCCTGCTGGATCTGTATTTTTGATGTCCAGTGCCATACCACAGGTCCCAAATTTCCCTCCTACCCCAGACAGCTGCTTGGGAATTGCTCACACACCATCCACAGCCACCCACAGAAGTCAAGTCCATGTCATTTCTCTACTCCATGGTAACCAGGCAACATGACTGAAATTTTCGAATATCAATATTTATCGACAAAAATACAAATGCAAATAAATCAGGGTTTGACTGACCCAAAGAGCAAATGCACCCAAGGAACCTGCAGCCTGCACCTGGACAATCCCTGGGCACAGATTTAGTGCAGATGAGTTTCTTGATCCCAGTACTCATCTTTACTGAACAGTCAGAAATGAAACCTCCAGATGCACCATGACCTTGACAAGAAGAAAAAGAAAGGTATTATAATGATTTCAGCTACTGTCTGATGTTCAGCAAATCTTCCAGCACTGGGCTCTCCAATTTCACTATGATTTTAAGGAAAAGACAGTACAGGAGCAAGGTAATGGGAGCTCAGCTGAGCCAGCCTGGATGACAGCCAGGCAGCAGGGAGAGGCACTGCTCAGCAGTGCTTCAAAGCCCCAGTTTCCACCTGGGAAGAAAGACAAAGCCACGAGATCTTTCCCAGATGAGTCCTGCAGCAACTTGCAGGTCATTGGGCCAGTCTGCCTTCAGCTGTGTCTGGAGAAATGCAAGTGAGCCCCAAAACAGGCAGCATTACTGCTTGTTCCACCATGGTGAACACACACAAGGCATGGTCAGCCAGCTCCACTCCCTCCCTTCCTGACATTTTTTAAGACTTGATTCAAAAATTCCCCCAGCCAGCACAGATGCCCTCAGGAGTGCTTATGTGCACATAAATGAAAGATTCTCTGTGCAGGGACCAACCACCCCTGCACTCCAGCAGCAGCTGGCATGCACAGAAAACTCCTTTTCTTTTTTTTTTTTTTCTTTTTTTTTGCCAAAATAGAAAGCTGCAATCTCAAAGCTTCCCTCTTCCCTTAATGCTCTATTTAAGTTAGTCTTTGAATCTATATGGATTACAAACCCATCCTCTCCCAGCAAAGGCCTTTCCCAGACAGCCCTCCCCTGCTCTCTGCTAAATAGACACCAAATATAAATATATAGCCAGGAGAATGTGTTGGGAGAAAAGAGGACTGGGATTTGTAAGAGCTTCCCTGCCCTTCATCTACTCCACAGACACACCAAAACAGAGCTGCTTTGGTTTTGGCTTTCATAACTTCCAACTGAGAGCTCATCCCTCCTCCACTGCCATTCATTGCCACAGCCTCTGCTGCAGAGGGCAATGCTGGGAATATTTTCTGCAGGGATAACCAAGCCCCTATGCTGCTCTCCCCTAGCAGATCCCTTTCATGCATGGACAGGACAAATGATGAATGCAAGAGGGCTCAAAGAAAAGCTGCCAGATGAATGCTAGCCCTATTGCCCAATCCTTTGGAGAAACCAATCCAGTTGGAATAATTCTTGCCTGCTAATATGCCAGTAGTGTAAACGAGCTTTAATTGTTTTCTCAACACTGCCTGTGCCACTTGCACACCCACACTGAAGCAGAACAAAGACTTTATAACTAAAGGTTGTGAAGTAGGTGTGCTTTACTCTGTGCCCTGATGCACAGGGGAATGGCTCCAACAAAGACAAGTGTACAGAATAGAGCAAGTGCCCTGTTTAAATACACTTAAACTTGTATGTAGCAACGTGGAGGTGGATAGTGGTTGCTATTACCTTTCCCCTAAAAGCATCTCCTCTGGAGAAGCTGTTCAGGTGAGCACACAGGCAGGGCACTCCAGCCCACACACACCACACACACCACGGCTAGCTCAGTCAAATAAGGCAGGAAGGGTCTCCTGTATAAAGTCCCAGCACAGTTTATTTTGCAGATACACAGTGAAGGTTTCAGGGACAGAAAGACCCAGATAAAAGGAGTGCCCAGGGTTAAGTATGGGGTCAGGAACCAATGGTCTGAGGGCAAAGGGCAGTATAAGGGCAGGGCAAAATGTGGGCTCAATATTTCTGAGCCTGGGAGAATTTCAGCTTGCTAGTCATTGCTAGCTCCTTTCCCAAAGGAAAACTTTCAACAGTTTCTCTTCCCAAAACATCTTTCTGCTTTTCTCAAAACATTTTAAGTAAACAGTGCCTTTTCCCATAACACCTGCTCTCCCAGGTGTTGTTTGCTATTTCTGTACTTAACCAATGGAGAGAGATGTCAGCTTTTGTAGCACAGCATGCTATAAAAGAAACTACAGAAATTGTAAATAAAGCCTTCATTTGTCTTCTGATAACTGAGTGGAGTCAATCTATTTCACCTCCTACTGCGACAACAAAGGGCAGTGATGGGCAGAGCATCAGAGATACCACAACCAGTGGGGAAACAGGGAAAGGAGGAACCTTGAGAACCAGGGACATACATGAACAATAGAGGTGGGCAAAGCCCATGGACCATGGGAAAGCAAGCTGAGGTAAACACAATGTTGTAGAGCACCATGGGGGAAGCCTGTTTGCTCACCCTAAGCTGTGAGGCTTTCCAGAAGCCTGTGGTAGATTCTTCCAAGGCATTGGCCTAGAAGTTTCCCTGACAGGCTCAGGGACCTCCACACTTATACATATTTATGAAAGTTTCAGCATCACCTATACATATTCAGAATTTATCCCTGCCTGCTCTCGCTTCATATGTTAATCAGCTGTTTCTTGATCTGTGTTTGCACATTATCTTCTGGTGGTCTCAGGTGGGGGTTGCTGGATGAAGTAGGATAGTCTTCCTCAGGTGTCCCCTGGATGAGCCTGGTTTCTGTGCAGGCCCTTTTGGTCTCTTCTGTCCTCTAAGACTCCTGGGCATAGTCTAAACTACTACAAATCCATTTTTTTACTAGTTTTTGAGCACTGGTTTCTTCTTATCAGTCTAAAACAAGTGGGCAAGGTCTTGTTTTTGTACTGCGAAGGACTATCTGTTTTTAACACTCTTGATTACACAGCAAATTATAATCTGTTTAAATTTAGTTGTATATCACACACCAGCCCTCACTGCTGCCAGGCCCCCTCTGCCACACTTGCCCAAACAGAGGAGACACTGATTGCTCTGGGGCTGTTCTGCATGTCCCACTTGTGCCCTGAGTGTATTTATTCTGGTGTGAAATCACAGCACCACCTGTTCTGGTCGTGCCAAAGTTCCCATTTAAAAGAAAACACCCTTAGGGTGGCTGAGAGCCCATAAGAAAATCCAGCAGTCCTTGTACTGTCTGCTCTTGAAAACAGGAGGGGAAGGGTGCGTGGGTGAAGGTACTGGAGAGATCAGTGAGTCACACAGCATCGTTAGCCAGCCCACACTCCTCCATCTGCAGCTCCTTCAGAGCCGGACCAAGAACACATTGGTGTTGCAGCAGCGTGTAGGAATGCATTTCCACACCTAAGCAAATGATTCTGTTTAAGGAAAAAAGTTTCAGTTTACCTCCCCACATATAAGCAAGCCAAGCTAGAAAGTTCTGTGCCCTTTTCATCTGCATTGGCCCAGTGCCAGCACAAGGGCACTGGTTGGATTTAGAAATGTTTCTCAAAACCTGTAGTTGTTTCTACTAGCAGCAAGCCAAATTGTCCCCCCTAAAACATAAAGTATTTAAGAAGGAGCAAAAAGGTACTCAGAGCTTTTTAAGGTGTCTTAGTCAGGTGTCAGATGCTTCTGTGGCACCTGCCACAGCTTTTGTTTTGTTCCTGTATCATCTGTTATTTTCTCATTTATTAAGACCTTTGCTTTACAAAACACAGTTGAAGACCTGTCTCACAAATATTATTAAGCCACTCTAGGAGGTTGCAGGTCAGCCCTGAGGACTTGATACATCTTCACAGGGCTCATTGCCTGCTGGCCATGTGTAAGACTGTATGAGCAGTGATTGAGTTGTAGGTAACATACCTGCACAGGTTTGAGCATTGCTGCTGCAGCTGTACAGATGCAGAGGTGGCTGATCAGACTAACTCACCTTTCAATCAAACATATTTCCACCAATTTTGTGCTGGCATTAAACAAGCATTTCATTTGATCCAGCTTTCTGCTCAGAGAGGCTGTGGCTTACAGTCCTCCATGCAATTTACTTGAAGCAGCAGGATGATATCCCTGGCCCTCAGGAGGACCTTGTCCCCACTGAAATAATCATTTTCCTCCAGGGCCTCCTCTAGTACCTTGTTCCCAGTCCCCCCTTGCCCTTAATTTGAGCTCTAAGCTCCCATAATAACACAGCCCTGCTTCAGGCTGGATCAAAACAGGGCAGTTCAGCCCACACTGTCTTATAATCAGACATTACCCAGGACAAGACCTGCAGTGTTGCCATGGAAGAGGAAGCTTTTGACCAGCAATTCCTCCTCTCTCTTCCCCAAATTTTCTTTCCCTGCTAACACATCCTTCCTTGAGAGGAGGTAGCATAACCAATAGCCCAATGCAAAGGCTGTTGCAGATAAGACACCAGAGAACATCAGTGTTGTCTCTTCCCAGGTACAATGCAAGGCCTTGCCTAGCTCCCTGCAAACATCTTTGGTTTTATGTTTATTTTTCAGCACGATCATCAAGCGAGACAGCAAACTGACTCATCACCATCCATCACGACCTTCACTGTTTAGTAATAAGATGTATTGCCCCCTTGCAGCAAAATAACATTCCAGCCACAGCTCCCATTTGTTATGATCTGGCTGACTAGGACAGCTGTTCATGTCAATGCTGTAAACACTCCATTTGGAGCAGAGACAGCACGTTTTAACTGCTAATAAATGGGATGGCAGGCTGCAAGTGCACATGAGGTTAGCAGCTGGTCACCAGCAGCCTTCCCCAGCCAGGTTTTGGAGCAGCTCCCAGCCAGTGCTGCAACCACTGATGCCCTTCAAACACAGCACAGGGAGCGTTGGCTCTGCCTGCCAAGCCATCCCAGCTCTGACTCACGTGTGCCTCCACACCCACCACACCCAGTTAACCCTGCTGGGAGTTGCCACAGCATAGTTACCATCCCAGAGTGTCCCCCAAATCCAGTTGCCACATGAGCAGGTAAGAGTTTGCTATCAGAGTCAGGGGGGTAAGGCAGTTTTTTCTCAGCTCAGAGGAATGGGCTCAGAGTAGCAGTGCTGGAGAAAAAAATTTCCTTGTCTCCATGCACTGGGAGCAAGATGAATCTGATTTTCTGTAGTTAGCTTTATTAGAAATGGCCCCAGCAAAACAGACAGCAGAGAGAAAATTTTCTGGGAGAGCACTGGCAGACTTCTCTAGTAGTACACAATGATAACCCATGGAGGACAAAATTAATGCTTATCTGGGTGTGTCTGCTCTGCTGCCCTCTGTGCTTTCCAGTGCTAAGCCATGCTCTTCTCTCAGGGTTATTGCCAGCTGCACATTGCACAGACTGCTCAGCCCTAAAGCTCGGGAGCAGCAAAGGCCCAGCAAACCTGAGCCTCTAGCAGCAGCTGGAAGATGGTAACTGCATACAGGAGGGTGAAGTCTACCACCACAGGAGATGCCTAAACACACAATGGAGCAGTTGAGAGCATGCTTTCTCTCTCCACATAAACTCCACTGTGGCCAGTGTAAGCCAGGCACCAAGGAAACAGCAGCATTCCCATATTTCCAGCTGCCTTGGGTTGCAATGCAAGATGTAACCAAAAGTATGTATTCTATCACCATCTGGGGCAGTGTTCTTTGTTTCTTCCAGGACCCATCCCTCATAACTCCAGGGGATATCTGCTGTTCATGGGCCATCCAGGCTCACTGCATGGCTGATACAATTACATCATCCATTGGGAGATGCTCCACCCAGGGGGAGGAGCCAAGCATTCCTACCTGGATAAAATCTGAGATTCAAAACACCAGAGCAGCCTTTTCCACTGCATTCCCAGAGGAAGCCTGGACCCATCTACACCACCACTGCACCTTCAGAGGAAAACAGACTAACAGTGAACATGGGATGAACACCCTTCCACAGGATCATTGCTCCAATAGAATCACATCTGTCACTCCAGAAGGACTGCAGCCATGGTTTTAATTGGGCTGCTACTAACACCTTGACCAACAGGGTTGTATACTGACTCTGCCAGTGGGTTTTTTTGTACTACTGCATTTTTTAAAATTCTGATTTTCTTAGTAACGAACTGTTATTCCTACTCCCATATTTTTGCCTCAGAGCCCCTTAATTTAAAAATGATAATAATTCGGAGGGAGGAGGTTTAAGTTCTCCATTCCAAGGGAGGCTCCTGCCTTAGCAGACACCTGTCTTTCAAACCAAGACACCAGCTAGTGAAAAGAGCCCTGGGACATGCCAATGGTGCCCTCACAACAGTCAGCTAAGCAAGGGCAGAGCAGCCTTAGATGATACATGGGGGTCTTCTGGCAGCATCCATCAGCAGATGTCACTGAGGTCACAGCCTCACACATTAGACACGGACGTCACTTCCATTTTTACATCAGGAACAATGAAGCTTAAAGACATACAGACACAAAGCACTGGCAAGATATCATGACTTATTATCACTGTCATTCCAGGCATTCACAACAGCCTTTGATTCCCTTATAGCAGCTCCTTTAAGAGTTACATGAATATAGGGGGCCAGGTCTGCTGTTTGTTCACCCCTATGTCTCTGACAAACTAGAACCTTCAGGAAAACGGCAAGAGTTAAAATTAAAAAAAAGAATCAGCCACCATCCTCTGCAGCCAACCTTAAAAACTGCCATCAGGAGCAGCTGACTGCCAAAGAGTGTTCAGTGGGGGCACTACCAAGGCTGGCAGCCAAGGCTGCCCTTCACTGCCAGATTAATCCATGGACAGCCCCACCTGGCAAAATAGCTTCTCTCCTTCAAATCTAGGTTTGAAACCAAATATTTAGCAATCTTTTTCACGCCAGCCCAAGACCCTTCAGCCTTATTCAGCTCCTTCACTGCTTTTCTCCATGCCAGAACACCCATCAGAGCATTATAAAAGGCTCCCTGGCCCTGCCTACTGCTTGTTGCATACTGCATTCAACAAACTTGCTCTAACTTGAGAGGACAAAAAAAAAGGTAACAAGAAATAGGCATCGTGGACCAGCACTTAAGAAATCACCATCCACAAACCTTCAGAGTTCCCACTGCTTTGGGCTCCCTTCAGCTCCTGCACTGGCTGAAGGAAAGCCTGGCACCCAACCCCTCCAGCTTTTGCTCATCACCATCCTCAGGGGTTGGGGATGTTATAAATACATATTATAAAGCTGGCTTTTCACAAATATTAAGATGAATGTTATACGTATAATGTTAAAATAACTCTGCTGTAGGGATATAGTTTTTATTTTTGCTTAGACATAGTAGTGGAATAGCTGATACATAGTTATGCTTGGAATTGAGCTGTCTGTTTGCTTGGGATAACACCCAGTGAACATGGGATGAGCACCTTGCTGTTGACATGCCAATTATCAGCACCTGCCATCTGAAGAAAGTATGGACCACAACCCAAAGTAGAGGTGATAATAAAACCACAGCCAAGAAAAATGAATGCTCTAAAAAGGCAGACCCAAGGAGGGGCCATGCTAAATTAGTTTGTAGGAAAGTATGAATATGCATAATTGTCTATGAATATGCAACAGGCTGATGCAATAGAAAAGTATTAAGGACTGTGTCTGAATGCCAAGCATCCAATTGTTTGAACCCTTTACTTTATTTCTGTCTCCTACTGTCTTTTTATTAAACTTTTTCAATTTTACCAGGAAAGTGAACCTCGTTTTTCACAAGGAGGACTTAGTAACTGAATAAACAGCCATGAGGATAAAAAAAGAACATCCCAGAGGGACAGCTCCCCACGGAGCAGCCAGAGCTCTTGGAAGAGCCACTTAGATGTGTCACTTGCAGGGTGACAAATCACTGGGGAAGAGGGTGAGTCAGCCTCTCTGTCTGCCCTCTGTGTCAGTCCTGAGAGGGGGAAGGCTGTTCCCGAGGCACTCAGAAATGGATAATGAACCATGTGGGGCTCTCAGGAACCAGCCAGGGCCAAACCCAGGGGCAGGCAATTCCCCTGCAGGCACTGTCTCAGAGAGATGGGGAAGTGGTGGTGAGCACAGCATGGGGGAGAAAAACACCAAGGAGTAAAAGCTAATAAAAAAACCCCAAAATACTATTTTTTTCCCATCAGTATGACTGAGTCAGGCAGGGGTAAGGTTTAAAAGCTCCCCATATCTGTGCTTAAGCCACCTGCAGTGGAGGGGTGGAGAAGAGCACTAAAGGAGTGGAGGGGACAGAAAATTGACACAGGCTGGCACTGAGAGCCAAGGGATGGTCCTGTGAAAATAGAAGTTTTTTTTGGTAAAATTTAAAAAGTTTAATTAAAAAAAAAGATAACAGAAGATAGAAATAAAGCAAAGGGTTAAAATGGCTGGGTGTTTGGTATTTAGTTAAGAGTATACTTATTACTTTTGGAAACATTTTCAAAATGCTTTTTTCTTGTATTAGCTTGTATATTTATAGACTATTATGCATATTTATACTTTTTTACAAATTAATTTTTATATTTTAGGAACTGTTTTGTATGGTTACTTTTTGGGTCTGTTTTTTTGAGAATATGTGTGGGTTTTGGTTGTGGTTTTGGTTTTTTTAGTTTGGACTTTGGTTTATATTTTTTATAGATGGTAAGTGTTTGATAGTTGGTTTCTTAATAGCAGGGTCTTCATTATATGTTTATTGAAAGTTAATTAGCTAAGCAGATAATTTAAGTGTACTATATTAATTATTACTACTATGCATAACTTCATTAATTGAAGAAATAAAAATTATATTTACACAGTAAAGCTATTTTAACATTATACATATAATATTTATTTTAATACTTGCAAAAAGCCAATAATATAATATGTATTTATAACAGTCTTGAGGGCACAGACCCTGAGACAGGGAATCACTCTTCAGGCTGGCACCAAGTCCTGTCCTGTCAGAAGCAGCAGGCTTCCCTCAGCCATGCCTTATATTATAAATACACATTACAAAATCAGATTTTTGCAAATATTAAGATAAATGCTGTATGTATAATGTTAAAATAACTTTGTTTTTATTTCTGCTGTTAACAAAACTCAGACATGGTAGTAGTGGTAGCTGATAGAGTTATGAGTGAATTGTCTGTTTGGTCAGGATAGCATCCAATAAACATTAAGATAAAGACCCTGCTACTGATATGCCAAATATCAGCATCTGACATCTAAAGAAAGTAGAGACCAAGGCTCAAACTGGAAGTGATAAAGAGAACAGACTAAAACCACAGCCAAAAACCACACATGCTCAAAAGGGCGAACCCAAGGAGTGGCCATGCTAAACAGTTCCTAGAATATAAAAACTAGTTTGTGGGAAAGTATGAATATGCATAATAATCTATGAATATGCAACAGACTAATGTAATAGAAAAAGTATTTAAAGAATATTTCCAAAGATAGGAAGTGTACTCTTGGCTGAGTGCCAAGCACCCAGCCATTAACCCTTTACTTTATTACTCTGTCTCTTATCTTTTTATTAAACTTTTAAAAGTTTACCAAAAAAATAAACCTTGTTTTTCACACCTTACCTGCAGCCTGATGAGGCACTGGCAGCACATGCACCCACCTGCCCACTCATGAAAAGGTGGGAACACCACCCCCTTATGAAAAGATAGGAAGCTGCCCCTACCCCAGACCCACTTCAGCCCCTTTAGCAGTTTCCCCTTGAAGTAAGGGGCACTAACAAACCCAACCTCTCCAGCTCCTCAAAAAGCCCCCTGGGACTAGGCAAATGGCACAGGTACATCATCATCTGACAGTTTTGCAGAGAGAAGGAGGCTTTTCCCTTTTAAAGCTCCAGAACTGGGGGGATGGTATTGAGGTGGGAAGGAGTTTGTGGGGGAGGGCACACAGAAGGCACAGGCAGAGCCTCCAAATGCTGGTGTGGAGGTACTGGAGACTTTCCTGTGTCAGAGGCTCACAGGGAACATGAGGGAATTCCTTGTGTGTGATGAAGATTTCACACCAGGCTCATATGGGGAGGCAGCTGGGCGGTGGAACAGAGTACTGTGGAGATGATGGATGGTGTGGACATCTTGGCTTTGGTGGGCCAGAAACATTGGGAACGTCAAACAGAAATGTAAGAGAGGAAGCCAGAAGGAATGTGGTGCTTTGTTTTAAGGAAGTCGTGTAAGACTCCACCCACAAGATTGTGGTTAAGCAATATTGCTAAGAAACATTAATAACGTGATTATTGCTTGGCAGTGGAAAATTCTACCTAAAGCTGTAAGAGGATATAAACCAAGCTCTGGAAACAATAGACAACTTCATGACTTCACAAGAAATTACTTTTGCTTGCATTAAGTGGAGTCCTGCTCTCAATCACTGACAGATTCACTCACGTGGATGGAGGGATGGGTCTCTGCTAATGGCAGGCAGCAGGTTTTGGAGTGTGGACTGTCACCATGAGCTCAGGCTGAGCCAGCAGCCCATGTGGACAGCCTCCCCAAGATGGAAACAATTCCTTCCCTCTTCTGCAAGCTTGAAATGAATATCAAGCAGCCGCCACCCTGTTTAATCCCTCCTCCAAGCCTCTTCCCCTTCCTCAGTCCAGCAGCTGTTTCCTGAAGAGCTGTGGAAACCCTGCCCATCTCTGGCCACGCCTGCACCTGTCCTACCCCATTCCTGTGCCCTCATTCCCATGTTTGGCAGCCCTGGGCACTCACCACTGCCAGGAGGTCCCACAGTGCTATGAAGGGCAGCCTGTGCCTCCTCTGTGGTCCTCAGCTCTCACAGAGCTCCCTGCCTGTGTTAGGGAGTGCCTGTGACACCTGTTCTTGGGGCAAGGGACTGAATTTGTAACCAAAACCAACCCATTTCCAGCCTTGGCAATTTCCTAGCAGCAAGGTCAAGCATAAACTCTCCCCTACCTGCAATCTTCAACTTCTCATTAAATGAAACACATTTCTCCCTCCTGTACTGCATTTTTTGTACGTGTCAGGCTGTGACCTGGCGCCTTCCTGGTACTTAATAACAACAGAGGTTTCACCAGAAATGTTGGCCTCATTATAGAAATGAGAGCTGGAGGTCACAGAAGGTTCTTTCTGCAACGTGCTGTCAGTGCTGCCCTTCCCAGCAGTGTTGTATGTGGGTGCAGTGTGGGCACACCCAGAGGAGAGGCTGAGGGGAGCTTCCTCCTGCCCCATTGCTGCTCTCTGCATTGGCTCAGTGGGGTCCTGGGAGGTGCAGAACAACCCTTTGGTGCTGCAGCACAGGGCAGAGAGACAAAACCTCCACCAGAAGCTCATGCCAGACATTGTGTGATGTGGGGAACTGCAGTGCTGCAGGTGCAGGCAGGTGAACCCCATCCTCATGGAGTCAGCACAGGGCAATCTTGAAGATTCCAGATACACTGGAAGAAGCACAGCATGAAACAGAGGAGTAAAAATTTTCCACAAACCATGGCTAAAGCTCTTGCTCAAGCCAGTCTTCTTGCAGATCTGTGTGTTTCTGCACCGTCTTTTTTCCAGATTGCCAGCTCTCCTGGATGTGATAAATTGGCTTCAAGAGTCCCAATTTCAGCAGTAGGAGCAGACAACCCTGTGCACTGTGGCCTGGCTCCTGAGAGAATCCTGGTTCTGTGGCCTCATCCCCAGTGCATTCCTTACACAACACAGATCCTGTCAGTGCCACTCTGGCTGTCAGTATCTGTACACGAACAGTAACATGGTGATGAGTGAGGGATCCAAACTTGCGAATGTCAAAATCTTTTTATTTACAACGGTCTCCAAAAATCAAGGAACACTGAAAATAGTGAGGGTAGGAGACAACTTACAAAAGTGACACGCATACATCAGGAATTGTGCTACATCACTCTGAGAACTGACACTCTAAGGTCCGCACACAACGTGGTGGAATGGCAGTGCCCTCCCTCCCACTGTCCATGGGGTGCTCATGCCTCTTCCCCCCTTGTGTTTTAAACCATCCATCCTCCCATTTGTTCTGCTTCTGCCTCCAAACCTTTCTGCTCATCTGCTTGTTGCTTTGCCTCTGGCCCTGGTCACTGCCCCCATCTCCCTTCAGCAACTGCCCAAAGGAGGAGCAGAGAAGAAAAAGCCAAAACCCTCTGTCCTCAGGATGGAGAGAGGCACTGAAAGATGTCTAGCTCTGGGACCCTGGGTACCAACCCAGGGCAGAGTAGTTAACAGAAGCCTTTGAAATATCTGTAAACTATGGCTTGCACACTATCTGGGGTGAGGAGTGATTTTGGAAGAAGTAACCAAGACACTGAATTTGTCCTGCCTGGCTGCAAATCAGTCTGCACAGCTTCCTTGGTGGACAGTGTGGGAGGATATATATGCATCATGGGGTTAAACAAAAAGCCTTTTATAACCTCCCAGAAGGGCAGGCTGCTCTGCTACAGAAATTCAGTGCAGGATACTGGTGAGGTTCCAGATGACTGGAAGCTGGCCAATGTGACACCCATTCACAAGAAGGGTGGGAAGGAGGATCCTGGTGATTATAGACCAGTCAGCCTGACCTCAGTACCCAGTCAGGTACTGGAGCACTTTATATTGAGAGCCATCACACAGCACCTACAGGATGGCCAGAGTATCAGACCCAGCCAGCGTGGGTTTAGGGAGGGTAGGCTGTGTTTGACCAACCTGATCTCCTTTTATGAGCAGGTAACCTGCCTGGTGGATGCAGGGAAGGCTGTGGATGTTGTCTATTTGGACTTCAGCAAAGCCTTTGACACTGTCCCCTCAGCACACTCCTGGAAAAGCTGACAGCCCACAGCTTGGACAGGAACACTCTGTGCTGGGTCAGGAAAAGCACTCTTTGCTGGCTGCATGGCCTGGCCCAGAGAGTGGTGGGGAACAGTGCTGCATGCAGCTGGCAGCCAGGCACCAGTGATGTCCCTCAGGTCAGTGGCCAAATCTGATGCCCCAGTAACCCAAACCTCAAGAGGCACCACAACATAAAGAAACAGAGTGAGTTGTCATGGATCTTTTCCTTCCTCTGATGCTGATCTCTGCACAGCACATCACCTCTGTTCCTCCCTACTCCAAAGCTGATGTGAGCAGCAAGGCTGTTGTGAGCAGGGACTCTTTCTCCAAGTGTCCACAGCCATGGGGAGCCCTGGACTCACTCAGTATCTCCACTGAAGGCAAAGAGCAGTCACAGCAGCTCTGTGCATGAATCTCAGAGCTTCAGCACCAAGGAGCAGTGTCCTTCTGCTCTCTGCTACTGCCCTGTGCTGGAAGGGAGAGGACTTCTGGGCAGGACAAGACCCCCTGTGTTTTGTAGGAGACTGTTTTGTAGGAGACTGTATAGTTCCAGAATGACCCCCTCCTCAAACAGTAACCTAAATTTTCAGAGGTTGAGCCTCAAACCAGGATTTACTAGAAATGAAGGAGTGGGCAGTTAACAGTCACATTCCATTGCCATGTGCTAGCTGAAAATTCCTGCATGCCTTTTAATTGCACCAAGATTGTTTTGAAATGGAAAATCAGAGCATTTTCTTTCAAGTAAGATGTGATGTGTTCTGTTTAGAAACATCAAAACTGAAAGCTTTGTTCGAAGCTGTTTAACTCCCTGGCTTCCTCTGCCTAAGGAAATTCTTAAGATTTCTTCAGCCACTTTCAGCCCAGACTGTGAGCACCTTAGGCACAAACACCTACCTAACACCTACCATGGAGAAGGCTGAACCTTGCTCAGCAAGACAAGGGGGCCCAGGAGATGGCCTGTGAAACAGAGAAGTCACCAGAGAAAAGAAGATGGGCAAAGATATGTGAGGAATCATTTAAGGTGAACATCTGCTCCTGGAACAGCACCAGATAGGTGAGGCTTTGCTTTTTGATGCTATGATCATCTGCTTGGAGCACCAATTCCCAGCAGGGCTGTCAGCTCCACCTCACACTGGCTCAGATAAAGCCATCCCTTTTCTTACCTCTGTAATTATGAGTGTTCTGTAATCACAAGGATGACACTGCCTATGTGGACATGGATGTATACATCTGCTACTCATCTGCTGTCTCCACAGATGCCTGGGGATATCAGGATGTTTGAAGTGTTTTGCAGAAGGCTGGGCCCCACATTTAAATGTCTGTCACTCCACTGTAAGAGGAGAAAGCATCAGCCACCCTGACCACAGAGCTGTTCAGGGTGAAGCAGTGATGGGGCAAATATCTAGTTAGATTTTAAGACAAGTGCCATGCCCATGATTAACCAGGGTCTCAGGTTACAACATTCACCGAGTCCTTGTAGTGTAAAATATCACCTAGGATCCTCTACTGGCTCTTCTGCCATCCTGCTACATCTGCTGCAAGTTCCTCCTCCTCTCCTTGCCTCAGTTTCCTTCCTGGAGGGGCACAACCTCCTCAGCATGCCTTTGTGAATAATTTGCACTTATCCTGGTCTCCCCTCTTCCTTCTGAATCGTTCTAGCCATTCCAAGTATCACTCTGGGCAATGAAAGGCAAGGTGATGCCCTGCTCCTGCTAGTGCCAGCCAGTCCTCCTGCACTGAGGCAGCTTGGGCTGGCTGGAGAGGAAGAGGAAAAATGATAGCTTGTCCTTTTCCTACCTGCTTCAGAAAACAGGCTGGATCCTGTCAGGTGCCAAGAACTCTTGTTATTTTTGTCTGCAGATCAGACACTGCCACATCAGACCCAAGAACATAAAAGCTTTCCCTCTACTTTAAAATTAATCTTTGCCTCCCCACAGTGTCTGAATGGATGTTCCCAGCATGGCATGTCCAGAATCACCCTGGAGGTGGGGGTTTATGTAGCCTCTTTATAGTGAGCACAAACACAGGATACCAGGGGCTTACATAGGCTTTCAACTTTGCAGGATTCAAAGCTCATCTGTGCCTTTTCTTAAAGGCCTTTAAAGGTTTCTTCATACTTACAGAAGGAGGAACTTCTTCTAAGGGTGCCCTCAGCACCTTGTTCTCTTATCTGCTGACCTGGAAATATCCATCAGCTTTAATCACCCAAAAGAGGTTTGAAGTTTTTGCTAAGTTCAAGTCAAGCCACCAGCCAGAGCATCCTTGGCCACAGCACTAGGGATACCTTGCTGTCCCCTGCAGCACCTGCACAGCCACACAGCTCCCATGGGGCTGTATATCACAAGCACTCCTGCCCTCTCCAGTCACTGCCACTTAGGAGTGCTCAGGGCACCACTAAGAGTTAAATCTGGAGCACAGACATAGGGAACAGCATGGCTTACAGATCAAGGATGGGGCTGAACTGTGCACAGCAGCCATCAAAGTAGCACTGCTTAAGGAGAGCCAAAAACCCTTTCCAGAACTATTTATTCATGGGCACAGGGTTCATTATGAAGGAGCTGGTGCAGATTAGAGGTAGGTGCCAAGAAACATTTAACACTTTGCAGAAAGGGGTAACTCAGCTGCACCATGGCATAGCAAGGAGAAACCAGGCTACTCACCTTCTGCTCTACTCACATTCTCGTGACCCTCACTGCCTGCAGCAGGATTGCTCTGGAGTCTACCTGGAAACAATAGCAACTCCTCTCTCCAGCTTGGGGAACCTTGGGGACATCTTAGGGAACCTACTTTAGAAGCAAGTATTTGATCCAGTTTCACAGGGATGACAATGTGAAGGTGTAAGACTGGCAGGGATAAGAGCAGGGATGCACTGAGCCAAGCAGAAGCAGCTCAGTCTCTCAGCAGTGCAGGCCTCACAAACTGGCTGGCAATGGGGTTGGACTTCCTGGAATTTTCATCTTAAAAAGAGGCGTAGATCCAGACAGAGAACACAAAGCCATGAGGACATGGAATCTGCAAAGAAATTGAGTCAGGCTGCTTCCAGGCCACGTAACTCTACTGGCACCCTTGTAAATTCTGGTTAATGCATCTCCCAGTGGGCCTGACCCTCCTCTTCTGCCAAGGATCAGATGTGCTGTATATTAATGCACACTTAGCTATTTCAATTTTAAAGATACGATAGAATCAGTGATGCTTAAAATGTACTTGTTAATGGCACCAGTTTGCAATTTCATTTTACTTTAATATAAACCATCTGCTCAGAGCAGACAGCAGCTGCAGCTCTGCTGCCCTTAGGTCTCCAGACAGGAGGGTGTCTCTGAACTGCCACAGAGGATGCTGTGCACACCAACAGCTATGGGCTCCACCTGGCCCCAGGGGTTACCTTGTCCTCAGGCTAAGAGCTGACTGCTGAGACCAAAGAGCTCTGCAGGGATCTCAGGGCTCTCTTTTCTCTCCACCAGGAAGAGCAGAGGCAGTGACTGGTGAGGTGACCAGGGGGGACTGGGCATTGAAACTGCCTTGACCTCACTACTGAGATGAAGGCAGGCTGCTGAGGGCACCATCTGCTTCCTGATGGCTGCTCACAGACACATGAGATCCCAGTACAAGGTGCACTGTCCCTCCAGAAAGAAGGGCAATGCCATGTGTCCCAACACCCTCCCTGAATCATGAAGCAGGTCCACTGCAGGTGGTGCCACACAGCAAACAGCTCTGGTTTGGATCCCAAAGTGACACCCATAAGAACTCCTGTGCAGTAAGTTCACTGCTGGTCTGGCTTAGGCACAGGGCCTGGCAAAGGGATCCAGACAATCCTGTTCTCCAGGCCAGTCCAACAGCTCACTGCTGTTCTTGAAGGCTCAAGTACTGAGGCAGAGGCTTGGTGTGGGACTAGGACATCACCTCAAGAGTCATCGTTGCAATGCTGACCCTGGACAAGTAGAGGGGAAGGACGGAGGGAAGGGTTTTTGAAAGGATCACATGACCTTCCCAAATTCTCCCGTTTTAGCTTTGTGGGTCCAGAAAGCCCAGTTTGTTAAAATAAATTAAAAGAACAAGAAGAGAAAAAAAGAAAGCAGAAAGAAAACTGAGAGAAGGAAACCTCCTCCTCTCCTATTCATGGGCTGAAGTATTCCCTGGGCAGCCCTCACTGTCCATCATCCATCCATCACTACCCAAAATAAATACAAGTTTAGAGCAAAACTCATTAGAAAATAAAGTGCATCTGGAGTTGAAAAACTTCATGAAAAAAGGGACTTTTTTTTCCTCTTTGTTTTCTTACAAAAAATATTCTTTAAAAAGAAAAGAAAAAAGAAAGGGAGCAAGAAGACAGAGCATGTGCCTCTTGGCCTGGGGTCTACAGGGCCGTCCCATTAGAGAGGGGGATCTTAAATCCACTCTTCAGCAGGGCAAGGCAGATGCAGAGCCCCAGCAGGCCAGCCAGGAGCACGGCCAGCACAGCCTTGAGGCAGGAAGTCCTGCTGCGGGTGAAGGTGCCAGGGCCCATGATGCTGAGCAGGGCCGTGCTCACAGTTAACGTGTACAGGATGGACACTCCCGTGTTGAGGGCCACGATCTTCCCAAACTTGGCGAAAGGGGCGATGATGCAGAAGAACAGCGGGACGGTGGCGATGATGGTGGTGACGGCGCTGGAGACGATGGCCACACCCACGTGCCGCACTGCTTCCATTGTCCTCCACTGCCGGCAGGCCCCGGGGTCCTGGGGGAAGGGACAGCAGTGTTAGTGTAACAAGCACACGGGGCTACATTGATGTTTCAGGCTTTGAGAGGGTGGCTGAGCTGAGAGAACCCCAGTCCAGGATGAAGAGGCTGACTGAGTGCAGCTCAGACAATTCTGAGCACATTGAGTGAAGTGCCATAAGGTTATGTCCTAGGTTACAAAGTAAAATTGTGCCCAAGGTTTGTATTCTATCCCCATGAGTCATTGGAGCCAAGGTGGGGCAGTGTTTTCCTTATCTTCTGTTAATGAGCTTAACAATGCCTTGCCACATGACTCATAGATAACTTCCTCCGGGAGTTATCTCTGTTTAATGGGCCATCAAGGACCCACTGCAGGACTCATAGAATGAGATCATCCCATTGTGAGATGCTCCGCCCAGGGGGAGGAGCCAAGCATTCCCACCTGGATATAATCCAGGGTTTTAGACAGCCCAGGTTGCTTTTACCCACTGAACTACCAGAGGTGATAAGAGCTACCAGACATTTCTACAGGAATCACTGCTTTGACAAGAGCATTTCATCTGCACTGCCACTACCACCCTAACTAACAGGGTGTCAGGTTGTATTCTGACTCTGTCAGTGGGGTTTTTTTGTACTATTACTTTTATTTTATTTTACTTTCGTTTATTTCTTTTCCTCTTATTAAATTGTGTTTCTGACTTAGAGTCTTTCACTGGTTTTGCTTTTCAAACCAGCACAGGTTAAAACCCAGCAGAGGCAAAGGCTGATGGATTTTGTGCCTCCTTCCCACCACATCAGACTGATTGCTGGGCCTACACCACATGGGCACTGCATGTAAACACTATACCTGGAGTCAGAGATCCCAGGCTTTTATGGTCTCAGTCTTCCCAGTGAGACAAAAGGTGTTAACAAGGCCAGAGGTGAGCTGGCAGTCCAGCAAAGCAATTTTCAGAGGTTATAGAATTAGTGTAGAGCTGTTCCAGCATAGACTGAATTCACTTGGACATGAAAATGGGTTGCTTTGGACACAGCTGTGGCCAGCAAGAAAGGGACAACCATGTGGATTGGAAACCCTCATCTGAGTTTACTGTGCTCAGGTACACAAGCCCACGGTCTGGAGTTGTCAGCTGGACAAGCAGCAAATACCCCAGGGATGCCCTGAGGGTGCCAGGACACATCCCCCTTGCATATTGTGCGTCCTGCATCACAGCTGAGTGGCATGGAGGGCACAAGAGGAAAAAAGGCAAGGCTGTAGAAGAACAGAGCTCACCTCTGCCTGCTGGAGTGGCAGGTTCTCCCCTGCCAGCAGGTAACCCTCCACCAAGTGCACGCAGTAATCAACAGAGGAGCCAACGAGGATGGAGAGGGAAATGGCTTCCACAGCTCCCATTTCCCAGCCAGACCAGTACATGATGGTCACCACAAGGCAGACGACCCCTGTGTGAGGAAGGTGTTGTTAGGCAAATGTAAAGGACTCTGGGACTGCTGCACAAGCCTGATACACATCAATCCCTGGGGAGTCTGGGATCATACCCCACAGATCTGTGTGCCACCCAGCCTGAATCTCATACCCACTCCCCCTGCCACAGAGACAAACACTTCCCTCACCTTCCCTTAGCACAGGGACCATTTCCTAAGGTGACCAGACCTGCTGGGTTTAGTGGAACACCTAGTTAAATATCAGGCAAGCTGACAGACTGATGCCAATCTAGACTAACTCTTGCTAAATGAATCCAAGCCCAGACAAGTGTCCATGTGTGCACACAAGCACCACAGGGAAGTGAGCCTGTTGTTTTGCTTGCTAGAGTTACACAGAGGCTGAGCACACCTCTTTAAACACAAAGGGTACTGTTGGTTTGTGAGTCATATGTGGGAGACTAAGTGGTTTCAAAATGATAGGTTTGATTTTTAAACTGAGAAGTTTAGCAACACACTTAGACCACAATATTATCAAATCACCAGCCAGGGAGAGGAAACTACAATTTTGCTTCAAATAATAAAAAACTGCTAAAATACTCAGATTTTTACATCTCCCACTGCTTGGAAACAGCAGCCATGGTGCAGGTTCTTGGAAAGCAGTGCAATTGTTATTCAGAGCTTGTGGGACTTAATCACATTATTACACATAACAGGTAGGGATGGCATTTGTGTAGCTAAAACCCTTATTTAAACAAATGGAAGGGATTGTGTAGATAAAACACACTGGGAATTAGACACACAGATCTACTCCCAGTGAAGTTCCTGTGCATTTGTTGAGAGTTTCTTCTATTCACTTAGCCAGTCTGTTCTCCAGGACTGGCTCCTGGAAAGCCAAAAAGGGTTTACAGAGAATATGAGCAATTGAGTTCAAATCACCAGAGAATCGGCAGTGCCACAATCCACCAACTTCAGGAAAAGTGAAAGCCTGACACATTGGAATTGGTTTTTTTACCTAAGATGCTGAGCAGCACTGGCAGCAGGAGGAGGATGTGTGTGGTGAACACTGCCACAGCAGCCACACAGATGACCAGCGAGAGGACAAGACCATACAGGGCACTCTGCACTCCTGGAAGGAAACAGCCAGCTGATATGAATCCTGGAAGGTGACAGCTGCGATGAGAAAGGCACCATGTTCCTGCTGGCAACAAGGCAGGCAGGGACTCACACTGGGGAAGACAGGAAGGGGAGGATGAAAGTGGAAAGAAGGTGATCGGTTTCTTGAACCTCGCATCAGCAGCGCTGAGTCCCTTCCCTTACCTATTTCCTTGGGCTTTGCCAAATTTTGACAATACACATTGCTTAGGGCAGGAAGAGGCTTTAGGAGTTTGCACGGCAATGGCAAGGGACTGCAGATATAACCCATGGCCACCATATGGGATGGAGTGTGCTGTGAAGATGTGTCAGAGAGCATGGGTTCCCCAGGGAGAGAGACATGGCAGCCACTTGCCTATAATCTCCATGAAAATCTGCTTCCAGTGCTCACAGGTCTGGAAACCATGCCGGAGAGCAGAGCCCTCTGGGAAGAGCTGGAGTTGCTGCTGCAGGAATGTCTCCCATTTCAGATAGTCAGCATATGTCTGGAAGGACGATTTCCCCTTGTAGGTTGTCTGTAACAAGATAAACACATCAGTCATGTCCTGTTCTTTGGGCAGGGTATGCATGGCAAAGAAAAGGGCAGAACAACCCAGCTCAAGTGGCAGCACCAGGTAGAACTGGCAGTGGCATTTGGGCAAATCTGCCACCAGCTTTTTGCCTGAGCTAACTGTGGTGTAAGCAGCCACTTCTACCAACTTGTGAGTGCAGGCATCTGTCTGCAACAAACACTAAACTATGGCTGCAAATGGAAGTGGTCAGTGCAGAAAGAGCAGAGCTAAATCCCCAGAAGTAACAAGATGAAACTGTCACCAGAATGACAATGTGATGCCATGTGCTCACCGATTCAAAAGCCATGGAAATCCACTGCACCTTCCCATCCTTCACCCCCACTGCCCCGTGAGAGAGCTGTCCAGGCAGCAGGTTTGGCTCAGGGATATTCTTGCATTCGGGGTGCAACATCTGCAGAAAGGAGGAGATGCTGTAACCTGGAGAGAAAGAAAGAAAGAGCAAGAGATGGAGGGCAGAACAGGGAAAGGAAGCACATTGGAGCAAGGGGATGAAAAAAACCCAACCAACAACCCAAAATGAGAGCCCCAAGAGAGTTGCACAACCCATTTGTCTGCAGCTGTTTCCCCTTGCCACTCTGGCTTGCCAAAGCCCTTGAGGTCTTGGCATCACAGCTCTCAGCTGCTGTAACTTGAAATGACACTGTCATCAGCATGGAACGGGACAGTGTCACTGCTGTTTGTCCCCAGCTGTCAGGAAGTGGCCCAAAGAGCAAGGGCTGACAGCTGTCTGCCTGGCCTGGCAGGGATTTGCTCCAGGCATGACACTGACTTTTATCCTGAAGCCAATATTCACTTCCTAGGCTCAGCTCCACAACCTTGTGACCTCTGAAGTTGGGAGAGATGGTCACTGGTCAGGTGTGCAAAGCCACAAAGACAGTGAGTAGCCTCACTGCAACGAGATCAGGTATGAGTTCATTGCCATTCAGGAGCTACTTAGAAGATATTTATTGAATCAAAAGATTGTGTCTCAAGTAATACCAACGACTGGAAATAACAAATGCAATTCTGTTCTTATCTTTCTGGATAAAATCCCAAAGAATATACCCAGTGTCTTTGGCATTAAAGAGACCATCTTTCTTTCTTTCTTTCTGTCCCAAAAAGCACAACCAATGAGACGTTCTAGAAGGGTCAAGCTGCCTTGGGAAGAAAAGGAGACAGCAAGAAGCAGTCACCCTTTCTGGTTTGCTGTTGAGGACCCCAGCTCAAGCAAGCACAGGTAGGGCTGCAGAGGAGTTAGTCTAACCTACCCGAGGGCAGGCACTGAGCCCCTCCGGGCTTCACCAGCTCAGAGTTGCTGGCAATGGCTTTGCAGAGGCGGCACAGGTTGCCAATCTCTTTGAAGAGGTCAAAGCTGTCATCGTAGATAACACTGCCCTTTCACAAGGAGACACAATGCAAGAGCACCACACGTGAGACATACACACAGCAACTGGCACTCCAGCTTCCTGCCTGCTCCACTGCCTGCATTTCTCACTGCCCCGTCAGAGGAAACAGGCAAAGGCTGATTCTGCACAGTGCCCCCAAATCACAGAGCAGGAAGAACAGCACAAAGCTGAAGTGCATCAGCCAAGCTAAGCATAATTTTTCTAGGGTAAGACTGTCATACATCAGGGTATCAGATCTCAGAGATAAGCTGTTGCTAGAAAAATCACATTTAGTAAGCATTCCCTAAGGTAACCAATTTTTGGGTTTTGTTAATACTTCATAACAAGATATATATTATAGAAAAATATCAGTTCCCTCAGTCTTGAATTTGTAGTGAGATTTTGTACTGCGCTCAAGATGGGTTTGTTTCTAAAATCCTCAAGAAAGCCAGGTTCAGACTCAAAATTAGAAGGTTATACATTGCACTCAGAGGGATTTTCTGAAAAGTCTGAAGTGATTTTTTCAGTAAGGACTTCCTGATCTCCATTACTTTGTCAGTTTGCTAAAACAGAACCGTACTGGCTCATCACAATGCTACAACATCTACCCTTCCATCTGTCCAGACTGGACCACCCTGGGCTGTGGGTATTAACTACACACCATCCAGAGAGCCTGCCCCTCAGTTGCCAGCCCCGAGCATGCCAGAGCACGTGTACCATGTCTCCAAGGACGTGGTTGTCCGGGCGCCTGGTGCGATTGACGCCTCTGATCCCAAACACCACGAACACCATGGCTCCCGTGTCCACCAGCGGCCGCACCGCCGGCTTCCCGCAGCCTGTGTTCATGCAGGGGTTAAATCCAGATGTGGCTGACAGCTTTGCTTTGGGTGCTGTTGTCAAATACAGAATAAAGGCTGGTTACATCAGATGGCCAAAAAAGGTCTGATTCTCTGCATCTTGGCATGTTTGAACAGGGCCTGATCAGCTTACCTTTCTCGCTGGGAACATACAGGATGCCTTTGGTGGGGCCATCTGGGCTAGAGCTGAGCAGACAGCCTGGAGGTGCCACACACACTCGGCCGTGGTAAGGGGGCTTGTGTGACTGGGCAAAATACAGTTTCCTGTGCAACAAAGAAAGTTTGTTATAGGGGAACAGAGGCAGAAAAGATGAAGAGTCCAAAGTATTACATGGAAACAGACATTCTCAGGGACAGAAGCAAAGGGAAAGGTGAACATCTGCAGACCTGTATCCCAGAATATATTGCATATTCTGTGCTGCCCATTCAGCCCAAAAGTTCAGGTGGGTAAGGGCAAGAACCAGATCAGCAACATCTTTCTGCCACCCAAAGAAGCCCCCAGTCAGTCTCTCAAGCCTTCTGCATGTTAATGATGCTATGGGCCTGCACAGTGACTGCAGAGATGGGGCATATATGCAGCAAAGCAAATTCTAGAGCCATGAATGTCACTGATTGAGGGCAGGACTAGCACTGGCCTTTAGGCATCTCCCATCAGCCTCTCAGCTGTGCTGTTTCTGTTGCCTTGTCCTGAAGGGGGTTTGGAAGATTACCGTGTTCGCTGCTGCTCCTTGGAGGCCACGTAGAAACTGAAATCGAACTTCCAGCCCCTCTTGGTGTCACAGGACAAGGTGGTCATCATCCACTTCCTGGGGCTCATCTGCTTAAGCAGCCCTACTGTGGACACACAAGCTGTCAGCTTCCTGGTGAAGTTACCGAAAGGCACTCTATACACCTAAGCAATGGATTAATGAAAACAGACACTTAACTCCACAGGGTTGCAGTCTGTTGCACATTAGCATCACACTCTCCCCTCCTCCCTGAGCACTGGCACAGCCACACAGAATGAGCACTGCAGCCTGCCCCCAGCCTGCCCCTTCCCTGTGTGTGATGGGTCCCTTAACACCCCCATTCCCACTGGCCTAGGGATGAATGGTGGCTGCTCTGCCCAGGGTGAGGGACATCTGCCCCAGTGACACCCCCAGTTTTGCTCCCATCACTGACAGTCACCTCACAGCAGCAACAGGTGATGTCTTGTGGCACCCCAAGTTATCATCTTGGATCATGCCAAGCACAGTGCCTTCTGTGTTAACTACCCTACTGCAGTGCCCTGAAAATGTCACCCAAAGCTACACAGGACCCCATGGAGAGACAGGAGGAGGCTCTTGTGCTCACCTGCTGAGTGCTGCCCTCTTGCTAGAGGGGTCCAACATCCTGGACTGACTTACCTGGAATGAAGGCACCTCCCCGTCCCCCGGTGACACCATCTGCCAGGGCGCAGGGACGCTGGCATTCAGTGAGAATCTGTAGATGGCTGGTCTTCCCTTGCTCCTGGACTTGGAGATATACACAGTCCCCTGGAGCTCTGAAGAAAACAGAGGGCATGAGGTTTGGTGGTACTTCTCTCAATCAGCAAATCCTACAGACACAGGCAGAGCAAAGGAGGGTTCTGATGGTCTGCTTTCTGCTCTGGGACACCAGGCACAGCCTCTGCCCTCTGCAGCACAGCACACCTTTCAAAGGCTATCACAAATACATCCTGAGCTGCTGTAATTCCTGATGCCTTACTGATTCATGTTATCTTGGGACCTGGCCCAATAACTGTTTTATCTTCAAAATCCCCTGCAAACTGAATTTACTGTCCTTGTGACCTGCCAACAAGGTTGTGAACAGGACTGGGATGTGAAAGCTTAGAGTTCCTAGCCCTGTACTCAGATCAGAGGGATAAGACACTAGATGATACTGCCACCTGGGTTACAGGACCATGTCCAAGAGAGCAGAAGGTATTCAGGGAAAGGGGGATTCTAAAGATACCCCATACATCCAGCACCAACCTAGGGCTCAGTGGGGCGGGCTCTGAACAGAATTATTCCCCAACAGCTATTCAGAGAGCATGTGGTTTAGTTTGCACCCCAGTGGATCCTTAGGCCCTGGCCACAAATGTGGCCAGTCATCATGCCCCACTCACCTTGCTGCCCTGTATCACTCATGCTGCCTTTGCTTCCCCAAGGTGACCCTGAGCCCCTCTTCTTTTTTTCCAAGGAAGTTCGGATGTTGTTCTGCAAACTGTGGGGCTTTTCCTGAAACAAACCTGTCCCACAAGGTTAGTCAGGGAGGAAAGAGTGAATGGCATGAGAAAAGACATATCAGGCCTGTGCATACCACAGACTCTGCTGCTGAATACCAAACCCTGAGCAGGCACCACAGTGCCACAGTACCACAGACCCTCAGTGCCACACACCTCAGCTGGGCACTGACATGAAACCTGCACTTATGAGTAAAAACAGTTAGTTTTCATGGTCTGTGGAGGGACTGCTCCAGAAGAAATACTCAGGCTAATACTCAGTTCATAGCTAAAGCAGGAAATACTTTTCTAAATGCTCCACTCAGGCAACTCAATCATCCCATTCCCAGTGTGTGCCTCCTTTCCTACTTTCTCATCCTATGTCCAATGAGATATTTGAACATTGTATTTGTCTGCCTCACATTTCAGCTCCTTCAGTCCAGGGCTTAGGCCAGGCTGGGCTGCACCCACCATGGTTTGGGGAGCAGTGTTCTCACCTGAGCAGGTAATGCAGGAGATCCCTTCAGCACTCAGGTTGTATTTCAGGTCCAGCAGCACCTGGATGTTCGTGTCTGGCCGGAACAAGACTGGAGCACGGCTAGCTGGATGGAGGCGGCTAGCAAAGAATATGGACAGGAGCAGAACAAGGAGAAAGAGCCCTGCAAGGAGAAGCCTGGGTAAGTGTGGGACCTTACATGCACTTCAGACATGCTCAGAGAGCAGGCATGTGGTAGGAAGATGGTATTTTCAGCTAGAAAATGGCTAGAGCCACTAAAGCACATGGAGCTGGGCTTTCTTGTAATAAGCCCATGCCTGGAACAAACTCCATCAGGATTTGCCACCTTAGATGTAAGTAAGAAAGGGATGGAAAAGTCCCTTAGGGGCTGACTGTTCTGGGAGCACTCTTCCACTGTGTTAGAAGCCATTTACCATGTCCCTTTTTCCACCTCTTGTCACTAATAATCAAGGCATGGAGACTGATTGAAATGTCAAACCCTCTAAAATCCATGTAGATGCAATTTGCCTCCTTCCTTACCCACAATCACCCATCTGCTCTTCACTGCAGACCACAGCACCCAGTGCTCCAGCAGCTCTTGCAGATGAGTAATCAAGTGACCCCGGCTGCTCTTCTCTGCAGAGAGCTGCAGATTTTCTGGCATCACAGACACCAAGGGGACATCCCCCATTTCCAGGGAGACTAGAATAGAGAGAAATCAAAAGCAGTCTCAGTGTCATGAGTGTCTCTCAGAGCTCTCTGCTGTCCTTTATCAAATCTTCTGCAAGGTGCTGTACAACTCACTCAAGCCAAGAGATGGTGTAAGACCCTGGCAGAGGCAGTGACTCCAGGATGTTATAAGAAGCAGCTTTGTCAAGTCACTGCCATGTAACAGCTACACATCCAAATCAGTAGCTCAGTCCAAATCTATGCTTCAGGCTACTCCTTGCTCTACCAAAACCCACAAACACTGTCCATAAGGTCACAGGGACACTGCATGCTTCTTGGGCCAAGCAGAATTTGTCCCTGTCCCACTAAATGTGTTCTACTGCTAATTACACACAGCTGATCTCTTCCTGACTGCAGCCTGGGCTCCTCCCTGACTCTCTAATCTCCAGATCAGGGATGTCAAGGGAGCTGCCCCTTCTCTATGTGTGGGAAGTGGGCACTTGCTGCAGTGGGAAGAAGCATGCCTGGCACTCTGTACAGCCAGCCTACAAACCACACTTGGTCAGTGACTGGAACAAGCTGCTTTGCTTCTTCACAGTTCCCTGATGCCCAGGAGCCCTGGAGGAAAACGTTCTGCTGTTTGCAGGAAGAGAGGGATTACTTCCATTCATCACCACTGCATGTGGCTCTGGCATACTAAGGAGAACTCTTGCAGCACAGAGCCAGAGCTTCTCTGCCTGCCTGTCAAAGGCATCTCAGAGCCCACTGTGCAGCAAGGGCTCTGCACATGCCATGGAACTGATTTAGTTATCTCCAGTTCCAATTTGCTTCTAGGCCTGAAAGATACTCACTGCCCTGACCCCCCTGCTGTTGGGGGTTTTAAAAGGGAGAGATTCCAGCAAGTTTTAAAAGCCAAGTACAAGAGAGCATGACTCTCTAAGCACCTTTTTCTTAGGATCACGGCTGGAAGGATTATCTCCTAACAACAGCAACAGATAGGGCATTTCTGGGCTTTTTTTCTAGATTGCATATGTGATATCAGGCAAGTCACTGCCCTCCTCATACTATGAAAAAGGAGCTGCTCTAGGGGGCTGATGCTGGAGAGCAAGTGTTCTTTCTCCTGTTTCCCAAATGCAGTGCTCCAAATGGCAGAGAAGAAAGGAAAACTTTACTCCATGGTGAGCTGTCCTGGTGTTATGGATATTTCATAGCTACATCCATGTTACAATCAGTGATTCCAGACAGAAAGCAGACCACAGTGGACCCAAGAGAATTAGCAAAGTAGTTAAGAAAGCATGATTGACACCCACAGAAGATCTCAAAGCAAACTTAAAAAGAATACTGCATTCTGAACTCCTACAATCTCCCATGATGGCTCCATCTCCAGCTTAAAATTCAGGGAACTGAGGCAAGGCCCAGTGTCAGGGGTAGGGAGAAGTGCAGGATGAAGAGGGCAGTGTGATCCCCCTAAAGGCACCGCTCAGCAGACACATACCAGGCTCCTCCTCCACGCTGAGCAGTGGGATGTCATCGTCAAGGTAGGGAAGGGTTTCTCGGCCTGCTCTGGAGGTTGTGTCTGAGGCAATGAAGAGATCTTCAGCCAGGTGCAAGGCACTCTTTTTGGTGCACTTCTGACTGCAGCTGGATTGAAACAGGAAAGGAGACAAAGGCAAGAGTTGTAAGCCACATACCCTGTGAGGAGTTACCAGTGGGGTCCTTGAGTGGCAAGGAGGGCAGCAACAACCTGCTCCAACTACTTGGAAAGACAACAGGCACTGCCAGGAGCAAATTCCATTGCTAAGTGCTGAGAGGGCAAGGGCTGAGCCTGGACACTGGGTGCTGAGTGATGGGAGTTTCAGAAGTTCATCTCCCTGCTAATGAACAAAATCAGGCCAGGTCATCTGCAGTGCTAAAGAGCAGGGGAAGAGGAAATGTGCTGACTTTCAAACGCAAGTCTCCACGTCCTGCTTGTGCTCACAGGCAGGAGCAATGGTGATCTGTCTGCCTTGCAGGGCTTTTGTCTCCACCAAAGGTTTAGCTGTGCATTAAGTGCTCCGAGGAAACAAATAGTCCAATACTCCATGAGATTCAACCAAGAGGATTGAGAGAGAATGAGACTGGGATTTGACCCTGCCATTTTGCTCCAGTCTGGAATGGCAGAACTTAAATTTCCCTTCTGTCAGAGCCAAAGCCAAGCTGCCTGAGGGGAATGAGGATAAACTGAGATGACAGGGAAGGAATTTGCAAACCTCCTTGACTGCAAATTTCAGAACTTCCCACCCACAGGCTCCAGGGCTCACCTGGCTTGGCAGGAGCTCTCTAATGGGGACACATAAAGGGTCCATATTCCAAGAGCAGCTGGCATGGTGAAGAGCACAGCTACCCAGCAGCAGGACACAATCAGTGACATGAAGAGTCCAAAGTCATGCACAGCTGGGATCTACATGAAGAGAGAGAACACGGGGTTGGGATCAGGGGCAGGATTGCTGGAGAGACAGCAGGCAAGGAAGAGATGTCTGGAGGAACCTGAGAATAGCACACGCTGACCTCAGTCATGATAATCAGCAAACCTGGTAGGTAAAGCACTGAGACAGAGCCTGTTATATCAGTAGCATAGAAGTATTTCCTTGGATAATCCACCACCTTACAAGGCTGTAAGAGACAGCCCTGTAAGAAGCAGGTCTGGCAGCCCACTGCTGAAGGAGAGGACAGATGGTGTTGGCAGGTTCCTGATCTATTAGGCCCTTCAGCAGAAATGGAAACCCCAAATCCCAAAGGTGCAGGGTACCTGAGAGAAGATGTTGGCAGCATATGCTGCAGCTGTGGTCAGGGAGGTGAAGAAGGTGGCCTTCCCTGCTGTCTGGACAGTGTGGATCATGCGCAGTCGCAGGTCCTTGAGGTGGGTGGCTTGGCGGTAGGTGTTGACAAAAACAAAGACATCATCAACTCCTGGAAAAAGACAGCAGAGATATTGATACTCTGCTCACAGAAGTCATACCTGCTAAAAATCTGATTTCCCCCTTGACATTTGACCTGCAAATATTAAACTTACAGGTAATGGAAAAGGGCCTGAAAATTCAATCTGCATTTGCCACCATCACCTTCTTCTCTCCTGCAGACAGAAGGCAGGGCAAGGCAGCACAGGTAAAGCACAGGCTTTGAGTAAAGATAAGCTTACCAATCCCCACGATGACAAAGGCAGCCACACCATTGAGTATACCCAGATACTGGATCCCAAATACGACATGGTACAGGAACAGAGCCACCAGGCAGCTTAGCCCAATGCTGGCAATGCCAAAGAATGACAGAAACACTACAGCAGAAAAGAAACATGAAGAAAATAGTATCTCTGGCCACCCCCAGGAGAACAGACACCTCCCACCTGCCCTGTTGGGATACTGGTTCCCATGAGTGTGTTGGTGACAGAACAGTTCAGGGCTGCAGGAGTACTGCTTGCAGACTCTTTATCATGAGGCTCATGCAAAAATGACATCAGATTTATGCCAGTGTTAGCAAGATGGGCATTTACATCTTATTCCTGATCTCCTGTGGACCTTTCCCTCACCCTGCCCATAAATCTCTGCTCTGGAGAATCAGACTGGCTTGCCCTTCTGCATGCTGTTGTGCCACACTGGTGCCAAGGCATCAGAGTCTCTCCCCAGGCTTGCACAGACACAGAGAGACGTGGCACATCTGGATTTGTGTTAGAACAGGGTAGCTGTGACTCCAGCCTACCTGAGCAGGAAGTGAGGATGTAGACCAAGACAGCTATGCAGCTACTGCTGATGAAGGCCAGCAACATGTCATTGTTGAAAGTCCTCCTCACTTCATAGTCAAACAAATCTGTCCCTCCATACAGCACCTGGACTTTGCTAGGGTGGGAAGATACGAAAGAAGAGGAATATCTGAGCACAAAAGGAGCAGACCCAGGTGGTTTAAAGCACAGTATCTCCTCCAGAGCCAAAGGAGGTCACTGCTCTAATAACCTGGCAGTTCTCTGAGAAAACAGAGCAGTGAGAGCAGGTTGAACAAAGTTGCTGCTGGAGGTGAAATTCACACAGGGAAGGCGAAAAATAAAGAGCAGGTCTAATATTTTTAAAATTCCTCCACTGCATGGTGGGTCTTAGATACTAATAGACAGCTCCTGGAGCCTTCAAAGCCAATTCCATCTGGAATCCTAATCATTGCTTATTATATTAGCACAGCGGATGCAGGCAGAGTGAGACCTTAATCAGAAACTGTATGATTTACCAGCTTCTGCCTCTGGAAGCAGGCTCAGAGCAGAAGTAATCCAACATAATTTAACCAGGACTACAATAATGTTGCACCATAGGAGGCTATTAGGGATCTGAGCTTTGGAACTGAGCCTTGGCCTCAATTCCCTTTTGGCTTGTCAGAATCACAACCTGCTTTTCCCAGCCCATTGCTGAGATGTTCCATGGCTGCTTCCATTCTAACCTGCATTTGAAGATCAGCATCCCTTCGCTCTGGGAAGAACTGAGACTCAGGGCAGTAAAAAGCTGGAGTCTAAGAAGGTACAGAGACTGGGACACAGCCTTCTGTCAGCTGCCTGAGTACTGGAATGCTCTTTTAGCCCTTTTAGCTGTATTTTATCATCTCTCTCTCACAAGTACTGAGCAAAGCTCTGCTCAACCAAGTCATACAGACCTGGTGGTGAAAAAAGCCTGCATTTCCTGAAACTTATCCTGCCCTGAAACTCCCCTCCCCACCTCTCTGTACGAAAAGGAAAAGCAGAATTGGATCCACAGGTTGAGCAGCCTTGAGTGAAGACCATTTCATCCCCTGCATCAGACCAGTGGCGGCCAAATTCAGAGCAGGAAGGCAGTTCTGTTTGAGCCAGTGGAACTGGATTTGTAAGATGGAAGGAAAAAGATCCAATGCCAGACAAGGACTCGGTGGAAAAGCAGGCAGTAGATTCAAACTTTGCCCCCTTTTCACTGTCTCTATTGGTGTCTCTGGCATGTTGCTGCAGTAGGAAGTGGCAGTAAAGGGGAGCACATTAGTAGTTTTCTGCCATGTGCTCCCCACCATCATTCACAACTCTGTGCCTGAGCCCAGCTTCAATGGAGATGCTTTTTCTCCTTCATCTGGAATATTATGCCATGGCCACTGTTCAAGTCTGACCAGTAATCCAAGCTAGCATGTCAAGCCCTCTATCTTGGTGCCTTCCCAGTGAAGCCAAATGGAACATGGCTATCAGAGTGGAACAGGCACTTCTGCCCTGGTGTAAACCTTAAGGCAGAGCTTTTGCCCTGAAAGGTCTGTTCCATCCTCTGCCCTTCCCTGCTCTTGTGCACTCCCACCTGCCCTGCCTGCACACACCCTCACCTTGTGGACTGCTTGGCCAGCATGGCCACGTAGGTGATGACGAAGTTCTGGAACTTGCGGCGCTGCTCCTCCCAGCGATCCTCCACCGAGTAGTAGTTGGGCAGTGGTGCCCCAAAGAGGATCTCACTCCGCAGCAGGGAGCTCTTCTTGTTCTCAGCAGACAGGCCCTCATCCACATACCAGTAGAATTCAGGGTGGGTCATGGCCAGCTCCAGGGACCCTGCAGGAGGAAGCAGTGACATTTTTGTTAGGTCCTGCTTAGTTGTCTTGGCAAGACACAGGGTCTAGTCTGCCACAGGGAAACTGGGAGTCCTCCTGTCCTTCATCAGAACGATGCTGACTGCTGCTGCCTTCCAGAGAGCAAGGAGGGCCAGGGAAACCTGGATTGCAAAGACTCACATACTACTTCTGTTCTGTGACTGCTTGTGTTGCTGCCCACATGCACTTCCCCATCACGGACACATCTTCCTCCTGACTGGCCTGGACCACAGCACCCCCAGCCAACAAAATCCCAATCAATACTCCCACTGCTGGATGCTCTTCCTTCTCTTACACAGGGACAATATTTTCTCCATTACACTTGGAAGCACAAGAACTAAACAGTGCCCATGGAAGAGTAGTCCTGGCTCTGCTGAGACGTGGTACCTCTGCCATCTGATGGTGTGAGGGACGCAGAGATGGAGGCACTCAGCTAGTCCTTACTAATAGAAACTGCCTATCTATTCCCAAAATCCAATTCCCTAGAGTTCATACCAGAAAGACCAGAAACTATGCTTTTCCTGTTTTGGTAGCAGCACTGTTACTGGAGCAGATGGACTTAATTCTTTGCTTGCTCCCTGCATGGGCCCTGGACAGCTACCCTCTGCAGCCTTGCTTGGGAGACAGATGGAGGGTACATCCCACAGCCTCACCACACCCACAGACTCCTCATGAGTCACCTCTTTGTCACGACCCAGAGCCTCTGTTCTACTACAAGTGCACAGTACAGGGTACAGAGCTGGGAGGAGGAGGCAGGGACTTTCTCCTCCTTTCCTTATAGAAGCCTTTCCAGTTGGTGACTCACAAGCTGCTGGAGCAGCCTACAGACCTCTTTAATCTGCTCTGTAGTGCAGGGAAGCTCATCCCTATTGTCTTTTCAAGCCCTGGCATTGGTCTAGTTAACCACAGCCATCTACAGGGGACAAGGGTCAGTAAAAGACATCTGTACCATGCAGGACACCTGCTCACTTGTCCCTCTCACTTGCCTGTGAGGGTCTGTGTGACCTGGGACTGGAGTTGCAGGGCTGAAAAGGGGTCCTGGTGCAGAAAAGACAATTCCTCAAGGCACAGCCCAGCAGCACCTTCCTCTCCATACAAGGCAGTCACTTGTGTTAGCTGCACACCACTGACACCCTGAACCTGATGAGAGGCATTCCTTGAGCATGCCAGCCCCTGCCCATGGCCCTCAGCTCACCTTGGATGTCAGCAAGATCTTGTCCCATGCCGTCATAGTAAATCTTCCCTCCTCTCTCAGTGGGGAAGAAGTAGGTCATGAGGGAGCTGGGAGGGGAGCAGTAGGAGTAAGAACCCAGGGGCAGGTCCTTCAAGACCTCGTGGGGCTTCCAGCAGAATTCCCGGAAGCGAGGGTGGTCCATGATCTTGCGCTCAACCTCATGGATGGTGACCAGGCGCTCAGTGGTGAAGATGTTGTTCTCAGAGTCCCCCCGAGCCAGAAAAATGAGCTCAATGCGCCAGTGAGCGTGTGTCTGTGTGTTGGCACTGATGTAGGTGCTGGAGTAGTCCCAGCGAGGGGCTCCCCTCCCGATTCGGGATGTCTGGTTTCCTGTGTCCAGGTGGGGCTGGGGCTGCAGGGAGCTCATCCTGACCTCTGGGGCGCTGCGCTTGACCCGCGCGCTGACCCCAAGGTGGGAAGCATTGAGGTGAAGCTGCTGGAGCTGCTCAAAGATGAGCCTCTGCAGGGTTTCTGAGGTAAAGTCAGCCAGGTCCCGGCGGTTCCTCCCCCATGACCCAAACTGGGATTTGAGGGCCAAGGCGAGGGCGTCGAAGCGCTGCGAGGACTCGTGGTTGCGGATCTCAAAGGCGTTGTAGGAGATGTCAATATCCAGGGCAGGGTAGTGGAGGAACATGACAACAGCAAGCACAGCAGGGATGGCACAGCCCAGGAAAAGTATGAAGCCAGCACAGTATGGGTTGGTAAACACCCAGCCAACAATATTCCAGAAGCCAGACACAGGCAATGTGACACACAGGGGCCTGACTCTGCACGGGCTTTTCCCACACAACAGAGCACCCTCTCGCCTCTTCCGCGAGCTGAAGGCTACCTCTTCATCTTCCTCCTCTAGCCAGGCATCCTGTAACAATGGGTCATCCTCAGTGTCCATGTCCAGCACCTGCACAGAGATGGAGAAGAGCAGTCAGAAAGGCCCAGCAGTGGTGGCACAGGCACAGCTGTGAATCCACGGACTCACAGCAGCAAAGCCAGGCTGGAGGCATGCTCCAGTTCTCTCTGAAGGAAAGCATCACTCCTTCCAAACCCCACAGATCTGCTACAACCACTGAAACAATGAACACTGAAACAACTGCCTTGCCATGGTATCCCACACTCTGCCTAGCAGAGGAACCAGAGAGGGAGAAGTTCAAGTGACAGTCCCAGAGCCCAGTGCTGTGGCAGAGGAAGGCTCTGTATGCCTCCAGGAGCACCAGGCATGGAGACTGCAGGGATTCATGGTATGTTGGTCACACTGCAGCAGCAGGAACATTTAATTAGTAAATGTCCTCACACCCAGGAATGGTTCATGCTACCAGATACAAAATACAAGGGAATGTTATCTTCCTCTCTTTAGAACTGACAATGATTTCCCCCAGCTATTTATAGCAGTATTCAGCTTTCCCACAAAGTGTATGTGCACAGAGAGCCAGAAATGCAAACACTCAAACCTGCAGGTGCCACTTGCACACATCAACCCCTCTGGGAACTCACTGTGACTCTGCTCTAGTTCCTGATGGGATATTCTCTGACAGCATGGGAAGGGAAAGGGCTGAACAACCTGCCTTCCTTCCACTCCTGCAGGATATTGTTAGTGGAGTGCGTTTTTCTCATTCCTACAGAACAACCAGGAAGAAAAAGCAGTTACTGCTTCCATGGAATGAAGGAGGAAACCCTCCCTGATCAGCCTGGACTTGGCCAGGAAAGAAAGGGGTAATCCCTGGGAGGTGCTCTCCTTAGCAGGGATTTCCCAGGTTCCCAGGCTCACCCTTGGTGTCTCATAGTGGCCTTCCAAGCCAGGGATCCATGGGTGGTGGTCCCTCAGAGCAAAGCCCTGACCTTGTAAGTGTCACTCCCTTTTCTGGCTCCAGGCAGCAAAGCCAGTAGCCCCTGTCACTGAATTAATGAACCAACAGGTTCAGTTCATTACCTGACCCTGGGAGTTGAAAGCAACTTCCACACAGGCCAGAAAAAATTTACGAGCTTTGTTCCTCACCAGTGTTTCTATTTTAACAGACCTTATATCAGCAGAAAGATAAATTGCCCACACCTCTTAACTCTGTCCTCAGAAGGCCGAGGAGCTGCATGAACCTGGACCAACAGGAAAAGCAATGGGACAAAAACGCTCCCTGACAGAGGAGCATTGGTGCAAAGCAGCGAGGATCACAGCAACCTCTCCAGCTCTGGCCAGTCTGAGCAATGCCAGTGGCTTTGCTCACAGAGAGCTCACAGGATCCACAGCAGCTCCCATGGGATTCAGTCTGGTCTGGACAGCATCTGTGCATGTCTGGGCAGAGTGTTCCCCTCATTACAGAACTTATGGAGAACAGGGAACCTCTGAGCTCCAGCCCCCTGCTCCAGCCCACACCAAGGAAAGCAGGAATGTTCATCAGTGCCTTTAATCTGCAACTGATCTTGTCTCAAAACATCCCACCCTTCCTGTCAGTGTGAGAGCAGGGGCTGTCCCAGCCCCTCACCCTGGTTAGGCTCCACAGTGGCTCACCCACCTCAGGCTAGACTGTGGAGACTGTGCAGGAGGGCACATGTGAACCTCCTGCTCTGCCATCTAAGTACAAAAACACAGGTACCACTGCTGGCAGATGGCCACAGTCCCTCTCCTGCCAGACCTTCAACCCTCAGCAGGCTGAGAAATAGGGTGAAGAGAGGACAGCTCACAAAACTCTTCTGTGTTGTTGCCCCCTTCACATGAAGGACTGAGACACCAAGAGAAAAACACTGGGTAGGGAGGTGTCTCTTCAATCCTCTGGAAAGGTTAGGAGCAATCTAGCTCATTTAGACTCTATTATAGAAATTTCTTTAATATTCAGAATACATAATCTTAAACACCCAAGGAGTGCCTGAAAGTTTCCCTGAATACACATGGATCACTGTGTGAACCCTTGGCACTGGGGCAAAGCCAAGAGCATAAAAATGATGCTGCCCAGGACAGACACTGGACTGCAGGAACTGCTCAGCTTCATGGGAACACAGACCCACCCACTCTTGTGTTGTTGCTTGCAGTGAATATTTGTGTCAGACATGGAGGAGGCTTTCCCATGTCTCTGAATCTGCAAATTAATCCTCTCCTGGAGGATTCTTACCACAGTCCTGCCTTCTCTCTCACACTCTATACTCCCAAACGCAGCCATAATCTCATCCAAGATGACAAGATATGTGTCCAAAGCCTGCTGGCATGCCAGCCCCTCAAACACAGCACCTTGTCAGCCCAGCTCACAGGTCACCCCACACTTCTCACCTTTACCAGGCACCCTCAGCACACCCTTGGCTGCTGTGTGAGCCCCATCCATCACTCAGCTGACAGGGACTGTTACCTTTCAGCCTCTTAAGGAACAGCCAAGCTACACTTCCAGTTCACATCAGTGTAAATTGATGCTGCAGGAACTCAGGTGTAAACCTCACTGATCCCACTTGGGCAGGCTGGTGTGTACCTGCAGTTACCTTCCCTCCAGCCCTGACTTTTCTCCCACTGGCCTGGGCTCTCCTTCAAAGGAATGGAGTTACTGTGAGATCTGAACATGTATATGTATTCTCTCTTTAGAGCGGTAAAGAGCCATAATAATTTCCCATTTTACTGAGTTATTGAGGAGAAGGAGGGAAAAGACTCTTATCCTGAGACAGAAGAGCCTGCATGTGACAAGAAAGGGAAATGAGGGAGAGCAACATAATAATAAGGCAGCAGAAAAGGGATCACACCTTCTTTCTTACACAAGAGCTAAATCCTCAACTCAAGGATGGGATCAGATCTCAGGCATCTCCTTCTGACTTTTCCATCAAGTGTCACGGTGACTGCAAACCCCAATTTGACACCTATAATGTCTGGTGACCAACATGTATTACACTCTAGCTGCAGACTGGCACAAATTCTGGCACTGGTGTGAACTCCAGCACAAAAATTTCTGGAGAAGCCCTTATATACACTCACATGAGAACTGAGTCAGGGAAGGATCAAGATTTGGTCTGGGACAGAGGCAAGGGCAGGATGTGTGGCACCTGGGCTGTCCCCAGCAGTGCCAGCCTCCCTCTGCACAAGGGTAGGCATGTGCCAACATCCACAGCTCTGAACCCCTTCAGGGGAGCTGATTCATCTCCAGAGCCAGACATGGCACACTTAGCACTGCCCTTGGGACTCATCTGGCTTTGCCACCTTCCTCAGATCCTGCCTGGGTCAGGATGAAAGCCTGTCCAAACTAAAACATGGCAAATGGAATTGGCAGGGGAGATTAAATCCTCAAATCATCCAGAAGGGGATTGAAATGCATTTCTTCTGCTTGAATTTTACTTGGGGGCTGGCCTGTTTTCTCTCCATCACTTCTCATACTATCCAGAGACTCCCAGCACTGAATCATGGCCCAATTACTTTTTCAGCTCCAGGATATACACAGAGAAGTTAATCCTACAGCCTTCATTAAAGCTCTGCCTCACTTCTGTGCAAGCTTAGCCTGCACCAGGTTGAAAGAGGCAGAGGATTGGAGCACTCCTTAGAGCCCTGGGTCTGTGTTTCTTTAGAGAAGAGGCATTGATTCAGCTGGTTTGGGTAGGCATTTCAATTTCTTGGGCTTCCCTCTGCTATTTCCAAAGCAAACAGGCTTCCTGCAGGAGGGATCCAGCTCAAGCCCCAACAGCCCCACAGGGATTATCACTCACTTGCACCTCAGCCAGGAAAAACACCCATGCAATTCCCACAAGACAGGTCTTTTTCAGTGACATCTAGGATAGAAGAAAGTCATTGGCAAGTTGGAGGGAAGCAGTGACAGATGAGGAAGCTAATTACACCCGACCTGACTAATTAATGCTGACTTTCACATTAAAAAAAACCTCGCTAGTGTTCCATTTCAATTACCCAGTTGTTCCTTCCCACAGGAAAAAGGAAGCCTTGTGCAACAGCAAGCTAGAAAGAAAAAAGGAAAGATAGCTCAAGACTACAAGGGAGGGAAAGACAATTTCGGTAATATAGGAGATTCTCATTGACAAAATAATCAAACTTCACACTGATTTCTCTCATGGGCAGAGCTTTCAGAGCAGAGCTAGCAGTTTTGTATTCCTATTTGTATTCCTGAAATCTCCTGGAGTTTCTACCAAAGGCAGCTTTAGGCCCCTTTGATAGCTACACAAAGTTCCTGTAAGAGGGAGAGAAACAGCCTTTGTGCTTCCAAATCATCCTAAGAGCACCCAGGTCCTGCCGAAAGCCACGGAGCTGCACACAGCTCTGGCCATGTACAACAACTGGAGGGCATCATTAATGTACCACACAAAGAGCTATACAGGAACATCAGGACACAGCACCACAGCCTTGCTCAACACCTGAATCACTGAGACTAACCCAGAAGCCTAATTTTAAAACACAACCAAGAAGGGCTTTCTCAGGGTCCCATTCCCCCTTATCAACGCAGCTATCACTGAGTGCATGGACTCCCTTTCCCAGTGTAGACTACCTTTCATGAATTGTTAAACAAAACAAGAGGGAGAATCAGATATGACTTTCCTCGAACTGGAGATCTGACTTTCCTAGGTCTTGCACTCCTGGCAAAGTAAAGCAGGCTGTGGGCACCTGACCCTGAATCTCCTCCTCCTTCTCAAAACATCGACTTAATTTAGCCACAGACCAGAACCTGCACCTGAGGATACAACACAGACAGAACCTGTTCCAGTGGGATACGAGCCCAGCTCAAAAGCACTGGTTTGATCTGCTGGCTGAGCTGGCTCCACCATTATTAGTTAAGCAGGCTCACTTTCCCCATTGCAAGCACAACACAACAACAAGGCTTTAATCTATTTTCTTTCTGTGCGCTTTCCACTTCCCTTTCCACTTGCTTTAAATCCTTTAGTAGGATGCAGAAAAACACTGCCAGACCCCAGGCACTTTGCAGATCAGAATGATATCAGAATGCTCCAGCAGCACAGAACTGTTGGAATTACAGTGTAATTATACAAATATGTGTTTGCTGGGAAACAAAGTTAAACAAAATTATTTTTAAATATATATATTAAAGCTCTATAGTCTGTAATTCCACTTGCCCACAAAAAGCAAGACAATAGGCAGGGCTGTATGTAGGAAAGACAATTATCTGATCTCAAGCTTTATGAAATCAAGCACAGGCACTCTCATCTCTTACTGAGGTGTTCCCCTCCACTGCTGCCTGTTCCACCCCTCTTCCACATTACAGGAACTTTTACACCCTGGCTAAGATAAGAGCAGCTGGAAACAGAAGGATCAATGATCTTAAGGAATGATCTTAAGGAATTAGGTCCAATGATCTTTTCCAACCTAAACGATTCTACCATTTCTCAACCAGCTTTCAGACTGGACAAAGGCTGCTTAGAGCACTCTCAGCCTACTGTGTCGAGGAGGATTATCTGCATCTGCCTGCTATTCCAGGCTCTGACAAACACTGATTAGATCTACTCATAATTGCATGCCAAAAACAGTGTGGAAAGATTAGCTGCAAAGTCAAGCACTCACCAGTCAGGAAATTCAGGGCCAACACAGCATTCTTTATTTGTCCCTCTTTTGTAAATGCTCTGCAGTGTAGTTTTGCTTCCGAGCTCAGTGTCCAAGACAAGGACTCTGGCTTCCACCAGGGCATGTGATGGATGATGCTCCCCAAACCCAGCAGTTATTCGCTACCCTGCTCTCTCCTCATCATTCAGTGTGTGGTCTCATGCCTCATTTCCTGAACGCCGCTCATGCCTGGCTCACAGGCGGAATTATTAATTTCCTCGTGAGCTTTTTAACACTGCCTGTCACGACAGAGTCTGAGGGCTGAACAAACAGGGCTGAACTGAATCTTCTCTCAGCATCTCGGAGAAGGAGGGGGTGGTGCAGTCTGCATCTGACAGATGCTGGAGCTCAGGAGACGAAGGAAGTAGACATTTATTTTGGGTGCCTAGTTTGACACACAAGATACCAAATCTTTTTGAGGGCAAAAATGTGTGCAGCAAACCACAAACTCTGCTGTGTTCTGCAAGCATAATTTGAGCTGTAGCATCAAACATGCCCATCACTGTGCAACATAACCTTTATGCTGGTGAGGGATATCCAGCTCCACAATGAGGGCCAAATTCACACCATACACACTACTAAAAAGAACCCAATAAATTGCCCCAAAACACATGCTTTAAAGCACTGGAACTGGCACTTTCCAAAGGCAAGATCTGCTGACATCAAACCCTGCACATTTAGTGCCCTGACATCCTGGGACTGCTGCAGAGGTATACGTGCATGAGCACTTTGCTAATACGCTTGTCACTGCCAAAGAAAGTTAATTTCCTGATAAAATAATTTGCTTCTGGTTATTGTAACTAATGATTGTAGGTGTCAGAAGCAGCGTCTTGGTTATAATCTCACAAAACATGCCTCGCAGCCTTGTGCCATGTTTACTACTCAAGTTACTTGCTTGTGCTGATGATAAGCTCAGCTGTCACTCAGGCTTGTGGCACTTCCAGGTTTCTGCAAACAGGTACCAAGTACGCTGAGGCTCTGATATGCTTCAGACATGATTTACCTAACCACTACAAAAATTACTTAGATTTTGTCTGAACCCCAGCCAGTTGCTGCTAAGTAAAGGCATTACTTCTGGCTCAGCTGGATGCCTTTGGGTGCCTTGACAGATTTCAAAAGCACCCTGGATCCCACCTGCCAGGGCCCAAAGGAACAAGCTTGTCAAAGGTATGTGGATTCCCACACTCCAGTGTCTATCCCTAAGCACCTGTGCTCAGAGCAAAGCCTTTTTGGATCATTAAATACAGATGGCTGCCACAAACCAGGGCTTTGCATTACTATCCCACGAAGTATCACTCCAGGAAGGAATGCCAGACTGCAGAAGGGACTCATCAGTTCCCAAGCCAATGGAATAAGCTACCAACCCCAAAGCCTGTGTGCTGCTGTCTCACAGTTACACTCCAGCTTTACACATCACTGTCACCCTGAAAAGTAGAGCCAGATCCTGCTGGCAGTGCCTACCAGTCATTTATTATTCTACCCTGTGCTCAGCCTCCCCAGTTTATGTTAACAACCAGGACTGATGCCACTCTGTGCTCAGCTGCAGGATTCCTATGCAGACTCTGACCCTTCTCCCCACACCACCCCTGGCAGTGGGAGGAAGGACACGGACAAGGGCTGGCTGTGCAGCCTCATCCATGTGCAGCTCTCCAGCAATACCCTGCTGCTGTGCACACCACTTCTGGGACTGACCAAAACACCCTCTCCCAAAAGGCTCCTCTCCACATTACTCACCTCTGCTGCTAGTTCATCGCTGAGAAGGAGGATGAGGAAAACTTCTTCCTCACCCTCCATCTGAGCTGTTTCCCTCAGCAGCCCAAGCAGCGGAGGAGGCTTTGCTGGTTGTGGTTCTGTGGGCAGCAATATGAGAGGTAAGGCAGGAATTCCAACCGGTGCTGCCAGACCTTCTTGCCAACCACAGCACAGGAGCTGTTTCAGCTCCAGTTCTTGCCACTCCAACTTAAAAAAGCACAATGGGTTTAAAAGAAAATGTTACACAAGTGCTCCACCTGAAGAGTGTACTTAGCCAGCTCTGCTCATTGTGCTCTGACCTTCCAGAAAGAGGAGGAACAGGCACAAAGTCCCATCTGCACTTGTCGAGTTGTGCAGGTCACAGTGTCTCACTCCAGGTGCTACCCATTTAGATCTAATGGATCTAAAGGTCTTATTTTTCACTGTTACAATTTACTGACATCAGAAAATGCCAGATTTGGAAGAGGAAGGCTGTAAGGCTGCAATCTGTGGTGAGGTCACAGCTCCCATGGTATTTCAGTCACATTCACTTTTTCAGCAGGGCTTTCCACACACCAGCATGAGGACTGGGGGATCTGTAGCACTCTCCCAAATGAGGGAGCAGCAGGAATACTGAAATACTCGTGCACCATTCCAGCTCCATGCACTGAGCTGAGCTCATCTGTGGCACAGACACAGCCTCCTATTTCTCAGAATGTGAGAGTGAATTCTGGGGGAAATTCATCCTGACAGTCACTACAACTCAGTGAGAATAACTGCAGCAAACCATGCTTTATAGTGACCCATGGAAAACTTACTACTGGATCAGGAGGGACTCACAAAGCAGCTTACAGCTGGCTGGCTTTCAACAGCCTGAAAACTGGGATCAGAGGTGATTTTCTTACCTCCCACATCTCTCTCTCTCCCCCAAACAGATGCAGCTACCTGCTCTCCTCCCATGAAAACCCAGTGCTTGTGGAATTAGATTAATTAGCGCTGCTATTTCATCTTCCAAGAATCAGTGAGAAATCTGGAAGCAGATGTGCAATATCCAGAGGCTGGAGAGTCTCTAGTGCCACACAGCTCACTGCTCCAGAGCAGTGGCCAAGCACAAGGCTTTTCAGAACAGAAGGAAAACTTCTTGAGGGGAAGATGTGGAGACAAGACAAGCTGCCTCAGTGCCTGAGCAGCAGGTCGGCAGATCCCCTGCCAGTACAATGAGTTAAAGCTTACTGCCAGCTGCACCAGCCATGCAGAAACTCACATTAAATATTACTACAGCTCAGTGAGCACAGACCATTAGCAGAGGAGGGTGCAGGGTCTCAGAATAAGCAAACAGGTTTTAATGACACATTCATCTCAGAGAAAGTCCAGGATGCTTCCAAATACAAACAAGAGACACCATGAGCTGGCTCCTATTAGTTACTGGGCAAGGGAGGCAAATGTTGCTTGCAACAGCTCCCAGAAGCTGCCAGTGAAGCCACGTCTCTAGGATACAGATTTAGGCCACCAGAACTGAGCTGAGACAGCAGCAATGTCCCTCCTCTCTGCTCTCCTCCCTTCCAGCACAGACCTGGAGGTCTGTGATCTGAAGCAGTTCAGGAAGAGGCAAACATCAGCATTGTCCTTATTCCCCTTCTACCACCAAAGATGCAGAGATTCACAGCCACAGGAGCTGCTCATGAGTGGCAACCATCCAACCCAAAGGGACAAGAACTGCCACCTGGAAGGATCAAAGCATTTCAGCCAATTGTTCCCAGTTTCTTACTGCATCCCACACTTTCAGACAGATGTTCACACGCTGAGATGCTACTTGTGCTATCTCTAAAGACCAAGTCCTGCAGTTAAAACAGAAAAATGAAAGAAGTATTTGTGGCTCTACTGTTAGTTTTTCCAGCTTTCCTGAGGCAAAGCACATCATCTGCTCTGAATTGCTCTCATTTTTTGGAGTTTGAGACTTCCATCCTTTCACAGTGTGCCTTGTTCAAAAGACTCCTGGGATTCCCCTTCACAAGGAAACACAGGCTATTTTTGCAAAGACATTTGTAAATTGATTTTCAAAGGTACACGCTCTGCAGCCCTGTGTGGATGCAGAACTGTGTCTGGCCCTCTGGAAACCAGGCTGTTGGCTGAGTACAGGAGAGAAGTTCACTGCAGGCACTTCCCAAATCAGCCAAAGAAATGGAAATGCAAACAGTATCAGGATCCACAACATAACCAAATAACTGGCATGCAGGCAGGTTGGTGTACATGCAGGAATGAATTTAGCTGCATATAAACCAAGATTTGGATGCAGAAGGGATTATCTCCCCTATAACACATCAGAAATTCAAGAAACTGCAAGAGGTCTGTAAAGAAAATGTCATCAAACTCTTATTTGTCTGCTACTTACAGTGGAGCTCTCTGTTATTGGAATCTAAACAAGGCCAGATGCTTTCCTGTGCCATTTACACACAAACCCATGCTATGAACTCTGCAATTAATGTGAGGAAACCTGCACCAAGGAATTGGTTCCAGACAGCAGATTTACAGCAATGAAGCTTTGCTGCTTTGGCGTAAGCACTGCCACAGGGGATGAAACATTTACCTGCTGATATATCTTGTTTCCAGTTGTTGTAGACTGGTGTTTTACAGCTCCCTACAATGCTGCAGCTTTTCTGCCACGCTCTGTGCACAAGTACAGCAGAGACAAGCATGAAATGGACCAAAGACAACCACAGAGCACAGCTCAGCTGCCCGCCTGCAGCCCAACTCTAAGCCCTGTGTGAAGGGACAGAGCTGAGATGCAATGGTTAGGATGGGGAGAAAGAGAAGGAATGACCTTGGACATAAAATTCAGTTTGGATGTGGAAAGAAATGGCTTGCAGCATATACATCAGATTGTGAGACACTCCACTGAGAAACACATCCAGAGACTGGACACTCTGGATGTCCACTCCAGTCTGGATGGCAAGTCCAAGGCACTGACAGGTGCTCTGTGGGTCCTGAAGAAGCCCAGCCTGCAATGCCCAGAGGTTGGAAATTGTTGGCAGGAAGGAGCAGCTTTCAGCATGGTCTAAGAACTAGTCTGAGCTTTCAGTGAAAATAAATTTAGCTTTAAAAACAAGCTGATGTCTATATTGTCCAGACTCCCAGTTTAACTGGAGCCCATTGTGTTACTGAGTCATTTTCATGCTCCTGTGGGCCTGTCCACCTCCCCATTTCAACTCAGCTATAAAAATCGACTTGGAGATTAAACCTGCTGCCTGAATTTTAGCTGGAGAGCAAGTGGGAGGATGTGCAAGGGGGGAGGCAGAGGGAAAGCAGATGCAGTGGAAATATGAAGACACAGGATTTGGCCAGGTTTGATTTATAAGCAAGGAGTCAGGGTTGCTTCGGGCATTTCTCAAACATGTTTAAAACACCCTGTTGGGCTCTAATTCAAACCTGAGCCTGCAGCCCCATCTTCTCCAATAATTCATTTCTCTTGTTAAGAGGAGGAACAAAGAATTTGTTGGATTCAGGGAATCAAGTGTGCTGCATGTGTAGCAGTTCCCCAAGCAGTAGAAGGGTTAGATGTTGTTTTGTGGGTTTTTTTTCCAAATTGTCTCAGAAGATTTTAAAACAGCTCAAAAGCAGTTCATTCTCAGCTCCTGAGTGTAACACAGAGCCAAGAAAACAAGTCAACATCCCCCTAGGAGCAAAGAGTACTTTGTGCATCATATCTCAGATATACATAGACCCTTTGCAAACACCTAACAAATCCAATTCCTTATTCCTCTAGGGAAATAGATAGGATTATATGCAAGTTCATAAATGAATCGAGCAAGGTTCCACATCTCTGATGGAATTAGTCTATTACTTTTGCTGACTTTCACAGAAGCTAAATACAGACCTAACATCGTTCAGATTTAGTTGCCAAATGAGGAGCAGCAGTGATACCTACAACTCCATTTATCAGTGACACTGAGACCCTGTGACTTGCTAGCCCAACATCAGCCCAGTGAGCTCAGAGTAAAACTAGAGATCTCCCAGAACACTTCTGTTTGTTCAAGCCAAAGATATTTCTGCTATGCAAAAGACAGGAAGAAAGTCTGTGGCAGCATCAGACAGGATGCCCTGAAGTCCAAATAAGCTTGTTCATGTAGTTGGCTTAGCAGGTAGATCCCAGGTAACATTCCCAGTAACAAACCCAAAGTGACTTCACTGACATGACTGCAAGTGAGATGCAGCTGCAGAACCAGGCCCCAAAAGCAACAGCATTCACACCTTCAAGTCCAGGCAGAATAATGATGCTCACCCCTAAATCTCCCCCCATAAAGCAGCAGAGAGTAAAGGCCAGCAGCAGTTCAAGAATCAGATAACTGCCAGTGTGTCTTTCAACCCCTTCAAACACACTGGCCTCTCCCCTTTCTCCACAATTTATGAAACATGAACTGCCTTCTATTCAGGAGAAGCTGTTCTGTATTAACAGAGCTTGGCAAAGATCAGGAAGTAACAGTGCCAACTTTCAAGCCTGCTGCCTTTAAGGCAGATGGCAGGGAAAGTATCCCAGCCTTGTCCCCCAAACCACTTCTCCCAGTAGGCAGAGAGAACTCAAAAACAGGAAAAAAGGGTGAGGGATCTGTGAAGCCCAACTTTCAGTGCAGGAGACACCTCTGTCTGGGGTGCCCTGCTCTGCCAGGGGTGTGCTTGTCTCCCCATGGGACAGCAAAGCCTGTGGCACTGCCAGAATCTGCAGGCTCAGAACAAAGGCACAGGTTACACTGGAATTTTTGTATATTGAGTTACAGAAAGAGGAGATGTCCTGCCCATCCAAGTTGATGATGCTGCCACCATGAAAAAAATCAGCACTGCTAGTGGCTGTGCTGAACTGAACTTTTATGGGAAAGTAAATGCCTCTGGAGCAGCTGGAAGGACAGAATTCCCAGGTGCTACAGACCCATACCTGAAAACAAGAGCTGCAGGTGCAGAGCATCCTCTGGTTCCCACCAGCAGAACTGCTCTGCTATTCCCACATCAGCTCTTCCCGGGGCAGCTGCAGTCCCTGGGAGTTCAATTCACCCCGGGAAGGCGGATCACACTCAGCAGAGCAGGCACAATTGGACTCCTGAGCTGTGAAAGGCTGAGTTTCCAGCTGTGGTGGGATCCCTATCACGGCAATTGCCCTGTTCTTGCAGAAGGAGGGCACCATTCCTGGCTCTAAGCAATCAAAATTAAACCTTTGATGCTTGTTTTGCCAACCCTTTTGCGTCTGTATTTTCTCCCATTAATGGTGTGGGCACTCCAGTTACTAATCTTCTCTGGCTTTCAATACTATAAAAGCGTGACTCAATAGCCGTGCTCAGACCTCAGGAAGCTTCCCTTAGGTGCTGCAGAGGAGGGTTAATGACAGCATAACAGGCAAGAGAGTCATAAATAACATTCAGCTGGGTGCTAATGCAGACACTTGTTGTAGCTCACGCCTGAAGCACACTGCTATCAATGAGACAATTTACAAACTCACACACAGTTAAGCTTTTGCTGAAAGTATCCTGGACGGGGGTCAATGGAAAGTCTTTTGCTGACTTCACCTAGAGCTGGACTAAGCACTTAACTCTTACACTGTCTCCTCCATGCTCCTGAATTATTCATCACGGGCCAGACACTGCAATCCATACTCACACTGCGCTTAATCTGTCCTTTAAATTGACTTGCATTAGTCTGAGTCACAGGCACCACAGCCTTTCTCTCTCACAGTCTCACTAATGCAGCGGGCAGAGCTATTCACCAAATGAGGGGCTGCTCTGAAAGGGGAGAGGAGGCAGGATCCAGCCCTTAGCAAAGGCATCCCTAAGGACAGACCTGAGAGAAAATTCACCCCGGTAAAGCTACAACAAGATGAATGAACTCAGGTAAATCTGTGTGAAATTGTGAAATGTGGGGTTGTGTTTCGTGTCAGGTACAAAAAGATGGCCTTTGTAGTTATGGTTGTGAAATGTGTGGAAAAAGCCATGGGGTAATTATAAAAATATCTGTTTAATGAACAAAATGGAAAAAGCATGGAAAGGGGCTTTGGAACTAATATTTTGCTTGCTTATAAGTGAATCATGTGAGCCTATAAGGTTTTTAATAGAAGGTTTGAACTATAGCTTTAGCATATATATATATATATATAGAAAGGATTGTAATCACCCAAATAGAAGGAAGTGAGCTATTCCAAACTAAAATTAATGATCCTGGAAAAAAAGGAGATAGACCACCATCTGGGAGCTGGACATCACCAACAAAACTGATTTATAGTCCTAAAAAGGAAGACTGAATCTCTCATCTCTGGTGTTTTCTTCTGAAGAAGGCAATCTGGATGCCACCACTGATTTATGTCCTGAGAACCTCATCATCACAAGATGTTATTTCTGACCTCACCGATTTCATACCTTTTCAAGTATAGAAAATTTAACATCACCAATAGAAATTGGTCACAATGGGTATAGAAATTGGATTTCAAAAATAGAAATTAGGAGGAAACTAGAAAAAAGAAGTTGCTGAGAAGTGCTTATGGAAAATCTCAATAAACACCAGCAGAAAATCAACAGTCGGTGTGCAGTTGGAGGGGAAACCCCCACTGTACCCAGTGCTGCTTTGCTCACACTTTACCATTCTGTATTAATTAATAAATTGATTGCTGCTTGATATATTGGCCGAGTCAAGCTCATTATTTATAACAGGACACATTCTGCTTTTCTTGACTGGCACAAAAGCAATAAAAAGTGCCCAGGACTGCTGTCACCGAGGAGGTAAGCAGCACTGACACTCAGTAGAAACTCCTTTCTCTCCCAAGCTCTCAGCTCTCAGTAACCAGGCCCTCAGGCCACACTGCTTGCTGTGATCCTGAAATCCCTTCCAGCTGTTCAAACCGCAGATAAACTCATCACAGGAGAGCCGATTACCTGTACCTTTCACCACTAAACCCAAATCTGGAGTCTGATACCTCCAAACAAAGAATGGATTAAAAAAATATAAGCCAATCAAGTAGCTAAAAGGAAAAATATTTTGCACAACACTGAGAAATATAACGGAATTTGATTTTTTAGAATGAACTAATCTGTTCAGTTCTCATTTATGTTAGTGCTTGATAAGATTAGAGGATTAAACCAATTGTATGCTAAATACTTTGGTGCTGAAGAGAGCTCCTGCCAGGATTTACTGCATGTTGGCATGCACAGAGACCACAGCAGCATTACCTGGGACTCACTGAGGGACCCGTTCAAACTTCAGAAATAAAAATCAGAGCTTATCCAGATCTTCCACATGCACCAGGGTATGAACTTCTATCCTGCCCCAGTTTCACTCAAGCTTATTTATTAAGTACTCATACCCAACAGGCAAGTCTTTGTATAAGCAGCACTTACCTCAGAGCACTGGCATCACGAGAGGATTACAGATGTGCTGTGGCTTTTTTAGATGCAAAATGTGCATACCCTCTCCCCGTGCCAAAATATGCACCGTGTGCATACCCTCTCCCTGTGCCAAACCGAAATGCACCCATCCTATCACCCTCATGTGATTTGATTACATACACACACATCACAGCCACCCCATAAACTCCTGCAAAATACAGCTTGCTAACAACACTTCATTTGCAGTTCAGAAATGACAGATACAGAAGGGGTCAGAGTTCTCCTGTAACTTAACTGCTTCTTCTGTTGGTGTGACAAAGCCATTTGCAATGTTTAATTCATCAATGCTGAAAAAATACAAGATCTTGGGAGGCACAGCCAAGGACACACAAGGTACTGAGAGAATTTTTAGCACCTAGCAAACACATTTCCCCCAAACATCTGAACACTAACAGCAATTTCATCAGTGTGAAATCCCTCATTTATGTGCCCCCAAATTACACAGAGATACTGTCACCTTGACTCCCTGTAAGTGCCCTATTCTATGCTGAGGAGACTATGCCCAACAAGGGTCAATACAGCTAAAAACACTTCACTATAGCCAGTGAGAGAAATCTGGACAGAGTATCAGTGACTTCAGCTTGTGTTTGTGGTTTGGGGTTTTTTTCCTACCCCTGAGGATGTATTTGTCCTGTACATTGCAGAAACTGAATCACAGTCGTCACCACCGTGGGCAATTGGAGATGGGATGATGCTGATGCTTCTTCCCAAATGCCAGTCCAGTTCTCACACATTACAGTGTTACACGCTGCTCTGAGCCATCGGTCCCTTAGCTTTCCCCTTGTGCCTCTAGGTGAAAGGGACACCAATGCTGATGGGTAGTTTCCCCTTGAATAACTTTCCTATTAGACAAGCACTCTTTCTGTGGAGGAGTATCTTCCCCTTGGGAATACTGCAGGTATTCACAGGGGCAGCACGAAGAAAGGAAGAATGGATCTTTTATCATATTAAGCATTTCCATTCCATCTTTGTTGTCTTTTTCACTAGCTCAGCTCTGTTTTATTCCAGGCTTACAGAATCAAGCTGTAAGGCTCCAAGGGGTAAAGGGACTAGCTTGATGAGTCTAAACTCTAAAGATGCATCCAGGGTGATAAAAGAAGTGTAGCTATTGAAACATCTCCTTTCAATACAGTTGTTGTGTTGCTAGGTTTCCATCTAGATACACAGTCTAAAAGAGCAATTAAAGGAAGCTGATGCTGTGGATTCTATCTTTATCAACACTTTATAAGGTTACTGGTGAGAAAGTGGGAAAAATATTGTCCCCAGGCAAAGTTGTTCTGATGAGAACAGACAGCTAGTTTCAAAAGATTACACCAATTTTCATGGGGAAATTGTTTTTAAAAGCCTAAGTTTCTAGGGCAGCCGATTTTATGTGTATCAGGATGTGGCTTTGTGAGCAAGAGTCTGTGTGTTTATTTGTCATTTGAATTGCTTCTCCAAAGCACAAGTCCTCACCCCACTTCACTAGTCTGTCTTGTCACAGCAGACGAGGGCATGCATCAGCCTTGTTTTAAAGGAACTTATTTGTTTGTGTATTACATTAAACACTAGCAGACTCTGCACAGCTGTCAAAACACTATTCTAATAATTGCATAAGTGAGGGTTATTAACCAGCATGCTGCCATGCTGTGCACAAAACAAAGGTGCAAGCGACACGGGATGCAGCAGCAAGGCAGCTGCAAGGTCCACACATGCCGGAGGGACCAGCCACTTCCAGCTTACTCTGTCCAGCCTGAAGTTTTTCAGTTCCCCTCAGCTCCTAGTCTCTCAAGTGCTCTTAAATGCTTGGGCAGTAGCAACCAGCCCTGCTCTTTCGGCTGGGTCATCGCATCACCAAGGAAAAAACAGAAGAGATCTTTTCCTCCAGGACAGCGGCTGTTTTACTGGCACATCTTTGGAGAGCACCTGAATGGCAAGAGCCATAAGGACCAAGCTGAGTTGGGATTGTTGCTAAGCAATGAAATGTCCTTATTAAGTGGTGCGGTGTTTTCAGACAGCAAAAGTCCATTTCTACACAAGCCGGTATAAAACAGGAAGGTTACCTTACATGTACTAGTTACACGATGCCCTTTTTATCTTTTGGACACACAGCAATGAGGATCCTGCCTGGCTGCACCTGCTAACACCACTGAGCACGGCCAATACCTCACTGACTCTGCTCCTCCTCAGGGAGGCCGGCCAAGCCTCAGTGCAGCCAGGGACACAAAGCTCCTCAGTTCTGGCACCCAACTTTTCCCCCAGGAGAGCAGCCCTGCTGCAGGCGCAGCTCAATCAGCTCATTATAGAGGCAGCCTCCCGGGAAACGATCTCCCTGTGCATATTCATGAACTATCCAGAGCTTCCAGGGAGAGTTGGCTAAACGCACAACTGAGGGATTTAGCTGCCGGATTCCCGGGGGAAAGAAAAAAGGGAAAAGGGAAGGGGGATAAAAGAAAAAAAAAACAGCACGATTACAAGCGGTGTTGTCTCTAAGCACTGCGGGACCCGGGAGCCCGACCGACACCCCGGGCCACTCCCGGGGCAGAGCCGGGCGCTGAGGGCTCGGAGATAGCACAAGGACAGCCAGCCGTGCTCAGAGCCCCGGGGCCGCGGAGCGCATCACTCACCTCCGCCGCGCCGGGCGGCAGCAGCAGTGGGCTCGCAGCGATGCCGGGCAGCGCCGGCTCCCGCCGTACCGGTGCTCGCTGCAGCGGCGGTGCCGGTCCCGCAGCCCTGACCCGGCCCCGCCGCCGCTTTTTGATGCCGCTCCGCCGAGCGCCGCGGCCGCTGTGGGCGGAAGGGCGGGCGGGCGACCGGCAGCGGCCGCCGCTGCGCCGCGGAGCGGAGCGGAATGGTGCGGTGCGGAGCTCCGGGGCTGCCGCCGCCCCGCCGGGCTGCGGGCGGCGCTGTGGCCGCGCTATAAACCGCGGATAGAACCCGTGATATAACCCGTGCCCCCTGCGCAGCCCCCGCCCCGCCGGCCCCGGTGCGGCGGCGCCGGACAGGCCGCGCCGGTGGGAGGGCACGGCCGCACCACAGGGCCCGGTACCGCCGGGTAGGGCGGCGTGGACACAGCCCCCGGTGACAGCCCGCCCTGCGCAGCTCCTCGGCGGAGAGGGCAGGTAACGGAGCGGCCGCCGAAGCGAGGAGCTGCGGGTGCCGGTGGTGGAGCTGCGGGTGCCGGTGTCCCCTCCGGGACTGCCCTGCCCGCCCGCAGAGGGAGCCCTCGGTGTGCTGCCGTTTGCATGGTGATGGTGATGCCCCCTGTGACTGATTCAGACTGGGTGTCCGGCTCTGTCGGGTGGGCACTACCAGCAGCCCGAGACCCGGCGCGTCTTGGGATAGAAACTACGAGAAACTTTTGCAGCTCCTTGCTGGTGCTGCAGATCCAGCCCGTCTGAGAGACAGGGCTTTGGGAATGATTCATCATGAGTACTCGCTGGTGCCTTCACTGCTAGATAAATGCTCTATACAGGAGATATATGTATGCGTTAAGTGGCAGTAATATGCAGCGACAATCCCTGAATTAAGCAGAAGTCATTAAATAGAGGGCAGCAAGACTTATTAATGAGGATGGTAGAGAAAATCTTATATATTCATACTTGCCTCTCATGGAGCAAGGCATTCTGCACAGCTGGTGATCTAGCTTGCCCTGCCCTTGCCTTGGCTTTCAGGAGATAGAGTCCCATCTATGACAAAGACAACCTTGAGCACAGGGGCTTTGCTTAGTGTTGATGGACATTCTCTAATTACTGTGCTGGGTACAGTGGTTTTGCATTTATTTATTTCTTTTGTGCTCTTCTGGCTTTGGAGGCAGAGAGAGAACAGTAGTCCCCCCATCCCTAGCCTGTTTTCTGGAGTGACCTAATGTGGACTTCTGCAAGAGCAGGATTATGTCAGTAAATTGCTGAACAACTACCCAATGGTCATGGCTTTTAATCAGGCTACATTACCTCTGTAATGTAGCCTAAGCTTGTTTTGCCCTATGTTCTCATTTATTTGAGTGTTGATGATACTTAGGAAAAATACATATTTTCAGATAGATTTGTTAGGTCAATAAGAAATAGAAAGCAGCACAATAAAACAGGCCCATCACCTGAGTCTGTCTCCAAGCAGGCTGTGTCAAAAGCTCTTTCTGATGCATCACCTGAAGTGAACAGGAAATGAAGCAGACAAAGCCAGACCATCTTCCTTGCGGGGCTCCAAGGAATGCAAATTTAATGAGGCTTCTGAAGCAAAAATGCATTCCACCAGCTTTGTACACTTTTGCCAGTGATAAAGGTGTCTGCTGAGAAGGTTGACGGTGTGGGGTTAGCAATTTTGTTGAAAACTGCAAGTGTACAATAAAGGGGAAAATTGCTTTTCCTAACTTCGCTGGTGTTGCAAGCACAGCCCACACTGATGTGAGGGACAGTGCTCCATCACTCACTCAGCAGAGTCCAGCAGACTGCAGGAGTTACCAGCCAGTGCTGCTTCCAGGCTCTCAATAACATGACCCTCCTCAGCAGTGTTTCTGACTCTGACAGCCTTCCAGGTGCACACAGACACACACCCTGTGAGCTGGCTCTGCTGGTTTCTGGGCACAAGCACCCCAGGCTGAGCCAGCCCTGCTGGTTTCTGGGCACAGGCAGCCCAGGTCGTGAGATGCACAGAGGAGCCAACATCCACAGAGTGCTGCTGGCACACCTGCACAAAGACAAACCCTTCCCATCTCCTCTGCACAAATCAACTTGACTGCTTCAGCTTTCAAAACCTGTACATGGTTTTCCAAGAGTGTGAAACCATGACACGCTCCTTCACACGCACAGCACAGACCTAGACCCTTAGCTGAACTAGAATTTTCTCTTGCTGTGCTAGCACCTACAATATGTACATGAAAAATATGCCTTTCCATGTCAATATAGAGACACTCCAGCTGCCACATTCAGCATTAAATATCACTACATGTACACCTCTGCACAGCACTCAAAGAGCCAGTAATGGAATACTCACCTGGATGGAAAGGGCTGACAATCCTGCACTATGGCAACTTCTATGATTTCAGTCTCTTTTCATTCTGCAGTGGAAAGAAATAAAACGTTTCAAATATTTGGGGATGAGAGGGCCAATAAAGTGCCCAGGAGAAATCTTCATACATAGTTTAACGTTTCCTTCCATGTTCATAGAGCATCAGCTTCTAACTGCTATCACTTTCCTCCCTCAGGTCTCATAGAAGTGTTCAATCAAACATGGCATGTGCTGCCAAAATGAAGACATAGTTCATTACTTGCTTAAATCAGCAATACTGAGTATGTTTAACTCAGACAAAAGTTGAAACTGTCTGTGTGAGCAACACATAAACACAGACTGTATCCAGTTGTACCTGCATTACTTGCACATAACTGTACACAAAGGTGTCAGTGCCTTATTGCAGACTCCACTAACAATGCAAATGCATCTACAGAGAATTAGCATTGTCTGTGGCTCTTATTAATGGCACACATGACCGAGGCAAACAGCACAGGGGCTGAGGTGCTGCATACTGTTGTCCTCAGCCACACAGGTAGAAACACAGGCATGGCACCAGGGAACATCACCACTCTGTTGCACTCTTGGGTAGCAGCTGCAAATCCACAAGCACCTGTCCACAGAGGCACAGTCACAGGCAGGCAGGAAATAGATTGCTACTGTCCCTAAAGCCTTTCCTGGCTAAGGGATGCCTTTTGGAGTTGGGGAACTGAAGGAAGCCCTTTATTCATGTCTCACTGCCTCAGCACAAGATCAGGCACCATTGGCCATTTCACTTGTTCATATTTATGGCCCCTCTCTGAAATTCTGACTGCTCATCAATGCAGAATAAAATTACCTAAGCAATCTTTCCTGTCCAGGTGCTCATTACTAAAGCATTAAATAATGCCAAGCAGGCTCACTTAGGTCTTGTAAATTTTGTCTGGGGGACTTTCAGCTTCCACAGTGTGTTACTGCCTGATTGCCTGAAAGGCTTTCAAGTTTGTACCAGCCAGACACAGAGCAGAGAGGGCTGGGCAACAGCTGAGCACTGAGCTTCCATCAAACACAAGGGCTGGCTTGGGAGCCAGGCTCGGGATGGAGAGCTGTCTCTTGTGGGAGGGGACCCCAGCGTCTCACAGGGGAACAATTTCTCTCCCTGAGCCAACCAGAAGAAAACCTCGGGTGATGAACTGACCAAGGCCCCCAGGCCCTGTCTCCCTGTGCTGTCTGTGGGAAGGAGAAAGGGATTGGAAGAAAAAAAGGTATTTTTAGGGGCTTATTTTATTTCTCATTGTCCTCCTCTGATTTTATTAGTAATAAGCTCAGTCTGTATCTCTAAGTTGTGCCTGTTTTGCCCTTGGAGTGTTTTCTCCTGGTCCTTAGCTCATGAGCCCTTGGTTAAATTTTTCCCTCCTCTGCCCAGCCGTGGCAGGGGAGTGTGAGTTTGTGGGTGCCTGGGTGTTTGGCCAGTGTCAAACACAGCAGTGTGACATGCATGTGGGACTGCAGGTACACGGAAAAGGGGCTCAAAGGAAGACTGAGCACACCAGTAAGCTTGACAATGAGAAGAGAAAGTAATGGACAAACTGAGGAAGAAAGGGCAATAGCCCCTAAGCCAGAGAGGTTCTTTTTGATCAGCTGCCAGCAAAGTGTCCCAGGAGAATCTGCAGGTGCATCCAACAGCCCTGACTGTCCCCTCAGCTCCTTGGGATCCTCCTGAAGGATGCTGAGCTGCAGATAAAGCATTTTTTCACATGAAAAGAACGGGGAGTGGGGAAAAAATGCTCTTTAGAAACTTCCCTCAGGTATTTTTTCTATGTCTTCCTTTCATAGGACTGAGACCTTTTCTTCTCACCTTTCCTAACCCAAACATCCTGCTTGGCAGAACGTCAAGGAAAGGGACATTGCCTATCTGTCCATAAAACCAGCAAAGCCACATTGCTGTCTATTTCTATGTGTTGTATATTTTTATAAACCTCAGCTCTGACCTGACCAAGTAAAATATCTTCTAGTTACCACTGATTCAGGCCTGAATTCTAATTGCCAACCTATTATTTCTTACTCAGGCAACGCTAGTACTCAAAGATCCTGTTAAACATTTCCCAGGTGCAGAAACAATCGCTTCCCCAAAGAGCAGGGGTGAAGGCACACAGCCAGCCAGCCCCCTCTTTTATTGGATAACATTTCTCATATATTTCATGAGAGCCAGATGGCACCATCTGAACAGCAGTGAGCTCAGGAGCCTCCAGCCACATCAGGAGAAGGGAAGCATGTCCCAGCCCTGCAAGCAGCTGCTGCTGGAAGCTGCCCCTGCTCAAGCACGCATGAGAGCAGGGCTCTTTTGCATAAATTCACATGTGGAAACCTAAATCACCACTGCTGACAGGTAAAACACTACAGTCTTGAGGGCAGGAAGGGTATCCCAGTCCTGAAGCTCGCTGGGAAAGAGAGGCCCTTCTGCAGATTGCCATAGAGAAAGAAACAGATGTAAAGAGAGACAGAGTGTGTCCTAAACCCCTGCTGTGTGTGGAGCTTTTTCCTTGCAATTAAGAGAAGCTAATGGTTTTATGGAAGTCATTTGCTGAGAAGGCCTTCAGTGCAGTATTTAATGGAGTTTCACCAGCGTTCCCCAAAGGCTTCCAGACTGCATCAGTATCCCACAGCTCACACTCTAGCCAAACAAGCCTTCTCACCCCACTGCCTCTACCCTGTGTCTGTGGAGCGTGGGAGCAGCAGGACTGCAGTGCCTCCTGTGCTCGCCTTCCCACTGGAGCCTTGGAGCCCCAGGATGTAATGAATATGCACAACACAAACATTAGCAATGAGTATTGTGCTATTAGGACAGAAATATATTTCAGGCAAAAAAAAAAACTGGGAGAGAAAAACTGGGAGATAATCTTTACTCCTGAGCTCTCAGAGCTACTGAATAGCATTTCCCTGAGCTGTAACTGGTGGTTTTTAAAATGCAAATCAGTCTTGAGTTTCTGAGAGACATTGTAAAAAAACCCAAAAAACTAGAGCCATGCAGCAAAACTTTATTGTATTGTAGTGAATGTGAGATTTGCAGAGCTGCCTCTATGCCAGTGATGCACAGTGGATGCAGGCCAGGGATTTGGGAAGTCCTTGTCCCCAGCTGGCTTCTGCCACTGACTCATTGCATGACCTTGAAGAAGACATCCCTTCCTCTGTGGCAGTGTGGTCATCAGAGGACACAGGGGAGGGGAGAGAGATGAGGCCATTTCTGTACCTCCTGGTGAGGTTATCCACTACAGGCCAGTCTGAGGTAGAAGACAGCAGAACTAACATAGCAGCTATTTTCCTGCAGGGCTCAACAGGGTAGTGCTGCCCTGTTCTTAATGGTCTTCCTGTGGTAGATAGTGCTCAACCTTCCCTACTCTTTTTCCTATCCCTATTCCATAGTTTATCTTTGGCCTTGTGTCTCCCTTGTGTCATTCTACAGAGCTGGTCCCCTCCTGGAGCCCCAGCATCTGTAGAAATGAATCGTTCAACTGTTCTTATTCACATCCACCTGTAGAGCACCAAATCCCATTTTTCCTGCCCTCCAGTTAAAGAGCTGTCCCTAAACCGACTTTACCAAACAGATCATAGCAGAGTTGAATATAGAAGGGGAGACATAATAAGTTTTGATATAGACAGATTTCCTTCAAACTATTAATGGTATAACATAAATAAAACCCATCTATAGAGGGAGGACAGTCTGAGGCACATCACAGTCTGGTGGACACCTCAGTTCCTCTGTTCCTGGACCTCCAGGATCCACTCTGGGATCTTGAAAACGTCACTCTGGTTATTTCCACCTTGACTTTCCTCTAGCCTTCTCCTTCCTTCTGTACAGCTGGGTGGTGGGAGGCATTTGAGGTGCCATTTATTTGTTCACTCTTACCTCTTCTTACCATCTCACTCAGCCCCGATTTATTTCAGAAATTATTTCTCTGATTAATGCAAGATCTCAAGGGGGAACACATCTTGAAACAGTCGTATGGAGGAAAAGTCAAGGCATTCCAATAATAAAAACCCAAAAATCTTCAAATCCAGAAGCCAAAAGGTAGGTTTTTAAATCAATATTTAAACCTCTAAGCATCAAACCTGAAGCTCTCATTACATGTAACATAATTTGTGAGTACTCAAGGCTTTTAAAACTTGGTCATTTATTTTCAGACATGTAAATATTCCTATTTACAAAAAAAAACTTCTCAAAAACGTTCTACATTACCAGCAGAACATTTCAGCTCTTCACTGGAAACACAAATCTTTAAGAAGCACTGACTGGAACAAAAATATATTAGTTTAAGCTGAAATATTTAGAGTTTCAGATATTCCTTATTGAAGCAATTAAAATGTACTTAAGCAGAGCATCATTTTTGACTCCTTCTCCACCACATATGCAGTGTGGACAATCAGAACATTTTGCATATTGGTAGCAGCAGTTAAAAAGTGCTTCTGAAAATCAGGTGGGAGAAATGTCTGCTCCAGGAAGGCAGAACAGAATAAGGAAAATAAGGAGAGGACAGGAACTCAAACTAACCTGTTCACACTCTGAAGGGTGAGTGCGTAACCTGGTACCACTTTGGAAATGTTACTAATCTCTTCAACTATTGCAGAACCAAACCAGGAAAGCTTGCAGAAGTGATTAAAGGTCAAAATATTACCAGAAAGCAAATAATTTCTATTAAAAAAAATTCCTAGTAAAGTTCTAAGCCAGAAAGTGCTTGCAAGCAGAAGGATTCCTTAAAATCAAACCTTCCTCCACTGGTGTAGGTCACCCTGAACAATTTGTGGGAAATGTTCCAGTGTGCACATAGCAAACACAGGGCACATTATAGCCTAATGATTAATGCAAGAGAAGGTGTCTTTCAAATTCCACACATTTATATCAGGTATTTTTCCTGTTGATGTTATCTCTGTGGAAAAAAAAATTAACTGTGGGGAGAAATTATTGCTGCCTTTTTCCCAACCTGGAAATGAAACTCAAGATAATTTCAGTAAGGAGGTAACAGAAGAGCAGATCTTTATTTGAAGGCCTTCAGGGGCAGTTATGGAAAGATGTCCACAAAAATCCACCCCCTCCAGGGGTGAATACATTTTTATAGGTTTTAGGAAATTAGCATAATTGGTAAAAAGCACTGATTAGGAGGACAAGTGGTGATGCAGCTCCTCCCAGGTCAAGCCCCTTCTCTGGAGTCCCCCCTTCAGCACTAGTTGTACTTTGTCCATGAAATGTATCTCAGAATTGTTCTCAGCCCTGGTTCCCAGGGAGAGCCAAGATAGCACAGGGGCCTTGTACCCCCTGGCGTTCGGAGCTCTGGAATTTGTTTTGTCTTTCTGCCTAGGGAAAGGCCATGGAAAAGTACTGGGAAAACCAGCTACTAATACAGTAGGCTACAAAGCTCCAAATATATGTGCAAAGAATACAGAGAACAAGTAAAAGAAAAAAGGCAAAACCCAAATGGCATCATTATGAACAAACTTCGCAGCTGTTATAAATCAATCCTGTTCCATTTTGACCTCAGAAAGGTTGCCCTGTTCCTAGCAATGGAGCATATGACTCATTACCTGTCTGTTCAAACACCCTGTGGCAGAAGTTCTATATGGTGCCTGCTTGGCAAATTAGTCTTTTGTCCCCCCACATCCAGAATTATCTCTAAACAGCTACTGGGAAGCTCAGCAGCTAAATATTCCTTTAATCTCCAGGTCCTTCCACTGAGCCAAGAAAAGCATTCTGCCTTAGACAATGAAACAGAATATAAGCTATTTTCACACTCTGAGCAAATGGGTACAATTGAGACCTGCCATCTACTCTCAGGCTTTGTATTTTGCCTTGTGCAGGTTTTTTTCATCTCAACATCAACCTGCTTGACTGTTGATATGGAAGAAAGGCTGATCTACCTGTGCGTAAGGAAGCCATCAGCTGGTGTGATTCTTTCTGAAGGAGCAATAAAAAGGGGCCACCTGTGTGTCTGAGCAGCCCAGGCAGGCAGGAGATGTGGCTGCCTTTTGACAAAGCCAGTGGCTTCATGCTCTGACAGGGCAGCTCTTCCTGTTGTGGCTCCACTGCTTCAGCAGAGTCCTTCAAGCCAGTCAGTGACTTTGTGTTTGTGTGGAAGGCTGTAGGTGCAGCCAGTGTGCAGCCAGGGCAGTGTGCACACAGTTTTTTGACAGTCCCAGCTGTGCTGCCTCCAATGTGGAAGTGGGGACCAGTGCAGGCTGTAGCTGAGAATTAAAGACATATCTGTAAAGAGTCCCTGGTGAGACACGGGGTTAGGAATTAGAGGGGTATTGATTAGAAATAGATATTTAGGTGATGCTTAATATTTGCTGCATTTTACTGTGCTAACTGCCTGCAAAGAGAAGACAGGGTGTACACGTGGCAATATGAAAGAATACAAGGATGTGTGTGATAGGGGAAGGATGATGTTCACCGAAACAGAACAAAGTACACTAAACTGACAAGGCTACTGAGATAACAAGGCTCCTCAGACCCCTGAAACCAGATTGGACCAGCCTCATGGTTTGGACTGTGACCAAAGGATCAGTAGGCATGCTCCAGGAGATGGGGTGAGGTCAACTTTGATGAAGACAACTTACTTCATCTCCTGCGACCCGGAGACAGAGACAACCACCAGAGACATGTAAGCAATTGCAAGGGACGAATTAGCGGGGCAAGGTAGAGCCAGGAAATGAATATGCATAGATGTATTGCAAAACCCAATGTGTATGTAGCATTTTAGAGGATAAAAAGGAAAGCTGAGATCAAGCAGATGCACATTTCTTTGTGGAGCAATCTGGCCCAATAAACTATATACCTACTTTATAATATACTCACTTTGAGTTTTGTCTTGAGTCTCTCTCTTTGTCTTTGAGTTTTGTCTTGAGTCTTGAGACAAAACTTTTTAGTTTTTGTCTTGAGCTTTAGAGTCTTTCCATATATCACTGGTGCCTCAAGATGGAGAAAAGTGTCCCCTGAGAGATGGGGCTGGAGAAATAACTTTTGCAGTTGCTTTTGGTGGTGTGCCCTTATTTACCAACACAATGTTATTAGAATAAAGGTAAAGTGAGAAGTGTAAGCAGGGAAGCAGGCAGACAATACACAGCCAGGAAAAAGCTAAACACTACATAAAGCCAGACTGGCAGACTGATAAAATATTCTTAGGTAAGAAACAGTCTGAAAGACACAGTCAGAAAGAAAGACGGGAAGATGGAGAGAGAGATTTAGAGCTGAACTTAATACTTCTGGGATTTATTTGCATTAAGCTCAAGCAGTGTGTGTGGCTTAGGTTTTACTTGTTTGTTTTGCATCCCTGACTGCCTCAGGTGCTGGCAGAGAATTGTTTTGCAGAAGTTGCAGTCTCTGGGATGTTTTGGAAACTCATTGTCCCTGGGGAAAAAATAGGATAATTTCACAAAATTCTGGAAAAATTTTTGAAGTTCTGAAACTCCAAAGAAAAAGACTTACATGGGAAGTGGTCTGGCCTCTTCCCTATAGTGAAAGTCCATAAGATCAGAAACTACCAGCAGCCTTCCTGCTGTGCTTGGCATGAGGACATTGTGCAAATTACGGAAATTTTGTTCATCCAGCCATCCTGCAACAGATGGCAAAGCAGTGAGAATGGCCAGAGCTGGTGGGTGGCATGGCTGTGTTTACTCTAGTATGGCCCTGAGATTAAAGTTCCACCAGTGCCCATCAGCAGTCTGCTACATTCATTCATTTATAATTATTTCCTATTTTTCCCTGCAGTTATATTTTAGAATTGCCATTATTTAGGTATCTGTAAGAATCCAATGTAACTCACATGACCCTGACTCAAAGCAGGGCATCTAAGATCCCTTCCAGGATCCCCCTTGTAACCCAAGCCCAGGCATCAGGTGTGGGACACTGAAACCCCTGCAGCCAGAGGCAGGACTGTGGTATTGCAGAACCTCCTCTGCCATGATCAGGCTGTCTAAAAGAACAGGATGGAAAGCAAAAAACCAGAGAAGTTTGTGGGTATAGGAAGGAGAATACTTAGAAGAGAAAAAGCAGGAAGGAGACAGGTGGGGGAATTAAAAATTAAAAACAACAGAAGTTTTAGAAAACCTATTCTACAGCACAGGACTGGTACCTGTCATCTCTGCTACAGAACTTCCACAAGATGGATAGAAAAGTTGCAGAGAAGGAACTTCCTTACATTTAGCCTTAAACTCCAGGAAAATATTAATAGAAAGAAAAATGAGAAAGTTAAAAGAGGAATAGGAAATAGTCCCTGAAGTTGTGCAGTTACAACCCCTGCAAGCCCAAGTACCTGAATGCTGGCGGAAGGGGAAGGGAGAGGAAGTTTGTAGGAGAAGGGAATACAAGTGAGGAGGAGGAGGTGGAGGAGGAGGAAGAGGGAACAAGAGAATCATGAAGAAGGATCCTGGGAAGAGACAATCACTGCTGTGAGGTCAGTCTGGGTCGGCAGTCAGAGCCTGTTGTTGGAACCTGCAGTCACAGTCTAGCTGGGTAAAAGCCTTTACTCAGTCTGCAAACCAATACTTGGAGTCATAGTTTTAGCAGGAAATAACCAGCAGAGGCTGTAAGGGAAACCTACCTGCAGCAGCCAGAGTCAGTGAATAGTTGGAGTCAGGATGGCTAAGCTGTAAGGAGGAATAAACCAGGACCCTTTTATGCCGTGATAAACAAGGAGTTTGTGTCTCAGCTCCTTTGTACCCTCTAACAAGAGGGCTGCTGCAACAGTAGCTAATGGAGGAGCTGGTTGGAACTCCATTAAAAAAATGAGTTGCTTCTAGATGTAATTTGATCCATGCTGCCTTCAAAATCTGGGCTTGGAGCACCATCCATTTTTTGGTGCTCAAGTACCAGAGAGCTGTACTCTCTCAGGTGCTGCTTGCTTCTGATGGATGCTGCTGTGACAAGTGCATTAAACCCAGTGAAGGTAAGCTTTATTAGGCTCTGAAAACCAGGGCCCATCACTTCTCAGAATACTTATAAAACAGTCTGGCTCAAGACAGATGCCAGCATTCCCACAGCATGCAGAGCGTGGCTGATGGCAGCATGAGTCCTCCCACAAACTCTCTCTGTATCTATTCAAGGCCCTGCAACACAGAGCAAACTGGGCAGCTTAAAATGACAAGTGTTTCCTCTCAAGGAGACTTGTAGTTAGTGTCAGGTTATCATGAAAGCCTCAAGTGGGCTGCAGGCAGTTGCATTCCACCACCACTGGTCATCCAGTTTGCAGGATATATCTGTGGATGGGACACAATGGGTCAAGTTATGTTTTTTTATTTATGGGATTCATGTTACCACAAAGAAAAGTCTGTATGTAAGCTGGGTCACAGGACAAAGATGTGGTTTGTTAGGCTTTACTAAACCCACAGACTCATTACCCAGCTCCTGTTTCCAGGGAGGAGCAAGTGGGTGAGAATTTTTCCTCATGTGACTCCAGATCTCAGCCAAAGGCTGACAGACTGTCACTGTCTCCTGCTGTGGTTGATTTTGCTGCTGTTTGAGCCAACAGTAGTGCCAGCCCAGTTGTGACCTTCTCTGCCCCCAAGGCTCCTTATCTCCAAGCAGCTTTTGCAGAGAATCTCACTCTCTGCTCCTGCAATGAGCTGCCCAGATCCATATGGAATTAGTAGAATCTGAGTTATTAATTGTCTACAACAATTAGCCAGGACACCTGGGCCTTCTGGCAGCTTGGTTACTCTGTGGGAGCCAATTACATTCTCGTGCATATTCATGCCATTTCATCCACAAGCCATAAAAGCTGCTTCCCCAGCTCTCTGCTCATTTCCTTTACTCTGATGCACATCCAGTCCACCCTGAGACAGGGAGAAGTAGTTTCCTTTCTTTCCACGTTTCCCCAAAATCAAATATTTGCAATGTACATAATTGATGTAATAGAAAGGCAGAACTAGCACATTTGACAGGGAAGAACAGAGAAGGCCTTCCCAAGGCTCGTTTGTGCCTTATAAGATGCAGATATCTTGCTGGACTTCTTCCCCTGCAGCCACTTGCTCAGTCAACAGACCCCATCACCCAGATGAGCTGAATGAGAGATATTTCTCATGGTCTGCAACCCCCTCAGCTCCATCTGAGACCAGCTCTCATGGTGTGCATCAGTCACTGATGGCAGTGAATCTGATGGAGTTAGACCAGTTTATCCCCACTGAGGACCTTGGCAGTGCTGAGTGAGACACTGGGCTGCACCAGGTATGTCACTGACTGCCCATGTGCACATTTTTCACTGCTTCCCAAGGTTTCTCTGGGGTTGCATCTACCAATATCCATGTGCTGTGCTCCTAGGAACATAGCAGCCCTGTGAATACATCACTGAAACCATGCTTGGCCCCAAAAGGAGCTGGAGCTGGTGCTGGGATGAGTGCACGGAGCTGTAGGGAGCTCCATGAAGTGTTCTGAGTGCCTTCAGCACAGCAGGCTCCGAGCCCAGCCATGCATCTCTCAGGAATCCACTGATGTACCAGTTAATATCTCTCCCACAGCAGCCATCCAGGATCTAAAATGGTAAATCCATAACCTGCTCTCTAGATTTATTGTCCTGAAGGCCATTAAGACTTTTGTGAACTTTGGAATGCAAAACAATGTTAGAAACTCACATTATTTATCTGACACACTGAAGTGGCTCCTCCTCAGCCACCACTGCTGAGGAAATAAATTCCTGTTCTGTGTTCAGGAAACAAAGCTATTTCTGTCACACAGGAAACCATCTGAAGCTTTTGAAAGAATTTGTTTTTAATAATTACTAATCTTTGCTTTTTGTTTTTGTACACCAATCAGGCCCCTTCACAAACAACTTTGTAAAGGGGCCTGACTGATTTTGCCTTTCCAGTCATTTTTAATCATCATCTTTGCAGGCTGGTAAGAGGCTGGTCACAATTTTCATTAGTGATTTGTGATTTGGGTTGCTCCACTTCTGTTATGGACACCATCTCAGTAAAAATCAATAACAAATTAAATCACAGTAGGCAGTGTGACCAGTGAAGAGTGGCCCTACGCTGTGAGAAGGAAAAGGTTTGTATTTTTCAAAATTAGAGAGAAATTGAAAAGAGATAACTTTTTGGCTTCATCAGAAGTAGCCATGCTAGAAAAGTACTGGGTAAACACAGACTGTACTTTAGATCCTACATCATATTAACTCATGACTAGAAGGTAGTGTTGGCCACTGCTGGAAGGTGTTTCCCTGTGTAGTGCACTACACAGCCTGGTTCTCCCCGATTACTCCTGATTTATTCCATCTAACACCATTAACTTGAAGAAGGTTCCTTCTGACTTAATACCAGTATGAGACCAAAACCAGATTCCTCCTTCTGAGACACTGAACAAGAGTGTCATACAGTCTTCTACGTGAGCCTCCCACAAACATTTTCCAGTTCTGAGTTTGTGAGGGACAAAACTTTCTGCTTTAAATTCACCAACCTGTGAGCTCTCCCAGGGCAGTGGGGAGACACCATAAACACATTTTAGGTCTCCCCCATGTGCTTTTCAGTGTCTGTTTTGTTTCTCTACGTCACCACAACTCCCCTGAAAAGCAGCAGTGTGACTGGAATTGCCCACTCTAAGTCCTGGACGTGCCAATCTCAGCATCTCAAGTTATTGCCTGGTTTTACACTGAGGTTCCTGGCATGGGGTGACCTGGGTCTTGTAAGCAGAAACATTTTCTCTCTGAACAACTTATTTTAATGCATCAGTTATCTGTTGGTTTCTTTTTTCCCTTTTGACTGCTTCACAGTTTATATTTTTTTCTTCATAGTGGGGATTTTGCCTGTTAGAGGAGCATTACAGAAGGGAAAATAAACAGATCAGTATTTGATGTTACGCTTTCTGTTTAGAATCTTTTTTCATCTCCCATTATATCAATATTACCATGTTGATCCATAAGCAAAATAAAGTATATAGATACACTCTTTTTTTTCATTTTGAATAATAAACTTGAAGTTATAGTTCCCACAGCAACAGTAACTCAACCCTAATGTGCACATACATTAGATGCAGGGAAATTAACACCCAACACAGCAAGAGAATATGCGTGAGGAAATTATGCTACTGGTTGAAATCCCCTAGATGTGAAACATTTCCTGTCTGTTTGTGACAAGATGTCACCAAAAAAAAAAAAAAAAAAAAAAAGAAGAAGCTATCTCAAAGATCTTGATCTTTATGGACATAAAGGGAATTGAACCTTGCAGTATGCAGCATCACTTTACTGAGATGGTGTTACCTTTATTGTTGAACTCCACTGGCTTTAAAGATGTCAAGACCCTCCAGAGCTCAGGAGAGTGCACTGAGCACGTGTGTGTGAGCTTCTCTGTTGTGCAGAGCAGCTGGGGTGACCCAGAACCACACAGAGAAGGGTCTGACATGTCCCCAGACCAGGGCATGCACCATGTACCAGTCCACAAAGCTGGAAGAATCATTAGAGGATCTACTGCATTCACATACTCAATATGTCATCCATCTTGCCTCTTCCAGGCCTATACATCACTCTTCTTTTCAGCTCATCTCTGGGAGAGACACAGCTCTGAAACACAGGAGAGGATTAGAGGGATGGGATTAGAAAGAATTGGAGCCCACAGGGATACAGATAAAAGGCTGGAAGTGTCCATGGGCAAGAGGTCTCAGCCCCTCCAGCTCTTCTCTAGTGGCTGTAGCCAGTCACTGCAGGGAGTGTTTTTAACACAAACTGCATCCCAGGGGACTTTGGCCAAGTTACTCTAATTATTTGTACAATAAGATGAAAGAGCAATGTGTTCCCATTCCATAAAGGCTACAGCAAATAGAGTCTACCAGGTGCTGCTGCTCCTTTGTGAGGCCTGAGAGCTGAGAACTAATTAGTCTCAAATTACATCCCTGACAAACACAGCAAGGAAGCAGGAAAGACATTCACATGCCAAACCACTACAGTGCACTTTGAAATGGCAGATCAAATAGGCATCCCCACTTCAGAGGGCCAAGGATGCCTCCAGCAACCTGTTGGTGTTTATCTTAAATAGCAAGGAGAAAGGCAGAGGAGAAGAAAAGGGAAACATCAAAAGGTCTGGCAGACCTGGCTCTCCTGAACCATCTCCATGCCGTTCCCATAGGAAAGGGGGTTTCCCTTAAATTTAGACCTTTGGGATCTCCACAATTGTTTTCAGCACCTTTTTCTGTCATTTTCCATTGGATGTACTTTTACACAAGCTTCACAGCCAGCCCTTTTAAATAAATATGAAGGCAGTAACTTATGAGAATATAGCTGGAGTTTGAAGACATGCTGTTTGTTGTATTCCTGATGCAGGAAGTTGTGTGTGATCCTACAATTTAAAGGTTCATCACAGTCCAGCCCAGAAGGGTTAGCACAACTTCTCCTTTCATGTTTCCTGGCTGTGCAAGGTAGTGCTGCGTACTCCTTTCCCTCCTGCACAGCCTTTCTTAAATCTTTCACCAGTGTTGCAAAGAGAAGATTCTCACCCCCTTCCAATCCTTCAATATTAAATAACCCTACAATAACGTTCAGCAGGGCAGAGATGAATTTGTGCCTCTTTATCAGCCAGTTAGTGGCCTGCACAGAGACAGTGCCAGTCTAGGGAATGCCTGAGGGGAGACACAGGCATTAGTCAAAGCAATTTCACACTGAGAGTGTTCTGCAAACAGTCCTCAGCGTTCTGCTTCCATGTCTTTATATGATGAATGCTTTGTAGTGTACACAGTTTATGTTTCCTGCTAAAGAATATATCATTGTCCTTTTCTAGTGGTGCCATCCTGGATTAGACAAACCATCAACCTGTTACATCCTGGTATTCCCACAGCTCATCTCAGATACCCTCGTGCCCATCCAAACCAACTCCTCTGCTTGGATTGGAGTGGTTCTGACTTGGTAGTGACATACAGGACACCACCTTCAGCTCATGAAATCCTAAAGTTTATCCTAGACCATAAGGTCTCAAAAAGAATACAATGAACCCTTAGTCCATTAAGTCCATTCTGAAAAAAGGCATTTCATAAGGGAGACCAGAAGCTGTGTCAGAGCTCAGCCTAGTTTTGGCCTGCGGAATCCCACAGTAATCTCTGGGGAGCACTCAGATCTTCAGGGAGGCAGAGTTGAGGCCAGGAATCAGCCAAATACCCAATATTCTCTTTCCCACCAACTCCTCTCTCCTTCCCTCCTGTTTTCCTTTTCTCATGCCCGTGATTCATTAATGATGGCATGACCTGCTGATCACATCTGGATCATTCTCTGCTAAGAGAGAAGTTTTAAGTGCCAGGGTACCACGTTAACAACATCCAGGACTCTGTTTACCATCCCAAAGCTGCCTGAGAGAATGTACATTCTGTGTTTTTAACTCGGGAGAAATAATGTGGTGCTCAATGCAGGCAGATATGTGGCACCAGTACTCAGGCAGCACAATGGGCTCCTGCATTCACCTGCCAGAACTAAAACACATGTCAGAGTTACTGGGGGCTTGTCACAGCACAGCTGGTTTGTAGCTGGACAAGATAAATCTGACCAAAACATAGACCCAATTTGGCTAGCCTGATTTGTTCTAGAAAAGAAGTAGAACAAGTCCCTGGGTGAACATTGATAGGATAGACTTGAACTCAAACAGGAACTTCACCCAATCATGTTCAATCTAGAGTGCAGACATAGCACTGGTCAAGGAGCTGGGTGGTGTTCAGACCCAGACCAATCAGCTGTCTAGACCTGGAAAATTCAAACCACCTATAAAAAGAGCTGCTGTAATAAACTCTTGGCTGTCTCATTGTCTTGGGTTGCAATGCAAGATGTGTTCTATTCCCATCTGTTCAAACTGGTTGAAAAGGTGTTTTTCTTTGTCTCATAACTTCAGAGGGGAGGGGATGAGTGTCTTCTGTTCATGGGCCAGCTGTTAAACCAGGTGGGGCAGTGTTCTTTATCTCTTCCACAACCCATCCTCCCTCCAGGGGATATCTGCTGTTCATGGGCCATCCAGGCTCACTGCATGGCTGATACAATGACATCATCCATTGGGAGATGCTCCACCCAGGGGGAGGAGCCAAGCATTCCTACCTGGATAAAACCTGAGATTCAGAACAGCAGCACAGCCTGTTTGCACTGCATTCCCAGAGGAAAGCTGGACCCATCTCGCCACCACTGGATCCTTCTACAGGATCATCTCTGCTCCAACAGAACCACATCTGTCACTCCAGGAGGATTTAATTGGACTGCTCCCAACAGCCTGACCAACAGGGTGTCAGGTTGTATTCTGACTCTGTCAGTGTTTTTCCTTTTTTTTTTTTTTTTGTACTACTACATTTTTAATATTCCTAGTAAAGAACTGTTATTCCTATTTCCATATCTTTGCCTGAAAGCCCCTTAATTTCAAAATGATAATAGTTTGGAGGGAGGGGGTTTACATTCTCCATTCCAAGGGAAGCTCCAGCTTTCCCTGGCAGACACCTGTCTTTCCAAACCAAGACACTCATGATCATTGGACTCAAGTCGTGAATGTCTCCAACCTACAACTACAGGTAACTGGGGCTGTTGGCACCTGATGATGCAGGCACTCAAGCAGGAAGACCCCAAAAGCATCCAAAGAGCTCAGCGACCATTCCTATCCATAGTCAAACACCCAAACTGCTTGAGTGCTTTGAACTTCTAGCTGGATGTGTTTCTCTTTCTATAGATGCCTTCACACCTTTGAATATTTGCTCCAAAGCAGACCAAGTCAGGAATGCTACAGGCTCTCTCACTGGAGGGTAGTTATTAAGTGAATAATATATTAATAACCTGTGGGCTATAAGACTGGAATAAGCCCAGCACCTTTTCTGGCCCTTCCCTTTGGGATTTAACTAACCCATCTTGGCAGAGCTCTGTTCTCCTTCCTAATTAGCACCATATCCCTGGGAAAAACAGGTCAAACACAAGTTGCTAAATCCCCTGAGCTGGGGTGCCTTGTCCTTAGCCATTTTCCTGATGTAAAGCAAAGTTTCCAAGGCTGAATGCCCTAGTGCCATGAATCATGTTTATCATAACAAGAAACAAAGAAGGAAGAGAACAAAGGAAAAGGGAAAGAAGAGAAAACAAGAAAGGAAAGACAAACAGAAGAGTGAAAGGGAGGGATATAGATAGACCCATTAATTTGCCTCTGTTTGCTCTGAGGTTTAAACAACAAGCCTCTGTGTCTCTGGTTTATCTTGGTTCCTCAGCTGTGAAGCCTGCTCTGCTCCAGTGTTTCTGAGCTTTAGAGATTTGCTGGGAAGCTGGGAATGAAGCAAGAGGCTCAACAAACAGAGATAGCAGAGGCAGCCTCATACATCACACTCAGAGGAAATTCATTCCTTTCAGCACTGCCCATGGGTGAAATTACATTATATTCTGTTTGGATAAGTGGATGTCATATACCACCCGTCCTGTTATGGGATGGCATTTCCTTCCATAATGATGTTCCCAGGATGGAGAGCACAGGTTCCATGAAGTATAGAGGAAAAATAAGGACACAGAGGTGCTGGCTCCAAGAAGTCCTCGTTCAAAACTGGACCTCTCAGGATCAGGTTAGTAATGGAGAGGGTGAAAGACAGAGCATATAGAACAAGAATAAGATGAATAAATGAAAGGGAAAGAAGCAAATCTAAGAGAAGGGAAAAGGAGGAGGAGAAGGGAAAACTGATTAATTTGGGGATTCTTTTTTTTCCAGAACAAACACAAAGAATTTTCTTCTTAAATTGTGAGGTGGGCTGCACAGGTCTTTTAGTTAGAAATTCACTGTGGGGACAAGCCTGTCCCACTGGGCAAGGGCAGGTCACATAACATCTGCCTGGGAATCCTGCAAAAATACAGCAGTTTTCTTTGATCTCAGTCACTGAGGATCACAGAGGTATTCCAAGACTCCCAGCCATGCCTTGCTACCTTTTCTATTCACCACTTACCTACATTTTGTCTAAAACACCCTCAATTTCCCCCTCATTGTGTCCTTTCTTGCATCACCTCTCTCCAGCTCATTGATGGCTTTTTAATAGCACAGTTAGAGCTGTCACAGGAATCAAAGGACAATTTCATGTGTCATATTGTCTCAGTGCATCCTGGGAACTCCATCTGGCTCAAGCAAACTAATTTTATCGAAATAATATCTCCTCCCTGCTAGTTATTGAACCGTCTTGGCTCAATGGCCTCGCTCAATATCAATTTTTCATGCTTAATAATTAGTGCAAAGAGTAGAGTTTCATTGAATAAGTGTTTAATGTCAAACATGATTAGGACACACAAAGATGACTTAACTAGGAATTCAATTTGGGGCCTTCAAAAAGATGTTAGCCCTTATTTTTCCACCTGAGGCATGCTGATCCCCTCTGCAATGAACTTCTTCAGAAATCTATGCTACTATGAGTTGATTGCAACAATTGCTGCAATTCTCCTCTTACCTTGAGAAGAGTTGCCAGGTTTGGAAGGAATTTCCAACCGTGCACAAACAGGCAAATCCCCAGTTTCACTGCTGCCTTTAAATGTCAGTGTGATGATGTCTTGGTCCCAAACCACAGGCTCATTTCCCAAAGAGAGCAGCAATCAAGAAATGACTTGCCACAGTGAGTCTCAGATAAGGTACAGAAGGAAACCAGGCAGCACAGAGTGATTTGTTTGCCTGGCTGCTTGTCTCTATTTATCTACCCATCTAGTTACCACTACCTACTCACCTATTTGTGCACCCAGTGCTGTCAGCCCTTCCAATCAGGATGTTTGTGGACTTGGTGGATGCCTGACAGATTTAGTCTCCAAAGGCTCTCTGCTAATACCCCCTTTTAAATGTATGGGAAATGAAATCCAGATTTAAAAGGTCAAGCCAACAAATATATTTAGGAATGAAGATGGGAGACATTGCCTAATTGTTCTGGGGGGTCTTCCAAGTGATTTTTTCATGGCATGTTAAATTGAGTTCTTCCAGTTCTGGGATTACCATCCTGACCAACTTTCCTTTCTCTGCATATTTAACTGGTTACAAGTGCTCTGCAAATGGTTGTGCTCTTCATGTTCACAGTGACTGAAATCTTGTCTTAAAATATTTCCTACAAAAGCGATTCTTCCCACTTAAAATTCACTAAACACATCAATCTATGACATCTTCATATATATCACACACTGCTCTGAGAAGTGAAAATAAGAAAATTTGCTCAATGAAACCTACTTCCCTCCCTTTCTCTGGTTCCCTCATCCCTCTTCTCACAGAGCCTTCCTCAGAAATTCTTCTTTTAATAGGATTTGGAGAACATTTGATAGCAGCTGTCAGCCCTTTACACCTGCACACAGTCCACACTCTGCTCTTCTCCATAAATGTGCACATCGATCTATCCTCTGCAAGATATATTTAATTTCCCTGGAACTTCTGAGCAGCCAGATTGTCCCAGAAGAAAGAGTGACTGGATGAGAAATGGGTTTCCTGCTCGTAGTGATATTTTATGTGCAAGAGATTGATTTGCCATGATAGCCACCAACTTTCATATCTGGAAACCTGGCAGAGCCTTGAACAGCCTCCTGTACCTACCCAAAAGATGCCTGTGAATACAGAGCTCTGGAGAATAAAGCAGCAGAAACCCCAGCTCAACTCTGTGCCTGTTAGTTGGGTATGTGGGTGTTTCTGTCAGTAAGCTAGAGGAGATCTGGACACTCAGCACCATCCTCCAGGCCACAAATACTTAATTTTTAATGAAACAACTGGAAGACTTTTTATTTTGACAATTTCTTCTCAGCCCCTGTGCTGCTGCAGCAGCAGGAGGGAAGTAAGGGGTAGCAAAACACATCAGGGCTAGCTCAGATTATCAAAGTGAGATTCAGTTTCAGAAGAAACCCAGGCAGTAGAGACCTCTCTAGGCAAAAAGAAATCTTGATTTCTCAGCTGCTTTAGGTCCCTGGCCAGAACTCCAGCTAATAGGAGTCTGCATCCTGAACAGGATAATTTCAGAATACTTTCGTCAGCTGTTTCTTTTCCACTTCCATTCTGCACTCTCTATTATTCCTGCTGGGATATCTGCAGAACAGCAAGATGGTTTCCTCCTTTCAAACCTGAGAGATGCAGTGAGTAACAATTCATGCAGGCACTAAAAAGAAAAACCACCTGGATGAATTAGGGACTTTATTTCATTATTTATTTGTGGGAGTGAGAAACTTACTGCAGATGTATTGCCCACAGTAATGAAACACAATTACCTATTCTTCTCCACCTCAGATGAGAACAAAGAAGCCTGAAAATCTTTGGAAGGTGAAGGTGAATTAAAATCAGATTCAAAGAAAAAGGAGGAAAAGAGATTTGAAAGGAGTGGAGGGACTGTGAGCTTATTTTGCTTTTGAGATCTCTATTAAAATCATCCATTTTTTCAGAGGCTTCCATCCCTAGCAGATAATTAATGAAATTAAGGTGAGGATTTGCTGCTCAATATTTGCTCATGCTACAAGGCAAAGAAACAGTGCCAAAACCACCTGGAATTTTATGGGCAAATAAATCAGGAATGAGAGGTGTCTCAATTATTCAGACTACAGAGGGGAAATGTACCTCCCTTTACAACAGAGGCTTCTCAGTGGAGGTAAAAATTCATTGGTTTTCAAAGCCAGCCACTGCCAGTGCCCAGCTTTGCAGTGGTTAAAGTACTGGGAAAGTCTTTAAAGCACGCTGGGACTGTGGATAACGTAATCAGGGTATAGCCAAAAGGCTGACATTTTCAAAGCTGCAAGTGAATTTGGATGCTGCAGCTGGGAAGGCGATGATGGGAACCTTAAACAACCTCTCTCCAAATCTTACAGGGATATGAGACCCAGATGAAGGATTGTGGCCATGGATTTTAGGCAGGATTTTCTCAGCCTCTCGCTCTTGCTGTGACCAGGGGTGTACAGAGCATGGAGCTCCCATACTCTGCTGAACTCCTGGGCAATTTATTTCTCTGATAATCAGATCCATTTCAACTTGTACAAAAGATGTGGATTTTCCAGTCTTGACAGTTTCTAAAACCCAAATTAGTAAGTCAGTCCAAACTGAGGAGACAGGCAGCCTGGCTTAGAGTCTTGAGCTTGGGTAAGGCAGAAGGCCTTATAAAAAATAAATATAAAAATGGGGGATAAAAATGGTGCTTCCAGCTTTAATGTTCCTATCTGTGTTTCTCTGTGCTATTGGGGGTCAGCAATCACTGAGGCAAAACTGTGCAGAGCCATAAATGTTTACCAGCTTTGGCCACCAAGGTAGGCACCCACAAAACTGGTGACACCAACCACTTTGGATCCACAGGATGCTTACAAGTAGCTTTAGCCTTTAAAAAGGACTTGAATCCAATACTATAGGAGGAATGAGTTTAGCCCTTTTTATAATACTGCTAAGCACAGAGTTAGTTTAGAGAGAGTCAGGCCAGCCTTTAGGTGCTTTGACACTTCAATCCAACTGGGAAATGCCAGCTCTTCAGCTCCAGGCTGTTGCACAGTGAGCAACTGTGAAATCTCCTTCTGCCCTGGGCAGCCACTTGCCTGATAGAGATTGTCCCAGAGGCAGCTTGGAGCTGGAAATGGAAATGCCATCTGCAGGAATGGCAAATGCAATTAAACCAACCATCACTGGGGGTCTGTGAGGATCTGGATCCCTCAGGCCACCCTTTACCATGCCACAGGAGTTCCAGTACAGGTGTGGTAGATCTTTTGTGATGCACATAGGCTGTGAGAGGGCAGAACACAAAATAGGATTCCAGCCTAGTCTTCCATGGCAATCCCCAGGTACGTGGGGATGAATAACAGACAGTAATAGCAGGCCATTACATCTGCACTGACAGTGATAAAATATGGGGTCAGCAGAGAACCCAGAGGTTTTCCAGGGGTCCTGCACTCAGCAAGCAATTGCAGGTTAGTGTGTGATAGATTGAGAGGCCACGTCGAGGAGACAGTTAATAAAAGCAGGACTAGAAGAATCAATGTATTCTGACACACCAGTGACAGATTGGAGAGAGGGACAGATTTAATATTGCAGAGTTATCCTTTCCCAGCCTAAGGGCCCTGCAATTGATTGAATAAATTAAAGCATTGCTGTGGATGACACTCGAGTTAAGGTCATATCAGCACTCCCATCTTAACTCCCTATTTCCTTCCCTCTGAGGTTTTCTTTTTCAAGTCTTTGCACAGAAATCTTACTGCTGGGCTACAGTTTTGCCAAGAAGATCTCAGCCCCCATTCAATTTTGCTATTACAATTTTCAAGTAGAGGAGAAGAAAGCAAGAAAAGGAGCGAATTACAGGAGGCTGAGCTAGATCTATCTGGCATGCCTTTGAAATGAAAGGATAAACAGGCCATGTCAGGCTACTCATAAAGCTACCATGCTTATTCAGTGTGATGGTCAATGTCTCTTTGCAAGTAGTGAGCAGAAAAATAGACTTTGAAAAGAAAAATGTACAGAGAACAGACAAAAAAAAATATAGCTGTAGGCCAAATTGATCTCTGTGTAGCTTTACTTGCATGCAAAATTCATTCTTTTGTTACTAAAAGCATCTAAGGTAATTGCAGATGAGCGCTCTTCCACTTTTATTCTTTATTATCTCTTGACAAGTGTCTCTCAGAATCATCAATAGGATTTTATGTCACAACAAATCTAACTGTTCAAATTCATAGGTGCTATGACAGATCTGGGCCTTTTGTTGAGCTGGTCTGGTCATCAATATTCCCAGGGCACCCCTCAACCACACATAGAAGTGAGTCTTGGAAAATGCTCAGTATTTTCTTTAAAGCACTAGGCACCCTCATCTGAAGGAAAAAACTCACGTCTCCCCTCAGAAATGTGCCATGTCCCTTACAAAACAAGCTTTAAGACCATTCTGTATCATTTTGGTTTTTATAGGCTGTGGCATTGTTGAGACTCCTGCACCAGCCACCATTGGGTAAGTATCATCCCAAATATTACCAAAATGCTACCCAGACATCTGTTGACATGCAGTTGGTTTGCAAATAACAGGCCAGTAGACCATGCTCAGAAAATTGTGTATCACAGATAATAAAAATTGTGCAGGGCAAGTTGCCTCTGCTGTGCAGTTCTTTGCATTAGTGCTTGGTGTCACACCCTCTATGACCACACCAGCAACAGCAACAACAGAACCTCAATTTCTCTCACTTTTTCATTTCATTTCACTCACAGTATATAAAGCTCCACTGTTAAAAAGCATGGGCACTTAGCATATTTCTCATTTTAGCTACTACCCATCTGACCCCAACTCCTTCCTTATCTTTTAGGCAGCATTGATAGAGCACCAGGGAGCAGTTTTAACCTTTTCACTGTCTAAAGAAGAAAATGCTCAACAACTTCATAGAACATTTCACCAGACAGCACAACTGGAAAACTCCCCACTCTTCCCTGATTGGCAACAGCCAAAAAGCAGAATGGTTCCTGCTAGCTGCATCCCAGGATGTTTTGGGATAGATGTGCACCTAAGAATGTACTGTGTGAGTGCTGTTCTCTTTAATGGGAGTCACGTGGCTACAACCCCAAGGATCTACTTAGAAAATTGTGAGGCTTGGTGTTTTAAAATGAGAAAACAAATGTACACAAATTGGTTCAGGTCAATGTTCAACTGAGACATGAGGCAAAGCCAGCTGGACATCCAACACAGACACAGCAGTGTGCACCTCAGCTCTCCACCAGGCAGACTGCATGGGCTAAAGTCAAAGTAACAGAGTCACCCCTGTATGAATCTGCATTGAAATCATGAATTTATGGGATAAACACACCAAAGAGTCAGGCTCCTGGTGTCAGCCTCTGTGGGGACTTCAGTGACTCAGTCAGTGTGTATCTGAATCTACAGGCTGTTTGCCTGTGAATATAAATATAGATTGAATGTCAGTGCCTCTTTCCACAAATCAAGGCTTCTCATTTCAAACATTGCACTTGCATGTTAAGCAGAGAGCATGACATCAGACACTCAAAGGGAGGACAAATCTAATCAGACTAGAAGGATATAGTGAAATCAATGCAGTGCAGGGGCAGTATGGAGGACCTCTGACCTCAGGTCCTGCTTCTGACACTCACTTGTGTGAGTCCTTTACACCCTCCCAATTCCACTGCTCCTTGGGTCCTCATTTACACCAATGTGCAAACAGCCACTGGTGCTCCAGCATCCTACACACATCATGTTTGTGCAGGCTGACACAGACTTCACATCCACTGTGCCTGCATTCATTATTTTTTTAATCATCTGTCAGAGTGAGCTTACCACTCCTGCTCCTGAGCAGTGTAAATGATGGATTTAATCTACTATACCACAGCCATCACCCCTGGAAAAACCACACACCTTTTTGTGAATAATGGGAACCTTCTCATGGATTTTTCTAAATGAAATGGAGCACAGTTGGCTAAAGCAATCTCTAGAGGCTACTCTTTAAACATCAAGCACAGCATCCTCGGGCAGTGAAAGTTTATTAATCTCCCTCTGAAGTTAATGCACTCATTAGTTTTAGACTGAGGGAGCAAATGGCACCAGACTTGTCCTTCCTTGGACACAAGTGGTAGAGTCTGCATCACCCTTCATTAAAGGCTCTGAGACATTAAAGAAACTAGTAATTAATCTAAAGATGCATGTCCAAAAATTTCTTTCCTTCCATGAGGTCTGGGTTTCCCACCACATACAGCATCATTACTAAGTAGCCAGCACAGCATAGAAACTGAGAAAAAAGGGGGAGGGAGGCAGAAGGAAAAACAGAATTCACCCTTCTGGCTATGATTTTTATCTGAACAATGCAAAACGTCAATAATGACATCTTGAAATAGGAACTCACATACTTAGAGCATCAGATTTGAAATTCACTCCAGGCTGAGCCAGAGGCTTGAAAAGATTTGTAAAAATTTGGAGTAAGCTTGGATCCAGTGCAACATTGTCCAAGTTTCTGCCACCAAACAGAAGGTGGCAAATTTAAACCTGGCTTCAGTTCTCCTCAGACCTTTGTAAAGCTATGATTTTGTTTCAGAAGACTGGAAGAAAGACATTTTGCAACAGCTGTTGTTAAACCAGGTGGAATTGGTGATTTTTGCTGGTTAGCTGTTTCCACTCAAAACAAAAATTGGGAGATCCTCAGCAAAGTGTGGCTGGAGGAAAACTGAAGGAGAGTCACCTCTGTACACACGGTCTGATCCTGATTCACTCCAGCCATGAACCAGTGTAACCACAATGAGCCAGTACAACTATAGACTCCTTTAATGCAGTAGGACAGCCCCTTTATGGCAGCCTCTATCTGCACCTGATTTGGCTCTGATTTTGGCCTTCATCTCAAGCCTGCTAAGGATGAGAAAACCTGACCATTGATCAAGAAAGTCCTCTGATACTCTCTGACTTTCAGGGCACAGCTTGGCTGAGTTCATATATCCCCTGTGATGACCCTGGCAACACAGCCTGGCTCCTCCACAACAATTGGCATCCACTGCTGGGTGGTATCTGCCAGGGATCCCTGTCAATGTGGGGACACACAAAGAATTCTTCCTCCCTGCTCCAGCTCACTTGTCTCTCCCAGGGTGCAGCTGTTACCCTCAGACAGGAGGGCAATTGAACAGACTCGAGTTTTTGAGTGAGGATCAAAACCTCAAGTGGTGTTTAGCTAAACTCCCTTCACAGCTCAGTTTCTTGGTGCTTCTGGAGTTACACCAGCAGAAAATCTAACTTTATTATTAGTGTTTCTGTAACAGATTTTTCTATTGTGTTGCACACAACAAAGTGTGTTTCAGAATGCCACAAAACATCTGAAATGCCTGGCTGGCTCTTCATATCCTGGGAGCATCACTGCACTTGCACAAATTGATTGGAAAATGTGTGAGCCTAGGGTTCTTTCTTATAAAAGGTCTATAAAGAGGTTAGTTTGGAGAAATAGCCTGAAGAATAGTTAAGCAACAGGCTTGAAGCATCAGACACTTGCTACTCCCACCACCTCAGAGTAAAGAGCCCTGATGCTGCCTTAGGTCAGGCCCTCAAAACATTGCTATGTCTCCATCTGTACAGCAGGTAATGACAGCTCAGTTTTGCAAAGTTATTCTTTGGCTAAACTAACTGAACACTGAGAAGTCTGTTTAATTGTAATTGCAAATAAATCTCAGTGGCTATTTAAAATTAGGATTTAAAAACTCAGTGGATTTTAGTAGCAGTATTAGTGTTACCACCATACCAAGGCCCTTTGCATAGTCTGTGCCCAAATCCCGTAGCTCAAATAATCAAGGGAATGTTTAGTCTTTGAGCTGTAATATTTCTTGCCTTTTAGGATTCATCCCTGACAATAATTAAGTCTCATAAGGATGAAACTTAAATGAGCAGTAGCCTTTGGGGACGGTATTAGTGTGCTAACTGTGTTTGTGGTTTAAATATTAATGTCAAAGTGTAATTACCATCCACTAAGTTTTCAGGCTTGTGTTTGAAAACACATTGAGCTAAACAGGAAGAATGAGCTGTAGCAGTTGGAAGCTTTTAGAGGCGGAACAATTTCTCAACCAGCAAAGAGCAGAAGGAGGCACACTCAGTGGGTCTCCTTCCTGCAATCCCAGCGTGTGGTGCCTTCCCACTGCTGCCTGACTCCAGGCAGAGCTCCTGTCTCCTTCACCAGCAGAAGCCTCAACAGCAGCAACACTATAAAATCTCCTCTCAGGGGAGCTGGGGGATGCTTTGTGTCTATTTTACCATTGCAAAGCAAGCCACAGCTGCCTCCCAGGGGAAAAAGCCTCATCAAATTGAAGGCCACTGTTCTTTTCTCTTTGTAGCCAGTTTGCTGATTCCCTGGAGGCTGAGCAAGGATCCTGATAGGTGCCCAAGATCCCTCTGGGTATGAGTGAGGAAGCACAGAACTGTGAGTTCACTTATCACCTCTGGGCTGCCTGTGTGAAGTCTTGTGCACGGCAGGAATTCCCAGGGAACATTCAACATCTGGCAGATTGGAGCTTGTAGGAAAAGAGTGTACAAAGTATAGGGACAGGGAGAGCAGGAAAGGTGGCAGTGAATGCCTGTTAGGTTTGGAATAGGAGAGAAGGATTCTGGACGTGCTGGCACTTGAAAGGGAAAGGCTGCACTGCAGTGGAGCCACAAATTGTAAGCCAAACACAATAATGCTCTACTCTCCCTCTAGGTCTTGAGCTTGAAACAGGAAGAGGCTGTGAGTCACTTTACATCTGTTCATTTCAGACAAACAGAACAGAAAAGTCAAGGCACAGAAAGTGAAAAGAGGGCATGAAATGGAGCTGACTTCATAAGGCTGGCTTGGCCTGGCCACTTGTTATAAGTATTAATAACTCCCACTACTCCCAAACCTTTGTGTGATGTCAAAAGTATGGACAGGAGGAGAAAAAACAAAGTAATGCAAACAAATCTTGCAGAGTGTGCCCTAGACTTAATTCCTTTCTCCTATACACAGCTACCCTGATCCTCTAGGGAAGACCTCCCTCCAAAGAATGCTGTCCCTGTTCAAGGCCTCCTTTCATTATCCTTGTGCCCTGGGTAGGATCAGGTGAGCCCTACACCTTGTCAGACCTCTGCACAAGAGATGACATTAGAGATAATTCCTCTAATGCTGCCCTTTGCCTCTGGGGAAAGCAGAGCTCTGAATGGCCATGGAGGCCTGTGGGGCCACAGATAAATCTTTCATTCAGCATCTGTTGTAAATCCCAAGGAATCTAAAGGGATTTGGTAATTTACTCTAGCCAAGGCTTAGATGATCAAAAGAATTTCCTCAAGTCAGCAGCACTTAGGATGAAAACTAGCCCAAATCTCTAAATATAGTCCCTCAGCAGGAGGAAACCATTATGAGTTTATATGTCTTTATTTTTATCATCTCTCTGAGACAAGGGAGAGGAGAGAAAGAAAAGTAAAGTTTAAGAACATGGCTAAATTTTGCCTTGCTCAGTTTCTGCCCTGAGACACAGCTGTCTCCAACCTCTCAGTGACATCCAACCTCCCAGCCTTCAGAGTCTGATCAACTGCTGGAAAAAACTCCTGGCCAGTGCCCTAATGACCAAAAGCCTGCCAGAGGAACTGCAAAATTAACTCTGGTTCTAAATAACTAAGGGTTAGGCGAATATTTTCTTCCATGAACTATTTCTGCAGGCACTCCACCTGCAGATTTCTCTCTGCCTTCAATGGAGGGATCATACCTTCAGCTGCTTTGGCAGGGGATACTGCACCCATGTTTAGGCAATCTGGTCTCCTGAGTTCCATTTCTGGCTTTCCTCTGGCAGCAGTCAGGATCTCCCAGAAACCTGGTGCATGTTTTAGGAGGAAACACAGGAATCCAAAATGGATAGCCTCATTTGGAACACAGAGTCTTCCTCTCTCCCCGACTCTGTTTCCACTTCTGTAAAATGGCTTTTTGCTCTTTGGAGATTGGAAGGGATTTTTGCTGATGTTTGGTAAGAGGTCATGGAACAGGATTGATAAATATTGATAAATCTGTTGATAAATAGATTTCCTGCCTGTCTGCAGATCCTGACTCTTCACAGACCTTGAGCTGTGCCCTTACACCAACAGTCAGGTCCAGCAAGGTATTGAGCATTTCTGGCCTCCATCCTAATTCTGTCTGTAACTGTGGAGTGAAAATAATAAAACATGATGTAAATACTGATGTCACTCAGAGCAGTCATTGCTTCTTAAAGAGAGCTCAGGATTAGGTCCTGCTTACTTTTTTGTCTCTAGTTCTTTCTGCCTTTTTTTAACTCAGTCAGTCTCCTTCTCCCTTTCCAGGTATCTTCTACAATGTCCCTTCTGTTCAAATTCTGCATTATCCCACCTGGGAGGACAGTCCTGGACAAAACATCCTAAGGAATGTGTACACGTTCTATCTGCCCTGCTCTGACTTTATGCTGGATCAGGTATTGCTTGTCCTCCCCTGGGCAGTGTGTAAGCTGCCATAAAAGTGTAAACTGGCTTAAAGTCTGAGCTGCAGGCACGGGCTAATCCAACTGAAATGCAGCCATCTGTAACAGAGAGCAAAAATCAAATTTTTCCTGCCAGAAGAAGCAGGCATGTACTGATCTTTTACAATGCTTTTGGAATCACAGCTGCAAAGAGTACCTCGAGATGCTTGCTAAATGTGGAATGGGCCAAGTACAAATCCTAAATCCTTCCTGCTACAGAACATCTTACCAGGACAGAGCCAAGACCTAGATAAGGAGCTATTCATTGTGAATTGACTCTGCAGGTGTGTTCAAATATTTGCTGATACTTCTAGAGGGCTAAATTCACACACAAAAAGACACATACTAGAACAACGAGCTGAGTGAACTTAAAATAATGAAACAAGAATGAAGTGTGGCTCCACTCCCATCCTAACTGGGACAGAACTAAACAGTCACCAGGCCCTCCCGTGCTATAATTTCTCTGGCAGGGAAAAACACACAAGATCAACATGACACTGATGTCCCTATGACCTGCTGGGGACAGATCTCACTGCCTGGCCTGTCTGGCAATGACAGAGACACTCCCAAGGCTCTTTGCTCTTCCTGTGAGCCGACACGCTGAGTGAACAGGCATGGTTTGGCAGGGAGATGTTTTTAATCCTTGTACAAAACTGAATGGTTTAACAAAGCAGAGGTGTAGATAATGTATTCTAGATTAGTGGTCAGTATTGCAGTTAAACCTCTCCTCAACTCCACAGAGGAGTAAGAACAAAAGAGAGAAGAAAAATTACTGGGTTCTCCAAGCTGCTATGTTGCACTAACTTAAGGCTGCATGAGTGCCACACCCAGGTTCTGTGGGCATTCCCCAGACTTGCATGCATTTGTGCCTACAGAATTCTTCCAACTCCAGTCAGAGAGAAGCAGCTGCAGTGAGAGCAGTGCCAAATCATGCTTCTGATGAGATGCAAGAGGCGTTTCAATTGCAGTGGAAACCACTAACAGCATCTAACAGAGATCAGAATCTAGACCAGCTTTCTCTGGTTCTGGAAAACAGGAAAAAGGCAGCACATCATTGAAACAAAATCTCACATAATAAGCAGAGCTCATTTAGGTGTCAATGCAGGTAACAATCTATCAAGCAGATGTCTTGACAACTGTCACCTGGGACTGACATGTTGAGAGAGCACAGTGCTTTCTGTGCTTCCTTCTCTTGTGCTGCTCTCCCTTGCTCATGTCCTAGTCCCACAGTTTAAAGCCTTTTCCCATCTCCTATGTGCATTTGATATTCACATCTATCGATTTAGGTCTTTTGACTTTATCCTACAGCATGCCTTTTGCTGACAGTATTCACTTGAGATTGATCAGCCAGACATACTTTTAATGTGACAGCCCCTGAGGTTGGAATTTCTGGTACAGGGCTTTTTCTGATGTGATTTGGAAGGAATGCCCACCTGCATCTCCCAATGCCCCATCCTGCCACTTCAATTTTTCACTGCATTTCTCCCTTCTCCTTCTTTCTGCTTCTTCCATACAACTTCCAACCCTCTCTCCACACTTTTACTTGTTTGTTCATTTTACAATGTCTTTCTTTCAAATACAAGTGGCTAAATACTACCAACCCCAGCAGGAAATAGTGATACAGGCCAGGTATAAAAGATGTTGCTTCCAGCACCTGTGGTAGAGTTACCCCTACATGTGCTACAACTGAACATAAAATCAAGAATTTCCAATCAGGAAAGTGGACACCAACCATCTCTGATGGGAAGGAGAGAGTGTTTACCATTGGACCAAGAAATGAAATCTCCAAACGTTGATCTAAAGAAAAGATGAGCTTCTTTAAGCCTGCAAAAATGGAAGCTGCAATACAGGGCTCTTTCAGTCATTAGAGCAAAGAAGATTCTTGACAGAAATCAGACATATTTTGCCTTCTTTGATACTGGTACAAATCCAGGATAAACACCACAATTCACTGGGATTACTTCACATTCATGCTGATGCAAATATTATTAAAATGCCATTTCTCACCGTTAAGATGAGAACCCTGCAGCAGCACATCCACCATGCACCTGCTGTAGTTCCTCATTAGAAATAGGCTCATTGAACAAAGTTCAGTACAGCATTTTAGCAATTCTTTTTCTTTGTTCTCTCTGTCCCTTTCTCCAGGTCTCATTTATAGCCAAGCAAAGGGGAAAGAAACAGCATCAGCAATTTCTGTCTACAATGAAATATGGACTCTTCTTCCCAAGCTTCCTTGTGAAATCAGCCCTGGCTAACTGGCTGCTTTCTCTCTTTTCATGAGAGTGACAAAACTCCAGTAGATGACAAATACATCAGACAGAGAAAATTCTGCTAAAGTTGATAAGCCAGTGTATCATTTTGGTGCTCCCAGAGCACAGTGGCTTGTGACTGTGACAGAATCACTGGCCTTTACTGGGGGCTCTGGAGAGAGTCCAGAATTATCTTTGCACCAGAGAACATTCCAGATTCCTGCTGAAATAAATGTACTTGCTGCATTCTGCAGGCAATTTCTGTATAAATCACAGAATAAAATCCAGAGTCCCAAGCCTCTCAGTCCAAAAATACAGCATCTGTGGCTAAAGCTTGGGCAAAATTCCTTGAGAAACTGCCATAGCAATTCCTTAATCTTGCCTAATTTGGTAGGGACAGATGGATGGATGTATAGACACATACATATGGCGTTTTAGGTTTCTGCTTGTGACTCCTGGGCATCCCTATTGCTTTAGCAGATGTATCACAGGGAAGACCAAGATTTTCCTTATCAGTTTCATATTATCCCCATTTTCTCCTGTCTTAGATCATTTGACACTCCTTCCTACTCAGTGGGATTCCCTGGTAGAATCTTCTAAGTACAAACAGCTACAGCTACAATGTTAATTGGTGTTTATGCTGCAAACACTGCCTAACTACACAGTCATTTGCAAGTTCCCTTACATCAGTCATTAATGATATTTAACATTGTCAAGTGACTACATCAAATTCACAAAGAATGAGTGTTTGGGTCCCCTGACAAAAAAAGTAACCCAGAAAACTGAAATAGTTCTGCCTGTTCCTTGACATTATTCCCACGGGTTGTGAGCACTGTGGGATTCCACATTCCCTTATCCTATAGGAGTTAGTACTAGCAACTGATTTATCTCATTACCTTCACCTGCCATACACTCTGCCTGTAGTGTGAGCTCCTCAGCCAGCTCCAAACAGCCTCAGAGTCACAAGAGAAGCAGAGATTTCAGCCTGGGCTACAAGAGCCACCCCGGTGTCCCAGGGGTGCACAGCTCACTTGGGCTTACATCCATCCCATTGCACTTTCCTGTGGCTGCTCCCCCATTGCCTCCCACCCGCTGTTGTTACCTGGGAAAGTTAAATTAAAGCTGCAAGTGCCAGGTTCACTGTGGTAGAATGGCAATCCAAGACTTCAGACTGGACAAGCCCTTTATCCTGCCCAAAGTCCTTTGTAGGACAAGCCCTTTCACCAACGTGATTCTCCTTAGTTTAGTTCTGTTTGGATTTTTATGGAATTGGACTTTACAAATTGTTTCAATGGTAGAAAGGAGAACAGGTGGTTTTCAAGCCCAATCCCTACCACAGATAGAAGCATATTACTTCTTCAGCTCCTTGCATACAATATACTTGTCTACCAGCATGTTTTTGACAGGATTATCTAATGACCCCCCTAATTGTGTCTTTGGAATATCTTTTAAAGGTGTGTCCAGAAGCTGCAGCAGTTGAGGATGGCAGTATTGCATCCCCCCCACCTGCTTGCTCCATATTTGCCTGCACTGTGAAAACACATGAGTGCACTCCTCACCTGGTCATGCTGTGCCTGCTCCCATCACTTTGGGGATAATGAGGATTCATCCCCAGGGATACAGGAAAGGCAAAACTTTGTTAGGACTCGGCAGAATCCATTTTCTGTTGTTGCCTCTACTGCATTTCTGAATTAGGAAAATGTATTCAGGGAGTCTTTTATCCATTTTTCAGGCCCGCAGTGAATTTGTACAGGATCCCACCAGAGACTCAGATGCCATTGTCAGTAAACAGGAGACACAGTTTAATACCTCAGAGAGCTCAGTGCAGCACGTGGAACCACTCTGGCTGGTGGCCACAGTTCTGAAAGAATAATAATGGGAAAAAATGTTCTTGCTACAGGACTGTAGACCTAAGGGAATCAAAATACTATTGATCCCAGCCCATCTTGTTCTCATTACAATCTGCTCTGCTACTAGCATCAGGAGTTTTGACAAGATCCATTGTTATTAGAGGGGTAAATACATCTTTAGATGGCATAAATCAGCAGCACTTGATATGCCAATTTATGGCAACTGCAAATATGGGCCACTTTGATATGTGTTATGGGTCAGTATGGAAAGCTCAGTATGGCTGAGGCTTGCAGAGCATTTGTTTAACCAATCAGCTGCACTATGCAATCAGTGTCTATTTTTCCTCTCATAAATAGGCATGCATGAGGGAAAAAAATGTTTGTTAAATACTCATACAGCAGGTTTTAACAACTGCAGATTTGAGGCAAAAAAACCCACCAAGCATAAATAAAGCTTCCCAGATGCTTATTTTTTTTCTTCCAGTTGAATTGCCTTTGGCTCATAGAATAAATATAAAACTCCTCAGAAATGGCTACTTAACAAAGGGCCAATGAAGCCTGGTACTTTCAGAAGGGATTCCTCAAGAAACAGCATGTGTAGGAGGTAATGAATTAAGTATTTTTCTCAGTTCCTCTATGTGAGAGAAAACTAAAAATCTGGAATAGCAAAGTAAAGAAAGAAATATATAATTAATGAACCAAATCAAGAGACAAGAGCATGGCAGAGGAAATAGCAGAAGCTTCACTCTGGAGTCCTGAATAAAAGATAAAAAAACCAGCAAGACATTACCCAGTCATCCCCACTGTAGTTCAACTTCTAAAACAGGTCTGCATGCTATACCTTTACTGAGTGCACTGAATAAAATACCACAAATACTTGAGAGAGGGGATTACCATGAGAGAAGGAAGTAAAAAGCAGTATCACACTGTTTCTTCACACACAGAAAAATAAAAACACAGAAAGACACTGCATGGTTTGAAGGTGAGTTGGTGCAAGTGTTGGTGCCAACTCCACCATCAAACCACAGGGTCTTCTACTTCTGGCTCTAATTCCTGTGTTTCTTTGGATCACCAAGCTTTAAACCATTTCCAGACTAGAGCTGAGCTTATGACTCAAAGAAAGGATATGACTTTATAATCTTTTTCAACTCATCTTCTTGTGAGGTGGTTTCTATTCATTTAACATCCCTTCATGGTCTTTATTAGCAAACAAAGTGTGAAGTACATCACATGCTCTGTGTGAATTTTTATAAAGAAGGAGAAGAGCAGCATAAGATGGATGTGTCAGCTGGGAGGTCTGGGAGATTGGTTGTAAGAATTTGAAGGAGATAATTTAAAGAAAACAGTAATCAAGGGAAGCTGAAAGAGTGGAAGGATGTCATAAAAAGAAACAAGCTGCTTTTCTCAGCTGAAGGAACTGGGGTGATGTGATTATCTGAGAGTCCCAGATTGGCTGCACCAATTATGAACTTTATTCTATCAGCTCCCAGGAAGTTGCATTTTTAGAGATTATGATTTACTCCAGATTAAGTAGCCCCATAAATCCTGCCAGCTGGAAAATGGTTTAATTGTTTTAAGAGAAAATGGTGTAACAAGAAAATGATGTAACAAGAAAATCCAATCTTTTCCTTTCTCCATTTTCTCCCCATTTAAAACATTTTAACAGCAAAGCCGAGTTTTACAAGGAGTGTAACAGACAGGCCAAAATGAGTAAATTCTGCTAACATCAAAGCTGTAAAGGGATCAAATTATCCCCAAAGACCCACTTCTCCATTATAGCAAAATCCAGTGAGCCTTCTCTATATCAATCATTCAAGGATAGCAGAGCATTAGATAACACCTGGCACTCACATGAGGTTTGTGTTCATGGCAAGGTTTGTTTGTGTTATAGCTCCAGTGCACTCATTATTTGACTCCTGTCCAGGCACCAAGTCCCACAGTTTCCATATTGTGCTGTTAGTAGCTCAAACTGATTAACAGAGAAAATAAGCACAGCTTGTCTTACATAAAGGTAAGAGAGTTGAACTGTGTAATTCAGTTCTGTTGGGGTCTCTGGAAAAGGAGGGAGAATGTGAGGGTTTTGTCTTTAAAAAAAAAGAAAAAAAATAATGAGGCTCTCAGCATATTCTGCCTTCTAGCCACAGCAAGAGTTAAATAGACAAGGACAGTGAGAGAGGGAAGGAAATCGTGGGGTCCAGCTGATGTGGCAATGAAATTCACACTGCACATTCAAATCAACTGGCACAGATACTTGAGAATAATAAGGTGGCATTTTGATAAATAGGAAGAAGGTGTGGTCTGGGCTATTTTGTGATTCTATCAGATCTAAAATCCTGCAGTAATCTAATATGGGCAGGGCAGTGTGCAGCATTTCAGGCAGATATTGCTGCACAGAGTCCAAGAGCTTGTGCTTAGCTTAAAGTGTGCCTTTCAGAGACAGTGCTAATGTGAAACCCCCATGATATTGAATCTGGTGCCAAAACGTTCAGTAATTTCAGTGCAAAACTTGCACTTGAGTCCTGTTTTACTTGAAGTAAAGCACAATGTACCCCAGCTCTGGGTTGTATTCTGTGCTCTGGGATCAGCAGGGACACCTCACCAGGGGGAGCACCGAGCAGATCACAGCCTCATGTTCCCTCATATCCTTGACTAAAAGACCCCATTGAAAAAGACATGTCTCACTCTGCTCTGCTGAAGATGCACAAAGGGGGAACAGAGCTCATCCCATTCATTTTCTTGCCTGCATGCAGAAATTGGTAGAACTCTCATCAGACATCAGACATCTGCGTGTGTTGTTAAACAAGGCCCACAGGCTCCCCTTAGGTGCCAGCAAAATGCTGAAGGGCCATTGTGCTCACATCTGCACTGCCCTGGAATTGGGAAGGTGCCCTTAGAAGAACAACTTAATGTCTGTTAATACAGAATTGAAACCATCCCTTTCACCACTCTATTTTCTATGCATCCTCCTCACTTTCCTCTGGTTCATCCATCAATCTTTATACCTCTCTCTGCCTTTTTCTCCTTTTTGGTGCATAAAGACTTTGCTCAAATGGCAAAAAACTATGTTCTTCCAGTCTAGGAATTAAAGTCAATATAAACCAGCTCCTTATCTCCAACTTTAGTTTTTTTAAACCTTCAGAGGTTTAAAAAATAGCTGATTTTAACTGACAACTACAGCCACTGATGTGCACGCAAGGAGCTTAAAACCCATGTTACCACTGCATTAATCCACACTGAGCCTGGAGCCAGGCAGAGTCTCCCAAAGGTGCCAATGCATCCGAAAGAGGAGCCAGGGACACCATGCATATAAGTACTAGCTAATGTTTTCCTGCTCCCTCATTTCCAGAGCTCCAAATTTAACAACCACAGGTTAGAAAAAATACATAGAGAATGTAAAGCAAGAAAGTACAGCTGCAGAAGTTAAACCTGTCAAAATCATGATGTGAAACAGTGCTGCCTTTACACAGAGAAAAGGATTTCTAGAAAAACAGCAAGTCTTCCCTTTTAAGCAAAACCAAGCCTAACTTCCAGACAATTCATTTGAAAACAGATGGTGATTATGGCAAAATGAGGCTTCTCCTATAAGGCAGGCAAAACTCTGCTGTTTGGAAATGGAGATCATGAGGCCTTTGTTTTGCCTCCTGACATGGAAATTAACAGGAGTAGATGAGGACTGCTGAGTGCAAATTCCTCAAGGGGGAGGAATCACTAATCTCTAGGAAAATGTTCCACTCAGCATCCTCTGGCAGCAGAGATCTTTGGAGCAGTGCCAGGTGAATCAGGTGAAGAGCAGCGAAGGGAAAGCCCTTCTCTTTCAGGTAACAGTTCCAGTGATCACTGCCCCAAGGTTTGCTGATGGCCTGAGGACAAGTTGGTGGTCTTGGTCCTGTTTGGACCATTCTTGGTCCATTCCAGCTACAGGAAACCACAGAAACAAGCACATGGCAGTAATTCTAGGGCTATCCCTTCTAAAAAACTTCCAGAGATTTGGCTGAGAAGAAAGGTAACAGAGATGTGTGGTACTCCAGGAGCACTGGAGAGTTCATGTCCCTCTCTGATGGTGGGTAGTGGCAGTGGCACCTGATCAAAGGCTAAACTCACACACACACACACACACACACACACACACAGAGTCTGGCAATCAAACTAAGTCCCCAGTTGCTGACTTAAGCAAGTCTAACATTGTGAGGTTGAATTAGCCACATGCTGGCACTGTAATTCTAATTGTTTTCAAATATACATTGGAAGAAAAGTTTAATTAGCATACATGCCCAAATAGAGCTGATGGCATCTAGGATGGTTTTGCATTAGTGATAAGTAATGAAGGATTATACACATTCACCTGCTACCTCTGGGATACTTTTCTTCTCACCATGTTGTTTTGGTTTTGTGGTAGAGGTTTTAAATAAACAAGGAGAACAAGAAGGAAAGATCAGGCTGACAAACTGCATGAGATAAAATATATAGATCAGAACCTCAAGAATGCTGTTCAGCAGAGAACATTTAAATATCTCTGTAGTAAACTCTAGTTAAATAACTAGAGTTCTGAATGCCCATGTGCTGAGCAGTGTGGCTGAATGCCCAGCTGGCAGGAACATGCAGCCCTTTGCAGGTGGGCACACAGGTCGGTATGCAGGCACATCAAGCCACACATTCACTGAATGTGAACCCAAAAACACCTGCCAAGTCCTGCAGGCAGTGATCCAACAGCATAAACAGCCCCAGACCCTGGCACACACCTTCAACCAAAGGCACATTTGCTGTACCACTGCATCAGATGTCATGTCCACATTTCAGGCTCTTCCCAACCCAGCTGAACAAGGCAGTGGTGGGGAGGAGTGTGGCTGGCACCACTGAACATCTCTGCAAAGGCTGTTGTGGATTGCAGGGAACACCAGCCTCCTCCCAGCACAGGAAATACTGCCCCACAGGAGCAGTGTGGTTGTTGAGATGGACACTGCACTCAAAGTGCTTCAGTAAAAACATCAGAAGGCTTCAAGCATCACCTCCTGGTTATCTAAAAGTCTCTTGTGCCTTTTCTCTTTAGCAATCCCACAGGGCAGCTCCACAGCCCCAGCTCTTTCTCCACTGTCTTCTCTCTTCCTTCTGCTGTTCCAGCTCGCTCCTTTCTGTCCCTATCACAGCCACCTGACCCTGTTTGTCCTACGTACAGCATCTGACCCTTCCTGTCCCTGCACCACCTCCTGTCCCTTCCTCCTCACAGCACAGCCAGCAGACTCCAACAACTCCAACTGAGCTCCCTCCCAGCCAACTCACTCTTTATCCCACCCACAGCTGGGAGGGCAAGGCTGTTCCCACTCTTGGATAATTAACACAGCTGCAATATATCAAGGGTAAGATTGCCTTTAGTGCTATCTCTGTCTCCCCACAGAGCAGCACGGTGAGGGATGCCTGGAATTACAGGTATGTTGCTTTTCCTTCCAGTCCTACTCAGTACAAGGCACAGCCAGCCCTGAACTATTGAGTTTGTGTGATGACCTGTAGAGTTTGCACTGCATACATTGACAATGCCACTGTCTGTGCCAAGGACTGACCCTGCTCCCAGCCAGGCTCAAGATCTATTGACTGTATGCTGTGAAGTGGTCCAGATTGTATGAACACAGAAACAGAACAGATCATTGCCATTGGGCCAGTGATCAGAAGGAGTAACTTATTGAAACACGAGCATACAATACCCTCATCCTCCACAGCATATGAATAAATGGTGAAGCACTTGCCAACACAGCCATCTCCATCTCACCCTGGCAGGTGACTCATTATCCTGAAGGCAAAACAGCAGAAGCACGGGGTATGAAAGGGAGTGTAGTCCCTTTCCAAACCTACCTGCCTACCCATTGCCACATTTTTCTGAGCCAGCCAGACCTATGCAAACAGAAGGGAGCCAATTAGTTGCTGATCTGAGTGGTTCTGTGGAAAGTTATTACTTAAAAGCTAATTAAAATAATTAGGGGCCAGTTTAATTAAAACATCAACTTAAAATGAATGCAGTAGATATCATGCCCAGCAGGACACACAGCTAGCAGATTCCCCTTGGAGGCTGCTAATTAGTGTTTGCAGTGACTGCTAACAATAAATAAAATAATAATATTCCTTTAGACATTAGAAATTTTAAGGGCCATGCCAAGACTGGCCCCAGCTGTGGCACCTCGCCCACCCCTGGAAAAGCTGTGCTGCCACTGTTTTGATTTTCTCCTTAAATATGTCATCACAGAGCTGTTACCAACATTTCTAATTGGGCCAGCAGCATGTCCATTTTCAGAGCCATCAGAGATTGGCTCTGTCAGACATGGTGGAAGGTTCTAGCAACTTCTCACAGAAGCTATCCTTGTGGCTTTCACCGCTACCAAAAACCAGGCTGTGCCAAATCTACACAAGATCCTAGTCTGGAAATTTAAGGCAGAAGTTTCCATTTTGCTTGGCACTCCTTCTCTAAAGGATATTTAAGTATTTCTGTCGTTCTATGAACGTCTATCTCTGCTCTAAAGGAAATTCAGAGGCAATTTAATTTTACAGGAGTAGCCTTCCTTTCCAGACACATTTGAGACAACAGGAAGACCACTCATTAAATTCTTCCTTTAGCTCTGTGTAACTGAAGCACAATTACCTACCAGCATACCACTCCTATCTGCAGCTCCTCTCTTAAATGATTAAGTTCTATGTCAGTCATCGAGTCTCTCAGTGTAAGCAGGGTCAAAAGGTTACCCATGATCAAGTAAGATTGGGGTGGTACGTTTTTAGGAATGGATTCACCCCTGATGGTCAAAATCTGCAAGCAATGATTCCAGTGGCTCTCTTGCTAATAACAATCTGTCAACACTTATCAAACTTGTATCTAATAATCTCATAGTGTCTTTTTTTTAGCAAGCCATCAAACAATACGATATTAAAGAAAACATCTAGCCCTGCACAGCTTTTAGCAAAGGATATTGAAGGTTTTTAAGCAGAAAGTGTGTGTCAATATAGGCATTTACAAACAGGAAAATGAAAGTACAGAGAGATTAAATGATTTGCTAAAGGTATTTGAGAAGATTACTGGCCAAGCCAGAAACAAATTCAAGTTCCTCAACTGTTTCTTCAATGCCTCAGATGACACCAGGTAAAGATCAGCTCATTCACCACTGAACACAACCATTTCTCAGCTGAAACTGATCACTGCATAGCAATGTTACATGGCAATTCAGGACAACTGTGACTTAGATGTTGTCTCCAATCTCTGTTATCTAAATTCAATATCCTATTCCACAGTGCAACTGAACACAACAATAACAGGACAATAACATTATCAGACTGCTGGCAGAGCCAGTTGCTAGCATTTCTAGTTTACATCCATCCATCCATCCATCCATCCATCCATCCATCCATCCATCCATCCATCCATCCATCCATCCATCCCTCAGGGCTCCCAGCCAGGCAGGGACAGCTGCAGTAAAGGACAGGGCATTGACAGGACAGAGTTACACAGAGCAGCTGTGCCTTTAGTCCAGGGATGTGATGCAGCAGCACCAACTTGGCACAGAGATGGACTGGGACGCAGGCTGGGAATAGCCATGGCTTCAGGCAAAGACAGAAGACACAGTGTTGGTGGCAAGGAGTGAATAGAAAAGGCTGATCTTGATCTTTGTGCTCTCTGAAGTGCCCCTGTAGGAAAACTCCAGGATTAGAGGGTAATAAAAGTGGTTGTGCCTCTTGGCCGCCAGCTGCTGCCTGAATTGATCCATCCTTGCCCGTGGTGCCTTGCTGTGCAGGCTGGAGGCACACAGGAAACATGGGTTCAACACTTCCCTAAAGGGCAGCACATCAATAATTGTACCCAGTGAGCCAGGGCAGCAGCTCTTGCTGGAGGGGAGCAATGGCTGAAGGGGAAGCAAAGAACTCAACACAGCGGATCTAAACAAATCCGGATTGCATTTGCATTTCATTCCAATTTAATAACATAGTTATTGTTTGTTAATTATGTGCCAATTGATTACTGCAGCAACATATTTATTGAAGAGGAATAATTCAGCTGAAGATGCATATTTTATTCATCTAAATTGAATCAAGCAGATTGAAAGCGATGAAGTGTCATGGAGCACTCATCTCCAGTTTACGTGCACTTTGGAAAAATTTCTACAATCTGGAAGACAGGCTGCTCTGTTCCACAGCAACCTGTGACTAGGAGGAAGTATCACCCATGAAGGACTTGAGTGTAAGATGCTGGAAGCCAATTATGAGCCTGCAGACCGTGAAAGCCACAAAACCTTGCTCTGCCAGGAGCCCTTGTAGTGCTGTAGAGCAGCTTCTGCCAAGAAGCGCTGCACACACAAATACAAAGAGTAAACATAGAAATAAATGGAAAACCACAAAAAAACCTCACTCTCAAAACTGGAAGCTGAAATCACAAGAGCCATTATTCCCATCCATCTTTCCAGTAAAAAGCAAGTTCTTGTTTCCACTAAACTCCACAGAGATCTGAAAAATCAGGTGTGGCAAAGATCACCCCTACAAAAGGTGAAGAAAAGGCAGAGTTCAGAGCTTGTGCCAGTTGTGGGAGGGAGATGTGGGGTATGTGGGGATGGGGGAAAATGAAATCCCATTTGATGAATATGAAAAACTAATGATCCTCTTCATGATGGTCTCTGCACACAAGCAGCTGCAAATCAGAAGATTGCTCCAACCAGAAAATGTCAATTGTATGGAAATGTCATCTTCATTGCAGAGCTCTCCTGAGGCTGCTGGAAACTGCAACTCAACTGCATTAATTTCCATCCCTCTTTCTCTGTCTCACTTTCTCTTTTATTTTTCAATCTTCTAACCTTTATTCAAAAAATTTTAAACAACCACCTTTTCTGCATTCAGTAAAAATTTGTATCTATAACTGTGCAGAAAGGTTAAAGATTTCAATTAGAAAGGTCACTCCAGGATGATTGTGCAGCTGGATTCATCTGCTGCCTGCTGTTTGGAAAGTTAATGACAGCACTGAGTAGCTTCCTGTGCCAGGGCTGACATCTCTGGCTTTTTTAGTCCCAACAAAAATAAACTTTCAGACTTTACTCTTCAAATAGTGCAAAGGTTCACAGATCTCAGGAGGCTTTCAGCAGGGAAAACTGTAATTTGAGTTCAAATTGAAGACCAGATCAAGAGGAAAACAAGATGTATACAGTCAGACAATTCCCAGTAGGGAAGCACTACACTCTCAGAGGTGAATGTCTCCAAACTGAGGACACTGGAGCTCTTGACATCTCCAAAGCACCCTCAGCATGAGACAAAGCTCACTGGTAGGCTTATATAACATTGCTGTCTAAGCTCCCACTTCCTGTATTCCACAATTCTTTAACCTACCCTAAACTATCCTTGTTTCATGGGAAAACAGATGAATGTATTCCCTGGTGTTGAAACAAGGGAGGAACAACAAGGTGCACAGGAGTGACAAGCATATGGCTGGTCAGGAGAGAGGGATTAGGTGAATTACAATTGATTTTTCTACTGGTAATGAACCATGAAGTGCTTGTGATTGCATCTTGAAGAGATTTATAATTATTCATTGAATCTCAGAAGATAATTAAACTTCATTAAACACAGACATGACAAGCTTGCATAGTAAAGAATAAACCCCAGAGCAGGTTCCCTATCAGACAGGGAGACACCATGTGGGAGGTGATAAGGAGAACCAGGGGAAATAAAAGGATTTTTCACTAAAACCATTTTTTGCCCAAACAAGAAACTACTGCCCTCAAACCTTTCACCTTTTTCCTTTGTTTTTAAGGGTTCTTTGCGTTGTCTTTCACACACTGCCTTTGACTGGCAGTGGATACTTTATGTGAATGCCACTTCCCTATTCTGCAGCAGTTGCTGTATTAAAATGTTCAGAATGTTTTAGAGCCAGTGGGGACTGGTCCTGTTGCATGTTTACCACAGTGTCTGTGATCTTCCACAGACTGAGGGAGGAGCAGGGCAGAAGCAAGGGGAGACTCTAGTGGGGAGATGCAGTTCATCACCACATGGACCAGAACTCCCAAAATAGCAGCATTTGTGGTATCAAGGGAATGCATATCTCTCTCAAATAGTTTGTTCTTAGCTTGTGACCATGTGAAAATTAACCCATATAGTCCATATTCTAGAGATTTATTAGGACATAATGGGACATGTATTACAGGCTGTATGATGTGTTCAATACTGATATAACTAATGCCCTAGTTAGATACAAAACATTTGACTAGATAAGCAGATTCTAAGAGTATTTCATTAAAATAAGTTATTTATCAAAGAAGGAACCCACTGGAAAAAGAAAAAGCTAACAATAATATGCACAGCTGAGGAGCAAAGGAATCTTGGCCAGCTAGCAGTGGTAACCAAAGCCATTAATCCAGAAAAGCAATTGTGCAAAATTTGATTACTTTGCTATTGGGAGATGTCAGTGATTACAGTGCCCCAATCAAGTAAACATCTGCACCCATTAATACAGTCAAAGGAACCACTCACTGGAGCGTTCTCTCTTCTGCTCATACAAGGTAAGCCAAGGTAAGCCAAAAGTCTTGGCCTAAGGTGAACTCACTGCCTTTTCCATTTACACTGAATTTCCTGAAACACAGAGAATGAAGAGTTTTCAGTCCTGAGGCAATCTGATTATATTAAGAATTGCAGATATTGACATAAAGTTAAAAGATGCATCTCCCAGTGGGCTGACACAGCTTTGCTGAGCACACATGCTCTGTGAGCACACCACACAGGGGAGGAGACAATGCACTTTGCACTGTGTTTCTGGTGTGAACACCTTTTTACCCACCTTTGACACGCAGGGGAATGACTGAGCCCTACAGCTACACCTCTCTCATCTCTCCTTCATTTTCTATTCCCGCCTGACATAACACCTCCTCTTTCCCTTGCCTAATATAGATTTTGGAAATACAGGTCTTCCCCCAGAGCACAGTGTAACTTAAAACCTTGTAGCTAACTTTTCACTATGGTAACATTGCCAGAGAAACACAGTGTACACAGACCAGAAAAATTATTGGTATAGACAAATCAAAGGATAAACAGGCAGGCACATAAAGGGCAAATCATCATCTGAGACTGTTACTTATTTTCTCCCTTAGACAGTCTTTGTACAAAGCCCAGAGTCTCTGGCACAAAGAGGATTCAGGTTTATCAGGCCTGATTTCTAATTGGTGCAATTGAACTAGTGAAAAGTCCTTCATCAGGTTAAACATTCTGTGAGCCAATTAAGCTAAATTGATTTAATAAAGGAGCAAACCAGTCCTGTTGTATATACCCATAGTACTTGCTCCAATTTAGTTGAATGAATTTAAAAACAGTTTCAGAAAATCTTTGCAAAGCTTGTAAAGAGATTTCCGGTTCTTTCAGAGAAGAGAAAGGCTGAAGGGAGACTCCCCCCACCCAAGGCACTTCTTGTTTTATTTTGCAGTGACTCACACATCCCAGCTTTGCAATGCAGAAGATTTCTAAAGGCAGCATTTACTTTGGCTCTCACCCTCATGCTGTAGCACCATGTGTTTTACAGCGTTGTCAAACATAATGATTCCTACCCTGGAGAGAAATTGGGTCCCATTTTATATTTTATTACCTAAGAAAGGAGATTTTTTACATCCCACAGTCCACAGTTGACAGCAACAACCCCATAAATCTTGTCAAATGCTTTTTGTTGAAATATTGTCCAGCAAGATGTCTGTGAGACAGGGGCCTGCACAGGCATAAGTTAATGGCTTCCTGATCCATGTCTGAGGAAGAAGAGCAGCAGGGATAAGGAGTGCTGCAAAGTCACTGTAGGCAGAGTCCAGCAGCTGGTGTGTGAGCTGAGAGACCACTGGGAGTTTGTTTCCCATGTTTCATCCAGAATAATACATAAGCTGCAAAGCTCCCTGGCTCCCAAGAAAGGGGTCTTATTCAAGAAATGTCACCTAGCCCTGGTGTCAGCACGCTCTGCCAATACTTGTGTTTGCTGCAAGGGCCATGGTGAGGGAAACCTGCAGGAGCCACAGTGTGTGCCAGCAGAACTCATGGAAACCAGGAGAAATGATAATTGGAAGGAAGGGAAAGGCAAGAACATATTTGTGAGTGCATGTGCATAGAAGCAGATTTCACAGGTGAGGGGGCAGAATTCACTGGAATGCACAGTGTGAGCACAGAGGAATTGTCTTGGGTTGCAATGCAAGATGTAACCAAAAGTGTGTGTTCTATTGTCATCTGTTAAAACCGGTTGAAGAGGTGTTTTTTCTCTTCTATGACCAACTCCTGGTGACTCTGGGGGAGAGGGGGCGGGTGTCTTCTGTTAATGGCCCAGCTGTTAAACCAGGTGGGGCAGTGTTCTTTATCTCTTCCACAACCCATCCTCCCTCCAGGGGATATCTGCTGTTCATGGGCCATCCAGGCTCACTGCATGGCTGATACAATTACATCATCCATTGGGAGATGCTCCACCCAGGGGGAGGAGCCAAGCATTCTTACCTGGATAAAATCTGAGATTCAGAACAGCAGCACAGCCTGTGTGCACTGCATTCCCAGAGGAAAGCTGGACCCATCTCACCACCACTGGACCCTTTTACAGGATCATCTCTGCTCCAACAGAACCACATCTGCACTATGGGAGCATCCAAGTTGTGCATTGCATACGTGTTAGTTGGTGCAGGTGTAGGGGTATATGTAGGTTACAGGCTCCCTGAGCCAAGCTAATTCCTAATAGACTTGTCCTTTTTGGGTGCTGACAGAGCCTCGTCTGAGAAAAAGAGATGTTCAGCTGGATTCCTCTGGGCAGTTAATGAGCCATTTCCCTCCTCTCTGTCTTTCTCCCTGTGCTCCTCCCCAGCTACAACAGCACTTTGTGGGTAATGAAGAGATAATGCCATAATGGCTCGGTATGTTATGCTCAGCCCTGCTGTAATGCCTTGGGACAACAACTGCCACTGTGGGGGCTCTGTCAGCTCAGCTGCTCATGGTCAGTCACTGCATGGTCCTTATCTGCTTCTCTGGGCCCAGGGACCTTTCAATGAACCTTCAGCCTGCAAAAACGAAAAGAATTTGGAAGGCCAGATGTCCCCAGATTTACTGCCCCACACTTCTCCTGCAGCCATGCTGCAGGAATGCAATCTTACACACACAATCCATACCAGTTACTGTGGGTTGGCTGTGATTTCTTATGAGTTGGTAATTCTCCTGAGGCCTCAAGAATAAAAATACTGCTAACCCTGCCTGGAAGCATAAGGAACAGGAAGAAAGATTGATTGCTAGGTAATTAAGTGAGAGCTTTGATAGCCTCATAAGCTGTAAGAGCCAAACTGGAGTCATGTGGAATCAGAGTGGCATGGACTCCCTCCCTGCATCCTGCCACCCTCTCCTGTTAGGAAGAGCATCTTGGGATTCTGAGCACGCAGCTGTCCTGCTCCAGGCTTTATAGGCTACAAGTCATTTTAAGGGGAAATGGAAGAAATGAGCTTCCCACAGATGAGTGTGATAGGAGACTCAGGGACTGACTACAGGGGGAAGGAGAAGGAATTGGCAAGCTGCCTCCCACCTTGTGCCTCACTTCCCACTGTCTGCCTCACCTGATTATAAGGTGTCTCTCCACATTAAGCATAGCATTGCATCCATTTATAGCCTGTGAACCGTGTCTCATATACAGGGCAGGAGGGCATGGGGAGAGGAGATAGAAAAAGGAGGGAATAATTACCCACCAAGGACTTGAATCCAACGAGATTTACGCCCTTCCTCAGCCATAAACATCTCTGTGAGCTCTATAGATAAACACACTTGCTCAGCAGAAGCAAATGCTGCCTGCCAGCCTCCAGCTGCTCAGCCTCCCTGCATGTGGGTTCACCAAAAAATAACCCAATTATCCAAGGGGATGCAGCTGTCCCCACCCCACTCCTCTCCCATTTGCAGACAGCAGTGGTATCTTCACTGGATATCTCACTCACAGGATATGCAGTGTCCCAAGAGGGAAAAAGATAGGGTTTTTTCCCCTTACTTGAAGGTAATGCTCTGCCTGCCAGCCTTTCATTTTGCAGCACAGCCACACCAGTACGTTCCCACACAATGGAATAGATCATCACACCATCCCTCTCCCTCAGCTCCTAATCCCAGCCCGGCTTGCCACATGTGGTGCTTGTGCTGGAGTGGCTTCTGAGACAACAGAAAGACAGGCTGCTCATATGCATGTCAAAAGAAGACATTTCCACGCAGCTTCACAAATATCTCAAATATCATCACAGGAGCCCCTTAAGGAGTCTGCACAGCCCTTTAAATAAATATCCTCCTGCAGGCTGTTATCGATGTTTTCCTGCAGATTATGGGAAATACATGGGTCATGGGAAACAAACTTCACGCCAGCCTTTGAACCTACACTGAACTCAGGATAAAATCCACAAAGAACTTTTCCTTTCCCTCTGGGTTTACACTCAGCCTCACATCACTGTTGATGCACTTGCCCTCCTCTGCTGTTTCAATCACCCAGAAATACAAAATGCCTCAGCCCACCTCATCCTTATATCTGAGCACACAATTCCCTTCCCTCTGATTTGTCCGTATCTACTGTCTTTTATTCCACTGTCATATATTGCCTATTCTTTTGTGTATGTGCACATGAAAGGCTTTTTCTTCTAAGAAGTGAGTCAGGAAATAACCTTCTACTTTCCCAGTTCCACGAGAGGTGATAGTTCCTCGTGATGAGGTGGGGGAACAAAGGAAACAAGAACTTCTGAACTTCTAGATCCTGCTCCTAGCTCTGGCACTGGCATTTTCTGTAAAAGTAGCCACTGCCTAGGGCTGCCTCAGTTTCCCCCCAGTGCCTCACAGAGACACTCTGACATTTAATAATCTGATGTACATTAAAAAATTGAGCTTTTCAGATAAGAGGAGCGAGACAAGGTCACAGTCCCACTGAGACATGATGCCTTTGAGCTTCCTAGTAACCAGATAATGGTTTAACCAGGAAGATCCTGTTGTAACCAATGTAAGAGCCAGGCTGGACCATCACCTGAACTCCTCAGTGCCTCTCCCACAGGGCATTTGTGGTACATTCCCTCGACCAGGATGTCTGACCCCAACACAACCCCACTACAATCTCTGTCCATCACACATTGTTGGCCTTGAAACTCAGAGTACCAGGGGTGACAAACAGATCTGGAGAGTGACAGACTACCAGAGTCAGCAGAATGCAGCCTGTTGCTATAGAAATTCAAGCCTCCTTTCTATACATCTGTGTAGCTCAAGGGAACGTGACCAACTCTTACTGTGAAAAATCCTTTTAAAGAATCCCGTGGAGAGTTGGTTTTATATCCCACAATTTCTCTTTGCTCTCCAGCCCAGTTATGTGTTCTGGCAGGAAATGACCAGACCACAGCCACGTTGAGGATAGATGACATCAAGGTGTATTGTCTAACAGATGAGCCTGCAACCAAGGACATGAGTTTCTAATACACAAACCTCTGCAGGAAAATTTCAAGTTAAAAAAAATTTTAGAAGAGATCCATTTTCACTGCTCTGCCACGACAGCACCAGGAAACACCACTCAGAAGCAGGCTTTGAGGACATCTGCTTATCTGAACATGCAAAGTTAGATCTGAGAGGCTTATTTATTTGTCCACTACCTTAAAAGGCTTTTTTGGGATGCAGACAAGGGCATTGTCATACACAGGTGTGACATGCAAATAAATAATAATAATAAAAAATTAAAGCCTTTAGGGCAGAGGAGTGCTGATGGAAAATTCCAGCAAACAAACCAACATTTTTGGCTTTAACATCTTTTTCATCTGCAGAAAACACAAGCAGTTACAAATACAAGCAGAAAATGCATGGAGTTATTAACTATTTGGATTTCCAAACCTCTATTGTGTGTGTTATAAGTAATTGAGGAATTATTGGCTTTCACTGTTATGTGTTTACTTCTGCAAATTATTATTAATCACAACAATTTTTATGTAGTACAGTTTATAATCACTTTTAACTGTTTTTGATACAGTATAATTTGTCAGCTTCTGTGGCCAGTGCTCTGGCCATGTGTATCTTATCTAGGCGTTAATGTGATAAACATATTGCAGTTTAGGCTCTTTTCAAAATATTGAAGTAGAGAGTATGTTAGCTTTTGTAGGATGTTTTTACTTTTTTGTTTGTAACTAATCTGCAACAGAGACTTAGATAAGTTTGTGGAAATGGCTTAAAACTGTTTGTGTGTTTAGATAACATTGAAGGAACAGATAACATCAGAAAAAGAATGTGGAAAAACTCCTGTTACTGATTCTGTGGCTATCAATAATTCCCTGTCTGTTGTGAGGAAGTGGCATATATGTTGTGAGGAAATGACATACACAACTCCCAAAAATTAAATCTACACTATTGCACAATGGATCAAGGGTCGAACAAAGCTAAAGGAATTGCTGGGACATGTGAAAGAACTCACAGGAATGTTTGAATATGCATAACCTTATGAATATGTATGTAACCAGTGTACTGAAAAAAAGTATATAAGAAAATTGTTTTAAGCTAATAGTGTGCTTTTGGCATTTTGGCAAGGTACCCCAGCACTGGATATTGTCCTTTTTATCCCTTATTAAACCTTTAAAAATTTTAAAGAGTGGATTTTGGTTTTCACATGTGTGCATCACCACTTACACTCATGGGCAGTGTTTTGTTTATTATGACCAAGAACAATATTTCTTGCATGATATTGCATATCAGCTGTGTATACTGCACATACACTGCCATGTGACACATGTGCATGTATGTGGGCCACTGGGTCTATAGATGCTCATGGAATACTCACCAGGGTATGGACACAATGCTTGGCAAAGGAGATTACACTTAGTCACTCATCAAAAGGTTTTTCCAGTCTAATTACCTGTGCTGTTTTCCCCATGAAATTTCCTTGCATGTCCAAGCTCACTTTCCCAATTGCATTGACCCTTTTGCCTCTTATGAAATAGCAGATATTTAAGTGAGGTTACTGCTGTAGGAGCCTGGAAATGACACGAGCTTCCTGAGCTTTCAGAGCCCCAGACACCTTGATTAGCCAAACAAAGGCCACATGTCCTGAGCTGTTCAAAGAGGCAGGGGGCTAGAGTAGAAAAGCTCTAGCAAGCAGTTCCTCGTTACATTATCCTACATGCAGCCCTCTGGGAGTGGCTGGTTGTCCAAGGAGTTGTGATAATAAGCTCTCTAAAGATGCTGGCTTTGTGATGTCCAAAGCACAGACACGTGACAACATCCCCCAACAAAAGGCCATGACTGTCACAGCACAGCTGGTCTAGATAAATCTGGCCACGACATAAACCTGATTTGGCTAGCCTGGTTCATTCTAGAAAAGAAGTAGAACAAGTGAACAATGATAGGATAGATTTGAACTCAAACAGGAACCTCACCCAATCACAGAGTGCAGACATGGCACTGGTCAAGGAGCTGGGCAGAGTTAAGACCCAGACCAATCAACTGTCTAAATCTGGGAAATTCAAACCCCCTATAAAAGGAAGTTCTGAACCGTAGAACAGGCTGTTTGTCTTATGATCATCAGTGAGTTCTTGTCGTTTGTCTTTCTCTGGCCAACGACCTCACCTAACTCATGATAAATTACACTCAATACTTTTGTTTTAGGCTTCTTTCCAGAAGCCCTGAAAGATATTTAGCAGTCTAGTTCAACATGCCTGGTTCCTCATACCACAGTTAAGCAGCTGTCAAACAGTGCTATAAAGGATGACTGATGACTTTTCATCATCAGTGGCCCAAGCACTCCAAATACACTCCTGGTGGTGGAGGATACCTCCTGAAATCCATGGTTATGTTATAAAATTTCCCTGCCTGGCAGTTCAGAAAGTTCCTTCTGAACTTAGCTGTGGAAATCTCTCACAATCCACATGGCCTCCCCAGAGAAGAAAGATATTTACTTACTGCTTCTCTTTCCTGAAGACTTTTTCCAATGAACTTCCACTATGACAAACATAGCAGGCACTGTAAACCCAGCAAGTGCACTACTTCTCTTCCTCTTCCCACCACTGCCAATATAAACCTCACTCTGAATTAAGGGCTAGGTGCCAAGTTAAAATAATGCTCTCTTTGGTCTGGGGATCTGGCTTCTCCAGAGATCACAAAAAAATCTGTGGTGGTGGGTGAGAAGGAGCGGGGATTTGATCCAGGGATACCAACAGGAAATACTTTCACACTAAATTTCACACTAAATTTTACACCTCCTCCTATGGGAGCAGTTATTATGATGCACCCTGCAGGGCCACCAGAAAGACAGATCATCCCATCACACTCTCTTGAACATCTCTGTAACTCTCAAGGCTGAATATTGGAGGGGAACATTGTTTGTTTTCCTTTCCTCACTCCCACTCCTCTCTGCTCGACTGCTTTTCTGGGAAACTCCAGGGGAAATAATTCAAAAAAAAAGGCAACAAATTTAATCAGGACACCAAAGCTGTAGGCAGCTCACAGCCAGAAACAGCGCTAGCCTGAGATGGAAGCCAGAGAATGTCAAACTTGACAAACCATAATTTCCATCCTGATACAAGATAGAAATGCCACAAAAAACCTTCCTGAACCAAAAGAATTCATGTTGGGTCAATCAATAGGTTTCTTTGCAAGAATTGTAAATCAAGTCATTTTATGTCAACCTTTAAAAGATGTATGGTTACAGGGGAAAGAGTGCAGATATGGCTGTAACCAAACTATGTATTCAACACCCACCTACATTATTTCTGATGAACTGTTAGTGGTGGGTTGTTTGCAAAGCTGTCCAGTGCACACCCCACCCCGCAGGCTATGATTTTGGTGTAGGGTTTTCCTGTCTCCATGTGATAATTACACCCAGCCTAAGGGGTCATCTCTGCCAAGGGGCCATCATGGCTCAACAGCCCCAACAAGCAGCTGTAGCAAACTAGGCCATCAAGGACTTCCCAAAATATCCTTTGACTCATAGGATTACACCATTCTATTGTGAAATTCCTCACCCTGGGGGAGGTACTGAACATTCCTGCCTGTATATAACCTGGGCAGAGCCTAGAACCACACCACTGGGCATCCAGAGAAAGACCAGACCTTCCACAGGACCACAACCTTCAACAAGACTGCAACCATCACTTCAACAGCACTGCAGCCACTGCTTAATCGGACTGGGAACACCAGCCTAACCAACAGCGGCCAGGCTGTACTCTGACTTTGTGGTTTTAAGCTAGTTTTTTTCTGTATTGTTGCATTTATTGTAATCTCTCTAATTGATTGTGTTATAAATAAGTGATGTTAATTCACATTTTTTTAAGCAGCCTTAAATGTAGAATTAAAAAATTAAGTAAGTTAGATGTATCCCTCGGTCTACCCACCTTCTTCCTGCAAAATTATTCACAGTTGAATAAACAGGAGAAGGACAATGAAGGGTGGACCAAGGACCAAACCATTAAAGCTAACGACTCAGCAATCAGATCCTGATAACATCAGGAACAGCCATCAAGGATGCCCACACCTGAGTTTCCTGAGTTTCGACCAAGAAAATTAGAAAATTCAATCAGGACCGGACACTCACTCCAAAACCTATTTCAACACACCTTTATTCCAGCCAAGAAGATTTGATCAAGACTGTATGCACATCCCGGAATTCACTCCAATGCACCCACAGAAATAAAGGAAATCCAATCTGCATCTCCAAGACAGAATTGGACAAAGGACTGGACTGCCTCAGGGCAGGAAAACCCCATAAAACACAGCTTTGGGAAGGCTCTGGTGTGAACCGTGGACTCAGTGTGATAGAGGCTGTGTCTTGGTTCACCTGGCAGCCCTCGAGACCCGGGCTCAGAGCTGCCGTTTGATCGTGGGCATTGTCTCTTTTCGATCTCATTTTGTCATTTTCCAATAAACCTCTAAAACGGAATATTGGAGAACTGTCGTTTATAACAATTGCAACTCCAAGTTGAAATCTCTTGCAAGGTATTTGTGTGGGCTTAATTTCTCCCACTGGTTTACTTTCAAGCCAGCACAATGTGTTTACTTTTTTGGTAAACTAATTTCTTTTATGACAGCATAAATTCTAAATGTAAAAAGGAAATGTATTTTTAACAATTTATAATGTTTTTATTAAGAAGTGTTATTTGCTCATTTTACTGCAAATCAGGGCTCCTTTTCTGCACATTAACACACCACTATGGGAAGGGATCTGGAGTCTCCAAGCTGGAGCTTCAAACCTCCATGCAAGCCCTCCTGCAATTCTCAGAGGATGTGAACCTGTGCCCAGATGCTTTGCAGGCAGGGCACAATCTCACCCTTCCCACAAAGAGCAACCCTGCTCACAGATTTCCACACAGTCTGAGCTGAGCACCACCAAGGGGCTCTGCAGTCTTTCCTAGCACAGCAGATACATTCCACACAAGCAGTTTCTCTGTCCTGACCTTCCTGCTAATATCCCGAACTCCAATCCAAACACCTGCACCTCAATGAAATTGAATCAAGATTGCCATGAACTCATCTCCAGCCTCATTTTCCTTTTCCTCTGCCTGATTGTGAGGCTTTACCCGTATGACAGCTTCATTACAAGTGACCTTCAGCACTGCCTTTGTTGGGGAAGTGATTTAGAACCAAATTACGGACTTATTTCTTTCATCTTCTCCCTCTTACTGAAAGCAGCAATAGCAGCCCTGGAGAGGCTGCCTGGAACAGCGTCTTTTTTAACACATTCCAGAAGGGGAGACAGAGCAGAAAGCCATCCCCCATCACAGGCCAACATGAAGGGGCTAAACTGTTCTTGGAGAAGTGCTGAAACAATTGTACAATTTATTCCAAGAAGAGCCTGGTTTAGACCAGCCAAGAGACAACTCTTGAGGAGCTGGGGACTCTACTGAGAACAGACACAGGCAGCTGGAAAAAACAGGGGCCAGGTGGCTGCTTAAAAGACAGGATCCCTATGGCACATGGGCAAAGCAGAAGGGGGATGGCAATATGGGCCTCGTTGTTATGGGCTGGGTTAAATCTCATTGGAAGCAGTGAGAAGAGCAGATGTCTCTGAGTCAGGCTAAATCAAGGAACACATAAACGTCTTTATTTGGTACAAATGAAGCAATGTAGGCTGTGCAAATTACAAAGATAAGGGTAGATCTGAATTGATCTATGACACAGCTTTACTGTAGACCAATGGCTGTGTGTCTGTGAAAGAGAAGAGGGGGGAGAAGAAGATGAAGAAGAAAAAAACAACCAGAGCTTGAGCAGATTATCAAGAAGAGTCAGAATAAGCAGGGGAAACTTGAAAAAATGTGAAAGAGATGGTAATGGAGAAAAGAGTAGTTAAAGAGACCTCTGCCTCCCACAGGGCACTAACAGCCAGGGGGACTTAAAGAAGAGGAAGTGGGGAAGCAGGAATGGGGAGTCCCTGCTCTCACTGACTGAAGTGTTTTCCACCATTAGAGCCTAGAATGTAACAGAATGCACCAGCAGCAGATCCTTGAGTGAGTGTCCAGATCAAAGACTTGAAAACCTTGATCCACCCATGAGGCACTCATTCTTCTTTTCAGCAGCATCTCCATCCCCAGTTACCCAACAGTTTCTAAGCAAGACTGCTGTGTGATGAACCACATAAAAGAGAATCTCTGTGATTCTTCACCCCTGTAGGCTTAGGAACAGAGGGCAGAGACACACTGAACAATTCACGGGGTGAAACTGGTAGCAGACTGTTTCAGCACAACCATTTCAGTAGAGTGACTTGCCAGATGAGAAGAGTTTAATTTACAAACAGAAAACATAAAAGGAAAGTCAAGATTGTAAGCAAAGCAACAACAGAAGGGCCAGTAATGAGAGGTTCACACAAGAGGAGATTGGCTGATCCATGTGGTAAAGAGCAGCACAAAGAGATATAGCAGGAAGAGATTAACTGCTGACACTGAAGTGCTATTTCCAGCTGACATTTATCTCTGCCTTGAAATTCCCAGTTGGAGAGAAGAGGTGAATACAAACAGGAGAAATTTACTCCGGCCCCTTTATGCAAATCTAACCTTTTTGCACCTGCCAGGTGGGGAGCATTTATTTACATTCTGGCTGCCTGGCTACATTGGCAGAGGGAATGAATCCAAACAGAACGCTGAGGAGATGAAAGGAATACGGCCCATGGCTGTAATTTCAGGACTTGTTACAGGCATTACAATTTTAATGTGACAGTTGAGAGATATACACCACAGGCAAATGAACTGGCAGAAGACCTGTGCATGTGCCAGTGTATTGTTCCACAAGAGAATGTCATTGCTCCCTGACAGGCAGATTCAGAGATATTTATCAGTGACACAGTCCATACCTGTGCCTTGCTCATAAAGGACCTCAGCAAATTCCTTTTCATCATGTATGAAGAGTGATTAATTTTGCACCAGATGGATCTGAGTCAAATCTCCTTTGCCACAATGACTTTTTAAGATGCAAAGATGTTGAGCAGTAACTGTGAGATGTCTGGGGGTGAATTTGTCATAATTTAAAATAGAAAGATAACACTCATATACACTATCAAGTTAACAAGTTCATACTGTACTCTTAACAAGTGAAAATAAATTACCATCACCCCAGAATAAGACTGCCTTCTTTTTAGCATGTCAAATACCTCTTTGCAAAATAAAGCCATGTTAAGCTTTTTACATTAAAAAATCTCTTTTTGCCCATGTAAATATAATGCAACTGGCTCTTCGGCCAAAAATAGCACAAGAGCCCTTTGTACAAAAGACCAGGAAAAACGTAAAGACCCACATATTCAGCTAAAAGGAGAAGATTTTAGAAGGACTGCTGGTGCTTTCACACCATACTGAACTATGGTCACAACACAGTGTGAGAAACGATGCTCACTTTTAAAATTTCAAAGGTTTATTAAACCTTATCAAAATACAACAAAAGACTTAATAAGAAGATAGAGCAGCTCTGGGAGCACGGAACTAAAGCGCCACGTGCTCACTCACAAAATGGCTGCTCTGCCTTTTATACCCCTGGTATTGCATTGGATAATCCTGGCCCCTCCCAAAGGCTGCCAATCAACTCTTCTTTGCCACCCATTGGTGGAGACTGCTTCCTTGAAATTTGATTGGAAGTCAGGTGTTGCCATGCCACGCCTCCTAGTAACCAGCTGTCCTAGGTTACAATGTAAATTGTGCCCAAGGTTTGTATTCTATCCCCATGAGCCGTTGGAGCCAAGGTGGGGCAGTGTTTTCCTTATCTTCTGTTAATGAGCCCAACAATGCCGTGCCACAAGACTCATAGATAACTCCCTGCAGGAGCTATCTCTGTTTAATGGGCCATCAAGGACCCACTGCATGACTCAGAGAATGCGATCAGCCCATTGTGAGATGCTCCGCCCAGGGGGAGGAGCCAAGCATTCCCACCTGGATATAATCGAGGGTTTGAGACAGCACAAGCAGCTTTTATCTGGACTGCTACTACCACCCTAACAGGTGTCAGGTTGTATTCTGACTCTGTCAGTGGGGTGTTGGTTTTTTGGTTTTTTGGGTTTTTTTTTTGTACTATTACTTTTATTTTATTTTACTTTCTTTTATTTCTTTTCTTTTCCTCTTATTAAGTTGTGTTTCTGACTTGGAGTCTTTCACTGGTTTTGCTCTCAAACCAGCACACCAGTCTTCCTCCCAAATGCCCCATGCGGGGGCACAGGTACAGCCCTCCCTCCACATGTCCCAACTACCAAGGACATCCCTTGGTGAACATACAGGGGAAAGGGGAGTATGGAGAGAACAGAGGATGTCCAAACAACAAATCACAATAACATAATTATTAATCAATAAAACTTCTCTTAAAATACATGTAATATCCATCCCTTAATTGCAAGAGCCAACCATCGCATTACTCATCTATAACAACAAGAAGTTAAAAACAGTGCCCTAAAAGTAAAAATGTCCTGAGATCTCTGGCCTGCCAGGTCAAGAATGAAGTTGTACAGCCCTGCTAAGTGTGCTCCAGCTGCATATTCCAGGAGCTTCTCAGGGCACTGCTTCAGTCAAGCCCGACAGATTATACCACATTTTCCAGCTCATGGAGCATCCTCCAAAATACCACTGGCACTGGCACTCATATAGGATATGAGTCAATAGAAACCGTGATTTTTCAAACATGTCCAGCAGTTCAGGATCCTACTGACAAATGCCTTTGAGGGATTCATTTCTAGAAAGTACTCAGCTCTCCCCATCTCTTTGTGGTATCAGTGTCTGGGCACCAAGGTCACTCAATACATACAGGCACAGGGACTGCTGACAGCCAGGTTTTTTTTATAACTGCTTTAAGTCTCTTGAATTCAAATCCAAGTCAAACATTTTATAACTCATGAAATTGGCTTAGAAAACAGGAAACTTTTATAAGCATACCTGGGTCAAATGTTCAAGCTTTTTACTGCAACTGTGAGACTGGAATTGACTTCTCAGCACAACAAAATAGCTTGTGGCATGCTGTTCCTCTAGGATCTCCAGAAGATAAAATCATGCAAAGTTCACAGTAAATACTATAGAAATGGGCAACCTTTGAGCAAAATCACTGGTTCCTCAACTGATCTCCTGTACCACGTGGCAACGTTGGGACCAAGCTAATTGGTGTTACACTTAAGAGCCTTGTGCAGACAAAGCTCACAGGTTCCCAACATTGTCTCCTGTAAAATCAGGTTTCTTTCAGCATCTACCATCCTGCCCAGTTTTGCTTAGTACACAAGAACTGACAACAGCTTGAGGTGATGTGGCTGCAGGACACGCCAGGGACACATTTCTGACCAAGGCACATCCTCGCCTTACCCCTGCCCTGCATCTCTGCCTGTCTGGTTTTGTGCAAGAAGGGGGAAAAAAGGATTTATGAAGGGTCAGAGTAAAAAGGCAGAGAAAGAGAACTCCCACAGGATAAGAGAGATGAGAAATTCAAGGTAGTTTTAAAGCAGTTAGTGAAGTCAAGAGCCCAAGCTGACCTGAAGTCAGGGCAGTGAGAAAGTAATTGGACAGTTAAAGGCTTACACTGAGGTTTTCAAAGCCTTTTCAACAACTTGAATGTTCATTTTCATTTTACTGGATTGTAGCCAAGAAAATCCTGTGGGCTGCTCTGATACTGGAGGTCTGAATTTCGAAAAAGGAAGCTAGACTTTGCTTTATTTTTTCATCTTTTTATATATAGAGAGATCTATATAAAGAATCAGCAAAATGGGCCAACCATTTCCTCATCAGAGTGCCTGAAGGAAAGGTCAGGAATTGCAGGCTACAGACTTCTCCCATTCCAAGTCAAGCCATTAGAAAAAGCCCACCCATATGAGTCATGTGGGTTGTTTGTCTTTCCAGTAGGAAACAGCAGCAGTGGAAATTACTTTTTTCTGTTCTCCAGCTCTCACGAGCTCTAGGTTAAGAAGACCTGGGGTTTCAGTTCTGTCAGACCATCAGCTGCCCAGCAGGTAAAGGAAGCAGTGAGTGGAAAGTAACTGGTAGCAGCAGGTAGCTCAAATAATTTTCTGAATCAATACAATTTATAGCAGAGACAGCTCCAAACACTGAAGTAGAGAAGCCCAGCTTAATATGTTTACAGTATTTCTTACTTAGCTTTGCTCATTTTCCCTTCCCTGCTTCTTTCAGCAGTGATTTTTTGAGAACTAATTTCTCCATGGATGTAAAAAGTTTATGTTTCATTCACCATTTCCTTACAAACTCGTTGTAAGTTGAATTACCTCTGTGGCAAAGGGGCACTGCCCTAGTTCTGCAGGCTCCTGAGTGGAATTCAGACACGTGGCCTTTCTCTTAGCAGAAAGAATTCTTTTTTCCTATTTCTGGATTTAAAGTGAGGATAAATGAGTGGAAAGCAAATGAAAAGTAGCCACTCCTCAAAAAGAATGAACAGCACAAACCAAACCATGATGCAGTCCCAGAAACACCTGTGCTGTATGTCCTATCTGAAAGCCACTGGAATATAGGCAGATTCTTTTTCTCTTCCTGCTCCAAGTGATAATGATACAGAATCTTTCTCCTTCCCAGCAACTTCTGGTTCCCAATATAATTCCTCTGGAAAAAGATGCATTTCAAATCAGTGACATGGAAAAAGTGGATACAGAGGATCTCTCTCTCTGCATAAGGTGCATTTTTCTTCTTCCTTACTAGCTGAGAAGGGAAAATGAAAAAGCTGATCTATTGTTCTTTCAAAACTTTGCTCAGAATCACAATCAATATTTTTCAATACACAAACAAACAAAACCATGTTTTACCCTGAAAAGTTCTGTTTTAGTAAACATAAAAAGGTTGTTATTACTCCAAACAACCAGATGGAGAATCATGAAAAGTCCATACTTGTCAATTACCAACATTTTTTAGAAAATTTTTAACTAAAAGCCATTTTCCAGTTGGTAAAAAAAACACCATATTTTCAGCAAAATGCTAAAAATACCAAGAAAGAGTCTTGGGTAGGATTTTTGGCAAAATAAGTAAACCTTGGTAGAAAACCTGGTCCATGGGAGATGTATGATTCCTCTCCAGTGACTCAGCAGCATCAGACACGCTTCCAAGCTGCTCGTTGTTCTTCCAGGGATGCTATAGAAACCTTTCCTTCTCCAGGAAACCTTTTACTATATAAGGTGGTTTAGGGAAAAAATAGTCAAAGTTTTGGTTAGCTCCCACTGAGGAACCCAAAACAAGGACATTAAAATTGAAGGTATCAGAAACCATCACTTGTCCTCATATACAGAGGAGGAAGCAGCAAGAAGACAATCCCTGAAAAGCCATATTCCCTGCTCCTGCAGGACAGAGCCACAGCCATGGTTAAACAATTGCTTCTGAGGCTCTCTTGTGGTTTCACACTGGCCAAACACCCAGGCACCCACAAACTCACACTCCCCTGCCACAGCTGGGCAGAAGAGGGAAAAATTTAACCAAGGGCTCTTGAGTTAAGGACCAGGAGAAAACACTTCAGGGGCAAAACAGGCACAACTTAGAGATACAGACTGAGCTTATTACTAATAAAATCAGAGGAGGACAATGAGAAGTAAAATAAGCCCCTAAAAACACCTTTTCTTCCCCCAACACCTCTCTTCTTCCCACAGACAGCGCAGGGAGACAGGGCCTGGGGGTCTTGGTCAGTTTGTCATCCAAGGTTTTCTTTTGTTTGGCTCAGGGAGAGAAATTGTTCCCCTGTGAGACCCTGGGGTCCCTTCCCATGGGAGACAGCTCTCCATTAACTTCTCCAGTGTGGTTCCAATCTCAGGAACAACAGTACTCCCAAAACTGCTGCAATGTGAGTCCCTCCCACAGGCAAACAGCCCTCCCAAAACTGCTGCAACATGGGTCACTGTTCCACAGGGTGCAGTCCTGCAAGGACAGGCTGCTCCAGTCTGGGAGCAGGGCCCTCTCCTCCCACTGGGTCTCCCACTGGAGCACAGGCTCCTCCAGACATCCCCACCTGCTCTGGCATGGGCACCTCCCTCATGGGCTGTGGGTGGATCTCTGCATCCCCCATGGATCCTCATGGGCTGTGCGTGGATCTCTGCATCCCCCGTGGATCCCCATGGGCTGTGGGTGGATCTTCCCATCCTCCATGGATCCCCATGGGCTGTGGGTGGATCTCTGCATCCCCTGTAGATCCCCAGGGGCTGTGGGTGGATCTCTGCATCCCCTGTGGATCCCCATGGGCTGTGGGTGGATCTCTGCATCCCCCATGGATCCCCACAGGCTGTGCATGGATCTCTGCATCCCCCATGGATCCTCATGGGCTGTGCGTGGATCTCTGCATCCCCTGTGGATCCCCATGGGCTGTGGGTGGATCTCTGCATCCCCTGTGGATCCCCACGGGCTGTGGGTGGATCTCTGCATCCCCTGTGGATCCCCAGGGGCTGTGCATGGATCTCTGCATCCCCTGTGGATCCCCATGGGCTGTGCATGGATCTCTGCATCCTTCATGGATCCCCACGGGCTGTGCATGGATCTCTGCATCCCCCATGGATCCCCACGGGCTGTGCATGGATCTCTGCATATCCCATGGATCCCCATGGGCTGCAGGGGCACAGCTGCTCCACCATGGTCTCACCACAGCTGCAGAGGAATCTCAGCTCTGGTGCCTGGAGCAGCTCCTGCCCCTCCTTCCCCACTGACCCTGGTGTCTCCATGTTGTTTCCCTCACATGTTCCCACCTACTCCTCTTCTCTGGCTAGAATTAAAACTGCATCACTACTTTTGTTTTGATTTTCTTCTTAAATATGTAATCACAGAGGGGTTACCACCATCTCTAATTGGCCCAGACTTGGCCAGCAGCATGTCCACCTTCAGAGCCATCAGGGATTGGCTCTGCTGGACATGGTGGAAGCTTCCAGCAGCTTCTCACAGCAGCCACCTCTGTGGCCTCCCACTAGCAAAAACCAGGCCAGGCAAAATCAACGCAGGCAACCTCAGAAAAGCTCACCCCCATCTTTTTTCTCAGAGAACCATGGCCTTCTTGAGCTTACTGTAAGGTTTTCTTTGAGGAGGGGACAACTTTCATGGGACAGGTCTTCCCATGGGGGTAATCAATGAGGACCCTAAAGAGGAGGTAAAATTCTCCCGTGCAAATCTCCAGCCCAGATGCACTCCAAGCCCCCTTGAAAAGCCCTCAGGAGGATGCTGAGAAACATTTAAGCCTGTTCCCAAACCTCAAGCAAGGGGATTCATCTTTGACCCTGGGAACAGTGCAGAAGTGCTGTGTCAGCCACTAAAGAGCTGCAGGAGGTCCTGGGACCTGGTGGGGAACCCTCCATACCTCATGCTGAGCATCAGACTCCTCAACCAAAACCCTACTGCAGCAATGCCAGGCAGAGATGCTGTGACAGGGAGAGTTTCCCTTTCTTTTAAGGACATTTTAAGTGAATGAATAATTCATCCTGAATTACTTTGAGCTGAGGCAACGCTCCACATTACCACCTGATTATATGTCCCATAAAAAGAGATGACAGCAATTTATCTCTTTCCTCTTGCTGGGTGGGCTGGTGGGGGGATAAATATGCTGCCACCAAACCACAGTGATGAATCATCCCTCAGTGATTTAGCAGAGGGTCCTTCCTAGTTGGAGCAGCAGGGAGAAGGACTCCAGCATAAACCTTCAGGAAAGGAGAGAAGATGTGGGGAATGGAGAGCTCAGTTCTCTTCGTTCCCATAAGAGAGGGGAGTACCCAGTGAAGGTGTCTGGGCAGAAGAGCCTTTCTCCTGAGAGCAGTGGAGTCTGCAAAGATCAAGTGCTCACGTTGCTGCCTGGTGATAAGGAAATGAGTGTTATTCTGCTTTATTATTGACTGAACAGTGGGGTTGGACTGGAGGAGCTCCATTATACATTACCCAGAATCATGCTTCTTTCTGGTATAACAAGCTGCAATGCCCATTGTTCAGCTGGAAAATGGGAGGGAGAGATTTGTCCTGGGAATTAAAGCACAGCTTTACTAAAATGAGACAAGCCTGCAAGTGGGTGCTGCTCTGGCTAGAGGGATGCCCTGTCCTTTACCTATGCCCATTTAGGACAACCCGAGCCTTTCCCAAGAGGGGATCATTAGCTCTGCCAACATGGAGCTTTTGGGATGATTTGAAACCATTGAGCATGGATCAATTAAGGCCAAGTCTGAGAAATGAAGGCTTCCTTTCCTTAAACCACTTGGCATCCTGCTAGTGCTAGCAGTCCATTATGGAGATATCCCATGTGTTTATGGCCATGCAGACAGCTGCAATCAAGCTACACCAAGCCAAAGGCAGCCAAATGTTTGAGCTGCTTGCCCACAAACAACATATCCTGGCTGAAAGTTTTCTCCCTCTGCATATGCTCCCACCTCTGCCCTCAACAGCAGTTATGTTTCATGCTATACCATAAATCCTGTGCAGCCAGGGGCACTCACAAGCACTGCAGAAAAGGAAACATTTCCTTGTACACATCCACGCCTCCAGTGCCCTCACCTGTACACTTTGTTCTGCTGCCTCTGTCCTCCCAACTGTGCCTAGCCTGCAAGGGGCTGAGACAGGATGTAAATCTGCAACAAAGACACATCCCTCCCACCCCCATGCTGGATATGGGGAACGTAAAACACAGCCAAGATTGCTGCTACTTTATTATTTATGAAGCTTTGGTTATTTTGTGTATAAATAATCCATGACTGCAAAATGTTGCTGGCACTGTAATTGAATATTCATGAGGTATTTTTGTTGAGAATTTTCACCATCATTTCAAACCCAGCAATAAAAATAAAAATTTCAGCTGTCATTTCACCTTTTCAAGCCCTGAGAAACTAAATCCCCTTCCTGCCCTGAGGGCTTTCTGTGCAGGGTGGAACAAGTAGGGTTAATATGGAAGGCAAGTTCATGCTGCATTGGAAAGAAGTGGGAATATCCTTCATTGTAGCTCTGCCTGCTGTCTTTTAACGTTGTCAGGATGCTTCATCTGGGGATGTATGCTGCCTGCATGGAGTATGTGCAAATTCCTTGTCTCCCTTCTAGAAACATTTCTCTTTCCAGGTTTAATCCCAGCCAGAACCTTGACAAAGAGGCACCCAAGTGGGATCCCTCAGCATGGACATTGAAAGCATGCTGCTGCCACCCTGTGGAAAATGGTGGCCCTGAATTGTTGGGGACTACTCCAGATGGTCACAAGACCACAGCTGGTATGTTGGTTAAAGAGGTATGTCATTACCCTGATGAGACCCAGATGTAAAGAAACCAGGGAATTCCCATTAAATAACTTCAGGATTTGCATGGAAGATGTTTGGATGCTTTACAAGAACAATTGATGGTATCTGCCATCCCCATGGTGTGCCAGGAGGATCAAGTACCTCTGCTGCAGGTGCTTTCAAGGACATCCTTGGCAAATTCCACACACAGGCAGTGATTGAGAATCTCTGGCATTCTGGGATAGTCGAATTGCAGCTTCATCTGCTTTCCTTGCTAGGATTCCCTTTTTCTTTCCCTCAAGGCTCTTCCTTCTTGTGATTTTCAGTTCCTTCTATTCCATGCACACACACACAAAAAAAGACAAAGGGAGCACTAAGCAAAAGGTGCAGCACTATCCAAACTCTCCCTTTTCCCTGTTTGCTATCCACACCTTCTGTGAAAAGGTTCCACAGCTGCCTGCATGACACATAAGCCACTGGCCCAATTCTCCTCTACGAATTCATCAGATCACAGCTCCTCCTTTTTCAATTCTGTGCACAGAAAGGAAAGAGCAGAAGGAGAAACAGCAAGTTCCAAACCCTTTTAACACAGCCTTCTCAAAATCAAATTGGGCCATATGAGAGCCTGGCAGCCAGATCTGAGATCCCCACACAGATCTGTCCACATGCAAGTGGTATATGTGAGGCTGTGCCACATGAGCACATCCCAAATGGGGCCAGAGCTCTCAGAGCACCTTTCCTTCCGAGAATGATTTATGGATTTTGTCAGTCCAGCAGACTGAGCTGCAGAGACAAGTGGAGCATGCAGCAAAGAGCACAGCAATCCATCAGCACCAGCTGAGAGTCACCCAGGAATCCATCAAGAGCTTCATCATGGTGACATCTTTGCAGAGGCAGAAGGAGAACAAAGGAAAAAGACGGAGACAGAGTGAGCAGGGAGTGGACAATCCACCAAAGATTCCTCAGCACTTCAAAGCCATGGAAGTAAAGCAAGATGACAGACATATTTTGGGGGGTCTTTAGTAATTGAGGTGGTCCTGCTTCAAAGCCAGAAATTACAATGCCTCACACAGCTGAGCAGGGCTTTTCAGTGTCAGCAGTATTCAGGAATTTCTTTCCCCTTGGCTAGCTTTGTGGCAGGTGTTACTCACTTCCACGTAGGACAACTGCATGGTTTTGAAGGCAAGGATATTTTATTGTTTGGAAGCTTCCATGGGCGGAAAGAACCAAGGCTAGCTCCACTCCAGAGGAGAGAGGTGATGCCTTGAAGTTCAAGAAATATAAAACAAGCTACAGCGTGTCACTATACAGCACTGGAGTTTGTACTCTGACCTAAAGCTGACACCTCAGCAAGAGCCAAGCTGTTCCTCCAAAAAATGCAAGTGCAGAGATACGAGTACCCCAGAACAACAAGGACACAAGACCATGTAAGACCTTACACAAAGCCTACAGAGACACCCAAGTTCAGAGAAATACCTGTACAACAGAGGGGGCAGACACAGAGATTAAGTGTGTCTGGAATCTCCAGGTATGGCACAACTGTAGAAGATGCAGACACACACTCCTCTGTGCAGTGCCAGTATGAATACAAGAGCACACATTGTCTGTCCTTGGTCTACAACTCAGGGATAGGAGATGTGTCAGGTTCCCCAGTAACACAACTCCTCTCCATCCCCAACTCTCTAAAAAAACCCAGAGAATGTGATTTGTCCTGAATCTGTGTTAGGCACCAGGGAGTGAGGTAAAGTAAGAGAGTGAGGTTCTGCTCTCAGAGGAAAGAAAAGCAATTTGTCTTTGAATAGGGAGCAGCAGAACAAAGCACATTATTTCTTTTGCTTCATGGACAGACACTGTTGTTATTTTGAGTCATGCTGATTACAGGTTAAGCATGGGCTCCCAAAGCTCAGAAAAATGGAGGATGTGTTGGGACACCTCAGAATAACAGAAAATTTGGCAAAAAACAAATATCAAATTTTAAAAAAATGATTCAGAAGCTGGAAGTAGAGACAACAAACATATTTGTACTTCACAAGGTGGATAAGACTCAGTAGATACAACAGAGGTGGGGATGAGGGTCAGGGCATCTGTGGGAAGCAGAGGTGGGCATGAGCTGGAATGATTGCACAAGAGAAGAGCGAGTACCTGAGCCTGGGAAGAAGAGGTCACAGACCTCCTGACCCAGGTTCATTTCTGATATGTCTCTTCTGGGGTCCCTGACTTGCCTCCAGAAGACCCTCTCCCTTCCTAAGCCATCCATGCAGACAGAGTGCACCTCCCTCCCCTGAGAGCACAGGACAGTATGGGGACAATATCATTTCCAGTGTAACAGGAACTGTTTTCACAGCACAAGGCAGGCTGAGCTGTATCCAGTTACCTCCAGCACATTCTCTGGTGCCATCTGACTCACACAGACTATGTGGAGCCATTTGAGTTTATGATCCTTTTATCTCTCTGATCAAGGGATCATGCACTGCTTGTCCCAAGAAGAATGATGAAGCCTCATACATTACACATCCCCCAAGGGATTTAATTTCCCTTAATCTAAGGGGAGGATTTGCCTTCACTCTCCAGCCCGTTTATTATCCAATTGTTGCTCCATCTTACAGCACAGATCACAAAGAAAATTTTTAAGTCAACCTTTGCTTGGGCATCATTAAGCCCTTACACAAAGTCCCATGCTGCTCACAGCTTAGAGAAATAGAATGAGACAGAGGCACTGAAGGCTGGATGGCCTTGTTCTCCCTCTTAACAGTGCCCTGCAAGGACAAGGGGATGTGTGGCTCATAACCAGAAAGATTAAATGATGGGTCAAGAGAAATGAAGCACTGACCCTTACCCCTCCCTCAGACCCAAGTCTGCAATAAAATATCTGTTTGGAGAGACCAAGAACTGCCTGAATTCTGCAATCTCTCTTCCCCTGTTCCTTCTTCCTATGTATAGGGAAAGTATTTCTCTTTATTTCTATTTAGTATAGCAGAAGGGGAGGAGGAAATAGCCTTCAGCTTTCCTTGCCATCTGCATCCCAATTGTTCCAGTAGGATTTGGGCTGCATTCCAAACTGTTCCTTTTGCAGCATAACTGGGGCAGAGGGAGGACAAGCTGACTGTGACATATCTCAGTGGGTAAGATTTCAGAGCAGAAAGTTTCTGGGATGTTTCTGTTCTGGCTAGCTCTAGTGATGGCTGCCTGGAGCTGCTGAGCACCCTCCTGCACACAGCACCCCAATTTACCTGCCAATCTGCAGCGTGGCCTACTAAAAACAAACAGCTCTCCTATACACATAATTTAAACACAAGGAAACAATTTAGAAAAACAAAGTGGCACTACTGTGCATTATAAAATAATGAAACTGGGTTTTTTTCTGATTTGTTTCTACCCCAGATAGTGGCAGTGATCAGCACTTTACAAAAGATGCTTCTTCCACATCCTGGCATATGTTATTACTGTTATTAATAGCCAGCCATTCCCAGGGGCAGCACTCTGTACAGGTACATTTATTTCCTTCCCAGCCCTGTCACCCCCTTGCTGGTGCTCCAGCTCCCTAGAGTAGATCCCACTATGAGGCAAGGGAGGTAAATGGAAAGTCAGGTACCATTCTGCTACACTCCAGGCACAGCTGAGCCTCATCCTGTCACTCAGGATGTGCCTGGTGTTAGTTTTATATCATCATAATGGCATTACCTGTCTCTCATACTGCTGTTATTTCCTGCTCCTTCCTCCTAAATCAAAGCTGGACATAGAAGAGAGAAATACTTGGACACTGTCTCCTTCCCTCAGAGCCAGCAGGAATGGCAGTTATCAAAAACTTTGTACTGAGTAGCAAATGAGGCCAACTCTTCATTCGTTTTTCTGTTTCCAAGTGCTGACTCATCCCTTCTGCCCCTTGAGCCAGCTCTGACATCCCTTTCATGGCTGGTTCTTCTCAGGAGGGCTGCAATAATCAGGTACACGCTTGAGTGTTACTGTGAGCACCTCATCAGCCTCAGGTTCCCAGTCACTGCCTCACAGCACACCCTGGCACTCAGGCATGTAATGAACTGCAGTTTAACAATATAATGTGCAACAGCTGAGCTGGAATAAACACCCTCCAGCCATCCAAGGTGAGATAAAATGGACAAACAAGTCAGTGCACAGCTTTGTTTCTCCACCTTCCTACCTGAACCACACACTCTGAGAAGCACATCCCTTAGTGTCCAACAGAGCAGGAGCCTGGCCTGAGCAAAGGGAGCTTCTCCAGAGGAATTCACCACCTTAGGGAGTTCTTAGGCTGGATTCAAAACACACAGAATACATTATCTCTAAGGCACATGTGGTGAGCTCCTTCCTTTGCCTAATTAGTAGCAACCTCTGTAGTCACATTTGCCTTCCCTGGGTGGGATGAGGCTCTGGGCAGTCACTGAAGTGCTGAACCAACCCCCTGTCAGCAATGCAATCCAGATTTGTGAGCACAGAAGAAATCAATACCACTGGGAAGCTCAGCTCCTCTTTGTCCCCTGGCCATGTTCATCACCAGCACAGGGTAACCATGTAGAGCCATTTAATAACACAGCTCATTAGGCTTCTGACAACAGGAGATGATGGAAGTAAGGCCTCAAACATACAGCCTCATGATTTTATTTGCACATGCAGTTTTAGGCTGGGTATGCTATATTTCCCAGCATGTGAGGAATACAGGTCTGGCACAAGATTCAGAGGGAAATTTCCTGTGAAGATCATGTCGGAACTCCCCCGAGGGAGCAAGACAGAATGCTCAGAAAACTGGAAAATAGTTTACATGAAGCACATAGAGATAACCTAGTCTAGAGAGTTTCTTCAGCTTCCAAATGTCAGGAAAGCATACAGAGCTCACTTTTGTTAGGGAAACTTCAAAAGAAGCACTTATGGATATTCTATTCTAGACTATAACTTTTCTCTTCTTACCTTAGTGTTTCAACCCGAAGCTTCTCTGCTATTTCTAATAAAAATATTCATTAAAAAACAGAACCATAATGGACAACCAGAGTCCAGTTAGGGACACAATGCTGTTGCATAGAAAGAGTCTCATTAGCTGCAAGCTTAGACATGGTTTTCACATAGGTAAAGATCAGTCCCTGCCCAGCCAGCAGAACAGTACAAGGACACAAGGCACAGCTCTCCTGTCAGAGACAGAGGCTGGAGAACCAAATTCACCAATAAAACAAGGAGTAAAATCCTGATCCCTTTGATACTGATGACCAACCCACCACTGATTTTAAGGACGTTGTGGGGTGTTACCCACAGTCCCTCTATAACACCCTGTATAATGCCAGAAGAAGGTAGAGGTGATGTGGAAACAAACCCAAGGCTCCCAGCTGCTGCAGGTCAAAGACCACCACACTCCTTCAGCAAGCCAGGCCACCTAAGAGATCATACAGTCTTTGGAAGAACCCCCAGCCTGATTCAAAGACTCCTAATAAGAGACAACCCACCACAATCTGAGACAAATTGCTCCAGTACCTAATTATCTCCTTGTTTACATTCTATTCCCAGCATGAATCAGACTATATACACTTCCAGCTATTCAGTTTCCAGGCACTGGATCTCACTGTGGCCACTGTCTGCTAGATTAATGAGTTTTCTATTATCAGAAATATTTTCCCTGTACTTACAGACTGTGATCAAGTCACCTCTTTAGCTTCCTTTGTGTAAACCAGATGTAATTTCTTGGCACTGCTACATTTCACAGAGTTGTATAAGAGTAAATATACGTAAGTTGTGATCCTACCATGATGGAAAACAGAGTTTCCATAAGTGGAGTCATTATTCAGAACTGTTTGCTGAGTTTATCTGTACTGGACATAAAAATTTGATAAAAATTCACAGGCTTGAGTTTGCTTCACAGTTACTCGTTTGCTGTTGGCCACATAAGTCACAGAGAACAGTTTCAGCTGAAGGGCACAGAGGTGTGTAGCTGTTCATGTTGAATCCTCTGAGTGCTTGTGCGTGAAGCTTCAAATTACTTCAAGAAACCTCTGTACAAGCAAAATTAACCAACTTAACCAACTTAACCAACTTAACCAACTTAAATATTTACAAAAAGAAGTATCGGGGCAAAGTGAGAGTCAGGTTTTCCCTAACATTCTTCTGCTTCTAACAGGAGGGGCAGTGTGATTTTGGCAGAACATGCAAACAGACTCAGTGCCCACAACAGGCTTTGGATTCTGAACATAGCTCAGCACCTGGGTGAATCCAGCTGTTCTTTGGGAAACCATGCCTTAGCAAGTTAGCTGAAATCATGCAGGTTAAGCATAGTGGCTTGTTTGCAATTGTAGTTTGCTATTTTATCCTCATTCCAGCTCTTTGGCTGTTGTTCAGCTTTTATTCTATTCTTCTCGTTATGTCCCCTGACATCCTTTAGGAAAGTTGAGTCTTATTTCTCTTCCCCCTCCACCACATGAGAGCTCATAAAGCAGTGCAATGGGCAAAAGATCTGAAATACTTTAACAAACAGAGTAATGTAGCTGAACCAGAAGAATCAGAATTAACTCTGTTTACTTCTTACCTGGTCAGTCCTGGCTTTCTTATTCTCTAAACATATTTCCCTCAGCTTGAAATTAGCATTCCTTTTAAATGTTTTCACACTGTAAAATTGTTTCTAAGTGTGCATATTAGGCAGTGAAAGAACTTACTCAGTTTATCTACACAAAGTAACATTTCATCTCAGCAAAAGCCTATAATACTTTATATGCCTTCACCTTCATTTCTCAAGATGGTAATTCTCAGAAACACTAATGAAAGCAGCATACTGACTCTCCACTTGGAACTAGAGAGAGGAGGGTGCCAAGACCAGAAAAAAAATAATTTTAGTTGAAGAAGCAAATTCATACAAGAGATATTAGTGCAATTTTAGCAAAGATGGAGAGATATAACTTCCATACAGCTTCCCACACCAAATAATGTTAGGAGGGAGAACTGTGAAAACATTTGCTTGATCTGAAAAAGATGGAAAAAAGGTGTTTTGGGGAAAGTTTTAAACCTAACTATACCCCCAAAAAGCCAAGCCTGTTATGCTGTTACCTTGCTTGAGGATCAGTTTGAGATTCTAACAGACCTTGCTGTCAGTCATAGAGTTTAACAGCACAACACCTGTGTGTCCAGGACACTTGTGATGGTGACAGAGCAGGTCACTGTCCATGGGCAAGGAAGACAACAGTACCCCAACCTTTCCCAAGGCTCCTGGAGGGTACAGTGCTTTTCTGACAATTAGGAGGAGTTCAGGTGCTGCTACAGTTAAAACATCTGCAAAAGCCACAAAATCTGCGCTAGCAAAAGACCTTTTTGCAGGTGCCAGTAGTGTTTGTACAAAAGAAAATCACAGGACTTGTCTGTGATTTTTCCCACCTCTTGCTGGTAAGGCTATCTGGTAAACACTTTAGATCTGGGCCAGAATACAAATTGACTTTCAACTGCATATCTGTCAAGGATATGGAACTAGGATAAGCAGGAGTTTGAAAGCACTCAGCTGCAAAATGAGAATGGAGGTGATTTTTGGCATTAGTTTAATCCATATCTGAGACAGAATTGGGTCGCCCTCCTGGGAAGATGCACATAAAGCATTGGCCAGGGAGGAGAGAGATGGTAGCCCTTGTCTTGCCCTTTTACCAAAGTACTTCCATCAGTGAAAGGACTTTGCTCAAGCTATGTAATGTGTTCTGTCCCATCAGGAGATGTTTGGCAGATTTAAATAGGTTCTTGCATTGTTGCTGGATTGTAACTTCTGAGCAAAGAATAAAGAGATTTCTGCAATTTTCTTCAGGCAGAGAAGGGAGAGGGTAATTTTCAAAAGTGTTTGGGCAGCTGAGAGGTATGTAGGTGTGCTTAGGACACTTTTGGGATGCTACGGATTGGGCTGGGGAATGTTCCAGGCTGGATGTGCACGTATTTGGGACTGGCAGCTACTGCTGGGATGCTGCCTTAGTGGGAACAGTGAAACAGTCTGCATAGTGGAGGAGCCCAGCTGGCAGTTTCCATCAGCAAGGGGAGCACAAGATGCTCCCTGTGGGACATACAGCTCTAGAACCATGTGGATCCTACTTAAATCATTGCTACTACCCCACAGGAGAGAAGTCTTTTGGGGAAAGCTTCAATCCATGCTTCTGCAATGCAGGACGTGCAGAGCCTCAGCATCTGGCAGAAGGGGAAGGGAGGAATGTGTCTGGCACCACCCCAGTCCCACCAAACTTCCTCAAAACCACAGCTCAGAAATCCAGTCTAGCTCACAAGTCTCCCTTCTTATCTTTCTCTGTGTTTGCTAGTGATGGTGTAACAGGGACAGAGAATAAATCAAGTGTTATATCAGGGTGTTCTATCCCTGACTGTGTAAAGAGCAGCTATAGCAACTTCCTGATACAATTTACTGTACAATGACAACGTTTAATGTCCACCAGTGTTATAATTTACTTTATCTTAATACAATCTTCCCCTGCTGAGCCCTCCAAAGTCTTAACATCTATTTTCATGGAGATTTTTTTTTTTTATTTTTATGACTAGATACTGTCATTATTGTTGCACTCCTGCTCTTTGTGGAAGGAGAAATTAGTAAGTTTTTTCTTAAGCACTTTGCACCAGAATTGAATACCAATCAAATTGAAACCCAATCAAGCTGGGTTCCTGCATGTTCTGGATTAATTTATGAACCTTTGCTCTAACTTTCCAAGACATTGCATTTTTCAGGTCAACAGCAAGTCAGCTCATAAGGCCTTGTTCCCCTTCCTGTAGGCTCTCATTGTGGGGAGGAAAGGAGGCAGCCACTGAGAGGGGGAATAGATGACTTTTCATAGTTAATTCCACAGACATGTTCCTGTATCAGGGCATCAGCCTCATCACACCTTGGAGAGGAGGGTTAAAGCACTGAATTATTCTCTTCCTTTGCCATCCTTGCTTGGTCTCCCCACCTCCTTTCAGAGCTCACTGCATCTTCCTTTCTCTCCAGGAAATTATTGTTATTAGGCTGTACCACACCTCTCTGCTCAAACAGTGATGACACTGTGCTCTCCTGTAATGAACACATTCTAGTTGAGGATCAGACTACACAATCCAAGACCTGCCAGTTAAACTCTGCCACAGATGGAGGAGGTTCTGTCTCTGCACACAGAAGTTGTTTCTTTCTACCATGGAAACCACTTAGTTCAATGTCTGGTCCTTTCTTTCCCTTTCTGCCCTTACCACACTTCTGCTGTCCCTAGAGGGACATCCATCTCCTGAGAGGGGCTTCTGCTTCTGCTAATCTCCACAACCCAGCAGTGACCCACTCTGGAGCACGTGTATGAACAAGCCATGGAAGGAGTGCGTGCACACGAGATGCCACTTCTACCACTCCTACTGTCTATCTCTTCTACTCCTAAGGATGCATTTGGTCTGTCATGGAAGTATTTCATGCCTAAAGATGCATGGCTGGCACAAATCCCCAGCAATGCACTGCAAGGATTGAAAAACAGAGTGACATTAGGTCCACCCCTTGGATTAGGCTGTTCTCACTCTGAACCTTATTGCTACAACAATACAAAAATCTTCCCTTCTGCTAGGCAGTGATACAGTTTAACACATGGCCAGAGTTTTATGAGCCCTGTGTAAATGTATCAATCTCTGAGGGTGTCCTGTGTGGCTCCGTATTTTTTGGGCTTCAGAATTCTGCTGCTAGCTATTGCATGCTGATTCCCATGGGAACAAGTTCCCATTCTCATAACACTGTCTTTGTTATTTTGTAAATATTTATGTGAGCCTCGACTCTTCTCAGGATTTTCCCAAAACACATTCCTTCACCTGTTGTTTACCAAAGGGGAAGAGAGGCAGTCCTTGGACCAATCACTGCCCTTTTGTGCACTGTGCTATAAAAGTGACAGAGAGGAAATGTAAATAAAGCCTTCTGATCATCACCAAACTGTCTGTGTGTCCTTCATCATCTTTTCCTGCTGTGACAGTCCTGCACTTCTCAGAATGGCTTAAAATAATTTTGAAAGATGGCTCTTCAGGTGTGCTTTGTAAAGCAAAAAGTTTAATAAAGACAAAATAACAAACAATACAGAAAACAAAAGAAGAGCCAAGCACAGGTGTCAGAGAAGCTCAACGCCTTGCTAAAACACCCCAAAAAGCCCAGAGCACCTCTGTGCTCATTCTTAAGTACTGAACGACCTAGGAGGGTTCTATTGACAAACTGCCAATAGAAACAGCTCCAGGTTTTGAGAAACACCCCAAAGACCCAACCAGTGCCCCTGTGCTGGCACTGAGCCAATTACAATGAGAAAATGATGGAAAGTTCTAGTTTAACTTCTTTACATGTTCCAAGGTAAGCTGAAACTCTTTCCCTTGCATAGAAAACACCTGCTCCAGTGTGGAAATGCATTCCTACAAGGCAGCATGTCACACCTGATTTGGACAAGTATAATTGACCATGTGAAGCTGAGGGGATGAATGGGGAATAAACTTGGGCTCTCATTTTTCAGGGTTTTTTTCTAAACATAGAACTGAAGGGCAGGAGCTGGGTGAGTGGACCTGTCCTCCTGTTATAGGGGATGCACATGAAACACGTTCACATGAAACACCCAGGAGGTTTCACTGAATAGATACCCACAGAAACCAATAAACACCACCAGACAAAGGCACCTCCCAGCTCCCTGTGGCACAAAAGATTAGATTCCATGAGCTGTAAAATCCTACAGGAAGAGATCAGGGAACAGTCTGGGTATTCACTGCCTGCACCTAGGCTCTTGGGGATGATCCTATAGCATTTATCTCTCCCACTCCTCAGTTTTTTCAGGATGATCAAACCCTCATCATCTCCCAAATAGCTGACTGCTAAGGCAGCAGGATAAGCTGGCTGCATGAGCAGCCAGGCTTGGAGCCCAGTCTGCAGAGACTGTGCCAGTATTGATTAGAAAACCTGTAAAAAATAAACAAACCCTCTGTAATTACTCAGCCTGATGGATGCCAGTAGGTTTGTTTGCTTCCTGCAAAGATGCCAATAGCCTAACAGAGCAAATATCACCATTATGTAATAAAACAATGCAGGTAATTAAAAACATCCTGGCAGGACTATAAACAGGAACATTATCTATTAACTCTTTCAGTGGAGCATGAGGGAAAGGATGAAGATTCTGCTTCATTTGAGGGGAGACAGATTTAATGGATACTTGAATAAGAGCTGAGCCAGTAGGTCAGCACCTAGAGTTCAGCATCATCCTCTTTTCTGCCATTAAATATCCCCTAAAATATTACAGCATTCTTAAAGATCTCAAATTAAACCAGGGCCCCACAGCTCTGTGTTTCTTCTGTATCAACACATCAGAGACTTTACCTAAAAACAGAGGAAAAAAAAGTAGAAGTGCCTTCCAGAGGACATCAGGCACCTGATACACAACCTGCACCTCTACAAGCCTCTGGTACTGGTCTGTCAATGGGCAGGGAGCAGGGAGAAATGTATTAAATGCATTAAGCACCTCACCACATTACAGCTGGCAGCATAACAACTTCATACAACTCTTGTTGAAGCCAGAAAAATCAAAGTATAGGCTTCAGTGAGATTTGGGCTTGGCTGGAAAACTCAGAGGTTTCTGACAACTCCTTGCTAAATATTTTAAATAACTCTGTTTTCCTTCCTCAAGTGTACCTGAAAAATACCATCTTCCTATCAAGGATCATCATCAAGCAACTGTGACCTTCATGTGCATCAGTATTAAAGGGCAACTGCTCTGGACAGCAGTTTATGAGCAGATTTTGGAAGAAAGGTCAAACACCTATGTCATGTGCAGCATAGATTAGACAAGGTTTAAGCTAGAAAGCTGCATTCAATGCCTTAGGGGGCCATGCTGCTGCTCCCGTAAACAATCAGTTGGGAAGCCTCAGATAACATTTCCCTACCTTAATTTCCCCTCAATCACAGAACAATTAATTTGTTGGTGCTTCAGCATCATTAAGGCTTAACAGACAGTGAGCTATTTCTTTGCCAGACCCTGATGCAAAGTACTGACATGAGCATAGGTCACAAAATGTGATCCTGGAGAAGCAGAAGTACACAGATTGAAGCTGTGTTGACTGTGTGACTCACTAGATCACAATAGTCCCTAAGGTTTGAGTACAGCTTATTTATAGCTGCTGTGAGCACAGAGCCCCTGGATCTCAGAATGACAGCTGGGAAAGGAAATGTAGAATTTTTTTTTATTATTTTACCTCTGGTGAATGTTTCTTACTCACAAGAAGATATAATCAAATCAACAAAGACATAGAGATTCCTGAATCACAGACAAGGCTGCATTGTACCTGACCTCTTCTGCCTTGCTTACTGAGCAAAGAACTGATCTTGCTGATCTAAGAAATTTAACTGGTGCACAGAAATCACAGCCAGCCAAGCCTAAGAAGTGAATAGATGTCACTGATGATGGAGACAGGAATGTGACAAGCACACACCAAGATCATGCAGCAACATCCAGATTTTATTGTCAGGGGCCCCTTTTTATAGGGGCTTTGAATTTCCTGCTCTTACACACCCAACTGGGTAAGGGTCTCAACTCCACCCAGCTCACTGGCCAACGATGTGGGTGTGATATGGGGGATGTTTATGGATATACCAAAGAATTGAAAATACAATTCAATTGCATTTTTTTTTCAATACAATTTTCAATTGTATTGAAAATACAAAATTTTAGAGGCAGCTTTTAGTGATTTTGTAGAAGTAGAGTGACAGCTTGTACTGAGAACACATAAAAGATTAGCTATTAAGCTTGGTTGTTAGGTAGTTACTAGGTAAAACTCATATAGGTAGGATGTATCATGTTGAAACTCAGCAAAGAGGGACCCAGGAATTTGTCAAAAATCAATAAAGCAGAACTTTGGAGCTTAAATCCAGCAAAATCAAGCTCCTGATTTTTGACAAGAGCAAAGTGACCTGAAAATAGCCAAACCTCCACTGTGCCTGCCCAGAAGCAAAGATCAACCTGAGGAAGACATCAGCCTTCCTCCCAAGAGCCCAACTCACACCACCAGGAGGTGTGACAGCTGATTAGAATAGGAAGCAAGAGAAGATGGGGAACGGGTGGGTGAGGAGGTGTGAGTTTGTGGGATCAGTGTGTAGTTAAACCTGGCAGGTGTGGGTTTGTGGGATCAGTGTGTATTTAAACCTGGCAGGTGTGGGTTTGTGGGATCAGTGTGTAGTTAAACCTGGCAGGTGTTTTTACCAGGTATGCATGGTTTGGAGGAGATATCCCTCCGTGTGTCCCAGCTGGAAGTAAAACATACCTGCTTTACAATTTCTAATTGTGAAGTCCTTATTCTGTGCTTCAGGTGCATCTTTGGTTTAAAGGGATGGGCTGGGGTCCCCTGTTTGGGCTTGAGTTCAGCCAAACACTTTCATACCTGGGACCTGTTTTTCTCGATTCCCTAAGGGACTAAGCTGTCTGTCATGGCCAAATTATCTGTGCAGCTATAGACAGATATAACTGCCACAAAAAGAAACTAGAAAAGCAGCCAGGTTATCCTAGAGAGATACAAGGTGTACAGGGACTAAATCACATTTGGGAGAGCTCAACTGGAGCCCAAACCATCTTTAGACACTTTGATATTACAAGCATTTGTAATGTTTTTCTCAAAGCATCAACAGGGATAGCATGAAACTCTGCTGGTGTAAGAATTCCTTCCAATATTGCTCCTTCAAGCTTAGGAGACAGGCAGACCTGCATTAGGCAGTCCCAGGTAGTCTGGGAGCCAGAGAACAAAGCACTGCAGGGTCTGTTCAGCCTCAAATGAACCTATACCATTCATATTCTATACCACCAAGAGCTGTCTATCAACTACCACTAGGAAAAAACCCAGCAGACTCCTTTACTTCCACACAACAGATAATAAATATTTCTTACTGTTTATAGAAGTATCATTACAGAAAACTTTAAACACAGTAAAGAAAAAGAAAGGCAGGATTTTCCTAAAAGCTTTTTTCATGGCAAAGTCGGCTTATCAGTGGAAAGGAAAATTCCCAAGGCAGCTTGTATTCTAAAACATATGGGAAATAACATCTCTGAATGACTTTTGCCTAGCACAAAGGGGTTTGTAACAACAGCACTGACAGGATCTGAAGCTGGAACTCCAGATTTTCAGCTTTGACAATGGAATTATTGCACATGATTCTTTCTAAGCAAATTAAACCCATTAATCATCATAATTAGTAACGCTCTGTGTCAGTGATATGGTAACAGAGCTAGTGATTATATTCTGCTAAAAAAACTAAAGAATGATACTACAGCCACTACATGCTGCTTGCTGTCACTGTCTGGCTGTGGAGGAGGATGTTAATTCCCAAGGCTTAGAAAGATGCCAACTTCAAAGAGATATGAGGGAAGCAAGAAACACCATCTCCCCCATGTTGGCTTTAAAGCCCCTGGAATGCTGAGAGGTAGCAGAAAAGAACAAACTCATCCTTCATATGATTCTGCTTGAGTCATTTCAAGCATGACAAAAATAATTTTGGTCTGCAAGGTTTCCATCTTGATTTGTACGTAGCAAAGACAATATAATTCAAATGTGAAGCCAACTCCAGTCACATATCCCCAGGCATGGGTTAGGTTTTGTGCAGAGTCCATCAGGATGCTGAGCTTTGGCACAATTGTCCTGTGCTGCTCACATCAACATTTCATCACCATTGGAAGTGCATTATTTGCAATATTGGAAGTGCATTAATAATGTGATTACCAAGCATGACAGATCTATCCATTAATAACTGAGTGGGAGATTTTTCTAAACATTTATCATGATGCAAGTGCCTTATACCAAACCCTAACATGTAATACTGAGACTCTAGACATGTTAAGATATTTGTGCAATTCCTTAATCTAGCTGTAGTCCATTTTTATCTGTTTGAATGTTTTTATGCATACTCATAATAGCAGAGGGCAATCCATGTGCTCAATGCAATGCAGCCATAGAAAATGAGGCCCCTGATGATCCCTGCCACAAAGCATTTACTAGCCATCCAAATCACAACAAATGACTTTCAGCAAGTTTCTCTTACTTCTTTTGCAAAAATGTCTCTGAAGAGAGGGAGATTTTTTTCCTACCTAACAGATTTGTTACTTGTAATCAGTTACTGAAATGTTTCACTAATTTCATTTTCATTCCTGCTCACTAGTCACGCTGGGTTGCTTAGTTACAATTGTCATTTGGAATTATTTTCGCTCCATGACTTGACAAATGATGAGTTCTCTGAGGGATTCTGATGTTGATACTGACAGAAATGGAATATAACACTTCTTTTCCTCCTGCCTGGTATGATTGGATATTATGAATGTTACCAGAAAGTGGACAAAAAAGAATCAATCTGAACGCCTCCCTCATAAAGAATGTTCCTCACAGTGACATCAGTGAGACAATTTGCCTGGAGTGCAAGAAAGTCCAGAATAAACTGATGCAAACAGATGACTATTTGTTTATTTATTCTGTGATGGGCATGTGCTTGAAGAGACAATGTGCTCACATCCACCTGTACTTGATAAGATGTGATTGCCCTGTAGCAGCTGTCCTCACCAAAAATAGTCCCACAACATATTCTTAAGACAGGTGCCCAAACTGCCCAGAAATATGGGATACAGCAGATCCTCAGAGCAGTTTTTCACTGAATTGCAACCCCAAAGTAACAGCTTTCAACTCTGTGCCTCCTCACCCCCCATTCTTTAGTACCCTCCATGCTCCACTCCATTCACTTCACATTCCATCTTTTCCCCATACATTAATTTGCCACTCTCTCACACCAGCTCCTTCTAAACCAGACCATTTAGTCAATAACAGCATTTGGCTCTTTTAAGTCAGGTATTTCTTATGTTGTGAGCTCCATCTGGTGATGTAATTGAAGCCTTATCTCCAGCCAATCTTCCCAGTGCATGCAAGGTATTTTGTGCTAGACACAAGGGATCTAGGATTGAACAGCACTAGGATAAAAAGCCTTTCTGCCTATTGGAATTTCTTTAAAGAGACCGAGAGCTGCTGTGTGGCACAGGCAGTGCAGCCAGCTGGGGAGCCAGGCAGAAATCTACAGGAAAAAGGGGTAACATGGCCCAGCAGCTTCAGAGAGGACTGCCTCCATATCCATGCTGGACAGGTCCTGGCAGCTGTCTGCAATGAGACACATCTCCCACCCCAGGTGTATCTTCCTGATACATCTATCAGGAGTTCATCCCTTTGGAGCAGAGCCTTTTCAGCGTTCACACACAGAATGGGCTGGTCTCCTGGTGTTGCAGAAAGGATCTTGTGGATTTGGTTGAACCACAATGACAGAGCAGCCTGAGGGAAACATTTCTCATCACCTGTAGCAGCAGAGCACTTGGGCTTTCTCTGCTGCCAGCACAAATCTTTCAAATCAGAGAGAAATCTGAATCACAAATCAGAACTTGTTAGAATTGGGCATCAGAGGCCACTAAAAAGATGTCAGAGAAGAATAAAACAGGTTTTTTTCCCCTGCATATCTGGCTCCCTTCATAACTGCATGTAACACTGATGTGAAAAGCACAGCACCATAAGGAAAGGATAATTCCAGTGTGACCAGGATTTGGTGGAATTTCTAACACTGTTGTGGGTGCCACAGGGCTGCTGTACTGCATTTCATGCTGCCTTTTGAACACTTGCCCCCACACCCTCCTAAGAATCTGGCTTTGAGGCTGACACACTTTTGGAATCACAGGCAAAGCTCTGAAGATCAAGGTGGATTAGGTTCCCAGGAGGGGATCAAACACAGCTACTTGGAACAAGACTGTACTTTCCTTAGGCAGATCTCCAGCTAGCCTCCTTTCCTCAATGGACATTCTCCACTAAGCCCTCAGCCTGTGCTTTCCATTGAGTTATCCTGTCCTGCCTCATTGCCTATTCTCTCTTTTTGGTCAGGACCCCATCCACCAGAGGACTCCATTCTGAGCATGGACTTCTGAGAGGTCTGGTTCAGACCCCTTTGCAATGAAAATTGTAGTATAAGAATCCAGAGAAAGATTTCCACAAAGAGAAATGCACATTTAGGTGTGCTCCAGCTGCCCTCCCTCAGTTTCTCCCTTTTGGGAAGAAAATTTGGCTTCCTGGAGACATTTTACTGGGACATCAGCAGGGAACAAGAGGTGCAAAACACTTCATTTATTGCAAGCTGAAATCACAGAGATTCCACAGTATATTGGAGTGCAATGCTGGTCACCTGCTTTATCCCATTTCCACTTCAGAACAACAATTTCACAGCCAAATCTGTTGTTTAGTATTTAAAATGTTCTCCCTCCCCACTCCCTTCTATTGAGAGAGATCACAGTTCTCTGAGACAAAGTGCTCAACAGATTCTCAGACTGCAGGAAGATAATATAAACCCAAACCAGATAGTTTTTTAATTTCAAGAGATAACAATTTACCAAGATATTTTAGCAATCAAAAGAAATATATCTCTCTGTATATCTATCTACAGTGTTTAGGATTTCATCCCTCATTTTTGTAACATTCATGAAAGATTTATGAGTTATTCAGCTACTCTGAGTTCCTGGGATATTGCTAATAAAAATTCTCCTTATTCCTATTGTTACATTTGATCAACCCTCAGCCAGTTCAGACTTCTAAAGCATAGATTCTTTTTTGTTGAAGAATTTTAATATCTGCTTCATGAAGATGAACATCAAGCTTTCCTACTTGGTCATATTCATCATTTTCCACTTTCCCATCATAACTTAGAAGCCAGGCAGATGACACATTAATCCCTTGTTAAGACAGGAGTCAAGTTGGATGAAGGAAACCTCTGAAACCAAATAATGAATCTCTACAAGTTCTCCAGCCCTTAAAGAACTAAGCAAAGGCAGCTTTTCCTGAAAGTAAATTCAGGACTATCACCACAAATGACTTACTGATACACTGTCAACATTCAGTTCAGCCAAATAAAGTTGAATTGAGAACTCATTCAAGTATAACTCTTGTGCAGCAAAAAGAATGCTGAGATTTGACTACTGGCTATTCTTTAACAGAAGATTTTCTTCCTAGACCTATTTCCATGGTCTCCTTTCCTCCTCTCACCACTCATTCTCAATTCCTTAGCAATTCATACTATTAATTTCAAGGAAATCTTTCAATGGCCATAGATCAACCACAAACTCCATGCTTGGCAGGCCACAGGTTTCCCTTCTGCAGACTCTCAGAGCTGAGATGCAGTGCTTAGTCTAAGTCCTACTCACTTCCCAAAGGAGAGCTGGCATGGGAAGAGTGGAGCTGCCTGCAATGCATCACAAGACAGGCTCATGATTAGTCCACAATATTTAAGATCTTTTCAAAAGAAAAAAAAAAAAAAAAAAAAGGAAATCTTGTCATGGTTTCCTGAAAAAACAAAACAAAGTTAATTCTATCAAATGCATTACCTACAACCTAGATTTTCCAATTTAAGCTTCCAGCTTTCCATGCCATATCTTCCCTCCAGGCCATGGTCTGAAGAAAGTAAGTGCTGTCCAGGGTTCAGGAACACAGCTGCTGAACCACAGAGATACAGAGATGTAATCCTTGTCAGAACTAATATAGAGATATATGCAGCGTCTCCAAGAGGCTTCAGTTTGAGCAGATTCTCCAGAGCACACAGTGGATGAGCCCTTTAGATATTGATCCTTTTGCTTTTTTATCTCTTTTGCTTCACAGTCTTATCATGCACTGCAGCATTTCCCGTGATTAGGCCTCTGTGCTGGTTTTGCACGGAAATTATTTTTTCCAGAAAGTTATAGCAAAACCCATCAGGGATTAGGTTTGAATATTGACATCTGGTGTAGCTACTAGAAAGATGATATGCCTCTGTGAACACACAGGGAAAATCAGAAGAATCTCAGGAAAAGCCCTTTTTCTTCCAGCCTCGGAAGAGGTAATGTAGAATCCGCATAGCAGAATCCTCAACTGATGTGGAAGCAGATGCAGAAGAGGCTCTGTTTGCATTTAGGTTATGGATTAGTCAGTCAAATTGGACTTTTTGGTATATGTGGGTTGTTGGGGAAGATGAAACAGGAAAACCTTGTAAATATGACTGTTTATTTTTAGAGAATATGAAACATATTAGTGAAATAGAGTTGAAGGCAAGTTTTGATGTCTAAGATGCCAAGCTTTAGTTACTGAACAACTGGAAAACAATGGTATGGCCAGTTGAAGGTAACCCCCCCTTGATGAAACAATGCCCTTCTCCTTACCAAGAGTCTAAGGGTCAAAACAGACCCTGCTACTTGGCAAGAAGGGTCCAAAGAGTCATTTTTAGATTTTTAAATATAACACAGTATGGTAATGTAATGATTCTTATAGGCTGTATGTAAATGCTACAGGATTTGTTATCTTGTACTAGATTGGTTGGTGTAAATAAGAATATTCAGTATAGAAGAAGATTTAATGTATTGTAATGGGAACATTGTTCTCTTTCTTCTTCCTCCTCTCTTGCTCCTTCTCTTCTTCACTCTCTTCTCACCCTCTCAGACCTGCTCTGGGCTGTGGCTGGCAGCTCCCAGCAGGGCCCTTTCACCCACGCCCTGTGCAATAAACTGCACACTCCAAACCCAGCCTTGACTCCAGAGATCTCTTGTGTCCGTCCATCACGACTGACCCGCCGTTCCCACAGTGGGTGACAGAGCTGAAGGCTAAGGTAGTGTTTGCTGTGGGGTGTATGGCTAGCAGCAAACCTGTGATGATTTGTGTGATTAGGCAGATGCCTAGGAGCCATCAAAGGTTCCATCAGGTTGAGGTGTTTGATGGTTTTGGAAGGTCGATTAGGGAATTGTTGATAATTTTTAGTAGGGGGTGGTTTTTACAAAGGTTGAGGGCCATTGGTTGGTTCTGTATGTAGATATACATACAGCTGCATGGAGCCCAGGCCTGGCTGGGCCCTGCTGCTCCTGGGCAGGGGGAAGGGAGGAGAGTATGGCCTGTCCTGGCCTCACTGAAGTCAGTGAAGAGAGAGAGTAAAAGTCCTAGGTGGGAGGAAGATTGAGATGTCAGTACACAGGCACAGCACAGTCTGGTCACTGATCTCCCTGTCTGATGTTTGTGTGGCACAGGCATAGCAGGGGTTCATGAAAACAGGAGGAGTTCAAGCAGAACACGGCCTGGGGATTAAGAAGCTTGCCACAAACTTGTAAGAAATCACAAGAACTAAGAACACTTGGGATTTCACTTTGTTTTTCCTCAGAGCATTCTGTAATTACAGTTGGCAGCCACAGTGGCCGCCTCATTTGGCTTTGTCAGGGTTGAATTCAATATCATTCAGAAGGGGATACAACATGCTTTCCTTAAATCCAAAGCACCTTGGCCAGATGTTCAAAGCAACTCTGGACAGCTGCTTCCTTTGTGAGGAATTCCAAGCAATAGGAACAGTACAGCAACAAACAGCTTTGGGCTTAGAGATTTCTCAGAGCGTTTTCCTCTGACTCTTAACCTTGTACTTGTCTTCCTGCAAGAAAGGGAAATTTTAATCATTCTTTTCCAAAACTTTCCATCATAACTAAACCTTTACATGTTGAGATGGAAAGAAAAAAACCTGCACCAAATCTTTAGAGAGTAAACACTAAACAAATTTAGTGTCACTCTCTATGCAGCATCTCCTTTAATTCCATTTTTGACAGCCCTGGGAGCTTCTGGGATTTTAAGCACTCAGCATATTTCAATGTAGATTGGAGAATGGGAGGACATATGGAGTACACCAGCAAGGACAGGGAGGTTGACAAGAAAAGCAGGAGGGATGCAGGTGCCCTGAGTACACAAGGTTTATGGATTACTTATCCAGTAGTACACCATCAATTACACTGCTGCTGTCTCAGCTGGATGAACTCCTGGCAGACAGGAGGCCTCTGCAGAGATGAATCTGCTTTTCTGTCACTCATGATCAAGACCAGCATTCCCCACTTGTCCAAGTGGAGACACGTGTGCCCAGTTCTGCAAAGGAGTTACTGAAAGCATCACAAATTGCTCCAGAGGTCCATTGGCCATCTGTGCTTCCCCACCTGGTTTGTTTGGCAGGTCAGTGCAGGGAAGCTGGCACCACTGGGTCACCCTCTGTGCCATAACACTGTTGCTGCTCTGGCACAAACTTCATGCTCAGTGGACATAACTGGCAGCTATTCCTGAGCTCAGAGGATGATGGGGACTAAAATCCTTCAAGTGTTTTCAACAGCTTTCTAGAAACCACTGCACTGTAAGTGCACTCTGCTGCCTACAGAGTGCTGTAAGACCCCTGCAGGGAAGGATTCTCATAGGACACAGTGTTTATCACTAGCACAGCACCACTCACAACACGAATCATTACACACCAATCCTACAGCCCTTACAATATGTTCCTAAATGCACAGTACAAGAAGCAAAAGATGATACCTCTTTTTTCTCTTCAGCTCTCTTAGCTGGTCTGTGTCTTCACTTGGCAGCTGTTTGTGAAAGGAGTTTTTGTACTTGTAGATTTCTGTTCCTGCCTCTAGATCTACAATAATCCCATAATTGTGATGCCAAGCAGTGCCTGAAGACCATTCCATCACAGTCTGTATAACGTGCAAATACCATTAAGTTAGAGGGACTTTCTCATTAATTCTCCATCTCAGTGACAAGCCAGAAATTACCACAATTGATTTTCCCCACTCATTATCAATCATCCAAGAACTTCGTCACATCTCATCTGTCCCACCTGGGTCCCAGCATATATTTGCAGACTTCAACATATGTTAAACTAATAAAAAACAACAGTCATAGCAACATCTGGACTCAAACCCCAGACAAAAACAAACTGTGCATGCTCCTAACTCCTTTGGTGGTAAACTTCCCACTACGTATCAGTGTCCTATAGAGAATCAGCAGTGGTCAGATTAAGGAACAACTGATTGTACACTGCCTGTTGTGTTAATATTTTCTATCTTGCAAACAAAAAAAAACCCCACACCTCTGTTTTGCTTTAAAAATTTAAAGAAAACAATTCATGGGGTGTTTGCTTCCTAGAAAAAGCAAATTCAGGCATCTGAAATGCAGTTAGTCCCACAAGCTCTCTGCATCACCCTAGAGAGCCTGTAAGTAAGTGTAATCTTTTAAAATCATCAGTTCTCTTTGGCTCATCTGGATCCAGGAAGTACTCAAAACAGGCTCTGAGATGGAATTATATCACTAGATAATAATAACCTTTATGGAAGCTGTTTAAGGGTAATGCCAACCTTTTTTATTAGGTGACTTTTGAAATTTCCAGTACAGATTTGGAATACTAAGTAATAAGAGGTTAGAAGGGTATTTCAATCTGGAACTGTTTCTCCAGATAATTGGATTCCTAATCCCTGAAAGGTCATGATCTCAGTTTATTGTGCTGGGATAGAAGTTGCCCAATTAGTCTTTTATGACATGATCCAGCACAGGCTTTGGCATTGCCTGCAAGGTAACAACTTGTAAATCATCACAGGGGAAAAAAAATAAAGATTTTGCTGGTACAAAGAAGTCAGGCTCTGATAGACCAGCTCTGTCTTGTGTTCCCACTGGAACAAGAGTGGGATACACCTTTCTCCTAGATACTGTGAAACAACAGCTCACAGCATCCACCAACACAAAGGATAATAAAGTCCTTTTTCCAAAGGGTGCTGGTAGGCTAGCTCATATGGGAGAGCCATACAAATGAATTGTGGAATAAGGACTTTACAATTAAAAATTGCAAAGCAGACGCATGGAGGATTTTCCACCATATGTGCATACCTGGTGGTGACAGGTTCCAGGTTTAAATAAATTTAGATCCCACAAAACCACACCTCCCTGCCCACCCATTCCTCACCCACTCTCTGCCTTCTCATTAAAATTAGTCTTTTGTGCTGCCATGCCTCCTGGTGGTCACAGGCAGGGGTTTTCTGATGAAGCAGCAAGTCTTCCTCCATCCCTGAGCAGGCACAGTGAAGGTTTGGCTAATTCCCAGGTCAGTTTGTCCTGGCCAAAACCAGGAGCCTGGTTCTTGCTGGTTTCTTAATCTGGTTCTGCTTTATCAGGTCTTCACCATACCCAAGTTCCATTTTACTGAGTTTTAACAATATACATCTTATCTTTATGGACTGTACCCAGCAATTAAATTCCTGTGTTCTGTTAATTGTTTCTACCTAACAAGTTACACACTCCCATGTGTTCTGGTACAAGTTGTTTCTCCACTTTCACAAAATTGCTAAATAATCTATATATTTCTGCTTCCCCTCCACCTACTTATGCATATTATATGCTTCTAAAATTCTGAATTTTCATGGACATATATGTTTCACATATCACAAACTTCTGCAGCCCAGACCTGGCAGCCTACCTTGGCTGGGTAGTATTGCTCTGTGTTGTCAGCTTTTTCTCAAGGTTATGGCAGTGAAAGGCAGTAGCATTAGCAGAAAAGCATGGAGGAAGGGGAGGTGTTCTCTTCTTTATAAAGAACCCATGTTAAATTACCAAATAGTCTCACAATGACTGTGAAGTGTTTGGCTACAGCACAAAGGAGCTCATAAATACAGTGGAACCAACTTCTTGTAAATAATCTTCACAAATGCAGAACAAAACACAGAGGAAGATAAACACACCATCCCCATCTCTTTAGGGAGATTACAGGAACTACCAATGGGGTTAAATCTAGTCCTAAACAACAACAACAACCCAAAAAACCCAAACCAAACCAAAAAATCAGGAGCTAAAATCAGCAATGGTGTGTAAGCATCACCTCACAGAAATTCATGAAGGTCACACTCCAGATCATACCTGGTGTGTTTTTAGTACTATTAGTGCTGTCAACAACCACTGAATGTCTCATGCAAAGACTCAGCCAAGGAATAAGGAGAAGGAATGTGTCTCTGGAAAAGAAAGCATGCTCAAGGAACTGCTCCTTTCTGAATGAGATGCTAGACAAAAACTGGTGCCGAGAGAGGAATAAAGATCACTGACAATCAGACAAAATGATGTCACCTTCCAAGTACCTAAAGTGGCTGTGTCAGCACATGGAACGCTGCAGAAAGAAAATTCAACCCTTGTTGAATTACCCTTATAATTTCTGGAGATAAATCAAACCCATTAATCTGTTAATATGGGTAAGGCTTATTGTACCCAGATGATTTTGTAAGTTCTTAACTACACCTCTTGAGCAGCCAAGGATCTCATCTAAATCCTCTCATATACCAGTGCTGTCTCAGGGATGACATTTTGTTGTCCTCTTTTTTCACTGCAGACCACAGAGGTGTGCGTTTTTTCCTAAATATGCTAACAGGTTGTAAAAAGAAATTATGGAAACTTTTAAAGGCTATACTGGAACTAAAATGAAGCAAAAAACTGTCAGAAACCAAGACTTTCTCCTTCATCAAGGGCTGAGCTTAATTCCCCATGCAGCCTGGTAAATACATCCATTCATGTGTAATAAGCTTTATGGCAGAATTCAGACTTGAACAGATTTTTATAGCCCAAGCACAAAATGCCAGTTGGTGAGGCAACAAGACAAACTGCAACACCACCACAGACAAAGGACAAAGCTCAGGGCCAGCAGTGACCCTGTGAGGTACCAGGGATCAGAGGTGAGCACAGCAGGCTGCTGACAGCCAGCCCCCTCTTCACCAGGGCTCCAGTGTGGTTGTCAAGACAGACACTGCACCCAAAGTGCTTCAGCAAAAACATCAGAAAGCTTCAAGCATCAGCTCCTGGTTATCTAAAAGTCTCTTGTACCTTTTCTCTTTAGCAATCCCACAGGGCAGCTCCACACAGCCCCAGCTCTTTCTCCACTGTCTTCTCTCTTCCCTCTGCTGTTCCAGCTCGCTCCTTCCTGTCCCTGTCACAGCCACCTGACCCTGTTTGTCCTACGTACAGCATCTGACCCTTTCTGTCCCTGCACCACCTCCTGTCCCTTCCTCCTCACAGCACAGCCAGCAGACTCCAACAACTCCAACTGAGCTCCCTCCCAGCCAACTCACTCTTTATCCCACCCACAGCTGGGAGGGCAAGGCTGTTCCCACTCTTGGATAATTAACACAGCTGCAATATATCAAGGGTAAGATTGCCTTTAGTGCTATCTCTCTTTGTCTCCACAATCTGTCTCCCCACACTCCAACACATCCCAGCCAGTGCTTGGCGGCTCTGCCAGGCTGTACAAAGCTCTGCCAGATCCCCTCAGCCATGTTCCAAGTCCAGTCTTGGTTCCTCACATACAGCTCTTCCAGCTCACTTCAGTCCTGCCTTGTAACCACATGTCCAGGCTGTTCTGCCCATCCAGGATGGTCATGAATGGTGAGCACTGACTGAAACCATATTCACTGCTGGGCATCAAGTCTGGGGACTCTCTTCACTGTCACTCACTTGGCAGTGACTGAACAATTTCTATCAAATTGAAGGGTAAGGACTTGATCATGAAACTATTTAATTTCCACCTCTGATTCAGCTGCCACCTGTAAAACTGCAGACAAGAACGGGCTCTGGAAATGCATTGGAAGATAGATTTTCACCAGGCCTTGCCTTCACCTTTATGCCTGTGCCCACCCACATCAGCTTTGTTACTGTAAATGACTCCTCCCAATTCATTACCACAAGAACACAGCTGCTTGCCTCCTTTGCAGACAGGTATCACATGCAGAGCTCAAAGCTCCCAGCACTCAAATGTCCTTTGCTGTAAAAGAGGGCTGTCACCCCAGGAAAGGGGAAGCAGTGTCTGCTGAAACTGTGGAACACCACAGTCTCTTTGGACAACTGTCTCATGTCAAGGACAAAAGAATGGAGCACAGGCTATGCTTGGCCGCTGACATTTTACAAATGCCTGTGTTGGTATTGTGAGCAACCCTCCTGCCACAGAAACCAGATTCTGACATTCACACCTGGATTGGCACCATTTGATCACACTTTCCATTTTCCATCATTGGCACCCTTTCCATCAATGTCAGCCCCAGCCCCAAGGTGTTTTATGACACTTATTTCAGACAAAATGCTTAAAGCTTCACAAGTTCCAAATGCCACATTTCTGTATGCACCTCCTTAGCCTGAGAGTTTGGGTCAATTTTACTGTTAAAGCTCTTGTTTGGCAGATGAAAATGGAACACACTTTCCATTATTATTATTTCCACTATTCCCATTGCAGCACAGACATTTCTACTGCAAAACCTCCCTGTGACCCAAACTATTCCCTGTTCCTTCCCCCACACACAGACAGGGGCTCACAGGATTTCAATTTTCTCCCCAGAAGTGTTAGCAGGAGAATGGTGACTAGGATGGTAAGGTCTTGAGTAAGAGAAAGCATCTACATCAAATCCCATTTTCCCTAGAAAGTACAAAGCCTTACTTTAGTAAATGAGAAAAACATTTCTTCCCTCAAACTTTTGTTCCAGAAGATGCTTTTTAGACAAGTCAGAATGCAACACACATTCTCTCCCACACGCAAAAACCATACGGATCTCTAGAAAACAACCACGTTTTCCCCTCCTGTGAGTTACCTTGCTAGAGAGATTGATATTCTTCTTTTTATGTCTCAATCCTCAGGAGACATGCAGGGCTCCTAAATTACTTGGATTTGTTTCTTCACCATCTGGAGATGAGTTAACTCTTAGTAGGAATATGCATCATTCATGTATGTACTTGCACTCAACCCTTCCTAGCCCAAAACTCTCCTGTGATAAGAATTTAGGACATGGCTGTTTTTAGCCATGAACATTCTTCAAAATGGAAGATTCCTATACACACACACTGGAAACAGACCAATTTTGTGCTTAAGGGTTTCCCAGGACGTAGCTCTTCAGAAGACAAGGAGAAGGACAGTAGCCAGGTGCATAGGACTTGCAATTTCAGAGGCAGATGTGAAATTCATAAATTGAGCCAAGTCATCTTATTTCTCCAAATCCCAGGCTCTTCAGTCTAAGAACAACACCACCAGCTTTGTGAAAGTGCTGAATATCTCTGGATAAAGCAGCACTATATAATACAGTTAAAATTCCCTACATATAGGAAAGACTTCTTTGCTTCTAGAACACCTGAATTTCTGTGTTTCCACATCTTATGCAGTGTGGCAGCTTCAGCAGGTCTATAGCTTAGCTGCACAAATAATTTGGCCATGGCAGACACTTGTATGTTGCATTCCTGTCTCCACCATCAGCAATAATGCAGAGATACTGACAGAACCACTACTAAACCTGGAGTAGTTTAGATTCAGCTTCCCCAGCTCATCCTTTCTCTTGCATTTGAGCAAGTTAAAATCCCGGGATCCAATGACCATGGAAACTAGGTAACTTAGGATATGGATTTTTAAATCCAGGCTATCACTGCTGAAAGGAGGACAGAGGTCCATTATTAGAATACCAGGTGATTCCTGCCATGTGAGCTAGAGGGAAAAAAAGAAAAGTCTTTTGACATAAAATAACCAGAATTTCAGCTTCTGAAGTTCATTACTATATAGCTGTCCTCTCCAGCTCTCTTCTTGATCTTTGCCTTTAATCCTCCTCTCCTCATTCATGTGCAAATGTTGATCCACCTTTTCCTGGAAACCTCAGCTACGAAAGTTTAAAGAAGCAGGGATGCTGCAGAGGATTCATTCAGAAAGGAGCTTTACAGAAAGCCTACAGCACATCACTGGGGAGGCAGCTTTGTGTTTCCTGGTGGCTAATTAAATTCTACTTAAGAACTAATTTAAGGGATAAGAAAGACCAGATAAAGAATGGTATGGCACAGCACCAAGTATACTCTAAAGGCTTTATTGAGCTCTAGAACATACACACACAAAAGTACATGAATCTCTAGCGTGCTATTCCCAAACTCTCCTTTATTTATATTGCCTGGATCTAAGGTTTATACACCCATACAGCTATCAGCTATCCCCCACAGGCTAAAATACAGCCTAACTGTGGCCTCATGTCATACAGAAAGCAATTTATACTCTATCTGAAGTCATTTCATCAACCCTTGTGCCAATAGCTAACGAGACTGGGAAGATGGTTTATTAGATTCTCTTTCCATTAGATCAAAGTGTGAGAAGCTGCTTCATCCCCTCAGCATGATGATTTGTGCAGATGTATTTGCAAACATTGCGTGAGATGCAAACTGCCTGAATTTGCCCCTTGTATCAAACCAGCATTTGGTTTATTCCCTTACCACTGGTATGCCAGCCCATTTGGGGCACAGACTTTGTTTTTTGGCTTGATGGCACACCTATAAGCATGCATCATCTTTATTCTTTGTGCTACATCAGTGACAGGGCACACAAACCAAACCACTCCCTAAAAGAACTTTCCATTCTGTCCATTCTAAAGAAGACTCTAGGCTTTATTAAAATTGCTGACTATTCTGCATTAACAAACTGATCATGGACCTTGCACTAGAACAAAGAGCAGGTGCCAGGATCTCCCACCTCGTTTAGCACCTAAAATCATTGCCAGACTAGCAGACCTGCCCAGTGCTACTCCAGCCTAGGACAAGACATCTGAAAAGTGCCAACCAGGAGGCAGACTGGAGGAGGCAGACCCTAACCTCTTGTTTCTAAGCTCTCTACACTTTCAAGCTCCCAGAGCAGCATTTCAGATCCAGTGTTTTAGTGAGGTTCACTGCTTTCCTTGCTTCCTGACAAATTGCCTGTGACACATCTCTCAGCCAGCATGTTCATCTTGATCAGCCATCTCCTTAATGAGCAGCTTCTCCTCCTTGCTGTTTCATGATAAAGTAACTTGATGGTTCCATACATTTTTAATTCTTCAAATCACTCAGATCCTGGCAAGCCAATGAGAATTCAGCAGAGGACGGTCAGGGGTTAGTTTTGTTTCCATTTGTTCTGCTTTTAAAAAACATTTGGGTCTTCATTAGGGAGAGGTTGTGAACTCTGGTGTGTGAACTTCTCACTCAGGACAGTGCATGCATGAAGCCTGGGAAAGATGCACAAACACAGGTTTCTTTCTGAGGGAATGGATAAACTTGGCTGATAGCCCACTGTTCCTGCAGATCAGTGAGATAAATGCTGGTCTCTCAGCTGACCCCAAAGGAACGCTTAACTACGCCCTTCAAGGTTTTGTCATTAATATAAATCCTGTGGGCCACTGAAACATCAGGATTAGGACATGGGTTTTCCTCAAGATGTACCAGGAATAAACACTGACAGCATTGATAGCTATCATCAGAAGACAGTGTAAAAAATCCCTTGACAAATTGTTCATTTTGGGTCTTACTCTGAGTTCAGAAAAGCACAAACACCTTGCTTCAGACAATAAAACATGGGCATGATGCTATCCAGCACTGGACCTGTTTCCTTTAGACATACAGCTGCAATAATCCAGCCCTGCTGAGCTTTATTGAAAGTTACTCATTTTTAGGCAATGCTGAGAGCCATTGATTTTATCTTGGCTGGATATTTAACTCCACCTTAAAATGAAAAATAGCCTTAAGAAGCCAGAGCAGCATTTCATTCCTTAAACATAATTAAGCATTCTCAAACTCAAAGTATCAAGTGACTGAAGGTGATTCAAATAAAAATAATCTACCCATGATCAGACAAAGCAAGGTGTGAGGGGAAAGGCCTAGTTGTTAAAGTTTCAAACTGGAAAGGAAAACTGTCAAGTACTCTCCTCCAAGGAGCATCACCTTGAGTAAGCAGCAGTGATTCAGTCTACTCATCCAAGTAGTGGGGAGAATAGAGTCCAAGCTCCTAAAAACACTGTAAAAGCATTAAGATTTTTCACTTGGGATTCAAGATGTGTTAAAAGCTATTGACTGAACAGAAGTACATCTCATAGAGTGTGCAGGCACTGCATTCTTCCCCCACAGGTGGACTGCTCCTCACATACAGCTTGCCCACACTCTACTGAAAGCTCAGCCCTCAGCACCTGACCAGAGAGAGCTTATTAAGCCATCAGCCAAGGCTTTCACATTTAAGAGCTGACTGGCTTTCTTCAAATGCCTGTTTCTGACAGTACCTGCCTAGGCTAGGAGCATCTGTCCAGTCATAATCTGCACAATAGAAATTCATCTGCAGCCACTTATCTTTCAAGTTCCCTTACACCAAAGGAGACCCAATGAGATACAACCAAACACTAAAAAATCCTTTGCAAATACAGCTCCATGGGTTCCTGCAGCAATGGAAGAGCAATGCTGCCATCTGCAGACACTGGGAATTGAAGCTCTTTATTTGGAAAGATCAGTACATGTATAGATGTCATGCTATCCTGCATTTTATCCTTTATAACTATCTCCAAATGCGTTTGTGGAGCACACTGTGCCACTGGCCAAGATAGGAACATTTCAAACCATGGTTTAAGCTCATTTATGACACACATTGGGGAGGCATTGAGCTGTTACAGTTCTATGGAGCAGTGACCATAGCACTGCAAAACTGGCAGAACATACTGGTGAGGATGAGAAAGTTCATCTTTATTAAAGTTCAGCTGCAACTTCCTTACAAAAACTGAACCATACATGGCACAGAAAACTGCACCAGAGAAAATTCTGCACATTAACATACCAGAACTATTCTAAGTCTGCCATTAGTAGGAAATAATCACTGCTACAGAACTGTTAGCCTTGTGATAGGGAAGGACAGGGCTACTGGATTCATAAAAGAACTTTTAAACTAAAAAAAATTTGATTTTTCAGGCACTTATACTATAAACATGGCAGATGAAGACCCTCTTTCTTTTGTGACCATGTTTTAATCCATGTGCAAAAATACAACTTGAGTAATATAAAAGAATCAAACATAGCATAATTAACTGAGTAACATTCAGACAGTTTATTGGGTAAGAAGAAAGGCCAGGAGGTGCTTTAGGACACATTGACAGATGGGCTACAGATCTGTTCATCTACCAGTGCACACTCATCACACTGCAACACAGCTCATCAAGAGTGACCTGAAAGAAGTTTCTGAAGTTTATATTCAGGGAAAGTAGCATGGGACAGGGAAAAGTGGGGTAGGAGAAGACAGCCAGCATCTTTATCACAAAGCAAACCAATAAATGAACCTCTCTTACTACTCACTGATTATATTGGCCTAATTACATTGGTTAAGTCACTTTTTGTGTTAGTTTGTATCTGAAGTGTTTTCTAGTGTTAACAAGCTTTTTGGAAAGCACACAGAGATAAAGCACTTTTTACTCTCAAAGCTCTCTATGATAATGTTGTCAGCTCAGCATCCCTGTAAGATAGGCAAAAATTAGCTGTTTTCTGAGACACAGAGAAGTTAAATGACTTCCTCAAAACCATGGTGAAGAATGTGTTAGCTATTATTAATATCCTTAAGAACCTGGAATGATAATGTTTTTCAAAGAAAGGGAATTGGAGGAAAACAGCATCTGCTAGTAAGGAATTACCAAATTTTCATCTGTTTTATTATTAAAATACTTTGAATCCCCACCTTGGAAAATGTTCCACACACATATTTTTGTACTAATGAGCTGTTTCATCTTAGTAACAAAAAGCACTGGTCCTTTCCAGCCCTGAGCAGATATCCCACCCAGGAAGGTAGGAACTCCAAGATACAATAAGAGTTACATACTCCCATTACAATTACAGTTAGCAAAGATACAAGCCAAGTTACTTTAAGGAATTTAGCTGGAGTATTCTAGTTTCTGTAAAAGAAGTAGGAAAAGATAACCATTCTCTGAAACAGAAAGCTACTCAAAACCAAGCTATCCTAAAATGAAGCACACAGCTGTTACAAAAGGCAGGATTAACCCAATAAACCTGCATATCCCCTATTGCAAGGTTAACAGATTTGTCAGCTCAGCCCTTACTTATCCCTACAAAAGCTTTTGGTTTGCAGAAATGTGAAATGGGTATTGGAGCCAGGCTCTTCTTCATTCTGTCCTCAAAGAAGCAACAGTAGAAACTCTGTTGTGTGTATCTGCATTGAAAACAGTTTCCAAAACCTTCCGGATTATCTCCCTCCATCCATCTGAGCTGAACTTTTGCATTTTATTGTTGTGTTTTTAATCCTAACAAGTATTTTGCTGTAGAAAGCAGTTGCTGATGTCCATCTTTTCTTGTCCTGTGCCTAGCCAGAACAGAGAAATCATTTGCCCATTTTAATAAATAACGGATGAAACTGTGGCTCATTAAATAGGCCTGCAAAGACTCCTTCCCATTAACTTCAGGTCAGATATAACTGCTGGGTAACACAGGGTAACATGAAGCTGTAAAACCAGTCTCTAAATAGCTGTACCATGTCATCTGGTACCATCAACTCAGCTTTACTGCAGTCACTACAACCCACCAATGGGACATTTGGCTCTTTCAGATTTACACCACAAGGGCACAACTTACCTATGACAGATGCAGGGTAACACCATGTGAGTTTATTGCTGGTTTATTGCTCTTGTGTAAAAGCCCTTCATACAGTGGTTCACACTTGTTCAAAAGCAAGGCTGTGACCTGGCACCAGGAGCTCTAGTTCAACACCTGTGTCAATTCCTCTGAGCTTTCCACAGCTCCTGCAAACAAGCTTTTCATGAAAACCATACAGGACTAAATAACACAGAAGAGAATTCAGTTGCCACTGAGTAAAATGTTATGGATCAAATCCATCTTTGCACTGGAAGGCACATATTTTCCCCATAATGTTTGGCATGTTTTTCACACAGCTACATAACTGCTGAAACAATCCATTCTCCAAAGGGCCACATGAACAGCAAGTGGCAAGATCTGCAGGAGGAAACAAAGCAACACTGTAAGGTATAGAGTGGGGAAAATAGGGGGAACTTCCCTTCAGTGATCACTTAATTGTGATTCAGTGACACAAACTCTGGACTCCATTAGGGAAAACCTTGTTAACAAAATTGGTTTTTTCCTGTTTGCAGTCCTAATTTTTATGCAGAGCCGATGCAATAATCCAGATTTGTTTTTTCTAACTCTGTATCTTTCTTCTTTGCTGAACTGGGCTTCTTATAATAAGACATTTCACTATCTTACTGTGAATAATTCTCTAAATTAACAGAGAAAAACAAATGAAAAAATTTGCTTTTTTAAATCAACAATTTGCTTTCCACCTATCTATCCATAGCTATTCAGAGAAATCTGGCACTCTGTCAGCTCCCCTTTAACTCAAAAACTGTTATTTCAGAAAGTAAATTCTAAGTAAATACAAAAATGGAAACCATTTGTTTTTCTACCCATTGAGGGCTTTCCAGTTGCATGGTTTGCATTTACAGCTTCAGCTTTTGTAGCAGAATACAGATTTACTGGTTCTGGCCTAAAGTTTGTGCAGTGGGTTATTTGTGTTCCATTTTGGCACCACAACTCACAGAGATTTATAACTTCGAAATTTCTAGACAATATGGGACAAGCAGAAGCAATAATTCATGAATCAGTATCTAGTGCATTTCAGGAAGCTTGGAAATAAAAGCTCAAAATTTGGCTAGAAAAAGCAAAACAAAAATTAAAACATACAACAGATGAAATACACTTACAAGGGAGTGAATTAATGGCACCTAGGTTGTGATGCTAAACATTTGGCAGTGTTTTCTGATTCCCATACGGGAGCCACTGGACTCTTTCACCACTGTAAGAAAAGAAGTGATAAGAGCAATCATTGTGCTTGTGAACAGAGAGTGTGATTTGAGGCTCTATCTTTCATTGAATCGATAGTGAAAAAATTAGGTGGCAGAAGAATGAGGTTCTTTAAACATTTCCTTGACCTTATGTCACCTTGTTCCTCAAAGCAAAGTCACACAGTTCTCCCCTTCTGAAGAACTGACAAATCACTTTTTTGAAGTCTGTTGTATAAGCATCCAAGAGCAGAAATCATAACATTCACTATCAACAGTGCAAGGTGGTCTTTCCATTCTTCTCACTGTCCATAATGGGTCATTTACCCATAACATCCACTCCTCATTGGCATAAAGAATGAATTATGAGGCCTGACCCTACAGCTCTTTTCACAGTTTGGGCAGAGCACCAGCTGGTGCCAATGTAATACCAAAAACATAGAAAAGCCCCAGCAGCAGATTGAGCTTGGCTGTCCGCTGAGGAATTTTGCTGAAGCTCTGACTCCGGAACTGTCTTTCCAGTGAAAATGCCATGGGGATGGTGAGCAGTGGCAATGCCATGCTGATGGTATAACGTGTGGCCAGCACACAGAAAATCAGGTAGGGCAAGAAGAGCAGCACAGTGTAGAGAATGTAGGAGAAGGTGGGGCCGATGAGGATGGCCAGGGTGACAATTCCCGCCTGCCGGTCTGACTCCATGTCCCGGGTGTTGTTGCTGTGCAGGATGGCCTCAGTGCTGAGGGCCAGAGGGACGGCGTAGAGCAGGGGTGACACAGACAGGTAACCAACCTGCACTGCATGGGCAAACATGACAGCCAGGGGCCCAAAGGTGATCAGGATCACCACGTCGCCAAGCGCAACGTATTTAAATCCAATTCCTGTGGCAAGACACAAGAATAAAATCAAGCGTCATTAAATAATTCAAATGACAGAAGAGAATGGATGACGTAACAGTTCAGCCCTTTCCCATAGGAATATTGCAAAACAACCAAAGCACTTGCAGCTGTGGACAAGTAACATGTTATCTCTTTTTCCTTTTTTAAGATAAGGATTTCTCCAGACAAACAATGTAACAAAAACTAAGGGCCAGGTTAAAACCGTCTACAAGTACACCTGTCTCTGCAGAAATCTATAGAAATAAGGTACTTTTCAGTGTGATCATGCATACTAGAACCCGATCCAGAAGAAATACAAAAAATGCTCAGAACAAATGCAAAACTGACCAGATGCTTTCAAGGAAACCCACATAACTGAAAGTCTGACAGTTTGAAACAAAGTTATTTTTTCTTTTCCTAGTAATGTTTGTATCTATCCAACACAGGAAGACACAAAAATATCCTTGTCTTATTAAGAAGAATCACAAACTGTACAGCATTCACAGTGAAGCTCCATCTAAAGAATAACAACAAAACATTCCAAAACGAAATAACATTCTCATCAAAGGAAAGAAAACATGCCATTAGCTACATTGCTAAAGGATATGAGATAAATAACACAAAAAGATTCAGCAATAGTTCTGATAAGCATCCAAAGCCATGTAATATATATGTATGTATGTAAATATGGAAATAATATGTACATATGCAAATAATAATGCCTCAACACCACTATCCAACTGAAGATCTTAGTATGACTTCCCACAGCATTCAATTGCAAAGAATACAAATTTACATACCAGTACTTCAGGAAACACAAATATTTTATGGCATTGCACTAGATAGATCACGTGTGTCTTCCAGAAACCTTTTGACAGTTCAGCTGATTCTATCCCTTCTACATTCAGATTCATAACAAACATTGCAGCATTTACCTCCGGTATAAAGGAAGGAGCTGGAAAGACCTCCAAAGTAAATCAGCGCCAGGTGCTCCAGCTTGAGCGTGGAGACAGCATAGAGCCCAGCAGCGCAGAGACAGCCCACAGTGTAGAGAAAGACTCCAAACCGGACTACATCCTGCGGCTCCAAAATCTGGTCCACCAACGTCCTGTCATCACTCTTCTTGTGATCGATGCCTTTGGAAAAGTCATAGTAGGTATTCACCAAGTTGCCGGCCCCGTGCACAGCCAGGACGGTCACGGCGCTTCCCACCAGCAGCCCCGGGTCGAGCGTTCCCTCGGCCCGGTACGCCAGCGCGCTGCCCAGCGCCACAGGGGTCAGCGAGGCGCTGAAGCTCCAGGGCCGGAGCGCCAGCACATAGGCCGCACACTTGTGTCTCCAGCTGCCGGGGGCGGCCCCGTCAACGCCCGCCGGCGCCGAGCCGCTGCCGTTCTTCTCGCTCCCGCGGGGGCACTCGGCGCTGATACTGATCTTCTGCACCAGGTCTGCCGGTCCCATGCTCGCCCCGCCGTCTCGCAGCAGCAGCACCTAGAAGGGGAAGGGCCGCACATTAGAGAAGCGGCGGAGCCCGGGGGGAGCGAGGGGCGCCGCCGCCATGGCGGCCCGCGGGGGATGCCAGAGCGCCGCCATTACCCGCCCTGCCACGGCCGCCAGCCCGCCCGGCCTCGCCACCCCCGCGGCCTTGCGCCAGGGGTTCCGCACCCGCCGGCACCTCCCGGTGTACAAATTAAAAGGAAAATGAAGCGGCCCACGGCGTCACGCGCGGCGGCGAGGGGTTCACCCCGCAGCACGCGCCAGCACCACGATTCAAATCATAGCCGCCACGGAGCGCCCGAAGGCCGGCGCGGACACAGCCGACTTTGCCGCTGTCACGGACAGCCGGACACATTTCAGCGGTGCACAGCCGGTACGGCAGCGCCCTGCTCCCTTTACGCATGCGCAATGCGCACACAGCGCTCACAGCCGTGGCATGGCTGGCGCTGGGAAGGACCTTAAAGCTCATCACGTTTCACCTCCTGCCAGGGCAGGAACGCCTTCCACTGCCCCAGGTTGCTCCAAGCCTCATCCAGCCAGGCTTGGACACTTCCATGGATGGGGCAGCCACAGCTCCCCTGGACAACCTATGCCAGGACCTCCCCTCCCTTACAGGGAAGAACATTTTCCTAATATCTAAACTAAATTTCCTCTCTTTTAGTCTGAACACATTCCCCCTCGTTCCTGGTGAAGAGTCCCTCCTTGTAGGCCCCTGCAGATACTGGAAGGCTGCTCTGAGATATCCACACAACCTTCTCTTCTTCCACAGAGATGCTCTAGTCCCCATCCTGTCGCTCCACCATGTAACAGCACCGCGCAGCTCGCTGTCACTTGCTGAGGGTGCCTCAATCTCATTGTCTATGTCGCCGACAAAGTTGGTGAATACTATTAGCCCCAGTACCACCCCTGAGGGACACCACTCGTCCCCGGTCTCCTTGCGGACAATGAGCCGCTGACCGCAACCCCTTACATGCGGCTATCCAGCTAATTCTTTATGCACCGAGTGGCCCATCCATCAAATCCATGTCTCCCCAGTTTAGAGACCAAGGTGTCATGCAGACCAGTGCCGAACGCTTCGCACAAGCCCAAGCAGATCATGCCGCTTGTTCTACCCGATCCACCCATGCTGCAGCCTGGCCATAGCCGGCGCCTCACGGAAGGGCGGAAGCCGGCAGCGGGAAGGCGGGCCTACTGTGCAAGCCCAGCCATTCTATTGGTCAAATGTACTGCCAATCAGTTATGACTGCCTTGATGATTGGTCAGAAGGTGACTGTCCTCCCTGTTCCTTGGGGAAGGGGAGGAGCTTTGAGCACTTCGTCCCACTTCCTCTTTTTCTATTGGTCAGATATGATGCCCATCACGGCGTTTCTGGGAGCCTATTGGCCAGTAGCGGCTGGCCGGCGCCGCAGGCGCGGCGGCGGGGCGGGCACGGGGCCCGGGGCCCGGAGTAGGGGAGCCGGCGGCGGCGGGTGAGTGAGTAAGTGAGTGAGTGAGAGCGAGAGAGAGAGCGAGAGCGGCGGTGCCTCTCATCATCATCGGCTCCTCTTCCCCTCACCTCCCGCTTCCTGCCCGGGCCGACCTGCCCGAGCCCCGGCCGTGCAGCGCTGCCGCCTGCGGCCCCGCCGGCCGTGCCCGCCTTTCCCCGCCTCACCCCTCCCTCACTCTCGGCCTGCGGAGCTGGCCCCCGGGCTCGGGCCTGCCGGGTGCTGTCCGCCGGGTTCTGTGGCCGTGAGGGGATCCCCGGAACTGACAGCGGGCTGGGGCGATGTCAGCAACTCCCGGTTGCTCTTTGATCCGGGGAGCCTCTCCTGGCTCCTGCCAGCAGCCACCTCACCTATGGTCCCGCTGGATGTTTGTGACCGCGTGTGGAACATTTGGGGAGAAGCAGTTGAAGTTCTAGTGTCAGTGCTTGGTTTGGTCTTACGTAATCTGAATATCGGGGTGGGGGGGGGCGTCAAGCATTTGAAATGTTTTCCACATAAAGAAAGGCTCCTGAGAAAGTTTGTTTATGTGCTATGCTAGGAAACCCCCTGTTGCAATGGTTGGTGTTGCTATAACTGGACTTCCATCTCTAAATATTTATTGGAGGATGTAACACTTGCTAGTGCTGAGTCTTGTGTTGGTGTAACACTGAGATTTCTGTGGAGAAACTTGGATGAAAGTCTTCAGGGAGGAGTCAGATATGGTGGTGATATAATCCTGGGAATAGTTGTGCTTACTTATTATAGGTACTTTCAAAGCCTAGTTTGACCCTGCTGTTTTTCAACTGTTGCAAGACCCTTGATTTAGGATTGGATCATCATAGGGTGCCTGGCCTAATGTGATGTATTTTGGTATTTGAGGAACTAGAGAGCAAATAGGCTGGGGGTCAAGATGTGTGGTGATACAGCTCTGTCGTGGAGTGTAATGCCTAAGGAATATAGTCATTGTAATTTTATGGTCTACTGACACAGCATCTTTATCTGTATTTTGGGAACAGTCAAGAGGGACAGCCTTAAGAAGGAAGCTCAGAGATTTCAATTCAAGCAATAAAAAAAAGTGTCTCTCTGAAGAATTTACAGGACTTGATGCCCCTGAGCCCAGCCCACTACCACCATGTCGGGCACTGTGTCCATTCTCCAACAATTTGCCAATGGCTTGAAGAGCCGCAGCGAGGAGACGAGGGCGAAAGCTGCCAAGGACTTGCAGCATTATGTCACCATGGAGCTGCGTGAGGTGAGTGCTACAAATTTATTATTTATCCTTGTGTACCCTGTGAGTGTGGGGTATGGGCTGGGTGCCTTGGCAATGATATTTTTGGAATATGGAAACTGGTCTTAGAGAGGAGAAGGGGCACAGCACGGAGCTTATCTTTTCCCCTTGGCATGTGGGAGAGGTGAGTGGGTTAGTGACACAAACAGGTAGTCAAGTACCAGAATAAGTGAACTTGCTGCATATAGGGCACAAATAAGGGAAACTATTTTGCGCTCATGGTGTATGGTTGATTTAATTTCTTTCTGTTTAAGTGGCATAAGAGGCATTGTCTTTATGGAGGTTTTGGAGCAGGAGGGAGGGAGAGAATGCTGAAAGTTGATTTGAACTTTTTACTTTTACAGATGAGTCAGGAAGAATCTACCAGGTTTTATGATCAGCTGAACCATCACATATTTGAGCTGGTCTCTAGTTCTGATGCAAATGAAAGGAAGGGTGGCATTCTGGCTATAGGTGAGTGAAGGTGTATAATGCTTCTGCTGAGTTTTCTCTTCATGTAACTATCTTTAGGGACAGATTTTCAAAAGGAATGTGCCAGGCTTGATGTCTGACAGCTCAGTACACTGGGTGTGTTCTAGTTGCTGGGCTCTGAAAATCTGTGTGAAGTGTCAGCATGGGAGCTACTTAGAGTGGCTGAAAACCTGGTACTTAATGGGCCCTGAGCTCTTCTGGGAGTTGAGCATCAAATGTGAATGTTGAGCACATGAAAATTCTGTTCTGGAGTTCAGCTGAGAACACTTTGTGCTGCCCCTTTATATGTATCAGGGTAGGCTGACTTTCTCAACTCTTTTCCATCTGGGGAGATTGATTCTTGTTATGTAAATTTACCTGGCTCCACAATAGCAACTTCCATCCCAAGAGGGGCTCAGATAGCTTCTGCTTTGATTCTGATCAGCCTCTCCATTAGTGGTTCTGGCTGTGTTCTCTGTGAGATTGCAGAGCTGTCAGTCCTCACTGATGGAATTCCCACTCTTGGGGAAGTCAGCTTGTGTTAATACTTTGCCTTCCAGGCAAGTGGCCTGTTTTGTAGCAGTTACTTCTTAAATAGCCTAAGAGATGTTGGTTTAGGCTCGTAGACATAATCATCCAGTCCCTATGTATTTGAAGGCAGTGTAAATTCCTTAGAGAAATCTTTATTTTTAGTATCAGATCTTAAGCTGACAGTATCGCTTTCAAATTGTTTTATGAATTTAGTGATGTTGAAAGGTGCCAGCTTGACAGCCCTGGACACTGATGGCCTCTTTATCTACAGAGCAGATACAACCCAGGCACTGTCAACAAATGCTTTCTGCCATGCTGGTGCCTGATGAAGTGCCTCCACCCTGGCTAGGAGAGACTGTCTCTAGGACTGAGGAGGAGAGCATTTCCTTGGTCTGCTCAGTCTTTAACTTTTCTTGTGAGGTGGACTACCTATAATAGTTGGATGCAGATAGATATCTTTCTATTAGGAATGGATCTGTGATTCCAGGGTGAATTATTTTTTTCTCTTTTAAAACTAAAAATGGGGAAAATCTATGAGGCTACCAGATGCATTTTCCCACCCACTTAAAAAGTTCAGGCTCAAAAGAATAGTGGCCCTTTCCTGTTACTTGAGGTTTTTTTTCCTGTGGATTTGCAGTTTAGGAGGACTTAATGGGAATCTTTAAGGAATGTGTAGGGAATACTGTCTCTCATCCAGGGATTGCCTACTGTCTGCCTCAGTGACTCTTGGGGAGAACTGCAGCATTGCTCCCTTTCTCTGCAGCAAGCCTTATCGGTGTTGAAGGAGGTAATGCCACCCGTATCGGCAGGTTTGCCAACTACCTGAGGAACCTCCTGCCATCCAATGACCCTGTTGTGATGGAGATGGCTTCCAAGGCCATCGGGCGGCTTGCCATGGCTGGTGACACCTTCACAGCTGAGTATGTGGAGTTTGAGGTGAAACGAGCTCTGGAATGGCTGGGAGCTGACAGGAATGAAGGTCGTAGACATGCAGCTGTAAGTGATGCCTTTCTTGTTGTCGTGGAGTAGTTGGGATTAGTGAACAGTGGTAGGAAATATGCAGAGAAATCTGCAGAAAAGCTTTGGTCAGGATGGGAATGGCTGCCAGTGCATGTTTGAGAATCTGTAATGCTCTCATGGCAGACAGAGTGCTGCTTCATTGTGCTTCTCCGTTAGCCCAGTGATTCATGAAAACCAAGACACTCTTATGCTAGGAATTGTCAGAGTGTGGGGATGGAAACAGCTCACAGGCATTGACAGTCTAAACAAACGGTACTACACTGTAAAAGTTATGAGGTTTGTCTCTATGTGCTCATCTTCCAGATTGTTACTGTTTCCCTCCCCACCTCCAGGTTCTTGTGTTGCGTGAGCTGGCAATCAGCGTGCCTACCTTCTTCTTCCAACAAGTGCAGCCATTCTTTGACAATATATTTGTGGCTGTGTGGGATCCCAAACAGGCCATCCGAGAGGGAGCTGTCTCTGCCTTAAGAGCCTGCCTTATCCTCACCACGCAACGGGAGCCAAAAGAGATGCAGAAGCCCCAGTGGTACAGAGTAAGAAAGTAACTTTGTTTTGAAGCAGCCCCTCATAATGCAATGCAGATGTTGAAGTGCCATTTTCAGAAGAGCTGGCTAAGCTAAGAACCTGTGTCACCTTTGTCAGTAAAAAACTGCCTCTCCTGGAAAGGGTTGAAAATATAGCGGCTTCCAAAGTGAGTAGTTTCTTTAGCCTGTTATTGTAAAAGTAAGCAAGACTTAACTCCTTCAAGAATACACTGTTCTATCTCATCTTCAGCTGTTGAACTTGACCTAGTTTTATAGCCATGCAATTATCTAGTGTCATCTCTTACTAGTAGAGGATTTTATTAGTGTAGATAGAACATAAGTGAGAAAGGTAAGAATTCTTTTGTCTGAGCCTTCATTTTGCTGCCATTGTCACATGAATTCAAGCTTTGTGATATCAAATAAGTTTTGGACAGTGCAGTCAAATGTTGTGACCTTGAATTTCTTGTAATCAAATAAGTGCTGCAGATAGTGATGAAGCTGATACCATGCTGTTTGATTAGTGCTGTTGAAAATGCTCTGCAGCAGTCCACAACTTTTGGGTGAATCAGAATTTTGTTGTGTTATACTTCTGTTATTAGTCAGTTGAGGTTTGTGGCTACTCTTGGAAAATTCAGAACGTCACTAACTCTTGACTGGCAGTACTACTTCATTTCCCCAGGCTTTGTTCCTGCATTGTCACTGAGATTTTTTTCTTTTCCCCCAAGCATACGTATGAAGAGGCTGAGAAGGGCTTTGATGAGACTTTGGCCAAAGAGAAAGGAATGAATCGTGATGACCGAATCCATGGTGCCTTACTGATCCTCAATGAGCTAGTGAGAATCAGCAGTATGGAGGGAGAGGTGAGCAAAGGAGCAAGGTGGGGATTGTGGGGATTGATTTAGAGTGTATAGCAACTCTGCAGTCTGTGGAAATATCCCATAGTGTTGCAGTGGGGTTGTTGGGTGGAAAACTCATCTGAACATGGAGTCAAGCATTGAAGTGTGTCAGAGAAATAAAAGGGACAGTCTGGGCTGAGGATGTAATAAGCTCCAATGGAAAGGCTATTAACTGGATTAAATACAATGAAAAAGATTTTGTCTATGGAGTGAGGACTCTCTTGCATGTTAGATACCCAAATATTTTTGTTGGATTTTACTCAGTTGATGTTTTACAGCCATTTAGATATTGGTTATACAGGATGCTATTCAGGAGATTTGGGTAACAGTGTGCTGGGAGTATCTTACTGAGTTACTTTTTATTTTTTTGATGCTTCTCTACTTCATCCAGCGCCTTAGAGAGGAGATGGAAGAGATCACTCAGCAGCAGCTTGTACATGACAAGTACTGCAAAGACCTGATGGGCTTCAGTACCAAGCCTCGCCACATCACTCCCTTCACAAGCTTTCAGTCTCTTCAGCCATCTCAGTCAAATGCTTTGGCTGGTCTGCTGGGGTACAGTGCTCACCAAGGAATTATGGGTTTTGCAACCTCCCCTGTTCCAGCAAAATCTACTTTGGTAGAAAGTCGATGCTGCAGGGATCTAATGGAAGAGAAATTTGATCAAGTATGTGTTTGTTCCTCAACTTGTCTCCCAACATTCTCAATATCTTGCAGAGGAATTATTCCTCTGTGTTTTTACTTAGCAGGCAATACTGCCTAGTATTGAACTGAGCTTTCAAAACTCAAAATTTACATGTATTGTGGCTTTTTCATTGTCTGTCTTGGGGCAAGTGATTTCCTTGCTTTGGAAGCAGTCCTGATTATCCTTTTCTTTGATGGATTCAAAGCCAAATGTCAGTAGAATACCTAAAAGCACACCGGTAATAAATATTTGTGCATTACTGCCAATGGCCATCCTTTAAAGCATAATCTACTTCCTTCCAGGTCTGCCAGTGGGTTCTCAAGTGCAGAACCAGCAAAAATTCTTTGATCCAGATGACGGTTCTCAATCTGCTACCGCGGTTGGCAGCTTTCCGTCCTTCAGCCTTCACAGGTGACAAGACAGATGGTTGGATGTTAGAAATGTTGCTGAATTTGGGCTGGAAGTTATCCAGCTCTCTTTGGTCCAGATGAACTTGTGCAAGCAGTGCAGCACACCAAGTGTGGTGCTTGTCTGATGAGCACATTCCTCTGTGGGAGGACAGTCTTTGTTTCTGAATAAGTGCGACTTGATAACTGATGCCAAAATGTTGCTCTGATGAAGGAAATAAAATGAAACCTATTATCAGAACTTGGTGATTAATACCATAACACATAAAAACCTCTATTTTTGTTTTCTCCTCAGTATGTCAGGCTTAGAGGAGAATTCTCTCTTGCTCTGACTCAGTATATCCAAAATATTGTTAGAGTTCACTTCCTTTTTATTTATTGCATGTGCTAGGAGGTACCTGCCAGCTTTAAAGCAGTTTAGTTGATTTATCAAGCAAGTTTAGGAGAGTATCAGATTTGGAGGCAAGTCATCAAACTGCTCTTAGTGGATTGGAACAATTTTTGTGTTAATTATTCCAGATTTCCAATCATGAAACCAAGATGCTTGGATCTTATATGTATAAAAAACCTGTTGCAGTGGGGGTGTTTTATAGCTCTTTTATTCTGGTGATTTTTCTTTTTAAAAACAAAGCCTGTAGTTTTTATTTTACTGAAATTTTTATTATATGGTGACAAGTTTGCCGCTGATCATGCCATCAAATTTAATATGACTATGTCTGTTTTCTAGTTTTACATTAGTAAAGGTTTGGTTGGAAATGTTATGCAACTGTATAAGCCTGAATGAATTCTAATATCTGTATTGTTTTCTCTTGTGGGCAGCTGATCAGTATCTTCCAGACACCATGAATCATGTTCTCAGTTGTGTGAAGAAGGAGAAGGAACGAACAGCAGCCTTCCAGGCCTTGGGTTTGCTTTCTGTGGCTGTGAGGTCTGAGTTTCAAGCTTACCTACCAAAAGTCCTTGAAATCATAAAAGCAGCTCTTCCCCCAAAGGACTTTGCCCACAAGTAAGTACGTGAAAGTTGGAGGAAGAAATGGAAACACTTGCTCTTTATATAATTTTTGTAATGTGGGATCAAACTCTTGTATTAAAATCAGAAGTGTTTCTGTAAGACTGACAACACAGAAGTAGGATGAGGAAAGATGTTTGAAAAGTAGCAGCTCCTCATAATTATGTGGTCCCTTTCCAGGAGACAGAAGTCTGTTCAGGTTGATGCCACAGTCTTCACCTGCATTAGTATGCTGGCACGAGCCATGGGACCCAGTATTCAGCAAGACATCAAAGAGCTTTTGGAACCTATGCTGGCTGTGGGCCTGAGGTGAGCATAAATCTATTTTGCTGTTAGCCACAGGATGGCATTGTCAACCATACAGAGTGAGATCTTTAAAGTTTTCAGATTGAGAAGGAGGATTATTGCTTTTAAGTTGACATAAGTGATCTTTCAGAAGATCACTATAGCTGTTTCAGAAGAATGGTATGTTTTAACTGTTAATGTGTCTGTTGAATTATTTAACAGCATTCATATCTCAGTAAAGAAATCTTGTTGTAGAACAATTAGTCCAAAAGCAATCTCTATTTTCCACTATTTAAACACATTTGGCAGCAACCTGCAAAATTTTTGAAAGCATCTGACAGCCAGCACACTTGTGCCATATCAAACTGACAGAGAAGAAGAGCTGAAGTGCTGAATATTTGCTCGTGGCTTCTTTCACCTTAATAGCTGACAGTTCTTATTGGAGGAATTAATTAAATTGTTAGTTTGGAAAGGTGTGGAGAAAATTTTCAGGTAGCACAAGGCTGTTTAAATTATATTGTCACCTGGAAGTTAATTTAGTTGTTTTTTTGTTTAAAAAGTGTAAGTGTAAGAAGTCATTCAGATTTGTAACAGTATTATAGCAACACTGGCTAATGTAGTGATGTGTGCAGCAGTCCTGGGACTTTGCTCACCAAGTTTATGCAGAAAAGTCATCTCGTGCCTCAGTTTGCACAAGGACCCTGTGCTCTGCTTGTAGGTGCTGCTCTCATGTGCAAATGCCCACAATTATATTCTGATTGGCAAAGGCATAAATAAACAAAAAGTTGAAATATGCACGTCATTGTTTCTTTTCTAATGACTTTTGCTTTGCTTCTTGCCCTCAGCCCTGCTCTAACAGCTGTGCTGTACGACTTGAGCCGTCAGATCCCACAGCTGAAGAAGGATATCCAGGATGGGCTGCTGAAAATGCTCTCTCTTGTTTTGATGCACAAGCCTCTGCGACATCCAGGCATGCCAAAGGGCCTTGCCCACCAGCTGGCCTCCCCCAGTCTGACCAATATCCCAGAGGCCAGTGATGTGGGGAGCATCACCCTTGCCCTTCGGACACTTGGTAGCTTTGAGTTTGAAGGTAAGATGAAATATGGAAGCAGGGGGCGGGGATATATGGGATATAAACAGTTGGTGCATTGGATTAGAGTACAAGTAGCAGGAAAATTCTGAGAGCATGTTCTTTAAACGCCTTTTCCCTGGTAAAACTTGTAACTGAGATGTAAACCTGTGTTTAACCACTCACCTTCCTCTTTTCAGGCCACTCGCTGACTCAGTTTGTTCGGCACTGCGCAGATCACTTCCTGAACAGCGAGCACAAGGAGATCCGCATGGAGGCCGCCCGCACTTGCTCTCGCCTGCTCACACCCTCCATCCACCTCATCAGTGGCCATGCCCATGTGGTCAGTCAGACAGCAGTGCAGGTCGTGGCTGATGTCCTCAGCAAACTGCTTGTAGTTGGAATAACTGACCCAGGTCAGTGTGAAACCCTTTTCTTTTCAGAGAAAAGGGTTCTCCTACCCCTGTTAATTTTATCGTGTAAGCAGGTGATGATATTAAGAATAGAAATAGAATTTGTAATAGAATTTGAACATACTTGCCACGAAACTTAAGCTGTCACTTGGTAAATTAGGAAAAAGAAGTCTCTCAGTTTCTTTTTCCACGTACTGATTTTTGAGGTATTAATAGAACTCTAGTGAAAAATGCTCCAGCTGTGCCCTTGGTAATCCTTTGAACTAAGTAGAACACTGAGACCCCTTTTGCTGCTGTTCTGAGTCACAGCCTTAAATTTTGTAATTTGGGAAGGAATTGATCCTTCTTGTTGAAACTTCATACTTGATTTTTTAAAGTCTTTCAGTTGACCTTTCAGGTTGCCACATAGCATCCAAAAGTGACATTTGCAGGTGCAAGAGGTTGGCACTGTGCTGACTTGGTTATTGGGGCATGCTGAACGCAGAGATTTCTGGGCTGACCTGTCCTGTTTTTTGTGTATGAAACACTGATACAGTGTCTTGCACTAGGGAAGCTCTTGTAAAGAATTTTTGAGGCTGTTTTGTAAACAAAGACAAAGAAAGGAACAGGAATTTAGTGCATTTAAAGAGAAATACATGTATTCTTGCAGACCCTGATATACGTTTCTGCGTGTTGGCTTCTCTGGATGAGAGATTTGATGCTCACCTTGCCCAGGCTGAAAACTTGCAAGCTCTTTTTGTGGCCCTGAATGATCAAGTGTTTGAAATCCGAGAGCTGGCCATCTGCACTGTGGGGCGCCTGAGCAGCATGAACCCTGCCTTTGTCATGCCTTTCCTTCGAAAGATGTTAATCCAGGTAAGGAGGAGGGATGCCTGCAGGGAAAACAGAATAATTGATATTTAGACTAAAGTGGTGGTAAAGAACGGGGCTATCTGGCTGTAAATGCATGGAGAGTGGGGGAATCAATCTCTTGGAAAATAGTTATTGCCCAGCTTAGTGGGTTTTAAGCAGATCTTTCTCATGATAGATGTTGGGACTGAAGCTCTATAGATGTATTAGAAGGGAAAGGAAGGATAGCAGTTGTTATTTCACCCCAAGTCATCATGCCAAAGTGCTTTCCATCTCTGTTGAAGAAGACTGTTCTGTGGTGTGTTTAGGTGAATGTGTGGTACATCTTTGTAAACACAAATTTTGGAGCCATCCCTTTTATGCTAATTAATTTTAGCTTAATTTAGGATAAATGATAGTGGAGTGAAATGTAGAACAGCCTTCACAAGTGTTGAGTTGTGACAGAAGGAAATGCAAATAATTTTTACCTACCTTTATTTTCCTGGTTTGCTTGCTTCCCTTGTCTCTTGTGCAGATTCTAACAGAGCTGGAACACAGTGGTGTTGGCAGAATTAAAGAACAAAGTGCCAGGATGTTGGGTCACCTGGTTTCTAATGCTCCACGCCTCATCCGTCCCTATATGGAGCCTATCCTTAAGGTAGAGTCTCTACATTTCCTGGTGACTTTGGAATGAGGTGAAACAGCAAGTGGTTACATGACCCTCAAGAGCTGCAGTTCTTTTGCTTCATCGTAGCAGGAAAAAAACCCCAAATTGGTGTAGATGTTACCCACAGGAATGCACATGGGTGAGAGTTTAGTCCAATTTAACTCCAGATTTGCATAACATTTTTGACACCCAGGTTTCTTTTACTGTTGAAATTTTTACTATGATTGTGGGGTCAATTTCAGGTGTAAACAATAGGAAAGGTAATTTTGAGTACTCTTTAAACACATTCTAATTTGTCCCACTGTCACCCACCAGGCACTGATTGTGAAACTGAAAGATCCTGATCCAGATCCCAATCCAGGTGTGATTAACAATGTCCTGGCTACCATAGGGGAGCTTGCACAGGTAGGGATGTACTGCAGGTACCTGTTTGCCATGCTTGTTAAAGTTTTGGGAATGCTAGATGGAGGTTGAATTTTTGTCTTTCAACAGGTCAGTGGGCTGGAGATGAGGAAGTGGGTGGATGAGCTCTTCATTATAATTATGGACATGCTACAGGACTCCTCTCTGTTGGCTAAAAGACAAGTAAGTGTTTACAACTGTACTGTACTAGACAGAGCTGTAACAAAATACCCACACGTCCCATCATAGCTGCTAAAATGAACTCTTAAATCACTCAGGTCTCTCTAGTGGAGTTACACTCATGGTACACAGGTGAGGGATTAAGGTGCCTGTTGTGACAGTTCAGAGGTGTTAGAGGAAAAACAAGAAGGAGAAAAAAAGCTATTTTTATTGGAAGGCTTAGACTCTCTGAATTGAATGTTTATTTGAATTGTACCTCGTGAGTGAGAGCAATTGACAGCCTAAGATATTGTTGATTATTACTTTCTTTACTATTGCTTATAGAAAAATGTACTTTATAGAGGGTTTCCAACCATGGACTGTGATTTGCTGTATGATCCTAAAATGTTCAAAGAAACTTTACAGAAGTTGAGTGACTGATGTATCAGAAGGCAAAATAAATTCCCTGGTCAAAACTAATCTTCTCTGGGCTTTATCTTTGCAGGTGGCTCTTTGGACACTGGGGCAGCTTGTGGCTAGCACTGGTTATGTGGTAGAACCATACAGGAAGTACCCAACTTTGCTGGAGGTGCTTCTGAACTTCCTGAAGACTGAACAAAACCAGGGCACCCGCAGAGAGGTATGAACATGAAACTATCACACAACCACTTAGAAAAGCTTTTTAGGAAGAGGGAGCTGCCAAATAAATGTGCCTGCATAGATTTGAGGCAGAGGGAGAGATCATTGTTGTGGCTGAGCAAAATACAATAAGCAGAATTAAGAGAGTGCATGTGTTAAGTCAGTGAAATGCTTCCAGAAGCTGGATGGAAGGCACTGTTTTTTCAGGCAGTCACTTCAGTTCAGATCTTCCCTCTTAAATCATCAGGATCTTTTTAAATATGGAGGTTTGAGTGTTGTCTTTGGCCTTAGTAATAAAGTTCTGGTGAATTTTCTTTGTGTCTTTTCAGGCTATCCGTGTGTTAGGGCTGCTGGGTGCTTTGGACCCTTACAAACACAAAGTGAACATTGGCATGATTGATCAATCACGGGATGCTTCAGCTGTTAGCCTCTCGGAGTCCAAATCCAGCCAGGATTCTTGTAAGCATCTCCATTTCTTTCAGATAGCTTTATGACCTACAAACAGATCTTGACTGTTTTGTTACCAGTTTGTCTCCTCTTCTAAAGAATCATTAGTGTACATGTTTTCAAGTTACACTTAGATGTTCCTGAACCCATATTGAAGATGATTTAATACCTAGCTCATGACACTGCCTTCTTTATCCTAGCGGACTACAGCACCAGTGAGATGTTGGTGAACATGGGCAACCTCCCTCTGGATGAGTTCTATCCAGCTGTCTCCATGGTGGCACTGATGAGAATTTTCCGAGATCAATCCTTGTCCCAACACCACACTATGGTAGTTCAGGCCATCACCTTTATTTTCAAATCCCTTGGACTGAAGTGTGTGCAGTTCCTGCCCCAGGTCATGCCGACGTTCCTTAATGTAATACGGGTGTGTGATGGTGCCATCCGAGAGGTGAGTGTGCCAGGGACCAATTCTTCTTCCTGTTCCACTGTAAGAAATAAGGAATCCATTTCCTTGAAGAGACTGTGACTGGCTTTGGGCATTGCTGTGCTATGTGTTGATGCCAAGCATGCTGCAGAAGTGAGGTTCAGCTTTGCTTTTTCCCTTCTGTGAGCCTGCTGGAATGTCCAGTGCAAACAAGTTTTCTGCTTTTTATTGAAACAGCTGCTTCTGAGCATAATCTCTGGAAGGCCAGTATTTGATTCTGTTTTCATCAAGCTGTTCTTGTTTAGGAAAACACCTGTGCAGCTTCCAGATCTTTCAGTGATCTCTGTGTTAATACTCCGTGGCAAATGGTATTATTAAATAATAGGGGTAGATTATTCAAATTTCTGGTGCAGTCATGTATTTTGGCTCATCTCTGAAAAGGAAACGCAATTTGATACAGTCTGCTAACATTTAGAGCAGCATGGGTGGTGATTCCACAGCAGTGCTTTCTCTTCCTTCCCACTTAAGTTACAGTTACAGAAGGAAATGAGAATTGTGTGAGGATGATGATGGGCTTAAGGTGCACCTAACCAGAGATGACTTCTGTTTGCCAAGGCTTTTCTTCAGGCAGCCAAATGCTCTGGGGTGTGAAGGGCAGTTTGTACTTGTTACTGCTGCTGTGTTTTGTAGCTGGGCCGGGTGCTCCCTTAGCAGAACCCCAACTCTGCTATAGAACTGCTGTTTTCTCCCAGCCTGAACTGCTACTCAGATTATAAGGAAAACATCTCACATCTGGGTTGGCTGAGGTTCTAGACCTGACTGATCTAACTTGCTTGAAAGCTATGCAGTTGTGCACACTCTGTTTAAAAATTTTCAGGTAAAAGAAGATGGTGAAAGTGTACTGGGGAGAAGAGCTGAGGTGGGTATGCGTGACATAAAGCCCAAAAGAGGAAGGTCCTTGTCCTGTATGTAAGCATTTTCTCACTACACCAGAAAATTGGCACAGTACAGGAGGAGCTCAGAGTTCATTTTTGGTAAATGTATGTGTACTGTTCTCACGAAAGAAGCTGAGATTATTTCTTATTTAGTTCTCATGAAAGTGTTACCTCTTTTTATGAGCTCCATGTTGTATTTTGTCACTGTAGTCTTCAAAAAGTGCATGAAGAAATGGAATTTAATAGATGATACATTTTCCTAATTTTCGTAGAGAAAATAGACTATCTACATCAAAGCAATTTAGCCCACGTGATTTCATACCTATTTAACATTCATTGTCACAACTGAATGTTTAAGATTGTATTGTGGTGAAAGGAATTGCAAATCTGTCATAGTGTATCCAAATAAAATTGTCTAAGTCAAAATTCTGCTTCGTGGTGAAGAAAGGATGGTGCAATCAACCATCTTTTAAAAAAATGTGTTTCTGGCAAGGACCTAACTGCATTCCCCAGTAACTTTTCACCAACATATCTTGGTGGGGATGGGAAAGAGTACAGAAGGAGTATCTTAAAATGTGTGTCAGTTTGGTTTTCAGGCAGGGGGAATAGATTAGGGGCTAAATTTTTGGAAGCATCCTTCAAACCTAAATTACAGTGCTCTGTAGTTGAGGTGTCTGTGCTTGCAAGTCTGTTCTGACACTTCAGTAGATTTGCTGGCACTTCTTCATAAACCCCTTTGTGCTGAGGCTTTGAGCTCACAATTTTTTTTTGATGCAAGCTGAGGGGAAACCCAGCCAGTAAACCCCAAATCACTTCTTCCCCAGTCCCCTCTTAAAATACAACAACAGTAAAAATTAACCAAAATCCCAAAACCCATAAAAACCCACAAAACCCAAACTGCTGAGCTGAAGCTGCCAAGAATTTAGCCCCAGATTTTGTGCACATAGCAGCTTATGCATGCTTTTTGTTTGGTAAATGAGCTTGCAATTGCCTGTGAAACTCTTTACCCAGTGGCTTTGATACTTGGATAAGCTACACTGATTATTACACATTTCTTCCTTCCAGTTCCTGTTCCAGCAGCTAGGAATGTTGGTGTCCTTTGTGAGAAGTCATATTCGACCCTATATGGATGAAATTGTCACCCTGATGAGAGTGAGTGCAATCTTTAAACCAGTACTTTACTGTCACAGAAAGGTGGACTATGTTTATCAAATACATTATCAAAAGTATAAATTACTTCATCCGTTCATATGAAGTACAGAGTTTCATATATTTGAAGTAATAATGGTATTTTGAAATTATTTATTTGAACTTACAATATACATTATTGGTAGTAACTGAAGTAAGTGTAGCTTCAGATTCTGATAGTGACTGAGTTCCTTCCAGCACTTTGATTTTGTGCATTTGCTACTTTCAGAACCATAGTTTTAGCAGGAGATATCTGGAGTTCATAAATAGGTGTCATTTCACATAATTTTCACTAAATGTGTGCAAAATTGTAGAAGAGTTAGGAAGAAATCAGTATTCCAGAGGTTGTTTTCAACAACTATAAATGTACTGGAGGTGCAGAGTGTTTTAAAAACTGAAAGTATAGTCCTTGCAGTCTTGAATTTATCTACAGACTGTCTCTTGCAGTTTGTTTTTCTTGTAATTGGTACAGTTCAGCTGAAGAACTGCTGGAATTTTTCCCCCCCCTTTTTTCTTTCTTCTGTAGGACTTCTGGGTTATGAACAACTCTATACAGAGCACAATCATCCTACTTATCGAGCAGATTGTGGTAGCTCTAGGAGGTGAATTCAAACTTTACCTGCCTCAGCTCATTCCTCACATGTTACGGGTCTTCATGCACGACAACAGTCAGGGCCGCATTGTTTCTGTGAAGGTGAGTGGGGCTGCAGCAGCTGCTGTGCTTTGGGCACTGCCAAGGCAGGGCTGTACCCAGTGTGCCATGCTCAGCAGGGCTCCTTTGCTTGTGTGTTGCACATTCAAAAGGGACAGGTGCAGTTCAGCAGTGGCTTGGTGTGAAATGATGCAGGCAGTTGTTTAAAGTGCAGGGTTGAAGAAACTTTTCACTGTATACTGACTTGTTTAAAATGGATCCCATTTTAAATGGATCCTCAAAGTCTTATGACTTTGAGTCACACTGGGTCCTTTTGATTGAAGGATGTGATTCTCCCCCTCTATTCTACTCTTGTGAGACCCCACTTGGAGCATTATGTACGGTTCTGGTGTCCTCAGTGTAAGGACATGAAACTGTTGGAGCAAGTCCAGAGGAGGCCAAAAAGTTGATAAGAGGCCTGGAGCACCTCCCCTATGAAGACAGGCTGAGAAAGTTGGGGCTCTTCAGCCTGGAGACCCACTATACAAAAGGAGCTACAGGGCAGGCAGGGAAAGACTCTGTCAGGAACTGAAGTGACAGGAAAAGGAGTAACAGGTGCATTGATACAACAGGTAAATTGAAAGAGGGGAAATTTAAGTTAGATATTAAGAAGAAATTCTTTACTGTGAGGGTGGTGAGACACTGGAACATGTTGCATGTAGAAGTTGTGGATGCCCCAACCTTGGCAGGGTTCAGAGTCAGGCTGGATATGGCCTTGAGCAACCTGGTCTAGTGGAAGGTATCCCTGCCCATGGCAGCAGGGGTTGTGACTAAGATCTGTTCAAACCCCTTGACATTCTACTCCTCTCTGATTTTTCTCTCCAGCTGCTCAATGCGATCCAGCTCTTTGGAGCTAACCTGGATGACTACCTTCATTTGTTACTACCTCCCATTGTAAAGCTATTTGATGCCCCAGATGTCCCTGTGGTGGCTCGCAAGTAAGTGCTGGTGGCTTTGCAGTCTCTCTCTTTGCAGTTTTACCTTTGATATCCAAGTTCTACAGTGGCTGAACATTTACAATGAAATATCACTTAGTCATTCCTCAGGTTTTCTGTGTTAAATCAGTGTGGAAGGTTATTTTTGTTAAGACATCACAGCAGTGTTACTAGCTTGCTGGGTTTGTTGGGTTTTGGTTGGTTTTTTTTAGTTAGTTTGTTTTGGTTGTTGCTGTTGTTTCTTTGGGGTTTTTAAAATTTTCTGATTCTCACCTGCCAGTATTTTAGTCACTTGTGAACTCTCCTGCAAGTACTAGCTGCATTAACAGAGTTCTGGTGCCTGTTTTTCCTATTAATATTAATCCTAGGAGAACTGAGCACTGAAGTATTTTTCAGTCTTATTTCTTCTTTCTTAACACTCTAAGAGATAAGTTTTTCCCCCTTTTTGCTCTGACTTTAGAGCTGCTCTAGAAACAGTGGACCGCTTGACAGAGTCCCTGGATTTCACAGATTATGCATCCCGGATTATTCATCCCATTGTACGAACACTAGATCAGAGCCCTGAGCTACGAACAACTGCAATGGACACCCTCTCCTCTCTGGTGTTCCAGCTGGGAAAGAAGGTAATGTTGTTCTTTGGCTTGAAAGCTCACAGAAGGTGTGACTGTCCCAAAGATCAAGGCTTGAAAGCTGAAGTTTTGTAATGTACTCATGGATTTCCAAGAGAACTTATTTTTCTTCTCTTAGTTGTTTCTAGAATTGGGAGTTACTGGAATCAAACTGTCAGAGTTGGTTTCTCATCAATGAAACAATGTGATGGAATTTTACTGCTCCTAGTGCCACTGAGTAACAAGTTCATGATGCATTTCCTTTTACAGTACCAAATTTTTATCCCGATGGTGAACAAAGTCCTGGTGCGACACAGAATTAACCATCAACGCTATGATGTTCTCATCTGCAGGATTGTAAAGGTAAGCTGACAGTTATACAGTTGTTTGTACTTTTTGGGACGTTGTCATGTAGAAGCAGATGTAGCTGGAACCTTCACTTGGATTTACTCATAAAATGAAGAGTGGTTGTTGCTCTGTTTCTGTGTTAAGTGCAGCTTTCTAAGGTGACTTCGAGGTTGCATTGGGAAATTTTTTGTCTACTGGTATTAAATATTTCCTACAGAAAAGTGGCAGGTTCTAGGGAAGAACTTAGACTTGTAGTCACTGTCATTACTATTCTTTTTCTTGATAGTTCTTAAATGTGGATTTATCCTATTTTTTCCATGGTTCAGGACTTGATGAGACCTTGTTATCTCAGTATTTTCTGTGGAATGTGTTACATTTTAAAAATTTAGTAACTGGTTTGCAATTTATGTGGAACAAGCAACTAGTCAAATAGGCAAGAGTGCTTGTTTTAATGTACGTTATTTTGGCTTTTTATTCTAGGAGCTAAGAGTTCTTGACACTTACCTTGAGTAGCAAAGGGATATTTAGAGTTCTCTGGCTTATAAGGTGTAATCATTATAATGAAACATGGTTATTTGCTTCACAGATTTTGCTGTAAGATTTTTGCTGCAAGTGCTCTGACTCTTTTGGCTTGTTGAGAATTGCTTCTGTATGTGTGGATGTGATCTTCACTGTAAACCAATTATTGTAGGGTTACACTCTTGCTGATGAAGAGGAGGACCCCCTGATTTATCAACATCGAATGTTGAGAAGCAACCAGGGAGAAACTTTGGCCAGTGGTCCTGTGGAAACAGGTCCCATGAAGAAATTACATGTGAGCACCATCAACCTGCAGAAGGTAAGGCTGGAGCCTTCATAGCATGAATTTGCTACTGAAGGGAGTTTGTGTCACACTGAAGGAGTTTTGTTTGGTGCATATGAACTACACTTATTAATACTGCTTTTATGTTCCTTTTCTACTCTGTACAAAACCGAGGTCAAAGTAGTGTCTGAGGCTCTGTAATATTAGAAGGTGCTGAGCAACTTTAAAGATAGGAGACCTTGAACTATTAGACTGTTAATGGCTGTGAAGTAATCTTTACACTTGCTTACTGTGTTAAGTATGAACAAGACTTTCAAGATCACAATGAGTAATCTCTTGCTATTAGAGACATCTATATCAGAACCTCTACCTTTTTTCATAATTTTGGTTTTGCTCCTCTTATGTCTTAGTTTTATATTTTCTTGAAGGCAGAACTTAATAGCTAAGCACTGACTAGTTTGAACAGTATATGCATGCAGCACACAGTTTAGTGATGGGATGGATTGGTTTGAAAATGCTGGACTTAAAAATGTAATTCTAAAACTATTAAGTTTTTTTAAGCTGATGTTTCAGCAGTGGCTTCTGCTCTACATGTGTTTTTGTAGAGAAAGGATTATTCATGTTAAATACTTGCCATGTCATGACAGGAATACATTTAGGGAAAAAGTACTGCAGATTATCTGGTAAAGGTAATGGATTTCAAGAAATTGAAAAGGAATTCTCAGCATGTGGTTTGGAGCTGTGAAGAAGTAACACTGCCTGCTGATGGATTTCTTCTGCTCTTGAATAGTGCTTTGTTTGGTAGGTGAATTATCTTCCTTTGTACTGCAGGCCTGGGGAGCAGCAAGAAGAGTTTCCAAAGATGACTGGTTGGAATGGTTAAGGAGACTGAGTTTGGAGCTGCTGAAAGATTCTTCCTCACCATCCCTGCGCTCATGTTGGGCCCTGGCTCAGGCCTATAACCCCATGGCTCGGTACAGTATTTCTGGACTTTTATTTCACTTGAAATAGCAGATGGAAGCCAGATATTATAAGGCAAAAAGAAAGTTGTCTTAGGTTTCATAAATAGGGATAGTTTCTGCTTTGGCATAAATGAAAGAGCCAACAGCTTGATTTCATTTCCACCCTTCCTAGTTGGCTGCTCCACGATGTGCACAAAATCTTTTATTGAAATTCTGCATATTAGTCTAGAAATAAGATAAGGCACTTAAGTGAAGCTGGAAAAACAGCAGAATATGAAAAAATTTTGAGTATTTACTGTGGGAAATGAAAATGCCTCTGAGTGGAATAAATGCAGTGCTTTTTTTGTAAATACTTTGCAAGCATGTTTGGAGAAACTTTGATAGCATATGATAGTGCAATATTTCTATTATTGTAGCATACCAGCCTATACTATATTTTTTAAATGAGGGTTTCACAGAAGTTACCTTTATAAAAGCTAACCACTATTTATTGCAGGTAGGAATGTAAGAGTGTTTTTTAGCTCTCTTTCTCCGAGTAAGAGAGTGAGCCCACTGTCAAACAGACTTTTTCTCATGAATCCCCACTTCACACTGTTTTTTGTGTTCCTCCCCAGAGACCTCTTCAATGCTGCTTTTGTTTCATGCTGGTCTGAACTGAATGAAGACCAGCAGGATGAGCTGATCCGAAGCATTGAGTTGGCCTTGACTTCTCAGGATATTGCAGAAGTCACTCAGACCCTGCTGAACTTGGCAGAATTCATGGAGCACAGTGACAAGGTAGAGATGCTGCTGGGCAACTCCACCTATGCTAGTGGTGGCTGCTCTGTGTGGAGTTCATGACTACTTTGTAATACTCATCCTGCTTTTGATGTGTGTGCTCCTTCCAGGGCCCACTGCCTTTGAGGGATGACAATGGCATTGTCCTTCTGGGGGAAAGAGCTGCCAAATGTCGAGCATATGCTAAGGCCCTTCACTACAAAGAGCTGGAATTTCAAAAGGGTCCCACCCCAGCTATTCTAGAGTCTCTCATCAGGTAGGACCACAGCTGGTGAGGTTTCTGCTCTTGCAGAACCTACAATTTAAGATACCACTAGGATTGATCTAGGCAATTTTTAGGACTTCACTCTGTCCCAAGATGTTGTTAAACTACTTGCAAATGTGCAATTTTAACTGCTGAGTTCTGTCCTTTAACTGTGTAGTTAAAACTATGATAGAAGCCCAGGGAAGTTTTGCAGGAAAAGGTTCTGGTTTTCCCCTTCTCACCCTTCAAGTTCACTATGGAATGTCATTAAATGGCTGCAGGTTAAATGAGATGGATTTCTACACCTGCATATAAATAAGTCAGAAAAGTTGAAGTTCTTAATTAAAATTTCTCATCACATTCTGCTGATTTAGCTTAGATGGGTCTCATTGCTCATATGTCAAATAGAAGATATTATAAAGTATATGTTGTTTGTGAGCTTTGTCAGTAACACAGATGTTAGCCTGAAATACCTGCACAGAATCTAGTGCTAAACTACACGTTTTAAAATGGAATCTCTGTTCCATATCACAGAAATGTTAGCTCAGCTATTTGAGATGAACAAATTGATTTTCGTTGAGCAAGAACTTAATTTTGTCTTTATGCAGTGAATTTTTCAACCCTCCAACTTCCTTGAAATTGTGTTTTCTGATTTTTTTTCCTCCTCTTTTATTTTTTCACCCTTTGTTCTGCCTCATGTTATTGAGGAAAATACAGAATTCACTGTATTTTTTCCTTGCTCTCAGTTGCTCACACACTTGGTTTTTTGTGTATCAAAAAGAAGTTAAGGAGCAAAGAACTGACATAAAGCACACTTAAAAATGAAACAATTTATTAGAAATGAAAAAGTTTTAGAAACCTTTAAAAATCCATTATAGACCACAGTTAAAATAGTTCCAACTATAGTTCCACACAGTTGAAATTTGCAGTATGAATATTTGAACATATGTAAATTCCCAAGGCATTCTCATCTTCCATTTCACACAGGACTGCACAACCTGATCTAGATTCAATCTCTCTTCAAGGTGAATAAAAATAGATATATTAAAGATAACAATCTTTTCCATCATATTCAAACAATGGTAGGGCTATAGGATGGGTCTCATTCTTTTTTAACTGTTACCTTTAACACTGTTATGTGAGGGAGAAGTGTGCTATTTTTGACAGACTGTCTCTAGGTAACTTCTGACTGGGATAGTTTTCAAACCAGATTTTGATTCTCCTCAGTTTGCTGTGCTAGCAAACATCCCCTTATGTTGAAACAACTTTTGGCACTTCTGGATTCTCTGGTGTGGACTAGTGTTCTGCTCATGAATACAGTGGTTTAAGTGTTGGGGTTGAGTTCTTTGGCTGGATTTAGACTTTTTTGGCTAACCTGCTGTTCACTCTCAGCCTTACTGATATATGCTATGATACTCATACATGTTTGTGTTCTAACCTGAACATAATTTGGGGACAGCCCAGAAATTTGCTTTTCTAGTTTATCAGCATGTAGATGATCTGTGTGGATAGAAATAAACATCAGAGGGCCCATGGGACAAATCTCCTCCAGAATTACTACCTGTTAGGGCAGCCTTCAGTGGGGATTATTTGAGGCAGCAGCAGGAGGTGGCAGTAAAACTTCAGGGGAGAATCTGGACAATGCTAATTAACACAGTACTTTTGAGCTTTGTTCTTTCTTCTTGGGAAGGAAAGCCACTTACTGTACACTAAAGAAAGGTGCATCAGGGACACTCCTGATTGATTCCTCTGGCTTGAAATGAGTCTGTAACTTTTGTGGTTTGAGTACTTCTTGCAAGGAGTTGCTCAGCAGTGCTTGCTCCAGACACTGAAGGAAAGGAAGCCAAGAGGCTTTTGCTTTTCAGTCCCTGCCTATCTGGTTAATCATACTAAGGCAACCCAGTAGTCACATTGCTAGTGAAAACACACCCATAGGTTTTCTGAAGGTGCTATAAGTGCATTCAGTTCTAACCTACTCTAACACAATATTTTTCCCTTTGGAAAGAGCCTGAAGAGGAGGAAATAAGCCTGAGCCCTGATAATACTGGTGGCTGTGACTGGTGTCTCAGTGTTTGTGTCCATCACCAGTACATAGCTGTTGCATGTATGGGATGAAATGAAAAATTATTTGGCTGTTCCTTGCCCACCTTCTGCGTGGTGATGTTGTGTAGCTGTGCAATCAGAGGTTGTTGATTCCTTCTATGGTTTGAAATCCTCTGGCCGGATCTTCATCTCTACTCTCTTGAGTGAGTAGGTGGATCCGTGCCATCCGTACCAGGTGATGCCATCCATGTTCTTGGTGTGTTCTCCTTTGCGGTAGTAAACCCCATTCAGATTGGAATCTGTGCAGCAGTTGTACCAATATCCACCTTGTCAGGAAACAAATTAATAGATTCCTGGTGAGCCATTTTGTATTAATGATTAGTACTTTTTCCGGAGGAAAAAAAAGTGAGCAGAAAGCAGCATTTAATCCCTGGAGCCTATGGCTCTGCTAGTTGAGGTTGCAGGCAAATTTAAAACTTAATGTAGATATTTAGGACTTAAAGGCATTACAGCTCCATAGTCAAATTAGTCCAATAGCTTTTCTTTAGTTGCTCATTCATCTTAGAATATTTCCTTGACACGTTTCTGATGCTGACTCAGTGAATTAGCATAGAAAATTAATCTGGGTAATTCACTAGAGCATCTTAAGGTGCTTAAAAAGTTCCTGAACTCTGTGAGTATTTATTGAGACTGAGATCAAGAGGGTTTTTTGCGTGTTGTGTGGGACACAATGGGGAAATTAAAGAGCAAGATATAATGAAGATAATTATCTTTGACAGAACTCAAATAAAGATACTAAATTAAATGAGGAGAATAACCTCATTAGAGGCTTGTAATAGGGTAGGAATAAAGATCACAAGTCAAGCTGAATGTAGATGTGAATACAGGAGAAGAATTACAGGTGCTAATGCTAGGACTTGAAAACTTTAAAAAAATGAGAAAAAATAAGAACCTGATAGATACTAAGGAATAACTTCCTGTATCACTGTATTGTATCAGCATGTGAGACAGTCAGGCAGATACTATAATGGGCTGGCTAACTGTGTATAGGTGAGAGCACACAGTTATTTAAGAGTACTGATGTCTGTAATACACAAGTCTGGCTCTTTGTAAATCAGCTATAACTGCCAGATTTCCCATGGAAGTGTATTTTCCAGAACTGGTCACCTCTCCCTTGATTTGCCATTCAGATATTACTAGCTGCACGGAAAGAGGGACCCTTGGCCTCTCTACAAGAGACCCAAGCAGCTCTCCTGGGACAGGAAGGGGTTTGTGTGTTTTACCTTTACGGAACTGGGCACAGTCATCCACACACTTGTCGTTGTCCTTGTCCTTTGTGCTGAAGGCGGTGTTGTTGTGGTAGCGCAGGGAGTCCCGCGCGGTGTTGCCGCTGTAGTTCCCCACAAACAGCCGGTAGCTGTTGATTTCGTTGCTCAGCGTGAACTGCCGGTATTGGGCGTAGCGTGTGTTCCCTTCCCAGTCCTGCACAGAGCAGGGGAGGAGAAATCAGTCCTGTTAGAACAGTTATGAAAAGACTCCGACATCCACGTTGCATTTTTACTGTCTCAGACTGCAGAAACTGCTCTGTTAAGGCAAAGGAACTTTGCTTTCAAGTCTTACTTGCACTGGTATTGTACAATACATAGCAAACCTGATGTGCAGCTCTTGCATTCAATATCCTTGTGTCAGTGTGCTGCCTCAAGTAATTTTTTTCCTCCCTCAAACAGTGATTTTTAGATATTAAGCCTTTCAGTTTATACATATCCCATCCCTCAAAACTATTGTACCAATGATAAACTAGCCTTAGTCAAACCCTGGCCTTTAACAGACTGAAGAGATTGAGCGTAATGCAATGCAAACTCTTGTACCCAGGCTGGAATGAAGTGCTGCAAAATGAAAAGACTCAGAGGCTTGCAAACTTTATGGGACATCTCCTTTTGAATTTTTAGATCTGAGATGATCAGAAGTTTGATCTCTGTCTGCAATGGCTTCTGCAGGATTTCCAAGAACCCCACTTGTTCTGAAGACACAATGTGTGTGCAGACAGAAGGTTGTGCCACTGACTTTGCACAGGGGAGAACATAATTCTGTCTTGTGTTTGAATGTATTCCTAGGCTGATCCTACTTCCTTCTCCTGTAATTGAAGCATGCAAATTCTTTGGGCCTTCTATAGAGATAGGAGATGGTATCTGGTACTGGACAATCAAAAAGCCTTTTGCTGCTGAAATTAAGAGCTTATTAATTACCTCCAACTCTACTCGCAGAACAGTGGGGCGTCTTGAAAGTCGGTAGATATTTTCATTTCCCAGCCAAAAATCTCCCCTGATATTGCCAAATCCTTCCCTGTATTGTTTCCAGTCCCTATTGAATGATGTCAAACCAACTTTACGTCTTTGGATGACAGTCCAGCCACCTCCATCTGTCTCCATGTCACAGAACACCTGGAAGATTAAAAAAAAGGCAGTGGTTACTTGTCAGTAGACTTAGGAAGGTTCAGTTCTCTTAACACAAGACATTGTTCCAGATTTCACAACCTGAAGAAATTTCTATGGCAAAAAGTCATTAGATAAGCCCTTTTTCTGTTTTCTCTCTTAAATGTACACTCCTTTCATCCTTGAAGTTTGCCTACATTAAGATGCTGATGTGTGGGGTACAAAACAGTGTGTGTTCTGTTTTCATCTCTGTAGAGAAGTATTTCTTGATTATATTTTAAAAGACATGTAATATATACTGTGAACTGAATATCCTTACCTCCAGATCTGGAATTCCCAAAAATTCATCAGGAGGTAGCTTGTAAACACCAGAAATTCGGTAGTTCCTCTGGTAAAGTGATGAGCAGTCATAAACAGCATCTACTTGAATCAGAACCAGAAAGTGAGAATCTGAGCAGCAAAAACTCCTCTTCTGTAATGGTGCTTTCCACAAAGTTTAGTTTGTAATACAAGGAATAATAAGAAGGCTTTCCACAAGTTTAATGCTTTCCTGAAATGGCTTCATTTTGAGTAGTGTATGCATTGGCAAAAGGTGTTGTGACACTGGGATTTTTTGATTTTTATTAATTTTTTTTTTTTAACTTTTGCTATGCAAAAAGACATCTCTGCTTTCTCGTCACATTGCTGCTGTGTGTCTGTGCTGGAAAATATATTTGCTGATCCCCTCCCAAGTAATAAAGACTCATCCAATGGGATGGCCAGGCCTGCTGCCAGGTGTCTGTTTTGAGTGTGTGAACAGGTTGGCCAAGTTTTGGATGAGGGATGTTTGTTCAGCCCTTTCTGCACTGGCCTCTGTGGCAGAGAAGGGATCTTTTAGCTGCTGTCAGTCTGTCTGTGAAAGCCTCTTTTCCTCCTGGTGCAGGAACTGACTTGAAGATGGTAAAATGCACAGCTATTCTGAGGAGGATAAATGAGCTGAAGCAAGGCTTTATAATGTCTGACAGTTTTCAAAAAATGTCTCTTACCTCGTGAGGTGAGACACATCTGTCTTAAATACCTTCTGGGCCAGTTTCTGCTGTGTTTAACTGTTTCTTCTCCAGCTTCAAAGAGACTTGTTATGGTGTAACTTTTTTTTTTAAGGCCTATTGTAAATAGTGATGTGTCAAAACTAACCAGGTGGAACTATTTTAGAGGAAGAACGAAGTAAATAGATTTAGAAGTTTTTCCTTTAAAAAAAATCCAGATTAAGTCTTTTGACTAACGCAGTTGAGACTGAGACAATTTAAGCTCTTTGCAGTGAATTTCATTTGAAGAGAAAAGTCAACAAAGAGGATGCTTTCTTCTGGAAGTGCCTTTACAGGTAGCTCACCTAAAAATGCACCTGCATTCCACATTTAGTACAGGCCTGTGCAATCACTGTGTGCAGTGAAATTTTCCCTCAGGGAAGAGAATTTTGAAGAATTTAACTGTGGTCTGGCTGGGTGTGTATCACAGTTTGTATCTTGCATCTACAGCCTTGAATTTTTAAGAGTTATCATTCAAAATTAATGGATGTCTTTTTTACTCTAGTTTAGAGATAGTAATAAAGATACAATTACAAATCTGTAATTCCTGTATCTCCAGTAATTCCTGGAGAGCATTTCTAATTGTTTTAACAATTTCTAGTCTCCTGTCAGCACTGTGAACTCAGAGGTTATTACTGCCAGAGCCATTCCCTTACCAAGCCAGCTTCCATTCTTTTAGGATTGGTACTGTAGTGCTCAGAAAATTAAATATTAGGATTATAAAATGAAATATTAGGAATAAAAGAATTAGACTGAATTCCTCACTGTAGAAATGCAGTACCTGTTCAGTTTCTGCACTCCCTAAAAACAGACATAGATATAAAAATACAGATGAAGAAATCCAAACTAGTTTTCTCAGGGTCCCTGCCTAAGCACAGTATTCAGTGTGCATGCTTGCTAGCCACGTTAGCAGGACATGCTAGCAGTAGGAACCAGTCATTAGTTGTGCATTGAGAGGTTTATCTGGGAGCTTGGTGACTCCCTCCTTACCAGCTGATGTTTGTGTGACCGTCTGAGCTGCCTGGAGTTGCATGATGTCTATCTGGTTGTTCATCTCCGAGTATTTGCTCTCCGCGTCGATGAGTCGGGACTCCATCTGCTTGGTGCTCCCTTCCAGCTCCATCACCTGCATCACCACATTCACCCAGTCCCCTTCCTGCTTCTTGCTCAGCTCCTGCAGCATTCTGCTCAGGTTGGCTACCTGCAGCTTGAGCTCCTTGATTTCCTCACAGCAGCCTGGCGTCCTCAGCTGTGCATTCCCATGGATCATTCTCCTCTTGGGAGGTTTCTGCAGCAGGGCTGGGTAGATTGCCACAGACACTGTGACAATGCAGAGCCATGCCAGCTGAACCGTGGGTCTTGCTGGCATTTTTGCTTACAGCAACAGAAACCTTCCAGCTGACTGCAGTAGTCTGAATGCAGCTGGGATAGGTATGAAATTTCCTGCAGCAGCCTGGTACCTTCCTTGCTTCCAATGAAGTGAGTCTCTGAAGGTGGAGCCTCAAGTGGCTTTTCTCAGACCCCTCCTGCAGGAGTAGATGCACTTTGGAAGTCTGTCTCAAAGCATCTTATATACTATTTTTCTGTTTACCTCCACCCCCCTGAAACTATGAAGAGCTTGCTAGCCCCTCCCAGTTCATATCAGGTGTTTACAGGGTGAAATTGGAACAGGTTTCAGCCAGGAAAGGTTGGGGAGGGCAGGAGAGACTTCCCTCAGTTCTGTCTTGAAGGGGTGTAGGAGAGGGCTAGGAAATGAAGAGAATTTCCAGCAATTATTGCCTATTGGATTGGAGCCCTTTTGGTGACTAGTTCTGGCACTTAAATAACATGAGAGCGTTAGAGATCCAGAATGTGAGAAGGCTGTTCAAAATGGGTGAGTTTATAGAAGTTCAGGGAAGGTAACTCCCTGGAAGGTAGCCCTGGCTGCTACAAGTCCTACAACAACCCCAGAAGTTGTAGGGGGTAACTCTGTGATTGCATTATTTCTTAATTTAGACAGAATTTTAGCAAATTAATTAGTTAAGCATCTACTCCTCTTCTGTCTGGATACTGGGGTCTCTGCACTATAAATGCTGTAAAATCCACAGCTGTTCTTTTAGAAATGGGATGGGATGAAATGAGATGAAATTAAATCTGCAGAATGTAAGTGAAAACTCACTCCTCTGTTTATTCCTTGTGGGCAAGTGAAAGGACATTAAGTAATGGTGAGAGTCTATGTAAAATTGACACAGGATGGTTGTTTTTACAGGCAATGTGATCTAACTCCAGTGTTAGGGAGGCCAGTTTATTAACAGGATTTTGAGAGGAAAATCTATGGGTAATTAAAACATCCATAGTTACATAAAGAGTAGATTTTAGAGTAAATCTTTAATTTTTAGACATTCAGAGTATTAGTCTGGTCTCAGCTGGTTGAGATGGCAACTTCCTCTCCTCTTATATCTTTTAACAGTTCAGAATTTTATTATAGCAGTTTGATCTCCAAATAAAACCATTTCAGCAAAGGTGCAGCCTTTTGCAAAAGGTGTGCAGGCTTAGTTCTAGATCTTTCAGGATAAGTTGTTTCTCCTCAGGCCAGCTGCTCTGTAATTGCCTAACATGTGAGTTCTCGCATCTTCCTGCAAAATTTCTTATTATGATAATGGGCAGAAATAAGATGAAATACAGTATTGAATGCCTCATGTATCTACACCTTGCATAAAGGCTGTGAAAGCTTCTTGATGTCCAAGGAAACAAAAGGAAGCTAATCTTGCACCTCTTAAAAAGGACATTAGGACAAACCCAACTGACACACACTATCCCATCTTGGCTTCTTTTGCTGATCCAAAGTGGCTGCAGGATTTCTGCTTGATTAGGAACCATTAGAAAAGCCTTGCTGACCTGACATTTGCTTTTAAAGAAATAGAGAGCACAATTGCTTGTTGATGCAGTTTCTCTCCCTCCTCAGCTCTGATACACTTGTTGCTTGATGCTTTGTTATTGCCTCTGATTTGCACTGGGGCTGGTCAATAGTTTTTCTCCAAAACAGACCCACAAGAGTGTGAAGATTTTGGGAGATGAAATTATCAAAGCACTGCAGGAGTGGAATATGAACACAGGTGTCCTGTAAACCCGAATTTTCACAGAAAAGGAAGAGGGAATCTTTAGGAGGAGGTCAGAATTAGAGCTCTCCAAACAATTGTCGTGGGTGATTGACTGCCTGTGTGCTGTGCTCAGGTGAAAACCACTGGGTCTGTCGTGTCAGCTGGAGAGGTCACTGTGTGGGTTTGGTGAGCTGAGATATTGCCAGAGATATGCAAGTACAATTTGTTTAAAGCACAGAGGTTACCTCCATAGCAAACCATAGGCTTCAGTCAATTTTTGTCATGGACATTCCAGAAACCTTCCATAGCAAAATTGCTTTTTATACTTCAGACCAGAAAGTGCCACTGCACAGAGATGAAAGCCTGACCTTTTTGTTCTGCCTCTAATCCTGTCTGAGCCCTCTTCCAGCTGGAGCTTCTGTCATTCCCAGGGGCAAATTCTTCTCTGGCTTCCTGTGATGAGAAACATGTTTTTGTCAAAGTTGGAACAGAGACTAGGACAGGCCAGTCTCTGCTTCTCTGCCCCAAAAAGCCACCCTGCTAACACCCCCATTGTGTTACACAGGACTTCAATCCATTCTGCTGCTGCTCCCACTCACAATAACTCTCCTGTCTTGGGCAGATGTGGAAGAGGGGAGCCTCTTGTAGCATTCCCTCTTTATACAAACTTTGAAAGGATCCAAAATGCAATTGAACACACATGTTACAAAACACCACGAAAAGGCCTCCAAATCCCTTCTCCAAACTGGAATATTTAATTGGAAATGAGACAGTCAGGGTTTTATTTTGGATTCAGCTTCTAATTTGTCTGTCCAAATGCAAACCGTCTTTCTTCCAGGTACTTTGATTTACCTGTTTTAAAAGAGAATACTTCATTCTGTGTAAGAGGGTGACAACAGGCATATTGTGCAGGAATGGAAAAGCACAAATCTTCCCATCTGTCATTACTTTTGAGAAAGCATTAGAAGAGATTTGGGCAGAGACGTCCCTTGGCAGAGATATCATCCTTAGTGGAATTTGACTTCTTTATGAGTATTGGAAAGATGGGTCTTTCCCAGTTTCATGGAGAACTGAATGTGGTCACTGAGGCAGCAATAGCCACAGATGGCAGTCATTGCCAGGTTAGGTCAGTAGTTGGAGCTGACAGAAGCTGTTCTGCTGTTCTGTACTGTTCTATTTAAAATTTGAATTCTGTATCCTGGTACATTTTGTAAGGAGGTAAAGTTTGGGGCATAGCTGGGGAGAAATGAGTTCTGTGATTACTGAGTGGGTCCTGTACTTTCCCCAGTACTGATGGAGAAATTGATCATCATTTGGCCTGAAATCCATCACCCCAGTTTTCCTCCATTATATTTTGTATGTGGAAATACTGTGGTACATGATAGCTAAAAAGGCAAGATCATAAAGTCAAGAACATGAGACAAATCCTTTTTGACTTCATTCATGATGTAGTTCTGAAGTGGTTGGGAGAACTGAGACTAAACGTGGTTTCAATTTGTATGTGCCATATGTTTATAATGTGGATTGATGTTACTAAATTCAAATATATTAGTATTACTTGATTAGAACCAATTATCTCCTGTCCCTGGAGGGCCAGATTAAATTAGAGGTGAGTTTAAATGATTGCCTTCTCTGGGAAGCTGTTCTGGCAGGTGTAAGCAAAGCTGAGACAAGAAGAAAAGCTCAGTGCCCTGTGGCTATTTATTTGGTAGCCATTCATTGCAAACCCCTTGATATGCATCTGGCAAATGCTTAGAATCTGGCATTCCTGGTGCCTGCCGAGGTGGCAAAGGCTCCCATCAGCTCTCAGCTGGCCCATTGTGGAGTCCACACTGCCTTGGAGCTCTGAAATACTGCTTTTCCCTCCCAGGAAGTGTGAAACTGTTCACCTTTGGCTTTGGAGATGCTCATAAATGTTCCAACATTCACTGTCCTACAGCTTTATGGTCAGGATTGTGTTGTAAATCTCTGAAATTATATGGGACAGGTGGAACAGGAGAGGGCTGATGAGAAACAAAGCACCGTGACTTCCTGCTGTCATTTGTGATTTCTTTTTTATTTAAGGCATGCCCTCTTTGCATAACCAATACACAAAGACTCCTGTGTTTCACCTTTTTTTGCTAAATATCCTGTGTAGCAATCTTTTCCTCTCTGCTTTCTGGCTAATAAAAAATAGGTGATACAAAGCCTTTTGCAGCCTAAGCAACAGGGCTGGCTAAGAAATTTATTGTAACATTTTTCGCTGATTTTTCTTTCAAAACTGATGAATGTTTTTATTTGATTTGTAAGCATTTATATCAAGATTGGGAATTTGGCCAGTTTTGATGCCTGTGAGCAGTGTGGTGTCTCCTTGTTGGAAGCTGAAGGAGCTGCTCTGGCTTGGAAGCACTCAACCACCACAACTCTTTATTGAAAACAGTTCTTTCCTGGTATCAGTTTCTCAAACATATTTGTCCCTGGAATGAGAATAATTTATAGTGGCATGATGGACATGGATTGGTTTTCTGAGTTGTTTTGGGGACTGTGGGTTGTTTTCTGAGATTTCTTGAGTCAAGGACTGATGGATGCCTGAAGGCAAATAAATCATGGAATTGGGGAAAAGTGGCCATCAAAGCCAATTCCTTTTGCCAGAGGATTATCTGTTCCCCCAAGTCTCCACAAAGTAGCAGTGATTCCAATCCCAGAAGCAGCTCTCAGCACTTCTTCAGAAGGAAAAACAAGCTTGGCTGAGGCTGGTAAAATCTGTCATGTAGATAATCTTTCTAAACAAATTTGAGGAGACTGAAAAAAAGAAGAGTTTGTCTACTTGTCTAGATTCTGCACACAAGCTACTTTATTGCAAAAATAAAGTTTCTCTATTATGTTTTGGGATGCATTCTGGCAATAGGAAATGTTTTTGTTCCCTCATGGATAAGTTTGGGATCACTTGAAAAGGATCTATTAAAATAAAGGGTTTTCTTTTTTATAATTTTTATGAGAAGATGGGGAAAGTCTGGTTGCTTCTGAGTTCTTGAAAATTTAATATATTCTGAGTGACAGAGAATATTGTCAATATCAAAGTTAATGGAAGACTGGAAAGCTCCCAGGATTGTATAAAAGAGGACATTTCTAGTAAACATTACACATTTATGCCTTGGGTTTGTAGGGGAGAAAAGAGTTCTCTTCCCACTGAAGACAGTAAAGTTGGTTTTGATTCCCAGTTCATGTCTGGTTTCTGTTTAAATAACCTTTAAAATATACAAGCAATAGGAGTCTATTTCTCTTAAATATTGTTCTTTTTTGTGATTCTAGCTCACTGTACATGTAAACCCTACAGTTTTGATATCTTAATAATCAAGCAGTAGGTTTAAGTAGACTTTCACTACAAATAAAATTTGAAGATTTAAGATTTTTGACCAAGATTTTGATATTAGGACGTTTGCCAAGGGTATTCACTTTTTGTAGGGACAGAGTGACACAGAAACTGGTAAATGTTTTTCATCAGAAGGCTTGTTTACATTTTAATATCCCACTCACCATGATCAAGTGCTCCAAATAGGTCAGGCTTGGACATTATTCTGGCTACAGCAGAGATAGTGAAATTAACGGGGGGAAATTTAAATTATATTGTCCTGTGTAATCGAATTACTCAGTGAGCCCAGGTGGGCTGGACTTACACCAGACTTTATTAATAAGAATTAGTTTTGGAACTGATTTATGCTCACTTAGAGGGAAAGTATAAGGGTCTTCTGTTGTTTTGTTGGTTTTGCTAATTACTTTGTTTATTGAATAAAATGTGAAATGAAATGGTGGGTATTAAGCACTGAAATTAGTGCATTAGTTCAAAGTATACAAAAGTCTAGCTGATAGGACTTAAGTCTGGTTATTTTTGTGGTCTCCCACTTGCAAGCATGGGACAGCTCTGTCTTGAAATAGCTTCAGAATATTTTAGGTAACTATGTTAGCATTGAAAACACATAATTTTGAAATCTTTTCCTTGAGCATTGGTACTAGAAGGCTCTGCCAGCCCATAGCAGACAGTAGAGCTGAACACTTGAGCCTTTCCTGAGGGATGAGATGTTACCTGTGACCTACCAAACCTATACCTAAAAACTTCTAAAATGTTCTAAATGCCCTAAGAATGTTCTTTTATGCCCTCCTGCCAAGTCTTCAAGTAGGAGATAGTGGTGAGTTTTTTTCTCACTTTTTAACAAAAATGAACTGATGAATATATTCTTCCCTCAGTGGATATGGAGAACAACTGATCTTTTCCTTTAATATTCAATTTACCATTATTCTGAACTAGGAATAATTACAAGGACATCTGCCAGTAAACAAAGACTTAAGTTACTGTCCAGCAATTTAGCCAGCAGTATTTGCTCTTGTATTTTGAGAGATGTTTTCCCACCTTCTCCTTTAATCCAGAGAGATTTTTAATTATCTTTTTCCAGATACAAGGAGAAATCCATCCCCATGATTCTAATCCAGTAAACTGCCCTGATTTCCAGCAGCAACACTGTGGCTAAAACCCCCTGGCAACTCTGCCTGGCTGGAATTTTTAGCCCTCAGGGCCTCTTCTGAGTGCCTGGATGCTTTTCTGGGGTGTTTTTCTTTCTGTTCCATCTCCAGTATGGTGGTAGAAAATAGCTCTGTAGTGCTTTTAAGAGTGTTACAACATTTAGGAAGATTCTGCATGAGCACAGATTCCTCAGATCTGCAGGGAGACGAGCAGAGCCTTCATGGAAGGTGAAGGAGAAGGAAAGCACAGAATGTTGTATTTTCTTCATGTGTGTTTTGAATATACCAAGTTAAAACAGTGTGTACACAAAATGGGAGCCACAACATTTACTGCTTTCGCAGAAATGCTCCTAAAGCACAGGGAAAAGCACTGCCAGGAGAGGCTTATCCCAGTCAGAGGCTTATCCTAGTCCACAAAATTACCTGTCACTGCTCACTGTGTTCTAGAACATTTGTTACAGGAGAGTAATTTATGATTATTAACAACTACTGCTGTGTATTCTTGTAAATCAAAGTCTTTCTCCTTTCCCTCCCCATCTTTTCCTTCCTTTGGCTTAAACTTCACCGTAAATAGCTTTGAGACACTTAATTCTGCTTTGGACAGCCAAGAAAGTAGGAAACAAAAAGAGTAATTAAGTGCACCAGGGAGTGGCAGAAGAGCAGTGCTAAATATTGGATAATAAAAGGTCAATTTTGTCAGGAAGTGTTGTCAAGAAAGATAACTTGGAAGAAATTAACTGAATTAAAGAAATATACTGAAATGTGTCTGCCAATGGCTCTTTAAATCATCAGGTCATGAGATGTGACATCCATTTGTCACTTTTATAAGGCTGCTGCCAAGCTTTCCCTTGGGAAGCTAGCTGGAGTTAGTGTGATCTTTGACTACCTTGTTAAAAAAAAATGGCATGGGTCTCTTCCAAGTGCTTCCCATTGTTGGGTGCCAGTCATCTTGAACTGTGATTATGGGCTACTCTTTGTCTGGCTAAATCTGATTTTAGCTCAACCAATCTGAAGGTCTGGGTATTTTACTTAACCTTCACAGGTATCCAGAGAATGTCTAGGAGCTTGTTCCATTGATATTTCTAAATTACAGCGCTTGGTATTATGAAGTAGAAGCTGCTACAAACCCCTAATATGCCAATTGTGTTAAATCATCTTTCTTTCCCTGCCTTTCCAGCATTAACAATAAACTCCAACAGCCAGAAGCAGCTGCTGGGGTGCTGGAATATGCCATGAAGCACTTTGGGGAGCTGGTGAGTCCTGCTGGATAATCTGCTTCTTCATGTCCTACATTTTTATGGTTTCTGTAGTTAGTTTTTTGGTGGGTGGTGGTGAGTTCTCTCAATCAATCACATCAAGGTTCTGTCCCTGCTTATAATACTTCATTGTTCATAAAGAAGGGCCTTGCTGCCTACAGGGATGTTCAGTGGGCACTTTGCAGCCAATGCTGGGTACAGGGAGGGCTGCAAGAACCTGATTTGGAGGAGAATTTTGCAGCTGCTGTTGATACTAAATGCAGCTGTGAGCAACAAGCAACTTGACAACATAAGTCCTTTTATTTAGGATAAGCTGGGAAGGGAGGGAGTAAGTTCCTGTTCTAAGCTTGAAGGATTTGAGAAACTGCATCAACACCTTCCAGGTAAGGATTTAATGGAAGTTAACCTCTAGTCCCTCTCAAAAGTGTTCACAGGTATTATTTAGAATAGCAAGTTAACCAGTCCCTTACAATTTAGACTGGTCACCAAAATCAAATAACCCCATTATGTATTTGTTCTGTGTCTTTCTCAAAATGATGTGCCTTTTATTATTTCTGCTTGTTTTATGAGTCATTTAATTTGTGTTCAAGGACCAAACCACCTATGTTCTCCTGACAATTCTGTTGGTGAAAAGATGATTTTGCAGTGGTAATTGTAATGTTTTAGGATGGTAGGAAAAGGAAGGCAGCCATGGAAGCACAATAGAGCAGCCTCTTTAAGTAGTAACTAGAAAGTGGGAACCAGGTATAAGCACAAAATGGTGGAAATCCTCTAGTGTAGGATTATGTGTGGTTTTGACCTAGACTGGAAAATAAGTCCTTTCTGGGAGAAGTACAGACTTCAGAACATCTTTGCAGCTTCTTATGATTCCTTGGGTGGATTGAGCAAAGCTCTGCATTACCTAATTCTGACTTCACTCTTTAGCAGCAGTACAGTCTAGCAATAAATGTAGTTTAAAGCACAGAGTTTGCCAGAATTGGCAATGAAGGGAAATTAAGAGGAGCTGTGAGCTCTGCTTTCAGGGACTTAATTGAAATATGACTTAGCTGAGAAGTTAAAGGGCTAAGTGGAAGAGCTGGCATGCAAAGCATGGTTTATAGTGACCCTGCCCACAGGTCTGGGAAAAGAATCTGCTCTGCAGCCTATGTCAAGACATGAGCTGCCAAGGACTGAGCAGGAAAACACTGGCAGAGAAAAGTATGGAAATATATTAAGGCATTTTATTCCTAAAAAATGAAAAACAAAATCTAGAAAAAAAGACTGAAGAAAAGTGTTTAGTTGATAAGGATCATTGCTTGGATAACTTTTAATGGCTTTATTAGAAAACATTGCCTTCCTTTGTGAAGGATGTGATTGAGCCCCCACTTCATACTACCTGCTGAATTAAGTAATTTCCTAGCAGTAGCCAGATGCTAAGTTTGGGCTTTTATCCTGGTTAGTCATTCCATTCCTGAATGCAAGGCTGTTTTTCTTGTTTGAATGCAGATATGTGCAACAACTGGAAGTGGAATATGTTACAGATTTACCCTTTTTCCTGTTCCACTCACTCTACCTCTCCAAAAAGAAAAGCACCAGCTGCTGAGCTGGTATTTCAGTGGCTCTGAGTAAGGGGGTGATGTTGGACTAGTCCCTCTGGTAAAACCTGAGTTCATTTCTGGGCAGGTGGAGCAATGCCAGGATTCCAGTTTTCACACTAGCTCAAGGCTCTACTCTGTATCACAGAAATCCATGAGGATATTTAGAATGGTGAAAGGGTGAAGTGACCAGCATAGACACAGAATTTTTTAGGAGAAGCTGTGGTAGTTAATATAGAATGGTCAATGTTAATCCTGCTATTTATTTTTACTTCTTTTTCTCTTCCCTTAGGAAATTCAAGCTACCTGGTATGAAAAGCTTCATGAGTGGGAAGATGCTCTGGTGGCCTATGACAAGAAGATGGACACAAACAAAGATGATCCTGAGCTGATGCTGGGACGGATGCGTTGCTTGGAAGCACTTGGTGAATGGTAAGAGGGGAATGCCTGAAGACTGAGGAAAATGGTGGCTCTCTGTTCTCTGGATGCTGTCATTTAGGTGCAATTTTTTTGCCTGAATTCCTATTTACTCCTGCTTACTTTGAGTATTTGTGTGGCGTCTCACTTTGTTCATCAAAGTCAGAATTGATAATAACATCTCTAAGCCTTTTGGGACTGGCCATCTGGTGAGTTAAGGTCTCTCTGGAAGGCAATCTGCAATCTTATAATCAGGTCAACCCCATTTATAACAGAGAAAGACATTGTCGATAGAGGAAACATTAACTGATCAGAACTTGTCAGAAACAGTCATAAAAGAAGCCCTTCTTTTTAAACTCTGATTAAAACATGAGAGATTTCTGTATTTATTCAGTGTCAGACCTATGCCTTGTAAAAGGATGAGGTTTTCCTTATTAATCTTTTTCAGCATTTATTTCTTAAGCTTTTCTTAAGCCTTATCTTTGTGGACATTTAGTATTTCAAGTTTTGTGTCAAACGTCTGTTGTCAACACATAACTGATCCAAGTCAGTGTTTGTGAGAGGGTGAGCTGCTGGTGGCTTACAGCTTACTGCTTAACTGGGGGCTTCTGTTTTTTCTCACTGTTCAGCTCCAAGAAGATAATTGGAGAAGGCACCCTGCTCACTGTGGCGTGCACTTCTACCCAGGGGCAGGTGTGGGTTCGTCCAGGTTCCGCCTTTCTACTTAACTTTGCATGTGACAAGCTCTCTCCTGATGGGTCCTGACGTGAACCCAGGAGATGGCACCACAGTAAGGAGATTCCTCTTCACTAAAGTCATTTTACTGCTAGTAACAGAGCTGTTAGAGAAACCTAGTTCTGGCAGCATTTTTCTGCCCTTTTTGTTTCTAAACGAGGGTGAGACATATAGGGTGTAGCTTTTCCAGTAGGGAAAATAGATCCTCTTACTGAGCATTCCTCAATCAGCTCTTATACGAGTAGGCAGTTCTCACCAGGGGTTTGAAGAATTTTTCCCTCCTGCAGGATGTGTATTTATGTTAAGTGTCCTTTCTGAACTTCTTACTTATTCATGCATCAGCAACAAATCTATGGAACAACAAAAGGACAATTTTCTTCTGTTGGAGCGAGATACCATGGATCTATTGATAGTCTGTAGTGATGAGAGCAATCAGAGTCTCCAAGTTCCCTTGTGGAGCTGGGCTCCAGCTCTGTGCAGGTGTTTTACAATTCAGAAGTGTCACACTGAGACACGAAATGAGCACGCACCACACGCTCAGTCGCCCAAGCTACAAAAGAGAACTTTATTTACAGTTTTCTAGAATTTATAGATTCTCTAAAGTGAGAGTGGATTGGAGGATGACATCCCTCCTCTGAATCACACTGGCCAGGTGAACAGTCTGTCAATATTCTCCTCCTCCAAAAAGAATGCAAAAACACGTAGTGTTTTAGTAAAAAGTGTGAGAACTCTTGACTCCAAGAGTGTAAACATCAGAAGGCTTTGAAAACCAGGGCGACACAGAAGTGCTTTTGCAAAGTGCTGCCCTGCAGCTGACTAGAGATGTCATCCTGAGGCTGAGGATTCCCTAGTTTGGCTGCTGATACTTTTCAGTAGCGTTCAATTTGATTGACTGTGCTGCTGGAGTTTGTTTGACAGGATAAGGCAGATAATCTAGAATTATATTGAGTAGCATCACTATTTCAGTACTCTGCTGTGATATTTTGAGAATACAGCCAAAACATTCTTAGCCATTTGTCTCCTCATGTAGTTATTCCTGTAGGACCCGTAGTGTTTTATCAGCATCTATGAGGTCCTGATTTACTGTTGTTGCTAGGTTTGGCTTGGTTTTTCATTTGCTTTGGGGTTTTTTTTTCCTCCTGGGCCATTAAGCTGTCAGAATCTTGCCTGTGGCAGCATTGGTTCTGTTTGACTAATTCATCTTCCTTTCTGGGAAGGGAGAGGATGACACTAGGGAAGGCAAGTTGTTCTCCCTCACAGTTGGCAGCTGTTTCACTGCTACAGAGTATCCAGCCTGAGAAGTCCTGGAACTGCAACACCCAGGGTAATTGGTTTGATTAGTGCAGCATTCACAGTTGATTTGAAAGAAATAATATGAAAAATCCTGATGCTTCCTCTCCGCTGGAGATGAAAGATTCAGATGCCCTCTGAGGTCTTGCCATGACAAGTCTTCATATGAGGTTACAGCAACATTCATTCTGCAGTCTTTGTCTTCAGACTTGATGTGTTAGTTCAAAATGTTTGCTAGAAGGAGCCATGCCCAAGCTATCCAGATCATATGTTTCTTCTGCTGACACTTGCAAAAATTTTAAGCATCCTTTTTTTGCTGGTGGTTTGTTTGTTTTCTTGAGAATTTTTCCTGTACTTATAGACTGGCATTAGCAGTCCAGTTTTAAAGTAGGCATTAACAGCCACTGAGGAACAAATGCAAACTTCTCTTTGGATGTGTATTTTCAAAACATAGTGTGCCTTAAAACTATTTTCTGATGATAGGATATTTGTCATCAGATTAGCATGGTTGAGTTGGCCAGAGGAGTCAAATCCTATTCTCCACTCAGTACAAAAAGAACAGTGGGGCTGGTTGTTGTCTTATCAGTGGTAAGTAATTGTTGAATGAGGCAGAATTCTTGGAAGAGGCTTTTTGCTGATCAGAAATTGTGGATTCTTCTTAGGGGGCAGCTCCACCAGCAATGCTGTGAAAAGTGGACCCAGGTGAATGATGAAACTCAAGCTAAGATGGCCAGGATGGCTGCTGCTGCTGCTTGGGGTCTAGGTAATGTATCCTCCTGTGCTGCTGTGCCACAGCCCATGAGGTGCAAGCACAGATAGTTTTAACTTACTTCAGAACTACAGAATACAGGAAACAGCAACATCAAGGAGCCACATTATTTACTTTGGGAAATGAAGTAAGTGTCATTCCATCTTTAAATCCTTTGGAAAACCTGCATTTACATCAAATGTCCCAGGGTGATCTCCAGTAAAGAGTGGTCTGAGCAGGTGATGAGTTGCTTAAATGCTTGTGGCTTTACACTGAACAGAGCTCAGCGTAAATGGGTGTAAAATTCCAGCTGAGGCTGGAAATGAGATGAGAAAACTTTCTCAGATTTGTGGCAGACTCTTATTTAAAATGAGAACAGTATTTGTTGAGCATTTTAGAGGCTGTGTCTGCTGGGTAGACAGTCTTAAGTGGAATAAATCTGTAGTAGTCCAAATGTCCATTTGTGTTGTTAGTGAGGTATTTTCTAGAGAAGCTGATGAATCACTTGCTCTCTGCCAGCCTTTGCTGAGAAAAAATCATCTTTTGCTTTGTAGGGCACTAATTCATTCAAATGTTCACAAAGTGCCAGAATTTTAATTGTTTCATCACAAAGAATGGAAGAATGTTTTCCACAAGGATAACAATTTGTCTAGAAGAAAAATGCCTGTGTTTTTCTTGTGTGTAGCTGTGTGTATGTTCATGTATATAATAGTGTCCCTACCCAAGACAAGCTGTTGGAGGGCTGACTTAAATGCAGAAGTACCACACAGCACTCAGGCCTAGGCACTGATGTCTAAGCACCACATCATAGTTCTGTTCTGTTCCCACATTGCAGGGAAGGCTGTTGTGTTACTGAGGATATCTGTGTCTCTGCAGGTCAGTGGGACAGCATGGAAGAATACACCTGCATGATCCCCAGGGACACCCATGATGGTGCTTTCTACAGGGCTGTACTGGCACTGCATCAAGACCTTTTCTCACTAGCTCAGCAAGTAATTATCTTCCTTGTTGGTATCCCAAAACCTGGTTGAAGATGTTCTGGGCTACAGAGTTTCATGGAAAAACAAGCTGTAGTAGGGCAGTTGGCTATAACCTATGAATTCCCCTATAAAGTTTTTCCATGGATATATTAGACGTGGGTGATAGATGTTACCTTGTATTTCCAGAAACATAGCAGTGAATGTATTGACAGATACAAGTGGTCCAGTGCTGTAGAACATAAGAATGCCTTAGTCATTTTTTGGCTTTTTTTACTTCTGTGCCTCTTTTCTAGACAGGCAGGGCAGAAGGATTATCTCAGCAGAGGTTTTGTTCTACAAGGCACTTACTGTAAATTGCTGGGAGTGCCTGAGACATCTAAGATTCCTAATGGATTTTTTGTGCACTTCTGTCTCTTACAGCTTTTTCAGTGAAGTGCTCATAGATGTCATGTACAATAATCTTAATTTTTCTGGTTGCACTGATAAATATCAAATCTTAGATTGAGATACCAAGGCAAGGAATGAATCTATTAAACAGAGCTGTATTTGTAATGCTTGTTTTTCACAGAGGAGATTTGCAGAGTGACTCTGTAGATGTGAAACGTGTTGTTTACTTTCCAAGGAAGCTCAAGTCCTATTTCTGAGAATTCTGTGCTGGCTTGCCAGCTTAGATAAAGGAGTAATTCAATCTGTGCTGTCAAAACCCGTCCATAGATTTTTGGATGATGTGCACAGTAAAATTAACCAGGCATTCAAAAGGGTAGAGTTTGTGATTAACCTTTAACATTTTGAACAGGAAAAGCTATAGGTGAGAGATTATATAATGACTAGAACTAGAGCAAGATTTATTTCATGCTTGAAGAGCCTGTCTTAGTTTGAGACTGAGAAATGGAATTTGCTGTCCTGTAAAATTCATAAAATCCTGTTGGGTTATATAAAACAGTGAAAGCTATTTTCTTTCATTGTGTGGTATCAAGAGACATTTCTTGAGACTCTTTTTTGTAACCAACTCTCTGGCACTAAAATGTGAACCTTTCCTCTGCAAATGTTGTTAATGATGATCTCTGCAATTACGGTAGGATTAGAAATACTGCAAACTTTGATTTTCTAGGAGAACAGACTTCAAATTGCAGGTGATGAATGAAGCTCCCTTGACTTCCTTTATATATGCCCTGGACACTTTTCCTGTCAAATCTTTCTGTTTATAAGATCCTTTCTTAGTTCTTGTTGGAGAGTGAGAACAATGCCAGCTTTGTTCATGAGATGGGACAGCTGAAGAGCAGCTTCAAGAGTTGACTCTAAAGCACACTACCTTTGCCCCAACATCTTGTTTTATTTCAGTGCATTGACAAGGCCAGAGACCTGCTGGATGCTGAGCTGACTGCCATGGCAGGAGAGAGTTACAGTCGAGCCTATGGGGTAAGTGTAGCTCTCAGCCTTCATTCCCTTCATTGCTGCTTCAGACTGTCTCTAAAAGTTGCATTAAACTTCAGACTAGTGCTTGTCTCAAGCATGAAACCTATGTAGGCCCACAAGCTAAATGGCTTTTGTCAGATAAGAAATACAACTTTGCAGGAGCAGCTTTGGGACAAACTAAAAGTGAAGTGAGGTCCACCCGCCACCAAAAGAAATCAGAATTGACTTTTTGGGAGTTTGAATCACAGGTCATCTAGGTACCAGTTATAGCAGTTGGTACTTCTCTGTTGGGCAGCCTATGTACTTAAGATTTCAATGCCAAAATACTGTACCTTAATTACAGATTTGTTCTGTAGTGATTGGGATGGAATGTGATTTTTTTCCTTCAGGCTATGGTATCCTGCCAGATGCTGTCAGAGCTGGAAGAGGTTATCCAGTACAAACTTGTACCAGAGCGCCGTGAGATCATCCGCCAGATCTGGTGGGAAAGACTGCAGGTACATCCATGTAAAGGTCAGGGATGGAGATGCTGATGGGCTGGCATGAACAGCTTCCTTTTGAGTCAGTGTGGTGGCTCAGCAAATCTTTCCATGTCTCTTTTATCCCAGTAACATCCATGCTCACATGGCTGTGTGCTCCATCTCCTTTGTGCTTGTCCTGGTTGCCTGGGGTTTTGGTTTGGGCTTTTATTTTTTTTTCAGATTAATGTTCCTGAGGTCTCTGCTCATATGACACTTTAAAAGGGTGAACTAAGCCTTGAAATAGATGTGTACAGAAGAGAGACACTGGTAACATCCCCAAGGCTGCTTATCTCAGTATTGGATTACATCTGGAAATACTGGTTTAGATCAGGCTAGTTTGAACTTCTTACCTGGCTGGCTGATTTTAAGAAGTGAATTCTCTCCAAATATTGGAAAACTGGTCAGAGAATTCACATGTTTGTAAAATTAAAAATTATCCTGTTCCTTTTGGATCTCTTACAAAAACATTTCCAGCTATTAGTAACACTTAGAGACATTACTTAGTGGTGGAATTGGCAGTGTTAGGTTTATGTTTGGACTTGATAATCATAAAGGTCTTTTCCAGCCTAAGTGATGCTACAATTAACCTTGACCTTTCAGAAAAGACCTTTAGCAATGTTGATTTTCCTGTATTGAAAGAGAAGTTTGTGCCTTTCTTACTCTAAACGCCAAAAATCCAAAGTAACTCTGAAAATTTAAATCAGACAAATATTTGACATATTTTCTTACAAGAGGCATCCCTACAGTGAAAGTGAATATCCTCAGATGCAGTAGTACATACAGGAACAGTGTTTAAAGAGGTGAGTGATTCCTGCAAGAGAAGGGGGTAGAAGAATAAAAGGGCATAACTAAGGTGAAATGCTGCCTGAAGGAAGAACTTTTTCCTGTGCAGAGTTCTTCTCTGGCACTGCTATAATCTGCCACCTTATGAAAGCCTGCTGTATGTTTTTTAGCTGTTCGGGAAACTGTGACAAAGCTTTTGGTCTCCCATCTACATTCCTGTCTGGAAAAGCTCAGGACCATTCCACTGGGGTAGAGAAACTGAAGTGGCAGGAAGTGTAATGTCTGAATACAGCTTTTTATAGTCCTGAAAGCAGTACATACAGTTCTTGAATGTTTTATGGGTGTTTTTTAATAGTTTTTAAATGCCTATTGGAAGAAGTTTATTTGGGTGTTAGGGAACAAGCTTTGCCTAACTTCCCAGTCCTCAGCTTGGGAGAAAAGAAAAAGAAAAGAAAAATAACTTATCTTGGTGCTAAGTTCCTTGCTGCCATTGGAAAATCTTTTGTTTACTTCAAATTCAAGTAGTCTGTGGCTGAATAGAAACTTTGGAGCATCACTGTTACCCTGTACTTGGCTACTGTATCCAGCACCATGGATTTAGTTGTTACAGTCCCTTCCACAATTCTACATCTCTGTAGTATCCTTGAATGTTTGAAATACAGACTCAACCTCTTCTGACAGTGTTTGAATCTCCCATCAGACAGACAAGAACCAGACAATGCTTGCACAAGCAGCACAGCAGTTGGTGCTGCAGTTTCTGGCAGAAAACCAGTTTGGAGGTGCCAGCCTCCAAAAGCAAAACATGCAAGGAAAAGAAAAAGGGCAATAACAGAAATATCTTTGCAACCATTTGGTTTTCTACCATCTCCATGTTGAGACTCAAACAAAGAATAGGTGGAGAAGGCACTTTGACTCACTTTGGAATTGTTTGAAGAGTTTATCTGATTCTTGGATGTGTTTCAGCTGTAGGAGCTTTTCCCCTCTTTCCATTAGAGGATATCATTAGATTGCAAGCACTGAGCTGCCTGCAGATTGTGAGAGTCAGGGGCTGAACCTTCTTCATGCACTGCAAAGTTAAAGAAATGGACAGTTCCTGTGGGTTTGGTATCTTCTTTTCTTCTGTTAGAGCTGGGATTAAATGCTCAAGAGATGTAGTTCATGTTCGGACTCAGATGTTTCTTAATTCTTATCTATAGTACATCCTCCCAGGTTGTGAGTTCCAGCTAACAAAGCAGAAAATGGCTCTGTCTCTATCTCTTTACAAGGTCTTTTAAGCACGAACTGTCCAATTATGAAATGACATCTAAATTATTTTTACTTTTAACCCAATAACCAACCACCCATGGTCTACAATGTGGATCTTTCTACCCAATTACAGAATACCACCTAAACCCATAAAGAAGAAGGTGAAAAGGAAGGACTTGCCTACACCCTAAATCCTTCATCTTGCTTTATATATATTACTGTATTTTAGAATATTGCTATATTCTAAAACCTTAAACTCTAAGTTTTCCACCATGTGATATTACACATTTCAAATTCAAACCATACACCATAATCCCAGTTCTGTCACTCAGTTTTGGAAGCCACTTCCACAGCCTCAGGTCAAATGCAGTGTTTGCTTGGGAGTCAGTGCCTGTCAGCACAGAAAGTCTAAAATTCTCAGTGCCCAGGGTTCCAATAAGTTCCTAATGTCAGTCTGCTGTGAATTTTGGGGACACAAGTCTCTATCTTGATGGAAGTCCCTTCAGATTCTGAATCAAGGCTCTTTACAGTACACTGGAGACCAAACACTAACAACTTCTCCCTTCTTTTCCCTCTCAGGGCTGTCAGCGAATCGTGGAGGACTGGCAAAGAATATTGATGGTCCGATCTCTGGTTGTGAATCCTCATGAGGACATGAGAACTTGGCTCAAGTATGCCAGCTTGTGTGGCAAGAGTGGGAGGCTGGTGAGCATTGTCAGGCTCTGTCCTCTTCAGCAGGTTTTCAGACAATTTGCTTTGCTGTGCTGCTTCAGCCTTGAGCATTCCTAAATGCTTTCATTGCCCACGTGGGATGGGTTCTCCTCCGAGGAAGAAACTAGTCAGAAATCGTTGAAATGCTAAAATTGTAACCAGCATAGAGTTCATGCTTGTAGCCAAGGTTATTTTTGTGGGACTGATATTATACCTGAGAGCCCCTGGGCCAATTTTCATTGCATGCTACAACTGGAAGTTTTTATGCAGTACTGGAGATTATTAACAATAATTCTCTCTGCTAGAGCACAGAGTCAAATCTAGAATGTGATGTTACTGTTGAACATTACAGTCCTATTTTAGCATTCACCACAAAAATTATCACTAAATACTTGAAACAGAGACTTTACACTTTTTACTGGCTTCTGATATGAGAATCTAATGCTCTGATCCAAAGGAAGACATATGGTTTATCATGTGATATTCCTATGAGTCCAGGGATTCTGCTGTGTCTGTTGTATCTGGAGGGTCAGATGTACTTTTTTAGTGTTGGGCAGTTCTGCAGCAATATGAGCTGGAGGTAACAATGAGCTTGTTTTAACCTGCTTTTTTATCTTTGCCTTTTCTGCAGGCTTTGGCCCATAAGACCCTTGTCCTGCTCTTGGGAGTAGATCCATCTCGACAGCTGGATCACCCTCTGCCAACAGTCCATCCCCAAGTGACTTACGCATACATGAAGCACATGTGGAAGAGCGCCCGTAAGGTACAGGAGAGCACAGAGCTTTGTTTCACTGCTCAGCTTTGGTGCAGTGCCACACATGTTAGCTCTTCATGTTCCCCACAAAACACAGGCAAAGCTGGAGGTTTTACTTCTGCTCCCTTAAAAGAGAGCAACTAATTCTTTTCCTTATTCAGATCATAAGCTTTTTATTTCCTTTAAAACTCTGTAAGGCAGAGAAAATCTGGCCCTAATTTTATTTCATGTATGAAAAGATTATTTTTGCTGAACCAATAGCTGGTACCCAAAGGATGCAGCCAAGATTAATGGTCAGTAGTAGCTTTTTTGTCCTGTGTAGGTTTGCTACTTGACTACATCCACTGTTCTGATTGCCGGGTCTCTACACTGTACCTGTGCTCAGGGTTACATGCTGAAAGAGGGAAGTAAAGGGAGGTTTATTACCAGTTTTAGAAGTGTCCTGAACAGTTTGCACATAGTTGCTGAGCAGAACTGATTTTTACTAAAGAGGTTATTGGAAATTTCTAACTGAAAGACAGCTGAAAAGTTCATGGAGTTTTGTCATGGGAACAATTTGGCTCTAGAGAGCCAGGGTGAATGTTTTTGACATGGCAACACAGGGAGAACTTACATAATCAAATCCAATAAGCTCCAGACTGGATAAGATATCTTTTTTTTAATATACATTAAAGCCTCCATTTATCCTCATATTTTGCCACATCTTTTTTATTTTTTCTGCCTTTGGGATTGCCAGCACTGGAGCAGAGCCATTTCTGTGGGAACATTGCCACAACCAACTATTCCTTATTTGAATTAAAAAGGCAGAAGGAGCTGTTGCTGAGGCCCTGTTCTGTTGGCTCTGTAAAACAGTGAAATTGCCTCTTACCATCTTCAGTAAGTGACCCCAGAAGTATGTGGGGTCTCTGCCTGTCTCTGTGAAGGAAATTGTGTTTTGTGATGTTTGACAAGAGATAGATGGACATGGTGCAGGAAACTGGTGCAGTGGTGGAAAGCAGAATGAGAGAAGGCACAAAGACTGAGGGGGAGGGAGAACATGTCTAAAATTAACTGATGCAAGAATAAGTGGAGCCCATGAAGATGGGGGAAAACTGATACCAAAATAGATAAAGGATACATAGTTACAGCTGGTGATGTGTGTAGTTTTATGTAACTCTGTGTGTTCACTTGATTTGGTATCCTAAGTAATAAGCTGCTGATGTAGGCTGGTATAGTGGGAAATGGGGAGAAATGACCATTTTTTCTAGCTCAGCAGTTCAAGGTTCCTTTGTCGACCCAAAATGTTTTCAGTACTGCCATTTTGATGCTTGTCAAATGCAGCAGGAAAAAAGCTGGTTTCTAGAAGGAAACCATCCATACAGCACTTGCAGAGCTCCACAACAGTCTTTTCTTAAACAACAGATAAAAATTGATAAGTAAACTCTATTACATTTCTTCTAACAAGGACCTTTGCCAGCAGCTGCATTCTAAGCCATATCCTGTAGAAAGGATGCATACAAACTTAGGAATTCAGTTGTTCTGGAAAACTTACTGCTTTCAGTCTGAAGTGCTCTGTCTGTTAAATTATGGCAATCAGTTTTCAATATTAATGGAAACTGAAGAGCAGATTGTTGGGTGCATCTAGATATGAGAGAGGCACGTAATAAAAAATAACCTGCACTGATACTGTTTGGCAGTATATTTTGTCTATTTATAAAGGATGCTTACAAACCTAGGAATTCAGTTGTTCTGGAAAACTTTCTGCTTTCAGTCTTAAGTGCTCTGTCTGTTAGATTATGGAGATCAGTTTTCAATATTAATGGAAACTGAAGAGCAGATTGTTGGGTGCATCTAGATATGAGAGAGGCACATAATAAAAAGAACCTGTACTGATACTGTTTGGCAGTATATTTTGTCTATTTATAATGGATGTCAAGCATAACTATTTATAAGATTGTTGTTTACCTACCACCCTTCTGTCTAGGTTACCAGCTGTGGAATGTACCACAGTAATGTTACAAGTATGATCCTTTCTTTTATTTCACTCTGGGCTAACACCCTTTTTCCTCACCACTGAGTTGTGCAAGCTGACATTTGAAAAGGATAGATCAGGCATTTGAGTTCAGGTGGTTCTTGTCTCTAACATAGCTCATTCCTATAGATACACATAAGTAAATTAGGCTTTGAACAGCATATTCTGCAGCTCTTAACCTGAAATGACCTTGCAGATTGCAGGAGCTTTACTCTTAATTCTTTCCAGTGAAGCGTGCATACTTTTTTCTTAGATTTTTATTCTTGGTTTTTCCTACCCCAGAATTCTTTCCAAGGAATTTTTAAAAGATTTTTTTCCCTCAGAATTTGGTAGTGCAAGTTGCTTTAGCACTACTGCCCTGTGTAATATTCTGGCAACAGGGTAATGCACATTTATACTTCTTCAATAACCTTAGGAGAAATCTAGACTTTAATTTGTTGAAACAAGTCAAAGTTAATGTCCCGTGGTGTGTACTTCAAGCCTAGCCAAAGCTGAAAGGTTAGGAGAGAAGATCAGGAAGCTGCAAGTTTTCCTTCAGGCATTATTTTCTCAAATTGTCTTTTTTTTTTTTTTTTTTTTTTTTTTTGTCTGGCCATAGCATATTATAGGTAGGCTTCTCTGGATTTTTGATCCTGTCTGTTCAGTATTTTCCTGGTCAGATACAATTTGTAAGCTATAAACATTTGATTGTTGCAATTGCCAGACTTAGTTCATACTCAGTGCAAACTAGATATCTCTGTATCTCACACTGTGTGGGCAGTTACAGGACATTCTCTGCTGTTGAAGTTTTCTCTCTGTACAGGTGACCTTATTGCTTTGGCAGAGTTGAGTTCTTGCACATCAGAGCACAGTGTTGTGTTATGGTCAGTCATATCTTTGATTATGTCTGTATGACAGTAAAGGTGTGCCTGGCTTTGGAAGGATGCAGTTATTTGTTCCTCAGTTTAGCAATCTCAGAGATAACGAGAATTTTCAACCTCTTCATTTTTTTGGACATAATTGAAGTGTAAAGTGATTTTAGAGGGATGTCAGTGGTTGAAAAGCTTTGAAAGAAAACAAAACCATATATTTTTATTTGTGTGAAAATCATTTCTACATTGTCTTTCTCCCTTGAGAAGTTGTGTTTAAGCCCTGTGATCCTCACTGTCTCCATCATCCCTTTGCAGATCGATGCATTCCAGCACATGCAGCACTTTGTGCAGACCATGCAGCAGCAGGCTCAGCACGCCATCGCCACCGAGGACCAGCAGCACAAACAGGAGCTCCATAAGCTTATGGCACGGTCAGCACAGGGCCCTGGGGCACCCTTTAGCTCTAGACTGAAACAGAATTCTCTCCTGAGGTGCAGGGGTCCCTGGAGGTGAAACATTTCAGACAAATCTCATGCTTTGATTAAAAGAATGGTATTTCTCATTTAGCTGCTTCAGTATGACATTCTTATCTACCGTGTAATGTTCAGTAAATGTCACTGGGACACACCAGCCTAAACAAGCTTGTATTTGTTGCTGGTGCCTGGTTGTATTTTTCCAGCACTGTGGCTCACTGGCAGAAGGCAGAGCTCTCAGCATGTCTGTTTCTTTGCTTTTCAGGAGATTCAGTCACTAGGAAAGAAACACTTCCCACACACCTGGCACATCTGTGTTAAGTACACAGGCTGTCAAGCACAACAGCAGTGCTTTGGGCAGTAGGTGCCCAGCATGTGATGGTCTCTTATAATACTTTTGCATTAAAAACCCTTTCTCCATTTTTCTCTGTGGATATGTAGGTGCCAGATCTGGTTTTTTGAGTTTAAATTAAAAATTGCATAGTGCTTTCTATTGAAGGTTTGACTTTTTTGAATGAGGTGTGCACTCAATTTGCTTTTATGAGGATGGGACCCCTTGGTAACACCATTGTCTTATTTTTTCAGTGACTATGATGGAAAACAAATTAGTAATGATTTGTATACAATAGTTGTCCTGCACAATGCTTTCTGGAAAACTCAAAATATAGAAAAGACAGCCATGTAACTGTGGCATTTAAAGCCTGCTGAGGGAGCAAAGTATTAAATTTTGCACAAACCTTGACAACCCCACCCTGCTGCAGTAAAAATATGTTGTTTTTCCTTTCCTCTAGGAGGGAATGACTTAATGGGGTTCTGGCTGGGGGAAGAACAGTTCCTCTGTGTTTCCATTGTCTGTCAGTGTTCTCCCCAGAAGGCTCATTCATGTAGTGCTTATTACAGCTCACCAGCACACGTGTATGCATTTTATCAGCACAGACTGATGAAGTCTGTCAATGTTGCTGTTACCTACTTCTTACATTTATTTTATATCTCATACAGATGGGGAAAAAAGTTTGATCCCCACCTTTCCTCTTAAATTAAACCTTCAACTAGTTAGTTCCACACTAATGGAAAGATGGAAAGCAAGATGGAGATATTTTGAATCTTGCATCCAGCCTGCAGGAAAGGCTTCCTGCCTGGATTCACCACATGGAATGTCTTTTAGACTCCAGATAGCGAGTTTACCTTTTCATGCAGAGGCTTTGTTTTCATTTTAAGTTTTGAATCAATAATCCTTTTGCTTAACTAGGTGTTTCCTGAAACTGGGTGAGTGGCAGCTGAACCTGCAAGGCATCAATGAGAGCACCATCCCCAAAGTCTTGCAATACTACAGTGCTGCAACGGAGCATGATCGCAACTGGTACAAGGTCATTACAGAGAAGTTTCCAGATAAATTTTATCAAATCCCATACTACAGGAAAGGAAGGTGTTCATTGGAAGATCTCTTAGAACTGTCTGCCTTGTTACTGCCAGTAGGATTAAAAAAACCAAAACAGAACTAAAAAACAGAGAAAGTGGCCCAAGGCTAGCATGAGATGTTTGTTTAGAATTTTATCTGGTTGGTAAAACTAGGCCACAATTCAGTTTCTGTTCTTGCTTTCAAGACTCTCTCCTGTTGTGAGTTAGCAATGAAGGAAAAAGAAATTGAAAAATTTAACTTGTTCTCAGTCAGTGTACTTCAACAAGGAAAGAAGCTGTGTTGTTAATTCTCCAAAGAGCATTTGATTTCAGGGTTGTAATATCTCAATTAATATTTGGTGCCAGATCTTCTCTGGGGCAGTCATGTCCTGTATTTTTTCCTATTACACATCCTCGAGTCCTAACATACTAATTTTCAATTTATACTTGGAAAATTATAATATATGGAAATATAATTTAATTTTTGGTACAGAGCTCATTTGCTTTAATATTCAACATGGAGTTCCAGGCCAAGAACTCAACATGATACTATTTAAGATAATAAGACAGTTCAAATTACAAGCAATTAGAGAAATCAAAGCATTATGTTGTCTGCAGGGTATTACGTACTGCTGTTGTTTGCAGACACAGAAACGTTGGATTGCATCTAACAATTAGAAAGTGCCTGTTGCAGAAAGGAGTCATCTCCTTTTGACTTCTGTTCTCTCCTGTTGGCAGGCCTGGCATGCCTGGGCAGTGATGAACTTTGAAGCAGTGCTTCACTATAAACATCAGAACCAGGCCAGAGATGAGAAGAAGAAACTCCGCCACGCGAGCGGAGCCAGCATCACCAGCGCCAACACCGAGGGCAGCAACAGTGAGAGCGATGCAGAGAGCACTGAGAACAGCCCCATCCCATCCCCAGTGCAGAAAAAAGTCACTGAGGTACCCTCCTTCCTCCCTCTTCATGCTGAGAGATTGGTACTGACTGCTTAGACACAGAATTTTATGGGCTAAATTAATGCAGATGATTACTAGCTGTGACCTAAAGTGGAGACTGAAGTGGCTGTCATAGGTGATACAGTGCATTAACAAATTCTGCAGTTTAGGCCCTTCATGGAAGACTCTGAGGAATCTCTTTCATTTACCAGTTATAGTAAGGTGGTAGTTTTTAGGCTGCTTTGCTGTCCATGGCTTTGCAAACAAACTGAAGTATAAAACCACTTCACAGCATTTTCCCTGCTAGGCTGAAAGACCTTTGTGCAGTCAAGCAAAACATAAAATTCCAGGAGCAACATGTCCTGTGAAGAGTAGGAGCAGAAGTCAGCTACAATGGGGATTAGGACTATATTTCCACATATTTCTTCCTCTTTCCCCTTCTTGAGTTTAGGACTCATGTGGGCTGATGTGCTTGAACAGAACTAATGCAGAAATTTTCATTCCAAAAGGATTTGTCCAAGACCCTCTTGATGTACACAGTCCCTGCTGTCCAGGGCTTCTTCCGATCCATTTCTCTGTCTCGAGGAAACAACCTACAAGACACCCTAAGGTACATAATAAAGCACTTAGTAAAATCCAGCTGATAAGAGCACATGGTTTCAGATTAGGTAGAACACATTTCTGCTCTTTTTTGTTATGGCTGAATTAAATGAATGCTTCAGTGCAAGCTAATTTTTGTTAGATGGATTATCCCTGCTATCTGAGGGTTCTGGGAAGAAAAGTTGCTTGTAAATGGGTTTTGGGTTGGATTTTGTTTGTTTGGGGTTTTTGTGGTGGGGTTTTATTTGTTGGTTGGTGGTTTTTGTTTTGGTTGTGTGTCTGTTTGTTTGTTCCTAACAAAAGTATTTCTCTCGTTCAGAGTCCTTACTCTGTGGTTTGACTATGGTCATTGGCCTGATGTGAATGAGGCTTTGGTAGAAGGAGTCAAGGCAATCCAAATAGACACTTGGCTGCAGGTAAATAACACAAAGAGAAAACCAGTTCTGGGGGTAGTTTGGGATTTGCTGCATGGTATCCATTATGATCCCTTGCTAAACAATCCTCTGTAGCTGAGTTCTGAGAGCAGTGTGCAGTATAGTCTGTAACTGATTTAACAAGCATCTTGAATAGAAAAATGAGAAATGTTTCCGTATTTATATGCAGGTTAATGCATATTAATGAGAAAGAATGGAAATTCTTAAATTAAAGATGACATGCATTCAGTGGTGATCCAGTATAAAACACCACTGTCCTGCTCTGATGTAGTTCACAATCCATTTCAGGATTGCCTTGTAGAATGGTTCTTGTACTTAAATTTAAAAATACTTTATTTCCTATTTAAGCATTATACTTCAAGATGCATCTTGATCAAGATGCATCAGGATCCTGTAACAGTTTTGCACAGAACTCTTGTGATCTCATTGAGCTCTTGTACATTTCTGTTTGGAACCTTGTGTTACCCTCTGACCACCTTAAACAAGAGTGGTGGGCTTCCCTGTCACCTTTAGAGGCTGTGAAGTCTCTAGGAGAGGACAGAACAGCTGGTGCCCTGAACACATGAGATGACAGGAGTGTTTATTTTCCTTATCCTTACTGCTAGGTTATCCCTCAGCTGATTGCCAGAATTGACACCCCCCGACCACTGGTCGGACGTCTCATTCACCAGCTGCTCACAGACATTGGGCGGTACCATCCCCAGGTAAGCAGGGAGGAGGGATTTGCACAGGTGCCTGCACAGTAAGTCACAGCAAGTGAGGACAGTGAGGATGGGGACAATTTCTGTTGCTGCTGCTGCTTTCAACTCAGCACTGTTCACATAAAAATGAAAAGAGCTGAATGAGCCGTGCGGTCTGGGAAGAACTCCTTGTCTAATGTAATTTAATGTCTAGTGGGTAGTGCAAATCACCTTAAATGTCTTTACATGACTAAGAACCTACCTCATAGGTTTTATCTAAATTTCTTTCCACAGTGTGGAATATCCCCAAATCCTAAAACTTATTTTTGTTCTTCCAGTTTGAAAGAGGCTCTCAATGTCTTTCTGCTATTCAGTGAATTAAAGTCTTGACAGCCTTTTGGATCAGAAGACTTTCAGTAGTAAATTCCTACCACCACTTTCCAGAGGAGAGCTTGCTTCCTTCTGTTTATCCCTAAGGCTGCTGTTTGTTAATGCTTTGCTAATTATTTAAATTTATGTAGCTCTTCTGTGGGGTTCTAAAATATTATTGGTTGCTGTCCCTTGCAGGCTTTGATCTATCCTTTGACTGTGGCTTCTAAATCTACGACCACTGCTCGGCACAATGCTGCAAATAAGATCTTGAAAAACATGTGTGAGCACAGCAACACTCTGGTGCAGCAGGCAATGATGGTGAGTGCTCAGTGTAGCATTAAGTGTCTTATGTTGGATGTGTGTTATGTATCAAGTATAATAAGACAAAATGACTATTCATTGTTGATTCTGTTCAGGTACAATTGATTTGGGGTATTTGCAACTGGTAGAAGCTACAGTATTAGTGTAATTTCCAGAGAATGCTTTCATTTTAAAATAATTCACACACTGAGTTTTTGTGTTTCCTTAAGAATAAATTTAGAGAAAAAAAACATGAAAAACCTTTGTTCCATAAAGAGGTGTTCTTGCTTAATGGAAAGTAGAAACAAAACTTACTGAGCATAGCATGGAAATTAATTAATTAATTTGATGTTAATTAATTAATTTGGTAAAGATTTTTATGAATAAATAAAAAATAATGCTTTCAGGCCAAGCTGCACAAGCATGTAGAAAATTTCAAAGGTAATAAATAAGGTGAGAGAGGCCTGGTCATCTTCTTACAGAAAAAAATGTGCCATCACTGTGGCTGCCAGTTCCAGTGCTAAAAATGTGCTAGTTCTTGTGGCTCCCTCTGGCTGCCAGGAACAAATAGTTCATAACATTAGAGACTAAGAGAGTTTTGCAGTTTTATGTCAGGACACAGTCCCAGGGATTTCTTTAGGCATTTAATCTTTTTTTTTCTGTCCTAAAACAGGTGAGTGAAGAGCTAATTCGTGTGGCCATCCTATGGCATGAGATGTGGCATGAAGGGTTGGAAGAAGCATCTCGTCTGTATTTTGGAGAAAGAAATGTAAAGGGAATGTTTGAGGTGCTGGAACCACTTCATGCAATGATGGAACGAGGGCCTCAGACTTTAAAGGAGACATCCTTCAATCAGGTATCAGCAAATGGCCAAGAGGCTGTTCTTCAGGACAGCCACCTGCCCCAGATGTGTTACAAGAACCTTTGCCATTTAACACAAAAAGTGAACAGCTTAGCATTCATTATGTTAGCTGCAGATTTCATTACTGATGTTTATCTTCAGATCTGTGTCACTTTTGGTGACTGTAGGAGATCGTGGTAGTCTGAATTGCCCTGGAGTTTTGTGGCAGGATGTCTGATAGGGACTGGAAAACGATGACTGCTCTGCAGTTAATTATTCTGCTTTGTTCACAGTGAGCACTAGCACAGATAGCAGAGAATTAATTGAGCTTATAAGCCTACTGTTAAAGAGTGATTCTAAGCACTCAGTTGCCTCCTATAATGAAGTCTACTTGTGAGCAATGTTGTTTGATAAATTCAGTGGAGATCTTTTATCCAGGAATTTCTGGATATTTAATTCTGATCTGTCATAAAAATGTGAGATCAAGTATTTGTAGTACAATTTGAGAAGAGACTGATGCTCTTTGTAGGTGTTAAGTTGTCTCCACCTGTTACACTACAGTCTGTTGAAATTCTTTTTTCTGTTGTTTTGATCCCTAGGCCTATGGCAGAGATCTCATGGAAGCTCAAGAGTGGTGCAGAAAGTATATGAAATCAGGAAATGTCAAAGACCTAACTCAGGCTTGGGATCTCTATTATCACGTGTTCCGACGTATCTCAAAGCAGCTGCCACAGGTGAGGGGGACATTCAGATCTTTTGTGGTCTTACAGTGCAAGTTGTCAATACCAACCTTTGCTTTATGTTTTCTGGTTATTCAAAACATACTAATTCAGTATTCTGGAAATAACTGCATAGGGTTTGCCGTGATTTTGGTATTTATGCAGCACTTCCTGCAAGTACCTGAGGTACTTGGTCACTGCCTGAGCTGTCTTAGGTCCCTTAACAGCATGAACTCTTCAGATGCTTCTGTGAGATTGAACTGAAATTCTAAGGTGCTTTATTTCTTTTGGTTTTGGTAGCTCACTTCTTTGGAACTACAGTATGTGTCACCAAAACTCTTAATGTGCCGGGATCTGGAATTGGCAGTGCCAGGGACGTATGATCCCAACCAGCCCATCATAAGAATTCAGTCCATTGCACCCTCACTGCAGGTCATCACCTCCAAGCAGCGGCCCAGGAAGCTGACATTAATGGGTAAGAGCAGTTTTCACTTAGTTATTCCAGTATTTAAACAGTTGTTGCTCTTAGGTTAAACTATATTTTTACCTGGTAAAACCTCTCCAACTTTTCCTTTCCTTTTCCTTTCTTAGTTGCTCTGACTGCTACACTTTCCAGGTTTTGGGTGCATGTGTGCTTACTCTTGTCCATTTGTTCAATGAGAATAAACTTCTGTGCACTAATTCTTTTGCAGGAAGCAATGGGCATGAGTTTGTATTCCTTCTGAAAGGTCACGAGGACCTTCGCCAAGATGAAAGAGTGATGCAACTTTTTGGGTTGGTCAACACTCTGCTAGCAAATGACCCAACTTCTCTTCGTAAAAACCTCAGGTGTGTGCTCTGGGTAATCACTGAAAGTGTTTGTGCATATGTGACTCCTTACATGGATGCAGCTTTGCAAGTAAACCTTGGCACAAGCAGTTGTTTTGTGAAGAAATGCCAAATCTTGGAACTAAGTTAATTAAAAAGAAAAACAGCATTCATAGAATTCAAACATGGAGGAAATGGTATCTGGGGGGATTGTTTGTTTTATTTAAGTCCTATCTTGTAAACTATGGTCTTTGAAGCAATGCCTATTTCAAGACATCTTGAGCACTGCGTTAGGAGCCTGAGAATGGATTTTTGCTAAAGATTTTTTATTATAGTCACTAAATAGCTCGGTCAAGAGTCACTGAGTGCAATTCTGCAGTGTCTTTCAAGCAAGAACACATCAAACAAATATCATGTGCAAATAACAGATCATCATGGGTGACATAACATGTACCTTCTGAAAGCAACCTTTCCATGAAAACCATATAAACTTTGAGCTTGTCTGTAGCTTATCTGGCAACAATGTGTGCAAATTGGGTGTTTGAAGTCTGTTTGAAAATACAAGCAGTGCAACTACTGACAAGACAATTTGGACCAGAATCAGATTTAACAGTAGTTGTTTCAAGCATCTCAAAATCTAATAAGTTACAATATATAACAATTCAAGCTGTGGTTCTCCATTTTTCCCATAGCATCCAGAGATATGCTGTTATTCCACTGTCTACAAATTCAGGCTTAATTGGCTGGGTGCCCCACTGTGACACACTGCACGCACTCATCCGGGACTACAGAGAGAAGAAAAAGATCCTGCTCAACATCGAGCATCGCATCATGCTGAGGGTAAGGGCCAAAGCTGCCAGAGGTTTTGGGATGTTCTTTTAGGACACCAGTGTCTTAATGAAGGAAAATGGGGCAAGGCTTCTTCCTCTGCCTCTTTTCTGATTGTTACATTAAATAAAAAATATTAGATAAGAGTTATAGTTTGCCATATGTTTATTTGCTTCTCCTTTCCAGTTTTGGCAGTGAGCACAAGTTGTTGCCATCTGGTGGCTGATATGTGTTTGGAATTTTGCATGGCTGTGGTGTGTCTCATACAAGGTGCCATGCTTGCTGGCATTGCAAACATTGTGTCTAAGCAGCTGGGCCAAAATTAGACAGACTGGAGAAACTGAACACTACTAGAAAATTTGGAATTTCCTGCCAAAAAGAAAAGTGTTTGCCAGCCCAGAAGACTTATTTGGATAATGGTTTTTGAAAAATACTTACCTTTGCAGTTTTTTAGTTGGCTACTGACTTTGTGGATACTTAATCATTTGCTATCCCATTTAAAAAGAATTCTTCACTGTTGTGTGATTATCTCAATCTACAAATAATTCAGGTATAAACTTGATTTGAAATTATTTATGATTACTGTGTTTCTCACAGTACAACCAGAGGCCACTGAAGGTGGCTTTTTAATTTGTTGGATGTCACTTCTGAATTACAGATGGCTCCAGACTATGACCACCTGACTCTGATGCAGAAAGTAGAAGTATTTGAGCATGCTGTCAATAACACAGCTGGGGATGACCTTGCCAAACTGCTGTGGTTGAAAAGTCCAAGCTCAGAGGTGAGTTCAACAAGTACTGGTAAACAGCAGAGTGTGTAATTATCTTCTCTGCAGAATGAGTGAGAGATGGAGTTGATTTATCCTAAACCCCAGCTAAATCCCTGCAGAACATGTATCCACACATGTATCCCCACACAAGGGGCCTTACATGGCTCAGCACAAGTGAAGTGCAAAGCACAGGGCTGGAGATTTTGGTCTCCATGTACTCTGCAGTACAGGAGGGGGAGAGAAAAGCAGAAGCCTCAGAATATATTCTCCTAATGATTTAGACATCTAATTCAAGGGCACAGGGTGTTTGAACCCCCTCAAACTTACAGAGTACTCAACCTATATCACAGTTCTGGTTAATGCATCAATTGTGTACTGAAACATGCAACATACCTACCTGGCTTTTTCTATTTTGTCTCCACTTGTAGGTATGGTTTGACAGAAGAACAAATTACACCCGTTCACTAGCTGTGATGTCAATGGTTGGGTACATTTTGGGCCTTGGGGACAGGTAAGTAAAGCTGTAAAGGTTTCTTTTATTTAAAAGCACAGACTGTGAAGGCCTATCAGTTCATTCCTTGAATCTGTTCTTGTGATAACATCTTCCATTGTGGTTACTGCTGAGTTGTAGTGATACCATCTTAGGTCACAATTATGCTGCTATTATACTCAGCACTGCAGCTGTGAGATGCAGTTTTTGTATCTTGAGTACAAATAAGACTTTTCTTACTTTTTGAAATGAATACACATGGAATTACATCAAGGACCACAAGTTCTAATTTTGCCCTTTCACAGAATGGGAAATCTTTCTCCTTCCATTTTCTTAACAATTTAACTTCCAAAATACTTTTGAAGACAATGTATATTAGATTTAAAATCTGTAATGCAAAAACAGCTAAACCCTTAAATGTTTTAATAACAAGAGCTCTTATTTCTGAACATTAAAGTCTCTAACATGAACTTATAAACCTTTGAAAATTGAATTAAAATTGGAAGATGTAAGCATGAAAAGTAATGTGACAGATGCACTGTCAGGAAGGTTTCCTGTTCATCTGGAGACTGAAGATCTCAGACAAGCAAGCTATCACTGGCTGTTCTTGTTCATGAAGATAAATACATTTTCAGCCTAGAACTGCTGTGATTTACTTTGGGTTTTTGTAATGGTCTGTCACTGATGGTCTGTTTTTTCTCCCACTCCTTCACCAAAGACACCCTTCCAATCTGATGTTAGACAGACTGAGTGGAAAGATCCTGCATATCGACTTTGGGGATTGTTTTGAGGTAAGTCTTTGTATTTGATCATGACATTTTCAGTAATATATCACATATTCTGGTGGAACAGCAATTAATCTATAAGCCAGGACAAACTGATCTTGAAGTCTGATCCTGAGCAAACCCTTTGGCTCTCTTTTGGGCCTCCCTTTACCTACAGGCAAGATAAAAATAATGGATACTTTATCTTGTCTTGGGGATTAGCTGACCACTGGAACAGGCAAAAAAGTGTTAGCATCACTTCCATGAAATTTCTTGGAGCAATTTAAGCTGCTGATAGGCAGTCTGTGTTGCTGGGCATATGCTTGTGTTTTCCCTTTGTTACCAAGTTAATCATCTAGCTTCCCCCAGTAATTTTTGAAAACTGAGGAACATAAAGTCATTATTTTCTATTTGGAATAAAATCTTCAAGATTGTAGCAAAAAGATCCCAGTACTTAATAATTTTTTAAAGTAAGTTAGCTATTAATTTACTTATTCTCCATCATGATGTGTTTAGGTTGCAATGACAAGAGAAAAGTTCCCTGAGAAGATTCCATTTAGATTAACAAGGATGCTGACAAATGCTATGGAGGTAAGCATTCCCTCTGATTTGGAGGGGACTGTTCTTAGGGAAAATGGCAACCATTTCTCAGTTTCTCCTATATTTTTTTGTTGTGGCTAAACTTTACCACTCCTTAAGAACCAGAGGTGTTAATATTTCAGCTTCATTTTCTGTGAATTAAAATATCTTCTGTGATATCTGCAGTACATTACAGTCGAAAGCAATTTTTTAGTTAGAAAATAAACTACCCTGAAATTCCTTCAATTTCTTAGGCCTTCCTTAGTTTCCCCATTTCAAATAGGGGAAAAGACACAGTCAATTGCATGGTACTTTACAAAGATCATCTTCATGGAGAAGAGAGCTTCTTAGTTTGTAATTAATGTATGTCTTGTTCTCTTAATGAGCAAAGTGTAATGAACTGCAGTTCAAAGCAACTTCCTGCTCCCTGAGTGTTGGGGTTGTAGTTGCAGAGTGAACAAAGCAGTGGTTGATTCATTTCTTTTTCTTCCAAAGGTGACAGGCCTTGATGGGAACTACAGAATTACCTGTCACACAGTGATGGAAGTGCTGCGTGAACACAAGGACAGTGTCATGGCTGTGCTGGAAGCCTTTGTGTACGATCCCTTATTGAATTGGAGATTGATGGACAGTAAGTGATTCTGATAAAATATTGACAGCAAGAGAATATTCGTACCAGAAATCCAGAAGCCTGAAATCCAGTGTGTTTTCAAACAATCTGATTAAACTGTTAGTTTGCACGTGCTATTTTGTGTGCACAGCGAATTAGGGATTTTAATATGAAATTACAGCAGTGATCAGGAGATTGAAATTATTTTCACGTGACATCAAATCTGGAGAAAGAGAAAGGCAGCCAAATCTGTATTGTTTTGTGGACGTATTTGCTCTGAGAGACTGAAACTGCAGTTCATGCTTTCCAACTCCTTGTTTCCTTGCAGCAAATACAAAGGGCAATAAGCGCTCACGAACAAGAACAGACTCCTACTCAGCCAGTCAGTCAGTAGGTGAGTAGAAAAGGTGGTAGATGTCACAAATTAGCTGATTAACAATCTTGCTAATGTTTCCAGAAGAATATTTCAGCTGATTTTCAGCTTCACATTTATGCTTTTGTGTTTTCATCTTTTTTTCAATAGAAATGTTGGACAGTGTGGAATTGGGTGAGACAGCCCATAAAAAAACTGGAACCACAGTGCCTGAATCCATCCATTCCTTCAGTAGGTTTCATTATTGTTTCTATACTGATCCAGAAACTGTTCTTAGATTAGGAAATTTCATCATGATCCAAATGCAATTGTATGAGATGGAACAGATACAGTCTCTTGTCAGCATGAAAATTATCTGTGTTCTCAACTCACACAAAGAGTTGTATCTATAGAAAATGTATCTAGGTTTGCTCTCAAAATGGTAGTTGGAAAGGGTACATCTAACAGCAATACAAATGCTTTTATTGTTCAGATGAAATCCTAATTCTGTTTCCTATTTCTGTCTTTTAGTAGGAGATGGTCTGGTGAAACCAGAAGCTCTAAATAAGAAGGCAATTCAGATCATCAACAGGGTTCGAGACAAGCTCACTGGTGAGCATGTAGTTGTGTTTATATAAAAGAAACATAATATCTGATGGATCAGCACTATCCTTAGTGTTTGTATTTTGTGTTAATCCTTTAATTTTACATATTCTGATTAAGTGTATGAGGCCATTTTCCTGTTTTTATCCAAAGCCTAAGTACTGTGCTTGCATTTAGATATAAATAAGTCTGATTTGAAAAGTACAGAGGTGTTTGTAACTACAAAGACTTAATATTTTGCATATATTAGCTTGTTAGTGGAAGTTGAATTTCTACTGTCCTGGCTCCATAGTTTGCAGCATATAGTTGCAAAATTTTACACTTCTAAAGTTTATAAGAAACCACTCCCCACCTGCCAGATAATGTACTTGAAGGGATTAGGATTAGGATTTGTGACTCCTTTCATGGTTTTTTTCATCCTTTAATTTCAAAGGTCGAGACTTCTCTCATGATGAAACTCTCGATGTACCCACACAAGTAGAACTGCTCATTAAACAAGCAACTTCTCATGAGAACCTGTGCCAGTGCTACATTGGATGGTGAGTTTGTCACTCAGCTAACCTGGCAAAACTCTTCTGGAATAGTTTTAGCAGAAAACTACTAAAGAGAACCTCACTTGCATAGTTAGTTATTTATAGAAGCCTTACCACATACTGCATCTGATCTGGTAGATTTTGCAAGCTTATGGCAATGCCATAGACAGTTCTCTAGAAAATTTGCTGTTATAAGTAGTGACAAGGATTTTACATTTTAAGTGTTTGAAATAAGGAATGTGGTGGTCAGTGCTTTCAGTTACACTGAAGAACAAAACAAAGACAATTTAGTGTTATTTTGAGAGTTAGGTAACTTAGAACTATACTTAAGAAATAAATCTCTTTCCTGCTAATATTGAAAAGTGATAAAGATCACCTGGCAACTTTGCCTGTGCTCAGATGGTGCCTACTCTGTATGGAATCTCAGTCCTTCTCAGTGTTTGTTGCCTTTATGAAACTATGTGCAAGTCAATGTTATTACAAAATCTTTATTTTTTTTAGGTGTCCTTTCTGGTAACAGGAGATTCCAGAGTATGCACAGCCTTTTATTCTGGAGGCTTTTTCGCTCCAAACTTGCTCTTCTACAAACACAAATTGAACGTTGGACTGAAATACAGCCTTTGTCAAATATTTTTAAATGTAAATGAAAAGAGTTATTGTATATTAAAAGTTGGTGTAAGCCAATGTATAGCTGCTGTTGGAAAAACAAGCTGTCTGAAACACAACACTTGATTTGGGTTTCCAGGACAGTGAAGACTGATTGTACCATAGATGTCTATGGTTCCACTTTGTCTTTGGGGAACTGGAGATCCATTGAAAATAACTATACGGGTTTTCACTCACTTTGCAATGTAACTAAGTAACTTGCAGATTAATTATTGCCCTGGTCATTCCTGTTGATGTGGGTGCAGTGAGCTAAATGCGCTTGTGCAGGAGGCTTCATTTAGGTTTGGGTGGGGGGAGCTGCATAACTGGAAAGAAAGAGAAGTAGAATTTTACCATTGTTTCCTCCTGTACCTTGTTTTCAAACTTCATTCTTGCCCCAAATTGGAAATTGTCCATCTGCTCATTACACTAGTTCAGGATTTGTGTCTCTGACTAGATCAGGGTTTTGACCACATCCAAGATTTGAAAACCTTGAGCTGAGCAAAGTCAGGGTGCCTCTGTGCAGAGTGGTCAGTGGCAAACTGGGTGCAGGGTACAAATAAATACCGCTTGGGAGCCTCCTGCAGTGTCTGGGTAAAAAGCAGTGTTGGGAAATAACTAGGGAAAGTTAGGGTTTGGCACAGAAGGCAGACGGGGGGAACTGGTTGTAACTTGAAACAGAAAATAATGGTTAAACATGAGGTTGAAGATAAAGTTATGATTTATGAATTAAAAATATTAAAAACAATGCACAAAATACAACAGAGTAGCCATGTTTAGATGCCATGTTGTATTTGCATATTTTTGTGCCAATAAATTACATCAAAATGTAAACACTTCGGCTGTGTTTATTCCTAAGTCTGTTCTTAGGCAGGGACAGGGAAGCAGATTACATTTTTAAGGCTCCTGTTGCCATTGATTTGTCTTTTTCTGTATCAGCTCAGGTTATTTCCCTTCTGATAGCAGCTGAATGAAGTGTGTCAGTTGTATAAAAAAAACTGTGACCATACAACCCCTAAATTTTTGTTTTCCAGGAGATGTGATGCCATTTGTACGATAAAAACATTAGCTTCCTTGGGCTCAGGGTCACAGCCACAGCTCCAGGCACATCATGGAGTGTTGGACAGGATTCCCTGGATTTCCCCAGCTGCTTGTGCAAGTGTTGCACTCCAAAAATGTGAAATGGGGAGGTGGCGGTCAAGAATTTGGGTACTGGCCCTAGCCCTTTTCTGGGCACTGGTGTGGCTGTCAAGGGGACGGGGCACCACAATATAAGAAAGATTATTAAGCTGCTTGTGAGTGTCCAAAGAAGAGAACATGAAGATGGTGAAGAGCCTGGAGGGGAAGAGGAGCCACTGAGGGCACTTGGTCTGTTTAGCCTGAAGGAGACAGGGAAACTGATTGCAGTCTATGGCTTCCTCTTGAGGGGAAGAGGACGGGCAGACATTGATCTTTGCTCTGTGGTGACACCAAAGACAGGACCCCAGGGAACGGCTGGAGCTGTGTCAGGGGACTTTTAGGCTGCATATCAGGAAAAGGTTCTTCCCCCAGAGAGTGGTAGGTCACTGCCCAGGCTCCCCAGGGAGTGGTCACAGCCCAAAGCTGCCCGAGCTCCAGGAGTGTTTGGTCAACACTCTCAGGTACAAAGTGGAATTGTTGGGGTGCCCTGTGCAGGGCCAAGAGCTGGACTCGATGATCCCTCTGGGTCCCTTTCCACTCAGGACCTTCTGTGATTCTATGGGTGGGTGTTTGTGGGGGAAAAAGGCCGAGTCTGGCGCACAGAAGCTCAGCCCGGTGGCCGTCAGGGCCTCCCACCCCACACGGGGCTTGTCCTGCCCCGTGCTGCCGCTGGGGGCGCCCGCCGTTCTCTCCCCCGTTCCCGCCGCCGGTGCTCCGTTCTCGCAACAGCGCCCGATTCTCGCGACAGCACCGCGCATCAACATGGCGGCTGCCGCCCGTGAGGGGAGCCCGGCGGAGCAGGCGGGCTGCTCCGGGACGCCCGCGGACTCTGAGGGAAGCAGCACGATGTCAGCCCTGCCCGGGTTCGACAACCCCGACGCCTTCGTCAAGGTGCGGTCTGAGAGGGGCAGGGGGAGCGGGGCAGGCACTACCGCTCCCGGCGTGCTGTGTGCGCTCGGGCCATGCCGGGAGCTGTAGTTCTGTCCCGCGGGGGCCGCGTGGAGACCCCAGCCTGAGCGGGTGACACCCGTAGGGTGTCCCCCAATGCGAGAGGGAGGGTGTGGGCCGGGCCGGCGGGTGCGGGGGCCAGAGATGTGTATCGGGGCCTGTTACCGGCCTGGGTCGGGCCCTTGCCATGTCACCACCGGGCATTCCTGGAAATGCCAAGGAATCGGGACCTTCCTGAGGGCCTGTGGCAATGGGAATTGCCCCTGGCTCTATAAATCGCAGCGTCAACCCCCGTGTGTTTTACCTATGCACGATGCTGCTTCCAGAGAGGGAATGGCTGCCAGACCCCAAATAAGGAAGCATTTCAGGGATTTGGGCTGTTTTGTTAAAGTAATAAAGTAATTATCAGCGTTCCTGCTGATTTAGAATTGTAGAATATTCTGACTTGGGAGGCTCCCACAGAGATCATCGAGTCCAGCTCCTGGCCCTGCACTGACACCCCTACGATCCCACCTTGTGCCTGAGACCATTGTCCTAATGCTTTTGGAGCTCTGGTAGCCTTGGGGGCATGACCATTGCCTGGGGAGCCTGATCAATCTGATCACTAGTTTGTATCATTTGAAGCTGTTTAAATGAACTATGGGAAGTTTCTCCTGGTGAAAAGCCCCACAATACCACACATTAGAACCATACAGTTCCAACCAGCCAGGCAAAGTGCATTTCTATCAGAGAGTACCCTGAGTGAACAGAAATGAAGTACTGACAGAGTGTTGATAACGGTGTTCCTGCACAGTACGCTCTCGGCACAGTGGTGGCTGCAACAAAGGCATCCAATGGGCTCCCCCAGCCTGGCGACGAGTACGATTTCTACTGCAGCTTCCCCGGGTTCCGCGCCTACTGCAACACACAGGGCGACCGCCTGCTCCGCTGGTAAGGGCCCTGGAGCATCTCTGGGCTGTTGCTAATAGCTCTCCGTCCAAACCACAAGGTAGCCCCCTTCTTTGGCAACTCCAAGCTTGCCATAGGTAAAAAGGTGGTTTATTTCACACATCTAATTTTAGTTGCTTCTCTAGCGCTTGGTAGATGAAGTGACAAGCTTAAAGAGGGTCTTTCATAATGATTGCCAAGAAGAGCTGTGCAGAGAGGAGCACCTGATACTGCACACACTAGGCTGTCCATTTTAAAAGTCATGTTTGTGAGAAGCTAATTCTAACACTTAATACTGTCTAGGTGCTTTTTCTATTTACTGCTCATGTGGTGATAGCTATAATTTGATTTACTATTAGACTTTGAAGTGTAAAAAGTCAAAGAGGATTGGATGCTTTAGTGTTTAGATTGCCTGCTTTCAGATTGTTGACAGCTGTGCTGTTCTCTTGCAAGCATGAGCCAGGTGATGCAGTACCATGGATGCCGGAGCCTCATGAAAGATTCCAGCAAAGTGACAGGGCTGGAAGACAAATTTGATATGCTGGTTGACTCCAATGATGTCATTCTTGAAAGAGTGGTAAGCAAATTATTTCTGGATATGGTTCTTATAAAGTGTTCAATTGCAAGTTTTCTTTCTTGTTGCAAGAGCTCTAGTTCTTGCACAATTAGTCATTCATTTCCTCAATCTGATGTATTCCCTTTTTATTTTAAAAACCCTTTGAAATGCTAGGCCAGAGATCCCAGCAGCTAAGGTAGGTGGGCCAAAGGGAAGGAAGGTAATATTGGATGTGTGAGGAAACTAAACACAGTTTGACATAAAATCCTCACAGCCTGAGAACATGTCTGTACATTTTAGACTGTTTCTCTGAAGAAATTCTTCCCACTCCTGATGTTCAACATCTTCCTGTCATGTTTGTCTGTCTTGTATTGCACAGAATTTAAGGGAGATGGCTATGAAAGTACCTACCTACGTGGCTTTCTTTAGTCAGTCTCGTTAGAGTGTTGAGTGTGGTGATTGAACAGGTGTTTCACATTGTTTTTCTGGATTTTAGAGTATTTTATTGGATGAAGCATCAGGAGTGAATAGAAACCAGCAGCCAGTCCTGCCAGCTGGGTTACAGCCCCCACAGATGATCGTTTCCAGCTGGAACCGTAAGGTGAGGCCCCCGTGCTCCATTTGGCTGTGTTAGCTCAGCTGTTCTCCCAGCCATTGCACTACCAGTTCTCCAGTGGAATTGAGCAGTTAAATGTTCTCTCATGTTTTTTCACGCATTCTAAGGACCTCTCTCTTTTTTTCTTTTTCCTATTCATTCAAACTTGATTCTGAAATTTATGTGCTTTCAATTGCCATTTCAGTTTCATGTGTTCAAAAGCCTTTCCTGTGCTTATGAATTCAGGATCTTGAGTCCCAACACTTCCATTCCTTACTGAAAAAAAGTTACTCAGTTTTAAGTGTGGGGTATAACTCTTCCTCTGAATGTTGGATCAGCCTGAGTAAAAGAAGCTCTGAATGTCTGATAAGTCATGTTGGTTTTTTTAAATAGGCAGGAGAATTCCACAAGAGAACTCAGTCTGAAACATTCCGACTGCTTCATGCCAAGAATATTTCTCGACCACAGCTTAAGTTCCGTGAAAAGATTGACAATTCCAACACTCCCTTTGTACCTAAACTTTTTATCAAACCAAATGCTTTGAAGCCTTTGCCTGAAGGTAAGGGGTTTATTTTTGGGGGAGGTAATTTGTTACAAATATTTGACACAAACCTGTCCTCACAGTCTAGAGGAAAAATCACTGACTGTAAAAAAAATTGCAGGAGATATTGAACATTTGCGTTCAGTGATTTTAGTGACACATTGTGTCCATGTGTGTCATATCAGGGTAGGTCAGCAAACAGCATCTTCTTGCTGGTATACAGCAAATAATCTGTTCCAAATAGATAATCTGCTGCTGCTTTCTACCACCTTGAACATACATGTCACTTTTGCATGAGAAGTCTTAACTAGTCTAGTTGGCTTTACAGATATTCTTTCAGATGAGTGAGCTGCAGTTGGTGTTTAGGGAGACCTACCTTTGGTTTTGGTGCTTTATCAAAACTGCCAGTAACACCCTGTCTCAGTAACACATTCTGCTGCTGCCAGTTCATCTGTATTCTTCACTGATGCAGTTGTACTTTCAGTAACCAGGGATGATTGGAAAATTTTTCTGAAGATTTTTCAATTTCCACCCAAGCTTTTGAACAAAACCACCTTGTGTCTTGTCTAAAAACAGCCAGGCAACTGAGTTGTTATTTGAGGTACAAAATGACAGCAAAAGCAGCAGCCCTAAATTGTTAAGATTTTTGATACTTCATAAATTCTTGTGGTGGGTGGAGAGGGAGATAGTAGTAGGCTGAGAACATGTTATGTGGGGGACCCAGTCCAGTCATTCATATTGGTTGTTCAGCCCTCACAAAAAGTGGACGGCAGAGAAAGGAGCGCCCTGAGGACTTGGATGTGCCAGCTGCTTTGGCAGACTTCATACATCAGCAGAGGACGCAGAAAACTGAGCAAGACATGTAAGAAACTAACCTGACAGCAAGGTGCTTGGAGTCCCCTGGGTGAACCTGTGTGGTCGGATTATGCTGATGCTCATCGTGTATAACAGTTCTGCATGTGTTTGTGTCCACACTACATTGTGTGTGATTTGCTTTAGACCTCTGCAGTTACGTTAAACCTCTGCTTAAAAAGAGACAGAATAGGGAAACTGCCATAGCTCTCAAAGCCTCTGTGCTCTGTCCTCATGAGGAGGACTGGAAGTTAGTCCGTGCTTGTCTCTTCCTAATTTCCACAGGTTTGCTCACCCTTACCAGTATGAACTGGAGCATTTTTCTCCACCAGATGGAGTTCTCAAGAAACCTGAACTCCAGGTTGGTGCCCACTTTAATTTTAAACTACAGATGCAATACATTTACAGCCATATTTGAAAAATTTCAGGTTGGAGGTTGGGATTGGGAGTTGACAGTGAACATACCATGCCTAATTCATTTGCTTTACCAGATGTACAGGCCCATTGAGGAAACACCCTGTCATTTTATCAACACACTGGATGAGTTGGTAGAACTAAATGAAAAGCTTATAACTTGTAAAGAATTTGCCTTGGACTTAGAGGTAATCCAACTGCCTTTTCTATTTAAAAGTTACACATGTGCTTTTAGGAGCTAGGAGACCATTATATTCTTTTGGGTGGGGGGGAAAGGGTGGGGAGGGGGTGGTTTTCTCCTGGTTTTTGTACTCCCTGGCATGAAAAGACAGTTCCTGACCTCTGATTTGTCAGATATCATCTGTAAGGTTGAATTAAACTGTGTCAGTATTAGAAGTTTTCCAATGGCAGGGCTGGCTGCGCACTTCTTAGTAAATTGGATCTTCTTTCAATTAATCTTGGGTTTTTTATGTCATCTTAGTGACTGCAAAACGTAAATTTGCTCATCCATTGTCTTTTTTTCACAAAGAGGTTGCTGTTGGTCTTTCTTCCCTCATTTGGACTGCTGTTTGTTTTATAGTAGTGTTTCTGTAATTATTCCTAGCTTACATCTCTCTTCCCTGTTTCCAGCACCACTCCTACAGGAGCTTCCTTGGCTTGACATGTCTGATGCAGATTTCCACCCGAACAGAAGATTTCATTATTGACACACTGGAACTGCGCAGTGACATGAACATCCTCAACGAGACCTTCACAGACCCTGCAATTGTGAAGGTCAGCTGCCAAATTCACCAGATTTTTTTTTTAATTATTGTTGTTTTAGTTTAATCTTTTTTACAGTTAAAATCACACTGTGTGCTCTGTCTTGGTCACTTGATTCTGCTTTCACTATAATTTGTCCAGGAGTCTGTTTCCTGATGTTAGTGGTGAATTGCTTGCCAGACTCACTTATTTAGTAGTTTTATACTTAACAGTAAAAAACAGAGAAATCTAGTCCTAGACACGAGTATGAAAGCACAACCAGCCTGTAGTAGAAATGTTCTTCATAGCACTCCCAAATTTTTATGCTTTTCAAGGTCCTTCATGGTGCCGATTCAGATGTGGAATGGCTGCAAAGAGACTTTGGTCTGTACTTGGTGAATGTGTTTGATACTCACCAAGCTGCTCGGCTCCTCAATCTTGGCAGACATTCTTTGGACCACTTGCTAAAGCTGTATTGCGGTGTAGATGCTGACAAGAAGTACCAGCTGGCTGACTGGAGGATACGGTAAAAACTGACCCCTAAGTGGGCTGGAGCTGCAAGGTAGCACTTCTCCTTTTTTGCATTGCTAGAGCTTCTACTTGCAGGACCTGTAGTTATAGGTTAGTCTCAAAGTGAATGAGCACGGCGTTCATCTGGCTGTGCCCAAAGTTTTTGAGTGTTATATTTTCCCATGTTTTTCGAAAATGAGTTCTTTTTGGAAAGATCTGTGAAGATGAAGTAATGAAAATCTGGAAGCCCACTTCTTAGGAACAGTTCTTAATCACTGCAGTGTTATGGAGACAGTATTTGTTCCTCTAATGCCCCCACAAAAACGTTTAATCATGTGTGCGAGGTAGAGCAGATGGTGTTGGAGTGGTGATCTTGACTCTGCAGGTGCACCTGTCACACTATGGAGATCTCAAGTCTACTTTTGTAGGCTCTGCAGAGAGAAGAGAGCTATGACAAATACCATAGCAAGCAGTTCTGCTATGTGACTTAGCTACACAACAGTCCTGCCCTCCAGCACATGAACAAGAATCTGAATTGGAGCATGCACAGCATTTTACTGCTGTTGCCCAACCAATCCTTCAGTAAGAAAACAGAATTTCCATGTTAGCTCTTGGCATGTCTCATATGCATTTTGCCCTAATATGCCTTTTAAGAGAAATGTGACAGTTTGGCAGGACAACTGAAATGTATGATTGTGGCTCTTTTTGTAGCCCTTTGCCAGAAGAAATGATCCGGTATGCCCGTGAGGACACTCACTACTTGCTCTACATCTATGATAAAGTGAGGGAGTTGCTGTGGGAGAGAGGGAAGGAGCAGCCCACACAGCTGCAGGTTGTGTGGCAGCGCAGCAGGGACATCTGCCTGAAGGTAAAGCTTCACTTGGTTTGATTACCTGGATTAGAGTATGGGACTAAGACATTAGGTCCTTAGCCTATTCTATGTCTTTTCCTTTTTGTGTGTCTGAAAACATCTGTATAAACTCTGACTCAGTCTTTGCAGTCACTTTCACTAGCTAAGGTCCTTGGATTCAGATGCCTTCCTGCTCTTTTTTAAATGCTAATATTACTTGGCCTCACAATGCATTCAGGTGTGTCTTTTCTAAGAGAGATGTTACATTTCTGGTTCTGCTGGATGTTCCTAGAAGTTCAAAGCCTCGCTGGAGTTGCATTCTGAGACAACTATATTGTGCCTGTGGAAAACATTGTCTATATGATGTAGTAAAGCTTGAAGATAGTAAAGCTGCTCCCGAATTTGATGAGGGGGGATTTCCCCTAATAATGGATGAGATGTGTATTTTTCAGCAATAGACTCCTACCAATAGTTTAGGATAAAAAGCTCAATTACTTACTGTACCAGAGTGTATTCAGTCCCCTCATGTCCATGTGAGATCCTGTGTCTGAGAGAGGCAAACCAGAAAGCTCACGAGTGCTTCTTTTTTTCCTGTCCAGAAATACATCAAGCCCCTCTTTACGGATGAATCCTACCTTGATCTCTACCGAAGGCAGAAAAAACACCTTGACACCCAACAGCTGGCAGCATTTAGGCTGCTGTTTGCATGGAGAGACAAGATAGCACGTCAAGAGGATGAGAGCACAGGGTAGGAAGTCTTTTGTCATGGACACTGGCTTAATGCTTCAGTAAATCTCTTGGATTACTTCCACCCCTGAGATGGGATTACTTCGTTACCTGTAGAAATTACTGTACTGCATCAGGCTGCTTGTTACATAGAAGTTCGGTTATGTTTCTTCTCTTTTTAACTGATTTCATCATCTCAGACCTTGTAATGGGAGCAGATTTGTGTACTTTGAAGTTTTTTTAAATTATTTTTAACTTTCTGTTACTTTCATACCACCTCTTTGTGTTGTAGATATGTGCTACCAAATCATATGCTGTTGAAGATTGCAGAGGAGCTGCCCAAGTAAGTTTTGTTCACACTGAAGGTGTCTTACTTGGTCTTAATACCCAGCAAGTCACTTCCAAGTGTGTAATTACTTCTGCAGTTGGTCCCTTCCTTCCAGCTGTCAGTACTGCTTTTCTCTATAGTTGTTCAGTTTGGCAAAGAAATAAATAGCAGTACTTCTTCAGAAGGCTCCAGACTTCTGGGATACATCACTATGATTGTATTGCACTCATAAACCACATTCCTTTGCATTGCTCTGAGGTTCCCTCTGAGATTCCTTCACTTTTACAGAGCAAGAAAGGGCTAAGTGCCCCCAAAACTTATTTGGATTTTTATTGCAGTTCCTTACCTAAAGGAGTGGTGAGGGCAAGGTACAGGTCCCTTAAAACACCCAGTTTATACAATATTTTTCTCAAACATTTGACACTCATCACCTAACATCCATACTTGAGAATAATAAAAATACATTTTTAAAGGCAGATCGACTGCTGGGCTGAGCTTTCATAGGTGGATACTGAATAAGATGATGATGAGGACAGATAGACCACAGAAAAGTTACGTGAGAGGAGAGCTGACCTGATGGTTTCTCCTCATCTGCACAAACCTGGTGCAGAATTTCATCACTGCGATTAATCTGACATGTCTTGCTCTGTCACAGTCAGGATAGTGGTTATATCCAGTTTCACATCCTTTGAATGCAAATGCCCAACATACCAGCCATAAATACAGCCATAAATACAGCACACTGAATTTTCCTCCTCTCTTTTTAGAGAACCCCAGGGTATCATTGCTTGCTGTAACCCTGTCCCACCACTTGTCCGCCAGCAGATTAATGAATTGCATCTGCTCATTCAGCAGGCCCGGGAGATGCCTCTTGTCAAGGTAGGAGTAGCTTGTACCACACAGGAGACTAATCACTGGCATTCCCTAAGCCAGGCCCTGGAGCTGAGGGGTGACCTGTATGTATGCTGAAGTTTGCTTTTTGAACACTGAATGTAGTACTCTGTAGTAGAGCAGAAAGATTTGTTGCAATTGCTTGCCTGTCTGCTCTGTAGTGGCTTACACACAATGTAGTTTCCTGGAAAACTGGAGCAGTAAACAAACAGACATTGCTTGAACAGAATGCAGTTTGTTTTACACTGTACATCTCACTGCCTGTGAGAGGAAGAACTGCACCTTGTGGAATTTGCTGGCCATGTGAACGGACTCATAAATGTTTTACAGCTATGATGAGGCCAAAAAAACCAACCTTAAGTGTAAGAAGTTCATTAGTTAAAATACATCATTAACATGTTACTAATTCAGCTTTCATCCTGTAGTGAACAAAACATTTCATGTGAGGTGTTCAAATGTATAGCCAAATGCAAACACTGCAGGAGAAGAAGAAAGTAATTTTATTAACCTGCTAGCTTGTAATAAATGTGTTGAAAACATTGATCAGGTGGCCAGTCTAGAAGAAATGGCACTTTTAAGTGACTGACCTTTGTCTCCATTCTAGTCAGAAATCACTTCAACAGCCAAGAAGAGAGCACCTCTACCCAACCCTGAGGTATTGTTTCCATTATATTTTTACCTTGTGTCTTAAGCCTTAAACTTGGAAACAAATGTATCAAAATTCTACCTGCTAGTAAATTGCTTCTCTCATCCATATTACAAGTCTCTCTGCTTTAATGTTATTTTTCTGTGCTAGGCTCATAATATTACCAGCTGTAACCTGATATTTTACAAACCACCATAAAGCAGCACTTAAGGTTTCATCAGCAAACACTCTTGCTGCTGGACAGTTTAATGTATGTTGGAATATATTGGCTGAACTGTAAGAAGAGAGATTTCAGATGAGTTTCTGAGGCTGACTTGTTCTCTCTCTCATCATGTGTATGAAGTAAAGCATCTCATTAGCTCATGGGTGTTTGCACAGGTAGCCTTTCAATGCCAGATGCAATGTGCTCTGGCACATGAGCTGCACTAAGAATATTCCATCTCTGAATTTCATCCCTTTTTTTGGAATTTTCATTAAAGTGTCTCTGCAGTATGTGAAAATAACAGATTCATAGTATATTAATGGTGTTTATAATTTGAATCTCTGCGCAGAAGCTGGAGAATGCCCTCTTTGGACCACATGACAGTTCACGGATTCCTATGGATGATTTTCAGAATAACTCTGCCTTAGGTAATTTGGAGTTAATCTAAAAGCTGTGCTAATAGTGCAGTGATGGAGCTTTGACATGGCGGAAATAAGCAGTCCTGAAAAAACTTTCAGGAAAACCTCATGACACAAAAGAGCAGTAAAATACACAAGACTCTAATAAAAATTTTGTCTCCTTTTCATGCAGACCCTGCACCAGTTTTGGAAGATGTTTGTCTCTTTTCAGACAGTGAGAGGACAATGGATGTTCAAGATAGTCAGCCAGAGTCAACATGCCTTGTTGCTACTACCACTGTCAGCATATTCAGTGTAAGCACTATGTTTGTGACAGTGTCAGTATTGAAATATTAGAAAATAGACTTAATATAATAAAACCGTGTGAAAGTGTTGAAAGAAATGGAAGTGCTGAAAGGTGGGAATGCATGGCAACAGTACTGACTTTTGACAGGCATTTGGCCTAACCAAAACAACTGGGTTAGGAGGCCAGCAAGGTTAGTTCCATGTCTCTGGAGGGTCACTGCTGTCAGTGGGATTTCAGAGTGAGAAGCAGCATAGCATGAGATGGCAGTAGCCAAACCGAAAGAATATTCGTGTTAATATTTCTTCCTTTTTTCTCTTTCTTTTAAGGAATGTGATGAAAATGAAGGAAATAAGAAGACTTTAACCACTGCACAGCGGAAAGCTCAGCTAATAATGGAGTCCTTTGAAAATCCATTTAAAATGGTAAAAGCTCCCAGTAGTGGGACTCAAATTACCCAGGGCAGGGGATGCTCTGAGCTAGTTTTCCTGGCATATCAGAAGGGCTTGATAGAGCATCAGCTGCAGCTCTCTGACTGGAATCAAGGGATGGATTGTCCTTCTTGCAAAGACACGTGTGGAGTTGTTTTCAAAACACATTTAAATACCTTTTGGATATAAGTCTTTCTACACAGTAAACAGACCATTCACCAGGGTTTTTTAAGCTAGTTTTAGGTTTTTCAGGTTTTTCATCTGTCTTTTATGGCTAGGATTTATGAGTTGATTCAACTCTTGTAATGAATCAGAAGAAGAATAGAATGCTCTTATACACTTGGAATGGAAAATTACTAGAAAAAAATATCAGAGCCTTTCTGGTGTGCAGTTGGTCTGTTGGGGGTGTTTTGGTTTTGTGGGGAGGGGTCTTTAGTTGGTTTTTCTTCAGTATTTCTCTTGTCGGTAGCTGTGGTCACTTCTTTTTTTCCACAAGGTGTTCAATCTGTAGAATATTTCTTCAAATGAACTCATGATTTACAAAAAGTAGCATTTTAGCAATGAGCTGAATGTCACATGCTGTTTAAAAATTTTTTTCCTCTCTACAGTTTCTACCTCCAGAGGAGAATTCTGCCTATGTCTCACAATCTGCAAAGTTTGACCCATCATCAAAAATATACGAAGTAAGACTGGTGCTAAAATTTCCTGCTAAGTAGTACAAAAGAAACAAATAAGTTTTTTATTTTCCATTGGGAGCCTCAGCAATATAGATTTTTTTTTCTCCTTGGATACTTCTTGAGAAATTTAACGTGTTTCTGTGACATTCATATCCTTTGAAGAACCAGGGATTGGAGACATTCTGCTGTATAGTCCCTGTCTGTCAAAGCTGAAAACTTTACTGAAGTATCTGCATTTGTTTTCAAGGCTTGTTTGTTGCTTTGAACTTTTAAAGCATTTGGTTTTATTTCACATGGTGCAGCAGTCTTAAGTCTCTTTTGCAGTTGAATTTGATCTTTTGTACACTTAATGAAGGCCAGCATGTGTTAGCAAGTTTATAAACAACTTCTTGCCATAAAACTTTAAAGAAAGTGTTTCCAGGTAATATTTTTTCATTGCAGATCAGCAATCGATGGAAGTTGATGAGTCAGGCACCAGTACAGAAGAAGTCCAAGAATGAAACCAATAAGAAAGCAGCCCAGCAGTCAGGTACAGCCATTTTTCCCCTCCTTGGTGTGTCTGCCAGCATGCTTTTCCCAAAGCACATAGGTTGCTTCCTGTAGATGATGAATTTTCTGATGAATGACATTATTTGTTGACATTTATACTCTTCTTTAGTTTGAGACTTGATACAAGCTGCTTTGCTTGCTTTTTCTAAGCCCCTGGCTAACTTACTCCTGCTTTTTCCAGTAATGCTTATTTGTCTCCATAGCTGTTGTCCAGACACAGAAGTTGCAGAAAAAGGAAGCAGAAAATGTTGTATCCATTCGTCAGCAAGCCATGGTATGTCATAGAACTCCTGCTTCCAGCCATTGCTCATCTTGACTGTTCTAACATAGTTCAGAATGAAACTGTGAGCCCTGTAACTGAGATACCTGAATGACAGTGTTCTGATAGTGGTCTTTCTGTGGTGCTGCCCCAGGTGTAACAACAGGCTCCTGCTAATTGTGCTGTGCACATGGTCACATCCCTCCCTGTGCTCAGTAGGGAAATACGTTTTCAGTTTGCACTGATGCACCTCTGCTCCTCACTTCCTTTGAGGTTCCTCAGTTGTTCTGCATAGGTTCCCCCAAATATGCCAGTGGGACCACAGCAGATCTCAGCTTCCCATATCCTGTGAAATGACAATTAGGTTCTTCATAGAAGTCCCAACTGTGAGGAGAAAAAAAAATAGCAGTTTAGGCCTCAGGAAGAGCACAGAGCTTTCTCCCCATGCTATTATTGCCAAAGGCAAGAGCAGTCACTGGAGCCTTGCTCCATTGGGCAGTTAATTTGCCCAATGAGATGTTTCATTCTCCTTTCTTCAACTTACCCTTTTTCCTGTTCTGTGGGTTGCTTTCATAGCAGGAACAAGCTAATAGGAAAAGAGAGAGAGACACAGGTGAAACGGGAGCAGAAACGGCAGTGGAGTTGCCAGCACAAGAAAAGAAACGGCAAAAAACGCCCCAGCAACCAGAGGAGCTGGAAGCACCAAGGCAGTTTACCCCCTTTGATTACAGCAAATCCAACTTCAAAGTGTTTGCAGGTAAGATCTGTTCCCTTGCTAGAGTGCTGCACACTGTGGAAAATGTTAACAGCTGAGCCTTGAGAAGGCTGTGTGAGTGTGGGTGCCAGTGCAATACAGACTGTTAGAACATTCTTACCTTGTAGTGCAGAAATACTTCAAGAAATTGACTTGAAGAATGTGTGCTTTAGTATCCCCTTACTGATTTGGAAACAAAATCCTGAAACAATTGGCCAAGTGGGTTGTGGATTTGGATTTTGTTTCTTTTATCTGTTTAATTGGAGCTAGGAACTAAGAGGTAAAGGAGATTTAACTCCTTTGTAAAAAAGTACCTATTCAAAAACATCTCCTTCCCTTAGAAGATTATTCTGGATTTTACTGTGTGGGAGACTGTAGTGAAACCTCCATATCATCAGAGGAACATTGGAATGCACTGTTCTTTATAAAAATTTTAGTGACTTCTCTCCTCTCTCTGTTAGGAAGCAGCAAATCAAAACAGTCGCTACAATTTGATCCTGCCAAGCAAGCTTACACAGGCAAGGTATGGATCTGTCGTGAAAGGAGGAACAGAAATGTGGGTGACTGTATGTACCCAGCCAGGGGCTCTCTGGGAGGGCACACGACATTTCCTGCATCTGCAGAATGTTCCTTAACAGCTGCCCAGATGCAGCTTCCAATCACAAGTTCATGCTTTGTATTATTTATTATTTCTTTCCATTCAGGAGGAGCTTCCTTGGAGTCCCTCAGACTCTCTTCTTGTTTCCCATGTGCTCATATATTGCTCACACCTATGCCTCTGTACATCACAAGCATGCAAGGCTTGCTTGTACAGCAAGCCACCACAAATTCCAGTACCAAATTAAATTCTCAAAAATCACAGGCATTCCTGATACCAGGACATGTCAGCTTTGCATGTTGCTCATGTACCTCTCCAAGTAGTGTTATTTGGAAGAGTCTCCACTCATAGATTTTTTACTTAACTTAAAAAGAAGAAAAAACCCATAAACAATCAAACCGTGGCTTGCTGATGAACAGACACAATGTTTTGTGCTGTCTTTTTATGCATACATAGGGAAGTTTGTGACCAGCACTTTCTGTGAGATTGGAAACATCTGACAGCACATCAATCTCATGGAATGTAGTTGGGAGGAACCTTGCTGTTGGTGGTGATTTTTGTTTGTTTGTTTGTTTGTTTTTGCAGAAATTTGCTGGAACTAACAAACTTCAACAGTCCGGAAACCGGAGCATGTCCTACGTGGCAGGGAAAGCTGAAAGGTGTGGTTTTAACCTGCTCTCATCCAGCTGAAGTGTTTGCACACCCCTGCCCCAGAGCTATGGGCAGAGCTTTCCTATTGTCCTCTACTGCTGTGGGGAGCTTTAGCATATGTTTAAAGGAAGAGGTTGCATCACACCCTGACATCAGTTTAAAGGAAAAAAAAAGAAAAACTCCCCCAACAATTTAGGATTAATGCAATCAAAGACAAGTCTGGGTGGAAGGTTTGAAATGCTGAGGTAAAAGCTTGTGTTAAAGGGTGTGGGAGTTGCTTTCTTTGATCAGAGATAGGTGGAAGTGGAGAGAACATCTGCCTAGCTTGAGAGGAATAACAGTACTGCCGAGTATGAACATTCTTGTTCTGAATAGATACTTAGTGTTTAGCTTACAGGATGTGATTATTGTGTGTTACTTAGTCATAAAAGAGCAACACTACCTAAGGGCAGCATTGGAGGGAGAAGGGTGCAGTCTGCCTCAGGACCCTCTCTTGATAGAATCATTGTAACATTGTCAGTTTTCAGTCTTGAGTGAATTTAGAGTAAGAGTTAAAGTGTTTGTTTAACTCTTTTGCAGGGGTTCGAAACACCACTGGCCAAAGAGATAATCTTTATTACAGGACCTGTGGGAGTTGCTGCTGAATGAAACAACAGTTATAAGTGTTGCCACCATGGGAAAGCAAATGCCAGTCATTGATCAGTTTTTGTACAGGAAAGTTTTTAAAAACATTAAAATCCTTTTTTGCCAAAAGGAAAACCATCTTAATTGTTGTCACTTCTTCTGTTATATTCACACTGCTTTTTATTCTAATTATACTCAGAGTGTTGCTTTGTTTATAATTTTGAAAGTTTATCCTGTGTCCTGAAACACAATTAGGCTAAACTTGTCACTTCTTGGAGCTGCAGAACCAGCATGTCATTGGTGTATGGAAGGAATCTCTTGGCATCTCTAAAGGTAGCACAGAAATAATAGAGATGGAGTAGATGTGACAAACCCCAGGAGTTAAGAGAAAAAAATGAGGCCGGAGTGTCTTTCACGATAGACCTTGCTTGCAAATTGAACTGCACAGCTCATCTCCTACAAGTCAAGGTAATACAGAAAAAGAGCATATTTACCTCACAGTGTTTGTGTATTTTAATGGAAAGATTGTATTTTAAGGAAAAAAAAAAGAGGTATAGGAGACCAGTGGTTTCACCATAAAATTCCAGAGTGAAAGTAAGAGCATTAGGCAGAAGGGAAAAACATGGATTGGCAATGTGGTGGGGAAAGGCAGAGGTTCTGTGCTGCAGCTGAATCTCTGCAGCTAAACTAACATGACCAAGTTTTAAAAACCCACAGTGAGTTATCTTTAAGTCTTTGTAGAAAGAGTATCAGAAACAATATCATCAGTATTTGATGGGTCAGTGACAGAGTTTATTCTAATGTGGACCTCTGACAGATGGTAATTTTGCTGTGGAGAGGGAGGGAACACGACATTTTAGCAGGGCTTTATTTTACAAAGACCATGAGGAGGCTTGAGATTTAGTTTGTTTTCAATCTTTGGGAAATGAGGAGTGGAAGGAGCAGAGGAGGAGTTTTCCTCCTTAAGTATCTTAGTGTGAACATTGCCAACTAAGCAGCATTGTAATGATAGAACAGAGTCTCCTTCTGCTAGTAAAATCTGCTTGCATGGCTGAATATTGGAGAATGTTTTTGTAAAGAGGCAGTTAAATAGCAATTGTCTCCAAGTGCATTTGCAGGCCTGCCAATTCCTTCCTTGTCAGCTTTACCAGTTCTTGTTATTTCTTTAATTTGAAGAACAAGTAAGTGTTTAATTTGAAGAACAAGTGTTAGCAAAAGCCCCATTGGCCCTGGGGATATTAAAGTCTCTGTGGTTTAAATCCTCTACTTAAAATTCCAAGGAAATTGACATTTCAAGGATGATCCTAATTTTAATCTTTTTCTCTTTTCCCTTTATGAGCAGCAAAAGGTTTTAAAAATGCCTTTACTGGAAGTGACTAGCAACTACATACATGCTTTATTCATCTGGTTGTGCCTGTGAAGTTGTAGCACTGGAGTCCCCTCCTGCGAGCTTGTTTTACTGTTGTGCAGCAGTTGTTGGTTTTTGGTAACCTGGCTGGAGAACCACTCAGGGTAGAACCTTGGTGCATTTCTCCCCAGGTCTGCTCCCCACAGCACACGGCACATTCTGTAAGGCTGCTGAGCCCTCACCTGGGCCCACCAGCACTAGAACTGAATCTGCTTTTGTGATGTCCATGGGTGAAGTTGGTAGGGACCACAGCAAGTCATCTGATCCAATCTCCCTGCTCAAGCAGGGTCATCTTAGAGAACACGGCACAGGATTGTGCCCAGAAGGTCTGGAATATGTCCAGTGAAAAAGACTCCACACCTTCTCTGTGTAATCCATTCCTGGCCTTGGTCACCCACACAGGGAAGTTCTCCCTAATGTTCAGCTGGGACTTCACGTGCATCAGTTTCTGCTGTTGCCTTGTGTCCCCGTGGTTGGCACCACTAAGCAGAGCCTTTTGCCTCTTCTTGGCATTTTCCCTTTAGATATTTACACACATTAATGAGGTGCCCTCTCACCCGTCCCTTCTCGAGGCTGAACAGGCCCGACTGCCTCGGCCTTTCTTCCTCAGAGATGCTCTGCCCCGCCGTCCCCGTGAAATCCAACACAACCCACGCTCATCGCATCCAACCCTTAACCACACCGAGATCGGCCTTTCCGTTCTCCCGAAAGCCGGCCGCGGGCGGAGCGGGGCGCTCGGAGCGGAGCTGCGGCTCGGCTCGGCTCGGCTCGGCTCGGCTCGGCTCGGCTCGGCTCGGCTCGGCTCGGCTCGGCTCGGCTCGGCTCGGCTCGGCTCGGCTCGGCTCGGCTCGGCTCGGCTCGGCTCGGCTCGGCTCGGCTCGGCTCGGCTCGGCTCGGCTCGGCTCGGCTCGGCTCGGCTCGGCTCGGCTCGGCTCGGCTCGGCTCGGCTCGGCTCGGCTCGGCTCGGCTCGGCTCGGCTCGGCTCGGCTCGGGCGCGCCCTTTCCCCGTGGCGGCGGGGGCGGCCCCGCCCCGGGCTCACGTGGCGCTGCCGTCACGGCGGGCGCGGGCCAATGGCGGCGGGCGCGCGCGGGGGCGGGGCGGCGCGGGGCGCTGCGCGCGGCTCCCGCGCCGGTGGGGTCAGGCGGCGGCGGGAGCCCGGCGCGGGTGGCGGCTCCGGGAGCGGCCGCTCCGCTCCGCTGCGGCATGGAGCGCGGCGCGGCGGCGCTGATCCGTGAGGGCTGGTTCCGCGAGACGTGCCGGCTGTGGCCCGGCCAGGCCATGTCGCTGCAGGTGGAGGAGCTCCTGCACCACCAGCGCTCCCGCTACCAGGAGATCCTCGTCTTCCGCAGGTGCGGGAGGGCGGCCCGGGGCGGTGGGTGGATGGCGGGGCCGGTCAGCGCCATGCGGTGAGGCCTGGCGGCGCGGAGAGGGGGGCGGGGGAGCGCGGCCCCAGGCCGGCTCCAACCCCGCTTTCCCCCGCTCTGCCCAGCACCACGTACGGCAACGTCCTGGTCCTGGATGGGGTGATCCAGTGCACGGAGCGGGACGAGTTCTCCTACCAGGAAATGATCGCCAACCTGCCCCTCTGCAGCCACCCCGACCCCCGCAAGGTGAGTCGTCCCCGGCTCCCACCTCGGGGTCCCCGGCCCGGATCCCCCCGGTCCCCGCGGTGCTGCCGGGGCCTGTCGGGGCCGCTCGGGCCGGAGGGGCCGGCGGGCTCGTGGCCCCCGCGGTTCATCTCCGGTCTCCGGGCAGCGCGGGCCCGCAGGGCTTCCACGCCGTTCTGCTTTGGCCGTACAGCGAAAATTCCCCGAGCCCTCCCCGCTGACAGCCTATGCTCTGCCCTCTTCCCTGCCAGGTGCTGATCATCGGCGGCGGCGACGGGGGAGTGCTGCGAGAGGTGGTCAAACACCCGACCGTGGAGTCCGTGGTGCAGTGCGAAATCGATGAGGTGCGTTGGGCTCCCGGCTGCGTGCAGGAGCCCCGGGACCTCGGGCCTCGGGGCGGGCGGGCTGCCCAGCAAAGCCAGCCCGACTTCACAGCATCCACAGGAGCTGCGGTTTCACCTGCTGTCTCTCGTCAGCACCGGGCGCCTTTGCTGCTGGTTCTGCTGGCGTGACAATGACAGCGCCACCTCTTTGCCTTACAAGTCATCTACGTGGCAGCTGGCTGCCTCTTCCATGTGATTTTTTTCACACACATACGATTGAGGCCCTTCCAGGCAGACGTGGGCCAAGCACGGGATCTGGAGGAGTGCCCTGGCTTTGTGGAGGTGCTGCTTTTCCCTCTCCCTCGCTGCCAGACAGAATCCTCCTGGCTCCTGGCCGAGGAGGATGGTTGCTTTTGTTGAACAGCCTCTTGCAACCAAAATCAGGAAATAAGCAGCAGGGATTTGCTTCTGTGATAGATGGGCCAGTTGCTTTAGAAATGGTCATAATTTTCTGTCTCGTACAACAGACTTGTAAGGGGGGAAGTCACCACCAATTTCCAGAGCATGTTAAGGCTTTGGCTTATTGATGCTGACTGTTACAAAGTGGGCACCTGCTAAGAATCAGCCTGTGACTGGTAATCTGCTCACAGAGGCCTCCAAGTGTTAAGATGTGACCTGGGAGCTCTGTCAGACCACTCTTCCCAGTCCTCCTCTCAGCCAGTTTTCTATATTTTACTTTCTCCGAAAGTTTTGCTCAGAGTAAAGTTCTGCTAAGAACAGGATGTACTGCTAAATGAGATTGTGTGCTCTGTCTGCCAGCTAAGTAGGCAAACGTCCCTGGTTTTAACAAGCACTGCCTGACACCAGCATATTTTTTTGTTTTTGCCAGCTGTGAGAAGCTGGTAGTGTTCAGTTCAACTGCTGGGCCCAGGGCAGTGGCTGTCTAATGATTTTCGAGAGAAAACTTTATCTTACAGGGGGTTGATACAATGGCTATAGTGCAGAGGTGGGAGTATTTCTTATCTTGCATTCAGAAACCTTGCTGGCATGGTTTTACTTAGGAAAAGGAATAAATTATTTTAGCTGAGATCACCTATGCAAGTGATGTTCTGTAGGAAGAAGGAGCACAGAGCAGTCTGACCTGTAATCATATTTGCTCAGCTCCTCAGGGAGCTTTTGAAGCTCCAGGTTTTTGCAGTCAGTGTTAGGATGTGAGCATGGGCACACCAACTGTGTCACTGAGCCCTGAGGCTGCAGGAAAAGGCTGAGAGTAGCTTGCTGGCTGATGGTGCTGGCAGCTCTTGTGGATTTCACTGGCAAGTCAGGCTTGAGCTGAAGGTATGGAAGGAGATGACTCATTGTGCTGTTCTTCCAGTCACATCTGCACAGTAGTCTGAGAAGCAGCTTCTTGTAAGCCTCTGACCCACTTGTGCTCTCTGTGTTGCAGGATGTGATCCAGGTATCTAAAAAATACCTCCCAGGGATGGCAGTGGGGTATTCCAGTGCTAAGCTGACCTTGCATGTGGGAGATGGTTTTGAGTTCATGAAACAAAATCAAGAAGCCTTTGATGTGATTATCACAGACTCGTCTGACCCCATGGGTAAGAATTCTAGGCATAAAAGGGCACTGCTTTCCATATACTACCTTCATTTTTTTTCTTCTGCCTACCTCTTGGAAGTTATGCCAGCCTGCTCAGGATCCTTTCAAGTCAAAAGACTGTTGCCAACTTGGTTCTTTTAATAGGGAAAGGGAAGGATGGAAACCATGAAATTATATTAGCAGGCCTTCAAAGCAGCTGTTACGTTTCTCTCCTCAAAATTCAACTCCAGCAACTCTTTCTTCTGGCAGAGTTGTTCTCTGAGTCCAGCAATCCCATGGGGAGTGCAGCACCATTGCTGGCAGGGGCTGCTGATAAAGCAGTGGCTCACTCACAGTTGGTGCAGCCCCTACCCTGAAATAGCTGTGGTGAGGCTGCTGTATTTCTGAAGGGGGAAACTGAGGTAGAGGGGGACCAAATGTAAATATGGCACCTCATTTTAGGAACCCATCAATGAGTCTGAGTGACCTTCAGTCTTGCTCTAGTCAACACAGAGAGAGACATCTCTAGAAGGCAGTTTGGAGCAGTTCTGCTTTAAAAATGCTCCATGAAGCAAGAGGCAGCTGTTAGACTTTGTTTAGTAGAGGACCTGGGCTTGCTTTTTAGCAAAGCTAAAATCCTGACTGGTTTGCCCTGCTAGGTGCAGGCTGGGGTTCACCTAGGCTCCAAACTTTTCTTTATTCACCTTTCTCCCAGGTCCTGCAGAAAGTTTGTTCAAAGAATCTTATTACCAGCTGATGAAGACAGCCCTGCGAGAGGATGGGATCCTCTGCTGCCAAGGTGAGGGTGCTGCCAGGGGCAGGGGCTGATGCCAGGCCTTTACATACCAGGTGTGAGGCACAGAGGGGACTCTTCTTGGGCAGGTGTGATGCAGGGAGTGAAACATGTCATCTCCCAGGTAAAGCAGTGATTTTGATCTGTCTGTGTCAGCTCATTAATTATTGAGCTGGGCTTAGCAAAACTGGCATAAGGGTCTTGTCTTGTCTTTGAAACCACATGAGCTGTACAGGTTGAGACTTGGAAGCGCTGTTAACCTGGCACAGTCCTGTGCAGGGAAGGGGAGCAGCTCTCACTGTGCTCTTGCCTTCCTCCCTCCCTGCAGGTGAGTGCCAGTGGCTGCACCTGGATCTCATTAAGGAGATGCGTCAGTTCTGCAAGTCTCTGTTCCCGGTTGTGGAATACGCCTATTGCACCATCCCCACGTACCCCAGCGGGCAGATTGGCTTCATGCTCTGCAGCAAGAACCCGGTGAGCTCAGGCACCTCAGGTGCCCTTTTCCCTTCCCTGGAAGCCTGCCTGAGGCTGTCCCTTGCAGAGCTTGGGCTGTGGCACTGAACTCTCCCAGCTCAAGATTCTTGATGGGGCCTCGCTCTGCCAGCCCAGGCTGCAGTGCAGCCTGCTCAGTGCTGAGTGAAGTGCAGAATAGACCAGTTGCTTTAGAAATGGTCATAATTTTCTGTCTAGTACAACAAACTTGAAACAGAGGAAGTCACTACTAATTTCCAGAGCATGTTAAGGCTTTGGCTTATTGATGCTGACTGTTACAAAGTTACCTGTTACCTGCTAAGAATCAGCCTGTGGCTGGTAATCTGCTCACAGAGGCCTGAAGTGAGAGTGGGTGTTAGGATGTGGGCTGGTAACTCTGTCAGACCACTGAAGTTTACTCTGTTCCCAGCCTGCTTCAATGTGATTGTCAGATAGGTTTGGGGTGCCAGCATTGCTGCTGCTGTACATGATTAATCTGGGATGCTGGCAGTGTGCACCGTGCCAAACTTAACACAAATGTGAATTCTCCTTGGAAGAGCAAAGCCTTGTTTCTTGGATGCTCAGGCACTCTCACAGCTTCATCTGGCACGTGGCTCATGCAGTCTGACCTCATGCACTGACATCTGTGCATAAGTGCTGGTCACAGGAGTTACAGAGCATAAACCCCAGCCCTTGGTACTGGGGCTGCGCAGAACCTTTGACCTTATCCTAGAACAGAAAGTTATTTGTTTTGCTGTGAGTCATCTCAGTTCTCTGTCATGCATCAGGGTGTCTGTCACGCAGCCTTTGGCTCCTTACCCAAATAGTCAGAGCTACCTGAATTTGTTTTTACAGAACACAAATTTCCGGGAGCCTGTGCAGCAGCTCTCACAGCAGCAGGTGGAGGAGAGGAGTCTGAAATACTACAACTCTGATATCCACCGGGCAGCGTTCATCCTGCCAGAGTTTGCACGGAAGGTAAGCCAGGCTGTGCCACAACACCTCCCTCAAGTGTGAGGTAGGAGTGGGAGTAGACAGGACTGAGGATTTCCTGCAGTCCCAGAGTGGGCAAGTCAGAGCAGGATAGTATTTTGTATGACAAAGCAGAGTATGAGGCAGTCAGGGAAGCGTAGAGTTCATTTAGGAGCTGTCTTTGGGCTGATGTCCCATGCCTTGATGACAGATCACTCCTGCTTCACCTACCAAAGCCAGGTCCAAGGGCCTGCAGAACTGGTGTTTCCCAATGGAAAGCTTCAAAAGTCTTGGATAAAATGTGCTTGTGATTTCTAGTGCAAACCAGAGGGTAAAGAAGGGATGCTCCAGCATAGTTCAGTCTTGCTTCTTGAAGGATAGTCTGTATTTCCACGTTATTCCATCATCTCCACACTGAGCTGCAACTGCAGGTTCCAGAAAAAACTCCTTAGAGTGTGGTAGGGATGAAGGCAAATAGCATAGCTGTGTTGCAGAGGTGGTGATGCACATTTCTGCTGGGGCAGGCCCATCCTGACAGTTTCTGTGGCTCTCTGCAGGCCCTGAGTGATGTGTGAGACCAAGGTGCTGCTTCCTTCCTTCAAGCTGGACTCTGAGACCATCAGTGATGTGGCTGGGATCTTCTCAGCAGACTGCAGATTTGCTCTCCACTGTGTGGGATTGTTTAACCCTTGGCCAGCCAACATTCCCTCTGATGTGTTAAAGATGATGGGGCTTAAGCCAGATAAGACTATTGAAAAGATCCAGTGACTTATTGCGTGAGGTCAAAACTGTTCTTTCCAGTGCTGGAAATGTAAGATGTCTTTTTCCTTTCTCTCCTCCCTGCACCCATTCTAAATTCTCCCATCCCAACCACACCCCACACCCCCCCAACTAATGTGATGTATTTATAACTGACACATATTTCTGTCTGGTGGTCTGGGAAGAGTTCAAAGGGTCCCTGACTCAGCCTTAAGCACAGAGAGAGAGAGAAAGAGAGAGAGAGCTTTGTGCACAGGTAGCTCACTCTCTCCTCATGGGAGCTCCCTGCTGCTGACACATTTTGACTGGTAACAGGTCTGAGCCTTTGTGTCCCACTGCCCTCCTGTGACTCCTGCACTGCTCTGCAGCCCAGCTGGAGAAGTCACAGTGCAAACTGTTGCCATTCACAATAGGTCTCCCTCCAACCCTGATGGAGTAGCAGTATTAAACACCAGCCAGGCAGGCTGGCAGCAGTCTTGTGGCTTTTTATTTTTTCTTTATTTTTTTTTTAGTTTTTTTTTTAAATTGGTTAGAAACAGAAGTGCTGAGGTGCCAACAGGCTGACTCCTGTTCTTACCTCTGCCCTCAGAGATGTTCCAAAGAATGCTTATCAATATGGTGATAGGCATATATATATATATATATAAAGGTTTGTTTTATATATATATATGTATATATAAAACAAACCTTTGCTCCATTGCCTGATGTTCAGTACTGATGTTGGGGAGTCAGTTGTGCTGACAAATCTCTCATCTCAGTCCTGCTGAGATGCCTCAGGCCTGGGTATTTGTCCTTAGGAGGCATCATTATTTCCAATGCTGCCCCCAGATGCATAAATTGTTTTTTCATTGTACTCTAAGATGGATCTGCCCTCACTTCTTTACTTCTGTTCTGAAGATTCCGTACCCCTGCACAGTGGGAACCCCCTGCCAGCACAGCCACTGTGCCACTGTCACTCCCTTGCACTCAATTAAACACTCAGCTCTGGTTAAGGTGACACCATGGTGGGTCAGTGTTCTTTGGGGACAGAGTGGGGTGGGAGGAAAAGGAGATCCTGAAGGTTTGCTGTGCTTCCAGGTGCACTCTCTAGTTGGTTTGACTTCTCTCACTTATCTTTAGGGATGACAAGTTACCAAATTTAGGCACTGAGGAGTGATCCCATTGCATGTTTTGTATTGGAGTGTAGCTGCCCAATAGCTCCTCCAGCTTCTGCCATCCTTTGTGCTGCAGGCTCAGTACCTGCTATCCAAGCATTCTCCAGTCCAAATGCTGCCTCTGTTGCAGTTTTCCAAGAGGTTTTCCAGCTGCTCTCAGGTAGTTCTGTCAGTCCTGGCCCCACTGAGCTGCACTCTGTTTTCCACTGCAGGAGTGGTGGTGGCTCAGGGGCTCTGAGGGCTGAGCTCCAGCTGAGCTGGCTGGGGAAAGGCACTTGGTGGCATCAGGAAAAGACAAAATTCTCCTTCTGAGAGGCTTTTTGGCTTGGTAAGAGAGAACTAGGAGAAGCAGATTTTAGCAAGAGTTGTGGTTGAGCTTTGCCATAGTAGCGACCCTACAAACAGTGTAGGTGGTCCAACCACTGTGTGCCCACAGCACAGGATTTGTGGGGTCAGTACTCTCAGTACTCCTCCTTTCTCCTGTTTCTGATGAGATTTAGCACTTCTTTCCCAGAGTCTCCTCCTACCACCAGTATTTGTACAGTTTCTCTGTGGTCTCAAGGGTTTGCAAAGCACTGCTGAGCTGCAGAGCTGAGTCTGGATCTCTGTATTCTTATGAGAAGATAACACTTATTTTTCTCTCAGTTGTCTGGGTGACTGTCTTCTTTCTCAAACAATTAGTTTGGGTTAATAAGGCATTTTTCATTGCTCAACTCTTGTATTTTTATAAGGAGCAGGCCAGTAATGGAGGCTCCTCCTGTTTAAATTCCTGTGGGACCTGAACCTCACTCAGCCCTTCATCCTTGACAGAAAATTAGCTCTGACACTTTCCCCTAGAATGGGAATCAAGACCAGGGAAGATGTTAGGGCAGCAGCCAACTGGTAACAAGTTCAAGCCTTTCACCCATCCTTGGTGAGTACAACAATGCCCAGGAGGGAAAGAGCTTCCTCAAACCTGGTGTTGGCCTCCACACAGCTAATTATTGCTTCTGGTTCTTTGAGCTCTCTCCAAATCTGTGAGTTCAGCGAGTGGCCAGTATGAGAGCAGAAGACAAGACTGTTTCCCATCCCAGTCACACACACTCTGTCCACAAGGCCTTATTTATAAAGTTTCTGAGTGATTCTAAGTCACTGTACCCCACAGACATTTCCAAACTCTTCAGTGCCTTCAGTGTGAGAAGACAGAGATTCACTGCCTGAATCAAGCACTCATTAAATGAATGCAGCAGGAGAAGGAGCAGCTATAACTGGTTCCACCTGAGCAGTTCTGAGCTTAAGGGCTTAAAAATCACCCCTGTGCTGATCCCTGCCTCAGGTCTGTGCCCTGTGAGCTGCTGGGATGGTGTTTGGCAGCTGCAAGGCAGTTGTGTCTACAGATCAAACATCCCACAAATTTGTGTCTGAGCTGTTGTGCTGCAGGATGTGGTGGCCAAGGGACCTTGGGGGTTAAAGAGACACTGGAAATTTGGGTAATGCTCCACAGGTGGAAACTGGAGTCTCATATAGAACTGAGCACTTTTGCAGTGTCTCTAGGTGGGCAACTAAAACATTAACCTTTTGCAGAGTTTTAGCTGCCATTTGCCTAAGGCTAGTTAAGCAAGACTGTTCATCAGCAAAGAGTCACAAAGATGTTTGTCTAGACATGCTGCAGTCATGTTCCAGCATCTCATTAAGCCAGGAGCACAGGAACAGGGATAGGCTTTGTCCCAGGTAACATAAAATGAAATGTCAGAGCAGGTGGAGGCAAGCAAGGGAATGGGGCCTGATGGGCTTTAGCCCATCCATTGCTTAAGTTGCTTGGCACCTTTTGAGCTGTGTCAAACTGCTCTGAACTAACTCAATTTTTAGAAGTTCAGGAGAGAGTTTCAAAATATTGAAATTTCTTGCCTGTATTACTAAAAGCAAGCAAATTACTAAAAACAAGCAAGCAAGCAAAGAAGTATAAGCATAACATTTGATTGAACCCCATATTTCAGCTGAACTATCATTTAACAAAGGAATTCTACAATATTCTACTATCTCTTGAGCCCTTTCAGTCAGTTAATTGGCATGACTGTCATATTCACCCAGAGCTAATGTTATTGAGGCCAGGCTGAATTATTGATGGAGCTTGGCTGGAGCAAGAGGCTGCTGCAGAATGACATTCATCAGAACAGCAATCTCAGGAAGCAAGCAGTCAAAAAAGTTAAAAAAATACTGCCAGGTTCAGGTAGAGGAAAGTTCCCTTGTTAAAAGGGGAAGAAGAGGGAAAAGTGGGGACAACACAAAACAACAGCTCAGGTCTAGCAGAAGAGCCAGACAAAATGCTGCTAGAAAGATGAAAAATCTAACAAAGTTAAATACTGAGAAGTCTGGGGAATGCTCTTTCCTAGTCGTGTTGGATGGAGTTTATTGCTTTTAAAATATGCAAAAGATGGAACTTAATTTTAAAATATGGAAAAGATGGAAGGAACTGGAGCCACAGAATTGCAGTTATAGCAGAATGATGTGTGAAGCAGATAAAGATGGGGCTGTTACCACAAATGTGAGGGATCTCAGTGCAGGCCTTTCAAGGACAGCAGCTCCATGGCTAATGGGGCTTGGAGTGCCAAGGTCTGCTGAAGCAGGGACCCCACAGGAGGGCTCTCCTTGGTGCTTAAAGGCTGCTGCAGCATCCCACAGCCAGGCATCTCCAGGAAGGAATTCTCTAACAAAGCTAATTCTGTGTTAAGAACAAGATGATGCATATTGTGCCCCTGCATGTGTTTTGCCTCCTTAAGCTGTAGGAGAGGAGTAACCAGAAGCCCACACCATCTGCAATTCCTGATTGAGGCTCTCCAGCCAAGCTGTGCCTTCTCTGGTGCTCACAGTCTCACAGGCCCATGTGCTGACACCCCTGGTGAGGCCTTGGAATTCCCACCAGGTGTAGGGCATAAGCAATCCCTCAGGTGATCCAAAGGAACATTCCTATCCAAGCTTGGCACCAATGGGACAAGTCTGGTGTCACAGAGGTCATGGGTGCATGGCAGGTGACAATAATCCCAGACTGCCTGAAATGCCTCCTGTGTGGAGCCAGGCAAATGTTTCAGTGGAAAAACAGGTATTATTAAATAGAAGTGTTTAATTGTGAGTAGGTAATTTTTAGGAAGATTTTTGGTGGGATAAATGGTATGTTTAACTGTGTGCAGTCAGGTAACAGAAGGCTTTGAGCATGCAAGTGAATAATTTTGTTTGCCCTTCCCTCATCCTCCTGCTGCAGTCCCTTTGGGCTTGGCAGACAGAGAAGGTGGCACAACTCCCCCTCCCCAGAGAGCTGGGACAGGCTTGTAGTGGTGCATGCTGTGACAGCAGCATCCACATGTCCTCCTCCTCCTCCTCCTCCTCCTCCTGGAGCAGGGATGAGGCTCCTGCCATCTCCCTGGGTTTGTCAGATTAGTGCCAATGAAAGCCATGGCTAAAAGAGCCATCTGCATCCTCCTCCAGGGCCCTGGGGAGAGCAGTGCCAGGCAAAACTGCAAACCTGGCCTGCTAATTGAGCTGTAATTTCAAGCCTGTGAACGAATTGGTTTCCCCTTCCAAGAAGGCTCACAACTGTTAGCTAACTGTTGCTTTATTTATTGCATTTGCCTTTATAACCTGAGGGCAGAGAGCAAGGGTTCCAACGACAGGAAGGGATTTTAATTCTTCCTTCTGCTGCAGCTGAGTGCCTTCCCTTTGGGAACCAGAAACTTCTGGAGACCTGGTGGGATTCTGCTACGTGCTTCAAAACATGGTGACCTGAACCAGACCAGGCAACAAACAGACAAAAGACAGCAAAACAGGCAAAATGTCCAGGCCATGGAGGAGAGCAATGAGAAATCACCTCATTCCTAAAGGTGACATTTGGTGGCAGACACAGGGACACAGCTCTGGTGTCCCTGCAGTGCCCAGGAGAAGTCATTTTTGAATGACAAAACCTCTCCCACTGCATGTTGTATGTGCAGCCTTCATCACAAAAAGATGGAGGTTCTCTCAAGTGATTGTGGAAATATATTCTGCTGTACTTCTGAACCCACTCTGCATCTCTGCTGGAGCCCTGCTAACTGTGAGATAAAATCCTTGGAGAGGCAAGCATTTTCTAGTTACTGAATGCAGAAATTCCTTCTGGAGCGTGCCCACCTCAGGTTGCTGTGGTTGTGTTCTCTGGTGCACTGATTTCAGAGAGATCTGCCTTCACTGTGAGGTGCCACAAATCCACTCAGGCCATGTGCAACTGAGGGCAGGAGAACATCAAGGAATGTGACTTCCAAAAGGGGAGTCAGATAACAGAGAAAGTGGTAAGAGGAAAGACTAATCAGAAATGTTTATTGTTCCAAGGGAAGACCTTTACCATTTCCTGGACAGGGTCATAAGCATTTAAGGGTCAGCAAAAAAAAACTACACAAAAAAAAAAAAAAAAAAAAAAAAACAAAAAAACAAAAAACAAAAAAACAACCACGCAACCTTCTTAAAGGTCAGACAACTAATGAACAAGGAATAGGAATAGGAACAGTAGCAGTAAAGAACAATCCTGGTGCTATACGTTCAACTATATCTGATTACAAAAAAGAACAAGTTTTATCACCAGAAAGTTATTTTCCTTCCTCTGGAGAAGGAGTTGGTGCTATATCTGGTGGTGGGGAGGTGGTCAGCAGCATCTGCAAAGGGGCTGGAGGACAGACTGGCATAGGGGAAGCAGCAGAGGAATGTGAGGAAAGGGAAGGGCACTAGGGCATGTGGAGGAATCTGGAAAAGAGATGCCTGGTATTGAGAGAATCTGTAGCAGAACTCAGGGGGAACTTGTTTGGATTTAGAGATCCATTCCTACTGTGGGCACTGGAATAAAAATGCTTTGATGTGACCTTGTTCACTCCCTCCCAGCTGGGAAGAGACTCTGCCTTGCCCAGGCCAGACATCCAGGTTTTGGCTGTGCTGTTTGTCAGCAGAGCCACAGCCTTGGTGCTGGTGTACCTGAGCAGGAACTCTCCAAAGTCACCCCTGCTCACAAGGGAACAGTTATTTTGTTACTGCCCTTGAATTCCAGGACAGATTCACAGCAGCCTGGTCCCCATTTACACCTCTGTGGGTCTTCCTAAAAGCTGATCTGTGGCTCAGCACATCCTCTCCTTTTTGGTAGGAGCACTGTCACACCTGTGACCCTGTTGGAGCCTGATAGAAAACCACCCATTCCAACAGCAAGTGGCAGACAGAGCTGTGTTTGTTGGAACAAGTTTGGGTGGAGCAGATGGCCCCCAGCATGGAGAGCTGCCTGCCCTGCCCCAGCTGTCTGCCTGCCTTTGGGGCCGTGGGGGTGAGTCCTGCAGTGTGGGATTCATCCAAGAAAGAATGACCTCTCCTCAGTGTGTGCAGCAGCACAGCCTGGGCACTGCAGGGACACCAGAGCTGTGTCCCTGTGTCTGCCACCAAATGCCACAATAAGGAATGAGGTGATTTCTCATTGCTCTCCTCCATGGCTGGACATTTGCTGTCTTTTGCCTGTTTGCTGCCTGGTCTGGTTCAGGTCACCATGTTTTGAAGCATGTAGCAGAATCCCACCAGGCCTCCAGAAGTTTCAAAAGGTTCCCAAAGGTAAGGCACTGTCAGCCCAAGCACATCTCAGGCTCTGCCCTTCATTCCTGTGGAGCAGCCAGGTGTGATTTCTCCATTTGGTCTTCTCCCACTTTCACCTCTCCTGGAGCAAACTGGCTGTGGGTCATTTGGTTTATCCCTGTGCTTTGTCTGCTCATTGGAGCCTGGTGCTTCACTGCTTTTTCTCAACCCTGACTGGGAAGTGTTTGGCAGAATCCATTACACAGGGCTAACACAGCAATCCTGATAAATTAGCACCATCAGTCTAAAAGGAAACTGCTAATATTTTATCTGGATGTGGTGCATGGAAGCCAGCTCTCACACGGAGAGAGGAAGAAACAAGGAGGTTTGCAAAGTTTTCTGAGGTCAGTTCCTATCTGAAAAATGCTTAGAATGTTGTTTGTCCCCACAAGATTCTGACTCAGAAAAGGTTTTTTCTATCTTCCAGTGACAGATTCTAGCATTTCTTTTACAGTATGCATGGAAGTGATGGCATCTTTTCCCTCAAGAGCATCCAGGGTGGTGTAACTGGCAATAGGAGCTGCATTATTTGCAGGCAAATTTCCATTAAACTGTTTCCAGTAATGCTGGTAAGAGGTAGAACTGACACCTAGGTTTTTCTGCCTTCTGTTCTTAGTTCTGCCACAGCATCCCCTGGCCAAGTCACCTCTCTGTAGGTTTTTTTGTGCTAAATTAGGATAACAATTTACCTTTTGACTCATTTGTTGTTAGGGTCAGGAAAGTTTTTGCCATGGGGTGGATGCTTCTGGAGAAAGGGCTGGTGATGGGATGGGATCTCAGCTCACCCTCTGCATCTCACAGGCAGGTGACAGTGGGTGCCATCCTGGCATCCCAGTTTTGGCTATGGGCATCTGGACAAGAAGAATGGCTTTTTTCCACAGGAAATTATCCCTGGCACCACAGAGTCACAGAGGCAGCCTCCTGGGAGGCCAAGGCCAGGCAGACCCATTGGTTCTGTCAGTGCTCACCTGAGAGCAATCCTGACCATCACAGCTTTAGGATGAGGCATCCAAGGTCCAGCCACGGGCATCTGGCTGCAAAGGACATTGCTTTTCCACAGGAGGGAAAGCCTGGTGTCCTGTTGCCTCAGGGGCAGCTCAGAGGTGGCATCTGGGAAACCAAGGCCAGCCAGACCCATTGGTCCTGGCAGCTTTCCTCTGGGAACAATCCTGGGGTGTACAGAATTTTGGAAGCAGATCCCACTTTAGCCCATGGGCAATGGAAGGCTCCTTCCCACAGGATGAAAGGCCCTGTGCCTCAGTGGCTCAGGGGCAGCTGAGAGGTGATCACAAGAGGCCAAGCCTAGCCAGACCCATTGGTCCTGGTGGCTTTTTTCTAGGATCCATCCTCGGACGTTCAGAATTTTAGGAGTTGGAATCCCACTTTAGTCCACAGGCTCCAGGCCATGATGGATGGCTCTTTTCCTCAGGAATAAAACTCAGCACCCCTGTGTGCTGGGGTCAGCAGCCCACAGGAGACCAAGGCCAGCCAAACCTGTTGGCCCTGGCAGTTTTCATCTGGGAGCAATCCTTGGACGTTCAGAATTTTAGGAAGGGCAAACCCACTTTTGAGCCTGAGTGCCTGGCTCTTTTCCACAGGAAAGAAAACTTTTCACTTCAGCATGTCAGGGACAGCTGAGAGGCAATCCCCAGGAGGTAAAGACCAGCCAGACATGTGGGCCATGGCAGATCTTGTCTGGGAGCAACCCTCAGACAGTCACAGTTTAAGGAGGCAGAATCCCACTTGCCTCCATAGATACATGCCATGAAGGATGGCTTTTTTCTGCAGGAAGGAAAACCTGCTGCTCCAGTGTCTCAGCTGAGAGGCAGCCCTGGAAGGACGAGGCCAGCCAGAACTGCCAGTCCTGTCAGGTTTTTTCTGGGAGGACTCCTTGGACATTTGCAATTTTAGGAGGTGGAATGGGCACCTGGCCATGAATGACCACACTTTCCCAAAGGAAGAAAAGCTGTGTGCACCAGTGCCTCAGGGGCAGCTGCAAGGCAGCTCCTACAAGGCCAAGGCCTGCCAGACCTGTCAAGTCTTGCAGTTTTTCACTGGGAACAATCCTTGGATGTTTGCAGTTTTAGGAGGCAGAATCCCACTTTGGGCCACAAGCTCCTGGCCACACAGGACAGTTCTTTCCCACAGGAAGGAAATCTTGGCACTTCAGTGTGTGTGAGAGGCAGCCCCTGGGAGGCCAAGACCACCCAGGCCCATCAGCCCTGGTAGCTTTCTTCTGGGAGCAATCCTCTGATGTTTACAGTTTTGGGAGGCAGAATCTCATTTCCCTCCTCAGGTGCGTGGTATGAAGGACAGAGTTTGTCCACAGGAAGGAAAGCCTGGTGCTCCAGTGTCTTAGGTGTAGATAGGAGGTGGTCCCTGGGAAGCTGGGGCCAGCCAGACCTCTTGGTCCTGGCAGCTTTGTTTTGGGAGCAAACCTCTCCTGTTCACAATTTGAGGAGGCAGCATTCCACTTTGTGCCCTGGGTGCCTAGCTGTGAAAGACTTTTGTTTTCATGCAGAAAAGAAAACCTGACACGATGGAGACACCCTTTTAGATCAGGGTGAGAAGAACTTTCCTCCCATGGGTCTCTACAGACGCATGTTAATATTTCTTAGGTTTCATTGTTTCATTGGTTTGTTAGGTTTATGTCACCCTGTTACCATAAACACACACACCTGCCAGAATGTTCTTCTTTCCCCTGAACCCCACTGGGTTATTTTTGCCTCAGTATCACACCCCTGTAACCCCATTTGTCCCCCAGCTCCTAGCCACCCCTCTGCACCATGTTTCCCTGTCCCTATTGGACCTTGGCCCTCATCAACACCCCTTTTATCTGCTATATAATCCTGGGTCCTCGGCCCATTTTTGGCTCTCGTCCCTGGTCTACATTCAAGGCTGTACCCAAGATGCAGACAATAAACAGCACTTGGTAAACAAACAGGAGATAACAGATCAGAGATCCTAATCAGAGCTACTTGTGGATTTCTTATCTTCTTTTCTTCGTGTTAGAGCCGGGATTAATACACGGGAGTTGCAGTTTCATCTTCAGACTCAGTGTTTGTTAATTCTTATCTACAGCACAGTCTCACAAGTTGTGAGCTCTAACTAACAAGGTAGGAAATGGCTCTGTCTCTCACTCTTTCCACGGTCCCCCAAGCACAAACTGTCCAATAACGAGATGACACCCACACCATTTTTACTTCCAACACAACAACCAAACACCCATGGCCTGCAATGCAGATTTCTCCACCCTACCACAAAACATCCCAAACCCATGAAGGAGAGGCCAAAGAAGAGCCTGGCCTATGCCTCAAAACCTCCATCTTGCTTTATATATATTACTATATAAAAAACCTTATATAGTAATATATATATATTATAATATTATATATATATATAATATAATTATAATATATAAAATTTATATATTATAATATAGATATACTATATATTTTTTATATATTATATATTAATATATATATAACCTATATATATTACTATATACTAAAACCTTAAACTCTAAGTTTTGCACCCTGTGATATCACACCCTTCTATTCAAACTGCACACCCATAATCCCAGTGCCACCACTCAGCTCTGGAATCCACTCCACAGCCTCAGGTCCAGTGCAGTGCCTGCCTGAGGGGCAGTGCCCTTCAGCACAGAAAGCCCAAAGTTCCCAGCTGCCAGGGTTCCAACAGCTGCTCACTACCCAGTACAAAATTTACAAAAAATACTAATAGATTACTGTTTAACATAAAACAGTGCACAATATCAAGGTACCTATATTAAAACTTGCAAAATAAATAGTCCTGATTAGAAATCAAATGTGACTTACCACCAAAATGAGGATAAAGTACATTGTTTTACCCTCTGCGGGAGTAGCTGCCAAGCTGGTGTCTCTACTCACAGAAGAAACTCGATGCATTTCCAGGTAAACCAAGGAGCCAAACCTCTCCTCCATTCACTTGCCAATCCAATGCCTCCCACTGACACCACTGTGTGGCACCAAACTGCACGAGAATCAACATAAAACATCCTTGCTTTCTCCTTTACTGCAGCACACAGCTTCCAGCTCTCCCACCCCCGTCCTTCCTATGCCTTCTTTACTACTTCCACTCTTGTTTCAATGCTGAGAGTGAACGATAGATGCTGGGTTCTCATTATATGTGACTAAAGCTGTAATTAACTAACAAAATGTTTTTAAGACCTTTTGCCCTACCACATAATAAAGATAAAGGGAGCAAGGTTGAAAAACAGGATCTGTGGATTATGTTTAACTAGGATCTAAAAAAATATTCAGGAAAAATTTAACCAAATAAGCTATGTCTTTGTAAGTAGAGAGGATAAATATTACTTAAAATAAATAAGTAGCCAATCAACAACCAGTCTCACCTCCCAGGCTGAGAAGTAATCCATCTAGAATGATAAGGAAATAACACCAGAAAGAACCAGTTTCGTGGTTTGAAAACAAAGTAACAGAGACTGAGCATGCACCAATTCAGAAAGTTCAGTTAAAGGACAAATGATGAAGATTATGGAACGATCGCCAAAGACCACAAGAAGGACTTGTAAGTGTTCTTAGTAAAACAGTAGATGGCAGCAAAGACCGTGAAATAGTTAACTCATGCTTGTAGAATCATTTTTTAAAGTAGGCTCGTTTTATGCTATTGATTTCTTCCTCTGTGTAATGAATATGCAGCAGCCTTGTAAATATAAACTGCATTAATTCATCCAGTGGTTGGGAGCACTCATGGTGTGGCCCCAGCCCTGTAAATAAAGAATGCCTGCTTAACAGTGATATTAATTGCTGTTGAGTGAATTTCTTTGTTTCAAGAGCAACTGCTCAGTACTTTAACATATTATCAACGTGTTTGGCTGAGGTATAGGCAAATTAGACATCTTTAACTCCAGAACCTCAAGTGAATGCAGGAGTATCCAGTTTGGGACCAGCTAGCATGTCTGGAGTCACAGCTATCTATAATTTTGTAGGTTTTGCTGGCCCTTAAATGACATCCATTTAATCTGTGACCCCTGAGATAGGTGCACACCATCTGTGCACTGTTGGTCTTTGTACAATTCCCTCTGCCAGAGCACTGCTAATACTGGCTGACAGATTGAAAGGTCCTTGGATTTTTACAGGCTGATGCTGTTGAATTTTTCTACTTGTTTAAGAGCTTGGGTTGGATGCATTAATCCCTTTTCCCAGTTTGGTTTTTCTTCATTAACATGTACAAGGGAATTGTTATTATAGAAAATCCAGGAACATGATTTCTCCTGTGTACCAAGAAGAAAACCTAAATGTATCATCTCAGGGAGAGCTCTTGAGTTCTTGGAAGATACTGGGAACATAAAGAGAGACTTCTCTTCTGCAGGTTCTTTGGAAAACCTAGGCTGACCTTGAAATTGAGCAACATGAGTAGGAGAAAACAATAAACCTTTCCTACAGGTGACATCAGTGGACACAGCTTGTGAGGGTCTGTCAGAGTGTCTACAGAATTGATCCAGAATCTGGTCCATGGTGGAGAGAAAGTCTCAACTGGTTATTGTTTCAAATCAAGTCAGTCCTGAGGCTGTGCCAAGAAGACAAGAAGGACTTTTCTATATGGTGCATATCAAAGTTTTCATCACTGTCTCTCACAACATCCTTCTGGAAAACTCAAACAGTGTGAGTTGGATGAGATGGCAGTGATGGGGACTGAGAACTGGCTGCAGAGCAGAGCCCAGAGGGTCATGATCACACAGTCTAGTTGGAGGCCTATAATTAATGGTGTTCCCAGGGTTTAATGCTGGGCCCAGTATCATTTAACTGTGTCTGTGTATGGGTCATGGAGGACTTGGATGGGTTTTAATGGACCAGGGAAAGGGGTTAGGAGGTTGAAAATGAGTTTTCAGAGGGCTAGGATACCTTTTAGGGGAGCAGGGATGTGTTCTTGGGTTTGTGTATGTATTTGGGGTGAGCAGGGCTGGATTGTTGGGGCGGGGGGGGGAGGCAGTGTTGGGTGTCAGGGGGTTCCTCCACCCAGGTTGGTTCTGTTGTGACATTATGTGTTGTCAGGGTGATGTTGGAACCCACAGTGTTGTGAGGTTGGGTTGGGACAGTCAGGTGTCTCCAGTTCCCACTGGGTGCTGAGCTGGAGGATCCTGAGCCCTGGTGAGGAGCCAGCCCACCATGGTGACATTAGTGGTAGGTGCCGAGTGCTATGATATAATGGCCACGGTGGGGAAGGGGACCTTTGGACAGGTGATCCAGGGGCAGTGCAGGAGCACTGGGGACATGGTGGCTATCAAGATCCTGAAGAACTGTGATCACAATGGCCAAATAGTGAACAATGAACTGAAGCTGCTGCAGGCCTTGAGGGAGGGGGACACGAAGGACTCTCACATCGTCCATTTCCTCGAGTCCTTCAGTGACACGCTCTGGACCTACCTGGTCTTCGAGCTGCTGCAGCAAAACCTCTTTGACTTCCAAAAGCAGAACAACTTCTCCCCGCTGCCGGTGCGACACATCCGCACCATCACAGCACAGGTGCTGGTGGCACTGGTCAAGCTGAAGGAGCTCTCCATCATCCACGCTGACCTTAAGCCAGAGAACATCATGCTGGTGGACCATGCACGTTATCCCTTCCGCATCAAGCTGGTTGACTTTGGCTCGGCCATCCTCCTCCCTGAGGTCTGCCATGTCCAGAAGCCCTACATCCAAACCCGCTTCTACCGGGCACCGGAGATCTTGCTGGGGCTGCCCTTCTGTGAGAAGGTGGACATCTGGTCTTTGGGCTGTGTGATGGCCGAGCTGCACTTGGGTTGGCCACTCTACCCTGGCAATGATGAATACGACCAAGTGTGCTACATCTGCTCCACCCTGGGGCTGCCCCGGGGTGAGCTGCTCTGCGCTGCCCAGAAGACACAGTCCTTCTTCCAGTATGTGCCATGTTCCACTGGTAGCTGGCAGCTCAAACCACCAGGGAAGGCGAGGGCAAAGCCAATGGAGAGGAGGGAGCATATTTTTTCCTCCCTGGATCAGTTGGCGGTGGTGAATGTCTGCCCGATGCCCAACCCTGACCAGGAGGAGCTGGCCAAGCGCTGTGATCTGTACAGGATGGTGGAGCTGGTCAAGAGGATGCTCACCTGGGACCCGCATGAGCGAATCACACCCAGTGCTGCCCTTCATCATCCCTTCATCTCCATGCAGGAGGTGAGGGCCAGCTTTGAGGCCACCCGGTACTACCAGCTCAGTCAGGAAGACCTGAGGGCATCCTTTAAGGATTCCAACATAGCCAAGATCTTCCCCAGCACAGAGAAAGGTGCCTTCATCCCTGCCAGCCAGGGAGGCATCCAGAAGGCCACTGCCCAGATGGATGGGCTCAGCCTGGCTGAGCCAGCTGGGGACACTGGTGACAAGCATCAGCAGGACAACTGCCAAGCCCCCAGCTCCACCCACTGTGGAAGCCAGTACTGTCAGCATAACTGGTGTCCCCAGATGGAGCCCACTAATGATCACTTGTCTGTGCTGGGGTCTCCCAGCAAAACAAAACAATACAGCCACTGCAATGGCAGCCCAGTCGTTGGTGGCATCATAGAACAGAACCTGCCTGGAGGATGCTGCAGCTCATCTTGTGCCAAGGTACAGGGAGGGGCTCTTGGGCACAGGCACTCTGGGACAAAGAGTGCTTGGGGTTCCTTACGTACTTGGGTTTCCTGGTACCACATGTCCCCGGGTGCCCGAGGTCCCCCCAAAAAGGAGGTAACACTCACCCCCTCCCCATGCTTTCCTCCCTGTTCCCCACCACAGAGAGCTCTGGTGATGTGGCACAACCCCAAGCCTCCAGGGATTTGGAGAATGGGCTCGGGAGGCTGGGCTGGGACGCCCCTGCAGTGCTCAGCATGCTCCTCCTACCACAGAGCCAGTGGCACTCCCAGCACCACTGAGACCCCACAGCAACCCTTGCATACCCTCCAGCAGCCCAGAGTTTGCAAGAGACCTTCTTCTTCCTCACCCTCAAGCACCCCAACCGCCAAAACCCAGCGCCTTGCTGGTGGAGACCACAGCCAGGGCTGCAACAGAACGTACTGTGCCCGATGCCACCGGCTCTGCTTCTCACATTGATCCCCAATAAATAGTTTAGCCCAAAACTGAGCATTCCAACTGATTATTTGACAGGGGAGTTTGGTACTGCTGAGACTTGAGGGGTGTCCCAGTTTTTAACCAAGCCCAGCACAGCACTTGGCAAAAAGGCCTGGCACTTTCCACCATTGCAGCATGGAGGACCCCCACCCCCAGGCTCAACCACAACATAAACCCCAGAAAACTTGAATTTTCTGGTTTTTCCCCTATAACAGGGCATCTCACAGCCCACAAAAACTCACCTGTAGCTTGTTAACTGGTCAGATAACTCAAACAGGACAAGCTGTCTTGTATGAATTATTTTGGTGCCATGGGGTTAACATTAGTCTGGCATCTCCCAACTGCCAATAGACACCTTACTGTTGAGGTGAAATTTGGCAAGATCAGCTGGATTTCTGACTGACAGACAACTCACTTCACAAACTGTAAAAGCTGCACCAAACTTTCACAAAGCAAAAACTTTCTGCATATTTTTCTGGAAATGTGTGTAGTTTCTCCCCACAACAGGGATGCCTGCTTTGCAATTACTCCTCTGGAGGCTGAGTAAAGAACTCTGTGTACATTACCATTGTCTCAGTAGTAAGTTACATTTGACTCCTAATCAGTACTACTTCTTTTGCTAGTTTTAATATAGGTACTTTGATATCATGCACTGTTCTATATAATCTACTAGTAATTCCTTTAATTTTATACTGAATAGTAAGTAACTTGCATTAAAGTCTTTCATATTATCTCCTGTCTGTTTAATAAATAACTCATTTTATAAATAGACCTAATGTGCTATCCTTAGAACTTGTGGGCCAGAGTAATTTCTTAAATTGAAGCTGGCAGGGCTTGTCTAAAGCTTCCACTCACCCTGTGACATTCCCCAAAATGGATGGATGGATGAATCCATGGATGGATGGATGGGTGGGCTAGATGGACAGATGGACACACAGCAGGATTGGCCAGCCATGGGCCATATGGACAGACAGCAGAGATGGTCAGGCCAGGGGGACACATGGCAGGGATTGTCTGGATCCATCAGATGGATGGATGAATGGCCAGGTGAAATAATGTTTTGGCTGGATAGCTGGAGAGATGGACAGCAGGGATGAGGGATGGATGGATGGACAGCTGGATGAGTGGCTGGGGTGGTGTCACACCCTGGTCTGCTTGGAGGGCTTAGGGGAAGGTTGTTTGATTTACTCTGGGCACTGCTTGGGTAAAACAACAAAATACTCACGAGGTTCAAGAACAAACTTCGGTTTGCACACTTTAGAACATTGATGTAGAATAAGTATTTTAGCAAATTTTGAAATGTAGCCGTTTTGGTTATTATCTATTGTAATGTGCAGAAAATTGCACAATGAAAAGCCAGTAACCATAAAAGAGATAGAGGAGTTGTGCAACTTTATTTGAATAAAGGGAGAGAGTCCACTGGGGCACACATCCGCGGGGTTTTCTCTCTGGAGGTTTTGGAGGGTGCAGCTCCTAAACTCCCAGCCACATGTTGCCCTCTTCCTTTCCCCATTGACTGAGGTACTAGGAAGGTACAGCCTTCCCAAACCACCTACCACATATTCCCCCCTTAAACGTCATTTCAGCCCGAAGTTCAGAAACTCAGGCTTGTGCAGTCCCTTTTGTCATTTCAGGAGTCAAACAGTCTGGGTGCTGTAACAAACCTGTGGCTTGAAGTTGGTAGAGACATTAAAGCTCATTTCAAAGACATTGACACCTGTACCCACACCCATGGAGTTGCTTGTAAAGACATTAGCATCCATCTTTCCTATCAGTAATACAAAAGAATAAAAAGAAAATTCATAAGGAAAAAGAAAGAGAAAGAAAAGATAGGAACAGAATGGTTATACAGTTATCACCCACAAGCAGGTCCAGCCACAAAACCTGCTTGTTGCAATTTCGATGTAAGTTGGTCAAAGTGATGTTCACAGTCTTGATCTGTCAGGGGTGGAGGAAGCCTGGAAATGCAATGATCAGTAGGTTAATATATGCCCAGGCTTGGTGAGAACACCCAGGTTCCTCCCCTGGAGCAGAGTTCTACACTCTGTGATGTAACAGTTCAGATGGAGCACAATTGTTTTGAGTCTTTGCCCATAAACGTTCCAGTCCCTCACATGGATGGCTGGACAGAGAGAGCAGGGACGGCCAGGCCAAAGGAAAGGATGGACAGATAGACAGGGATAGGACAGATGGGAGAGTGGACAGGTGGTAAGTTGCCTGGATGGATGGATGGATGGATGGACAGACAGAAGGACAAAAGGACAAGTGAATGGATGGACAGATGGCCGAGTACTGATGGACATCTGTGACAAGGGGTGTCCCTCAGGGGTCTGTACTGGCACCAGCGCTACTCAATATCCTCACCCATGAAACAGTGGTGTTATAAATGCACAGTATATAGTTGGCTTTTCGCAAATATTAAATTGAATACTGTATGCAGAATGTGGGAAGATTGTACTGTATTTTCTTTTAAGTAATAGAATTTAGAAATGTGATTGTAACTTAGAAGACTGGGGTCTTTTGTTTTCCTGCTGACCAAGGAAGCGATTAAACTTCTGTTATCAAGTATCTTGTCCAAATGAAAATGACCAGAGCCCCAAGAGAAGAATTTATGGACCTGTGTTATCAGATGGAATGGAGCCATCTGAGGATGGGTCTGCAGATGGAATGGCTGGGGGGAAGTTGGGACTAAACAAAAGAATTTACACTCAAAAGGAATGTTTGAATCATGCATGTGAATTTTTAAATATGCAACAGGCTCATGTATAAAAAGAAAAAATACTCTGTAAGATGGTGTGCTGGCTGGTTCTGTGCCAGGCACCCTCGGCCGAGAAAATATATTTTGCTTTTATCTCTCCTAATTGTCTATTTTCTTTATTTTTTTATTAAACTTCTAAATTTTTCTAAGAAAGTGAACCTCGTTTTTCACAGTGGGATCAAGAGCACCTCAGCATAATGGCAGATGACACGGAGCTGAGCAGTGTGGGTGACACCAGAGAACAGGGCCATCCACAGGGACTTGGACAGGTTCAGTCAGTGAGCCCAGAGGAACTTTATGAGCTTCAATAAGACCAAGTGCAGGTGCTGCACATGGGTCAGGGTAACAACCAGTATCAACACAGGCTGTGGGATAGAGAGATTGAGAGCAGCCCTGCCAAAAAGGATGTGGGATGCTGGTGAGAGGCTGGACATGAGCTGGCCATGTGCATTGGCAGCCCAGAAACTGACTGTGTCCTGGGCTGAACCCCACAGCGTGGGCAGCAGTGAGAGGGGGTTCTGCCCCCCTTCTTTGCTCAGACAGACCCCACCTGCAGTGCTGCCTCCAGCTCTGGGTTCTCCAGCAGAGGAGGGATGTGGACCTGCTGTCCAGAGGCCATGGAACTGCTCTGAGGGCTGGAGCAGCTCTGCTCTGGAGACAGACTAAGAGCCAGGGATGTTCAACCTGGAGAGGAGAAGGCTCTAGGGAGACCTTAGGGCCCCTTCCAGTGCCTAAAGGGGCTCCAAAAGAGCTGGAGAGAGACTTGGGACAAGCTGGTGTGACAGGAAAAGAGGGAATGGCATCATACTGATATCTGGCAGAGTTAGATGGGACACTGGGAAGAAATTCTTCCCTGTGAGGGTGGTGAAGCACTGACATGGCTTGCCCAGAGAAGCTGTGGAGCTGAAAAAGTGTCACTTTTACCCAAGAGGATCCCTGAACCAGCCTTGGGACTGGATGCCTCACTGGCAGCCTGGAGAGCTGCCTTCCAATCAGCTCTGCCAGCAGGATATTACCATGCATTACTGTTGAGTTTTGCTCTTCTCCTCCAGGAACCACATTCCCGACCCAGAGACAAGCTGTACTGAGAGGTGCTGTGATGGTTCCCACCAGCTGTCCAGGTCAGAGAGACACAGGTGAGGCACCATGGAGGAGACACTGACTGGCTGACACTTCTCTTGCAGGAACAGGGTTTAACAGCAGAGAGAGCCAGGGCACAAGGGCCCGTAAGATCAAAAAAAATACATCAAACAGTAGCAAGGGAAGAGGAAAAGGTGCAGATCACCAGGCTGGGACAGTGCTTTTAGGTAACATCTGCCAAAAGTACAATTACAGTAAAAAGCATTGGGAGGTCAGAGCGTGAATGAGAAGAGTGCCCAGCAGAGAGGAGAGCCCAGAGAGACAGGAGAAGACAGAGAAGGAGATGAAAAAGATGGAAAGTGGAAACTGAGGTCACTCGTAGTGTGCAGTCCTGGAGAGAGACACTTGGTTGAGCAGATGATGGGGAAGAGCAGTAACCTGGTTTGTATTGCAGGTTTTACATGATTTGCAAAGGTGTTTTTTGATGTCATGTATGCATTAGAGGAGGACAAGGCACAAAGAACTGGTTTATACAGATGCAATACATGCAGCTAAGTGAGAAAATAATTTCTTTTGGTAATTCTATAGTAAAGTATCTTTCCCTTTCTCCTAGGCTGGTGAAGAAGTGAGTTTTACACAGGTCACCAGAATGTGACTGTGCCAAGAAAGATCCCTGCACTTGGGTGCTCCTCTGGACCCTGTTCCTGCTTACATCCCCACTCCCAACACCTTTCTCACTGGACTTGGTTTCTGTAGGGTACAGCAGTCCCAAGCACTGGCATTGCAGATCAAACAGGATGTTGTCCTCCTTTTGGAGTGAGTTTCACAGCAGGCTTGGGAGCTGGGTGCTTTATACCTTCTGTGATAAGAAATGCCTAAATGTTTGTCTTGGTTTTGCCCCAGAAACTGATTTCTGGGATAGCTGAGAAACAGGCCAGAAGGTATATGAACTGCAGCTTGTGTGAGACACCGCAGAATCATCTTCATGGTGAAGTGTTGTGTTTTTTAATCAAACTCCACTGCCCAAGTCTGCCAGGAAACCAATTTCTTCACCAAAAGGAGTAAAAAGAATGGAAACACACCTGCTTGACCAAACAGCCCTGTTGATGGGGACTGTCAGTGTCCATGTTTGCAGTTGTTTGGTTCTCCTGTCTCTCCTGCAGAGACATCTCTCCCTGCATGTTGCACTTGGGAGAATATGAGCCACACACAGGGGAGATGAACCTCCAATCCAGCAGCCCTGGAGACACTGCTCCTGAGAAATTTTTTCCCTGAGATCTCTGCATGTTCTTTCAATACAGCTTTACAAAGCTCCCATCTTTCTGCATCACAGGGGAGCATTCAGAAAGGAAGTCTTGAGTTAAATAAATTTTTTAAAACTCTGTTGTTTCTTGCATGGTCAAACTATAGAACAATCAAAAGCACCACTTGGGACTGGTTTTGGTTTGATGGTTTTAATGTTTCAACCATAAATGTCAGGTTTAATGGCCAACATTCTTTTGAGATGTCTGCAGCCTTCGATGGTCACTGGCAGGTTATGCTGGGAAGCTCGGTGACAAGCACTGAATGGGTCTCTACAGTAGCCAAGCACTTGAAATGGTTGGCAGAGTGAGGTAACTGTTGCAATGTTGCAAATGCTGCTACTTTTTAGTTCTCCTCGCTGGAGTTCCCTTTCTTCATCCTTGCACCCCCTCCCCTGAGCTTCTGCCACCAGGAGGTTCTTTCTCTCCCTGTGGGAACAGACCTACCTGCTGCAATCATGGAATTAGTGGAAAAGACCCTGAAGATCGAGACCAATTGTTCTCCCACCATTGCCAAGGTCACCACTAAACCATGTCCCCAAGTGCCATATTTACATGGTTTTTAAAGCCTTTCAGGGATGGGGACTCCACCACTACTCTGGACAGATTCTTTACTGATGTCCAACCTGAACCTTCCCTGCAACAACTTGAGGCCAGTCCCTTTTGTCCTGTCCTTTATTCCCTGGAGTTGTGGAGAGTGAGAAAGTCCCCTCAAGCCTCCTTTTCTGCAGGCTGAGTCCTCCCAGCTCCCTCAGCTGCTCCAGACCTTTCCCCAGTTCCATTCTCTGGACATGCTCCAGCCCTGCAATGTCTTTCTCACAGTGAAGCACCCAGAACTGACCCCAGGACTGGAGGTGCCTCACCACAGGTGGGTGGTCACTGCCCTGGTTCCATGGCCACACTGTGGCTGGTACAGCCCACATGCCATTGGCCTCTTTGCCCATCTGGGCACAACTGGGCTCATGTTCAGCTGGCCTGTGCCCAGTGGGGCAGGGAGATAAACGGGCAGGCCTTCTGTTATACATACATACTATAAAATTGGCTTTTTGCAAATATTAAGATGAATACTATACGTATAATGTTAAAATAACTTTGTTTTTATTTCTGCTATTAATAAAACTTAGACACAGTAGCAGTAGTAACTGATGGAGTTATGCATAAACAGTTATGATAGAGTAACTGATAGAGCTATGCATAAAGATAACATCCAGTAAACATATAATAAAGACCCTGCTACTAATATGCCAATTATCAATATCTGCTGTCTAAAGAAAGTATAGACCAAAGCCCAAACTAGAAGTGATAAAAAGAACGGACTGAAACCAAACCCAAAAAACACGCATGCTCTAAAAAGGCAAACCCAAGAAGTAACCATGCTAAACAGTTCCTAGAATATAAAAATTAGTTTGTGAAAAAGTATAAATATACTTATATAAGTATAAATATAGAAAAATATTTATTTTTTTAAATTACTACAAATTTAACAATATTAAATTACTAATTATCAATATTAATAAGTGTTAATAAGTATTTAAGAAGAAATACATGATAAATTATTAAAATATTAATTTTAATTTTTTTTAAAAAAATAATGTATCCAAAAATAGAAAGTGTGCTCTTAACTAAACACCAAGCACCCAAACAACAACTCTTTGCTTTATTTTTATCTTCTATTACCTTTAATTAAACTTCTTAAATTTTACCAAAAAAGTAAAGTCCATTTTTCACATTTCCCAGCTGAGCAGTGCTCTACTCTGGGAAAGTGGAGCAGGGTGGAGCTCCAGACACCACCGAGATACCCCAGGCACAGTTTGGGGAGTTTGTTGATGCTGGGGAGTCCCAGCATCTCCATGGCCAGGTGCCAGCGCTTGGCATTTCCCATCTGTGAAAGACCAAAAGCATCCTAGAGGCAGGGAAGGGGCCAGCCCCAGCAAGCAAAGAAAGAAACAATCCATTTCCAGAGGGAGAAGCTGACAATGCAGCAGCAAGAGATGTCTCATGTCTCCCTTCTCCACATCTGGCCTGGCAGGTGATGACTCCTGTTTCAGGAAAGAAGAGCAAGGAACACCACACACCTGCCTGACATCCTGGACACGCCTGACAGCCATCCCGGACACACCTGCCTGACATCCCGGACACACCAAACACACCTCGGACACAGCACACACCCCTCAGCCGTCCCGGACAGCCTCACCCCCACATCCCGGACACAGCACACGCATTCCGGCCGTCCCGGACACACCACACACCTGCCTGACATCCCGGACACACCAAACACACCTCGAACACACCACACACATCCCGGACACACCACACACCTGCCTGACACCCCGGACACACTACAAACTCCTCAGCCATCCCGGACACAGCACACACCCCTCAGCCGTCCCGGACACACCACACACCTCCCGGACACACCACACAGCTGCCAGCCATCCTGGACACACCACACACCTGCCTGACATCCCGGGCACAGCACACACATCCCAGACACACCACACACATCCCGGACACACCACACACCTGCCTGCCATCCCAGACACAGCACACACACCCCGGACACATCACACAGCCTTCAGCGGTCCCGGACACACCACACACACCCCAGACACAGCACAGACCCCTCAGCGGTCCCGGGCACAGCAAACACATCCTGGACACAGCACACACATCCCAGACTCAGCACACACCGGCCTGACACCCCGGACACATCACACACCCCTCAGCGGTCCCGGACACACCACACACACCCCGGACACAGCACAGACCCCTCAGCGGTCCCGGACACACCACACACACCCCAGACACATCACACACCCTTCAGCGGTCCCGGACACACCACACACACCCCAGACACACCACACACCCCTCAGCGGTCTCGGACACAGCACACACACCCCGGACACATCACACACCCCTCAGCGGTCTCGGACACAGCACACACACCCCGGACACAGCACACACCCCTCAGCGGTCCCGGACACACCACACACACCCCGGACACATCACACACCCCTCAGCGGTCCCGGACACACCACACACACCCCGGACACATCACACACCCCTCAGCGGTCCCGGACAGCCTCACCGCCCCCGTCCCGCCCGGTCCCTCTCGCCTTCCGCCGCCGTTTCCGTTTCCGCCGCCATTTCCGCTTCCTGCAGCGGCGGCCGCGATGTCGGCGCTGGCGGCGAACCCCAACAACCCCGTGGTTTTCTTCGATGTAACCATCGGCGGGCAGGTGCGGGTGCCCCAGGACGGGGAGCGGCCGTATCCCGGGAGGGGCTGCGGGGATAACCGGGGGTGTCGGGGTGTTTCGGGGATGGGAGAGCGCAGGCGGTGCCGGGGGCTCCATGTGTGGGGCCAGCACAGCGGGGCTGTGGGGGCACTGGGGCCGTCGGGAAGGGCTCGCAGGGAGAAACAGCAAAATACTCAGGAGGTTCAAGAGCAAACTTCTGTTTGCACACTTTAGAACATTGATGTAGAGTAAGTATTTTAGCAAGTTTTGAAATGTAGCCGCTTTGGTTATTATCTGTAGTAATGTGTAGAAAATCGCACAATGAAAAGCCAGTAACCATAAAAGAGACAGAGGAATCCTGCAACTTTATTTGAATAAAGGGAGAGAGTCCACTGGGGCACACATCCGCGGGGTTTTCTCTCTGGAGGTTTTGGAGGGTGCAACCTTCTTTTATCTTAAACTCCCAGCCGCATGTTGCCCTCTTCCTTTCCCCATTGGCTGAGGTACTAGGAAGGTACACCAGGAAGGTACACTAGGAAGGTACACTAGGAAGGTACAGCCTTCCCAAACCTACCACAAATCCCAGGGGAGAGGAGCAGGGCTGCGTCAGGAGGGGCCTGTAGGGATGGGGATCAGTGGGGGTGAATGAGGAGACTGGATTTGTGTGGGTGCCTGGTGTGTGTTTGGGTGTGAGGGGACCTGCAGGACTGATCTGCTCTCCTCTCCTCAGGAGGTCGGCCGCATGAAGATCGAGCTGTTCGCAGATGTTGTACCCAAAACAGCAGAGAACTTCAGGTAATGAGCAGCTCCCGTTCCTGCAGCTCAGCCTGGACTGGGGCTGCAAAGGCTTTCTGGGCAGGAGTGGCTCTTGGTGGCAAGGTGATTAGCTGACACCTGCCCCAAACTGCTTCACCTGCTTTGTGTCTCTCTCTGTTCTCAGAGATTCTGTGTGCCATCCTGGTCTCTCAGGGGACCCTGTCTGGCTGGAAGGGGTCCTCCTCTGCTTCCTCTGTGAAGCCTCCTTATTTGCTCTGTGCATTTAGAACAGGCAGTGCCTTGTGCCATGGTGCAGGTCTCCTGGCCACCCAATTCTCCTGCTTCAACTGAGGGATGCACCATGTGAAATCCCTGTTCCATCAGAGGGATGCACATACCCTGATCTCTGTCACACACAGTGCCTGCCCCACATTCACTGTCTTTTACAACCTTGGTGTTAACTCTGTGACCTGTTCAGCACAAAGAGCACAGAAAATGTTTTGAAATGGCAGGGGGAAGGAGTTGCCATTTCCTGTTCCTCTGGGAACATCTCTGACACAATAAGGAAAACCCTGTGCACCAGTTGGTGGAGCCCTCAGAGTTCAAATGCACCTAACATTCTGCTCTCTTTTTGTTTGCCAGGCAGTTTTGTACAGGTGAATTCAGGTAAGTGGATTATAATGTCCTTTAAGTGTCCAACTGGAGAAACAGGGCTGGCTGAGGTAGAAAGGGTTTGTCTTGAACTTTTTCATGTTGTACAAAATAGAAGAGAAGTCTGCTATGAGGAAATTGTGAGGGGCTTGGAGACTCACAGAGATGGCAGGTTTCCCTTTTTGATATGACTTTTTTTGTGCCCAGCTGGCTCTAAAAAGCCCTGTCTGCAAAGTCCACCTGCTCATGCTGCACTTTGCAATGGGATCCTGTGAAGATGATGGTGTGGGTATTAAAGGGAGCAGAGTCATTTCATGTGCAGAGCCCACTTGAGGCTTTTTTTTGCCTCCAGCAGCAGCAGCTGAGAGGCTGCAGCACTTGGTTGTATTTCAAGGCAGCTGCTAATGCATAAGGCAGCCCTTTGGGACTCTGAATTGCTGGGAGGATTTTGTGTTGGGTTATCCAGTAGGTTGCAATAATTCTCCTTTTCCCTTCCTTATAGGAAAGATGGTGTCCCTATAGGTTATAAAGGAAGCACTTTCCACAGGTAAATCATCTGCTGTTGTTTAGACACTAAATAGCAGCCTGAGCCATATGGGGTTTTGTGATCTGCCTTGAGCTATTAGTGGTGTTGGAGACATTTGTGGATCATGGCTAATGTAATTCTGTGGCTTTGGGGGACCTGAGGATGCTGCCCTCCCCACTGGGAGGAATCCCCTGTTTCTGGTGTGCCACGTCAGATATGGCATCTGTCACCCTATCCCTGGTCAAAAGCAATCAGTCCTAAATGACCTCATATCAACCACTAATTAATATTAGTTGTAGGTCTTAGGCTGCAGCATTCACAGACTGTTAACATCTGATGCAGAGCAAGGCAGAACCCCTTTTCACCTTACACTGAGCTTCTCGAGACCTTTGGCCACTGAGAACTAAGTGTTGTTTTACCTCTTTAGGGTAATAAAGGATTTCATGATCCAAGGAGGTGACTTCGTAAATGTATGTACTCCTGTACTATTTTTGTCCTTTTCTGTTGCTTTTCCTCAATGTCCTTTTTCCTCTTTTCCTCTATAACGTGCCACTGTTCCCAAGGGTCTGTGGTGATTTGTGGGATTTCTTTCTTTTTTGAGATATTCAGTAGTAACTGGAGGTGTCCTCACAGCATTGCTGCTGTCTTACTGCAACAGACAATAAACCACTTGAAAACAAATCTGGAGTCTTGGGTGAACACACATTCTTTCCAAAATACTTTCTACAATAGCCTGGCAATATCCTGGAAGCTTTCAAAACATGAAAATATTTTTTGCCCTGTTTTCCTTCCCCCTTCTGTTGTCCTCCTCCAGAAAAAAGCCTCTCTGAATTTCAATTCACATTGTAGGTACACCCTAAGCACAGAACCCAGTGTGTAATGTAAGAGGTCATTTAAATCAAAACTAGCCTTTTGTTACTAAATTGTCTCAAAATAGAAAAGACTTTGCACCCACAATGGTTGTTGTGCTCTTACATGGAGATAAACAGAATATATGAGTAAGGCTGAAGGGCCACAGGATCTTTTCACTGTTCTAGGACTCAGTAAAATTATTTTATTTTTGGAAGTGTGTGCAAATATGAGGGAAGCTATAAAGCTTTTTTAATATAAAACTTGGTTGTATGAAAGTCTCTGAGAGAAATGACCACACAGCAGGCGGTTCAGCAGCACCAGACTCTGGAGTAGTTGCTAATTGTGACACTGCTCAGGTGTCCCAGTGCACTGTATTACTTCCATTGCATCTCATCGAGCTTTACAGATTGCTCCAGTGTTTGGAATTTATATGTTATGTTTATTATGAAGCCACTTGGGGAGTAGGCACAGTCACACTGACCCTTGAGACAGGGTGCAAGTTTCTGTCTCAGAGCCAACAGTTGAAGTGAACTACAGAGAGCAGGAGGAAAACAAACAAGGGTGGGGCAAGTAGAGCAAAAGATGTGGAGCTGCACGTGGTATATTACTGATATTTTATTGTTCTATTAAGTTTGGCCTAATCAAGATCATGTATGTTAATCAGAAAGTGAGACAGGTTGCAGCAAGGCAGAAGAAATGGGTCTGAAGTGACACAGAAAGGGAAGCTCAACAAAGAAATGGAATTAAGGATAGTAAATTTAGGTGACTGTACCAGAGATACCCATTTGCATTGATTCTACAGCTTTCCCTGGAGGGTTCCTCACTGCAGCATCTTTAGGGATCCTGTTGAAGGGTCCCTATGCATACAAGAACATCTTTGCAAGGCTGGACCCAAGGGCAGGGTGGCCTTTCAGCAGCCCCTGAAGTCAGTGTGTCTGATGTGAGCCATCTGCAGAGTTCTGAACTTGTGGGCTGTCAGAGCCTGCAACCTGTAGCTGTCACAGCCCCTGCTGCTTCCATTGTAAATGTCCTGAGATCTGAATGCTTGGGCTTGTAGTTAAGCACAAGATGTCTGGACTTAGTAGAAAGTACAGCACAAACTAGAAAATCTGTATTTTAGAAACTGTCCTTGCAGAACAGAGAGATTGCTTTCCTATTTCTGGTAAAGTCAAAGAAAATAAGGTAAAATACATAAACCCACTGTAAGTCAACTTTTGCCGTGCAACCATTGCTGCTTTCTTTGTCACACCAGTCCATACTTCTGTGTCTCCTCCCTTTTCCCTTCCAAGTCCTGGTTGGTCTGTACCAAGCAATCTGTAGCCTCCACTTTGCTATGGGAAGCTTGGACTTAAGCTCACCATCTGCATGGGCTTCTGCCAGCATATGAATGGTGAACAATGAACTGTGTAGTTAGGAACCATTTGCTGTTCTTGTTCAGAAATGAAACACTGAATGTGTTCACTGCTGGTGTGTGTAAATGGCAATACAACATCCGTTTTGCCCTTTCCTCTTCCTTGGAGGTATTAAATTAATTTTTAAATTGAATTGTTCTGTAACCATTGCTACAGAACAAATGCTGTATCTGACTGGGTACCTCTCTCATGCAGGGAGATGGCACTGGAGTAGCCAGTATATATAGGGGTCCTTTTGCAGATGAAAACTTCAAGCTGAAACACTCTGCTCCTGGCCTGCTTTCTATGGTGAGTATGAAATAATGACATTACAGACTAAAAAGCTTTTGGTAATTTCTCTGTGCCCTTTTCATAAGTGTATACAGTATTTGCTGGACAACAGAATCTCTGCCAGTGGGCACAAGGTCTGCTTTGTAACTACTAGTCAGGCAGCTACTTATGGGTTAATATATTGAGTAATACAATAGTCCTGATCCTGCAGCATCCTTTCTTTGCTGCCTGTTGGAGCGCTGGGCTTGATTGCTTTCATAACAGCTTAATTCTTACAGTTTTCATACAGTGGTGGGTTGGTGTTTCCTTCTTTCCTGATACTGTTATCAAACACTGACCTTGGCAAGGATGAAGCAGAGAGATTTGGGAGTTCCAAAGCCACAGGAGTGTTACCGTGGTATCTTTTAAAACAGACCTTCCTATTCTACATAGTTGGAGAAACTGCAACCATTGCACATTGTCTGGTAGGAATAATACCCTGACTTTTGGAATAGAAAGCAAATGGAACCAGTGCTTCAGTGTTCCTATCCACAGCTGTTTCTTCCCCAGCTCTTTCAGCTGCTCTGCTCTTAAAACCACTTGCTTAGAACATTTCATCATTTGGGTTAGTTATTCACCCATTTTGAAAACATGGCCCAAAAAGATGTTACAGCTAAGCAGCTGGTGTGGTGTGAGAGAAGGGATTCACTCCAGTATTGCCAGCTTTGTGTTAAAGTGGCATGGCTCTGAAGTCATTATCCTGGGTCAAACCATGGATCCCAGCTGGATCCTTTTGAAACTGGCTGGCATTAACTAGAAAGCCAAAATGACCCTGTCCTTTGCAGTCCTGCAGCTGCAAAACTTGACCAGTTCACTCATCAGGACAGAAACTTGCTTTAGTAGCTCCTGGTTGTCAATGTTGCAAGTGGCCTTCAGTGTTGCAGAGACGTTTTCTTAACAGAGTGCAAATGCTCTGGGTTTTGTACTTGGGTGCAAATAAAATTTCACATCTGCATGCCACGGTTCCTGTGAGCCCTGTGCCAATACAGTTGTTACTTTTCTCATCATGATCATTGAAATTTTTTTATTTTTATTCTGAGGAAACCTCCCAAAAAACCCAGAAATCAGCTGGTGTTTTTCTTGCCCTGATTTCTGGCGTTCAGTTTTCCTCAGGGTAATGCTGCAGCCAATAAATATTTGTCACCAAAAAGTTCAGCTTTTTTTCAGGAGTGTGCTCTAGAGCCTGGACTTAGGCACAGTCTTGTATTGAACACACCTTTGTAGAAATATAAATAAATAGTTGGTGATGTGGCTCTTGCACATTCAAGTGTAACGAGAGGTGGTGCCATGCTACATCCCAGTGCAGGGTGCTCTCCTGCAGATGTGTATCTTGTTTCCTTTGGTTTGTCTAGCAGTAAGCTAAAAATAAAGCTAGTCTTGAGCAACACATCTTCTTTATGTCTGCCTTCAGTTTTGGCCAGTCTGAAATTGCACACTTGTTGTATCTTGCCGTTCTCAACCCCCAGGCAAACAGTGGTCCGAGTACCAACGGCTGCCAGTTCTTCATCACGTGCTCCAAGTGTGACTGGTTGGATGGGAAACATGTTGTGTTTGGTGAGTACCTGCAGTAAAAGTCCTGGAGTGTCAGCTCCTGAACATCCCTGCAGGGCAGCTGTTAAAATAAGGAGTGAGAATCAGAATTTCTGAACTGGGGGAAACCCAGAGGGATCATCAAGACCAACTTCTGACCCTGCACAGGACACCCCAACAATCCCACCCTGTGCTTGAGAACTTTGTTGAAATTCTCCTGGAGCTCTGGCAGCCTTGGCTGTGATCATTCCCTGGGGTGCCTGTTCAGTGCCCAACCACCTCTGGGTATGGACTGCTCATTCTTCCCTCCTTGCTTGTGCTATCTGAGGGATCTCCACAAGCTGATGCTGTGATGGATCACTGTTGAAATTAATCATTTTTTCACAGGTTAGCTTTAATCCAGATCAGTGTTCAGTGTACTGTATGTGTACACAAATCCCTGTGCCAGTGCAGAAGGCACAGGTGAGTGGAAGGATTCATTTCTCTTCCACTATGAGAGAGGGCTGAGCTTTCATCAGAATTTTGGATAGTAAATCTGTGAAATCACATCTGCTAACTTGCATTTAGTGCTGGTTGAACTGTAGGAGTTCCAGGCCAGTCTTAAGCTGGTGGTCTCAAACCCCAAATTTCCACACACACCACCCCTGTGATGGGAAAAGGCACTTAGTCTATGCTAAATCTGGAGCATGTTTGAAGAGGGATTGTTTCCTTTATGAATTTAGAGATCAGTAACAAACCCTGAAGTGCCCAATAACTACATACTGCACAGGGCTTTTCAGAAAGGACAAAAATACATGTACCTGTGATGAGTGGGGGGGAACAAAGTTAAAAACCAGCCATATTGAAGTGGATAAATTTTCTCTTTCTAGGTAAAATTGTCGATGGGCTGTTGGTCATGAGAAAAATTGAAGTAAGTTTGAATATACTTCCCTGTGAATGTCTGCATTGGAAAGTCATGTACAGGATTAAGCAGAGTTGTCCTGTTCTCTCCTGCTGTCTGTTTACAGGATACCAGGGAATACCAGTGTTGATAACTGGTATTATTGGTTGTCATCATTATAATGTAGCAGGAAATCTGTTGAAGCACAGGCTGTCATATGAGTTGGCTTTGGAAATGCTTGGATCTTGTGACTGATAGTCTTTGAGCGGGGATTGCGTTCTTGGCTTTATTTGCTTTGCATTTGTTCAGGAGGCTGAATTAAAAAGTTGTTCCATCAGCAGCTCAGACAAGAGCGTAAAGCATCTCACTTCTTTGCCATTGCCTGGGATTATTCAGTGGATGCAAAATCATCAGTTCTGCTGATCCATGAGCATCATGTTTAATAAGAAAAATTAGACTAATCTCCTGATGGGCTTCCAGGAGCTGAAGATAAATGCAATCCAGGTGATGATTGCTGCCAACATCAGGCCTGAGTGTGATGGCAGGATAATGAGTAGATTTAACAAATAGCAGCAAGTTTTCTGAGACAGCCAGCATTGACTCCATGACATGTGGGATGATGTGCATAAGGGCCTCTAATCTAGAAAGCAGGGCAAACACAGAGCTGTTGGGCTTTGAGGAAGGGTCATATGGAAAGAGTTTTACAGCATGGTATAATCTGCTGGAGGGTTGTGGTGAGCCTGCTTTGGGTATCAGTGCAGTGAGACCAAAGTAAAGAAAATTAGAGATTGAGAGAACAGCTGAGTCCAGCACATCAGGAGGTTCAGAACGAGGATGGCTTTGCCACTGTCTCTTTCTTTTCTGTATGAACACAAGTTTGTTTTGCTTGTGGCAGCTGCTTTTAGTATCAAAGCCAGAGCAGCCTCAAGTATCTCCATGAGGAGCTCTCCAGTTTTTGCTCTGTTCCTTCCCTGCAGTTCAAAGGACCAGTCTTTGGTCTGTGTCCCAAACCTCTGCTCACAGAGAGAATTCACCAGCTTATTGCTGGGCCTGTTGCCAAATGTGTAATGGTGCTTTTCTGTTCCTCAGAGCTGTGTCTGGAATTCCCTCTTCCTCCTGTTACAGAGATATCTCTTAGCCAGTCTGCCAGTACGTGTCACTGCCTGGGTTTTCTGTGCTTTTATAAGTTTTAATGTTGTGTATTTTTTTGTCCCCAGAATGTGCCGACGGGTCCCAATAACAAACCCAAGTTGCCAGTTGTGATCTCTCAGTGTGGGGAAATGTGAAGCCATGAAAGAGCAATGTGGTAAGTCTCAGTCTTCACAGGCACAGCGCCATGAACTCTGGGCTGCTCTGCTTCTTACTTTTCTCTTGACTTATTTTCACATTCCTTTGAACCTGCAGAGAGCTGTCTCAGCTCAGTGAAACACCAGAAAGTGCTTCTCTAACACCATTCATTTTTTGCCAGCTTCCCTCCAAGCTGCACAAACACTAGAGGCAGCACAGCAGGGATAAGATTTTGCAGCTGCAGTCGAGGGGAAGATGGGTTTGTGGAAACTTTTTCTTGGATTGGGTTAGGCTGCCTTGAAGCCTCAGTTCTAGAAAGTGGATGAAAGGGAATTGCAGCAGTAATCCATCTGGCATTACCCAGGCAGTCTAGTTGGTGGGAGGCCTCACTTTGACCTGCAGATTGGAGAACTTTCCAACAGCTACAAAAAGCAAAGTATCCATGGGTGGGACAGGCAGGGATCAAGAAAAGGAGAAGAGAAAGGGAGGATTTGAGCCTCCTTGCTCGGTACAGCTGCAGGACTGACACCACTGAAGGACCAAGGAATTACCATCTTACACAGTCTTACCTTAACTTGGAAAAAGTACCACTGTCCTTATCTGAAAGGATGTTTCCACTGTTTACTGTTCTTCAGGCTTCATTTTGGTTAAACCAATTGTCTCAGGCTAACATACAGTATTCTGTTTCCATTTGTTTGCTCGCTTTACTGTAAAAACCACAGGTATTTAAACAAATCTGTCTAGATTTCAGTGTGTTAGGCTGCAGCTTGTCAAAAAATCAGCTGTATTAGCCTTTTAGTTGCTGATTTTTTCCAAATTGCAGGAGGCAGCTCTCACAAAAGCACATATCCACAATTTTTGGCCTTCCATTAAATGATATCCAAAGGCAGCTGGAATTGCCCACAATGTTCTCTCTTTTGTAATAAAGTCTTAAGAGACCTGCAGCACTTCATACTCTTGGGAGCTCCTGCTATTTGATGAAGTGACAACGGGGAATGTAATCATTCTTCCATTCCCCTGGCACTTCTGGTGGCTTTTACAGGCTTTTGAAAAAAGCCTGCTAGCAAGGCTGTCCCTTTTCTTGCAGAGCTGTGCTGAAGGGTTGGGTCCCCTTTAGGGTTGTCCTCAGGCCCAGACTTTTCTTATCATTTTAGTTTGGAGTACAGGATCTCTGGCCAATGCCCAGCTCAAGCCTGGAAGCTGGTGCCACCTTACTTATTTCCTGGGCAGGTCTTAGGAACAGCCTTGCTGCACCCTCATGTCTCTCATCTGACTGGGGACAAGAACAGCTTTTGCACTGCCTGACGTCAGTCACATCAGCTCCTTGTCAAGATCCTTGAAAATCAGCTGGGCTGAGGCACTGCTGCTTTTAAATTCTGAAGTAGATGCAGTTGCCTGGCAGGCAGACCCAGGAGGGCTCCTGAGTTGTCTGGATGATGAGAGCTGGTGTGTGTAGCAACTGGCACACACTTAAAATCTCTGTGTGGCCCCTGGTGTCACTGCACAGCCTGGCTGTTGTAGGATCTGTTGGGAATGGCTGTCCAGCATTTCAGACCTGTTTCTTCTTCCTTTCAGTGTTCCTTTACTGGTGATTAGACCTGTGCTGGCTCCATGCAATTCCAATTCCAGCCAGCTCACCCACTGCCCCAGACTTCTCCACAGGCCAGATCCATGCTCTTGAGGTTCTCTTGATTTTTTTTTTTTTTAACATTTTGAAATGTAAATAAAGAAATTTTTTAAATATGTGCAGTGCACTTCAATTAACATTTGTGGGAATGGATTCTTCTTCAGATGAGAAAGGCTGTAACATCTTCAACAACATGCATATAACCAGTCAGGAACATTTACTGCATGGTATTGAGAGAAAGAAGGGGTGAAAGGAGCTTGGCAGAGCTGTGCTGCACCAACTCTTTCACTCAGCAGGTAACTAACTACGACTGCCTGGCTGGCAGAAAGATTCTTGGCATCTTGGGAATCTCCAGAACCTTTTGTGTGTACAGCCTTACTGAGGCATGAGGAATTGGTGTAGCACAGATTCCATCACCGTGAGTGCTGGGCTCTGAGGAGAGTTCTGATGTAAACAAATGCCTTTCAGCCTTCCCCTTCCACCTGGGAGCACCAGGCCATTGAGCTGCTATGTACCACGTGTTGGAGGAGGGGGTCACCTGGGTACTTAGGAGGGTGTTTGAACAGGCCTGTCATCTGGAAACACAGAATGGTGATCCTGTATGAATGAAATTGGGACTGCTTGTCCTGTGTAGTGAGGAGAGCACATCTGAGGCTGCCTTTCTTCTCCCAGAACCTGGCAGGGGACAAGCCAGCACCCTGCACAGGGCTGGGTTCCAGCAGGAGCTTCTCATCCAGCTGTTGAAAGGTAAAGGACCTGTTTAAAGTTAGGACAGAGTCTGTTCTGTCACATGCAGGTGCTTTATCCCATGCAGAGAGATCCATTCCCTCCCTGGGCCAGCAGGTGTGGGGTGCACTCTGCCTGAGCTGGGCCTTGCCCAGCATTGACATGCTGGAGGAGCTCCCACAGGCTTGGCTGTGCTCTTTTCTCTCATGGTTCTTTGAAATCCTGAATCCAGCAGGCTCCTGAATCCTCTGTCAGGATTCCTATGTCCTCATTCCTGGGATGGCACAGCAGCTGAGGACACTCGCTTCTCTCCAGCCTGAGGCATGTCACTTTGTACCTACAGAACATCAGGTGATAAAAGAAGCACAGACAGCCCAGTCCTTTCTTCCCCAGCCCCACAAATGCTTTGCTGAGGGCTCTCCTGTGAGGAGAGGGATGGAGATTCTCAGCAGGCTGGCTCAGGTGCCTCAGGGAGCTATGCCTGGCAGTGCTGTGCTGAGGTTTGCACTTCTGGCTGCTGGTACCCAAATTCACATTTTTTCACTGGAGAAACCAGTTTATTTCTGGTCCAGGCTTAGCAGCACTTTTTTAGCCTAATGTATTTATATCACTGCCATCAGCTGGTCTCACTTCCTGCATACAGGGGTCACAGAGCTTCCCCAGATTAATTAAGAGTGACAAATCCATTACTACCTCTTTGTTGTTACAATGGCTAATTACATCTCATTATATTTCCCTTCAACATGGAATGTGCAGGGTTCCAGCTTTCCAGCTTGTGTGCCTTGTTCCTTACCTGCTGGCTGAAAGTCTTCTCAAAGACTACATTTTTTGGTTTAATTCCCCCATGATGATGTTACCCTTGTGTTGTATGCAGCAAATCCTGGAATGTCCTCCTTTAGAGGAGATGATGGAGCTCCCCTCAGCTCCAGCATCTTCCTCCAGCTGTGGATGCTACAGCTGGAGATGGTGTTTCTGGTGGCCCGTGCATTTCCCTGAAGGTCTGAGTTACCTCTGGACCCCACAGTGTTGCCCCCACAGACATTGTTGGGGCCCACAGTTTCAGCTGTAGGTTCATGGCCCTGACATTCCCACAGATTTCCTCCCAGAGCTGTAGTTTTCCCCACCATTTCCTCTCTCATGGGTCGCTGCCTGGTGTATTCCCTAATTCCCATTCTATTGTAAGATTGTTTTTCAGGTGACTCACTAAGCAGCAATCCAAATTTGACATCATTGTAGCATCTTTATCCGTGTCATTATCCTGGTGCAGATCTTTGTGTGATTGTGTTATTGCTTTCAAGCCCTTCCCTTCATTGACTGAGTTGGAGGTCGGGTGGAAGAGCTCCCAAGAGAGCTGGATGAGACCAGTGTTGCTAATGGGTTGATGTGGTGGTTGATCCTGGCCTCGTTGGAGTCCCTCACCTGGCCAGGATGGGATGTGGGGAACTGGGATGGTGAACTGGGCAGTGATTTGTGTGCAGTGCTAAAAGGGCTGATCCCAAGGGGATACATGTGGGTTGCAAAAACGGTGGAGTGGTGGATCATTTCCCAGAGACCTTCGGGGTGGTTGCTGATGACCTTTCCCTCCTCTTATGTCAGACGAATGACACAGCCAAGGCAGGGCTAGGAATCTGTGGCCAGCAACTACATTTTTCAAGTGCCTAAGGGAAATTTAACTTGTTGGACAAGGACAGGGTTTTCCTCTGGACCTTCCCTCTGGGGAATCCAGCGGGAGCTGTACGGTGAAGACAGAGGGATAAAGGAGGCAAGGAGGAGCTCAGAGGTGGTGGTTGGAGAACGGCTCCAGCGGGGTCAAGGACCCAGCAGCGATGCTTTCCTCACAGCCTGGGTGGATAGGAGGGCTCAGGGTGAGGAGCCGCCCCTCCAGGAAGGATGGGATACTTAGGGAAAAGCTGATTCCCCGCGGGTCAGCTCAGTGCTGTAGCTGCATGTGCGTACGTGGATTAGGGAGCTCTGACACGGCTCCAAGCCCGTCATTTCCCGCTGGTGTTTAAGGCTCCCGGGCCCTTTCTGGCAGTCACTAACGGGGCTGGGCGCCCGGGAGCGGTAGGAGCGGAGCCGCCCGCGGGACCGCCGTGCCCGGGGGGGCTGCACGGGCGGAAGCGCGGCCGGGGCGGTGCGGGACAGAACCGCCGCCACATGGTCGCGCGCACTTCCCCGATCGTGCCCGTTGGGGGCGGGAGCAGCGGCCGGAACGGCCAATCAGGGGCGGGGGAGGGGACTCGGCTGGGCCGGTGAGAAAAGCGAGCCTGGCAGCCACGGGCGGAGCGGCCAATGGGCGCGCGCTCTCGAGGACAGGCAGGTGTCTCCGCCAATAGGCTGCGGGCGGGGGGCGGTGGCGGGTTGGGGAAAGGCCAATGGGGTCGCTCTCCGTTTAACCGGCGGGCCGGGTGGCGAATTGCGGCGCGTGCGGGCGGGGCGCGCGGGGTGGCTAGCCGGTGCGCGCCGCCATTGTGGCCAGTTCGATCGGTATCGGGAGCGGAGAGCGGAGCTCAGCGAGCCCGGAGCAGGGAGCAGCCCCCCCACGGCCGGCCTCAGTCACCATCACACCGCGGGAGGCGGCGCAAACAGCAGTCACCACCACCGTCCGCACCGAACAGCCGCCGCCATGAGCAGCGAGGCCGAGACCCAGCCGCCCGCCGCCCCCGTCCCCGCGGCGGCTCCCGCCGCCCCCGCCGACTCCAAGCCAAACGGCGGGACCGGGAACGGGGGCAGCGGCCTGGCCTCGGCGGCGCCTCCCGCTGGCGGGGACAAGAAGGTCATCGGTGAGGGCAGCCTGGGGTCCCCGGGGTCCCGGGGTGGGTGGGAAGCCCCGATCCTTCGCCCCTCCCCCGCCATGGCTGAGGGTGGCGCGCGCTCCCTTCCCCCCCCCCCTCCCACCTCACCCCCCGAGGGGCGGCGCGCGCCCCCTCCCCGCCCCCGGCGCGTGTCCCCGGCGGCGCGCGCCGCGGCCGTTATTCGCCCCCCGCTCCCTCCCCTCCCCGCGCGCCGCCGGCCCCGCGTGCCGGGTGGGGGCGGGGCGGCGCAAGATGTCCGCCACGCGGGGCCTTTGTGCGCGCGCCCCGCCACGTGCCCCTGACGCGCCGCTCCCCTCCCCTCCTATTCCCCCTCTTCCCTCTGCCCCTTCCCGCAGCAACGAAGGTTTTGGGAACAGTGAAATGGTTCAACGTGAGGAACGGTTACGGCTTCATCAACAGGTGAGCGCCTGGACGGCGGCGGGCCTTGCTAACGGGGAGCCCCGCGGAGGGAGGGGGGCGCGGCGCTTGTGTCACCCGCGCGGGTGACAGGCGGGGCGGGGGGCGGCGGGGCCTTGGCCGCCTCTCGCCCTGCTCGGTAGAAGGAGCTGGGGAGATGCGCCCTTTCTCCACCCCGGGGTTTCTGACCCGCTCGGGACTTGCCTGGCTGGCTTTTGAGTCCTTTAACCTGGGCAAGAGTCGTGCTCTCGAAGCGAGTCTGTTTCCAGGGCGATGTGTCTTAGATTATGGTCCTTTCTTTTATGGAGTTTTGGGGGTATTTTTTCGTCTTAAGGATCTAGGAGTATACTGGCTGTCAGCACACCCAGTATTTGTTTAAACTCCTGCGTGAAGTTTAGTCAATGCAAGCAAAAATTGCTTTGAGCACTTGGTAGTTCAAACATGCTCTAATGAGGGCACCCTCAGCATGTGGGAAAACGAGCAAAAGGAGCACAGTTCACAGGGTCTGGTACCACACTGAAGCGTAGGGACGGGTCTCGTGAAACAGTTGCCTAGAAGATTGTTTTTATGACAGTAGTTGAGGTTAAAGAAAAATAAGAACACTTCGGGAGTTGTGTAAATACCTAAAGTGGGCCTGTCAGGGAGAGGAAGTTCTCTGCAAACAAGTTTTTAAAAAATGGGCAATTCTTGGCCCCATTGGTTGGGGGGAACCTCCATCTGGCGTGATGCCAGAGCTGTTTCCCTTAATTCGTGGTACTTGAACTCCCCAGTCTCAGAATGTGGCTGCAAACTGGGGAATTGCCCTTTAGGGCAGCAAGTGCAGTGTTATTGTTGGACCTTGTGTTTATATTTGGTTTAAATAATGCCTTTTTGAACTGCCTGTTACACTGTGAGCTAGTCTGAATTGTGTGTCAAGCTCCTGGATTGGTTTTGTGTCTGCAGCTTTACAAATTTGCCTCCCAGTCTGCCCAGTTTGCATAGTTCACACCATGCTTCAGCTCCCAGTGTTGTACAGTCACCCGTGCTGGGAGCTGGCGTGTCTCTGGCCTTGGAAACGCCTCCCAAGTCCCAGCCACAAACCCCACCTCGAGGGAAGGCTTTTCCTGTTCCCTCAGTAGTGAAAATGTTCTGTGATGTCAGTCAGGCAAGGAAGCAGCAGCAGCTAGTTGAGACATCAGAGTAGCTTCCCCAGTCATTACTTTGGCAGCTGTTAAATCCCTGAGGTTGCCATTTGTAATGAGAAACCCAGCATGATCTCGTATTATCAAGAGATTAGAGCTGGTAACTGAAGGGGAGGACATTTCCTCAGCTCTGGAATCTTTGCCTGGCTGCAGGGAAGCTGTGCCAGGATCTCCTGCTCTTGCATGGCTCTGGTTTAGCCAGTTCTGCTTTCAGATAAAATGAGGCTTTGGAACTGAAATGAGCTTTGATTAAGTGCATGCTCACTTAAGGTATTTTCTGTGTGTTTTTAATGTTAGAAATATGATTCTGTTCCAAAATAGGAGTTTGAATTCTGGGTCTTTGATGGCTGTTTCTCATGTTTGCCAAAATAACAAGTAGATGTGCAAAAGCTGCTGGCTTGGTCTGTACCGTAACTGGAGCTGCACTGTCTGGCGTGATATTTGGTGCCCTGCTGGACTTGGCACCTTCTTTGTCTGCTTGTCTGTTTCCCTTTCTGCAATATATTTCTGTGGATAAAAGATGTGAATGGAAGAGTGGTGTAGTGCAAAGATCAGCTAAATGGTTTGTTCAGCCTTCAGACTGGGTGTTTCTCTTGTACCCTTCCAAATTCTCTTTGAAAAAGTCATGGTCCTGCTGTTCCATCATCCACATGACAGCATGCTTGCTTCTTCCAGATGTGCTTGCTGGAAAACAGCATTGGGAGTGGTGTGGCCAGTGGTGTGAGGCTGTAAAATGGCCTGGTGTGTTTTTCACTTGATCAGTGAGCTCTGTGTGACCCAGTCAGTTGTCAAGCCAAAACTCTGATGTCCTCTTGAATGGAAACTGCTTTGCGAAAGGATTTGAAAAACAAGTGTCTGGTCTGGTTGTCCAAAATTCAACTTGGGCAAAAGTACAAGGCATCCACGCTTGTGGAGCACTTCCTACCACTGTTTTTCAGCTCAGGATGAAGGAAGGTGCTCAGCATTTTTACTAGAAATATATTACTGTTCTCTTGTGAAGGTTTTCAGCATTTTGGACATTGTGTTTTGAAGAAGTCTTTCAGCTTTGGCTTTGCAAGGGCTTCTGGGTGCTGCATCGTGGGGCTTTGGAGATGGGATCAGAGTGGCTCTGCTCCACTGCCTTTTGGCTGCCTTTTCCCAGTAACCTTTGAGGTCTGTAGGCATCAATTTCAAGAGGAAACAAGAGGTCTTGTTTTTACTGGTGATATCTGCAGAATAGCTCTAGCTTGGATGGAGTTTCTGGAAGAAGTTTAATTGTCAATTCTCACTTTCTAAAGACAGGAGTGAGGAGAGCCTGGCTTTATCTTACTAAAAACCAACCCAAGTATTCTGTTACCACTAGCTGTGAGCACTTCAGTTTGGAGCATGTTTTCACACAAGCTTATGTCTTTAACCAGTCATTCTAAGAAATAAAAACCCCTTTGCTGTTGATTCAAACGGTTCCATGCAGTAGTGAAACTGAACACCGCAGTGAGGGCGGGTTGGTGTGATGGGAGCTGGGATGTCCATGCTTTAGGAGTGAGGGAGATGGCTTGTGCAGCTCTCAGCAGTGCAAGGGTATCTGTTGTACATCTTGAGAGCAGAATAGAAACTTCCCAGTGAAGCTGGTACTGAGCTGTGGTGTTTGGGCTCATGACAGTTGGGGAAGCTCTGCCAGGGTCATGCTGAAGGATGGGTGCTCTTGAGTCCTTATAGATACAGACCTGAGCTGTATTCTGTTTCTTGAGAGGGGCTTGACCTGCCTTCATGGGCAGCTGGTGTTGCTGTTCCTCAGGTGAGTGAAACATTGAGGCTGAGGGGATGTGAGTGAGACTCCAGTGGCAAGGGCAGAGCTGCTCTCAAAAGCTGTAGTAGCCAATCTCCCACACAGCACTTCTGGGAAGGAGTGAGTGGTCACTGTCAGGTGTTCAAACATCTCTGTTGATGGGATGTGAAGGATAGAGGGGTGTGCAGCAGTGAGGAGGAATGTGCCTTACTGAACCTTCAGCATGTGCTTTGCACTTCGTGTAAGCTGCCTGCTGATCTCTTTCCTGCACACAGTAAGCTGATAGGAACTAGTTGGGAGCAGGTTGAGGAGTAATGCTCAAAGCCTGTTACGATAGATCTGCATTTTGGCTCTGTACCAAACAACTGAATTTTTAATTGACTGTGCATTTTATTCATGAATTTCAATTTCCTGTTGTCTCGTAGGAATGACACCAAGGAAGATGTGTTCGTCCATCAGGTAAGATTTCCTTGAAAATGAAACATATTCCCTCTCAGAAATTGGCTGTGCCTGACCCATTTAAGTAGGATTGAAGCTGTAGAAGAGCCTTGCATTTTCACTGTTACTTGAACACAAACAACTGATTCTTGGTTGCATTGCAAGTAGAGCCTGCTTGCACTTTGGGGTTTTGTACATTGGCTGATGGTGTACTGTGATGAGAATTGCACTGGCTGCCAGCATGGGCTTGGGGATAACTGCTTGGAGTCCAGTCATCATGTGGATTTATCCAGTGGTTAAGTAAGCATCTGGAAATAAATTAAAAGCTTGCAGCAGGGAGAGAAATTAATTTAACTGAAAGATGAAGTGCCAATGAAGCTCTTTTTTTCCTAGGCAGAAGTATAGATTTTATTGTTCTAGGCTTTCAGTGAAAGTATACAAACATTTTACTAGGGGCTTTTCAATTTAACTGATACATGTCCTTAGATGTAGTGTATGGCAGATAGGTGAGCCTCTGGAAAATAGCCCAAGACTGCACACCACCCCTGTGTCTTACTTCATGGAGCAGATTTGCCTTAGTTCAATTCTTTTTCTGAATTGGAAGGCTGTGATCAGCAATTTGCTTTTTGCCCATTCTGGCTCAGGATGTTGTTAGTAAGCAGCCCACAAAGAATTCTTAGTGGAGCCTGGTTTACTTCTGGCATTTAGGAGTCCATGGGTCATTCTTTTGTCTCAGGTTAGGGATATGCTGATGATGTTAACACAAAGGAAGGGAAGAGCAGTGCCTGGGAAGTGGTTTGTGTTTATAATTTCTCAGCTTCTTTGTCTGAATTACCAGCTTTCAGAGGCCATGGTTTGTGAGAGGTTATGCATACCCTGAGGGGAAGCTTTCAGACCCAGTTGGCAAGTAGGGTCACCTGTAAGTGACCTTGGCTTACTGGTTGTGTTACTGGACTTGTCATGTAGCTACTGTCTATGTTTCTGAAACAACAGTTTGGTAATTATTTGTTTTAGTGTAATATTTTTTACAATAAAGCAGTTATAGGGCTCTTATCTGAAAGAAATCAGGTTGTTTAAGAAGTTCTAGCTGTGTATGCTTTTCTCCATCCCTGTTACATAGCTCAGGTATCACAAAAAGCTGTTGGACTGGCTGCTGTTGTAATAAGGCTTTCCTTGAAGTTACTGAGACTTGTGGGCATGTTTTTCCATTGATTTTGTTCCATTTAGGGGGAAAAATCTAATCAAACTGTGTGGCAGGTATTTATGCTAAAGTTATTACACTTTTACTGCCCTTCAGTTAAAGTGTTTGATAAGCAGAACATGGCTAAGTACAGTGTGTATTGAGTATTAATTTGTGTGTCAAAGATGTCATCCCATACTGCAGAGCACCAAAAACTGAGGCTGTTCTAGTAGTGTTTGACAGGTGGCCTCTGATACAGAGGATTGTCTGGTGCTGACACCTGGAAAAGGCCAATCCTTGTTGTGCAATACACAGCTGGGGTAGATTTAGGATTAATTGGTTAGTCCTGTGGCAGAAATTACGGTGGTAGAAACCTCAGAGGAGGAGATCTCTTGATACCTGGCCCTTTTTATGTTTACAGAGTATGGAACACAGAAGCTGCTGTGTCCTGTGGTGTGTGGGAAATAATAGAGGGCTGGAAATCTAAGAGGGTGATTGGAAAGGCTGATATCTTGGTGTATAGGCTTCAGAGGAGTGTAAAACTATCATAGTGATGTTGAATCTTAAACTCTGATTAGGAATCCTTTAGCCAGTGTGTGGTGTGAAAGTTTTCCTCTTTGTTTTCAAACTGCTGTTTTAGCCAGCAGACAGGATGCTTAGAGGTGCTTCCAGTTAATGGTAAAGCTGTTGCACATTTCAAATAGTCCAGAGCATAACACAGGTACATTTTATGACTTCCTGGATTTTCCCAATGATTCAATTGCTTTTTCAGGAGTACAGGTCTTTCTCCTAAGATAAACAAATTGAGTATTTAGTAATCTTAAAAGAAAAAAAAAATCCTTCCTTTGTATTCTTATGCTGTGCCTGCACTGTTGTGTTGTTAGACTGCCATAAAGAAGAATAACCCCAGGAAGTACCTCCGCAGCGTAGGAGATGGAGAGACCGTGGAGTTTGATGTGGTTGAGGGAGAAAAGGTAAACACATCTCTCGGGTGTCAGAGCGCACATGGAAAACTCAGATTGCAGGCTTTGGTGTGGTGCCTGTGGTTTGAGTTGATGCCTGATGACATCCAAGGAGGTGAATGGTTTTTCATTTCTTTGCAATGTGGATGTAAATCATTGCTCAGTACTAGAGTGTTGTGCTGTAGCCGGTGGGGTGGTGACTGTTTCCCCTAATGCTGTTTCCACTCTTTAGGGCGCGGAGGCAGCCAATGTCACAGGACCTGGTGGAGTTCCAGTGCAGGGCAGTAAATATGCAGCAGATCGTAACCATTACAGACGATATCCACGTCGTAGGGGTCCTCCACGCAACTACCAGCAAAACTACCAGAACAGTGAGAGTGGGGAAAAGAATGAAGGAGCAGAGAACATACCAGAAGGTCAAGCCCAGCAACGCCGTCCCTATCGCAGGCGGCGGTACCCACCTTACTATATGCGTAGGCCCTACGGGCGTCGTCCACAATATACCAACCCTCCCGTGCAGGGAGAGATAGTGGAGGTAACATTGCCTGGCATACGCTGCTAAACGGGCTTGGTTGCTTTGGAGCAGGGTGATGGGATGCACCTTTTGACACTTCTTCTAGGTACTCCTGATGATTTTGGTAAGGTTTGGTAGTAACGTGAAATGAAGTAGCTGAAGGTCTTCATGTTGCAGCTTCTAAAAACCAGAGTGTTTCAATTTGTGTGATTTATGTGAGGATTCTCCATCGTGTGCTCACCTGTTGCCTAGAACTGCTGTTCACCTTGACTGAACTGACAATCTTCCAGCTCCTTGCTCAGTGTGACAAGCTGTGGAGTTGGCACATTTCTGGTTGGGGCTGAGGGGGTCTGTGGCCTGATGTCTTGCAGGGTGCTGACAACCAGGGTGCAGGAGACGGCAGACCAGTCAGGCAAAACATGTACCGGGGTTACAGACCAAGATTTCGCAGGTATGCTGCAGATCAGTGCTGGCTTTAGCCGTGTTCAGCAACAGAGCCAGGACATGGCGATGCTCAGGTGCTGCATGGTTAAAGCCTAGCTTGACTTTCAGGGGTCCTCCTCGTCAAAGACAGCCTAGAGAGGATGGAAACGAAGAAGATAAAGAGAACCAAGGGGATGAAACCCAAAGTCAGCAGCCACCTCAACGTCGGTACCGCCGCAATTTCAACTACCGACGCAGACGCCCAGAGAACCCTAAACCCCAAGATGGCAAAGAGACGAAGACAGCCGAACCACCAGCTGAGAACACGTCCGCTCCCGAGGCTGAGCAGGGCGGGGCTGAGTAAATACCGGCTTAACATCTCTACCATCATCCGGGTGCGTGTCCGGGGCCTGGGGATGCCTTTGCTGACTTCTTTTGATGCTTTTAGTTTGTGCTTTACAAGGTTTGGACTGTTCTGTGAGTGTGTCTGCAGAACCAAACTGCGAGGCTTTGTTGTGTCAATGTGACTTAATTGTCACTGATGGAGTGATGTTACACTTTAAATCTTGGCTGTGTGCGGTAGTGCAGGTGTCTCTGCTCACCCAGAAATCCTAGCAGTGCAAGTGTAAAGACTTGAAAGTAGTCAGGAGAAGCACGTGCTGGGATTTACCTAGCTCCATCAATGCCTGAGCTGAGTCCCTACAGGGAACTGGATGGCATTGAGACTTTGGCATCCATTTCTACAAAGGTGATGTGGAATTAGCAGGAGTGTCTCAGGAGCAGCTTTTTATCTAATCAAAGTGCTGGAAAAACCGGTAGAAATGGTGGTTTTGTCAGAGTGTGTGGGAGCTGTGCTGCAGTGCTGAGGCGTGGACTCAGGAGGGTTGTGTGCAGGGCAGGGGCCAAAGGCTGGGTTAGTTGCAAGGGAAGCTGGCTGCAATTTGGGCTTGTTTGGTGCTGACTCCTGAGGGACAGTTCTGCTAATTTGGGAATGCTTTCATTGCCAGGAGTCTACTTCTTCTGCATTTCTTGTCACCTATGTGTGTAACCCATTCCTTTTGTCACTTGCTCCTTGCTCATTACCTGGAGGGCAGGAAAGTGGAAGAGGCATTTAGGTTGTAGAGGGAGCAGACTGAGTGGTCACATTGATGGGATGGACAGGGGCTGGAGGAGTTGGGCTGGGAGAATGGCTCAGTGTTGGCAGCAGCTGCAGCCTCTCCCAACTGCGGGAGCTTGGGGACCTGCATGGGCTTGAGTGCTTCATGCTCCACATGCAGATGGATCATTCAGTCACTGTCCAGGCTGTGCTGCAGTGATCCCTCTGCACTTTTGGTGAACATTTGTTGTTCATCTTTGTGGTCAGCACTCCCCCTGGATGAATTCTTAGAACATGGGCTTCAAAAGGGTGGCACCTTGGCTCCTCTTGCTGTCTGGTAGCATTGGAGAACACTGGGTTTAGTTTCTGTGCCTGAGCAGTGGCTGAATGTCGGCAGAGCTTGGTGGAAGCCCTCCCCATGACCAGAGGGATCCCTTTGGGTTTAAGTTGCCAGTGCTCTCTTTGGAGTCCCTGGCATTGTTCCTGTGGGAAGGGGGCCGGTGTGGTTGCAGGGGGTGGGGCTGACAAGGAACAGTGGCTGGTGAGGGTTGGCCTGTGAGCTTCTGACAGGCAGCTTAGGGTGAATTTTTGAGTTGTGGGTGAGTCTTGGTACACAAAGCACCCCTGTCACCTGTCTGATCAGCCTTTTTTTTTTCTTCTTTTTCAGTTTAGTCATCAAAGAAAAGACTTTAAGAAATGAAGACGAAAATGAAATTCCAGCAATAAGAAATGAACAAAAGAATTGGAACGGAAGACCTTAAGTGCTTGCTTTTTGCTGTTGACCAGATTACTAGAACTATCTGCATTATCTATGCAGCATGGGGTTTTTATTATTTTTACCTAAAGAATTCTCTTTTTGGAAATGATAAACACGTTTTTTAAAAGCCTGTTTTTTCTCAATATACCTTTAAAAGTTTGTAAATTGTTTCATATCTGGTCACGTTGAGATTTTTAAGAACCTCATTTTTAATTTGTATGAAATATACGCCTGATTTTTTCAAGTCAAACTGCAAGCATCTGTTAATAAAGGTCTTAAAGAGTTACCTTGTGTGCTTGGGTGTTTTAAACCCACTTTTGTGAAAGGGTTTTAAGTATTCATAGAAGGTTTGGGAAAAAAGTGACTGCTTCTCTCTTTGGGCATACAGGGTGGTGGGGTTAAAGCAGAAAATTTGAAGTAAAAAACCCAGTGAAGATGCAATTGAGTCACACTGGAGAGGGATGGGCAGGCACAGAGGGATGGGAATGCTTGGTGCTAGCCCAGTGTTTTTCCAGGAGCTGTTTGATGGAAGAGCTTGACTGTCCTTGCTGGAGTACAGCACTTGCAGAACTGAGGTGGTGTGAGGGTGCTTAAAAAAGGGGGAACCCTCCCCCCAAAAATAGTAGAATCCCATATTGGTTTGGGTTGGAGGAACAAGGACCCTTAAAGCTCAGCTCATCCCATACCCTGCCACTGGGGCAGGGACACCCTCCACTATCCCAGGGTGCTCCAAGCCCTTTCCAAGCTGGCCTTGGACACCGCCAGGGATGGGGCAGCCACAGCTTCTATGAGCAACCTGTGCCAGGTTTTAGATTGCAGAAAATCCCAGACTTGTCACTGGGGCTGTGCTACAGCACAATTGCTCAGGAGTGCACTGCAGAGCCAGCTGTTCCTGCAGGGGTGCAGCAGCAGAGACAGAGCTGTGCCTTGTGCCAAACCTGGCTGTGGCTGCACCCCAGTGCTGTGGGGAGGACCTGGTGAGTGGGGGCTGCTCCCTCAGCGTGGGGCTCACCCTTGTCTGCCCAGCTGTGCCATTAGAGCACCTGCAGGAGGAGGTGCTGTCCAATGGCAGATTTGGGGACCTCACTAAAGTGAGCTCTGTGCTCTTCATCATTTCCTGTGGGCTCCAGTGTTCCAATCACCCCAGGTGTCCCAACAGTCCCAGTGCTCCAGGCTCTGCTCTCTCCAAACACCACCTGCCCATCCCCTGGCTGTGCCCTCTGTGAGCATCCTGCCCTCCAGACTGCTGTCTGACAGCAAAATCTCATCTCTGCTCCTTCCTGTCAGTGCTCGGATTTTGCCCTTCCCCAGGTCCCTGGGGTGGTGCTGAGGATGGGGACAGACTTGCCCTGGACAATCCCATCTGGCAGAGGTGTGAGAACCTGCAATGAACAACAGCTTTGCTGCTTTTGGCTGCATGTGAGGGGGCAGATGGCCCAAGAGGACTCTCACAGCTCCTCTGGGTTCTGGAAGAATGTGCAGGTGCTTTGCAGCCTGGCTGGGCTGCAGGAGTGGGACTGAGAGTCTCCACACCTCTCTGTTTTGGGGACTGACTGAGCCCCTGCAGGGCTGGAGCTCGACTTGCCTCTCTCAGGGTGACAGAGCTGAGGAGCTTCTGCTTGGTTTCCTTGTGCTGCAATGGTGTCTGTGTGCTTAGTTTGGGGTGAGGAATAAGGGAATGAGGCCAAAACCAGCATTCAGTAATTGAGAGTGGTGGGGATTGAGTTGGTGGTTTCAGGTTCTGGTTTGTTTTTATAAAGGTTTACAAGTGCTGACAGATAATAATTCATTTGGAAAACAGAATTTCCATTTTGTGTGAACTTAAAAACCCCACTCTGCTGGTAGAGCATCTCCATCAGGCTTCAGACTGACTCACCTCCTTGTGTCTGGTGTGTCAGTGTTCCTTGATCCCCCATGAGAACATTGATAACTTAAGTGTTCCAGACTCCCAGTTTTACCCAGTTTTTGAGCACAAGCCTTGTGCTGCCCCGTGTCCGAGCCCAGGGAAGGTTTCCAGTGGGGCTGGTGTGGGAGGAGCCAGGGCTTGCAGCCACATGGAGTCAGTGCTGCTCCGTGCAGAAAAGATTCCCACTGAATACCCCCAAAGCTTGGGCTGAGCAATGTCGGAGGAGCTACTCCGCCCTCAGTGTCCTGACAGCTTTCCCAGGGAACAGGGGCATCTTTTCTTAAAGCAACACCTCTGGGATTTATTTTCATGAAACCTGGCTGACTGCTGCAGTACCCTCACTTTTAGCAGCCAGCTGGCTGTGCCAGAGCCTGGAAGCAGCTGCAGAAATGTCTCAGTACAGGTGCCAGTGCTTTAATGGGGTCGGACTGGCCGGGAGTGTCCCATTCCAGGGCTGGGTGCAGGAGGTGCTGCTGGCCATCACACATGGGAATCCATGGCATACATCTTGCTGGTGGCTGTTCGGTCCCGGGGCTGGGGGTGCCTCTGGGGTTGACAGTGGCTGCTGGGGGCTACCAGGAAAGAGTTGGGGTTGTGTCATGGCTGGCTGTTGCAGGGTGACTTGGGACTGCCACAGCACGGGGACACGGCAGGAGAAATGAGCTGGGACAGGCAGCAGGGTTAACTTCCACCCCATGGGACCAGGCATAAGGATTGGAGATGACATCTGGGGAGGCATCACCTGTCCTGATGCCTCTGGGGAGGCATCAATGTGGGGTGGGGCTGTATTTCAACCAGCACATCCCTGCAGCCACTGGCTCAGGCTTTGGCTGCTGATGGGATTCAGCTCCAGCACAGCTACTGCTTTGAGTAGACATCACCACGCCTTCACCAGGACCTGGAGGCCCACAGATGTGGATGGACCCCTGCACCCTCTTCATGCATTTATAGGGTTTATGGGGCCCCTCACTCAGCCCTGTTCTGCCTTGTGTAGCCCCCCCAGTCAAGGGGCACAGGCTGGGCACAAAGGGCTCCCCCTTGCTTAGGCTGGACCCTGCAAGAAGCCGCTGTGTCCCCTGAGCTGGTCCTTCACCCCTTATCCCTGCAGGGCAAAAACCTACTTGAGACAGGATGGGTTGGAATGAGACAGACTGACCTGTGCAGGCATAGAGGCAGCAGGTCAGCAGGACAGATGCCACAAAGCAGCCAGTGGAGCCAGCCATCCCCAGCCAGCACGACCACCCAAAGTCATAGTGGACTCCCAGGAATATATTGTGTGACACCAGCATGGCCCTCTCCACGTAGACATCCACTGCATACCACATGGAGCCTATGAGTCCCAGGATGCCTAGGAAGAATGAGGCTTGTTAAAAAGAAACCACACAGCCTCCCGTGCTCCCCAAGCCCCACTGAGGGGGTGCTGCATGCTCCCAGCATGCTCCCCAGCTCCCTGTGGGACGTGAGGTCTGTCTGCTCCCAAGCTTTCCCAGCCACGCACTCCCAATGCCGAGTATGACTCCAGCTCCATAGCACATCTTCAGTTTGACACAAGGATCCTCCTTGAGGAACGTGATGCAGTCAAGCCCAAGGACCAGTGTAGCCAAAGCCAGGCCAGCCAGGAGATCTGCTGTGATCATCAGGGTCCGTGTCACCACGATCTTCACTGGGCAGGGCAGTTAAAACAACCAGAAATGGGAATGAGGAATAATCAGAGGAACAGGTCTCTCCACTCCAGATTTCTGCTCATGTACTTTTTAGAGTCACCCAGCTCACCAGTGGCCATCATACCAGAACCCACCAACCCCATCCCTGCCATGGGCCAAGGGAAGGTGCTCAACAAGCTCATCAGAAACTTAATAAGGACTTAAACCCATGATTAGACCAGCTCAAGAAACCAAACAACTCAAGGTATACCCGTCAACACCTGGTATGTGGTCGCCTGCTCAAGCCATTCTTGAGCAGAAGACACTGTTGTCCACAGTTTTTCCTCCAAGTTGTGTAGCAGGTGTTTTGAACAACAAATGTCAATGTACCAGTGAAAAACAAGAGCTGGCATGGATCACATCACCAGCTGTGATAGGACTGTGCCCTGCAAAGCTCCCTTCTCTCCAGAGCAAGGTGGCAGCCCCCTTTAGTCCTTACCAACTACTTTCCTTCTCCAGTGCCTGAATCTGTGTTGTTCCATGTCATGACCCAACACAAGGGTTCCCTCTGCAGGCCTTGACGTGCCCTGTGCAGGCCAGAAGAAATGTCCCTACCCTGATGTGACTGTCCCTGAGCTGTGGGCATGAGTCCTTGGCCAGTGGGAATGGTCCTTGCTCTGCCTGCAGCATGGTGGGTTGCAAATCCTGGGCTCTCCATGCCAGAACATGTTTGTTGTGAGGTGGCACAGCTTCACAGAGTCTTTCCTGCCTGGTAACCCTGTGCCAGGTCTGACTGAACCCTGAGCTGCTGCCAAGGCCAGGCTGTTGGGGCAGGAGACCAAGAGCAGCCCTAGGCTGGTGTGACTGACTGACAAAGGGCAGCTTGGTGCAATGAAAATCATTTTCCCTTTTCCCTTTCAAGAAGACTCTGAGCTGTGAACTTAATAAATGCCTCCAAGCCAGGTCATCTCACCTGGGTGGTCAGCCAGAATGGAGTCATACTGGTCACAGGTCCTGACCCCGTCCTGCATGTTGGTGACACACTCCCTCCAAAGGCCCCGGCATTTGTGACTTACCTGGAATGGAGAAAGGCACTCATGCAAAAAGCACCAGAGTCTCCCCAGCTTCCCATGGCTCTCCCAGCCCAGCAGGGCAGATCTCAGTCTCCCACCACTGCACCTGGACATGTCCCAGTGACTCCATGCCCATACCTGCTCTCTGTTTTCTCCTGCTCCATCCCTCTATCACTATAATGATCCTTCAACTCAAAAAGCAGTGGGTTTGTCCCACCATGTCCCTTTTCCAGGCCTGTGGAGACATGGTGCAACCTCATGGATGTCAAGGCACCCACCTTGCTCTCAGCTGCTCACCTTGAGGATGATGGTTGCTCTGCTCACCTTAAAGGTGGCTACTCTGCTCACCTTCCAGGTGATTTCTCTGCTCACCTCCAAGCTGTCATCAGCATTGACCATCCAGCAGTCTGTGCACGTGGCCAGGAGTAGGAAGAGTGTTGAGAGAAGAGCGAGCCCGAATGCTGTCACCTGCAGGGCTGCACCCATGGGGTGACCTGCAAGGGCACAGAGATGTTCACCCACTCTGCTCTGGCTGCTTTGAGACACCCACTCTTCCAAGGACAAAGTGCCACCAAGGCCAGGCATCCTCTGGATCCCCAGGAGTCACCTGGGTCCTGTCTCACAGTGCTCACTTGCTGGCAAAATGCTCTAATACCCTCAGCCAAGGCTGGGCCACCAGGTTTACATGTACAGAGAGAGCTTTTAGACCCACAGTAATTTTGTGGTGGAGACATTCCCACACTGGTTCCCTCTCTCTTCCAAATAGAAGCTGCCAACCATCAGTATTTGCCCTTTGGGAATCAAGAGCTGCTCGAAACCACTGTCAAATATCTGCTGCTACAAAAACCTGTGACCTAAGCACGTCTCCAGAGAACCTCCAGAGACCTCCATCCCTGCCATATGACTTGGTGGGTACATCCTCTGCCTTTTCTTGCGTGTGTTTTTTACTCCAAGAAAAGCTATGAGGTGTTGAACGTCCAGGTTGGAGCACAAGCAAGTGTCCCATGGAGGTGTCCTAATCTTAAACAAGATTAACAAGCACAAAGATATATTTCCCATTTCAAGGGGCACAAAGGCTGCTGGGGCATGGTGTGGGTGCCCTCAGGAGCTGCCAAGGCTTTCCACAGAGCAGAAGGGATGGCACCATTTGTTTTCCATTCCTAGATGAAAGGACTCTGCAGAGAGGGGAGCTGTGCCCAAGGTATGAGCAGGGGACATTGTGTCTGCAAACCCTGGGCAGGAATCCTACTTTGTCATGTTTTGCAGCCCCAAATGCCAAATACTTTACTGCCTGATGTTGCAAATACTGCAACAGCCCTTTGGACAGGAGTTCATACAAATGCAATAATTAGCAAGAGCAAATAAGTTTCTGAGCTACATGGGTTAATTAGCATGAGAAGATAACTCATCATCACCAGGTTTAGTACGCCCAGCCAGAGGCTGCCCACCCTGGCGTGGCACAGGCTCCCTGTGGGGCAGAGGTGGGAAGGAGGGTCGTGGTTCCCACACCCAACGTGCCCCATCTCCCCCCACATCCCCTCTTGGGATGCCACTGGGAGTAGAGACATCACTCTCCCATCATCTCTGAGCACTTCCACCAGCTTCTCTCCAAGTGGGCAGTCTCTTAGACCCCAATTTACAATAAATTTTTTAAATTCCCCAGGCTCCCTTCTGAGCTAACTCCCCAGAGTCTTATTTGTTTCTGCTAGACCCCAGCTGTTTTGGAGCCTTTGAAGAAAATCTGTTCAGCCACTTCAGTTATATGAGCAAGAAAAAAAAAAAAGAAGAGAAAGAAATTCTTAATGCTGGGAAAAATCAGCTCTAAATCTTGTTGATAATAAAAGGGGTTCACGGGGAGCATTACCTTCACTGCAGGCTCCTTCTTGTTGCAGTGGGATGATGACAGAATCTCTTTGCTGCTGATGATTTGGGATGGGGATGTAGGTCTGGAAGGATTTTAGGTGCTGATGGGGTTGGATCCTGACTCATCTGATGGAATCAGGGATATGCAGCACCAGCTGGAGCCTGTGCTGGGCTATTTAAGGTTGGTCCAAGGTCCATCAGCTGGGCTTTGTGCTCTGAGACATGATGGGCATCCCTGCAGTTAGAGCAGTCATAGGCTGGGAGTGGAGCCTCCCCAAAAATGTCACGTGGGGAAAGCTGTGGAAACCTGCTGGGAGCTCTCCCCAGGTGGGGGACTCTGTGTCCTGGACAAATAACCCCCGTTTTTTAATTAGACCTTTCAATTTCTGCCTAAGACACTGGAGTGGCCCAAGATCCAGGAGTGGTACCAGAGTTCAGAGGGTTGGAAGGGGCCAAAGAAAGGAGCTGGAATGCCAGGGTGATAATGAACTCTTTAGCTGGTAATTAAGACCTTTCTTTTTTCTCCATTAAGCAGAAAACAAGTGAAAGTCACTGCAGTGGTGATGGCTCAGGTGTGTCTGGTCAGCCCCCAAGGAGGTGCCTGTGACCCCGGGTAGCAGCACCCCAGCTGTCTGGCACTGGGAGCTGCCCTAAAAACTTCAGGTTTGTTCTCTAATCCCCCACGATTTGGGGATTATGCAGGATCTGTGTTACAGCATCCTCTGAGCATCCCTGGGCCCAGCTGTGCCTCATGGCTCTGCCACTGCTCACCCTCATCTCTCAGACTGGAAAATACTCCTATTTCCATTTTGTGGGCCATAGTTGAGGTGCACTTGGGTTTGGTTTTTGTTGTGGCTTTTGGGTTTTTTCCCCCTAGATAATCCTCTGCAGCATTTTGCTCTGGACATTTTGGCAAAACACCAATCTTGGCAAATCCTTCAGCCCTGCAGAGACGCCCAGGTGCCTGATGTGTGAGGTTCCTGGGGCTTTGAGTTATCCTATTTTCCCAGAATTCTGGCACATGGCAGGTCTAATGCTTTGGCATGTGGCAGTGAATTAGGGCCAAAAATGTTCAGAAGGGTTTGTGAACCTTCATTTTCCAACCTCTACAGCTTAGGAATTTATGGTTCTTGGACATCTGTGACACATGAAATACTATGTGACCCCAGGTGACATAAAACTGTACCTCCATAGTCTTGGTAACACCTATAAAATAGGTGTACTTATATTTTCTGCTTGTTTAAAAACTCAGTTTATGATATATCCAACTAATCTGCTCGTCAATCCCCAACTGAAACCTTTTTGGGGGTGAAAAGAGGCAGATAGAGGAACAGAACTAGCAGTAATCAAATGATGAAGCTCCTTTCCCAGGTTAATGACAGTGAAACTCACATCTTGGGTACCATGAGGTTTGTCAAAACCAGGTGTTAAAAAAGTGCTGACAAGACCCCAACCTTGAACTTTATCAAATATTGTACTAAAAAACCTGCTGTGGCTGAAAGGGGAAAAACAAAAGATGTTTTCTTAGATGGGATCATCTCAGACAACTAGAGAGGACTTGGTAGATGCTGTTGGGGCAGGACAGTGAATAAGAATTATTAAAAACACCACCAAATTCAAACAGCCATGTCTCAGAGGTTTGAGGAAAGCCATTCTGTGTGCCTTTGTGTGGGGTCATTTTCCCTTTTCCCGCATTTCTGCCTATTTACAAATGACTATTATTCCCCAGAGGTTTGGCTGAAAGCAAGAGGTATGACCCAAAACTTCAACACTGCTCATTAAACTGGTTTAATGACCAAGAGATGTGTGTTGGAGGGAGGAAACTCTGTTTTAGCCTGTGCTGTGAACAAAGGCAGATCCCCTTCTTCGATGTGCTTCCAGCCTGGGTGTCCACCCCCAGGGAGCCTTCAGGTGACTCTTAGAGATGTCACACCAACACCAAGGACAGCAAATCCCTGGGTTTGAGGTGGGATGGGATGGATTTCTGGACCAGGTGCAGGGGGCAGGACGAGGATGCTGAGACAATACAGCAGCCACGCAAAAACCTGGATGGAAAACTTGATCTCTGAAGAAAAACATGCACAGCAGGGGTCACGTCCCTGCATAGGGGAGTAAAAATCAGCTTAAATTAGCAAATACCCAATTAGGCACAAGTCAGCTCTGAATTCATGGGAAACGGGAGAAAATAGGGAGATTTCAGCTATGAGAGTCCATAAGTGGAAGAGGTTGGTGGCATTTCAGCCTTGGGAAGAGACTTGTGGAGGGGCCAAGCTGGATTCTCAGGGATTTAACCTTAAATTAAGAAATTTGTAAGGCCACATCCCCATCTTTGAGATCAACACATGGCAAAAGATGCAACATATTTAGCCAGGAGGGCAAGAACCATTGAGGACTTGGGAGAGGCTCCTGCAGAAGTGGCTCTGAAACAGCACTGGAGTCACTGGAGGGGACTGGTCCAGATGGGGAGTGAGGGGAGATCAAAGAAACAGTTCCAGAAAGATGCCCATGATTGAAAATATTTTAATACCATCGAGTCACAATTTTTAGTACAAAAAGAAAAAATAAAAGAAAAAAAGAAAAAAAAAAGCATTTAAAAATCCCCACCCATCCCATGGAAAAGTTAATGCAATTTATATTAATAGAAAAACCCCATTCTTTACACTGAAATATAAAAAGGCCTTTTTAGTTTTGTTTGTTTGTTTGTTTTAAAGCACAAGGTTCTTTTTCAGTCCTCACTGCAGTGGCTTTTGGTTGGTGTTTTTCAAGGGGAACCCCAAAATCTGGGTTCAGCACCTGATGGGTGATGCCAGCCTACAAGCACTGCTCTCCCCTGAGGGGGGCAGGACACAGTTTTACAGGGGGGCTGCAACTTAAAAGAGGAAAAAGGCTGTTAATGCCAGGGAGAAAGAGAGAAATCACCCCCCTGGGGAAAAAATAGCATTGCTTCTCCTCCAGCACAGCCAGGGACCCAGACCTGGGCATGGGCATAACATCAAATAGAGGGAAAGGAAATAAAATAGAGGGAAAGAAAATAAAAGGGAGAAAAACAAAGTAAAATAAAATAAGAGCAAAATAAAAGAGAGAAATAGAAAATAAAATAAAGTAAAAATAAAATAGAGCAAAATAAAATAAAATAAAATAGAGCAAAACAAAATTTTAAAAATCTGTTATCTCTTAATATTTGGGTTTAAAAATAAAATAATAAAAAATAGATAATGAAGCTGTTTGGGTAATTTCCAGTATCCTTCCCTGTGGGTTGGCTGGCACAACACCTGCAGCAGGGCTGGAGGGATGGAGTACAGGGAGTTTGGAGTATTTACAGATAAAATTGGGGCTTTGGCAGTTGCAAAACAATTAGTTGCAGTAGAATAGAGGTACAAAGAGGTGGAGGCAATTAGCAGGTTGTGTTTGGAACCTTCACTGTCTGCTCTAGGGGATCCTGGTGGGGAAGAGGGATTTGGACCCAGCAGGGAGGCACCAAAATTCAGGGCTCTGTCCATCTGCCACTCAAAATAGTTGTGCTGGGCACCAAAAGTAAAAACAAATCCTTTGTGTTCAGAGCCCCTTTTTGCTGCTTTAATTTGCCCAAAGTCATTTATTCTTGTTTAACAAGGCACAGCCTGATCCTGGACAGGAACGAGCCCAAGGCAGGTTTGGGCTGGCAGAGCTCAGCTGGAGCAACTGGCCTCCAGGCAGGAGTCAATAATAATTAATAATAATTTAAAATTGTTGCTTTTCAGTAGCAATGAGGCAGGGGAATGCTGCACCCTGAAAGGATCCCTCTGCCAAGAGAGGGGTGTGGGGATGCTTGAACCCCGAGTCAGGCTGGTGCTGTTAGAAATGAAAACCTCATCCCACGAAAACCAAGCACTGGCTTTCCTCCCCTCTTGCTCCTGAAAACAGGATGTGGGAGAGGGATGGCCACGGTACAAAGCACTTCTGTGCAGCACACCCCCGTGGGATTGGCTCTGTGCCCCTGTGGCACCGGGATCAGCCTCCCTGCATCGCCCCCACGGCATCCCTGTGACTGACAGACAGACAGACAGACAGACAGACAGACAGACAGACAGACAGACAGACACGGCCTGGCCGCAATGAGGGGCTGGGGGTGCCACCCCTCCCGGCTGAGGAGAGCATGGCCATGATGGATATGGGAGGTGTGGCACTTAAAACCTCTATTTCAGCACTGAAAATGGTGCTGAAACCTGCAAGATAAGGCAGAGAAAGGTCTCATGAGGCATTCAGGGTCCAGGCAGGGTGGGAGCGCCAGGGTCTCGCCTGTTTTTGGGAGGGAAGGGAGGCACTGGGCAGCAGGAGGGCAGGGCTGGGGCTCAGACGTACTCCCGGGCTGTGGAGGGCTGTGTCTGCCGGTGGTACTGCTGTCCTCGGCGCTCCTTGGCAGGCCAGGAGCAGCACAGGAGGGACCCCCCCAACATGGAGAGGCTGGCGGCCCCCCAGCCCACGAAGAGAGCAGAGCCAAATTCGTACCTGTGGTGAAAGGGGTGAGGGATCATCAGGGAGGGGCAGAGAGGCAGAGGTGCAAATTGAAATGGGCAATAGGATGCTTGAAGCCCTGATGAGGTGACCAATGATGCCAAGGCAGATTTTGGTTCCTCCCTCTCCATCCCCACCTTTCCTGTTGGCTGTATCCAGCTCCCACGTGTCCCCATCTTTTAATCCTCCCCTGGGCTGAAATTCCACATGTCCACCACTACCCTGTCCCAGCTGATAACATCTAAAACTTTAGCATCAGGGACATCTTGTGCAAGGTGGCAGCAGGGGCTGGCAGAGGTCCCACCCGTGGGACACATGGGCCCACAACGCTGTGCCCCACCAAAACCAGCAAGGGAAGGTCCAATGGGAAGTGCAGGGACAAGACAGGATTCCCAAGGGAAGCCCCTGAGACAGGCTCTTACCTGGCGTTGATGGGGATGGTGCTTTCTCTGAAGAACTCATAGGTCACCTGTGTAGCATACAACGACACGGCAGCCAGCGTGCACAGACCTGGGCACAGAATCATGGAATCACAGGATGTTCTGGGTTGGAAGGGACCTTTAAAGATCACCTAGTCCAAAAGTCACCTCCCTGCACTGAGAGGGTTGTCTAGCTGTTCCACTAGACATCAAACATGGACTGGCAGTGACATCCAGCCCTCACCAAACTGCTCCCCTTCCTCTGTCAGTGTTGAAACGTGTTTGAGGATTCCTGCACCAGTGATGTACGAAGGCTAGAGCTGCCTTACCAGAGAGAACGAAGAGGACACCTCCAGCAACAGCAATGCGGCTCTTGGTGACAGGATCCTCCTCCCCAACTTTAGTGCATTTCATGCCCACCACGCTCACGATGATGCCAAAGAAGCCCAGGAGGAGAGAAATGACCATGAGAGCCCGGGATGTCTGGATGTGAACTGTGAGGAGGGAAGAAAAACTGCTCCCAGCAGGTGCCTTTGGCCACAGCCAGGCACTGGAAGCAAGGTCACCGAATTCCATGCTGGTGATGGACCTGTCCTTAACCTTGTCCTTGCTATGTAACTCCCATGTCCTATCCTCCCCACCTGGCAGATATGGAGACCTCAGCTCAGCTCAGGGCACTGCTCTCAGTGCCTAACCTGACCTTCCTCCCTATCACCCTCATCTTGGTCATGACTGGTTGGGCTAGGCAACACCTTGACTGGAGCAGCACCACAGTCACCAAATGCCAAAAAGGTGATGCACAGTCATAGATGTTTTTGATGTCCCCATGGGGCACTCTTGGTATCTAAACGTGATGCCCACATTGGAGCTCAAACCTGCTGGGGCCAGGAGTGTCCCAGCACACAAAGGGGCTCAAACCCACAGGGCCATAGAGGCTCAGTCCTGGGATGAGGAGGCTGCAGCCCAAGATTCACAAATGGAGAGGGAAGCTTGGACACACATCGAAGCTCAGCTCAGTGGGTGAGTGGCCTCAGACTGTTCTGAGATGGGTCAGACCTACAATAGGGATGGCAGCAAGAAGAACTTGGACCTGAAGGTGACTCAGGCTCCAGCAGGGGCCAGGGGAGCTCAGATCCACAGGGGAAGGGGGCATCCAGACGTGAAGAGGGTTCAGACCTGTTGGGGATTTGTGTTCAAACCCATACAGGTGGGTTCAAACACAGAGAGGGGCTCAGAGCCATATGAGGGAGGGTCAAACACACAGCAGGGCTCAGACTTACAGGGGGTCAAGGGCAGCTCAGGATCCCAGGGGAGCTCAGACCCAAGGCAGAGACGGGGAGCGGGGACAGCACCCAGGAAAGGGAGCGGGGCTCACCCTACGGGCCCCCCGTACCCACCTTCGAGGGAGAGCAGCGAGTCGTGCAGGCGGCACTGGACCTGCCCGGTGCTCTGGGCGGCGCAGCTCATCCACAGCCCCTCATGGAGCCCCACGGCCGTGATGATGGCGTCCCCGGCGTACGAGCTCTGCCGCCACTGAGGCAGCACGGCGGCCGCCAGCGCCGCCATCCACCCGGCCAGAGCCGCCAGGTACCCGGCCAGCTCCCGAGCCCCGCCGCCCATCGCCGCCGCCGCTCCGCGCCGCGCCCGGGCCCGCCCCGCCTGAGGGAGAGCGGCCGTGGGAGGAGGGAAAAGGCCGGAGGGGGGGCCCTGAGGGGGAAGGGGGGGAGGCTGGCAATGTCGGGGAGGATTTGAGGTGAAGGGAGCGATAGAGGTCTTGAGCAGGGAGATTGAGGTCCCGGGGGTGGATTTGAGGTGAAGAGAGTGACGGGGTCTTGCGTGGGGAGATTGAGGTATGGGGGAAGACTTGAGGTGAAGAGAGTGACAGGGGTCGTGTGTGGGGAGATTTAGGTTCCGGCTGGTGGGATTTGAGGTGAAGGGACAGATAAGGGTCTTGCATGGGGAAATTTAGGTCCTGGGAGAGGATTTGAGGTGAAGGGAGAGAGATAGGGGGCTTGTGCAGGGAGATTTAGATCCCAGGGAGGATTTGAGGTGAAGGGAGAGGTAAGGGTCTTGTGTGGGCAGATTGAGGTCCCAGGGGAGGATTTGAGGTGAAAGGAGAGATAAGGGTCTTGCGTGGGGCAGATTAAGGTCCCAGGGGAGAATCCCAGGGAGAGGTAGGGGTCTTGCACAGGGAGATTGAGGTCCCGGGGGAGGATTTGAGGGGAAGGGAGAGATAAGGGTCTTGTGCAGGAAGATTTAGGTCCCGAGAGGGATATGAGTCTTGAGTGGGAGAGCTGGGGCCAAGGGGTTGGGTGAACTGGAGCTTAGAGGGAATTGGGAAGCAGGAATTAGGAGCCTGGAGTGGGAGCACTGGGGCCCAGGGAGGAGAGTTAGGTCTGAGGGGGAGAGGTTTGAGTCTAAGGAGAGTGATTTGGGGTTGGAGTCTAGAGGTTTGAATCCTAGAGGGAAGAATGTGGTCTTAGGGAAAGATTTGGGGCATGGAGGGTATTTGGGTCCTACAGAAGAGATTTGGGTTGTGTGGGAGATGAGAACCCCTTAAACGACAGTGGAGGGATATGGGGAAGTGGGGCTCCCCAACAGATGGAGAGGGTGTGTGGGCAGTTACCATCCTTGACCCCTGGTGTGGGCTGGGAGCCCCTCAGAGGCCCCAGGGGTCACCCCAGGAATTCAATAGGGAGCAGGGAAGCGGTTCATTCAGTGAGGGAATTCGGGCACACCATGCCACCATGGCACCAACAAGAGCAGCCATTGTCAGTGGTGTACGCCTGCAGGAGAGGGACGGGGGTGCGGGGAACACGTGTCACCACCCTGGTGACACCAAGCCCCTTGCAGCCCCAGGACCTGGCAATCGTTAACCGCCATGGCCTCATCAGCAGTCTGCTCACGCGCTCAGGCAGCTGGGGGCGGATGCTGGCATGGTGGGCAGCCTCCACTGGGACCATGTGTTCATCCTGGAGAAATCATCCCCCAGACCCCCCTTGCCCACCCCCATGCTGAATGGACCTCCAAGTGGGATGGGGGTGCTGGGTGGCTGCACATGGGGCAGGATTTATTTGCCCACATTCCCGGGATGGTTATGGTAATGGCCAGACATCTGCAGGAACAATTCAGTGCCCTGTCCGGGGGTGTCAGGGTGCTCAATGTCCTTCTTGTACAAGGACGGCTCCCGCCTCCCTGGAATGGTGGGTTCCTTCCCACGCTAAGGGAGCAGGGTCTAGAGGATGCTCAGCTGGAGATTGCATTGCCCCCACTGGCCCTGGGGCACCCTGTCCTCCCAGACACCTTTGTGAGGCTACAGGCCTACAATACTCTTGGGTAAATGTTTCCCAGGAGGGAAGGTTGCACCCCAATGCTGATGACAGCCAAAGGGTGGCACCAGCCTTCAGTCCCCACTCAGAAAGCGACAGCTTAGAAAAAAAAATACTTTTATTCACCCATTTTCTGCAGAAGGCACTTAAATAGCTGCAACTTCAGGAAAGGCACACATCTGCACCCATTGGCACCAATGCCCCACCCCTAACACAGCATCCCTCCCTTGTCCCCGTGTCACCCACCCCTGAGCCTCCATCATCACACACCCCAGGTCAGCTCGTCAGGGGGATGCTGGATGCTGCAGGGGTAGTACACAGCATTCCCCAAAGCCCCATTCCAACTGGGTTGGGGGCAGAGAGGGTCTCATATGTCACTCTTATGTCTGTGCAGCCCGAAGCCACAATGCTGACATGATTAGTCCCAGCAGAGATGTCCTGGCCCCCGTAGGATGTCACAACTCATCCTTCCCCACCACAATGGCAGCTGGTGATTCTTTCTCTGGCTCTGGCTCCAAATCCCCCTCTTCCATGCCGAAAAGCATCTTCACCAGGTCATCTGCCTGCACACGCTCCTGTGGGCAGACCCATGGTGGTGAACACAGCCACTGTCCCACCCAAAAACTCTATGTGCCCTGGGAGGGAGCTTACCCGCTCACTGTGCCGAGGGTCCAGGGTGAACCAGAGGGCAATGGCGCAGCGCTGACCCTTGGTCACAGCCTTCACCCCATGGGGGTTCTCTGAGCCAGAGGAGAAACCCACGGCACGGCCACACTGCGGCTGGACCTCTGCCTGTCAAGGGTGCGAGACAAGGAGACTCCAGTCAGGGGTGGGTTGGTTCCCCTCAACCCAAGTTCATCTTTTGCAGTGGCTCGGGGGATGTTCCCAGGGCCAACAGGCAGGAGCTGGATTTGGTGCTGCACATGGATCCTCGGAGCTGAGCTACTCACGGTCTCAGTCTTGGCATCCAGCTCAGTGAAGTAGAAAGCTCCTCCTTCAAAGTCCCCATTGAGGTAGAGGATTGCACTAAAGGGAGAAGGGGACATGTGGAGGTGACAAGCAACCATCACCAGAGCTCCCCAACACTATGGCAAGAGCCAGAGGCAGGAGAGCCCAGGTTTGGTGTCCTCCCAACCCAGGTGCCACCAAATCACAGTACCCTTAGGTGGGGAAGCTGCAGCTGACAGCCACCACCATACCTGTAATCCCGGTAAGTGTAGGCTGGGGGCTCCTTCACGCACACCAGTGCCTCTGCATTGAGAATGCAGTTGTCCACATGCACCTCATGGCTGTTGTCACTCCGACCTTCTTGCTTCTCTAGGGTAGAACAGGGCATGTCAGGACCCCTCTGTGCAAGAACGGGGTCCATCCCCAAGCATTCTGTACTTGGACATGACAAGAAAGTCACGTGTAGCCTAAAGCACTTCAACTTGCTGGATCATGCAAGGCCATTTGGGTGACATAAAACACTGTTGACTTGTCCCATGGCATTTCCATGGACCTCCATGTGCAGCCTCTCTCAGCACCCATCCCAAAATGCCTCAGAGTGATGAAATCCTGTATGGCATGAAGCCATCTGTCCTGTTACAGGCAACCAGCAGAGCTGCTGCTCACCTTCCCAAATGGGCTTAGGGAAAAGCTTCCTACACCCTCCTGGGAAGAGGAGCAGGTTAGGGAGCAGCAAGGAGGTCTCCAAAGAAAGGTCTAAGACCAGACCACTCCAGCTGTTAGACGAGATCCAGACAGGACAAGACTCGCTCCTCTGGGCACGCTCACCATCGATGGCCGTGCGGCACACTAGGTGGGAGTAGGAGAAGTGGAGCGGGACCTCCAGGCGGAAGTAGGACTCCATCATGTGCCGCACCTTCTCCGTCACGTTGTAGTACAAGTAGGCACTGTGCAGGGGCACCTTGCCCTCCTGGCCCAGCTGTGGGGGACAGACAGGACAGGGGCTCAGTCCCAGCTGGGTACAGGCAACCACCTGCCCCGAAACCACCCTACCTTGTCCCCACACCCCGTTTCTCCACACAGCCATCCCAACCTTGAGGGCCTTGAGGACAGTCACGCCATAGAAGGTCTCGCTGGGAGTGTGAGGAGAGGTCTTTCCCCGATAGCCATCTCCAGCTGAGGCAGCTGCCTGCAAAACCCGATTGGTGTTAATGGCCTGATGGCTGAGCTGCAGGACGGGAGCCCTCAGCATCCTCTACCCATCCCTGCCTGCCCCACCCGTCCTTGCACTCACATTAGTGAGTCTCTGCAGTGCTCGGCACTCCTCAGCAGAAAGGACTCCATCCACCACGACTCGCTGGGAGCCATTCAGGGCCTTAGAGTTCATGGTGACACTGGCTCCTTCGTACACCAGAGGGCCACCTGTGGCACAAACAGGATTGGTGGACATGGGGATAGATGCCACCAACTCTGGGGTGGTGGGGGAAGCTGTGCTCCCGCCACCTGCTCCTGCTGCCACCCAGGTGTGGAGGGACAGTGAGCTGGCAGCAGGGGTCACAAAGGTCCCCATCCCACCTCCCCTCCTGGCCTTCTCCACCTTCTCGGATGAACTTGGTCATGTCGGCAGACTCTTTGGCCTTCTCCTCCACCAGTGTCTCGATCTCCTTCATGAGGTTGCCGATTTCCTCAGAGATGCGTGCCGCTGTCTCCCGCTCCACCCTGGGCATGCAGCAGCCATCAGCACCACCACCCCACTGTCCCCACATCAGAAACGAGGGCCACTAAGACAAGGGCAGGACAAGTTGTCTCAGGTGCCGGTAACAAAGCTGGCACCTAGACTGGAGAGAGTCACCTCAGTGTGCTTGGGGTGACCTACATGTGCCCATCATCCCATGGGTTGATGGGAAGTAAAGTTCTGCTCTCCAGCAGCCTCTTCCAGTCCCAACATCAAAACTTCCCCTGGCAGAAGCTCTATGCCATGGCCTTTGGCCCAAAGCCCACAGAGGAAGAAGGGTTTGTCATGCCAGACCTCCCTTCAGTGAGCTCAGCTGGGGACAGCACTCACTTCTGTTTCTCTCGCAGTCTTTTTGGTATCACCTCTTCAGGTGTCCATGTGTCCTGCAGCCAGAAGAACAACATGAGGAGCTGGACAAGGATCTGGCCAGGACACAGACCCCTCATCTGCATTCCATCTGGCCACTGCATCCCCCTGGTCTCACATCACCCACCGGGTCCACAAAAGGGATGCCAAAGACGTCATAGCTGAAGAAGAGCAGCTCCTTCTCCATCAGACTCTGCTGGTGATATAGCTGGATCTCCTGTGGCAAGGGGCAGAGAGATGGGGTGAGGTACAGCAGGAGGGTTCTGAAAGACCCCTTGGGTGGGCAGGAAGGTTTACACCATTCCTGTGGTCCTTGTTATAGACCCACAGCCTGGTTTCCTGCTCCATCTGGTAGCTGGGAAGGAAGTGGCTTTCCCCATCCTGTCTGAACTTCCCTGTGGACAAGCCTTGGGGACATGACAATTGAGCAGAGGCACATTGTGTGTTCCTTCTGCAGGAGGCTCTTTAGGAGCAGCTTCCCTTCCCTACTCCAATCGGTGTTGGGCAGAGACTGTGTCCCATCCATGCCTATCACATCCCAGGCAGGACCTATCCTGGGATAGGCATCCTGGCCAGCCAAATCCTCTCCTTTTTAAGCAATTTCACTTCAGCTGTGGAAGCGTGCAACAGAGGTGGGCTCAGATCCTCCTAAAAAGATTGTCCACCTGCTTCTCACAGCCCCCTCTCTCAGGAATTGGTCCATGTGTGCCAGTCATCCAGCTTCACTTGGCCTAAGACATTTTGCCAGTGGTATTTTTCAGCTATTTTCCAGCTTGTCTGACCTTAAATCCACCCATTCCTGTCCACCTTCAGTAGCTGGCATGGAGGAGACCTTACAACTTCTGCAAAGGTCCCCAGTGAGGAGAGATGTCCCTGCAATCGTTCGTCCCATCTGATTGCTCACCTGTCGTGGTTGGATGGGTCTGGCCAGGTTTTCCCCCAGGACAGCAGTGTAATAAGCCAAATTTTGGTTCATCACCTCATCATGTGGGAAGAAGAGCAAATAGGTTTTGGCACATTCAATGGCTTTTTCGTAATTCCCATCTGCAATGAGAAATGGGGCTGTTAATGGCACGTCCAAGGACACTGGAGGCAGAACAAAGACAGGTATGGAGGAGAGACAAGAGACACAGTCCTTGTGTTCCAAACAGTGTCATGAGTTGGGCAGATCCCCTGGAGCAAGGATAACTGCTGCCACAAAGGCAAAATTCTTAATCCTGTCTCCAGAAATCATCACAAAAGAAATCAGGGGTACTTGTATAGCTTGGGTACTTTTCTCACTTGGAAAACATTACAAAGCCTATTTGCAGGTAGCCAGACCCAACCATTTACTGGCAAACCTGCAGTTTCCAGCCACTGAAGCACCCTACCCCACTTTCCTGTGGCTTTTCACAGAAGCACACAATCACAGAATGAGTCAGGTTAGAAGGGACCATAGTGGGTCATCGGGTCCAACCTCTCTGCTCGAGCAGGGTCCTCTGAGAGCATATGGCACAGGATTGTGTCCACATTGTCTGGAATATCCCAAGTGAGGGAGATCTGACACCCTCTCTGGACAATCTCTTCAGTGCTCAGTCACTGCACAATCCCTCATATCTAAATGGGACTTCTAGGCATCAATTTCTGCCTCTTGTCCTATTGCTCAACACCACAGAGCAAAGCCTGACTCCAGCCCCCAAAACTTCCCTGCAGATACTGACAAACATTGATGAGGTCCCCTCACAGCTGTCTCTTCTTGAGGATTTCCATCCTCTTGAACTTGGTATTTTTCCCCTCCTTTTGAAAAAGTTCACACAGAAACATTTTATACTTTTCTAAAGAAGTGAATAAAAAATGAAATAAAATCAGGTGTATTTTCCTGGGTTGTAACTCTTCTGCAGTGGGAGTGTGCTGCTGTGATTTAAGACAAGAGATGGACAACGTGGCAATGAGGAAAAAAAATGCTTTGCTAGGCTGTTGTTTCACTTGAAAAGTGAAGCTACCTAGGAATAAAGCAACGTGGAGAGTGACTGCAGCCAGGCACAGAGAGATCCAAATCTCCTGGGGAACATTTCAGGCAGGAGGAACAGATCTGTATGAACCTCACAAAGTACAAGGCCTAGTGGAAGACTCTCCACCAGTATCAGTAAAGATGGGGAGATGGATGGGATTAGAGCACCCAGTGGAGAAGGACATGGAGATAATGGATCCCTCTGCTCCACTCTGGTGAGATGCCACTTGCAGTGCTGCCTCCAGCTCTGGGTTCCCCAGCATAAGGATATGGACTCATTAGAGTGAGACCAGAGGAAGCCACAAAAAATGGTCAGAGGACTGGAGCCCCTCTGTGAAGAAAGGCTGAGAGAATTTGAACCTTATTGAGAGCCTTATTGAACCTGGACATGAGAAAGCTCCTGAGAGTTCTTATGGCCTTTGCATACCAAGAGTGGCCATAAGAGAGATGAGACAACTTTTTATCAAGGTTTATAGTGACAGGACAAGGGGAATTGTCTTAAACTGAAGAAGGGCAGCATTAGGTTTGCCATAAGGAGGGAATTTTCTCTGATGAGAGTGGTGAGGCCCTAGCACAGACTGCCCAGAATGTTAAAGACTGAGCTGGATGGGGATCTGGGAGATCTGAGTGACCAGTGCTAGATGTTCCTTCCTCTTCTGTTGGACTGAGGAGATTATTTTTGAAGGTCCTTTCCCCACCCAAACCAGTCTGAGGATCCTCAATTTCAGCCCATGCAGAGTTGAGTGCCCAGTGCTGACAACCACAGAGGACGGGGTGAGGAGCTGCTTACGGTTGTAGTAGGCAAACTGCAGGTAGTTGAAGTGTGAGGGCAGGAAATCCTCCAGAGGCTTCTCCTGGCCAGGCTGTGAGGCCAGCTCTGTGACACAGCCCTGCTTGCAGCTTAGCACCTGCATGGAGTGATCTGGCAGAGAAAAAGCCCCGTGTCACTGCTCACAGTCACCCACGGGCTGGTGGGCAGGACCCTGAGGGTCACACTGAGGTTGTTGCAAGGTTTTTGGTAGTGGAAAACCCTCAGGGATGGGGGTTGTCCACCTCTGAGTTGATCAGTGGTGGGGCTGTGGTGCTCTCTCAGGACACAGTAGCACTCCTCAGCCTCCCATCACATCCTGGTGACCCTCTACTGGTCCTTCTTCTGATATTCCTCTGGAATTTGGAGGATTTCTGGGCATCAGCCCTTGTGCTAAGTGTAGGTAAACACCTCCTCCCACTTACTGGCCACACCTTCCCCAGTGAAAGTTAGGATGTGGTTTTCACTCTTCAGGGACCTCCTACCCCCACCCCAGGTCTTTGTGGAACAACCCCCCAAAAAAACTGTATTCAACTCTTGTGACAGGATACAGAAGGCATGGCTCCCACCTGTAATGGCCTGGAAAAGGTCTGCGTTGTACTCCAGGTAGTTGTAACCCTCGTAGTCATACGGTCCCTCACAGAGAGCGCGGCACTCAGCGTCTGCCACAAAATACTCCTCCAGTGCCTTCTCCAGGTGCAGGATGGCAGCAGCTGGCTGCTCCTCTGAGTAAAACCGGACACCCAGCTGAAACTCGCGCTGTGGAGGGATGAGAAACGATGAGGGCATCGTTAATACTGCACTCCCCATCCGGATCACCTCATCCCCACCACAACGGCTTCTCATGAGCTCTCTGAGCCAGCAGCTGTGGTGTGATTGCCCTGGGTACCACAGCGGACAGAGGCTTTGGGAGGGGAGGGTCTCACCAGGTGGGGTTTGGCCTCCAGGTCAGTGAAGTCATCCTCGCGGACTCCCACCATGGCCTGGTAGTACTCCAGGTTCTGCCTCATCTCCTGGTGCGCGGGGTTGGCCACGAAGAAGGTGTGAGCGGCCGCCGCCGCCTTCGCTGGCCGGTTCATCTGGGTGGGACGGGGGTGAGACAGCGCGGATCCCATGCCGAGCGGAGGGGACACCCGTTCCCGGGGCATCCCGGCGGAGGGCGGTGACAGGGGCGGCCCCGGCGAGCTCCGACGTGGCACTGGTGGGGGGGGCGCGGAGGGGGAGGGGGGGCAAGGCCGGGGCTGCCGGCCGGCAACCCCATTCCGCCGGGGCAGACACCGAACCCTCCCGGCATCCCGGGATCTCCACCGGCCGGTTCACCCGGTCCCACCCGTCCATCCTCCCGCCTGATTCCGGGATCCTCCGTGCATCCCGCCCGTCCCAAATCCTGTCGTAGCGGGACACCCCCTTCCCCTTCCCCTCCCTTCCCATTCGTCGCTGCCGATCCCGCCGCCGGTGCCGCACCTTGAAATAGGCGACCTGGAGATAGTTGTAGGGGCTGCGCCGGCCGAACTCCCGGTCCAGCTCCTCGCCCAGGCGGTATCGGGAGGGCGCGGCGGGCCCGCAGTCCCGCAGGCAGGCGGCGCGGCGAAGCAGCGCCCGAAAGTACCACAAGTCCCGGAGCACCGGGTCGGGCTGGGACTCGGTGCCCTCCACCGGCCCCGCTGTGGCGTTGGCGCAGCGCAGGCGGCACCGCACCAGGCGGGAGCGCACGGCGGCCCGCGCCCGCAGCGCCCGCTCCATCTGCAGCACAACCGTGGGCCAGTCCCCCCGCGAGTACGCCTCGGCACCGGCGGCGAACAGCGCGTCCGGGGACTGCGAGGGCAACGGCGGGTCGCCCGGTGCCAGGGTCGGGACCGGGACCGGTTCCGGTGGCGTGGCTGCCACCAGCAGCGCCATCAGGAACGGCGGCAGCCGCAGAAGCAGCGGCGGCAGCGCCATGTCCGCGCGCCGGCCGAACCGCGGCACCGCCCGCCCCGGGAACCGGAGCGACACTGGCTCCGCCCCCGCCCCGCCCCCCGGCCAATCAGCGGCGGCGGAGCCCCCACGGCCGCGCCCCTCGCCGTGCGTGCTGACGTCCCAGCGGAAACCGCCCCGGCGGGCGGAAGCGCTGCGGCGTGCCCGGCCATGGCGGAGGGCGGCGCGGAGCCGGGGGACGACGGCCCCGGTCCCGGTGCCGGGCTGGCCCTGGTCGAGGGCAGCGCCGGCCGCGCCGGCCGTGTCGGGGACCCCGGGGACCTAGTGGCCCTGGCCCGGCAGGTGCAGCAGGTGAGGGCCGGGTCCCAGCGGCGGGGCTGCGGGGAGCTCGCAGTCCCTCTGCCTCCCGGCCGTCTCCGGGGCCTTCTCGGCCGGCGGCGGCCTTGGTACCTACCTCCCAGCACGTCCCGTTGCTCTCCGGTGGCCCCGGCGGCCTCCTGGTGTGTCCCGTGATGTTTGCCACCATCTCCCACTGTCCCTTCCCAGTATTTCGCAGTGCCCCGCCAGTGTCTTTCCGAGTTGCCTCGCTGTTGGTGTCTCCAGAACCTCCTATTGCACTTTAATGCTTCCCACTGTGCCTTGCTGCCCCACAGTGACTCCTAGAGCATCGCACTGAAGTCCCATCCCAGTATGCCCTGCTGCCTCCCAGTATGTCCCACTATCTTTAGTTCATAGCAGCATATTCATACAGATGCCTCCCACTACCACACTCCCAGTCCGTCCTAGCACCCCTGATGTGTCCTATGACTGCTTCAGGGATTTCTAGTCCACCCCAGTTTGTCGTGATATGTCCTACTGGTCCTCCCAGTGCCCTCCAGTATGTTATACTATTCCCCCAGTGCCTCACAGTACATCCTGTACTCCACTGATGAACTTCTCAGTTCACCTGAATGCTTTAGTGGATGTCCTACTGCCTCCTCCCTGTGCATCCCACTACCTCCCAGTCCAACCCATTGCTTCTCAGTATCTCCTGCTGCTCCCTCTCAGTGCCCCTGAGAGATATCCTCCCTCTATCCAGACAGCTCCTGGACCTTGCTCCTGCCCGGGGGTGCCAGGACAGCTCCTGCACCTTCCAGCTCTGTTGATGCCTTGAGTTCTACCACAGCTGGCTCAGCACAGTCTGGAGGGCTGCAGTTCCTCCTGTCCTGACCAGCCCTGATTTTCTCTCCCAGGCTGATGACTTTGTCCGAGCAAATGCCTGCAGCAAACTGACAGTCATTGCTGAGCAGATCCGGCACCTGCAGGAGCAGGCACGGAAGGTGAGTGAGGATGGGCAGAGGGCTCATTGCCTGGCCTGGGGAGATGAGCATCTGCTGCCCTGCTAAGCATGTGGGGAAAGCTGTGGCCTAGATGTGAGCTGGGGCCAGGAGCTGAGCAGAGAAGATTCGATGGAAAAGTAAGGAGGCTTATTGTCCAGTGTCAAGGGGGATGGGAGGAGGTTGATTTTGGTGCTTTCCATGCACCCTGAGCACACCAGGAAGGACTCTGACTAAAGTAGGGGAGCAAGGGCAGGTGGTCCAAAACAGTTTGGGTGTCAGGACAGAGAGAGATGACTCTGGTTTTGGGACAGGTGACTTGTGTGTGCACTGTGCTCTTGGAAGGATCTGATGAAGTGACAATGTGGCCCTAGATATGAGGCCCTGGGAGAGTGACCTCTTACCTGATGATAAGCTTGGCTTTCCCATTTACCCTAGCTCATTAGCTGGAGTGGGTGGTCCCAGCAGCACACAGCAAGGCTTGGCTGTGCTCATCAATCCAGCCTTCACCCTTAGGGGTGAAATCTGGAGCCAGAGTGGGGAAGGATCTGCCAGTCACTGCAGCTGGCCCGCTGCCATTGAGGCCATTACGTCATGTGATCATTAACTGGTGGAGCTGGAGCAGTCGGGTGGTGGAGCTGGGGAGATGAATTCTCCTTTGTTTCTCTCCTGTTTCCCTTGTGGAGCACAGCAGGAAGGCCCCAGAGTCCAGCAGCTATGTGCAGAGATGAGGAGTAAGCCCAACATATGGTGGTGTCAAATGTAGAGGTGAATCTGGGGTGAGATGCAGAGGTATCTCCACCTCTGTGGAGAGGTTCTCTGAAGTCCTACTGACAGGGAAGAATTGGAAAAAACTCTTTGGGAAGCATCTCTTTCCTGTGTGCCAGGGAGATCAAGGCCTCATGACCCACAGGTCAAGTGATGTGTCTTGGGCTATGGCTGAGAGGCAATAGCATGTTGTCATTTTATTTGAAGTGTAAAGATGTTAAGTTTTGTATATTCCAGGTCTTGGATGACGCTAACAGGGATGCTGATCTGAACCATGTGGCCTGCAACCTTGTGAAGAAGCCAGGAAATGTTTACTACATGTACAGACGGGAGAGTGGGCAGAGATACTTCTCCATCCTGTCTCCTAAGGTGGGTGGTTACGGCCCATGAAGAAGCAGGGAGGGGAAAAAAGTGATGTTTCTGGTGCTTGGGAGCATACGGAGCTCAGGCAAAAGCACCAGCTTGATAGGGGCATCCCAGCTCAGGTTTGGTGATTGCCCTTCTCTGGGACAGTCTGCTGGGGCCAGAGCCATCCTATGGCTCTTGGTGGAGAATGGCAAGAAACCATTTGGGGCATGGACCTGAATTTTGTCTTTTGGTAGCTGTGGTTTTAAGTCTGGAAGTAAAGAATTGCCAGTGTGCCCTGAGCCTTCCCTGGCTGGTGTGGCTGCCTGGCAGGATGGTCTCTTTGGGTACTTCAGCCCAGGGACTGAGTTTGCCTGCAGCTGAGGGGATGGTCTTGGAGGTCTCCTCCTTCCAGGCTACCCATTTTCTTACATGCAGGGTGAAAGCTTCAGGGCAAAGCTCTGGGCAGGTCAGGGAGATCTTGTATTCACAAGCCTTCCTGTGTCAGCAGTGCTGGAGCTCAATCTGATCTTGGACTCGGGGTAGCTAAGCCTATTTTTAGGTTAGGAAATGGGATGGTTGTGTAGCTGGGACTGCCTCAAAGGTAGTAGGGCTGAGGGACAGCACAGCCCAGCTCCAAGGGAAACTGAACACTGATGGAATCTCTCTTTTCTCCACCAGGAATGGGGTACCACTCCCCATGAATTTCTTGGTGCCTATAAGCTCCAGCATGACATGTCCTGGACTCCGTTTGAGGACATAGAGAGACGAGATGCTGAAATAGCTGCCCTGGAGAAGCTGCTGAGCCGGCAGGCAGCGCTGCCCCTGTGCACGGAGCCCAACTTCCAGGGCCTGACCACATCACACAAGTGACCACACAGGACCCCTGAGCAGAGTCCCTGAGTGAGGGGACACAGTGCCTGTACACTGCCAAAGGCAGGGCAAGGAAAGAGACCAAGGAACAAAAATGATGATTGCTTTGTGCTTTAAGGACTAATTCTGCATTCAGTCTTACAGGATTTTCTAGTAATTTAATAATTTACTTCATTGACCTGTGCCAAGCTGTAGCAAGAGGCAGGTGACACCAGGAGGTGTGAGTTCCAAGAGCGCTTGGAGCAAAAAGCAGAAATGCTTGGGGCAGATGTAATAATGCTGTAAAATAATTTCTCCTATCTGCTTGGCTCTGGTGTACCTCACTGTGAGTACTTGTGTCAGGTAATGATCTCAGGGCTGGATTTTGCCCCTTGTTAAAATGCACATGTTCAGAGACCTCTGTGGCCTGGGAAGGGTGGTCAAAAGCCTGTGCAAGGGGTGTGCTGTGATGAGTCTGCTGGTCTGAATCCCTGAGCTGGGAACATGGGGTGACCTAAAGCTCTCTTCTCTGGAAAGAACATCCTCAGAAGTGTCATACAGGCTTCAGGTGCTCTTCAGATGATGTGTGTTTCACAATCTCATGCATTCCCACTTGGATTTGTGTGCATGAGCTGCCAGGTGGAGACAGGATACTGGATGACTTTATGCCAGAGCAGTGGGGAGAGTAAAATAAATCAACCTTGATCCCACATGTACCACCAAGACAGGCCCTGTTTTCTTCATGCGTGGCAAAAACACCTTTAGCTTTGCCAGGGAGACTTAGTGGCATGTGGAGCTGGTAGGACGTGTCCAGCATTTTTTTCCACCTAGGAAAACCAGGGAAAAGTAAAGATCAGAGCTGCTGAGGAGATATCCTCCCTCTTCCCAGCCACACAGAGCTTCTTCAGGAACTTGCCTGCTCTTCTGTGAGGAGCCAAAGTTGGAATTCATTGACAGAAAGGATGACCAGGTTGGATCCTGGCATGTAACATTGGATCTGGTTGGATCCTCCCATGACTGCCTCACTTTCCTGAGATGACAAGGTGATCTTATATGCTGCTACAAGCATTGCATGTACACAATGGCCCTGCCACCTCCACGGGCAACATGGGAGGGTTGGGGACCACTTGCAGGAGCTGAATTCTGACCCTGGGGTCTGGGCCCGCTATGGGTGGAGTTGGTGCTTCTTGGTGGAGCCTGACTGTGAGGGCATCTGCTAAAACGAGACCCCTGGGGAGCAGCACTGTCACTGTGTTTTGCCATGGCTGGAGTTTATTCCTCCTTTGCAGGACACAGCCTCGCCTCTGGTGTCCCTCTGTCCTCATCCCCACGTACTGGGAGTTGCCTTGGGAGATGCTCAAGGCTGCTGGCAGTGACAGCTCCTCATGGGGAGAGCTGTTTCCTGCTGGTGTCACAGAGGGTTGGGAGGTTTGGGGCAGCTCTCTAGCAGCCCAGGATTTTTTTTTGTCCCAGATTTTCTTCTCCCAGCTCTGTCCAGAGCAGTAGCTCACCTACATCCCAGCACTGCTGAGCCTGGATTTGGCAGAAACCTCCTTGGATTCAATATGAGACATTTTTCTCAATGTCTTTCCTCACTTGGAGCACAAGGGCATATTAACAGCAATTTATTAGTAGCAGTAGTAGTATTAGACCAGGCTATAATTAATTGCTTATCAAGTCACAGGTGCCTAATTTGACAGGGTTTTTCTCTGCTTGTTTCATCGCCTTGGGTCTGATTTTACTGCATGCTATTAAATCTTAACTTGGAAGGGAGAAAGTTAATTACTGCATGGACTTTGTGTGGTGCTAATTACAGCAACACCAGATCTTCACGTGTGTTGATTTATGCTCCTCTGGGAAGTGGGGATTCCTGCCCTGGTTTTATCTGTTTCCATCATTAATATCTGTACCATGGCATGCACAAGAGGGCTGGGGGGTGGGGTGGTGGTTGTGGACCTCTGTAGCCTTTGGTGGGATGTCACTTGTGTCCAGCAGATGTGGGATGTCCAGCAGATACCCCTGGCCCTCCATACCCCACAACTCTCAGGTGTTCTGCAGTTCCTCCAGGCACTGTCAAGTCTTTCTCTTGGATTTGCCCCCAAAAAGCAAAACCTCTATGGCTTTGCATGAAAACACAAAGGAGATCTAAAGAGACAGGACATGGAGGTGATGAGCTCAGTCATGCTCAGTGTTCTTGGCACTGTGGGAAGTGGGGAATGAGGCTGCTGCAGGGAGGGGTTGATGGAAAGGGGGAACCATTCCCCCAAAATTGCTTATGCACTGTTGGGGTCTAATTAAAGCCAAAGAACTGAGGCATCATCAGAAATACTGGAAGGTGCTTTAGAGCCAAAGCAACCCATAATCTGGAACACAGACAAGGATGAAGCTGCTGGCAGGAGTTTGAGGTGGAGCGTCCTGTGATGCTTGCAGTGAGGATGAGTTTCTGGAGAAACGAGGAGGTGGTGCCCTGTGGGAGACTCCAGGGTCTCTCCAGGTTTGTGATCTCTTCCACTCCCTGCCTTTGTGCTTGACAGGGCAGGGATTTCATCCAAAATCAGCTGGAAGAGACAGTGAGACACTGGCATCCATTAATGATCTCATCTTAAAAAGTCTTTTGAAAATACTTCTCTTCCTCTGCTCTTTTGTGAGTGCTCAGGGCAGCTGTGAGCAGATTCGGAAGGCAACGGCTCTTTCCAAAATCCCCAGGGATGGTCAATATTTGCAGAAGGCACAGATGTGCTTCTGACATCATTACATTGGGCAGAGTGGGTTTTGTTCTGTCTTTGGCCATGCAGATGAACCAGGGCTCATTTAAGAGGCCCAACACAAACATGCTCTGCAGGTCTGACCCATGCCAGGTGCTCCCCAGAGCCAGGGTTTGGTGACTTGAGGCTGCTGGCACTGCTGCTTGCAGCTCTTTCCAGCTTCTAAAATTTGAATTACTCTGGAGTTTTCTGTTTCAGGCCAGATTTTTGCTTTGCTTCTCAAAGTGGCTGTGAATGGAGATTTTCTTCCTGGCCTCTTGTTCCTGAAGGATGGGGAGGTTAAGGGGATTTAACTTTCCCTAAGTGCCCACTGCTCTGGGGTGTTGTCTCCCTGTCAAGGAGTTCCCTGCAGGAGGAACTGTGGGTCTTTGGCCCTTCTTATTTCAGCTTCAGGTTGTTCTAAATACATATTATAAAATTGGCTTTTCACAAATATTAAAATGAATGCTATATGTATAATGTTAAAATAATTTTGCTTTTATTTCTGTGATTAACAAAAACTTAGACATAGTAGTAATAGTAACTAATATAGTTATGCGTAAACTCTCTGTTTAGTCAAGATAACATCCAGTGAACTTATAACGAGGACTCTACTATTGATATGCCAACTATCAGCATCTAAAAAAAGTATAGACCAAGGCCCAAACTAGAGGTAATAATAAAACCACAGCCAAAACCCACGCATGCTCTAAAAAAGCAGACCCAAGGAGGGGCCATGCTAAACAGTTCCTAAGAAATATGAATATGCATAATAGTCTATAAATATGCAACAAGCTAATGTAATAGGAAAAGTATTTAAAGACTACCTCAAAAATGACAGGCGTGCTCTTGGCTAAATGCCAAGCACCCGGCCGTTTTAACCCTTCACTTTATTTCTATCTCCTATTATCTTTTTATTAAACTTTTAAAATTTTACCAAAAAAAAAAATAAACTTTGTTTTTCACAAGGTCCAGGGAGAAAAAAAAGAATCACAATCAAAGAAATAAACAAAAAAAGAAAACCTAGAGGGAGTTTGGGCGCTGTCCCAGGCCGCCCTCAGGCCGGGCAGGCCGTGCCCGCGCGCGCCCCCTGCCGGTCCGTGCTGCGCCCTGCGGGCAGCGCCGCGCGGCCGCCAGGGGGCGCTGCGGCCGGCACGCCCCTCGCCGGCCGGCACGCTGCGCGGTGACGTCAATCTGCTGCCCCTGTGCCTGCGCGGAGGAGACCCCGCAGTGAGCTGCCAACGCCCGGCGGAGCGTCCGAGGTGAGAGTGTGGGGGGGAGGGGGGCGGAGACGGCACCGGGACCCCCGGCCGGGCACCGGCACCCCCGGGAGCACCGACTGGCCCCGATCCCCGCCCGGCACGCACCGGCTGACCCCCGGCCTTCACCTCGGTCGGAGCACCAGCTGTGCGGGAGCCGCCCTGCCGGGCCTGCTGTATGTGCGGGGCCTCCCCAGCAGCCTCCTGCCGGGGGGAAGGGCGGCCTCCTCCCGGCGGGTCCCCGCGGCTGCCGGCGGGCGCTTCCTTTGTGGGGCCGGTCTGTTGAGACGATGGGCATGGCCGCCACCTCTCCTCCTCACCCTTCCCCGCCTTCCGGGCGGCGGGCGGGCCGGACCCTCGGAGGGGCGCAGGAAGCGTTCCGCGGCCATGGCGGGGCCCGGCCGCGCTCCCTTGGCCCTGTCCGGCCCGGCCCCGCCCTGCCCGGCCCCAGCCGCGGCCCTCCGCGCTCTGTAGCAGCCCGGCTGCGGCCGGAGCTGTGGGAGAAGCCCCGAGGGGCTGCGGGCTGGGCTGGGCTGTGCCACGCCACAGGAGCCCCGAACCGCAGTGGGGTGCGGGCATGGCGTGGGGTCGGGCTCTGGCTGTGTTCCCTGCACAGAGAGCGCTCAGTCGGGGAGTCGCGGACTCTTCTGGGCTTTTGCCTCACGAGCTGCAAAGCTGTGGGTTCCCACAGCTCTCATTGCAGCGCGATGCCACCTTAGCGATGAGGGTTGGTGTTGACATGTGTTTCTCGTTCTCATTAGAAATCTTATAAAAATGTATATACTGCAGCAGCATAACACCTGTCTGTGTCTTAAAGGTTTGTTTTAGTGATCTGCACTTCCGTTGTGTATCTGTCAGTAGAAAGAGCTTGCAGCTGGTGACAGCAGTAGGAGACAGTTGCAGAGCCAGGTATCTGTGAACATAACAGGCAGCATTGCAAACCTGTGCTTAGCAAAGAATGGTCAGGATTCCTGGTGTCCTTTCTGTGTGGGTGCTGTGACTGGAGCAGCCAGAGCTCCCCTCTTGACAGCAGCATGAGGAAAACAAGCTCTGGCGAGGAGGCCATGTTAGTTGGCAACTGGGTGATCAGAAGTAGCTTGGTCTGGCCATCTGTGATTCTTTGTCTCATATTCATCTGTGCTTCTCTCCCAGGGAAGGAGGTGTGGGCTGTTCAAAGTATTGAGTTGCAGTGCCCCTAACAGTTTTTGGAAGGGGCATTTAAAATCTGGATCAAGCTTTTTGTATTGCTGATTGACATAACTCAGTAAAGCATTACAGCTTCTCTTTTTCAGTAAGCAAATTATATTCAGCTGGCTATATGTGGGGAAGCTGTTGTAAACTTCCCTGCTGTAAACTTCTGCTTTGTAAACCCGTATTGTCAGTGTAAGGTTCTGAGGAAGATAGGCAAGTGTATATTTGTGTCAGGTCTTAGACATGCATGTAAGGTTTGAATCAGAATATTGCTGACCATAAAAATGATTTGGTGTTTAAACTGTCCTCGTTTATGCTTCAGTAACCAAAAAAAGAAAAAAAGGATTTTTAAGTCTTGGCAAGGAATAGAAAATTACTGTAGTGCAAGATAAAACATGTTTTCACTTTGGTAACATATCCTAGGCAGAAATTTTAATCACTAGATTTGCATACTTTGAACTTGGTTATTCATGACCTGCAACTGATGCTCTGAATTCATTAAGTGCTCTGCTTTAGGGTTGTTTGTTTGCCTGAAACTGATGGCCGGGCTGAGGAGTTCCTGATGTTTTTACTGTTTAAACAGAAAAGCTCTGGAAGCTCTAGAGTGTGAAGTACCTAAAACGGAAACTGTAGTTCCGCTAAAAACCAACAGAAACCAGAAATGGAGCCCCTGTGAAATTCCCAGGGAGTTTTCTTGCAAGTGTGCAGTGGGCTTTCCTTGCTGTAAACAGTGTGTGAGGCTGATGAAAAGTGCAGTATGGAGCTGGCCACTAATCTTGATGTAAAGTTTCCTTTTGGTTAAAATGCAGCTTTTGTTCTAAAATAAATTTCCAAGCCTTATAAACATAGATAGCTGGGCCTTTCAACTAAAGCCTTTTCAGCAGCTCTCTTGTTTCCATGTTGGTGGAGCTGGGTTCCAGCTCTGCTGCTAGCTCTGGAAGGCTTGGACAATAAACAAACATGCATCACTGCACTGAGGTGTGTGTAACATGTTGCAGGTGAGGTGTGTGTAATCTGCTCGATGCCCATGTGAGTGCTCACAGCTTTTAAAAGTTGTATGTGGGCTTGTGTGTTTTATCCTGCTCATTCCTCTGCCTGCCCTTTGTGGTTAGCCGAGCTTTCCTGCTGTCCTTTGACTCCATCATGAATTTATGATATGAGTTTCTAGAGCAGGAGACAGTTAGGAGGAATTGTAGGGGGTGTAATTATCCTTGCCCTTTAGGAAAAGATTCTTTCCTGAGGAAACAATGACATTTTTTTCGTTTTAGAAGATGAAGGTGCTGTGAAATCAAGTGGAAGTGAATTTGTTTCCTGGTGCTTCAGGTAGCAAGAAGCTCTCTTTAACCACTTAGTTAAGTGGTTAAGTTCTTCTTCCTTGGCTCTTTCCACTCTCGTACATTAAATGCAGGTGAAAGCACTCTGTTTTCATAGTTAATATATGACAAATAAAACAACTTATTGATCAGATGAGCCTTTATGCAAAGTTTTAAAAGAAATTTAAGCTATCTTTACATATCTGCAGCTTGTCACCATTTAATTAGCTGGCTTCCTCCAAACCATACACTTTACACTTTATTATGGTTTTACACTATACAAGCTAAGGGTGTATCCATCAGGAAGGACCCTTAGGAATGGTAGGTAAAGAAGGCCCTTTCTCCAGAGTTTACAAGGGCTGAAGCCTGGCACAAAAGTTCTCCCTCCCTGAGGATATCTGGCCACCCTAACACAGCTGCCTCTTGCAGCCCATTGTGTATCTCAGTACCTGAGGTGAATGACAGGAATGGCACTAAGGCAGGTAATTCCCAGCTTCTGCTAGGGGGATCCTTTAGCTTGGTTTTGAGTGGACAAATTGGGTTTGTTTACCTTGCTGTGCAAAAAACTGCAAACAGAGCAAGAAGCAAAGTTTGTGTAATTATCTTTGTCATCTTCTGGTGAAGTTTCAGAGAATGACTCTGACCTAAAGAGATATAAAACTTCAAAATACTGATTGGCCTGTTTTCAGTAGAGCAGCTGTTCTTTTCTTGAGATGTGTTGATTTTTCTTCTAAACAAGTGATATTTTATAAAGAGAAAACAAAGAATTTGCTTTCAAAAGCTTTTAGAAACTGTTTTTCTGTTTAAAGCTGTTGTGCTGCCAATTTACCCCATTATTTTAGAGTGTTGTGGCATAATTCCTTGGTCCATGCACTATTTTTTTGTCTTATGAAAAACCAATACAGAAGCTTTTTTAATAAAGTAACATGAGGGCTCTCTTGGGGCCTTTGTCTGGAGAGAGTGTGTAGGTACTGGGTCATTTTTGCCAAGTTGTCCATGCCTGTGATCAGATTGCATGGGATCAGCATGTGTTTTCCAAACTGGCAGGTAAAGGTTTTCACCAAGCTGATGTGGTGTTAGGGAAGCCTTGGGCTGCTGTGGATTAGGACTGGTACAGACCCTGGGAGAGCTGCATGGGATTGCTGTTGCATGCAATGCTAGACTCACAGCAGTAGCTGGGGCTGCCAGAATTGTCTTGCTTTGGAACAAGCTGGTTTGAATTGCTCAGCTCTGTCAAGTTGAAGGATGCTGTGCTGTGTTTCTGGCCAATGATGAGTGTTCTGTTTGGGGAAACAATGACAAAAATGCTCCTGCAGCTTTGGATGCAAGTCAGGAAGGCCTTTGCTGCTCCATGAGCTGGATGATTGTGTGCACCAAAGAGCGGCTGGGGGACAGCTGAGTGCAGAGGGGCTTGTGTGGGGCCTGGATCTGACAGCATCAGTGTTTGAGCAGTTACCTTGAGTTCACTGGTACTTCAGGGTTTGCTGCATGTGAAGTGTTGCTGAGTCTCCCATGTCCTGGAGTGCTGTTACTTCTTCATGAGCCTCTTGTGCATCATCTGAATAACTGCCAGTTGCCCAGCAGGCTCTTGGTCTGGAGGAGAGGGCTGCTGGGGCTCATCCTGGGCCAGGCAAAGTAGGGTGCTTCCAGCTGGTTCCTTCTGCTGGTCAGGTGAATGAAGGGCAGGTCCCCTGCTGCTGTCATGGTGTTGGTGAGCCTTCCAGCTACTTTATTTTAACAGTGATCCAGGTTAGTGCAGTATCTGGGAAAAGTTGCTTTTGTAGTGTTTTTTAACCAGGCTTTATCTTTGGAGTCTTCAAACAGCATGTTGGTACACAGTCTGAGCTATTACCCCTGAACACGGCACATCTTTCCAAGGAACTTTGTGGTTGTGTGGATGGAGCACCTGCAGCTGTCTTGTACTCTGAACATAACAGGAGTGAGCAGAATCTGCTGCAGTGTGCAAGGCAGGGTGCTTCTCATGGAGGAAAAACATGCCTCAAAATAAAGGAACCTTTGCCAGTGTCTTTTCTACCACTGTTGAATGTAGCTGGCAGTGGGAAAGTGGAGAGACCCATCAGGGCCATGGTTGGATGTTGTGTCCAAATAAGAGTGTAGGTGCAGCTTGTATTTTTAAATATTATCAGTATGCAACTAAGCTAGTGAAATAGGGGTTTTTAAGTGGTAGTAAAATATTGAACAGGATTTTGTTGCATGGTTGAGGAAAACAGCCTCCTGTAGAGTATGAAAGTGTGGAGTAATAAATAAGATTAAAATGCATTTGACAGAGAAGGACTTAATATAACCCCACACACTTCCCAGTGCTTAATCTGGGGCAGGTTTTTCCAGCACTGATGCTACTTTTGACAGTGTAACCTTAACCAGAGTGATAATGGGAAAGTTGTCACTTTTTTCTGTGGACCTGGAGTTCAGGTGAAGGTGGTTGGTTGGAGCCTTGAAGTGGGCTAGTGGGCAGTGCCTGTGGTAAAGCACATGTAGGCACAGCTGCAGCACAGTGTAACTGGTGTGGCAGCAGAGCCTGCTGAGTCACTATCTAGCTGGTCAGCTTTCTGGTTTTGAATTTAGTGCTAAAATGGGATGAGATGGTTTTCCCCTTCTTTTTTTTAAGTTACAAAACTTGGTATGTGTGTTATGGTGCTGCTGGTAGTTTGGGCTCAGACTATTAAAATTCCCCTGCCCAACTGTCTTCACTTCCTGTCTTGTGTGTGTGTGTACCAGGTGGTTGTAAGGAATCTTCAGAAAGATGTGTGAAGTAGCTCTCAAATCTTACAGAATGAGAAAAAGAAAAGCATTAAGTATAGAAAATATCAGTGGGGTCCCTTCCAACTCAGTATATTCTATTCTATGATAGCTCTGTGATAGTTGCATTTTGAGATCTTTTACTGCTTCTTTGCCAGTTCTTAGTAACTTGTCCAGAAATGGGAGCTTCAAACCTGCAGAGTTGTTGGAATATACAGGCTCTGTTGAGTGGCAGATTAAGAGATGCTGGCCAACTTTGTGGGTTTCAATAACAACATGAGCCTATGAGCTAAATCAGAGCTGTCATGGTATTGATCCAGCTCTGTTGGTGACGGTGATCCTGTGGCTCCTCCCACTGCTTGTTTTTGTGTGCTTATGCACACGTTTCTTGTGCTGACATCCAACACCAGGTTGAGACTGTTGGTGTGAGCAGGTATGTGGGATGGAGCCCAGCAGTATGCTCTGCTGCTGTTGGTCTCTTCAACCTCAGATAAAAATCCACCCTCTGCAGATCCAGGTCTTTACCTGAATTCTTGTGTTTATCTTGACACAGCTTCTACTGCAACTGAACTTTTGTGGCTTTGTCTCATAATTAGACACACTTACAAAGTGAACAGCAACATTGGTTTTTGGAGACAGAATTTATACTCTGCAGGGAGAACTGGTAGTATTTAAAGGATTGTGTCTCATCTGTTAGTGACAGTTAACCACAAAACAATGCTTAAAGCAGGATATCCTTTTCAAGATCCTGAACTGATGGTGTACAAGATTGTGTCTCTTCCCCTTGTGCTTTTGCAGGTTTTAGCTTGGACTTCAAGAGTTGCCTTTCTCTAGAGGAGTGGAACTCCAGTGCTGTGCTGGTTTGTAGTTCAACAGCCAGTTTAAGCCTTACCTAAGAAACTAAAGACTGAGGCCATAAGCTTGAGTTGAAACCTCTGGGAACAAGTGTATTTGTGTATAGAGCTTAAGTGTTTGCAGCAGTCTAAACTGTGGGCAGGATGGGCAGTTGAGCTTGGGCACCAGGTGGTTTAGAATCTAATACATTCTTTTACATGTCATTTACCACCTCACTAGCATAGAAGTGGCAGATGTGTTTAGTTCTGGGGTGAGATCTTCATGAAGGTGATTCCTAGCAAGCTGGAAGGTGGGCTTTGGGCTAAAGGATTTTCACAGTGTCTGTAGATGGTTGCTGCACAGGTGCAGAGGAGAATTCTAGCTGTGATGATACTGCTCTTAAAAACAGTTTTGCCTTCTGTGCCAGTTAGTTTTTCTGGAGTTTAGCTCTTAATCAGAGAGTGGCTTCTGTTTGTGTTTTGCATCACAGGCTTGTGACTGTACCAAGAGGTCCAAGGTCTTCTCCCTTTGCAGTTGGCAGCTGAGCTCATGTGGTCCCTTTGTTAGTGGCTTGGGATCTCTGCAGAGAAAAAGTGTGTTGTACGCAGTGACCTTTGTCATGTGTGTTTGTAGTACAGGCATAGAGGACCTCCTCCATGTAATGCTGGTAGGTATCTCTGCTGAGGCAAATCAGGTTGCTGGGATTGTAGCAGCCAAGCGCCCCTGTGACTGGAGAGATTTGATTTTTGAAAAGCAAAAGGGTTAGTTTGTAGTAGGGCTACAAGAGGTGGCTGAGGGCAAGGATCTTGAAATGGATTGGATTAATTTGGGAAGAAATTATCAAGTACAAAGGAAGACATCATTTAGAACTGTGTGGTTTTATAGGATATGAAATGAAAGTACCGTGGAAGGGCAAAAGTAGTTATCAGAAATCATGAGTAAAATCCTGTGAATATTGTTCCTTTCAGTGTGGACCCCTGAGTGCTTTGAGTTGGATGAATAAACTGTTCACTGTAAAATGACATTGGATGGGGAGAAAAAAAAAAAAATCTTAGTTTTCAGAAATGGCTGTTTGTTTCCTTGGAATGTGGAGCAAGTGCCCAAACAGGATCTGGAAACTGTTATGGACCAGTTAAGGTTCAGCTCTTAAGCTAATGGTGTATCCCAGAGAGCACCACAGATTGGTTCTTGGTGGGCAGTACCTTGCAGTGAGCCAAGGTATCCGGCCCTAGTAATGAAATCGCAGCAGTTTCAGTCCTGCCTGATGGAGGAAGTGGTGGTGCTGCAGAAGCAGGAAGTGAGTTCAGGTCATGCAGACAGATCTGACAGCACAGTTTCCTTTGGCTGGGAGAATGTACACATTCTAACCTGAAAACAAACTTCAGTAGCTTGGAAGTTGGAGAAATTTTAACAAGCTTGAAGGCTTGTGGTTTCTCCTTCAGATTGCAGGTACAGCAGAAGTGAAGGTGAGACCGTGCAGATTCTTAACTCTGAGTGTAGTAGGGAGCACTGATTGTGTACAAAACCCTATAAAATTTCACTTCTCCAATTAGTAGTGCACATATGTACTGGAACAGATTGCAGCTACTCTTACTTTACAGAAAGTTTGTGAAAACAAAGTGCTCCCATAGTACTGCCATGTTTCATATGCTTGCCTTGCCTTTAGGATGGGCAAGTCAGACTTGGACGGGAGATGGAACAGTGTTTGGGGTTGTATGGCTTGTGCTTAGTCAGTGGGAACCTGCCATAGGTACCGTGGATTTCTTCAGCCTCTTGTGATCAGTCAGTGTCTTGGTGCTTGAACAGGCTTGTGTGACTGAAGTGCATCACTCCAGCATTTCCTTTGCTCCAGGAAGGATTACCGAGCCCCTGTGTCCCACTGGAGACTTCAGTTCCTTGTTTGTTGTATTACTCACATCTCTGTTAACACTTTTGGAATTAATCCTAGATGCATATCAGCTTCCACAAAAGTGTAATTGAGCTTTAAAGCAAAATTCTCTAAAAGAGGCCTGTGAATTTGAGAGAATTTACATGGCTATGTAATCCACAGTTTCCAGATGCCAGATCCCAGTTCTCTAGGACAGTGTTGAGTTCTCTGAAATCCTGCTGTTGTGAGCACAAGTTGAGCAGGTTAAAATGCAGCAAATACTGCAAGTATCATAAGTTAACATGTATTTTACTGAATTGCTGAAATTTTTGGTTACAGAGATGCTTGAGAGATGAAATCAGTGCAGTGCTCTGTTTCCGGTTTTGCAATTTTTATTTATGTTTTTAGGAAGTCTTCAGAACTCCTTGAAGAAAACCTAGTCATACTGACCTGCGTTGCATTCCTAGTCTTTATCAGCTCTCCTGTCTGGGCTTGACCAGATGGCTCACAATTACATGGCTCAAAATCCACTCACTGCACTCAGGCTGGGATGACTTCAGTGCTTTCCAGTCTGTTTCAATTCCCTCAGATATTTAAAACTGCTTGGAGTGCTCTCTCTGCTGGGTGTTGTACATACAGACTTCCTTTTATTAGTTGGTGACTTCTGGGGGGAAGCAAGCCCAAAGCCTCTGTAACTTCTTTGTTTCTATTTCCCTTGTTTTTGCACTCTGGGGAAGAGTTATTCTGTGGTTAATCTCAAATTGGATTAAATTACTTTTAAACCGTAAGTCAATGATGTATGTATCCTTAAAGTTATTCCTATGGAAGAGGAGGTCCCAGGATAGTGAATCTAAGCTCCTTAGAAATGAGCTTGTTTTCAGCTGTGGTCTGTGGACTTCTTAGAAGTGCAAAACATGAAGTAGCTCAACCAGCTAATCTAGAAAGCCTGCTAATCCAAGGAAAATAATGTATTCAACAACTCCACTTTGCCACTGCTAAGACTCTGGAGACCTATGCTGAACACTCTAAATCTGTTTAAAACTTATACCATCTTATTTCAGTATTTAAAGTTATACATCCATTAAAATAGTGAGGGGATCTCTTTACCCAAGAGATGTTCTCAAATTTGTTTTGTTCCTTTTAATGTGTAATCTTGAAGTGTCTAATTGTGGTGGGGGGAACCACAACTCAACAACTTGTGTGAGAGCAGTGGTACTTGCTTGTTTCATAGAGAACTTCCAGTGGTCCAGTTCAGTTGTTTTGATGGTAAATGTTGTTAGTTTTGTGTTCTAGAAAGGAGGAAAAAAAATAAAGCAAACAGCCCTGCCTGTGCTTTTCCAGACCCCTGGTGTGCCATTCAGATTCTGCTTTAGGCTCCAGAGCAAGGCTTTGGGTTATTTTTTCTCTGTTTTATTCCCAGTGCCAGAAAACTGAAAGGATCAGGTCACCTGGTTGAAAAAGGTAGTGCATGCTGCTTCACCCAGTGCAGTGGTGTGTGTGTTTGAGTCGTTGATCTGCACCACAACAATGCTTCACTTCAGGAGGGAATTGGAGGTGCAGAGGGAATGAGCAGTGCTCCTGTGGATGCTCTTGATTTGCAGTGCTGGTGTTCCCTGTGAGAGAAACTGTGTGGATAGGGCTGATAGCTCACTGCCAGTCGGAGCTGTGGCAGGCATAATGTGAGCTGTGTGCAGCTGGTACTGTGTCAGCCCCAGCCTCTGACCTGAGCCCTTGCCAGAGAACAGCAGCTTCTCTCCCAGTGCCAGCGTGGGGACTTGGCTGTGTCCAAGGACAGGGAAGAAGCGAAGGCTTGCAGCACACTCTGTGACCAGAGACACTTCCTAGTACTGGGGCTTGCTTGGTGCTCCCTGGAGTAAGGAGCTTTAAAGAGTAATACTGAACCCGTGTTTTTTTCTTTTTGCAAAGGTGTATGTGAGTTTTTCTGGTAATATACAAAATTTGAGTTTATAGAGAGTCATGGATTGGTTGTTGCAGTGAGCACAGGGAGTGCTTCAGAGTCAGGATTTTATCTCTAGTGTGCTTTCTGGGCTCTGGACTGGTGGTCTGAAGCAGATGTGTAACCCACAAATTACAGGTAAACAAGGAAATGCAAATAATTGGGGAAACAGGTAGAAGAGGGAAGTAAAACAGGAAGGGAGGATTACAGCATGGAGGAGTTCTGGTCTGCCCAGGGCAAAGCTGGCTGGAAAGAGTGCTTCTCTAAAGGGCTGACTGTGAGTGCTGCTACGTGAGAGGGATGTTCCTCCACTTGTGCCAGGGGTGAGCAGGGGTTCCAGGGACTGGCTGGGCAGTGTAACAAATTTGAGTGGAAATTGGAAAAACATATGAGAAGTGGCTGGGAAACCCAGTGTGGAGATTTGTTTTGTACTTCATTTACTGACTCTGAGAGGAATTCCTGGAGGCAGCAGCTTACCTGCACTGAGCAGTGGCAAAGCTTTGGGCTTTGCCCAAGCCTAAAGGCAGATGGTAGAATTGTCTTGCCCATGTGAGTGGGCCACTGGTGACAAGCTGGAATGCCCTTGGGTTCGTTTGCTCTGCATGAGTTTTGGCGTGTTTTCCTTTTGAAATCACCTTAATGAGTGGCTCATTCCTTTGCACCTTTGCTCTGAGCATGAAGACTTTCTCAATATGGGCCTGAGCTGTGCTGCTCCACTGCCTGCTTTATCTGGTTGCTTTTTTTTGTTCTGAAATGTGATTTTTCTCTGGGATCAATCAGTGCTGACAGGATGGCAAAGGCGGAGCTGTGGTAGCACTTCGAAACTGAGGCAATATTGAATAATAATACTTGAATATGAACAGTTGAACTGGCCTGAACACAGAAGATATCTTTTGAAATGTAAATAGTTGCTTTGTCCTTCTGACTAAATATGTGTTTGCTTCAGGGCCAAATTGCAGAGCATTTTGTTGTATTAAGAAGGGCCTGTTGATACCTCTGCACAGTGCATCCTGCTGGATGTCTGCTGGGAAACTGAGATCTGCATAAATCAATAGATTCTACTGATATTGAAATGGGCCACCAGGTAGAGAACTGGTGGCAACACCTGATGCTTACACACATCATTCATTGTCTCTGTGCTTGCTGAAAGAAGATTTATGGGTGAGGATGGCAGTGTGAGTGCCTGGTGTACGAGGTGCTGGCTGATGGACTGCTCTGAGAACCTTTGCTGCCATTTCCTAAAACTGCTTGTGGATTTGCCCAGGTCTTGTGGGGATGGTGGTGACTAGTATTCCCTGACAAGTACTGTTCTTAGGAACGTTAGAGGATGTTTATTATGAAGTTAGCTGTCTTTCTTGGAATTTTAGAGCATCCATGCAGTATTTGAAGAAGAGCTGGGGATGGTATGTTTCTTTTGAGTCCCTAGCAATTTCCTTTCCTTGAAGGCATGATGGTGTGATATACAGTATCAAATCATGTTACTGGCTATGACTAAAGCCTCAAAAGTCTGGATTTGCACTGTACTTTATTTACATTACTGTAAGAAATTAAATTCCCAGGAAGTGACCAAATGCATAGTTCAGGAGGGATTGATTGGGATTTTTAATGCAGTTACCCAGACCTGAGAGCTATGGCAGCATCCTTGCTTGGCTAAAGCTTTGCTGTTCCTATGATGGCAAATTTGCTGCTTGCAACACTCCCTGCCCCCTGCCAGGACTTCACAATGACTGCAGCAAGTATTTGTTGCTGTAAATGAAAGTATTTTGGATGATGTTATGCTGACAGTCAGTAAGAGCTTAGCCACTAATTTCCTGAGGTCAGGATTTCACACATCTATGTGAAGGTATGACCAGAGGCCTGGTGCACCTCTAATTAAAGTAATACACAAGTGAAGGACAGCTGTGCAACACTGGAAATAGCCAGCAAGTGTTTGGAGGAGATATTGGTGATGCCTACTGCTTTAGTTGAAGTATTAAAGTTTTTGCCTTGAGACAGTGATGAAGTAGCTGGGTGCATTTGGATCTTGTGATGTGTGAAGAGTAATCCCCTTGGGATCTGAATGCTCTGATGAGCTCTGAGTGCTGTTAACACTTCACAGTGGGGATAAAAGTGTGTATTAACTAGCAATTTCAACCAGAAAATTGTAAAACATTGCTTAGGTCTTTAAGGCAGGGAAAGAAGAAAATAATCATGTTAATTTCTGTCTGTACATGTTAATTTTTATTCCATAAACACTGCTGTGTGTCTCATGCTGAGCTGCTTTCCAGAGGGAGCTCTCTGGCAGGCAGGTGTGTTCCTGAGCAGCTCTCAAGACCAGAGCTTACACTTCCAGCTTTCAGTGCTACTGAGGCTAGATACTTCCATGCATAAAAAATTGAGTCTGGAAAAGCCCAAAGATGTTTTTGCCCACCTCTAGGTAACTAGGCAAACTTTCTTTAGTTTATGAATGTGAGCAGCTTTGTGTGTGTGGTGGAGGGAAAGGATCTACCAGCTCATTTAGGAATGTCATATTTTCATATATCACATGTGCTGTTAGTGGTTTGGGCTCCAATGGTGATATGCATGGCTATCTAGTGCATATGGGAAACATCTAATTATATGTATCTCTTTTTTTTTTTCTTCTAGGTTCTCTTTGGAATTGATATTCTAGTAGATTTCAGCTATGCAGACGATCAAGTGTGTAGTAGTGGGCGATGGTGCTGTTGGTAAAACCTGTCTCTTAATTTCTTACACAACAAATAAATTCCCATCGGAATACGTACCAACGGTAAGTGTGAGAATGGCTCCAGTGGTTCTTTGGGCATGATGGGGTGGGGTGGCATGAGTTCCTTTTTGAACTAACCTTGATGGCATGCATGCCCTAGTACATGTTCTTACAGACTCCTTTCCTCTTGGAGACTGACTAATACAGCATGGAAGAGTGACAGTCAGCCTGAGACCCTGCTGCTGCCTTCCATATCACTTGGTAGTGCTGCTCAGGTCACCTGTATCTGGGCAGTTCTTGCTACTTGACTGCTATGCAGAATATGCATTTTCTTAGTGGATGTAGTCTGTGAATGAGAAGCAGTGTGAACAACTGCAGACCAGTGGAGAGCAAGCAGTAGGAGCACCTGCTTTCCCAGTTGTGCTCTCACCTTTACATCTTTGCTTTTAGGGAAGGGAGTGTTTCATGTTGCTAGAATAGTCAGTGACTATGGTTAACATTTTCTGAGGCTTATTTTTCTTTTGCAACTCTGAAAGATCCAGAGGTGTAGTGACCTGTGGAGGGTGACTGGTGAACTTCAGCTAAGTAATGAGGAGTGTGTTTGGATGCAGTCACGTTCTTTTGTGCTTCAAATGTATACGTAGTCCTTAACTAACTTACTATGTTGAAGTAACCTTTTTGAGTTTCACAGGCTCAGTTTTCTGACATACTGAATCCCTTGACTTATCCAAAGTTCACGCTGAGAGCAGTTTGGCTGCCTGTGAGGCACGTGCACAGTCTTCCTGTTAGAAAAGTGCTTGTCTTCTTAATATTACATATGCAAGATCAGTGTACTGCCACTGAGGTGGGTCAGTTTTTAGTGAGGTTGCTGCAAGAGACTGACAGCTGGATGCTTTTTTTACTAATTTTCTCTGTTGTATACCTGAAAAGGCTATATTCTATTAATTTATAAGTTGAAGAGTCTATCTCTGTATCCCAAACAAATTTGGACCTGGAAATGTATCACAGAGAACATCTGCCAGTGAAAGGATTGGTAGTATTCACTGAGTTACAAACTCGGAAGATCAAGTAGCCTGATAGCTCTTTCAGAATAGGGCTTTACAAAAATGACCTCTCTTTGTGGGAAAGAAGTTACAGTAAACATCATCATGTGTTTTTGAGATACTGGCTTTGTATGCTATCTAGAATTTTTCAACTTGCCAAATATAAGGTTTGGCCTGGGTAGGACAGACTTCCACGAAATAAAAATATTTGTCTTCAGCTGTAGATCAGGAGCTAAAGGTGAAAGGGCTCCCAAACCTTGTAGTGTTCAGGGTAAATGCAGTGGCCACTGTTGAGAACTTGTGGATTGCACTGTAAGCTTGGAGACCTGGGATCAGCCTCTTCATGGGCACTGTTATGGATTGGTAGGGAAGTGGCATTGAAACTGTTTCACCGTTTTTAAGTTTTTAAGGTGTCAGATATCGTGATGTGATGCTTGTAGGGCAGCCACATTCTGTGCTGAACCTGTGAAAGGCTGCTTGTCCTATTTAAGGTTTCTTTATAGTCAAGGTGAAATGAAATTGATGAGTGAGTTCAGCAGTGAGTGTTTCTATACTTATCCCTAAAGGGAAGTGTTTAAACTGAAAAATGTTATCTTAAAATGTATGTTTTGAAAGCCTTCAAGTTTGTCTTCTGTCCTGCACACAGTAGTACTGGCTGTAGATCTCTGCTAGCAAGGAATGTGGAAAATTTGCGAAAAACTTGGTTGTGTTCAAGGTGTGCTAAGGCTTCTTTATAGTGCCTTATAATCTGCCTCATGTTTCCAAATGTTATTTGCCTCTGAACTTCATGGCTCGAGGAACTTGCTGTTCTGGAGATAGCAGATGCACGTTCCTAATTCTGTGAACATCCTAGAGGCATATTTCGGACTCTGGAAACTGGTACATAATTGATATGTAACCTCTGATACTCCAGCTAATCCTTCTAGTAATAAATGGACAGAGAAATAGAACAGATGAATAGAATAGAACTGTGCTTGTGCAGTGGCCTGGCCACAGTATGGATGGAGAGCACACCATTTCAGACCAATAGATAGTTCTGTTCAGTTGGCTCTGTGTTTTGCAATCCTTCTCTTCATGGAGGATATCTCCCAGTGGAAGATGGGTTTCATGGTGGTACTGCACATGGTTTGTTACCTGTGTGTTTTTGATGTTGTTGCCATTCTCAAAAATCAAGGCAGTGAGGGGCACGTCTTTGGAAAGGCACTGGCGGTGTTTGGGTTGTGACAGCTCAAGTGTGAGTCCTGTCCCATGAGAGCTCATGCCAGCTGCTGCAGTGAGCTGTCTGGCATTGGCAGGAACTGAAACTTCTTTGGGCTCTGGTTTTTAGCCATTTTTGGCACAACTGAGGATGAAATCGTCTGTGACTTGTGCTATGAGACTATAGTTGCCTGGTTTCTGTGAAGGCCAGCCTCATAACCCTGGCCTTTGGGCTCTACCCCAAACATTTCAATAGAAGCTGTACCTTAACAAAATAAATGAAATATTGAAATTTAAAAATCCCATTTTGCAGATAGGGAGCTTTAAAAACAAAAAAAGATGAGAAAGGAGAGATACTAATTGGCCTGAAAGGGCAGCTACAGGTGGTAGCTGAACAAAAATGGGAGGATATTTCTGGGGGATTGAGCTGCTGACCATCTTCTGACATGTGGAAGAGCAAATGTTCTGACTTTGATCATTCTGGTTCCTTGTTCTGTTCCTAGGAACAGAAGAGTCCTCATCCTGATCTGTCTTTCGGGGTCTTGAAGCAGTACAGTCATGGCACGTTGAATGTGCCCTGTGAAAGGCTTTCCATGCTCCCTGAGCCTCAAGGTGTGATTTGGAGCTGGACACTTTATTTTGTGTTCAGTACAGCAAACCCAGTGCAGTGAGTGATGGATTGGGCTGCAGGTAGTGGGGATGAGTGGCGAAGTCTCTTGCAGCGCTTTAAAATTTTGAATATGCTAATTCAAAATAGTGTGAGAAGTGGATTTTTGCTTCTGGATGATGTTCTGGGGATATGCAGTTTGCAGTGGCCATAGCTGCTTTCTCAGTCACTGTAAGTTGTGAAAAGTTGAAAAAATTAAGATAGTGTCAGGTCTGTCTTTAAGCAGGGCTGTCAGGTGGGAAGGAGACATCTGAACTCTGGGAGGTACACCTTTGAAGTGCAGTCTCACTGCTCTTACCTCAGATTTTGTTGGGTTTTTTTTTTCAACAACCTAAGCTCTAACTGTATTAACAGATGCATGTGACTGCTTGTTTTCCACATCCCTCCCTGCTCACTTCCATGAAAAGCCTTTGAGGTGCCTGCTGATCTCTTTCCTGTTGGGGTTTACTTCAGCTGTGAGAGCTGCTCAGGCTGCAGCTCTGTGAGGAAGCAGAACTTCCCCATCATCATTCAGAGATCCTGACTGGCCCCAAGTGACCATGCAGGAGCTTGCAGGGGGAGGTGGTGGGTTTTGGTTTTTTTGCAGTAGGAAGGATCTTTTGCCAAAGGTAGTTTCTTCAATACCGTCTGTTGTGGTTCTGAGGACAACAGGGTTATTGGAATGAGGGATGCTGACCTCAGACAGTGCTCTGCTGAGTGGGTGGCTGTTGGAGGTGAGATTTTGGGTAGGCCCTTGTGCTCAGTTGTACCGTAAACCACTTAGTGGTTGAAACACTGGTTAGTGCTGGTTTTAATCTGTGCAGCATCCTGGAGGGCAGTACTGTTGAGCCAGGTGCTGTTCCAGAGGCAATAGAACTTTGTATCTGGAGCCACACTCTCCTTTTAGATTGAATTTGACACGGACTGATTTTTACCAGTTACTGCTTCTTTCAGAGATGAGGATAAATCCATCTTGAAAGGATGGACTCTGTAATAGAGTTCCCAAGATATTCAGAAATATGGACTTCAGAGGATTTGGGTACTGTGAGATGCAGCCCCATCACTGTGTGCCCTTGAAGGGCAGGGCTGACATTATCCATTCTGTCCTTGTGGGGATGTGTCACACTAAGGTTGAAGTTTGGAATTTCTGTGGCAGCATGGGAAACCTCCTTGCAGTAGCAAACACTGTTGGAGATGTTTTGCTCAATGGTTTTTATCATGTGTTATTCAGTGGTGTACCTCATATACCTTTCCTTTAGTATGTCATGGAAACAGCTGGAGTACCCCTATTGCATATGGAATTGTTCTGTTAATGGTATTAGTGGTCATAGCACTGTAAGCCTGATGGTTCTGTTTTCCTGTAGAGGTGTCTCTTGTTCAAATCAGAGGTCCTCTGGCAAGGTGAGTAGGATGATGGTTTGAGAAATGGCTTATTCATGTCTCCTTTAAACATGTGTCTCTTTTCTTGCCAGGTTTTTGATAACTATGCTGTAACAGTGATGATTGGAGGAGAGCCTTACACCCTTGGCCTCTTTGATACTGCAGGTGAGAAACCTGTGTCATTGTACTTGACCAAGATTTACCTGAGGTGATGTTGAACATGAAGACATACAATTGGGGGTTTTTTGTTGAGTTTTTTTTAATAGAAGGGGAGAATCTCTCTTGATTCTCTCAAGATAGATTGACTAATATTAGAATCTCTTAAATGTGTGTACATCTCTGCATCCTTAATGTGGATGAAGTCAGGGCATGGATTTTGTAAGCCCTCTCTGTGTGCTTTTAAGAATTAAAAATCTGCTGGCCTCTTGTTTAAGCTGCATCTCAGTTTTAGGCTGGAGAAATGTGCAGTGGTGAAATAGCAGAACATGGCTTTGCATGTGTGAAGGTTTACCCAGAAAGGGTAGAAACTGGTTCAGCTGCTGGATACCCAGTCCCCACTGCCCAGTGGTGATGTGGCAGCAACTGGTATTGTAAACTCTTCAAAAGAGCTCTTCTAGAGAGTTAGTTCATAAGCTTTCATCTAAAATTGTCTGATAAAATTTAATCTGTTTCCAGCTGTGTTCTTACATGCATCATTAGTGTATAATTTGATAAATGAAACAATCTTAGGTTTCCAGTTACGTCCTATAGCTGTTAAAGAAACTTTCCTGTTTGGCCATCCAGTCACACTTCACCACCTGAGCTGGGACTGGAGCCTGTTTGTAGCAGCAGCTCCAGTGACCCCGTTTGGAGTGGGGCCCCACTTGATTCTCAACGTGCACCACACTTCACAGACAAGATCTCCTCACTGCCTCGGCCCCAGGTTTCCCATAAATGTCTCAGGCATCCAGATCCTTAAAATTTAATTGTGATGCAGAACCAAAATAACAGCTTGAGCTAGTGCCTCTGGGAAGAGACCCTGAACAAAGCAAACCATGAACTTTTATATCCCTCACTGTGTGTGCTGGAGAGTCTAGGAGCTTCCAGCTGAGTCCTTGGCTCCTGCTGTATCTCTGAATGTCCATTAGCTGCCTGTGCCACAGGTCCCTGGGCCCTTTGTTGTGCAGAGGGTCAGTGCCAGCTCACCTGGGGCTCATGGACACGCAGAGCTCACCCTGCAGCTGGCAGCATGGCTTCACTTAGCTCCCCATGTTCTCCTCCCAAATGTGATTCGTGTTCCAGTTCCCTACTTCATGGATAAGAAGTGAGATGGAAAAGAGAGACTCCTTCCTGACACATGTTGTGTGGTCTGCTGTAGGGATCTTGGTGGTCCTACAGCAGCTGTAGCATTGCATGGTCCCTGTGTGGGGAGTTGTGTTGGGTCCTTCTCTCTGTTTTCTGGCTGAGGGTTCAGACCTCTGAGAAGTGTTGTGTGTGTAGTTAGGCACATTCATCTGTTACCAACATGAGCAGTGATCCAGCTAGTAATTTTGAGAAGTTACCAAATGACTTTAATGCATGTAGGTGACTCTGTGCACTTGTGAATGTAAAGGCTTTCTTTCCAGAGCTGTAATGCTGAGGGGAAAATATTTGTTCTTAATGATTGCCTGCTTTTTCTTAATGGCAGCCAGGTGACAAAATTAAGCAATGGATGAAACCTCTATTGCTAGTTCTCAGATTAAAACCCAAATCTTTGTTTTGAGCTTATACTTGGAAGACAGACTTCAGGAGCAGTCCGTTAATTGCAACAAAAATTTTAGATTAGATGCTAGGAAGAAATTCTTTCCTGTGAGGGTGGTGAGGCCCTGGCAAGCCTGCCCAGAGAAGCTGTGGCTGCCCTGTCCCTGGAAGTGTCCAAGGCCAGGTTGGACAGGGCTTGGAGCAACCTGATCTAGTGGAAGGTGACCCTGCCCATGGCAGGGGGTTGGAATGAGATGAGCTTCAAGGTTCTTTCCTCCCCAAATCATTCTGAGGCTATGATTCTGGTCAGTGCTTACTCCTCTGTGTCTAGCCAAGCACAGTAGACAAAACGAGCCTGTCCAGATTTCCATCTTCAAACTGTAGGTCTTCTCCATTGAGGTGTCCCAGCTGTTTTGTTGGCTCCTTCAAGATCTTGTGGGTCTTTGTCCTGTATAATGAATGAGACAGCATTAGTTGGAATCTGAGACATTTTAAACAAGTATTTTGGATTTGGTTGCCGGTAAGTGCAGCAGCTTCAGTGCCAGATTGGCTTTCTGAAAGCAATGCTGTTGAATTGGGCAGGAGGAGGTTTAAGAATGAGATTGGACAGAGTCAGGCTGATGGATCAGTGCTAATGGTACCTTGAAGAGACTGCCCACCCATAGGGACTCAAAGGGAAGAGGCTGGCATCTTCCAAAACACAGCCCATGCTGGGACTTTGGTTTTAGGGCAATGCTGCTGAGTGGCCAGGTCACAGTCATGTGTACCAGCAACATCCTCTTCCTCCTGCCTGGACACACTTCACTGAGTGCTCACAGCATAAGTCAGAATGTTCTTGTGAATAAAACTGGTTTTTTCTCCCCTCCAAAGAGAAGGATTTTTTTTGGCAGGGTAATGAAATTTGATGGCATAATACTTGCAATGAATGAACTAGGTGGAGAGGATCTCATCTATAACTGGATCCACATTCTGCAACTTCCCTTTATAATTGAAGAGAGTGTTATGCAGTCTGAGGGTGTTTGATCTCAAAATGTGTTGGAGACTTCCCAGCTTTTCTGTGACTTTCAGCAGCTCACTGTTACGTAGCAACTGAATGAATTCTGGATTTGAAACATAGATTTTTCAGATGTTTGTGTTCACCATATGCTTGGCTCTTTGCTTAGGAGTTAGGATTAATCACAACAATGTTACCGTGATGAAATGTGCATTCTGACTCCCTGTAAAGGGCAGGATTTTCTTGTCTGGGTCTAACAAGTGTTAATTTCCTCCTCTCTAGGTCAGGAAGACTATGATAGATTACGACCCCTCAGCTATCCACAGACAGATGTATTTCTGGTCTGTTTTTCAGTGGTCTCTCCTTCTTCATTTGAAAATGTGAAAGAAAAGGTTGGTTGAACTCTGCTTGCAAACGGAGCTGCTGAAGTATGTCAGGAGTTATCTTAGGTGGTTAGTAACAAATACTGTGTCTCTTCTGTCTTTAGTGGGTACCTGAAATTACTCACCACTGTCCAAAGACTCCTTTTCTGCTTGTTGGGACCCAGATTGATTTAAGAGATGATCCCTCAACAATTGAGAAACTTGCCAAGAACAAGCAGAAGCCTATAACTCCAGAGACTGCTGAAAAGCTGGCCCGGGACCTGAAGGCTGTAAAATACGTGGAATGCTCTGCACTTACGCAGGTAAGGGTTGGTCTTTGCTTGTTTTTGCTTGCTTTTATTCCATACTTTTTTCAGTTCCAGGGAAAAACAGCTCGATGTGGATGTGAAGGGGTGTAAGCTTTGTTTCTGCTATTTACACTGTAGCTTTCTTTTTGTCGTGTTGTTCTAAGGCACAGAGAGTTGGCACTGATACAAAGAAAATCAGCCTGTGTGGATTAGGCTAGTGCAGAGGGGTGATGGAGGAGGACGTGCTCACTGTTTGCTTCTGTGCTGGAGAAAAATAACTGTTGAAACTTAGAAGGTACATTACAGACAGTAATTGGGTTGGGACACAGAGTGCACCTCACTGCTGAACAAGCAGGCAAAGGAAAAAAAAAAGCCTCTTGTTAAAGATAATGCTGGTATACTTTTAAGACCGGAAACCTTCATAGTTGAGAGCTGCCTTCTCTTCCTGTTCAGCTGGTGGTGAGCTGTTTCCTGTGTCCTTCCTTCAGATAGAAGTTCTGTTGAAACAGAAAATAACAGTTAAGTAGTTCTTGACAGTTCTTTTATCATGTTTATAACTTGTGAATGTGAGTCAAAAGCCAACTAAAGTAGCTGATTTGAGAGCCAAGAAACTCAAATATCTTTTCCCTTTCAGTTAGGAATACTGGAGTGGAAGCTGTTTTCTGGCTAGCTGACCTGTTGCCTTGACTTTGGATGCTCTGGGAACTTAATCCTAGGTTCTTATTCTTGCAGAATTGACTGTAACTCTTTTAACAACTTCCTTAATGCTGGTCTGTAAACATTTGTTCCTCTCTGATGTGCATGGAACCAGGGGTGCACAGTATCAAGCCCCTCACTCTTTCCAGTTACGTTGTGTGTTCATCTCCTTGAGCACAAAACTTTATTACCAAACTTCACACAGCCTTAAGTTCTACTTGCCTCTTCTGCCCAGATTGCATGTTGACTCTTCCATTTAAAATCCTCAGGCTTTTTTTGTAACAAAGATTCACCTGGGTGTCTCCTGTGAAGGAGATGGCTTTGCTGGAGTTATGCAGGACAGTGGCACTGGAGGTGGTGTGGTGAGGCATGCTGCTGTTCATCCTGGGAATCCCTGATCAAAACATGGTCTTGGCCATGCTTCCTAACTGCTCACAGGGGAGCTGAGGGCTATTGATGCATGAGCTGTAATTTTCTTGGACCTGTTCAGCCCCAAAATACCATTTTAGATGGTGTCTGGCACAGCCTGAATCCTGTGAAGCTGCTAGTAGGGTAAATACCTGCCAGGGCCTTTGTCCTGTATTGCCCTCTGAGACCCTATCCTCTGCTTTGGACTTGAGCTTTAGTCTGCTCAAATTGCATGGAATCACTTAGAATTACCAGAGCAACAGTTTATAGGACATAAAATGTCGGTGTTTATCCACTCTTTCTGTTTCCACATAGACTAATCTGTATCTGTTGCAGTGAACAGCTTTATGCACTTGGAAGCTCAGCCTGAATTTTCTTCCAGAGCTTTAGTGCTTGTATACCAAGTGATGATTTTAGGAGTCAGGAGTGACCTGGGAGGAGGGTTCAGAAGCCTTCTCACCTGGACAACTAGTTGGTTTGCATTTGTTCCATTCTTCTCCCTTCATTTGTTGTTGACACACAAAACACTTTTTTCCTGGGTCTGTCATCAGTAGCTGGTGACCAGCAGTGTAGCTGATCTGGGAAGGGTTGTGTGGAGCTCCTGCAGTGATCTCACTGGCAGCTTGCTGAAAACAGAAGCCAGCTGCTTCCCTGGCCAGGAGGGTTGTTTTCCTACCTGCAAGGCAAAGCTATATTAGCTGATTTCAGCTGAGGTGAGATTTAGCGGGGTATTCAGTCTCTCTTTGCCTTGGATGCTGTCTGTGCAGTTCACCTCAGCAGTCGAGGGTGGTTTTTTTTCCTTCCCAGCTAATTTACAAATTACTTTGACACCCCACAGTAGCAAATACTCACAGAATCATGGAGCTGGCATTACTGTTTTTGTACTATGTGAGTCATGAGAGGCTGAGTTCCTGAGATTTTTCTGTAAAGAGAGATTATCTTCTCCACAAGTTTGGATGACTGCTCTGTTGGAGAGCCAATTCTTTCCTCAGGTTGTGGAATCCCTTTTTGTGTAAAGGCATTTTCAGTGTCCATCTTCAGCCTTTCCCTACAAAATAGAGCCCACGTTCCACTATGACAAGTAGGTAAGGCTTTGCTGCTAGGAAAGGGTGACTGACAGATTGCAACTACAGTAATTGTTAATTGTTACTCTTGGGTGCAAATGTCTCGACTTTCTGAAGCCCAGTCCTAGTACTAACACCAGAGAGAATGCTGAATTTGGTTTCTTTTCCCTCCTGATGGTGGGTTGTCAGTTTTGATAACAGATGTATAAAGTGTTTTAAGTTGTCCATAAACCGAGGGAGTAAAGGAAGCCTGATCTCAGCCTGTTCCCAGTGTAACACAAAAGTCATGATTTTAACTGGCCTGCGTGCCTGTGGTATTGAACACAATTTCTTCCTTTCATGTTGTTACTCTTGGTCATCCAGGCTTTTTAACCTTGGTCCATTTTCACAACAGTTTTGTCCCAGTCCTTTTTTTTAATCCTCTTCCCTTTTTTGCTAGGTCTTTAAAAACAAATTCCAAATTCTGCACTCCTGAACAAATTTCTCTCAGGCAATGTGAAAATAAGAGGAGTCCCTGAATAGGAGAATTTAAGTAAAATTGTTTTCTTGACTCTTGCCCTGCCTGGGTTCTTAATCTGTCCAACAGTACACAATTGATTTTATGCTACAGCCTTATTCCCACAGAGAAAGGAAATCTAATTACTATTTAGACTTCAGAGGCATTGTTTATCTGAAGTCTTTAGCTCTTTTGTGAGCCTGAGTTGCAGCTCATTTAAAGAAAAAAATTGCTGGGGAGGATGTACAGAATGCACAGAGTGTACATTGTAGTTTCCTTAAACTACTGTTCTTTCAAGTATAATCTTGCATGTAATGTGATGGCCTTAAATGCTTCCAGATGGCACTGCCTTAGAGGTCTCCCATGTATGTGCTTCAGTAAAACAAGATTAAAGATGTTCTAAAAGGGATACATCCAGTATAACCTGTAAGGGAGAAACCAGTTACATTTGAATGATCTTAAAAGAAGTCGTAAGTTTTGCACAGACTGCAGTTGTTTACAGGATGTAACTGAAGCTTTTCTGTTTGCCTTCGGCTGTCATAAAGCAGTTCTCCTGAATTTTTGAAGGGTGCACTCATGACAGTAGATTTAGGCGAGTCCAGTTAGCCTAAACTGAGCCAGGTTTCACTTCTGGTGTGGTGTGTGACTTGGCAGAGTTGGGTGGGAGTGGTGACGCCCTGCACTGTTGCTGTTGTGCTCACAGCAAGCGCAGTGCGTGCTCCGTGCTGCGGCGTGAGCCCTGCAGAGTCCTGCAGCTCCGTGACTGCTTGTCTGCTGTTGGACCCCAGTTGTTGCACTCCTAACGCTGTTCCTGTCTTTCTGTGGTTACACTTGCTTTGGCAACTAAACTGAATAACTGAAATGCACCATTTCCATGCTGGCTCCCGGTGTCAGAGTAGCTCTGGTAAGGTACTGCATCACTTCTGAAGACAGAGTTAGTGACTGCCAGTGATGATGCTTACCAGGGTGGTCCTGCTTCCATCCCAGATTGTGTGTTCCCAGCCATTTGGAGACCTTCAGTTATTCAGGGGCTGAATTCACAAAGCAGAGGAGTTGTTCGGAGTCTTTGCTCTCGACCACTGTCACCTGGGGAGCTGGGAGCAGTAGTCTGTGCATCCGAGGTGATCACTTAGCCACAGTGGGTGATGACAAAAGGTTTTAACTGACCTTTTGGGTCCCTGTGGTGGGGCAAGCTGCTGTATACTTGATTTATTCCCCTGTAAACTCCCTCAGTGTACATACAGCAGTGAAAACCATCACCCTTTGTGTGGCCCCCACCCCCCTATCTCCTTGCTGTGTTTGTACCTCTGCCCTTCTGAGTGTTGATTTTGCCCCACTTGGCTTGTGACATGTTCTGTCTGTCTCTGTCATTGACTTCTGGGTCATCTAAATGAGATTTTCTCCTGGATCTACTTTGTTTTTTTGCAAAGTAAATCTGTTTACTGCCTCTGTGAATTCAGCCTGCTCCTGAATGCTCTTTGTATCTGCTTGTTTTTCTCTAATCCTCTAACCTGGCTGCTGTTTTTTCTCCTCCCCTCTGTCTTGTAGAGAGGTCTGAAGAATGTGTTTGATGAGGCTATCCTAGCTGCCCTCGAGCCTCCGGAAACTCAGCCCAAAAGGAAGTGCTGTATATTCTAAACTTTCTTCTTCCCCTCTTGCTGCTGCTTCCTCTGTCCCACTGCTGTAGAAACCTGGTTAAATATGAATCAAACCACCTTGATTGAAAGCTGTTGTGCCTCCTTGCCATCTTAGAGCAACCTCTGTATTAGCTCTTGGACTGAAAACAGTACTTGAGATCTTTAGTAAAACATTGTGACTGTGGAACATGAACTGGACTCGCTTAACTCCCTGCTGCTTGGGTTGCCAGGTGTGGCTAGCTTTATAATTCAGGCTGTTGGGGGAAAGGATTTGGTTACATCGTTATTTAAAGAACGACCAAAAAAAAAAAAAAAAAAAAAAGATGATGTTTGATCTTCCTGAATCCAACTGGAAGAAACAATGCGTGTGTTTTCCATTTCTACTTGTGACTCTTAACTGTATTTGCATGACAAAAGTACCTGAACTGGTGATCTGCAAATGAAACTGTAACGTGAAGGGTTTTCTGGTTCTCCTGTGTGCAGTGAGATGTTTTCGTTGCTGTTGCTTTGGCTGTCTGTGCTATAGTGGAGTATCTGTCAGTCCTTGGGGGGAAGGAAATATCGATGTACTTGCTACTGCTTTATGAACTGTTAAAATTCTTGCTTTCACTAACATGGTAGAGCTCTTCATTTCAATAATAGATCCATAAAGCCTGTTACTGTAAGATGTAAAGCTGCTGCTTACTGTGGTGCTTCTGATTTTTATTGTTTTAAGGAAAAAACATCAATTGTAGCTTGTCTTTAAATTTTGAAATTAAAAATTGCAGTTGTTTGTATAAATGACTGATGAAGCTTTATTCAAGTTGCATTTCCTGGCTCCAGTTTAATCCTTAACAGAATGTATGGTACCCCTCTGTACTCCTCCCAGCTTGACTTTTCTGCTTCCATGGCAGCTTCTGGGCTCTGCCTGGCTGCTTCTAACCCTGGGGTGGTTGGGGCTGGATGCCCGACCAGAGCATGTACTGGACCAGGTTATCATTGCATGCTTGCCTTGTCTCTCCACCACTGACACACGGGTGTGTGCTGTCCCAGGGTGCTCCGGGTTGAGCTCTTCCATCTGAATGCAGCACTTTCTACTTTGTCATTAGCATGTGAAATACGTGAGTAGCCAGTTACTCTAAACGTTGCCTTTAGGAAATGACTTTGGTTCGTGTGTTTTGCATCTTGTGAAGTGCACTGGTGTGCTCTCTGAGGATTAGTTTTCTTGGTCTGAAAATGAGATGCTGTGCTGAGAATCTGCTGAGAGCAGTGGTACAGAGCCTCGATGGGCAGGCAGGCTTTGGGGATGGCAAATCTCCATGTGTCCTTAGAGGGGTGTGGCTGCCACTTGGCTTTCTGGGGTTTTGTTTGTGTGAAAACTCAAAAATGAGACTGCCCCTTTCTCTCTTTGCCCCTTTTCAGAAAGGCCTAAAGAATGTATTTGACGAGGCGATATTGGCTGCCCTGGAGCCCCCGGAGCCGAAGAAGACTCGCAGGTGTGTGCTGCTATGAACGTCCCTCCACAGCCCCTTCTGCAAAGCTGGTGTTTGATGTCATACTAAAAGCAATGTTAAAATCAAACTAAAGATACAAATTTTAAAATTTGTTTTTGCAATAATGACAAATGCCCTGCACTCCCATCTCCCCCACACGATCCCTGTGTGAGATGAGAATGTTAGTGTTTATTCCCCAGTGCCCCCTCAATTCAGTTAAACTAGTTAATTTCGAGTAATTATGTATTACCAGAAGACACTGATTATTACTAGTTTTTTATTTTGTTTATTATTTCTAATTTTTTTTTGTTTAACACCAAGGCATGCTCAATGACTTCTTCTGTAACAGACTAATTTTAGGCTGCTTAACTGAAGTCTTGCCCCTTATGCCAGTGTGGCAAGACTTGGTTCTGGTTTCTAGGCCTTGTAGGGCTGTTCTGCAGCCAGCCAGCAGCCTGGGTATGAGCAGACTTTAGTCAGGAAAGCAAAATGTCCCAAGCTGGTGCTCCTCTAAGAAGGATTGCAGAAATAAATCTTCTCTGAAGTTGCCTTGTATCTTTTTCCCCTGGCTTTTTAACTGTGCAGGTCATAATTTTATACCCCATCCTCTTAAGTTATGAAGCCTTAGGAACAGGAGAATGATTTTCTCTGGATGCACCATGAGACTTGAAACTAACTTGCCAGTCTCTTCCTTAATCTTTGCCATCATAATCTTTTGGCTCATGTTGAAGAAATAACTGCGCCTTTGGAAACACGCCTAGCTGGGTCAGTTGGGTTTTAATGAATTTACCTTCTGCCAATCCTTAATTATTAGAGAAACGCTTACAATGACCAGCACATACACTGCTGCTTGGACACCCTGAAGGGACCTGGGATGTGCTACAATGGGTTTTGGAGCTGGCTCTGATGGTGCATCTCTTGCTGGATTGCTTGGCATCCTTTGAGGAGGGGTGGAAAGACAGACCTGTGTCAGTTGAAAGGAAATGCAGGGAGGGGCTTCTGGTGTTTGGTGTGACACCAAATCGGGACCACTTGAGGAAACCCCTTTTTCTGCATTTTGCTCATGAGTAACCTTGAACCTGTAAGAGGGCCTCCAACCCCTGAGGATCATGTGCAGTGTCTCTGCAAAGGCCATCTGCAGTATCGTAAGGATTTTACCAAAAATATATTTTGGTTTGCAAATGCAAAAATTTTAAGACTTAGGGAATCTTCTCCATCTTCCAAAATTTCGATTTCTTGTAGACTCATTAGTGTTGAACCAATGCTTTTTCATGTCTAAGTTCTTTGTATATGCATTCTTTTCAGATGTATTAAAGTATCTTCACAAGCCTGCCTGAGGGTAGTTATTTCCTTTGCTTTTCTCCTGAGTGTGAAGGATTTGCAAATATGGATTTTATCCCGTGTGAGCCCCCCTCTCCTCCTTGTGAGCTAGCTTGAGTCTTTCCCTAATGTTTAATCCTTGTCAGTCTGCTTCTGGCCTCAGTCCTGTCAAAAGTGCTCTGATCTTTGATGCAACATCTTTGCTGTCAGACCCCTATGAAGACAGGGTTTGGTAGTTCTTAAAGAAAGAAATACTCAGTGTGCATGCTCCCAAATAGTAAAACCTGGCTGTTGGGGCTTATTGGACTCCTGCACCTCTTCTGTCAGGAAGTTTCCTGTTGTTCCCTGCTCGTGGGTGGACAGCAGAAAGCCTAAAGGGACAAATGACATCATACCTATCCCAAAACTGCACACACTTTATCACACCTTTTTGTTCATGCTCCAGAAGAATAGTGAAGTCTTATAACTGTTGATAATAACTTGTATTTATTATTAAAACACATTAAAAAGAACCTCACTTTTCTTTTAAGAAGCTGATTTCAGGGTACTCTAATCCCACATCTTAGTGTAAAATGTGTGGTTTTTTACTTTTCACATTGATGAGTGCTGCTGTTCAACTTTGCAATTCAGTTTTAATTGCTGCCTTTTGTGGGGAGGTTTGGGCTTCCTGGAGAAGGTTGTGCTGGTACATGTTGGTGGCTGTTCTTACAGCTTCTTCACCTTGTAACAGCTAATCCTAATTCCTTTGTCTAAAGCCAGCAGCAAGACCAAGGGATTGCCTGCAGGAAACTGCATTTGGAGTGGAGGGAAACCCTTTCTGACTTCTTCAGGGTTACCCTGTCAAGTCTTTTCTGTCTTGGGTATGTCCTTAAGTGGTCGTTCTGCATACATCTTCATGGCAGTGATCTGTGCCAGTCCTTTTGGCTAAGCAATAAAGTCTGTTCTGTTAAATCAGGGCCACGAGGTTAAATTTGGCTCTGGAGGGAATCCAGGAGGTGCTAAATGACGGAAAAACATACTTTTTCAAGGAGTTGTGCTGTTTGCTTCTTGCTAGTGTTGCATTAGCTTTTCAGAAGTCTGATAGCTCCCTGGATCTGCAAGGACACAGCTGTCCCAGGCCTGTGACTGGTTAAACAAGCTCAAACAGCTCTCATGCTGTTCCACACTATTGCCTGGGTTTTGCTGGAGTGTGGTGGAGAGGTTTGTCTGAGGCCAGGTGTGTGAGATGTGCTCTCTTGCCAGGTTCTCGTATGAGCTCTGTGGTGACTGACTTCCTTCCTGTATGAAAACATAAAAAACTGTCAAAAGCAGGCAAATCCACCACTTGCTTCCTCTTCTGGAACTGTCACTTTAAGCTAGTGGGTGTGAGAGCAGAGGGCTTGGAGGCAGGTGGCACTTTTTTCATCCTGGTATGGCAAACCAGTCTGTGAGCTGGGATTTCATCACGTTACTGACAGACAATTTGCCTCTGCAGCTGTACTTGTGGCTCAGGACTGTTGTCCTCTCACCTGTGAGTGCTGCTGAGGCACCTGCAGCAGCTCCTGAGCACAAATAGAACATGAGGTTTGGACTGGCTGCTTAACCAGCTGCTACATAATATCCCAGAATCCCAAACTGGTTTGGGTTGGAAGGGACCTGGAAGCTCATCTTGTTCCACCCCCTGCCATGGGCAGAGACACCTTCCACTAGACTAGGTAGCTCCAAGCCCTGTCCAACTTGGCCTTACATGTGCTAATGGGGTCCTGTGTAAAGGGCCAAGCATCTCTGATGGGAAGATGTCTGAGTTGTATCAAGCTTGGGCTGAGGGCTGCATGGAGGCTGAAGAGCAGCTTTGTGTTTAGTGACTGGGACACCGCAGTTTCTTACTAAAACCTTTAGGTTATTCATGTAAGTCATTTACTAAACAACCACTTCCTCTCCTGCACAAGGATTAGGTTTGTGATTTGAGGATTTTGGTTGGCTCTCATTGTGAACCTCTAGTTCCTAATATTAATCAGGTAGTGAGCAGAGTTCATGCTTCAGTTGGCTACTCAAAGCAAGTGGTACTTGATCAGCTGGTTGTTGTCTCTGAAGCAGGGATCATCTATTTTCCCTGTCTGGGCTGTGTGTTCTCACACATCCTTCACATCAGCTCCATTAAGCTGTACAGGGAGACAGTAACATTCAGAAATTGCATGGAAATGTGACATCTTGCATGATATTTTCATGATGAATTAGTGGACCCTGTTTTCAGGGGCAAGCTGATACCAAAAAGAGTGCAAGGGAGGAGGTAGGAGAGCAAATCTGCTATAGAGGGTTAGGGAGTAGGTGGGAGTGTGCCTGCTGTGTGACCACTGCAGCTGTATCAGGTAAACTCCTGTGTGCTGTGGTGACAAACAGCATGAATCAGTTTGTTTTCCCACTGTACTTTGTCAATGGAGTTGACATATGGAAATCAAGGACTAAATAGGGAAGTAGTTCATGTGGAAAAAAGCCCTGCCTCTTGTAGGGACGTACTTGCACCTGAAATCCAAACCAAGATACTTGACTCCAAGGCTGATTACTGGTGCAAAGACTGCTCCAGGGCAGCAGTTGCTTTCCTGAGCAGAAGATAATTTTAAGCATACCCTGAGCTCAGTCCCTCCCTTGCTGATTTAGATGGTATGTGGAAATTTTCCACTGTATATAAGCTGATTCAGCTAATCCTGCTGTTTCTGTACTTTCTGGTGCAGGCATAGACTCTGCATGGCTGCTGTAATGCCGACTGGTGCTAAGATTGTATTAAACTGGTGGCTGTTTTTTCTCTCCAAGCTTTCCTGTGCTCTGCTATTGTGTTGGAGTCATGAGTCTTTTCTTGCTCTCCCTTGCTGGTTTCCCTATGAGGCAATGGGAAACTGTTATGCCACTGAGGAAATGATGCTGTTGAGCATCAGATGCAGTGAGGGTCATCTTTACTGAAGTGTTGGGGAGATCATTGAGACAGGCAATTGAGTCTGCAGCTTTCCTAGAAGGCAGCTTCTTTGGTCAGCTGTGTTCTCCACTCCTCTCCTCCCTCTCCTTCCCAGTAATGGAAGTAATCACACTTTATGCATACACAATTAGGTGTGGTCCTAATTAAAATATGGGGAAGGTATCAAGTAAGGAGAGATGGGCACATTTGATAGGACCTCTGAGAGAAGAACTTTGAAGAGCAATGGCACCTTCCCCAACACAACCGAGTCACCCAGGCTTCTGAGCAGTTGGTTTCATGGCATTACACAAACCTGTCATACACCCCCAGCTGGCTGTTGCCTGTGGCCTTGAAGGGCTTTCTGAGGCTTGTGTTAGTTCATCTGACCTGGGATGATTCCCTCTGCTTCACTGTCTCTGCCTGGATTATGTGTGTCTGCCCTTCCTGTCCTAAGGGGTTCTCAAAAGAGAGATTTGACAGAATACAGCTATGCAGCTGCTTCAGTGTTCTGTTGGATTGATGTACAAATCTCCTAAGTTTTCTGTCCTTTCTGTGCTCTAATTCACATCCCAGAGTGGTTTTGGAGTGTGCTAATGGGATTTGCACTAGGTGAAATGTAAATGGGAGTAGAAAAATGGAATTTGGGTCACTGGGGCCTCACTGAAGGGAGTTTGAAGGGCTCCCAAAATCTCAGTGTTGCTGTTGGGTTGGTTTTGCTTGGTGGATCTGCTCCTGCTGCCTCTGCTGCTTGCTGCTGCACACAGCTAAAAGCAGCCCAATGTTTTTGTCAGGTTACCAAGAGATAGCAGTGTCCTCTGGTACTTGGCCACCATCTAGGTCTCGATTTGCAGATGGCAGCAGCTGCCTCCTTTTAAAACCAGACTCTGAGTGGTACTTAGAAGAGCATTGTCAGTGCTGACCTGACCCAACCTTCCTGCTGCTTTATCTTCTGTGAACCAGCCTCTCTCTCCCTGTCTGGCTGTTTCCCATGGGGTGCTTCTGGGGTGCTGTGCTTGGAACGTGTCTTACTTTGCTTCCCCTGGCTGCCCATACTCCGCATCCTCTGAAAAATATTCCTGTTGTTTCTCTTTAAAAAGATAAAGCATGACAGAGGAAATTACTGCTTCAAAAATTGCAAAGAATAATTCTGAACTCTTTAGACTATGAAGAAACAAGCTCTAGCCACTGAAATGCACTCGTGAATTTCTACTAGTTTTGTCACCTTGGTCCCACTGGTGATCTGTCCATTTCATGGGCTGAATCAGTTCCTGAAATCGAGCCTGGGAAAAAAGCAACCATGATCTGGGAGTTGGCTGGAGCTCTCCGTGAACTTCTGCCCTAAATGACTTGTCCAGGATTGTGCAAGAACCTGGCAGCACTGGGCAGGCTGGAGCTCAACAACAAGGTTATCTTAGCTAGATATCCTGCTGCCCTACACAAACACACTGCCAGTCCAGGGCTCCTCCCTCTCGTTCCTTTGGAGGCTGGTGCTGACCGACCAATTCCTCACTACAGTGAGGTGAGATGAAAATACAGCTTATCATGGGCTTAGGAAAAAAGCCTGAGTGCAAAGTAAATCGACTGTAGAAGAGATGGAGGAGCTTGGATGAGGGACGGGAAATCCTGATCTGCATCCAAGCTTCTATCTGATTTTTTTGGGTTTTCTTGGGAATAGACTGTGTATTTTTTTAGACCCATCCTGGTGCTGCTACCCTCTGCCTACTGCTCAGCTTTGGCACAGGATCACAGTAAGAAAGGGGGTATATTTATCTGATCACCCCCTAATGCAGTGGTCTCTGGAAGGGACAGAAGGTCTCTCTTCTCCTTATACCAGGGAGTTTTTGGCTTGAATTGTCAACATGAGCGCTGTGAGCTAAGGAGCAGCTGAACACGGGCCCTGTGCAGTGTGTGCTCTCGGGTCCCTGTGCAATGTGTGCTCTCAGGTCCCTGTGCAATGTGTGCTCTCGGGTCCCTGTGCAGTGTGTGCTGTCAGGTCCCTGTGCAGTGTGTGCTCTCGGGTCCCTGTGCAATGTGTGCTCTCGGGTCCCTGTGCAGTGTGTGCTGTCGGGTCCCTGTGCAGTGTGTGCTCTCTCCCTGTGCAGTGTGTGCTCTCTCCCTGTGCAATGTGTGCTCTCGGGTCCCTGTGCAATGTGTGCTCTCGGGTCCCTGTGCAGTGTGTGCTGTCAGGTCCCTGTGCAGTGTGTGCTCTCGGGTCCCTGTGCAATGTGTGCTCTCTCCCTGTGCAGTGTGTGCTCTCGGGTCCCTGTGCAGTGTGTGCTCTCGGGTCCCTGTGCAGTGTGTGCTCTCAGGTCCCTGTGCAATGTGTGCTCTCGGGTCCCTGTGCAGTGTGTGCTCTCAGGTCCCTGTGCAATGTGTGCTCTCGGGTCCCTGTGCAGTGTGTGCTGTCAGGTCCCTGTGCAGTGTGTGCTCTCGGGTCCCTGTGCAGTGTGTGCTCTCGGGTCCCTGTGCAATGTGTGCTCTCGGGTCCCTGTGCAGTGTTTGCTGTCGCGTCCCTGTGCAATGTGTGCTCTCGGGTCCCTGTGCAGTGTGTGCTCTCGGGTCCCTGTGCAATGTGTGCTCTCTCCCTGTGCAGTGTGTGCTGTCAGGTCCCTGTGCAGTGTGTGCTCTCGGGTCCCTGTGCAATGTGTGCTGTCGGGTCCCTGTGCAGTGAGTGCTCTCGGGTCCCTGTGCAATGTGTGCTCTTAGGTCCCTGTGCAGTGTGTGCTCTCGGGTCCCTGTGCAGTGAGTGCTCTCAGGTCCCTGTGCAATGTGTGCTCTCTCCCTGTGCAGTGTGTGCTCTCGGGTCCCTGTGCAATGTGTGCTCTCGGGTCCCTGTGCAGTGTGTGCTGTCGGGTCCCTGTGCAGTGTGTGCTCTCGGGTCCCTGTGCAATGTGTGCTGTCGGATCCCTGTGCAATGTGTGCTCTCGGGTCCCTGTGCAGTGTGTGCTGTCGGGTCCCTGGCACTTGGCTGCAGGGCTTCGCTGAGGCAGCTCCCAGCCCCTGGAGGGCAGTGTGTGCGCTGGCCTGGCTTTTCAGTTCTGTGGTGCAGTAGCTGGGCAAGAGGAATGCTCAACAATGGAACATTCACTGTGTGTGCCTGTCCGCGGTGCGTTTCCAGCTGCCCTCTGGTGGTTTGCGACAGAAGGGCTGAGGTTGGAATTTGGCCCACGTTCCTGCCGTCACATGCTCGGGGGAGCTTCCACGGCCAGTGGCACCTTCCGGAGCTGAGCGACCCTCGGAGCGGAGCCCGCACGGTGGGATATGGTAGGCTGGACCCCAGCAGCCCTCCGGGGTGACCTGCGGTGGTGTCTGGGTCATGGTGCTGCTAATAAAGCCTGATGAGGTGCTAAACGAATCTGCTGTAAGGGTCACACCGGTTGGTTCCTGCATGGGAGGTGGCCTCATGTTCCATGGTGACGGGGTGGAGTTCTGAAGCAGGAAAATGCACACTGAAGTTTGTACAGCAGGCGTCTTCATGGGCTCTGGTGAGAAATGGCCTTGAGCTCTGAAAGCACAGGTTTGCCATCACCTTTACTCTCTTGCCATCAGTATTAGTGCTGGAATAAACTACATAAAATTAATCTAGATATGTACTGAATTCCTGACCTTTAGTCTTGGTGCATGTGTGAAAATACTTTCGTTAGTTTTGAGTTTCCAGCTTTTCCTTGATTTTGAAGAAATCAGGACCCTGCTGAGGGTTGTGTAGGGCAGCCTGAGGTGACTGCCTGCACTCAGGGGAGGTGTGTGTGCATCTGCTCAGCCCCTGTGCCTCTGTGCTGCACCCCTCAGCCTGAAGTGGCTGTATAAATGATGCCTTCAGTGTGTGAAAGTACAGGGGATAAACTGCTCCTGTCTGTACAGTCCCTGGAAACCCTATCCAGAGCTGGACACATGCTGTGTAGGGTTGTGTGCTGGCTCCTGCTGGGTGGCCTCAGACTGTGTGCCAAGGATCTGGTGAGTGGGTGGTCGTTTCCCTGAGAGCAGCTACAGCAGGTGAGCTGTACCAAAACATAGGACATCTGCAGGAACTGCACTGACATCCCAGGAAATGTCACTGCTGGACAGTCCAGCTCTTCTATTTCTGGATAAAAGTGGTTTCTGCACAAGTGCAGAATGTTAATGACCTGCCAGTGCTCAGTGTGTGGGGTAGCATTAGCATCTTATTTTGGGGTGATGGTGCTCACCAAAGTCTACCTGTAATTGCATGGGGAGGAGAGAGGATTTCTTTCCACAGAGGGGAAAGGTTGGTCCCTTTATCCAACACCAGCTCTGGAAGGATGGGGGTGTCAGAAGCAGAGTGCTGCATATGACTTCCTTGAATTTAGTATTGGACCTAGGTCTAGGCTGCTGTCCCATGCACAGCTGTGACAACCTCCCTGTGCTCCACATAGTTACAGCTGGAGGGAACTTACCTAAGGAGAAACACGCCTCTTGACCTTTCCTGAATTAAACTATGTTATTAAACTAATTAAACTATCCTCCCTGAATATTTTGGGAGGATCAGATTTGGAGCAGAGGTTCCCTTGCCAGATGCTGTGGCAGCAGTGAAGCCCATGGGTATCTTGCCCCCTCCTTCATAATTCTCTGTTGGTTTGATGGTGTTCCTCTTCCCATCAGGTGGGAACCTTCAAAAAGCCCTGATCTGCAGCTAGTCCTGGCTCGGATCATGTGTTTCCCAAATCTCCTCTCTCCTTTCACTGTTGGCTATCCAAGGGGACTGGAGCTGCTAGCACAATGCTGCACGCTTCCCAGAGCTCGTAGCCAGGTGGGCTCCTTGATGTTTTGAGCTGTTGGCTGTCTGTCACCTACCTGTGCCATTCTGGGCTGTGGACCTTCCTTGTATCCCAGGGTCAGCATAGCGTGAGAAGCAATTCCCTTTAAATGCAGCTGAGGTTAGTGGGGGCAAAACTACAAACATCAAATGATTGGGATCTTGCAAGAGTTGAGACCTGATGTCTTCCAGGCAAGGTAAGTGACTGCTTTGGCCCTCACGGAGTGTTTCAGCCCCTCAGCCATGGCCTGACAACGCAACCAACTCCTTCCTTCCAGCCTGTGTGTGCTGTGGAGGTGCAGGATGTGCTGAGTCCACAGAAGATGCTTGGATATAAGTGGGAGCTTACAGCATGAGAAAGGCTCGTCCTGGAAACCTGTTCCAGCTTCTTCCCTTCTCTTGTGGGAGTCTGAACTGGGCACCACTTTTAGAAACTGCTGAGGCATCATCCTGGCAGCCAAGAGGCTTGGTTCCTGTGAGCCTGGTGAGCTCTGAGATCTGGCCATGTCTGAGTGGTTCTGCTGCAGAGGAGAAGCCACTCCATTTTCTGGAAAGCAGAACAGGCAGAGACAGGAGAGCAGGGTGGGGGGGCTGTGATGGGGCTGTGTGGTTCTCTGCTTTTATCCAACATGTGGTTTTAAGAGACATTGGCAGCCCACTCTGGAGCACAGCATCCCTGGCTGTGTTCCTGCTGTGACAGTGCTGGGACATGCAGGTGGCTGCTGAAGTTACTGTTCATGGCTGGGGATACTCAGGAACCGAGGGGGCAGATAATAGAATCCTAAAACTGTTTGGATTTGAAGAAACTTTAAAGATAGTTTAGTTCCAATCCCCTGCCATGGACAGGAATACCTTCTACTAGACCAGGTTTCTCCTGTCCAACCTGGCCTTGCACACTCCCAGGAATGGGGCAGCTTTTCCAGATCCCTGGAGGCATTTAGCCCTGCTTCAGAGCTGGAGTCTCTTGTGCCAGCAAAGGCTGAGGTAACAAGTGTTGATGCAGCCATGACTGTGGCTGGGGTTGGATCCTGGTGGAAGATGAGGTCTGCTCAGTTTTCCAGGATTGCTGTGTGACAGGAACTGGAGCTCAGTGGCTCCTGTAGAGCGAATCAGAGATTTTTGAGCACAACTGGTGTGACATGGGACCCTTTACTCGCTGTTGGGGTTTGCTGTGGGTAGGACAGTCCTGTCCTGTGTTACCTCTGTTCAGCCAGCTCACAGAAGTGTGCACAGTCACAGCAGCTTTCCAGGGATCTGCCTTTGAAGCACAAGGTGGAAGCTGTGTTTCCCAGCTCATCTTCTGCACCAGGAGTGGAGCTCCAGCTGTAAATCAGGTAGGTATTGCTGTAGGCATGGTATTTGCAGGGCTGGGGTGTTTTTTTGGATTTCAGGACAAAGAAATGAGCCCACCAAGCCCTAGTGAGGCTGGCTGGCTGTATGTTTTGCCTCAGGCAGATAAATCTGGGCTTCTGCACAGTTTCTGGCAGTGGTACCCAAGCTCCAGGGATGCTGTGAGGCTGCAGGCCTTTTCTTACTTCCTTTGAAATAACGAAAAGAAGAAGGGAAAATAGAAGAAAAATAAATCTCCTATGGCAAATGAGGGCAAACCAAAAGGTGCTGACTGATAGCTAAAGCCTGTTTAAAATAAACCTGACAATGTTTTGCACAGCATCTTCTTCTTTCCTTGTTTGACATACTGATCACTGATTTGGGATGTGCTTGGATAATGTGGGAATTTGTCACTTTTGTGCAGTGGGGGAACAGGCGGAGATGGAGTTGGCTGCAGGAATAATCCAGAATTTCTCACTGCTGCTCAGCATGTGCATTGCTGGGGTCTGTGCAGACAACCTCATCATGGGGTCCCCTCCTCTGGTCATGGGGCTTTACCTGGGATCAAATCCTGCATTTGGGTTGGTAGTTTTCCATTTTCCTGTCACGTGCAGGATGACTGTGCCACTCCTGAGCCTCCTTTTCTCCAGGCTGAGCCCCTTTTCCATCTCCCTCAGCTGCTTCTGGTGTCCCAGACCCTTTCCCAGCTCCATTTCCCTCTCTGGACATGCTCCAGCCCCTCAATGTCTTTCCTGTCATGAGGAGCCCAGAGCTGACCCCAGGATTTGAGGCAGGGCTCACCAGTGCCCAGCACAGAGGAACAATCCCTGCCTGGTCCTGCTTTGCCTTTGGCTCTTGCCCACCCAGGCACACTCTGGCTCACGTTCAGCACCCCCAGGTCCTTCTCTGCCCAGCAGCTTTCCAGACTTTTCTCATGCCTGGAGCACAGCCTGGGTTTGGTGTGACCCAAGTTCAGGACCCAGCACTCGGCCTTGTTGAACCTTGTGCCATTGGCCTGGGCCCATCCATGCAGCCTGTCCTGATACCTCTGCAGAGCCTCCCTGCCCTTCAGCACATCCACACTCCCACCCAGCTTGTGCTATTGACTGTGCTGGTACCACCCTCGCTGCCTGGGGTGGATTTTTGGGCTCTCACCACATAAGCACAGCCCCCTTGCCCTGATGGCTGTTGTCCCCAGCCATGCTGTCCCAGACCTGGGATCTCATCCACGGGATGCTTTGCAAGGTGCTGAATCCACCTCGCTGTGTTGCCTGCCCCGCAGAGCGTCAGGGGCCTGAGCGGGGTCACTGCCGTGCCCCAGGCAGAGGTGAGTTCGGCTGTCTCAGGACAGCCCGTGTCAGGTTGTCTCCAGCCCACTAGATGGCAAACATGTAAAGGTTTTGCTCGTTCCTGGCCAGCCTGGTCCTTGGCTCCAGTGCCAAGAAGAGGGCTGGAAGAATTGGATTTCTTTTTGCTGCAGCCACCGGCTGTGGGTCCAGTGCAATCATTTACATTTCCAGCTCCTTTGTATAACATCAATACTGGGGGGTGTGCACAAACTGCTGAGCTGTTTACAGCTGTGCTGGAGCTGCAGCATCGGCCGAGCAAGCCACATCCAGCTGTGCTCCCATTGCTGCTGGTGTTGGTTTTGGCTTCCTCCGGATCAACCCAGCCCTGGTGAGCAGAGGACCAGAAGGAAGAGGACAGAGGCTTGGGGATTTAGTAGGGTAGTTTGTTCCACTGACTTTGCTGAGCAGTTTGGGTTTCCCTGAGTCTCCCTGGCTGCTAAGCAAGTGTATCCTCAGTGACTGTGTCCCCATGGAGTGCTTTATGGGCACAGTCCCCCTCGGGTACCCTGATCCAAGACCTTATTGCAGTCCACAGAGTCCTCACAAGGGGCAGTGGAGGGGCAGGTGTTGATTTCTGCTCCCTGGTGACCAGTGACAGGTCCTGAGGGAATGGCATGAAGCTCTGTCAGGGGAAGTTAAGGCTGGATGTTAGGAAAAGATTCTTCCCCCATAGGGTGATGAACACTGAACAGGCTCCCTAGGGGATGGTCATGGCCCCAAGGCTGCCAGAGCTCCAGGAATATTTGAACAATGCTTTGAGGCACGGGGTGGGATTGTTGGGGATGTCCTCTGCAGACCCAGGGGCTGAACTCGATGATCCTTGTGGATGCCTCCCTGCTTAGGATGTTCCATGGCCCATGGTGAGTAGAATGCTCCCCAGACACCCTGTCTGTCTCTGTAGATATCCCTTCAGTGCTGTCCCCTGCTGTCGTTAGCCCTGGTGAACCTGGGGTGGTTTGGCCTCTGGTCAAAGAAACTGCTGTAAGCTGGGTGGGACAAACCTATCTGAGGGATTACACTGCCAGCACAGCAGTGCCTCTCCCCAGCTTTGGCTCCTGGGCCTTTTGCCTTTCTTGCATGAACGGAAGGTGCTGCTGGAGTCTCAAGGCTCAAGGCTCAGTGGAAGAGTGGGACCATCTTCTGTCTGCTGAGAGTGGTGAAGCTGGAGTCTGCCAAGGTTTCATGGGACATGGAAGAGCTGCTACCAGTTACAGATACTGGCCAGGGAGTGTGGGGACATGGCTGTTGCTGCAGCAGAGCAGGAGACTTCTGAGATGCCTGAGTAATTCAGGAACTTGATGGATGTACTAAGGTGCCTCTGAAAATCCCTCCAGACTTTAATCTGTATGATGAGGAACTGAAATACCTTTGAAAACCTTGCTGTGGTGTCTGGCTAGAGCTCAGCTGCTGTGATTAGAGAACAGAATTGCTTTGAAGATGGGATTATGTTGCTTCACGGGCTTTAGAAGTGTGAGCTTTGACCTCGTGCCCTGTCCTGTTCCTCAGCCCTGTATGGAGACAGAATGGGCCATGATTTGCCTGGGGCAACCTGGTCTGGCTGAGGTGTAGTTGAGATACACTTGTAACCCTGGTAGGAAGGAGGAAGGGTCTGGGCCATGCCGTGTGTCCACAGTGCTCATGGAACCTGTGGAGTGCATATAGTACTTGTGCCACCCTGCAGAGATGAACTTGACAGTGGATACAGAGAAGCCTTCACATGGTGCCATTGGCATCTGCATTTTCACAGTAATGCAGACTGATTTGGACTGGAAAGGGCCTTAAGGCTCATCTTGTTCCACTCCCCTGCCATGGGCAGGGACACTTTCCACTAGACAAGGTCCTCCAATCCCCATCCAACGTGCCTTGGGCATTTCCAGGGATGGGACAGCCACAGCTTCTCTGGGCACCCTGTGCCAGGGCCTCACCACCCCCATGGGGAAGAATTTCTCCCTAATGTCTGATCTAAACCTACTGTCTTTCCATTTAAAGCCATTTTGCCCATGTCCTTCCTGGGGTCTCTGCCCGCTGCATGGTGCAAGCCCTGCCTCTGCTGTTTGATTCCTGGCTCAACCTCCCCTCATTCAACTGTCTTCCCCTTACTCTGCTTCCCTCAGGTTTCATCCTGCCTTGGTTTCAGCCTGGCTCCAACATGAGTTAATCTGTCAAACTGTTTCTAACAAACCCACCCAGACAATGGATGATCATGGATCTCTGCCTCCTCTCCCCTTCTGTGACCTACAGCAATTTAGGTTAGAAAACAATAGTCCTGGTCTAACAGACCTGATTTCATTCTCAGGAAGATTGCAGCTTTGGTTGTAAAGATAACCAAGTTTGCATAGGGGGCTCCAGATCTGCAGAAGGTGGAATTTACTGTTGTGATGTTTAAAACTTCTCACAGCACACTGTGAGCTGAGGGTGCTGCTGCTTCTGTCCTGTGTGGGGCCAACCTGATGAAGAGAGCAGGGAATGGCAGACACCCCTGCTGTGTGACTGGGGGTTAGCTGAGGCTGTGGCCTCCCTTCCCAAAGCACAGACACTCAGGACACTGAGGCAGAGTTTTATGGTGGGATGGGATGGAGCACTGACCATCTCTGTTGTGGGGAGTTCCAGGACGATGGCAGCTGCTGAAAACATTTTGACCCAACTACGATGCCATTACTGGAGCCAAGGGTGATGCCCAGTGCCCTTTCCCAGCTTTAAATCTGTGCAAGGACTTGTTTGTGTCCTTAGAGGTGCATTGCTGATGCAGTGATGCCAGGGTGGTGGTTGTGTTGGAGGTGGAGGTAAATCTGGCTCCCACCTTTTTCTTGCCTGGCAGAATCACAGCCCAGCCCCAGTGCCCTGGTTTTGTTCCAGGTGTGCTCTGCATAGGTGTCATGAGTGAAGCCAGATTTCCAGTGCACTTCTTGCCTATCCTCTGCTTCTGAGGAGGGACATCTATTTGTGTACTGATAATGGAGCCCCTGAGCTACAGCCATGTTATTCCCTGTTTTTGTGTGCTGGTTTTGGCTGGGGTGGAGTTAACTGTCCTCATAGTGGCTGGTGTGGGGCTGTGTTTTGAATTTGTGCTGAACACAGAGTTGATAATATGGAGATGTTTTTGTTATTGCTGAGTGGGGCTTATGCAGGGCCAAGGCCTTTTCTGCTTTCCCTAAGGCCACGCTGGGGAAGAAGTTGGGGGTGCAGGGGAGGTTGGGAGGAGGCACAGCCAGGACAGGTGACTCAAACTGACCAAAGGGATATTCCAGACCACATGACAGTATGTATGTAAAAAAGTATAAAGTATCTCAGTATATAAAGTATCTCAGTATATAAAGCTGGAGGGAAGAAGGAGGAAGGGGAGACATTTGGAGTGATGGTGCTTGTCTTCCCAAGCTGCTGTTCCATGGGATGGGGCCCTGCACTCCTGGAGGTGTTGAATACCTGCCTGCCCATGGGAAGCAGGGAATTAATTCTTTGTTTTTCTTTGCTTGTGTGTGTGGCTTTTGGTTTCCTTATGGAACTGTCTATCTCAACCCACGAGTTCTCCAGCTTTTACCCTTCCAATTCTGTCTCTGATCCCACTGGTGGGGGAGGGAGGGAGAGGCTGCAAGGGGTTTGGCTGCTGGCTGGGGTTAAAGCAGGACAATGTGCCAGATGCCTTTTATTACTGTCTTGGATGGAGTTAGGAACTGTCATGCTGGAAAGCATGGTGCACCCTGCAGGTCCTGCCACAGCTGGAGCTGTAGGGGAGACTCCATGTGCTGTCTGTTCATTGCCAGACCCCCTTGTCTCCCTGCACCAACCCCCAGGGCACACCAAGAAAGCCTGGGGGACCTAGGCTCCTTCCTTGGTGCCTGAGCAATGCTGCAGCTTTGCATCAGTGATGCATGCATCCAAAGGCCAACCCTGGGTCCTGGAGTCTTGGAAAATGAGGATAAGGGGGAAACATGAAAACAAGTGACACTGGAGGAGCTGCTGCTGACTCCAGTGACCCATGGGCATGTCTTGGGACCAGAGTGCTGATTTGGGAAGGTCTGTGCTGTGCTTTCATTCCTGGGAACAGCTCAGGGAACCAGAGCTCTAGGATGCAGCTGGGTCTGTCAGTCTTTTGACACTGTCCCATCCAAAAAGTCCCTGAATCTGCTTGCTGAGCTTGCCAGCCCTGGCTCCTTGCATGCTTCCCTCCTGAGGGTTGGAAGGCATGGGCATGGGCAGAATGAATCTGTCCAGATGTCACTGCAGTGACAACAAGGATCATTTTGGTCACTACAGGTGCTGTCAAAGCTTGAAGGACCAGACACCCCCAACACAGCCAAGACCAGAGGTTGACACCCAGCTGGGTGGCTGGCTGTATATTGGCGTCTCTGGCTGGGAGGTTCTCCTCTATTTTGGGGAGATGCTGGCATCTGCAGAACCAAGACAAAATGGAAATATTGTTTTTTTCTAAGCTCTCATGAGCCTGAGCAGTGGTTGCAGCAAGTCCCTAATTCCAAGGGAATCATTCTGTCTGCAACTGTGCAATGCTGGGTTAGTCTGCTCTGTGGCAGGGCTGGTGCCAGGTGCTGGGTCAGTCCCAGCTGGCCTGGAGTTTGGGGCAGACTCTGTTCAGTCCTGGCTTTTGGAGGTTTATTCCTCTGCATCCCTGGCCCTTTCCTTGTCTGTGAAGACCTTGCATGGGAAGGGAGGGAATCTGAGGGGTAGATGTCTACGAGGTCAGCTGCCTGCACAACATTCCCAAAATAAGCTGCCACTGCTGTGGCATTTCTACAGACCATCTCCAGCCATGTTTTGTACTTATGGCTTCCTTCATCCTCCTGTCCCCTCTGCTGAGGATAAGACCCTGGGGATATGGTAGCAGCCCAATCCCAGCCATTGGGCACACTGGAATATACTGAGGAGACACTGAACCACCAAATCACGGAATCAATTAGGTTGGAAAGACCTGTGGGTCCAACCTATGAACACCATTGTGTCCACTGGACTGTGGCACTGAGTGCCTTAAACACCTCCAGAGACAGTGACTCCACCACCTCCCTGGGCTGGTTGTCTGGGGGCAGAGCCTGACCCCTGACCTGGCTGCACCCTCCTGTCAGGGAGCTGTAGAGAGCAGGAAGGTCCCCTCTGAGCCTCTTTTCTCCAGGCTGAGCCCCACCAGATCCCTCAGCTGCTCCGCACAGGACATAGACCCTTCACCAGCTTTGTTGCTCTTCTCTGGGCCTGCTCCAGCCCCTCACTGTCCTCTCTGAATTGAGGTACTCAGAACTGGACACAGCACTTGAGGTGTGGCCTCCCAGTGCCCAGTACAGGGGAAGAATCACTTCCCTGGTCTCCTCCTGGCCACACCAATCCTGATACAGGCCAGGATGTCATTGGCTTTCTTGGCCACCTTGGCCCTTCTTGGGCACATGCTGGCTCACGTTCAGGCACTGTCACCCAGCACCCCGATGTCCCATTCCACTGGGCCACTTTCCAGCCACTCTGCCTCAGCCTGGAGTGCTGTGTGTGGTTATTGTGGCCAAGGTGCAGGATCCAGCACTTGGTCTTGTTGAACCTCATGCCCGTGGTCTCTGCCCATTTATCCAGCCTGTCCAGGTTGCTCTGCAGGGCCTCCAGCAGATAAACACCCTGACCCAACTTGGTGTTGTCCATGAATTTATGGAGGGTACACCTAAAGACCTCATCCAGGTCATCAGTAAAGATATTAAACAGGGCGGGTCCACCACTGATCCCTGGGGGACACCATTGGTGACTGGCCACCAACTGGCTGCAGCACCATTCACCACCACCCTCTGGGCCCAGCTGTCAGCCAGCTCATCTTCCTCAGTGAAGATGCACCTGTCCAAGCTGTGGGCTGCCAGCTTTTCCAGGAGTATGCCATAGGAGACTGTGTCAAAGGATTTGTTGAAGTCCTGGTAGACACTTACAGCCTTCCCCTCATTCCCTAGGTGGGTCACCTGGTCATGAAAGGAGAGCAGGTTGGTCAGGTAGGACCTGCCCTTCCTAACCCTGCCCTTCCTAACCCTGCTGGCTGGGTCTGATCCCTTGGTTGTCCTGTATAAACTGTGTGATAGCACTCAAGATGATTTGCTCTGTGGTCAGGCTGTCATTTTCCAGATCCTCTTTCTGGCTCTTCTTCCCAGCCCAGCTGCCTGGGGTAAGTGCTCAGGAGGACCTTGGTCCTGCCAGGTATAGTGGTCTGGCTCTCCTGCTGTCAAGCCTGCCTCCAACCTCTGATCCATCTGCCACCTTACACCCTGGCTGCCTCACATTTTCTTCCGTGTTTTTGCAGATGCATTATGGGGCTGGAAGTTTCTGGGCACCCACAGGCACCATAGGAGGGAGCCCAAGGGCTGGGCAGGAGTGGGAAAGGGGCTGCTTTGTGCCTGCTGGCAGCCTTTGAGCTCTCCTGGTGCAAGAAGCCCCCAGTGCTTGGGATACTTGCATTGAGGCACAGTCTGCTGAATGCCACCAGGTGCTCCAGCATGGGGATACCTGGCCAGGATCACAGGACAGCTGAAGGCTCCACACAGACAGGAGCTTAGCAGCTTGACCCTGGGACCTCTCTGTTATCCCCTTGGGGCAGTGGCTGTGATTTTACAGTAGGGTATAAATGTCTCCTGAGCCAGGCTGGACACTGGAGTGAATCCCTGGCCATGTGCTGCAACAGGGGCTGGACAGACCCCAGCTCGTGGCAGAGAACCAAGTGTCTGTGGGCCAAGGGCTTGTGTGTGCACTGTGACCCTGAGACACAGCAGCACAGTGTCCTGATGGGCTGTGTGAACCCAGCTCTTCAGGGGGTCATGGTAACTCCACTGCTTGGTCATGGAGCTGGCTGGGGAGGATGGGGAGCATGGGCAGCAAGCCCCTGCCTGTCCAAGTGCACTTGAAGTGACCCCACAGAGGGAGAGGTTTGTCCCTGGCCATACATGGGAAATGTGAATTTTAGGACACTCCTTGGTGACAAAGCTCTCAGCTCTCCTCCAGCAGATGAGTGCAGCATGATCCTGGCCCTGTCCTGGCATGGATGCTGTGGGATAAGTACAGCTCCAACACAGTGAAAGTGAGGAGGAGCTGGCACACTGGGATCAGAGCTTCCCTGATGCCATCTGGGATCCCCAGTACCTGCTGATCCCAGCAAGACACAGTTCTCAGCATCACCATAACCCCACTGACTTCTCTCCCACACTGCTCCCAACACCTCTCCTGGTGTGCCAGCTCTGGTGTGTGCTGGCTGCTACCGTGTGGCTGTCTCAGCACACTTGATCACAGGCAGCTCTGACCTGCTGGGGATGCACGAGTGGTATCTTGGTCTGGCAGCAGCTGCACAGTGCCTGGTACCAAACAGCTCCAAGCAGAGCTGGCCTGATGCAGGCTGGCATGCCAAGGGGCAGGGTTTGCTGCCATTGTGCCTCCTGTTCTCAGCTGTCAGTCTCCTGGAGAGCAGCCTGGGTCCCTTCATTGTCACATGATGTCCCTGGAGAAGAGGGGCCTGTTTTCAACCTGTTTCATCCAAAATCGTGATGTGCCTCAGGAAAGCCATCCACCCTGCTTGTGCTGCTGCACTGAGTGATTCTAACATGAGCAGGAGGCCTCGGCTGAGTCCCAAAGCCCTACCAGGGACTGTCACCAAGCCCAGGAACATCCCTGGCTCTGGAGGGGATGGGTTGATCTTTGTGGTGACCCACTGGCCTGCATCCCAGCAGCACCTAGCCAAGCAGAGCTGCGGCAAGGGGGCCCAGCAGCATTTTCCCCCCTTCCCCAAGTTGTTATTTCAGCTGCTGGAGCCTTGGCAGGGCTGATAAACACCCTGCAGGTGCCATTTGCAAGTACCTTCTCCATGAAACACCCCCGTGCCCTGGCTGGGGGTTCCCTTGCTGCCTGGCCCCCGCCCTCACGCCTCTTCCCCAGGCCCCCGGGACAGGCAGTGCATACACAGAGCCTTGTGCTCGCCTCTCTCCTGACCCACTGCTTAACAGAGGCTGCTTTGCTGTTGCTGCAGGAGCCGGCGGCAGAGTTCAGCCTCAGCCATCGCACTCCAGTCCTCCAGGGCTGCTTCTTAACCTGGAGAAGCAGTGGGTTATTTGTGTTGCTCTTGGCAGGGACACCCAGGCCCTCCAAAACTCATGGAGGTGTGGGGCATGGGCCAACCTGTGCTGTTTGTGTTGGACCCACCGTGCTGGGAATTCGCTCAGTTCAGCCGCTAATTGCTTCAGAAGTGTGGGGCTGTGTCAAACGGATGCACGATGGGGACAGCAGGCATGGCTGAGGGAGGAAGGCTGGCCCCACGCTGTTCTGCTCAGCGCTCTCAGGACTTTGATATCTCACTTCTCCTGGCTGCATCAGCCCCAGTGAATCTGCAGGGAGTGGAGGTGTTTTGGCTGTGACCCTGTTTCTCAGTATGGAGATGTAGTGCTCTGTTTCTGGTGGAGAGAGAGCAACCCCTTTCCCTGCTGCACATCAGCTGCTCTAGGATGGAGAGGGAGAACTGGTGGGCAAGAGCCTTTCCCAGCCCCAAATCTGCATGCTAAGCCCTGCTGGTTCTTCCTGCATTGGCTCACCCAGGTTTGTTCTCATGCTTGTCAGTGCTCTGACTGGTGGCAATGGAGGATTTTGCCCCACAGAAAGGCTTCTCCCTTGCTCAAGCATGAGCTGACCCCCTCCATTCCTGTCCTTCCACTGTACCTGGTCCCTGCCATAGCTTCAGTGCTGGGGTGATCGTAGAGTTCACTCACCTTGATGTGAGCACAGCTGAGGGCAAGCAGGAGTGGGGAGGCCTGGAAAGCAGCACCCTGTGTGTTGTACAGAGCATTTCTGGGACCTCCAGACATGCTAGCTCCCAAACCCTGTGTGCAGGTTGTGGTGTGCTGAGTGTGTGTTACCTTTGCAGGCTGGACACACCATCATTCCCCTCTCACAGGTCAGCTTCACCACTGTTTCCTGTAGCATCAGCTGTCCATCCAGGTGGGAGGGGAGGTCCTTTCCCAGAGCTGGATGGGATCTAGGGCAGGAGGAGGTGCTACCAGGTGCTATCCTGGCCTTGGAAAGAGGCCACCAAGCCTACCACCATCTTTCATGCAGCCATGACCATGCTGCTGACCCAGGCCCCAGGGCAATGTGCAGGGAGAGGGCTCTGTGCCAGGTCAAGGACTGAAAATCCCAGGCAGACTCAGGTCTCTGGGGTGGATATGGTCCCCTGCTCCTCATGCCTCTGAGGTTTAGCATTGACTGTTGCTTTGAGCCTCTGTGGGCTAAACCAGGATGTCTGTCCTGTGGCTTCATCCCTGCTGGATGCTTAGCCCTGCCTGGCTTGCTGCCCTGCTGGCCTCCATCCTGTCATCCTGCCTGTGCCCTCTCCCACCCTTCTCTCCCTGCCCTTGCTTTCCTTCAGTAATTATCCTTTAAACGTCCAAACACCTATTGTCCAAATGGGGATTAAGCACCATCTGTACAAACTCTGAGGCCATTTTCAGTGACTGGAAGGAAACAGATGACTCAGAGAGGCATTGCAACACAGATCAGCAGTGACCCTGGCTGAGCCAGAGGATCTCAGTGGAGCAGCCCTGTTAACCCAGGCACCTCCCGGCAGCCTTTTGAGGCTCATGGCAAAGCAGCCAGCAGCAGTTTTCAGAGGGCTGTGGGATCCCCCCTGATTTGTGAGCTGTTTCCAAACAGCCATCCCTCATGGCACAGCTGTAGTCCATCTGGTCCTGCTGTTAGCTCCTGAGATCTGGTTTGGAGTAGTGCTGGTGAGGAGGTGATGCAATATGTGGGCTTCATGGCAGAGCACTCAGGCCAGGAGGTCCATGGTTAGTGTGGGACCTCTCAAGACCTTCATGCTGTGGGCCTTTTCCTCAAAATGGTGACCAAAGATTGGTGAAGGTAGCCCTGGAAGAAGGTGACAGCATCCACTGATGGATGTTGGGAGATGTCTTCTCCTGGGAGCAGAAAAGTTGTGCTCAGGTCCCTTCTCTCCACACCACCTCACCTGCCTTGTACATGACATGTTTCTGTAGCCCCTTGGGTGGCATCAAACTGAGGACAAGGTAGTAGTGCATGGGAGGCAGAGGACCAGGCTGCTGCCTGTGGTGGCCCAGCAGTGAGGAGCACTTGGCCAAAGTAGGATATCCAGCAGGATGTTTTGCAGGCAAAAGCAAAACCCTGCTTTAGCAAAGGCCAACAAAAAGCCCCTTTGATCCTGTGTCCTGAAGGAAGTTAGGGGAAACAAAACAGATTAAGGTTGGGAAGACTGAGTGGATTAGATGCTTTGAAGGATTTGAGATGATTTAGCTGATCCCATGGTTACAGGAGGTGGATCTGGGTCCTGAGGAGTGCAGGCATAACTAAGCCCAAGGAACTGAACAGGGATCCCTGGGTGATGGATGTGAGGATGAGGAGTGAAGTGTTCCTGTTTTTGTTTGTAGGGGAACTGTAGCTTGCAACTTTTTTCCCTTTGCTTGCTGTGTTTGTTGTTCTCCAGCTCCACCACGGCTTCTTTCTGGCTTGCCCAGTCTGTTGATTCACAAGATGTGATGCTGGAGCACCTTTGAGCTCAGATCCGACAGCGAGGACAAGGCAGGCCTGGACTTTGGGTGGTGGCAGCGGTGTGGGAGGAACATCAGGAAAATGCTCCTCATTTGGGAGTGTTTTGCTCAGCTCCTGCTCATGGTGCTGTGCATGCTCACTGCATTGGGATGGGAAACTGGTGTGAGGTGTGCTGGGGGTGTGCATTATCTGAATCTCGTATCCTGTGCACAGCTCAGTGTGTTCACATCCTCAGAGGTGATGGTTGGGGTAAGAAATAAGTAGGTCTCAACAAGGAGCTGTGATGAAGACAGCTTTACCACAAGTGAAGCCTAGACAGATACAATAGGGCCAGAAGTTGGTAAAACTATTTGGCAGAGTTTAAGTAAAATGATCTGAAGACAGTGCTAAGGCAGGGAAGATTTTGCTTGGCTTAACACACAAAACAGAGAAAAAAAGGAGAAGAAAGAATTTGCCCTGTGAAAGTCTCAGCTGGTTCAATTTCCAGTGACAGTCAAAGAGTTAAAGTGATATGTTGGGAGTTATGAGTGTTTATCTAAAAGAAAAGTGGCAGGTGAAAGGGATAAAATAACACAGTTTGTAAAGCAATGCAATATGTTTGAATTATCCAAGGATCAGAGTAGGAATTTGGAAGGTAATATTGGATAGAAGGAAATGAGAGATGGAGACAGAAATAGGATGGGGCAAAACTAGCTTGAGGTGACTTTCCCATTGGGTACTGCAATGGAAAAAAAAAGGCGTTGGTATCATTAGGACCATTGTGAATTTGTCTATTAGAGGGGCTTTTTATTACACTTTCAGAGTTAAGCTCAGGGCCTCTGCTGTATCAGGACACAGAACAGACCCTCCTGAGCTGGGTTTGGCTGGAAATACATGTACAGAGTCTGTTCCTGTGCTCAGAACACCCCTGGATGGCCCTTGTGCTCAGCTGACCTGTGCAACACCCAGTGCTGTTCCTGCCTGAGTGCTGCATCCTTCGCTTCCTCCTCAGTGTGAGTGCTCAGCCCCATGGCAGAATTGGGTTCCCCCCAAATCTCTGGTGGGCTGAGCACTTCAGCAGTGGTGAAACACCTGCTCTCCATCTGCCCCACCAGGTGCTTCTGCTCTTGCCTCCATAGCACTAGGAGGTTTTCTTCATGGGGAAGCATCTGTGGGTGGAAGAGTCTTGGCACCACGGGAAGATGCATGGGATGGAGGAGAAACTGCTCTGCTAGGAGAGCTTCAGCACTTCCATAGGGCTGCTCTTAAACTGTGGCAGAGCCATGCAGGAAGATTTAAAATAGAGGTATCCCACTGTCCTCACTCTTGATTGGCTTCTACAACCTTGTCTTCACCTGCTCTCCAGGCACCATCCCCACTAGCCCAGAGATCAACTTCTCCTGGGCTGTTTGCTTGGTTCTGGGACATTTCCAGCTCATGCTGCCTGAGAAATTCAGAGAGTAGTTGGGGAAGTGGCAACATCTCCACCATTGCCTCTGCCTGGAGCCTTCTGCCTGGACAGTTCTGAATTCTCTGTTTGCCTCCTCAGCCACATGTTCATCCTCACCTCTGCTGCCCTAAAAGGTATGTTGTTGCCTCCAAAGCCCTTGGATGGCAGCTCTCTCACAGCTGTGATGTTGGAAGATGCTTTCCCATTCCATGAGTGCCTTCTCTTACCATGGTTTCTGTGCCTTTGGCACTCACCAAGGAGACCAGGGCTGTGTTCCAACCATTGTGGGGTTTACAGGTACAGTGATAGACACCAGCCTTTTCTAACCAAGAGAAGGTAAAGAAAAAAGAAATCTAAGGCTGATGTGTAATTGATGCCTTGATTTCCTGAACCTGCAGGCTCCCCAGAGCAGGGGCTCCAGGGTCACCATAATCCCAGTGACGTTTCTTATCAGCCTGACATTTCCTAGCTGTGTCCCATGGAAAACTGAGATGACGAAGTGACTTTATTGAGGAAAAAAGTCAACAAGGACTGATTTAATTTGCATCTAACTCAGCTCTGAGGGCCTCCAAGATATGCTGGGTTTCTTGATGGAAATTAAGTGGTTGCGTATTTTTCAGCTGGCCAGGTAGCAGAGTATTCACCCCAGGGTAGGTCCTGGGTGAGATATCTGCAGGGCTTCCACTGCTGCTTCTTCACTTTGGTTGTTCTGCCTTTCCCTGTGGTCATCTCAAAATTCACTTTTCTTCACAGCATCCTGGGGGTCTGGTCTGTCCCACTCTTCCCTTGTGGTCCCAGACCCCTTGAGAGTGTCATCGTTCTGCAGTGGTTTTCCAGAGAAGCTGTGGCTGCCCCATCCCTGAAAATGTCCAAGGCCAGGTTGGACAGGGCTTGGAGCAACCTGGTGGAAGATGTCCCTATCTGGGGAGTATTTCCTCCAGAATTCCATGTTTTTTCACTGTTCAAATTAAGCTACACAGTAACCACAGTGCCTAGACCCTCTGCACTGCTCTGAACGTATTCTATATTTCTGTGGTCATTCTTGGACATCTTGTTTTACAACCAAGTTTGAAAGCCTCTACACCCCCCTACATTAACTTTTCTGCACATCTTCCTTCCTGGACAGTAGCTCAACAAGTAATTCTGCAGTACAACAGGATTCCTGGACTGTCTTTTTTCAGCAGTCTGAAAACTCCCTTTTGAAAGTTCTAATTCTTGGGTTCAAAAGCTATTTGCTGATAAACTTCTATACATCATCTCCCTCTCCTTCAGAAAAGTGGAGACTTTGAGGCTATAAATTTGATGCTGTCAGGTGCTGCTTTCCTGGGAGTCTTTGGTGGAAGCTGTAGATATGAGGGAAGATGCAGCAGCACTTCTGGTTCCTACATCCTTTCCTGGCCACAGCAATTTTTCTGACAGTTCCTTGACATGTGGTGGGGTCGTGCATCTCTTGTTTCTGAACCAGCAAAACAATGATGTACATGCAGGTAGTTGAAATCATCTTGCAGACCAAAGGATGGGAGCTGGAGGAGCTGATGGCTTCTCAGATTATGCTGTAGGGAAGAAGTCACAGTCCATTGAGCTCTGAGCTGGTGAGCAAGCAGCAGGTACATAGTTCTGGTAATGGTTTATGTACCTCTATGAGATCCCCTATGGGCACCTGGGGATGGTAAGACAGGTGAGAGGTGACCAGACATCATAGCTTCAGTTCCTGTAGTCACTGGTGAACACAGACTACCTACCTGCTGGTTGTGTGCTTTGCCACCCTGCTTGATTGTCTTCCTTTGGAAAGGGCTTGAGGTGATGGTGAGACTTTATCCTGGGCTGAGTTTGGCTGCCCTCAGCACAGGACAAGAGACAGGCCATTGCATTTTCCCACATCTTATTAAGCCTTGCTGTAATACCCTCACAACCCTCTGAGCAAAGAATTTCTTCCTAACATTCAATCTAATCTCTCCTCTTTTAGTTTAAAATTGTTTTCCCTGGTCTCATGACTATCTGCCTATGTAAATTATGGGAGCAAAGCTGTGATAATGCAACAAGTGTCCTAGCCCAGAGCCAAGAGAGACAAGTAGGTTCAACAGCCACTGAAGGGTTTGGGGTGGGTTATTTTATTGCACTGCTGAGCAAATGACTCTGATTAAGGCTTGCAATTTGTGCTTTCATTTGTGGTGATGAAGAGCTGGAAGGAGAGGATCCAGGTGGATAATTTAGTTCCTTTGGATCAAACATCCAGTGCTGAGATGATGCCTTCCAGAGAGAACAGGCACATGGAGGAGAAAGAGGAGACTCCTGTTGTGGGATGTACCAGAGGTGGGGGGGAAATTATGGGACAGAGGAGAAGAAACCAACTTGGTTTTTCTCCCATCAGCTCCCAGCTCCATTAAGAGTCAGTGGATTGCAGGTGTCACTGCCCTTCACTGTCTCCAGTGGAAGCAGGTACTGGAGAAGAGATGGGGGAAAGGGAGCATGGTGGGACCATTGTGTCCTCCAATAGCCCCAAACTGCTCTGGCAGTTTGGGGATCCACAGTGGTGTGGAGCTCACCCAGGCAACACTCCTTGCACATGCACTTGAGGAAATACTGCTGCTCAGTTCTGGGATGGGAGAAGGAATGTGTTGACGGGTCTGGAAGCCAGCCTAGGAGATATCATAGCTCCTGAGGACTGTGCACAGGCACAAGGATGGGGCTTGCATGTGGCTGCATCTCTGGATCCCTGGCAAGAAGCTTGGTGGCTGCAGAAATACCCTGGGCATACCTGTGAGGGATGAGAAGGGCAGAGCTCAGTGCAGGTGCTGCTCGAGCTCCAGGTGTTGGTGTGGTCCAGCCTAAACACCGTGATGCAGGGCCTGATCCTCAGCCCAGCTCTTGCTCCCTTCTCCCCTCCACCCACACGGAGTGTTACAATTCAGTCCAAGACAGGTTGCACAATTTATTTTTCTGTGCTTTAAGCAGGGTTTTGGCAGTCAGGGTCGGGAGGCCTCTCTGAGGAGCGCTGGCTGGGCGCCCTCCTGCCGTCACAGTATCACGCTGCTGTCAAAGGCTCTGCTTCTGCCGGGGGTCTGTCCTTCAGCATGGCCTTGTGCTGCAGCCCAGGGCTGCTGAAGGACACACTGCACAGCCGAGGCACCACTGACATCTCCAGCAAGTGCAGGTGGCAGTGATGGTAACCCCAGCGTGGGTTCTCCTGTGCCAGACTGACGCGAGGCCCGTCATGCCCAATTTTGGGTGGTGTGACGTGTGCGGTGTGGCAGCTCTAAGGAGGTTCTCTTCTTTACCTGCCCGTGCAGTGAGACACCATTCTGTCCTTCAAGTATCTCTTTGGTGGTCCTAGACACTTCTTTCCTGCTGTCTTCATTGCCTTGCTTCCCTACAGCCAGCTGGTAAAGTCATGTGGATAAAGGGAGAGAGGGAGATGCAAAATTACTGTGCTCACTGCTGAAGGAATATGCAAAGGGATTTGGTGTAATGTTCACTGATGGTGTGAGGGAGGGAAAGGATGTGAGTGCTAACTTATGCTCTGTCAGCATCATTAATGTCACCCACAGTGATTTAATTGCTTTGCAAGGAGCAGTGGGTGAGGCTGAACATGCCCAGGGAGGGAGAATGAGATCGTTGGGAGTGATGTGTCCTTGGCCAGTAATGGGCATGAGGGTGATGTGGTCAAAACAGCTGGAGAAAAATACCAGCTCTGCCCATGTGCTTGGCCATGCTGGGCTGGATCTGGGATGGAGAGTTTGGAAATGGGAAGCCCTGAACTTGAAATAGCTGAGGCTGAAGGTACCTGACACCAAGGTGGATTTTCCAGTAGAAAAGGCGAAGAAAACAGAAGAAGAACATGGTGGTAAAGTTGGGAGTTTGGGAAATGGGAAAAAAATCATGAATTTACCCTTTGGAGCAGGGTGGAGAGGACTTGGAGGTGATGTCCTATTTTTGCTATGATGATCTCGAGTTGGCAGTGGGACATCCAGGAAGGTTTATGAGGGGGAGAGGCTGGGTGATTTCAGCCTGTGAGTTCTCATAGGAGGGATGAACTTACTAAGAGGGACTGAGGACCTAGTGCTGGGCCTGTGGGGCTGGAATGGGGCTGAGCATGTGGCAGGATGCAGTGGTGGGGAGAGGCATAGTGTGGTGTGGTCTGATGTGTGGGATGCAGGGCACAGGCAAAGCAGGTGGAGGGCATTGCAATATCTTGCTCTGAGTATGGTCACAGAGAAACCAGTGTCTCCCTACACCTTGCTTCAGGAGAAGAGTGAGACATCTTTTTTTTTTTTCACTGGAGACAATTCCTTACCTGAGGCTGAAGCTGAAGTGGGGAAAAGAAGTGCTGGAGGAGTGATCCACCAGTGGAAGAGAGAAGCTGCTGGAAGTAAGGGTTTTTGGGAGGCTCAGGCATCATTTTCTCCCATCCTCCCATCCTCTTTCTGCAACAAGTTAAACGTAACAAAATATCCCTCAATCCCTGCCACCACAGAGGCTGAAGGGAGAGAAGACATTGGTTTTACCATGAGCTTATGAAAAGGTGGCTTTGAGAGCACACAAATGGAGAGCTACAGCTAAAGAAAGGAGACAAGGCAGAGTGTACAGCTGGACCCAGCAGCAACCCCTGCTAAAGCAAAAAGCTCCAGACTGTAGGGAACAGTGTGAAAAGGATGCAGCCAGTGCTCTTGGCTTGGGGGAAGGACAAAGGACAAGAAAAATGCACTGTCTGTGGGCAACCTGGAGCATACCTGGGTATTGGGCACTGCATCTCCTCCAAATCCAGCAAACTGCAGCACAAGGATGGAGGCAAAAGGCAGCAGGTCCCTCACTATGGGCAGTTCCTGCCCCCTCCCAGCTCAAGTACACCTCAAGCCCACTGGCAGGATGCTTCCAGCAGCACACAAGGTAGCTGTGGCTAGGTAGCAAGGGCAGGGCAGGGGAGCACTGGTCTAAGCAGATGGATATTGATGCCCTCTCCACAGGAGGAAGTCACAGACTTACTGAAATCTAAAATAAGTTGCCTCTTAAGCCAGTGCTGTGTCAAGTGGTTAAGGCAGAAGCAAGCTGTGCTTCCATTGATGGGAAAGCAGGGATGCTGCCTGTGGTCCAAACATCAGCATCTCCTGGGGAGAGACTGGAGGAGGGACAAAGAGAGCTTTAGTGTTCTCTTTGCATTGTCAGGGGGGCACCATGTGGGCACCTCTCTTCCCAGCTAAGGACTCTTGGGAGGAGACCAGCAACCATGAGGTGTTTGCAGCACATTAAGGTTTTACACAGCCCAATGGAGCTGATTTCAGGACAGGAAAACCCCATGGCTTGTTCAGCACAAACTCATTATTTAATAGACAAAGTAAATATGAAAACGCATTTCTAAACCCCCCTCTGGTGTTAAAACTTATAGTTATGAGAAGAGCCAGAGTGCTGCAGAGCTAAACTATCCCTGGGTGACATTTGCAGGGCTTAGCTTTCATTGCAGCCTGAAAAAAATCCCATGTGCACAGATTATCTCCATGCTGATTTGGATTGTCTTGTTCAGCTTTGGCCCTCATCCTAGATGGACAAGGACCAGAAGACTTGGCCAGTGGCCTGAGGTCTGTGACCTCTGCATGAGCTGGGAAGGGAAGAACTGTCTCTAAGGTATTTGAGGATTTGCAGCCTTGGGGGGCTGAAGAGATGGAACCAGGCGAGGCAAAGCTTAAATTCCCCCCTGGGGATTTAATGCTGCACCCTTGGCCAACTGAGTCAACTGAGAGAGGCAGACCTTGCTCTGGTGAGGAGATCTCTGGTTTGCACTGAAATGGATCAACCCACGGTGCTCCACCTCAGGACCCACCTAGGGTGTCCCTCCCCACCATCTGGCACATTTTGCTGGAGGTTTACTGGAACTGGTGCTGAGCAGGCAGGAGAGAGGCAGCTGGGGTTTGCACTGATGCAAACCTCCCTTGCCCTGCACTGCTTCAAGTCAGTTGTCAGCAGATGGTGTCTGGAGACCTTCCAGTGACCACAGGCTCTCCCCCAGCCCATCACTGCCATGCACAGATGGGATTTCACAGATGCCTGTGCATTCCCCCAACCTTTCCCCCTCTCAAGGAAGAACAAGAAGACTGCAGGTTTTGCAGGGACCCCCTCCTTCAGCTGGGAGGGTGATGGCCACAGCTCTGGGCTTTCCTGGACCATGCAGGGAGTTCCCTCCTACACAGGAGGGCTTGGCAATGCTGACTCCTCACCTGTTGTCTCAAGATGCCATTTTGAGGTTTTTTTCTGCTTCCCTTTTACTTCTTAACTCACAGACCAGTGGGTGAGGGAGAGGGAAACTGGTTCACTTTCCACCTTCCCTTGCAGTGCCCCTCTGCTTATTAGTTCTCCAAATATTTTGTGCTGCAGCCCAACAGCAAGGACTCTGCACTAAGCCAGTCCTAGGCAGAGGGAAGCCAGCACAGGCAGGACAGTGCCTTATCCTCATGGCAGGGTCCCAGGGAGCAGGACAGGACAGCTGGGGCCCTGATACACTAAATTTCTGTGACCAAGGCACACATGGCAGCATCCCTCTGGCTGAGTCCATCTCTTGTGCCTTCCTAAAGGTGAGACGGTGATAGTGGCAGAGCACCAGCATTCCTTTACCCCCAACAATTACTTCACTTTATACTTTTGCTTTTCTCAGCATTCAGCAGGATAGGGATGTTCCCCAGTGCCTTCCTGAGTGAGGAGATCAGGCACATGGAGGAGAAAGAGGAGACCTGCTATGGGATGTACGCGAGGTGGGGGGAAATTATGGGACAGAGGAGAAGAAACCAACTTGGTTTTTATCCCATCAGCTCCCAGCTCCACTAAGAGTCAGTGGATTGCAGGTATCACTGCCCTCCACTGTCTCCTGTGGAAGCAGGTACTGGAGAAGAGATGGGGGAAAGGGAGCATGGTGGGACCATTGTGTCCTCCAATAGCCCTAGGCAGCCACTGAGGAGCTTCTGTAAATCAGAGCAGTCACTGGAGCTGCTCCAAAATCCATCCATTGCCCAGGAAGCATTTGAGTATCCCACAACAAGGAGGTGCAGGAGTGTCTCACACTGCCCTCATGAACTGATCACCTTGGCTGGGCTCCACGTAGAACTTAACTCTTGGAGGACAGGGCCACCCTGTCACCACCTGCCTGTCCCTTGCCATGCACCTGGCTGCACTCCTTCCCTTCCTGAGGCTTAGCCAGGGCAGCGGTGCTCCAGGATGCTCAGCACGTGCCTTTAAACAAACAAAAATAACTGCAATAGAAGATTTCAAATGTTGCACTACCCTTGTCTTAAATACTTCTTGTCTGCAGCACCAAAAGCAGCAGGAGCCCATCTGACAGGAGCTGGCATCACACAGGTCTCCAGACAGCCAGAAAGCAAACGTGTCTGCTGGCACAGGACCCCAGGGGGCTCTGGCTTCAGCAATAAATACAGCAAAGCAGACAAAACAAAATAAAAAAAAGCCAACAATTATCAGTTTTTTTAAACTTTAAATATTTTTTTCTTTAAAATCTGTTTTTCTCTGTGGTTCTGTCTCTGTAAAGAGCTGTGCTCTCCCTGCAGCATCTGGGTCACTTCCTCAGTCCTGGCTGTGGGGCAGGGGAGAAGCAGGGTCAGTTAAAGAGGGTACAGGTCAGTGCTCTCCCCCGTGCATCACCGGCACGTGTGGATCTCCACCACCCGATGGCAGGGTTTGCACTTGACGGAGCAGCACCAGTGGAATTTGCAGCTGCACCTTTCCACCACCTCCACTTCGTCCGTGTGAAAGCCACGGCCGCAGCACATCAGCTCGCAGCCATCGATGGCCTTGGAGGTCTTGTTGCACTGCCGCCCACTGGTGCCCAGGACCCCGTTCTTGAGGTCGTGGTCACAGAAGTCGGGACTGGAGTCTAGGTAGACGAGGTCCTCGTCCGTGTGTGGCTTGAACTGGGAGTTTTTGGGCACCAGCACTTTGGTGGATCCAATCTCGCTCTGTTCGACCTCTGTGGCGCCGTCGAATTTCTCCTTGAGGACATTGCCCACTTTGCGGAAGGGGGGCATGGCCTTCCAGCACGTCTTGAACTCGCACGAGCCCGACACGCCGTGGCACTTACATTCCACCCGCATGTTGTTCAGGATGGCCTGGAGGAACAGACACAAGGAACAGGATGGGATGGTCAGTGGGGTATGGATGCGGCAGGGAGGGCTCAATGGATGGGCCTGGGAGGGCTGTGCAGAAAACACTGCTGGGTGGGTATGTGTCATCATAGGACACAAAATAAATTGACTCCAATAATTCTCCAAAGGTAGAAGAAAAAGAAATCAGGGATTTATTTACAGTTTACTCACTTTCTTTTATAGCATGCTGTGCTAAAAGGGGGACTCTGTTGGTCCATAGGATTGACACCTCTCTCCATTGGTTAAGTAACAGAAATAGGAAACAAAAACCTGGGAGAGGTTTTGTTATGGGAAAAGTACATAGTTTTCCTAACAATGTTTTGAGAGAAAAGCAGCTATTTACAAAAGCTGTTTTGGGAAGAGAGAGAACTGCTGAAAGGTTTCCCTTGGGAAACTAGCACAGCTAAAATTCTCTCAGGCTCAGAAAGTCATGTCCACAGGTATGAGATTAAAAGAAGCCCAAACAGCTCAAGCCATGGCTGCAGAGCCCAGCTAGGATGCTACAGAGTGGCACCAACTGCCTAGGCTTCCTCCTTGCCATTACCTTCCTCCCTGCCTCGTTGTTGTGGAGGTTCATTAAGGCTCTGTTGGAAGAGGCCCCTTTGCTCCTCTCACGGATGTCGATGAAGGACTGCGAGAAGGCCACACCGTAGGCGATGTTATCGGAGCAGCCCGACCACTGGAAGCCTGAGGCAGAGAGCACAGATGAGACAGGTACTGCCACCCTGTAGTGCTTGCACTCTCCAGCCTGCTCTTCCTAAAATCCAGCTGGCCTGCCCCCTCTCTGTCCTGTTGCCTACTAGTCTGCACCGCATGGGAACAGGGGAAGCTAAGGGAGTGTGGCCCTGGGGAACATATGGACAAGATGCTTTCTGTCCTCTGGGTGATGCACCCAGGTGCCTTTTTGAGGCAATCACGTGGACTAACCAGAGTTTTGTTTATTTAAACTTTTCCCTCCTTTTTGGATGGCTCCAGAGAGCTTTGAATTGCAGGTATTTTGGCTACATTGCATCCCCATGCAGCTGCAGCTGCCCCCTGTTCAGACACTCACCCTGCGGGCTGCCCCCCTGCACCGTGCGGTCACATCCACACTTGTCCAGCTCGCCGCTGCTGCAGGCGCGGGTCACGGCGAAGGCCACGCCTGCCGAGGAGATGGCATAGACGAACGCTGCCTCCCGCGTCCCTGCAACGGCACAAACCACGCTGGGAAAGGGGGCACAAAGCCCCAGGCAGCACGAGCGGGAATTCCAGAGTAAATCCAGCCTGGTGGCCAAAGGCCCTTGGTGGATTGCCACAAGTGTCTCTTCTCCTCTCCCCTCTTAGGTGTGGCACATAAACTCCCCAGAAAAGCTGGTCGGAGCTGTCAGGCTAAACCTTTTGCTCTGTCACTTCCTCCTAAGATGAGACAGCACATGCATTGTTCCCATTGTCCTCTCATTGTCCCCATTGTCCCCTCATCGTCCCCATCCCCAGGGATGCTGTTTGCTTAGTGCCAAGCCTGAACCTGACTCATCAGAGACCCCTAGGTGCTGGGAAATGTTTTGCAGAAGTGAGGGTCCATTCTTGCTATAGTAAAGAAGCTGGGAACTGCCCTACAACATTAAAAATATGACTGATGGATAAATGAAAAAACCTGGCAAGAGGAGAGACAGAGGCTGCACTGCCAATGTGGGCAGAGCTCTCCAGAGCTTATATGGGAGGCTGTCTTGCCTTGTGCTTGCAGGGCACCTCTGCCATGAAATCTTTCCTGCATCTAAAATAGCTGCTTTCCTCATCCAGGAACATTCCCTGCAGCTGCAGATCCTTGCCATCCTCTTTCACAGGGTCCTGTAGCTCACAATGCCTCCCAAAGATCCTGCAAAACCCCGTTCTGCTCCCAAAGCACCTCACACTCCCACTGGTGCCCAGGGTGCAGTGCAGTCTCAGCTCTTGTGTCTACCTACGTGGTGCAACATGGCTGAGAAAAGCTTGTTTGGGAAGTTGGGCACATCCCTGGGTGTGAACACACAGAGTGGCAGGGGCAGGGATCAGCTTTGGCAACACACAAATCCCCACTATCCTTTGAGGCTGGTTGAGGACACAAACCCTCCATTTCTGAGCAAGGAGGGCTGGTATTTGGGGTGGTCCCATGCTTGGTACAGAGGGGGGATGGCTGTGAGCAGGCATCACTCAGCCTGCCGGTCACATAGAGGGCAGCTACTTTGGTGGTCGCATCCAAGACTTTGGTGGCCCAGCTGGCAGTGGCTGGGGAGGACCCAGCCAGTGTGGGGACTGAACCGCCTCCAAGTTAATCGAGGTTAATAGTAGGATCATGTTGGTCGGTTTGTGCTGTGGCTGCCTAAAAAGAGACGACTTTTAGTTTCTGGTATTTCTGGTATTTCCAGTCCCTGAACCTTCACAAGAAGAGATCTTCACCCCTGCATTGAGGGGAGGAAAGTCAAATAAGGAGCCAGGGGGATGCTTTGGTCTAGGGGTCCTGGGATGGGAGGTGAGATGGTGCCTCAGAGACAGCACCTGAGGGGAGGCAAGGGGTGCTTTGGTGATCTTAAGGGGTTACAGAGGGGTTTTCCCCTCTGTATCATCACTCCTGTGCTCTGGTTTGATTACAGTCCTGTGCTTCTGGGAAGTCAGGGCGCAGCTGGGATCAGAGGGGCTGGGGGCTGCCCTGGCCATAGCCAGCCTTGAAGGCTGGTGGTGGGTGATGATGCTGCCACATGTTCTTCCCATGCCAGGTGGCACCAACCCATCCTCCTGATGGTGCCCCCAATGATGCTCTGCTCAAGAGTGGCCACGTGCCAGCCTGGCAGCAGCCCCCGCTTCAGCACTGACCAGAAAGAGACTGAGTAAATGCACCCATGGCTTTATGGAGTAGAGCTCCTGGGTTTGGTGGGGAAGAGATGAGACCACAGGGTGACTTTAGGACCTTTGTTCAAACTCGGCATGTCCTTATCAATGGGTGTGAAAAAGGTTCAGGAGCGCTGAGGAGCAGCAAGAGTCTGGATATGCTGTACCCAACATAGTGAATAAAGCCCTGCTGAAGTGCACAGGGACCCATCCAACACTGGATGGGCCATTCCCAACCCTCCCCAGCAAAATCCCACCTGCAGCCCACCAGACTGCTTTTACAGCCATTCCCCCAGCAGCACCACCCCAGGCACACATCCTGCCAGCTCACCTTGTGTCACCACCTTGCCAAAGACAGGCAGGGTGTCCAGTGTGGAGCAGTTCCAGCGGCGGTTGCGGAACTGGTACTGGCACTCCTCGATGGCCAGCTGGGCTCCGCGCCGCACCGAGTCCATCACCTCCAGGTTCCTCTTGCACATCTGCACCTGGCGCTGGATCAAACCCTTCAGCTTCTCACAGGTCTCCTCCTCGGAGATGCTCCCCACTGAAGACAGCTTTGCCAGGTACCTGCCACGACACCAGCACAACGGGTTAGGAGGCAGGGCCTGGGGGAGCCCATATTCAGCTGGGACCCACATTCAGCCTTGCAGAAAGCAAGAAGACTCTCTCTCTCCCACTCTCTCTTAGCCCCTCCATAGCTGAGACCTGCTGCCCATCTGGGGTCACCTTTACAGGTACCACAGCAATGGCTCCACAGGATGCATTTTTGGCTGACAGAGAACAAGCCCAAGCAAAACAACCATCCCTCTGCAGCCTAGTCCCTGTCTCTTGGGGAGTCCAGCTGCTGGCTCCCCTTTGCCTCTGTTGCCTGCAAGGAAGATATTTTCAGCGCTGTCTGAATGTGCCTGGTCAGGTCTCCTGAGCATCGGCATATCCAAGTGCTACTAGGAAAAGCCAGAGGTCTCTGAAGTCAGCCAAAACAAGCAGGACAGGACTTGGCTGCCAGCTCCATCTGCCACAGTGCTCCCACAGCGTGGCTGTGTGCTCATCACCGGCAAATACTGCCCTCCAAACCACTTCCCTCCTGGAGGCTGCTTTTAGCTGCCCCAGACCCCAGCAGGCAGGGATGGCCTCTGGGAGCTGCCAGGTTTCCTGTCACTTGGGATTCAAAGCAGGGTTTGAAGCAGGGAACCAGAATCAGGAGCCTGTCACAGCAAAATTGCACAGGCTGGACACATCCTCCACCAGCCCAGCTTGTGAATAGGGCCATGAGGTCTTTGCTGATCTGGAAAAGACTGGCCCTGTGTTGAGGGGATCATGTGTTCTGCTTTCCACAGTGCCACCCTCAGCAGAGAGAATCACAGAGCTGCTCTTGGGTGTCAATATTAGGGGAATGAGGGAGCAAGCACCTCAATAGCTCTCAGCATTTCCTTGTCCAGTGTGGGCATGATGGTCCCTGCTGCACATCCCAGTAACTCAGCCTCCCACTTCTTGTTGTGTTGTGGGCATGGTCTCCATGCTTGCCCATTTCCCAGTTCTATCCTCCTGCCCCAACTTCTGGATCACAGAAGGAGCTTAAGATAGACCCAGCCACATTTTCCAACAAGGCAGTGTGATAATCCAGTATCCTCCACAACTTTTAGTGACTGTGTTGGTAGGTGTGTACATGAGACTCCCTCCTTCCTGTGGCTGCTGGTGGCCACTTTAGAGGACACTGCCATGGTGGAGCCCTGACCTGCTGTGGACATGGAGGGTCCCCTGCATGGGACAGGTGTAACTCACCTTTGCACCCATCCAATAACCACACTGAGCTTTAATGTCCTTGGGAACTGCCAGCACTGTCTCATGCTGCTACCTTGTCTGCACCAAGAGACACAAGTACTGAACTTTTTGGAAACTTCATTCCTTGACTCTGCATTTCCCAGCCCTACATAACTTGTGGGTTTTTTTGTTTGCGTGTTTTTTTAACTCCGTCTCCCAAGTTGCAACATCCTGCTAAGGAATTTTCTTTTGAAGCCCTGCTTGTCTCCGAGAAGTGACTGTGCAAAAGTGGCTCCTGCTCCCTGCCTGTTCCCATGTGTCCCAGGAGCCAGATCTGCTGACTTCAGCCACAAAATCAAGTTGTCACAGCCTCTTCCTCCCATTAACCCTGCCAGCCTGCCCCAGGAGGAGAGAACAGGATTTTCTCTTCTGTGCATCAGCAGAATTATTCACCAGCTTGGTTTCATGCTCACAACTGGGGGGGCCGTGGGAGCCAGGGAGAAAGCTGTTTTGGCTCATGGTGTCTGTGGGGAGTCTGCATGGCGAAATGTCAAAAGTATTCAGTTTTCTCTGTGTGTGATCACGGAGGCAATGCTTCTCCAACAGCGGGAAGCAGCAGGCTGCTGGGGGTTCAGAGCCAAGTGCTGTTAGAGCCTTTATACCAGCAAATCATCTTTGCCCAAGGCTTCCTGCTCCTCCCTGTTTGCAGAAGACAGGACCTGATGCACGTGGGTGGCTTGAAAAAACCACTGTGGCCAAACTCAGGACTGTCACCTTTCTGCTGCCCTCCCCCATGCAATGGGTGTCCCCAGCTCTGCCCTGCAGTACCAGACATGGAGTGCAAAAACTGCTGTTCTCACATCTTGCTGCACTTGGCTGATCTGGGGTGAAAGCCCCAAACCACCTCTGGGAGCTCTGAGGATGTGGAATGCTGAGCACACAGAGTGCCTGTAACTGCTGTCTCCTCCCAGGTGCAGCCATCATTCCAGTTTGGGCATGGGGAAGATGACACACAGCAGAGTGGTAAGATTCAGCTAAAGACAATGTGGGTTATTGATCAGCTTTGGGCTTGGAAGCCAAGCAAATCAGAATCTATCTCCAGTACCAACCCCTTGTGCTGATTTGGCTTCCCCCTCTGTCAGCAACTGCAGCAGCCATTTATCGTGCCAGGCAAGCAGCTCCTTCAAAGCTGTGAGACTGGTCCTGCAGATGAGTAAGTGCCTGCTTTGAGTGCAGACACACTGGTGGAAGAGTTCTGTGACACCCACATGATTATCAGCTCTGCTCAGGATGGGGCATCATCTCCTTTTCTAATATATTTTCCAGCTTGAGATTCTCTGGGCAATGTGGAGTAATAAATTCAAAGCACGCATAAAGGAAAGTGTGACAAGAGCCTTTCAAGCTTTTCCAAGGAGATGCACCTGATAAGGTGCCTTCCCAACTCACATTTAATGCAGTTTGGGATGATAAAACAAAGACCAAGGATGCTTCAAAGATAGGTACAGCTCTCCAAGAACAGGTCTGGTAATTTGTTTTGCAAGGCAGACAAATAAGATGAAACTATCCAGAACAGTGCTCTGGCCTCTCTCCCCCTTGACAGGGCCTGTGTCCTATCACCCCTCCTCAGCCCATGTTTGCCAGCCCTTCTGTGGAGATGGAGGCAACTGTGCCTAAAATGCTGTGGCCCCATCATGCTACCAGTTTGTTACTGGTCCAGGAGAACCATCAGTGCTTTCCAAGAGACATCATTTTTGATGGGGGAGGAAGGTCCCATCCTAATCCCTGGTTCAGGATCCAGAGGTTGTGGTGAGCATTTAAGGAAGGACCTTTGCTGAGGGACCTCAGCTTTGAGGCTCTCACATGGCATCTCATCACACCACATTTGGGAGCACCAGGCAGGAACATCTTCTCCCCTTCCCCTCTCTGGGGCACATGAAGAGTGAGGTTAAGAGCTGGGAAACACACTCTGCCCTCATCAGCACTCAGACATGCTTCCATCTCATGTTTCTCGGGGCTGTCAGGAACCAAACCCATCTGCAGCATCCCACGGTCCCCATGGAAACCTGGCTCCAGCGCTTTGCCTGGTCCTTAACAAGAACTTCACTCCAAACTTTGTTTCCTTGGGCTGAAGTGGTTGAATCCACAGCCAAAGCTTTGTCTGCCTGCACAGAGGGGCAGACAGGCACAGCAGGAGGAATGCAACCAGCAGCTCCTGCCCTCTGCAAAGTCTCAATGCAGATCTCCATCGTGACATCACATCTCCATTGCTATGCAGGGCTCTAGATTATAATTTAAGTCTCACATGCAACCTCAAAACAGCCCTGCTTGTGGCAAACAAACCCAAACAATGGCGTATTTTCTTCCTTTTCCGAGACTGGGCAAAGAATGTTTCAAGAGGAGAACTGCTGCCCACTTTTTCAAGTTCTGTCTTCTTGCTTCATCATGGCCTTGGATATTTCTTTTCTCCTGCCTTAAAATCCAGGCAAGTCACTTGCAGAACTCCCTCTTAAGAGTCATTGATTTAGGAGAAAACTGACAGAAAGCTCTTCCTTTTTTTTCCCATCTGAAGTATTGAGATCAGGATTGAAGCCCCATAATTTAAGCAGCTGCAGCTGATGCACTCTGCAAGATGGCAAATAAGTAGATCTCAAATCCAGGGAGCTTTGGAAAGGTGGGGGATGTCAGAAAGCTTAAATAAAAATTATGGTAATACTTCCATGAGGAAAAATAATAGGTGAAATGACAAGGAGACATTGAAAGACCCACAGCATCTGGCAGAGCCAGGAGGAGAGGGGAGAAGACTCCCTGCCATGGAAAGGTCTGGAAATTTCAGTCATTGACAAATACTCAGTTGAGGTGGGTAAGAGAAGATACCTTGGGAAAGCAGAGATCTCTGGTGTTTCTTTTTTTCAAATAAATGAGTTTCAAGTGTGAACTCTTTGTACTGTCTGATTTTGGGAATATTTTCCTAGAGATGAGAACTTTCAGACCCAGGCCAGTAGCATCCCTGATAAACCACCCAATAGATGTTCTGAAATCAGGCTCAGAAGCTTCACCCTGCCCAGCAAATACTCAACCTTCAAAGGTTGAGTGGCCAAGGCCACAAAAGGCTTGTCCAAGCCTTAAACTGTGAAGATGATTCAGTTCTGCTCCTGTGTGAGAGGCAGCAAACACCCCCCTGCCTGTGCAGGGATCAGCAAGCACATCTCTGTGCCTCCTGAGGCTGCAGGGACAGTCAGCAGTGACTTGGGATTATCCTTAGGGTTGTGACTGCTCATGCAGGCACATTTCTTCTGGAGAAGTACTAAAGGCTTGTTTATAATGTGAAAAATCCATGGAAAAACCCCATGCATGCCTGCATGCATCTATCTGTCTGCATAGATAGATCCATGCAGTGTTATGGCTCCTTGCAGTGAGCCATCCTGCAGGTGTGCAGAAGTGTTTTATCTTTGCCTTGTTGCTTTCTCCTGCCGAGCAGGGTGAGTGAAGCCACGGGAAGATGTCTCAGTCTGGCAGGCCAGATGATGCTTCATGCATCAGAGAGCTCCCAAGATTTCTCCTGGTGGCTTAGTGCCAGTCTCCCTGTGCCAACAGCACCAGGCTGTAGGGCCCACCACATCCATGGTTCCTCAAGCCTGCCAGCTTGGGCATGCTCTTGTCAGGATCTGCAAGGTTGCCCTTGTCCAGCTGCTGGCTCTGTAGCAAAGTTGGCCCTCCCTGGGATCCCCCTCCTGGGATCAGACATCCTGCCTTCCTAAGTGTAAACTGATTACAAGTCATCATCTGAGAACCTGTCTGCTCTCCTTCTTGGAAGAAATACAGCCTGAGTCCTTCCTGTCACAGCTGGGGCACCGTGTCCTGCCTGAAACCTGCTTTTCACACCTACTCTTCATCTCCAATTAACAGCTGCCAAAAGAGTCACCCAGGAGGAGGCAGTGCCACACCTCCACCCCTCAGCTCAAGGGTGAGCCTGCACTTCCAATCCTGTCCCCAGCCCTTGGACCCTGCACCTACCATCACGTGCACCCAGCAAACACCCAGGCCCCAGCCACTGGTGCTGGCTTGCCTCCCCCATCGCAAATCTTTGGGGGCAGTGAGATGGTCCTGAGCCAGTGCTGCTTTTGTGGGGGCAAAATCTCCACTTTGTAATAGGGAAGAGCAGGATGGAAGCTGGGAAGAGCCTGAACAGCATCTGTTTTGGAAATCTGCTTTGAACGTGTAACAAATTTCCTTTTCTTCCTTTATAAGCCAATAGAAGCTACTCCTGGATTCAGGTACAACACCTAGGCCTTGTTGCAAGAGGAGGCAAGTGCAGGCCAGCTCCTGCAGTGCTTCAGGCTAGACTTGGTCGCAGAAAATCTGATGAGTTTTAAGTTTTGATCAGAATTTGCAAATACGTGGCAAAAAAAAGCCTTCTAAAGGATTAGTCTGATCTCACCCAACTTTCAACAGACCCCAGGCCGCTCTCCATTGGCCAAGAGACTCAATTACTTTTCCCCAAGTAATTTCATGAAAGCACAATACTGGCTCCAGTTCTGCTGAGCCAGCCAGATCCTGCAAGGCAGCTTCCTGGCTGTGAAGTGCAACAGCCCATGGCAGCAGCTCTGAGAGAGCCTGGAGGATGCTGCCAGGGGTCACCCACAGGTGTTGGGGACAGCCACCCCCAGGTGGGCAAGGCTGAGGTTACCTGCACTGAATACCCAGAGCACAGCCCACCATTCAAGCAGCCTTGGATGACTCCAAGTTTTGTGGATTCACAAGGCTTTCAAGCTTTAAGAAAAAACCACCAACTATTGTAAGAGCCTGTGTCATTGCACTTGTAAGGAAATACAAGAAGAATCTCCTAGAAACTGTTAACCTCCAGGATTGCTCAGCAATTTCATCATTTTAAGAAAGTGGCTGTAATGCATTTCTCTACATCTACAAGGAGGAATTAATCAAGCAGACAGTAGCTCTCAGCAGAGTAACATAAACACTTTTTTGCTTCAATGCAATAGTCCAGTTCTGATTCATGGAGTCACATCAAGCCATTGCAAAAAAGAAACCTGCCTCTTGCTGTTGCTCATATTTGGAGCTTATCCAGTTCTTCCCAGCCTGGTGTGCAGAGTGGTTTGATCTCCCTCCTGTCCATCCTCCCTAGAGTTAGGTTCTGCTGTGAAAGACAGGGGTGGAATTTTACTTGAGGCTTTCTTAGGAAAAATGAGAAATGCCCATCACCACTGAGGAGCTGGAGAGCATGGGGCCCTCCTACACCCTCCTACAGCCCTGCAGGGTGTCTGCCAGACAGCACCACTGCTCAGAGACAGGCCAAATTCGTTTGGCAGTCCAGTGCCAGGACCACTGGGTGCAACCTGCAGGGTGCAACCCACAACCAGTCCATTTTAATTGCTGAGATAAAATTAGCTGGTGCTGTCAGAAGTGGCAAGACTTACAAATAAATAAAAATTGAAACATATTTCCAGCAGTTTCAACTTCCCACCTCACAGCCTTGGGAACAGGTTCCACAGGTTCATGCACCAACCTTGTGGATCTGACAGGATCCCCAGAACAGTGCAAAGGAGCCCTGAGCATCCCAGAAGTGGAGAGCCACTCATCCAACCCACAGCTCTCCCTGAAGTAAGGAAATTGCTCATCACCAAATGGTGCAACCTACCACCCTGGCTGCTGGCACAGATGTGGCTGGGGAACTTTCCTGACACTGTCCTCACAGCAAAACCAGAACATGGAGAGGGGAGTGGAGCTTGGCAGGAACAGCTCTGTGTTAGAGCCAGCTGCACCTGCCAGATCTGTGCCATGGCAGCACGGCACGGGAAGGGAAAAGGCTGCACTGGTTCCTCACCAAGTGGAAGATGGGAGCATTGCAATGACAACACAAAGCATCTTGTGCAAAATTAAACTATGCCTGGCTCCAGGTGAAGTGATCTCTCCCCACTGTCAAAGCTGTGGAGACTCACTTGAAAAAAAGAAAGTCTGGTTTAAAACCAGAAGGATGCAAATGTAAGACCCAGGCATGCTTCCTCTCAAATCCTCTGCATTGCATCATGACCCAAACAAAATGAGTGTTCCAGCTGCTCTTGCAACATCCCCACTCCTAAGCTGGCAGAGATGGGCACAGAGAATTGGGCCTCCCGTTTGCAAAGCACCTTGTGATGTTCAGATGAAAGGGGGCCAGGGAAATCCAAACTCCTTTTATCCCTTCCTCACCATCCCTCAAAAGTGGTTAGAGAGCAGCTGCTTAGCCAGGCTTTTTTGGACCCTCACAATGTCTTCAAGCTTTCCCAGAGCATTCAAATTAATTTTGTTTTTTAAGGTTTTAAAAGCCCATCTGTGCTCCTGGCCCTTTAAGCCAAGCCCAAGCCCAGACGGAAATTTTAAATCCCTGTAAAGAACGGGTAGACAGAGCTGCTGGTGGTACACCCTGCTCTAAAATGGCATAACCACATCTCAGACCAAGCATGCCCATATGGAGAACCTCCTCCAGAGCCAGTTTTAGCTGCAAGAAAATGGAGAGAGGCTGTAATGTTTCCCAGATAGTTTGATAACCAAGGGTCTCACCCCTAAAGGACCCTACCCTGTTGTATCTGATGTTTTCTGTTTCTGTTCTCTCATCATTCAAACCCTCTAAACAGCTAAAGAGCAAGGCAGTGGGCCCCAGTGCCTCATGCATTTAGTGGATGCTTAAATCTACAACCCACTTTGCACATTTTCTAGTTCACTTCCTCTCTCCAAAATAGGTAAATAAATCAATAACTAACTAACTAAACAACTGGACTGAAACCAGAGCCTGGCACTCCTGTGCCAGCTGTGGAATGATGCTTGTTTGGCTAGAAGTCTCCATGAAACACCCTCAGCATCAGGATGGGTTCGGAGCAGAAGAGGCCTTGCCCAAATTCAACCACATCACTGCACTGGGTTCAAGAGTCCATGAAATACAAGTTGCTTCAAAAAGTAACTCATCTGCTTCCCCTGTATAAAGCACGGCCCTGGACTCCTTCAGAGATAAAGCAGAAGCCAGAGGGACCTTCCTGTGGACAGCCAACAAGATGTAAAAGGCTCTATCTACAGCCCTTTATTTAATTTACAAACCTCTGCCTGAAGAGGGAGGAGACAAATCTGAGCCTCCAAAGGCAGAAGGAAGAGCAAGCTTGAGGCTTTCACAAGGAGTGGGAACAGAGCATCTCTTCAGATTTGGAGAACAGAGCCTTTCTGGATAGGCAACAAGCCAAGCAGCGACTCCCCAAACTCCTGACACTGAGAAAAAACCACCTGAGGTTTGCTTCCTAACCAGGGAGAAAGGTAGCTTGGTTTGTTTAATGAAAAGATTTGGCAAATCCCTTCCAGCCACTGTAGCAGAGTGACCCCTTTGAGAGATCCTTACATCATCTCCTTTTTATACTGGACGGGGCAGCTCCTCAGACACCATTGCACGGCCAAAACGAGCGCCTTCCCCACAAAGCCAGGCTTACAGAAAGCCTCAGCTCAAGCCCTGCAAGCGGCATCTCTCCAAAGCGCTGGGGGAATGCGAGTCTGTACAGGTCGAAAGAAGCTTTAGAGCTTTAGGGGGAGAGAAAAAAAAAAAAAAAAAAAAAAAAAAAAAGCTCACAACTGAGCTTAATCACTAATCCAGCAGGTTTCTGGAAAAGCAAACTTCACCGCGCGCTGCCATTCCGTGCACACACCTCTGTGCAGAACTATGTGCCTGGCGAGGCTGGATCCGTCCCGTGTGCCGGGCACAAACTGGCAGCGCCCCGGGATAACGCCGAGCATGCCGAGCCCACACACGTGAAGACATACGAGGCACACTCATTCCTCGAATATCTGATAATTCCTGGGATCCTTCTAACTCTGTTTATTGCCTCCGGCAGCCTTTGTTTCTGATGTGAGAAGATAAACAACGGGAATTGTCTTAATCCTAAAGGCAAAGAATAAAAAGCACTGAGCGGGGGACGATCCTTTTATCATGATACATTTGCAACATCAAAAAAAGCTGACCCCCTTCCTTTGAAACGCACTGAAATGTATCTGCTTTTCCTCCCCTGTTGGCAGGAATGAGCCCTCCGCTCTCTGCTGCCGAGCCCCCCGCGCCCACCCTTGCTCTGCCAGCACGGACGGCTGCACACAGCCCTCCCTGCCTAGTGCTGCGAGTCACCCCCTCCGCCTCGCCTCCCAAATCCTATTCGCCGCGGCGTGCGGCGCCGGGGACCCAAGGGAGTCCCACCTCTGCGCATCCGTGCGGGGCAGCTCGCTGACCTCGCTCATGAAATCCCCACTTTCCGCCGTGCCCGTCCCAGCGCAGCCGAAGCTGCTCCTCTCTCCAGAGATCTGCCATCATCTCACACAGCTTCCTCAGCAGGACTTTCTTCCTGCAGGAAAAACACTCCCACAGTTCCCAATATACCTTCACCAGGAAGCATGACAGCTTAAAAGACCACCTTGAGAGCTGCTATGATCCACCCACCAGTTGCTGGAGACGTGTGGCACGCAAGTCGCTCCATCTGGCAAAGGAGGAGGGGAGAAGGACTAAGCACTAACGCATCCCAGGCAGCCACCTTTTCCCACAGGCAGGACACTCACAGAGTGCTGCTGACCTGGCAACTTTCCCCAGGCATTGGGGAGCATCCTCTAAAAACCACCCACATCCCACAGCCTCCAGCCAGTCAAAAATCCAAAGGCAGGAGCCGGATTGGGATGGCGAGAGGACTCCTCGCACGGGGGATGTGTGTCCACCTGCGTTGGGAAAGGCACACGACGCTCAGGATCTTTCATGCTGACAACCCCGGGAACTCCTTATCCTGTGTGCTGTACCTGTCCCTGCCGACAGAAACCCACGAAGGTGAGATGGAGGCGGCCCAAGCTCGCAGCCGGGGAGCGGGTCTGCCCTGCCGGGTGCGTGCACGGGAACTAATGAGTTCCCGTCAGCCGGCAACACGGGGAGCAGGGAAGCACCATCTCCCACCAAAGCAGATTTATTAGCAAGAACCATGCCTTCCTTCAAAGTTAGGTGGGAAAGTGCTGTCGTGCTCCATCCCCTCTGACCCGGGGAGGGGGAAAGGAGGGGTGTCCTCTTCAGAAAGTAGTCCCACCGCCTTGGCAAACACGTAGGAATTTTCCAGAACGATTTCCGCCCCTGTTTACCTTACACATTATTTCAGTGTTTGTTCAGCGGGTTCCCGATGTCATCGGGCTCCTCTGCGGCGTGCAACAGCCCCCCGACACCCGTTCTCCTACCGGGAATGGGGGGCCGAGGCGTGGGCAGCCCTGCTCGCCGCAGATCCCCGGGCCCAGCACGTTTGGCCGCCCCAGCTCTGCCAAACCCTCCCCTGGACCGCTGGCCCTGGCGTGGCATCTCGCCAACACCCAGGCCCCGCTCCGACCCGACGCCCCGACCTCCACCCGTGATCCGGGTGCGATCCGGATTCGTAACTTAAGGACAAAAAATGGGACAAGGGGCTAAATACCCAGCCCCACTGCCACCAGCCGCGATAACACACCGCCGCTGAGCGGCTGGGGAGAGCCGGCATCCCCCGCCGCCCACCTGCCCGCGGGCCGGGGCTGCAACCCCACCGCCCCGGCGGCGAGGGGCAGCGGCGACACGGAACCGGCGCCCCGTGCCCCGCAGGGCACCGAGCAGCATCGCTGCCGGGGGTCGCGCCCCGATGCTGCCCGGCCCCGCCGCACCTGCTCCGCACCCCCGCCGCTACCAACAAGTGGCGGCGCGTCCGCGTCCCCCCTCTCGCCCCGCGGCTACTCACAGCCAGTTGCTGGCGTTGGCCGAGAAGGTGGCGAGGATGATGAGCAGCAAGGAGCGCAGGGAATACTCCGGGCTCATCCTGGAGGGCAGGCGGGGTGAGACTGCGCGGAGCCGGCAGCGCCCCCGCCGCCCCGCGCCCAGGGCAGCCGCGGCCGCAGGTGGGCGCGGGCAGGAGCGGCGGGCGCTGCCCGGTTGATGCTCCCGCGGCGGCCGCTGAGCCCGACTGTCAGCGCGCCCGGCCCGTCCCGGGATGGAGCAGCGGGGCCGGAGGCGGGCCGGGGGCGGAGGCAGCCCCGGGGGCCGCCCCTGCTCCGCCGCTCCCTGGGCGGGACCCGCTGCCGGGGACACCCCCGGGGCGGGCCGGCGGCGGGGAGGGCCCCGGAGAGGGCATCGGGGAGGGCATCGGGGACTCCGGCGGCGGGGAGGGCGTTGGGAGTTTCTCCGGCGACGCGGAGGGCGGAGGGGAATTCGCCGGCGCCCCCCGCCTTGCTGCTGCACCCACCGAGCGGCACCTCCGGGTGGGTTCAGGGGGTGCGGGGAGAGACGGGGGAACCTCGCAGAGGGGAGGGGCGGGGGTTTCCGCATTTGTTGTTTTTTGGGGTAATTTCCTGGTGGCTGTGAAGAAGCAGAGCCCTGAGATGTCCTGGCGCTGCCTGGAGTGCGTCGCCCAGGCTGCCTTCCTCAACAAGCACCCCTTTGACTGGAGTCATTTCCCAGAGCCCGGTTCCTGAGGATTCACTGTAAATGCCGAAGTGCATTTGAAAACTCGCAGCTAAGGAGAGGGGTCTGGGCGGGTTCTATCTGGGGTTCTTTCAGGAGAACAGCATTTGGAGCCGGAACAGGGGCGAATTTGCAAACCCCCTTGGCATCTCAGCAAGGGCTGCCCCGTGGAGAGCTGCCAGCCACAGCGGCTGATGGCAGGCACTAGAGTGTGCAGGTGGAGGGTGATGCTTGACCAGATATCAAGGCTTAAATTCACCTCTGGAAAAGTCAACTCTTGGGGAATCCCAGGAGCTCCTAACAGCATGGCTTACCCACCCTGAGGCCAGGAGATGTGGTGGGGATCCGTGTCTCTGCTCCATCCACCGTGCCTCTGACAATCCATATAGGCACAAATGACTTAATTTAAAGCCAGGAGCAACGTGAGCTGGCTGCTTGGTGTGAAATCCAAGATCCCAGGCAGCCACAACTGTGCACCAAATCTCCTCCTGACAATGTTGTTACTTAGGTCCATTACTAAAACCTCTTGCTACCATCTCTAAAATCTTGCCAAGCTGGTTTGGAGCTATTCAAAATTCCCTTTGTCTTTTCAACTCTGCTTTCCTGTAGCTGGGGCACACTTATTCAGAGCACGGCAACCTGCGCTAGGCTGCACATATGCCTGTCTAACTTTATTACACCTACTTTAAAATCTCCGCATTAGTTCCCTGTCAAAGAGAGGATTTAATTTCAAAGTGCTTTGACTTATATTCCAGCTCCTGACAGGCAGCAGCCCACCCTCACCTAGTCATTCATCTGGCTTTCACATCCTTGCTGATTATCCCGGGTGAAAGCGGGATGCTGGCTGCTTTGCTGGTGAATTGGAGGTTGTTGCTGTGAGCCCTGTCTGGGTAATTCAGTGCAACTGGAGCTGATTAATCTGGCTCATCATTTGAGACAAAGCTGATGCCTTCTGGCTTCTAATTGCTCAGGGTGTTGAGTGAACTTGTCAGGAAGGCAAGAACTAATTGAGAGACTAAGGGGAATGAGAGGTTAGAGGGCTGTGGCTGGCTGGCCAGAGCCATGTGGGTCCATGGGAATGTCATTCTTTTGGGCCTCTCATGTGTTACTCCCCTCCAAGGAGAAACACCAGAGGGTTCAACAGAAGCCAGAAGGGTGGGCAGGGACCCTGGGGTCCTGTCTGTCATGGACATCTTGGAGCACTCCAGACTGACATGCTCCTGGTGCCAGGGCTGGTGGGGCTGTGGGCAGGCTCAGGGCACCCTGTGGCTCTTTTTGGGGGAGCTGTGGTGGCAGGATGGTGCAGTGGGTGCTTGACATGAGCTGGAAGACCTCTTGAGACTTCTCTTGGCCTGGGTGAGGAGTTGCAGATCATGCCCACCTATTTCTGCAGCAGCTTCAAGCCCTGTTTCCATTGTAGCAGGTGGAACAGAGGGGACCATCCTGACTTAACCAGCAGGAGGACACGAATGCCAGGCACAGCGTGGGATTACATCCACAGGATGCACTGGGACTAAAGTGCCCATGGAGTGATGAGTGGTACCCCCGTGCCAGAGGGGAGGCAGATGCAGACACACCTGGAGTAGGTCACCCCGATAGGAAGTGCAGTGTGAGCTGCGTGGAGATGATAACAGTGCAGCAGGGCAGGAGGGGAGTTTATTTTACAGCCTCTGGGCTGGAGGAAGTGATGAGTGTGAAGAGAGGACAGAATATGGAAATGGGCACTCACTACAAGGCTGTGGGTCCCTTGGTCTTTTCAAAGATGAAACACTGCTCAGTCATTACCTGCAGCTTTCTGGAGGCTGGGCTCCCTTGGCCTCTGCTTCAGAAGATACCAGGGTGCTTTAAAAACCTAAAGCCCAGCTGATTTGGAAGAGAGGAAAGCCCAGATCCAGAGGAATGTTTAAGGGACACAGCAGCTCTCCTGGCCTGTGCATTGCTGCAGAGCCTCTTGGCCAGCAGGGCCCCTCCTGTGCACCCCTCTCTGGTGATGAAGGCTCCTTGTCACCCCCAGTGTGGGTGGGAGCTCAGTGCCTGCTGCCCACCCCAGGGTCCAAGGCATGGCTCTGTTACTGACTGTGTGTTGCTTTAATGAACATCAAACTCCCATTAGATCCCTTTGATGTGTAAATATTTCAGTGGATGGCAAGAGGAATGAAATGCACCCCAGGAGTGTTTCATAGGCTTGCCCAGGTGTGTCTTTATTCAAAGAGAAATTACCATCACCATACTACAGGCAAGGAAAAGGGCCAGCAGTGGTAACTGGAAGGGGTTTTCAGCTGAGACCAATGTGAAAGCAACAAAGCATGCAGAGGTCCATGCAAAATTGTGGCCAGGCTCTGGATATAAGTGATGTAAGTACAAACTACACTGAAGAGTAAGTGCAGGCAGGTAGCACTCTTCAGTTTCTGGATCTGACTGGTGCTATCAGCCATGGAGATATTTTACAGGTTCTTTCAGGTTTCTGATGCCCCATGGGCTTACCAAATGGGATTGAAAGTAGGGTACTCTGCAATCCAGAGGATGGTCTCCACCATGTGAGGTGGAGGAGAGCTGCAAGAAAAGGAAAGGAGAACTTATGAGTGAATTTGAGGCTGTGGGAGTTGGCTCTGAATAGAAATAAATTCTGTTTTGGATTTAATGGAATATAACTATCAGACACTTCAGCAACAGTACGTGTATTAATCCTGTCCTGGAGAAAGGAGAAGCTGTTCTGGGAGCCTCCATGCCAGAAAATACAGGACAGTTGTACTCCTTTACAGAAACCTGTGGTTTTTCTGATGAAATTTATTTCAAACTACCCAAACATTTCTGAGTGGCACTGATGGCTGGTCAGAGCAGGGACTGTATAGGACTGCAGTTCACAAACAAAAGCAGCTTTGCAAACATGAAAATTTCTCTGACAAAAGAACTGTGTCCAGTCCATTACAATCAGAGAACGAGCAGTTGCTGTAACCCATGCTCACCTGGGCATCTCAACACATCACAAGGGCCACTGGAACACCTAGAGCAGACTTCTTTTAGCCACAGCAGGATGTCTTTAGCCCCATACATGTTCCAGAACCTGCTTGGGAATGTGCCAGTATTTGTATGAGTCTTCAGAAGCAGTTGTTCAGTTCTAAAAAATCTTCAGTGGCATAATCTGAAATCTGGCACTGAGGCAGGTAACATTCCCCCCTCCATTTTTATTGTCAAATAGGGCACTGAAAAAAAATACAGAGTGGATTGGGATTTAGGGACTTTTCTTTTGGATGTTGTCTCTGAGCACACCATCAAAATTTCTCTGGGAAAAATGAATGGCTATGGTGAACTTGTGGAGGCTGTCCATGAGGGAAGTTAAGAACATCCCCAAATATTGTGAATGCCTTCAAACCATACCATTGCAGAAAGAGCCATCTTTTCCTCTGCTCAGATAGATCCTTTTTCACAGGTCTGTGAGGGAATTGTCCTCTGGCTTGTACTATTTTCAGAGGAGATTGTTATCACAGTTCCAGATTCTGGCATTTAAAATATATTCCAACCGATTTCCCCACTCAGGTGGGTGCCATCCACACCGAGCAGTGTGCAGCACTGCTGGAACAAATCTTGATCCAGGTGCTGGACAAGTGGCCGTGCCTGGCAGTGCACATGCAGACAGGCAGCACTGGAGTGACAGCTCCTGACTGCAACCTTTGCCCTACTCATTCTGCCCAGGGACAAAATGAGATTTCAGGCTGGTTGGATACATAACACCCTGATTCACTCCTTTGCAGTGCTCATTATACCTCCAGGCATTTAGGAGCACTGAGACTTCATCCCCTGCCGTGGGAGCTGGGAGAGCCATGCTCAGCTGAGCAGGATGGAAGGAGGGATGGAGGCCACCAGGACTGCAAAAGGTCTTCCAGGCTGGGGATGGTCAGGAGAGGACAGGGCAGGGGGGAACACCTCAGACTATTCATGAAATATTTCATGAATATGTGGTGGAGTTGTCTTCAGCTTATCTTCACCCTCAGCAGATGTTGCAGATGATGGAACCCCGGACTGGTTTGGGTTGGAGAGGACATTAAAGATCATTTCATTCCACCCCGTGCCATGGGTTGAGACACCTTCCACTATCCCAGGTTGTTCCAAGCCCCATCCAACCTGCCCTTGAACCCTTCCAGGGATGGGGCAGCCACAGCTTCTCTGGACAATCAGTTCCAGGCTTTACCACCGTCTTAGTAAAGTATTTCTTCCTAATATCTAAACTGGTCTCTTCTCTTTTAGTTTAAAAGAGTTCCCCTTGTCACATCACTATCTGCTTATGTTAAAAGGTTATTCTTCCTTTTTTATAAGCCCCTGTGAGTACTGGAAGGCTGCAATGAGTTTCCCCAGAGCAATGAGACCTACAAGGACCCCAGGTGGAACCACTGCCAAGGTGCTCAGCCTGAGTGATGTCCATGTCTCCCTATGTGTGACCAAGGAGGTCATGGGGACTGTGTCTTGCTCCACCTCTCTCCTTGCACCACTCAACCTCTTGGTGCTCTTGCTGGTGTGGTTTTGTCCAACATGTACCCTGCAGACAGTGGCTGGGCAAAGAGCAAGGGAGGTTTTGTCCCAAGCCAAAGGATAGGTGAGGCTGGTTTGGTTTAGGCTTTGCTATATGGTCCCTGTAAACTCCACACCATTTCACCCTCAGTGCCACCATTCCCTTGCCTGCTTTGTTTGGTGATACAGACATGGTCTTTTGGGGATACAAACCAGAGGTGTGAAGGAACAGAAGAAAATCAAGGAAAAAACAGGTGCTGATTGGGATTATTTGATCTACTGGTAGTGAATAAAATACTGATGGAGAAAATCTTCTAAATATCTGGAAACAAGAAAAACTGTGCCTGGAAAGAACTTCCAAGTTTTGTCCCATGACAAGGGCCTGCAGAGACAAGTGAGCTTGTCTGGGCCAGTGGAGAAGTCCAGGACCAAAGTCTTTGGCTGCTTCTCATCCCAGATTTCTGCTTCTCCATGTGTAAATTCCTCCTCTTTAATTTGGCAAAGAGGATGCAGACTTGCATTGATCAAGCCCTTTGAAAGCCATGTGGAGTATTAATGTGGACAGAGTTTTTCCTGTCTTTGGCTGTCAGATAAGTGACAAGACATTTGCCTTAGAGCAGAGCATGGCAGTGTTTGGAGGACATTAAGCTGCATTTTCCTGCCCTGACTGGGGAATGTTTTAAATGGGGACAGCATTCCCCCTCCACACCCATCTTCAAGAGCTCCCAGTGTTTCTGTTGAACCATCTCTTCCATTGGCTCAGCCTGCATCCACCAAGTGGAGGAAATGGGAGCCTGAGATATGAGCAGCATCTTTGGGAGGTCTGTTCCTTTCGTGAGGATGCACGTGGAGCAAAGTGTTGGCTGTACATCTTTTTCATGCTGGTGTCAGATGAAGCTGTGTGGATATGGAATTCTCTCCTGGCTGGGAGGAAGAGGCAGAGCTGGGCTTTGGGAAATACCCAAGGGACAAGTTGCTGCACTTATACCAAGTTTGAGCCTGCTGCTTTGCCAAAATGCAATTGATAATTGAACCTGATTCTTGAACCAAGTCCTTGTTTCTCCTGAAACACATCAAGAATAAAGCTCCTGCAGAAGCGTTGGGCTGTCTGGGGCTCATCTATTTAATTTTCTCTTGTAACGGGAAATCTCTTACTTCAAGTAATGTTCTTTTCAGAAATGACTAATTAAACTACAGAACAGGAAACGTAAGAGACAGTGAAATCCTCTCAGCTGTCCAGTGCATTTCTACGTAAATATGGTGGTAAAATGATGAAAACAAAACCTTTTGGAGACAAAGACGAATGAGAGACCTGGTGAGGCAACACTGAAAAATCTATCGTTTGTTATAATAAAGTGAAACCACTGTGTTTATCTTGTGTCTTGGAGGATTTGGCACAATTATTCTTAGGAAGGGAGGGAAGCCACATAGAAATCAGAATAGCCCAGATTTTTTTGCTAAAATATTTGTACAAATCAGGTTATTCAACTACAGAAAAGGACGTATTTGGGGCTGCTGCTTCTGAAATTATCCTGCAAAACTGGAAGGACTGTAAATGTTTGGCTTTAATAGCTATATACAATGCAAACCTAATCAGTGAAGCTTGAAATGCCCATGGCAGGGAAGAAAGGCAGAGTTTTATGGCTCTGTGGAGGTGTGCAGAAGACCAGACACAAAAGCTGCCTAACGCCCATGCAGGAAGGCAGCCACTGCTCTCCCATCTGACAAAAGTCACTGTGTGGTCAGAGACAACAGGATGGATTTTCCACACCAACATGATCTGCTTGTTTGCCTGGGTTGGTTGTGAAGGCTGGGAGGAGGCGTAGCACAGACTCCCCTTGCAGCCAGCCTCCCCCAGGGTGTTCAGGCAGCCTCATTACCCCAGCTCCCACCCAGGCTGTGTGGCTGTGGGGCAAGGACCTGGCAGAAACCATCCCAGCAATTTGGGGAGGAATTAGGGTTGTGCTGTCTAACTTTCAGTTTTTGCCTCCAGCAGAGGCTAAAAATGTTCCACATTGCTTAGAGGTGTCAGGTTCTGTAGCCGTAGGCTGGGAACAGCCCTCAGAACCTCTCAGTTACACATTACCCTGAATATCTCAGCAAATTACTCGCAGCTAATTGAAATAAAGGAAACACAGTGGCTCGGTTTACCTGGAGGACTGTATATAGCAGTGCAACCACTGCGTTTTGCATTGTTCATAAAATCACCATTTATTATCCCACCTGTCAAACACTGACTTTCCCCCCCCCCTCGGTCTGTACTTCCTTCTCATGTCAATATAGCAGTGTTCATCCCAACTAATGGCAGTAGTTTCTTATTAACATTTCAGCTCTGGAATTGCAGAGCCTCCAAATAATCTTAGACATTCCCTAGAATCCCAAAACCTCTTGGTCAGTGTTTTTCCTGCTTCGGTTTGCTGAGTCTGAAAAATTTTCCTGTGGCAATGCAGACCCTTCTAAAGGAACTTAACTGTACTGATAACAGACTCCAGGTTGATGAGTTACTTTCTGTGGACCCCACATAAGTAGGGATTTGCAGATCAGAAGTTCAAAAGTGCAGATGCAAGAGTTACACGGGAGACAGGTAATCAGTCAGATTGGTGTCATTTGACATGCTGAATTTAGAGGGGTTCTTAAGTTCCTAAGGCAGGTGTGCTCCAGAAAAACCCTTAACAGAAATCACCAGGAATGGGACTGTGGAGGCAAATTATGGTTGTGGGTGGTTGTATATGTTTGACTTATGATGATGCATATATATCTCAATAAATCTCTGTCTGTATCTCAGTGTATGTATGTATCTATTTACGATCTGTGGTTTGTGAATCCAGCTTGAGCTTCAGGAAAATGTCACATGGGAAATCAGTCCTGCACTGGCAGTGCTGAACCCATCACCTGTCCCCTGCTAATGGGAACGCTCCTGGAGACAACGTGGTTGCTGCAGCACAGGGAACTTGTCCAGCTGGGTTCTGCAGCATGGGGATTTCTCCAGAGCAGAACAAAGAGATAGGTCTTAAGAGTCAGAGAGCCAGGGAAACAAAATGCAGAGGGGCTCAGACACAGGAAATTTGGGGAGGAGATACGATCACAAAGGCACATGAGCGGAATCTCAGGTTAGTGAGAAAGAATGAAACTGCTGGAGCAGGGAAGCTCCACGTGTTTGGGGGACAAGCCATGGGCAGGTGGAAGTGGAGAGGAGATTAAAAGTGACAGATTGTGTTGTCCATGTTCCTGTGTTTGTTGCACTCAGTGACCAGATGATGGCTGGTGATGGATGGTGGAACAACGCCTTGTCTCCTTGATGAGGGAGCTGCACCTCCAGAGTAACTCCCTGGGGGCTTCTGGGCAAATTCCTGTGGAAGGGTGGCTGTTGAGGAGGAACCTGAACTCTTTAGGCCTGCTGGACCCAATGTCCTCTCCCATCCAAGGGGTAGCATAGGGGTTACCAAGATGGCAAAATGTCCAAGCCACAGGGTGGACCACTGAGTGCTGAAATGCAGGAGCCCTGGCAGGATGGTGTTGGCAAGTCAGTACACACCAGCAGAGATGCTCTGGAGTCACAGCTGATGAGGAAGAGATGCCAGGAGCACAAAGGCACGGCACAGAAACCCAGCAGTGGAGATGGAGGATGTGAGCTTGCCATCACCCCTGGATGTCTGGGTAAACAGTGCCTCAGAGGGATGTTAAGGGCACAGAATCTTCCCAACACAGATATTTTCTGAGGCAGATGCTCAGCATCAAGGAAAATGTGCTGTGTCCTGACCCTCCAGGCAATAAACCACCTAGAAATGAGAGATAGCCATGTTCCTTCTCCCAAGGCTTCTTCAGAGTCCTTTAACTTTGGACCACAGTGAGTTCCTACCCCAAATGGGTCCCCTATTCCTTCTCCTGGAGAGGGAGAAATAGCAGAACACATATGGGAAGGAAGGCCTTGGGGATACTGAGTTCTCAGGTGGGAATGTCAGGCTAAGATGTGCAACGTGCCACAGTTGTCTCTGAAACACCTGATAGCCTGGAGGACACTGCTGGCCTGTTGGATGCTTTAGAGATCCTCAGATGGGTCCTTTGCTGTGATTTGAGGATGCATCATCCTGCAAAAGACAGATTCCCACCACACTGTGGGGAGCTCATGCAGGGCAGCCCACCAAAAAGGGTTTGACACATTTTCTGTAAGTGTAATTACCTGAAAAATGGGTGTGAACTGTAAGATAATCATCCAGGGTCCCTTCTTAACCCGTGGTGTAATGGTGTAATGCTGGCCCTTTCCTCTCTCCCCCATGCATTATTCTTGCACAGGCTGTGGCAAGGCTTGGCAAAGCCGTAGAGAAGCCTAAGTAAGTTCCAAAGGCTGGATTTTTTTTTTTTTTTTTTTTTTTTTGGGTGTATGGGTGGGTGAGATGAGCTCACCCCTCTCAGCCCTAATGAGGAGGACTCAAAACCAAGATTTTGCTGAACAGAGGCATTTTCTGGTTGTCTCTGAAGGGGAAATTAGAGCAGCAAGACCCAGGGACCCCGGCCCACAGAGCCGCTGTCACTGATGCCAGAATTTGTAAATGAAGTCATGGGTGACTCAGAAGTCTCAAAGGACTCCCAGCTGTAGGTGTTGACATTGATATATGGGTCGTCTCCTGTCCTAGAACAAAGTTACAGGCTCCATACAGCCCACAAATGTTACATGACTCAGGAAATACCTCGGGGCACATCTGGCATCAAGGGAAAACCGTAGTGAAGATGTTTAACCATCTCTCTGGCTTTCTGTCAAGCTGAGATGAGCAGTACAGAGTGACCAGTGTGCATGGACCCAAACCTGCTGAAATGAGTAGAAAAATGCTCAAAATTAATTGTTTTAATTTTTGTTTTCCTCCTTCACAAACTGCTTTTTTGGGTAATTTCTTCATTTTTCAGATTACTGATTTCTGCCACTTGGGGAATTTCTATTTTTTAAGAAAATTGAGAAACATTTGAAGTTCTGTTATCCAAGCACTTCCTTTCCAGAGGTGCAGGAGATGATGGTGAGAGCCTTATGGTGACTGTGAACAGCACTCACAGCATCCTTTTCAGTGGACCCTCTGATGCTGAGTGTTTGAGGGTGCTTACTTTGAGGCCCCCAATTAAGAAAGAAATTGAAACACTTTTTTGTGAGTTGAATTTTTAATGATCTGGCTATATTCCAGCATGCTCAGCAGATTCCCAGGCTTTCCCATCCTCTCTTTGGGCTGTTATGGTTGCTTGCTTTAGCACCATTTCAAGACCAAGGGTGGGTCTACCCTCCCACCAAAGGAAACACCATAGTTATTCCACACAGTTCAACTCTCTTGGGCAAACCAGGGCAGTTTTCATTTTTTACTCTACCAGGATATATGGAAACATGAAGCTGTGAAAGAATTAGAGTTGTTTAAGAGAATCAGCCAGAAAAACAAATACTAAATGTTTAGGAAAGCAGGAACAGTGATGTTCCAGAGCACACACAACCAACAGGGAGCCAGACCTGATGTGTTTTTCAGGGCTAAACACAATTGTCAGCCGTGAACGCAGCAAGGACGTGAGTTTTGATCCTGCCCCTGTTGTGATACTCTGGATAGGGGAACATGAAACCCGAACTGCTGAGTAAATCTATCCAAATTAACAGTGATAAAGAGTGCTACATCCTCGTTGGGGTGAGGAGGCATCTTGCTAGCTTTGCAGCATGCACTCATCCCTCCATCTGCTGGCAGCACCTGCCGGAAGGGAATTCCATTTGATCATCCCAGTCCTCCCAGATAAAAGGCTTCAGAGGGGCAGGGGAGCACTGCAAACTCGGGTACCTCTGGCTGGTGTATGCTGCCCTGGTTTTCGAAGCTTTCTGATGTTTACATTCTTGGAGTCAAGAGTTCTCACACTTTTTACCCCAAATGTCACGCTGAGACACGAAATGAGCACGCACTACACACTCAGTTGCTCAAGGTAAAGAAGAGAACTTTATTTACAGTTTTCTAGAATTTATAGATTCTCTAAAGTGAGAGTGGATTGGAGGACGACATCTCTCCTCTGAATCACACTGGCCAGGTGAACAGTCTGTCAGTTTTCTCCTCCTCTAAGAAGGAATGCGAAACCACGTAGTGTTTTAGTAAAAAGTGTAAGAACTCTTGACTCCAAGAATATAAACATTGGAAAGCTTCAAAAACCAAGGCGACAGGTGTATGAACCATTGTCCTGCTTTTTCAAGCCATCCTCCAGCCTTTCCTAGTCCAGCTCTGGAGAGGTTTGGGGGACTGGGAACATCTCACTGCCTGTCATGGAGCAGTGTGTCCCTCCAGGAACACCTTGCCCTGCCATGGCTGATGGAGGATGGCACTCAACACAGAGCAGCAGCAGCAGCACGGCCTCTTGGAGATCCTCTTTGTGCACGCTGCCACCAGCACAGGCAGGGTGAATTCATGGTGACCATGGCACAGGGAGCACGTCTGGCTTTGCCACGCTGGCCGGGGCCGTGCTGGCTGGCACATGCCACTAGAGGGGGACACAGCCACGTGTAACGGGACACGGCCACGGCCACGAGCGTGGACCTGTGGGGCAGACCCAGTGGCCCAGTGCCCGGGTGGTCAGCGTGCGCCATGACCGGCCCGGCCCTTGTGGAGCTCCATGGGCAGGGATGCTTCCAGCCAGCTCACACCCAAACACAGCCAGGAAACGTGCACATCAAACCCTCTGAGCCTTCTGCTGGTGGAGCCAATGGCCGTGGAGTGGGATGGGTAGACCTTGCTCTTTGCTCTTCCCACTCATCGTTGGTCTCACTCTGGAGGTTGGTTGGCATTTTTTGGATCTGAGAGCCCTGGGAACTCTGCATTGGGTGTGCTCAGTATGTGGAGTGGGCATAAAGTATGGTGGGATATGAGCTGTGGGGAAGACCCAAAAATTGCTCAGATGAGAGGAAGAGTTTATGGAGTTTTGTCTTTATCTTTCTTTTTACTATGGCATCTCTTTAAAAAGGTGTCACTAATTTGGGATAGCTGGGCTCTATGCATGTCTGGTTTCATGACCTGCAGCCTCCTGCTTCTTTTTGCTTACAGACCTTTCCCTGAGGGCTCTTAGCTGCAGTATCTTCCAATGGTACAGCTGGTTTGATCCTGGGTGTACTCCTCTGTTGAGGCCTGAAGGTGGGGCAGGGTCTCAGGGGAATCTAAAGGAAGAACAGGATTCCTATTAAATTGTAATGGGATCAGTGCTTAATTCTTTAGCCAACTTTGAAAGCTACAACGTTGAGGATCAAATCCCCCCAAAAAGGGAATGAAAATGATAAGTAATTATGTTGATGATCTTCTGTTTGTCTGGGAATGAGAGAATTTTTGCATGTCTGCAAGGTCCATCTGCTGAGTGAAGGCAGAGGTGTGATCCCAGCTATGGACATGCAGTGGGGAGAAGAACAGGATGTTCAGAGAGGAATGTAGGCTGCAGCCATGGAACTTGATGCACAGGGTGTCTTGCAGATGCTTGTTCAGCACAGATGAAGGTCTGAGGATGGGGTGAGAAGTGTCAGCGGGGTATCTGGCTTTGGAACAGATACACCACGGACAAGGCAGGTGTGGGTGGGTGTGGGACTAGAAGAGCACGTGTTTGTGTGTGTGTTTGGATGGGATCCACTGACTCCATGGCATGTCTCTGGTGGAGAAGTTTCATTTGGCATCCTTAGTCCTGTGCCCCATTGATCTCATCCTCAGCAAACCACACAAAAGGCCTGATAAGGGTGACTGATACCAAACTGAATGATTCTCTCACATGTGAGGGGCAATGGTGGGGGATCCTGGCATCTGCAGGTGCATGCAAACATGCAGAAATGCAGCAAAGATGTCTAGGGAAGGCCAAAGTCTTGGCATCAACATTTGCCCTGGTTATGTTTTCCTCTGGCCAAACCCAAGGCTGTTGCAAGAAGCAGTGATCTGTGAAGTTTGACTGACAGATCATGATTTTGTCAAAAAACATGGGAACACCTGTATATTCCTTAGAGGCTTTTCAATCAGTCACACAAATTTTGTTTTGCATCTGAAAGGAAAAACAACTTAAAATTCAAACTAGAGTACACGAATTCAAATGGGTGGCTTCAAGCCCCAGCAGAAAATAAGGAATGAAATCACTTTGCATTGTTTTAGCTAATTTGCTGAATCTTACAGTCATTTCTCTTACTCAAATGGTAGGTATTTTATTTAGTATTTATTGCTAACTGAAGCTGTCCATAGCAGTGAAATTACTTAGGATTTCTTTATTATAAATTATTATGAATTTCAGCAATTGATTGCACAATGAATACTCTTTTTATCGCTCCAGAGAAATGCAGGGCTGGGATTTCATACCATTAATTTTTATGGGAGTTCAATGTCAGGGCTCCTTGGGGAGCTTTGAAAATCACAGCCCTTAATTTTTAATTTTCAGTCCTTATAAACAATGCTATTTATTTGGGTGTGCCTGTGAACTGTGGGCCAGTCAAACACTGGTTCTTCGTAGTCCCTGCCAAAGGCTGGATCCTTCTGAGTTTATTGTTTTAATCTGTAGTTACAGGGAAGAAGCTGAGCCCTGATGCACAACTTGATCCTGTGCTTCCCTCCCCCAGTCCCTCATCAGCTTGTCTCTGTTTGATGCATTGATGCACTGGACCTATGTAAGGCCCTGGAGATGTGACATGCAAGACCCAAAAAGTGTTTTTTAGAGGGGTTGGTGGGGTGGACTTTGCTCCTGCTATTTGAGTCTGGGCACCTATAGCAACTGCAGGGGCTTGGAGGAGTCAGACTGGGTTTTGGAGGAGTCTGTGGCCATGGTGGGCCCTGGGAGATTCCAAGCTCAAAAGTATACACTGCACTAGGATGATCCACAGGACCCAGAAAAAATTTAAGAAAATCAGTGTGGAATCATCTGTTTGGATGTGCCAGAGAGGGGGTGGGAGGCAGGAGAAGTTTGGAAAAGCTTCTCTGCAGCTTTTTATCCTATGGGGATCGTGTGAGTTTAGCTTTGTTCTTTGTGACAGGATTGAAGCTGGCACCCTGAAAATACCTGAAGCTTTGGAAATGGCTGGCCATACTGTGATCCTCACCTTCCTCAAGAGAAATGGCATTAAATCCCATGTTTTGCCTTAGGGTGCAGGCATCTGCCCGGGAGAGCCTTGACTGGCTCCCCCTGCAATGACCTTACTGCCCTGACTCACATCTTCCTGGCCCAGCTTCTTCTCTCCCTCCCCTCCATGGGCAGGGTGCTGGGGGCCCAGAGGCTGCCAGTATTTCCCTCTGCAGTCTTGGGTGACAGGATCCAGGACACAGCCTGGCACCACGTTTGCTGTGCTGCTGTTCATCCTCTGAGGAGCAAATCCTCCCCACGCTGTCACTTGTGGCCAGTTCAGCAGCTCTTGTCCCCTGCAGCAGCTCTGTGGCTCTGGACTAACCCAGAGGTGTTTGTACCCTGCTGAGCAGTGGATGTGGGTTAAATCGAATTTAAGGATTGGGAAGGTGACAAATAAACAATTCTAGGTAAAACCCAGGATCATCCCATGTCCATCAAAGGCAAAGCTCAAGGATGTGAGCTGTCTCCTCTCCCTGCCCTGCAGTCTGTGGTTCCTGCTCCATTTTCTGTGCCAGGAGTACAATTCACAGTGCCACTGGTGTGGGTGTGGAAGGGTTTAGCAGCGTTGCTCATTCCACTCAGAGACAACCCTGGCTGATGGGTCAGGGGGTATTGGAGATTGCAAGGAAGGGCTGGAAACTCCCAGCACCTGCAGCTGAGGCAGTGGAATGAGGGGACCCACTCCTTGGGTTTTCCTTCTGCCCTCTGGCAAGGGGCACATTGCTCTGGAGTTTTGGATGGTGATGAAGGACCATGGCTATGGAGGACTCTGTGACTTTCCTGCAACAATGAGGAACAGGGTAAAGATCCTGCAAATGAGTGAAGGCATTTGCCCCAGGAAAGGAAGCTCACGACCTGGAGGCAGAATCTTCATTGGTCCTGGTGGCCCATTAGCTCATACCCGGTTCTGACATGCAGCACTGAGGTCTGGGAGGCTGATGAGGACCCAGGGGAGGCTTTTAGGACCAGCACTGAGCATCTCCCCTCAGCACACACCCGTTCATGCACAGTGGTCTCACGTGGGAGCCTTTTTGGTGACCTCGTAGTGCCAGGTGAGCCCTTGTTTGTGCAGTTGCCCACTAGATGAGATGTATTTATAGCTGTTGTTAAATCATAGCCGTGCAGCTGAGGGACTGGGCTGCTTCCAAGGACTGCTCATGATGATGTGGCGGGGGATGGAGGCAGGTTACATATTTACACATTAGTTTAAAATGTGGATTCTTTCCCCCTGGGGGCCCAGAATAGCTCATAGGCAGCTGCTCCAGCCATCAGCTCAGCTTGTATTTATTTGTGTTTTCAAACATTTAGTCAGTATTTACACAATAGATGCAATATTAGTAATATCTGCAATAATTTATATGATACCAAATGGGATTTCTCACGGCCAGTGGACTGCCTGGGGACTTGGCCCCTGATCCTTGTTAAAAACTCGAAAAAGTACAAATTAACAAGCTGTAAAATAACGTCTTCATAAAAGAATAGGGGAAAAAAGGCCAGATCCTGGGAGGCGCTGAGTGATCGTGACAGCCCTGAAGGCTGCTGGGGATGGCTGGTGCTCAACACCTGTGCAAATCAGGGCTCTGCTGCTCTGCAAGGAGGAGGAAGGGTCCTGCAAGGAGGAGGAAGGGTCCTATAAAGAGAAGGAAGGGTCCTAAAGGAAGAGGAAAGGTCCCACGTAGCTCTCCCACCCTGGACTTTGGCATTTCTCTGTGCCATGGTGGGAACTGCTGAAAAAAATCTACCACTGGGTGCTAATGGCAACTTCTGGAATCCCTTTGTCCCCCGAGGCAGTGGCTGGGGACCTCACACCACTGGGCTGGAAGCTTCTGGCTTCTCCATCTCCCTCTTGTGTAGGTGCTGATCGTGAGAGGAGGTGAGGGGAGGCAGGCAGGCTTTGGGGTAGGGGTGGGCCATGGGACACAGGCCAGAATCAGCTTGGGAGGGAGAACAGTGCACGTTCATCATCCCCACGGCTGGACTCTGCATCCACCCTGGTCCTCTGGGCACAGTGCTGTGACAGGGACCAGCAAAGTGACCACAGCACCTTGGGGATATGTTTTCCTGAGAGATGGACTAAAATGAGAATGTGGGACACCTAAACATAGGCAGGTGTTTTCCCATCTTTCTCTTAAAAAAACAAGAAATAGAGGCATTGCATGTACTTCACACTGCCAGGGTGCCCCTTCATCAAACATCCTTCCTCCCATGCACCAAGCAACCTTTGCATCCTTTTTTGCACCTCCAGCAGCTCCTGGCACCCTGAGCCAAGAGGATCTATGTAGGCAACTCTTGCAAATTCCCATGTCTTCCTGCAGCCTTGCAGAACCCTGGTGGGGCTCTTGCTTCACTAGAGCCCCTACAAGATCCCTAACCTGTGCTGGCTGCAGATCAGTGTGAGAATACGGGGGGAATAAGGGCATCTTCTGTTCTTTGGTGCTGCCCCAGAGCGTTCCCTCAGCACCTGGCACCCATTGACATCAGACCAAAGGTGACTTTCCTCTGCTGAAATTCTCCTGGCATTGGCTCCACCTCCCCCTGAGCCAGCCTCAGCACCCTGGGGACAGACTGGCCCCAGTGCATCCTGCCTCCCCCACAGTGATCACACCCCACTGCTCACGGGCTGACAGGGGCCTCTGGGGAGGGTTAGAGAAATAAAACTTTGGCATCCACCCTGCTTTCTTTTCCCTTTGTATCTCCCCTCCCAACCTTTCTCAATTCCAGGGAAGGTCGCCATTCCATCTGTGTTATCCACAGCCATCCTGGTCCTAACAGCCCAACCCATGGACGTTACCCCATCCTGCTCCCAGGCGTTGTCCTCCTCCTCCATCTCCCACCCCTGGCTCTTGGCCAGGGTTACAAACCCCTCTGCAGTGCCAGGGACGTGGGTCAGGTTGGCAGTGGGCTGAGATGATGGCATGTGAAGATGGTGGAGAAAGTTTGGGGGTGCAGGGTGGGGTCTTTCAGCATGATGTAACTGCAGGGCACACGGTCCGGGGGGGCTGGGAGCGTGAGCACGCGTGTGTTGTATTTCAAGCACCTCCCCACTGTCTCTGCTTCTGCAGCCACTTGCCATATTCAAACCAGATGCAATATCCGCTTGTCAGCAGCGTAGTGTGCATGGGGGGATTTCATTCATATGTTTTGGACCTATCCCAAGCTAAATAAATGATGGAAAGGCGCAATTAACCCAATTTCAAATCTGATCCGCTCTGAGTGCCTCTCTGTCCTGGGCCCTGCCTGTTCCACATGGTGGTGACTTGTCTCCAGATATGTGTGAGGAGATGTTGGATGCTTGGCCAACAAAGTAGGGTTGGTGATGAAGGGCTGGTGCTGGTGCTGCTGCTGTGGTAGGGTGAGCCTGAAGAGGAGCTCACACACTTGTGAGGCAGCACCCTTGCACCAGAGCGTGGATGGGGAGCTGTGACACAAGGCTGGGGTCAGGAGTGCAAAGGGACCAGGTCACACACTCCACCATCCCCACGGCCACAGTAATGGCTGTGGAACACAAAGGTAGGGATGCTCTCCTGTGGACTCCCCAGCCCTGTTCACCAGGTACGTTTCCATGCCAGTGCAGAGGAGGCCTGTTCCCATTCTGCTTTGTTCAGGGCTGGCTCCAGAGCCATCAGGTGTCCCCAAGGCTGAGCTGTCCCTCTGAACACCTTTTGTCCTGCTCACACCAGTTTCCCTTTTCATTTCCCTCTTGTTGAGAGCCATTTGGGTCTTCTTCCTCTGCCAAAATGCTGCATGAGGACCTTTCCAGAAACGTCTTTTGGCAGATCTGTAGGTATTGCTTTCTCTTCAGTGTGCTGAGGGAAGAGGCTCTTGTGCACCTCCTCATGTGCAGGGGAGAGGAAAGGCCATTGTGTAGCTTGTCCATGGGCCTATGACAAGGGATATCTTCTAAAAGCAAACTCCCTGCCCAGTTTTCCAGCTTTCTATCTTTTTGTTTAGGATTACCTGAGAGAGCCTTGAGCTCTGAGTCCAGCTGACTCCCGTGAATAATCCTGGGGGATGCTCAGGGCTCTCTCACGGGAGCACCATTGTGAAGAGATGTTGCATGAAGAAGCTGGCTGTGGTTCTGCATGTGGGAAGCCCAGTGGAAAAATCCCTGGGGGGCACCACTAACTTTCACCCAGCCTCAGAGGTTTTTTCTCCATCTGGGGTGGACTTCAGTCCCTGGGGAGATGCTGTCTCTGCTCAGACCCCAGGAAAGTTGTCTGGATTTGGGATTTGCAGGTGGCGAGAGGGGTTTGTCTTCTGTTGCATTGGGCTTGCCATCTCAGAAATAGCTCAAAACTTCCAGCATGGAGCTTCCAAGCTGCTGCCAGCTCAGGGAACCTCCTGTTCTGGTGCAAGCACGACAGAGATCCTCCAGCCTCTTGTGTCATGGGAGTTGCCCTTCTTATGGCAGCTGCCCCACTCATGAGCAGAAACTACACCATGGTGGGCATGAGATAGGAGGGATAATAGAGGGATAATAGGGAAGCACCTCACTGGGAAATGGACCCAGGGAGATCACTGATCCATCATCATCCTGACACCATCTTCACCTACTGCTTTCCTCCTGCAGGGCCAGGTGTGCCCCCATCCCACCTGCCTTGCCTACACCTGCAATGACAAATCTCCATTTTTCCCAGTCCATCTTCAGCTGGCTCCATTCCACATGTCCATGTTCTCCTGCCTCTCTTGTCCAGCACAGGTTGCTCTTGCTCTTACCCCACCCTCAGGCTGCCCTTGCCCTTCCTTGCACTCTGCCCAACTGCAAGGGGCAATCCTTCTCTGCAGCCGTGAGCTCTGCTCTCCTATCCCAGCTTCTGGAATTCCAAGAGCTCCAAGGAAGACCAGGACAGACCCTTCAGCTGCTGTCAGCTTTGGTTTCTGCCAGGGCCTGCTGGTCAGCTCAGCAAGCTGTTTGGGCTGGATTTATCTGTCTGGGTCTCTTTTTAGCTCATTTCACCTGTCTGGATGACGCCTGGCAGATGAACAGGCGTCCTGGCCCAACTGTCAGCCACAACTTTCATGGGACTCCAGCAGGAACTGTGGCCATGCAGCATCTTCTCACCCAGGCCCTTAACACTTAGAGCTGCTCTCCAAGATCCTCTCTGGGCCCTGAAACCCCTGAGGTGAAGCCTCCTCAGGAATTTGTTCAGGAACATGTTGCCCAAGCCTTCTCCTGGATCTGATACCCACTGTGAGGACCACTGCCAGGGCACCTTGCTGGGGTGACTGTGGATTGTTATGACAGAGTCACAGAGTGCTGGGGGGGTTTATCCAGACCAGGGTCACTGGTGTGGGTCATACCTGGATGAGTTCATCCAAACTGGATGAGTTTTCTGATTCTCCTTCTGCTGATGCTGTGGGCCATAGGAGCAGAGAATAGGTGGAGGCAGATAAACACACCAGAGTAGAGTGGGGATGGAAACCAGCCCACACTTGGGAGTAGAAAGAGAAGTTGAATGTTTTCAGAAAGTTTTATCTCTGATATCAAAAGGCTGCTCTGCATGACAGTGTGATCTCTCCTGATGTGGCTCCTCCTGGCATCTCCAAATATATGAATAGAAACCTGTTTTCTAAATGGGTGAAGGGACTACTCCACCCTCACAAACAGAAAAAAAAGTCCCACTGTGCCCTTTGCAGCAATGTACACTTCAGATAAAATCAAACTTGTCTCTATCTGTGTTGCCACTTTTTGAAGATGCGTGTGCACTTCTGCCTGGCCACACCTGCATGCAAAGAGTGCCAAAGTACTTAAATGCCAAAGTGGAGGAAATCACCAGCTCTCAGTAACCAGCCCTGGGGAGGGCTGCTCCATTCACATCCCAGCAGACACGCCTGTGGATGCAATATCTAGCTAGCACTGTGATCCTTATCCTCCCCTTCTCCTTCCTCCTCATCTTCTCACCTAATCTTTGCTAGTCTGTTCCTCTAGCCTGCTTTCACAAGCTTGCATGGAGAATGCCAGATGAGGTACACCCCAAGTAAGACAGAGTTCAGGATTCCTTGGGAACATTCCTCCCTGCCACTTGCTCTGCATTACACTTGTTCCCAGGCCTGTGGAGCAGCTCTTCAGGCCGTGCCTGGTGGCCACATGTGTCAGAACCCATAGGCACCTCAGCCAGGGGACTGAGTATCAGCCATCATCTCTTCCTGGCCTCCAAATCCATGTGGAGCTCTGCAAAGATCTGCAGAGGGAACGCCATGGCGTGGCACCACAACAGAGATTTGGGGTCTTCTGGCTCAGGTGAGTGGTGCTCTGGCAAGGGAGAACCACAGCACATCTTCTCTCAGCCAAGGTCTGTATGGAAGGGAGCCAAAGGCAGCAGGGAGTTTGCAGTGAGTAAAGTGGCTTTAGCATGTGATTGCAATGTGTTCATGCGTCAGGGCCTGGCAAGTCTGGCTGTAAAAATGAGATGAAAGCAAAGAAACACCCTACATGCTCTGTAGATGCCATCTGCCAGCGGCTTTCTGTAAAAAAATCTCTGTGGATTTGATGCAGAGGAAGAACTCAGTCTTCCTTTGGTAATCCCCTGATTCCAGGAGCTGGGTCCTGGAGGAAACACCAAGTCTTCCAAAAGGAGCACTGAGAGTTGGCCAGACTGCAGTGTCCTTGGATGCCTGGTGTCTTCCTGCACTGCTGGGCACTGCTTGGTCCATCCCAGCTGGGGGTTCTGGGTATGGCTGTGGCTGTTGGGTCCCTTCATGCACACAGGGCAGGAGTTGATGTAGATGCTTCCTTTTGTGTGTGAACTGGTGGGAAGGTGCTGGGTAGGATTTCCCTGCTAGGAAATGTGTTGGGCACTGCAGGGCCTGTCTGCCAAGAGCACATTGTGTGACACCTGCATATGTACATGAGGATGGGATGGCTTCCACTTGTGTGGGATTTGAAGTCCTTTGGCAGTGCTGGAGCTCAGAAATGCCCTTCAGCCATCAGAGTCAGAGACCATCTCCAGTGGAGACCATCCCAGACAGGGATGTGGGGCTGTCTTGCTGTCAAACTCCATCCAGTCGCATGTGTGGACCTCAGCATGGCCAGACCACCTCCATTCCAGCTGCTCCACAGCCTGGACACTTGGAACAGCCAGCTGGCCCTGCCCTTGGCCACAGGAATTGAAACAACAGCAGATTGCTCCCTGCTCCTCTTCTCTGTCCTGAGGCTGTCTGGCTGTGTGCTGGACAGGACAGCTTTGGAAGAGAATTTTGTAGCAGTGATCTGTTTATGAGCAAGGTAAACAGCTGATGCAGCAGGGGTATTTGCAGGGAAGGCTTTGCTTCATCATCCAGTCAGGAGAGCCAACAAAAAAGCAAGTTGGGATTGGGCCATTTTGATGGAACAGTCCAGCTGGCAAGTTGCGTGCATTTGTCCCTTCCAGAGGTTACAGATGTGTGCTGGACACTGTGGGAATGGGATTTTATAACAGTAATTAGTTTATTCCTGAGGTAAGCAGTATAAATAGGAGAAAAATTTGTTTCCTGTTCCAATGCAAATAACCAACTGGCAGCCAGTTGGATAAGGGCCACTGAATATCAAAAGCCGAACAGGGGACTGTGTCAGCTCTATATCCCCTTCTGGCTTATTTGCATGCTGGTTGGTAGTGGAATGTTTCTCTTTAGGTTACTAAATTTACTAGCTTACTGTATTTTTTTAGCTTGGGGCTGGTTATTTGAGTGGCCACTGGCCAACTGGCTGCCTACTGTTTATTTGAATGGCTGGTAGCCAGCATTTGTCACTGGTCCTCTGAACATCCCAAACTCAATCACGGTTATTGACCCAGGAGAATGGGCTGCTCGGCTTGGCTGACCCCGAGACAGCAGCAGAGCTCTGCGTCACGTCCCGACAGGCTTCTCCTCACCCAGCCATCAGACTCTTGCTGCTTTGGCTCTTGGAACCACCGTGTGTTTTCTTTCTGCCTTCCTTGCTAGCTTTTAGTTTTCCCCACAGTGGCATAAGCCACAGCTCCAAAGAGCTCCCGCTGTTCTCTGCTGGGTGATGCTTTCTAATAACACTCTGCCCTGTCTCTGCACCTGGGCTGGGAGGTCCACCTCCTGCTCCAAGAACCACTGCATCTGTGTTTTCTCCAAACTTCCTTCATGCCCAGGACTTGTAAAGGATCACCACCCTCTGCCCACTGTGCCTGTTTGGCTTTGGATCTCTTATGATGTCCAGATGGGTCAAAACTTCACTCTCACAGAGAAGGAACAGCAGTAAATTGTTTTCCCATCAACAACCAACCAGACTAGAGGTCCCTGGTCTGGCTATTGGTGCTGGATTAGTAGGATGATGCTTCACTCCCTCCTAATCAAGACTTGCAACAAAGATTTTATTTTCCTTCCTCTACTGGAACCATGTGGCCTTTTCTCTGTGACTTTCTGGCTGTCTTACAAGCCACTGCATTTTCCTCCTCCCAGTGCTGTTTTAACATGAGGGGATGCAGCAAGATTTGGGGAGCCTTGACAGTTCCTCAGGCCCTCAGAATTTTCCTTCTTGTCTGCTGACCTCCTTCCACCTGGACAGCTTTCTTCATCAGCTTTGCAGGGACAAGCAACTTCTTGTAGTGGGGTCAAACCAGCCTACCTTCATCTTCCTCCATAGTCACAGTGCTGTGTGTTTGGGATCTCAACCTTCTCCATTCCTCTGTCTCCCTGCTAAATGTGTCTAGCTGGAACTCATTTAATGGAAGCAACATCCCTGTTTTTTCATCTCATTCATGTGGGATCGTCATGCAGGACAAGCCCTCTTCTTCATGCAGACCCTTGGCCTGTGAGGGCACTGCCATAGGTCATGTCCTTCCTAGTGACAAAGCTATAGTGACAAAGACATTTCATGGGAGTTTCCCCTGGCCTCTGGCCAGGTCCATAAATCCCTCCTGTTTGCCTGGAGAATCTCCACCCAGTGGGCAAAGGTCACTCAGTGTTTCCCACAATGAAAGATTTGCCATTGAATGCTTTGCAACCCTGCCAGCTCTCATAGCTGAGGCTGGAATTGTCCCTAGGATGGTGTTTGGGGTTTGTTTTCCTAGAGAAAGTGGGATATCGGGTAAAAATAATCTCTCAAAATAAGGCCAGGAGAAATGTACTGTGTTAGGAGCAGGCTTAGTGCCTGTGACTGTGGAAAAGTTGAAGAAGGAACATTCTGGTGTTGGGAAGCTCTTCTGCATCCTCCTCTTGAACATTTTCCATGCCTGTCTGGTGTCTGTCTTGTCTTGGAGATGGATACAGTGTGTGAGACGTGACCTCAGCCCCCAGTCTGGACAGTGCTCCCTCAGGGACCTGCCAGGGGACAGGGTCACTGTGGTTCAGTGCTGTGGTTCTTCATTGCCCAGGGGCATGGAGGTTGATTAAGGACACTGCACAGACACCAACACTCCTTGTTCACCAGGCTGAGCTTCCTGGGATCTTGTGAGGACTCAATACCAATCCCTTCTGCATGGGGATTTTCTCAAAATGTTCTCCAAACATCTGTGGAACAGGTGTGTACTCCTAAATGTAGCCTCGCTTTTCCTGCCCTGAAAATGCACTGCCAGTGGCAGATGCTTCCCTGAGGGCTGATGGCACCAAAGATTCGTGGGATGATCACTGAGTCCCTACAGACACAGCAGGGAATTGCTGTAGTGACACCAGATGCCCAAACCCAGACTCATGAGGGTATTTGGACATGCTGCAACATTTCAGTCCCTAATGAGGCTGAGCCCACAGCTCCAGCTGCTCTGGAGAGAAGTGACATGTTCGTGCTAAAATACTTCAGGAGAGACTGTTTCAGTCAGACTTAAAAGGAGTTTTTCCTTGAAAAAATGGTAAATCCCAGATGTTTTGGGGTTATAGTGTTGAAGAGGAGCAACTGCTGGGTCAAACCCCATTCGTGGCTTTGGCCAGTGTGGCTGCAGATCCCAGTCAGCACAGCCCATGTATTGCACTTTGCTGTCTTCTTTCTAGACACACTTCTGGTGCTGCGTGGCTCCACATGGATTTCATCCCCAGCATCTCCCAACACATGTTGGTGACTCTGGCTGAGTGACTCTGGCTGATGTCTCTGGCTGGTGACTCGGCAGAGCTCTGGCTGCTGAGGAGGGGATTAGGGCAGGACCTCTGTGCTCGTCCCTTCCCCACCACCACCATGCAGCTCCCACAACAGCTGAGTCCCCTGTTCTTGCCCTCCCAGCCCTCTCCTCAGACACAGGCTGGCAGTGCTCCCTTTTTCTGAGCTCAGGCTGGCTGGGTGCTGCTGGAGAGTCCCCAAGGGACTGGTAGGAGATTTTGTACCAACCCATCTGGGGTGGGAGGTGGAAAGCCAGGCATGAAGTGTCTGCAGGGGCTGGCAGCAGGTCAGATGTTGGAGACACCTCTGCCGTGTCACTGCTTGTGGTTTCAGATGTGTGAGGAGCAGGGACTGGTCCTAAAGTGCCCAAAGGGGACAGGGACTGGTCCTAAAGTGCCCAAAGGGGACAGGGACTGGTCCTAAAGTGCCCAAGGGGACAGGGACTGTGCTGGCTTCAGCAGGATGCTGGGTGTGGAACAGCCTGTGCCAGGGGAGGACACCCACAGTGGTGCTGGTGACATTAGCTGGCTGCTGTGGCAGCTAGGCTGAGCAGCAGGTCTCTGAAGAGCCCAAAGCCTACTTGGGCTTCCCTTGGACACTCAGTCCATGCCAGGTCAGAGTAAGGATGGCTGGGTCATGGTTACACCCCCATGGAGAACCTGCTGTGGGGAGGCAGGAGGTGGTCATGGTCCCTGGGCCGATGCACAGCTGTCTCTGATGGGGACGGGTTTGGAGTCCCCTGTTCCCAGTGCCAGAGGTGGTCTGGGCTCAGCATGGGTGGCTCCTCTTTGTGTCTGGTCGCTGCCACCAGCACGAGCTCAATGAGCCAACTCCTCACCATCCTCCCATTGAGAGTCCCCAGCGGGCTGCCCTCTGAATGGGGACCTGCCATAACCAGCCCAGTGGCTGCAGGACACGAGATTTCATCTCCTGGCCCTTAATTCCTCCATCTGCTCTGCCAAATCCTGCCTGCTGCTGGCTGGGTCTCCAGCGCATTCACAGCCTGCCACACAAACCCGCTTCGGATTATTTTGAATTTAAAATCCTATTAGTCTTAAATTAATTGCCTTTTCTTGTGGAGCAGTGGGTTGGAACTGGTGGGCTTGGTTTGTAATTATTAACTGGGGAAAGGCTTGCCCGGAGAAAAGCTGCTTCTCTCCTGCTGGGTTTTGCTCTATAGGCGCGGCTCTTCAGTTGTGTTTTTTCTTTGGCTTTTATTAACCAGCTCATCCCCTTTTGCTGATCGCCCTTTTATCTGGGAAAGGATGGAGAAGCTTTGAACCCTGGAATTAAATTCTCCTCAGAACCATGACGAAGGGGCAAGTTTTGGTTCATTTCACTCTTGGGGAAAGTGGGAAAAGCCCTAATGGGAACTCAAATGTGTTGGCAGGAATGTCAAGGGGTTAATGCAGGGGGAATCACTGCAGCACCTGGGGAGATGATCCCACCTGCAATGCATCCAGGGCAGTACCAGGATCCCTGCTTGCATCGTGGGAGAGAGCTTCCCCAGGAGCAGGATCCTCTGCCTTTTTCTGTTGTAAAGATCTTTGGATCAGGCACAAGCCAAGGGGAGCCTTAAGCTGTCACTGCAAACAGCTCAGGTACAAATGGTGAGCAAAAATTATGGTTTTTTTAAGGATGAAATTAGATTCAGGAAATTTCTGACACTAAGGCCTGGCATCCCATTGAATCCAGACAAAGAGGGTTTGCAGATCTGGGTCGGGGCGTGGGTCTCCAGAGTTCCTGTGCTGTGCTGGGATGGTGGCCAGCCCCAGGACACAGCTCAGGATGATGGAGGGACACTGCTGTGTCCCTGCTTGTGGCCTCAGATGTGTGAGGAGCAGGGGCTGGTCCTGAAGTGCTCAAGGGGACAGGGACTGTGCTGGCTTCAGTGGGATGCTGGGTGTGGAACAGCCTGTGCCAGGGGAGGACACCTGCTCACATTAGCCAACTGTGAAAAACTGGCTTTTTTCCCTCTGGGGTGGAGCTGAGTTCTGGCTGCTTCAGATCCCATCCTGGTGGTACTGCCTGCATGGAACTGGCTCCTGTCAGTCCCTCTCTGCCCAGAAATGCTGATGATGGCCAGTGCTGCTCTGCTGGCAATGGGGCTCCATGCTGGAGCCATCCCAGGTGATTCCCACCTCTGGTCCAGGGACTCCAGAGGGATTTTGCCATTTCTCCAAGGATGCCGGGGATATCTCAGGAAACTTCCTCAAACTTTAAGCCTCAGTGACCAGCTGGATCAGCATCAGTCAGCAGGGGCCACAGCAACCCCAGCTGCCCTCAGCTCCATCCCCAGGCAGGCAGCACGGTGTGGGGAGAGCAGTCCAGTGAACATGGCAGCACTGGTCTAGGCTTTTCCACGATTTTTTGATTCCCGGCGACAAATCTCTCTTCAAGTCCGTGCATGACTGAAATTCATCTTGGCTCGTGGGAGCTCAGTGAGCCCAGCCAGGGAGGAGGGGAGGGGAGGCTGGGCAGCCAGCAGCCGCTCAGCTTGCCCAGCCTGCTTGCCAGATTAGGCAGAAACAGCTCTCGTGACGACAGCTAATGGGCAGGGTGAAACAGGAACTCCGGCTTCACAGACAAAGTTATTTTGGTAGCTGTGTGCAAAGCCCCCACTGGAAAATGTGACATGCTTCTTATCCCCTTAAATTTGCTCACAAAACACTAATTAAGGCATGTAATGAAGACAGCAGCATCCATTAATAAAGAATCATTATGGGGATGGATTAGTGAGCTTATCAGAAACAGGTGAAAGTGAGCTGGGAGTCTGCTCTGGGCAGCATGTGTGAGTCAAGGCTTTCCCAGCCCTCCACCACAGCGTGCCAAGAGCCTCTGTGGGATGCACTAGATGGATGGGGCAGGCTGGGGGGGGTGGGTTTAGGAAGCTCCCCAGTCTCAGTGTGTTTTAGGAGCTAGCTCCTCACTCAAACTATTCCACTTCCTGGGATGCTGCCAGTGGCATTGAGTCCCTTCCTTTAGGAAGTCACATCCATCTGGTACAGCAGATAGGAGCTGCTGGGGAGATCCAGATCCCCCAGGAAGGAAGGAGGTAGGGAATGCTGGAGCATGGGAAATATTAACTCCTTGGAGCAATAATATCTTCTCAGGCCAGGGGAGCCTGGTGTCTGTTGTGCCCTGGTTAGCCCCTGACACCTGCCTGACTTCTGTCTTGCTATTAATACAGAGCTGACTCATGGTCTCTACAGCCCCTCCACTCAGGATTTAGGCTGTGAAGACACTCAACCTGGTTATTTGAAGGTGTGTTTCCTCTATTTCTGGCCAGCTTGGCTAAGGCAGGCGACGAAGACAGGAAGCTGGGCTCTCCCTGGCCTCATGCCCCTTGCTCAGGAGATATTTCTGTAATCCAGAATGGATATTCTGCTGTCTGTCATCAGGAGCTGCCTGCCCTCCTGTGAACTGGGGACACGGCAGCCCCTTTTCCAGCCACAGACCCTGGCAGGACCCCCTTCCTCTTCCCTCTGCCAACTGCTCCCACTGTGTTTGCACAGGCCACCAGCAGCCTCTGTCCCTTTGCCAGCTGGGGCCTCCCATGCTCCCTCTGGCTGTCTCCTCCTTCCAGCACTCAGGTCCCACTCCACCCACACAACTCTCCCCACACACCCAGCTTTCTGATCAGGTGCACCCATCCCAGTATCTGACATCCTTCCACATTCTCTTTCCTTATAAATTTCCCATTTCCCACAGGGTGATTTCCCAGACCCACCTGGGTGATTCTGGCTGCATGCTCTGATCTTCTGTCCCATGGATGGTTACACGTGGGCTGGAGGTCAAGGGAACCTTCAGGAAAAGGACAAGAAGCCTGCACTTGTGGACATGCTGGGCAAAGCCTTCCCAAATCCCTGTCTTTCCAGAGACAGGCAAAAAGGAGCTGCTTCTGCTTTCACATCCTGTTGCTCAGAGTCTCCTTCAGCGTGGATGCTGGAGCTTCCCAAGCACTGCAGAGGCACAGGAGGGGGCTGAGGCTGTGGTCCCTGTGCTTGCCCTGGGAGGGAAGCAAAGCAGCAGGTGGTTTTTTTTTCACTCAGGGCACGATGCCCTGTGAAGAGCAGGGGAAGGTGTGAGCCAGCAGTTTGGTCTCATGGAAACGGAAACCGGAGAGGGGAGATTTATCCACGGGCATTATGTGTGGTCTCTACAGAAAGCTGGTAATGCAGAGAGGTCATGCCTTTAACAGGGGGGATGTTTGGCTGGTGGCTCAGGAATATTTTGTATGTTCTGGTGGATTTTTTTATACCTGTTAGCACAGGACGGGAAGTGGGTCTGAGCAGCTTTGCTGCAGACCTGGAGACCCAGAAGAACATGACTTACTCCCCTGCAGGCCACCCATTTTCCTGAGATGGAGAATGTTCTGACTTCCTCTGGAGCACCTGGGACAGAGAATTTGGATGGAAGAGCAGTCCATCCAAGGACTCAAGGAGCATTTGGGCATTGCTGTCAGGCACATGGTGGGATTCTTGGGGCTGTCCTGTGCAGGGCCAGGTGTTGGATTCAGTGATTCTTATGTGATTCTTCCACATCAGGGTATTTTATCATTCTATGAGTCAAGGATCCCACAGTGTAGAGGGACAGGACTCTGCACCCAATGGTAGGACCAGACCCTGCCTGGCTTTCCAGAGTGAGAGGATGCTTTATTGTGAGTATTGAGCCCCCTGCTCTGGTGTCTGGGCTGCAGCTGAATGGGTTACACCTGGACAGATACTTGACCCTCAAGTGCCAAAAGAGTCAGCAACTTCTCCTGTTTTTACTTATCACCTTTTTTCTCAGGTGGGTCCCTAAAAAGCTAAGCCTAACTCTCCAGTGTGTCTGTGTTTTGGTAACGTTGCCAGTACTGGAAAAAGCAGAACTGTGACAGGTCTCACTGTCACTGAGGTGTTGCTGTCAGGATAGTGCAATGTGCTGGCAGCCTGAAGACTTCTGCACCATGGAAAGAGCTAAGGGAACCCCAAGAAAAATGGGGTATTAGTGCCAGAGGCTCCTTTTTTTTGGGAAGGACTTCTCCAGGAAGCAACCCCCAGCATCCACCCTACAAGGACCTGCTGAAACTCACCCAGGCCATGGAGGGCTGAGGCAGAAGCACAATGTGTGAAGATATTACTTGCATTGCATTTACTTCCATGTCTCCGAAAGAAAAGCAAAATCTTTTGTTTTGGTGGATGTTTACCCCTGCCGGGAAAGCCGTGGCTGGTTGGCAGAACGTTCCCAGGAACTGATTTCATGGCAGATCTCACAGCAGTGGCTATCTCCCAGCTCAGCCTCTCCAGCTATGCATTCCCACTGGCCGTGCCGTGGCTGGAATCTTCAAAGAAGTCTCTACTCCCACTGCATTCCTGTGCCTGCACTCATCTGTGAATCGGCTCCTGCAGACCAGTGCAGGGCTGGGCAGGAGGTGCTGGCAGGAAAGGAGGAAATGCCTGCAGTTTTTTTACCCCAGACCATCTGCACATCTTCAGTCCAACGTGCTCTGAAAAGTTTTCCCTGGATGAGAGCGGTGGTCTCTGCTCAGCCCAGCTCATGGCATCCTTTTGGCTCCTCACTGTGGAAACTCTGATTTGCAGGGGGAACTGATCCTCTGCACCAGTATGGCTATTTCCACTGTATTTCCAATACCCGTGGTTTTTTGGAACTGGAGTGAGCTGCAGAGCCTGTTCCTGGAGTGCAGAGCTTGGCCACCATCTCTGTTGCCCTGGGTGCCCAGCAGTAAATCTCTATTCACTTCTCCATCCACCTCAGCAGAGATGTCTGTCAGAGGCAGATTCTTAGTGGAGATCCTGCCTGAGCTTCATACTACCAGTTTCTGAGCAAAATTTGCAAGGATGAAGTTTCCCAGGCAGGGAAGGCAAGGAGAGGGTCAGGAGAAGAGCAGCAGCCCTCGTGTTTTACTGACTTGCTTTCGTCTCTCCTGGTGGATTTTCCTTTCTCCCTTTTGCTTGTTGTTCCTCTTTTCTCCTGTCTGCTTGTGGTTTGTGGTTTCCCCCCAGTGTAACCTGAGTAGATTATGTGTTTATCTGTGATTACACTACACGTTTTGGCTGCCTCCTTGGTTTCTGAGGTTATTTGTGGAGCCTTAGCCCTGGCCAGCCCCAGGCTCTTTGGGGGTTACCCCACCCTGCACAACAAAGCCTGGTATGGCAGGAAGAAGATTCAGTGCCTCATGTTGTCCTGTCTTGAACATGGATGGGAAGTGTCCTGTGGTTACCAGACTGGTGGGGATGAGCCTGGATTCCACCCACATTGTAATACATCTTCTGCTGCACGACACAGGTTCTTCCTCCTTGCAAACCTCCCTCTTCCTCTAGCAGGCTCTGTCGTTCTCTGCTCAGCCAGTCTCCTCCAAAACATCCTTCCTGCTCATTCCAAAAAAGACTATTGTCCTCCTCCCACCCTCCACCCTTGATGTCCCTGCCAGAGGGGCTGGCCAGCCCACCCCGGCAGGCAGCTGCTGACAGCTCTCAGCTGTGGGCTGCCCAGCTGTGGGCCCCTGCCACTGCCCTGCTGCTGCCTGCACCCTGCTCACCTCCCTGCCTACACCCTGCTCACCCTACTGCCTGTACCCTGCTCACCTCACTGCCTACACCCTGCTGCCTGCACCCTCCTCACCCTGCTCACCCTGCTCACCTCACTGCCTGCACCCTGCTCACCTCACTGCCTGCACCCTGCTCACCCTACTGCCTGCACCCTGCTTTCTCTGCTGCCTGCACCCTGCTCACCCTGCTCACCCTGCTCACCCTGCTGCCTGCACCCTGCCTACACCCTGCTGCCTGCACCCTCCTCACCCTGCTCACCCTACTGCCTACACCCTGCTCACCCTCCTCACCCTGCTCACCTCACTGCCTGCACCCTGCTCACCCTACTGCCTACACCCTGCTTTCTCTGCTGCCTGCACCCTGCTCACCCTGCTGCCTGCACCCTCCTCACCCTGCTCACCCTACTGCCTGCACCCTGCTCACCCCATTGCCTGCACCCTGCTCACCCTGCTGCCTGCACCCTGCTTTCTCTGCTGCCTGCACCCTGCTCACCCCTCTGCCTGCACCCTGCTCACCCTACTGCCTGCACCCTGCTGCCTGCACCCTGCTCACCCTACTGCCTTCTCACCTCACTGCCTGCACCCTGCTCACCTCTCTGCCTACACCCTGCTCACCCCATTGCCTGCACCCTGCTCACCTTGCTGCCTGCACCCTGCTCACCCCACTGCCTCTACCCTGCTCATCCTGCTCACCCTGCTGCCTGCACCCTCCTCTGCCTGCACCCTACTCATCCCACTGCCTTCACCCTGCTCACGTCTCTACCTTCACCCTGCTGCCTGCACCCTGCTCACCCTGCTCACCTCTCTGCCTGCACCCTGCTGCCTGTGCACACCTGCAGGGGCTGGGGGCTGCTGCTCCTGCCTGGGAGTTCTGGCACACCTGGCCAGGGAGTGGTGGGAGCATTCAGAAGGCAATGGCACATTTTGGTAACATTGTCAGTTTAGAGAAAGTGACAGGTGTCACTGAGGTGTTGCTGTTGGGATAATGCAATGTGCTGGCAGCCTAAAGACACCTGCACCATGGGAAGAACTGAGGGAACCCAAAGAGGAGTGGGGTGTTTAGTCTTTGCACCTTTTAGGTCTTCTCCTCCTGGCTGTGAGTGTCTCTGGTTCCCAGATCTTGTTGCCCTTGAAGACCCCCTTTTTTTCTCCTCCTTGAGGAGAGGATAGAAAAGGCTGTGCTGCCCATCTTGAGCTGTTTTTTTTCTACAGACACCAAAGGAGGTGCAGCCCAGCAGTTTCTTGGACTCTGTACAACCTCAGTTCCTCAGAGGTGAAGCCAAACTGTAACCTGTCAAGAATAAAAATCATGGAATATCCTGTGCTGGAAGGATCAATCAGGCCAACTCCTGGCCCTGCACAGGACATCCCAACATCACCACCGTGTGCCTGAGAGCACTGTGCAAAAGCTCCTGGAGCTCTGGCAGCCTTGGGCCATGGCCATTCCCTGGGGAGTGTGTCCAGTGCCCCACCACCCTATGGGGGAAGAAATGCATGAACCAGGTCTCTTGCTGAGGTCACCATGGTCTGAAAGATCAGCCAGCAAGCCTCCCTTTGCTTCTGCTCTCCTGATAAATGCTTCCCCTCAGCATCCCACCCTTGAACCTACGCTCCATGTGGTACCCTGGTGGGTATTTTGTTCCTTTGCAGCCTTTTAAGGACTTGTGGGCTTTCAAGTTGGTGAGAAGTTTCATCCTTTTATTTGTGCTTGTGGAGGGCAGGCTGGTCCCACTGCTCACTGCCACCATCCCATCCCTGTTCACCAAAGGTGTGGCTGGGCAATGCACTGTGCTTGCTCAAAATCACAGGCCCTTTTTTATTTGGAAAAGTCTAGTTTTTCTTTCAAGGAGGATAAAATGAAGATACCCTGTGTTGTTGTGACCTAAATGAAACCATTGAAAATTTGAGGGTGACACCAAATTGAGGGAAGTGGTAAATACACTGGAGGTCAGAGCTGCTGATTAGAGGAACATTGACATGCTCAGGAGGCTTGCAGAAAATTAATGAGGTTTGGGGCAAATGCAGGTCCTGGGACTGAGTATCCTCATGCAACAGGAAGCTGGGAAGAACAAATAGGATCCTGTCCCCCATTTTGGGTCTTCTACAGAAGGAAAGGGTTCTGCAAACTGAGGTGGGTCCAGTGAGGGCCACAGAGGTGGTTGGCAGCTGGAGGAGGTGATGTCTGAGCAGAAAGACAGAGGTTTGCTGCATGTGGAGAAGAGGAGCTCAGTGGGGATTTAACTGCCTGTGCCACTACTAAAGACACCCATGCAGAAGAAAAAAAAACCAGCTCAGGTGCACAGAGAAACATATTGCACTGAGAGAAACTATGATGGGATGTAAGGGAAAATTTCTTCATCCTGGAAGTGTCAAGCACTGGCAAGAGGCCCTGAGAGGCTGTGACCAAAAACCCTCCCCACACCTGGAGAATTTCAGCACTCTAGAGAAAGCCTGGTTCTGAGCAATCAGATTTAAATACAAGTTTAGCCACATGTTGAGAAGGGACTTGGAGGAGTCCTCCAGAGGCCCCATCTAACCTACATTTTTATATTCATTTCTGTAATTAACCACATAAAATAATTCACAAATTGCTTCTTCTTGGGTATCTTTACTTGTACACGTGCTGCCTTGCAAATCACAAACTGCAGCTAGAGGCATAACCTGCAGTTTGCCCAGAACATCTGTAATTACTCAGGTGCATTAACTGAGAGACAGCAGGAAAGTTGGCTGGAGCTAAGGTAATAGATAGGGGTGTGCCCTAGAGCTCAATTCAGCTCCTGAGTTTGTGCCCTTGGGGGTTCTGAAGAAGTTTCTTGGTAATAATAGTTTGTACTTTAGACTTACTTTAAGTGCATTTCCACAACTTAACAAAAAGAGATCTGGATATTTTATTTTATTTTATTTTATTTTTATTTTATTTTATTTTATTTTTACTTCCACAGTAGGGATTGCAAAAAGTTCTGTAGGAGCATCAGGAGGCAAAAATCTTTCTAGTCTGTCCAATACTGGAAGAAGGTTGAGCCTGTGCACTTCTCTGCTTACATGGGTGATTTCCCCACAGCTGTGAACATGCACAGGGGGACCAGGAGTGGAACTGTGCCGTGTCTTTATATAAAATGGAGCTCTTATATATTCTATAACCTACCTGTGACAAACACAGCAATAATGCATCTGGCCTGTCAACTGCCCTTATACCATGACAGACTGCTCAAATCATATTTGGCTTTTCAGGTGCAGCAGTCATGCTTCCACCCCTGCTAATCTTGCTTTGTCACATGGGAACATGTCTGGCTGATGGTCCTGCCCTCCACAATTGCTATTCTTTGCCTTCAATCTCCAGCCAAACACACCACCAAACCTGTCCAAGGTGCTGGGAGGAGCAGGGAGAGATGCCACTGCTGTCAGCTGTGTGGCAGGATGGATGTTGAACTGTGTATCTCAGCCTTGGAGGAAATGTGGAGACAAAGTTTTGGCAGGATGAGAGTGAAATCCCCTGAAATCTGCCATTTCTTCTCCATTTCCTTTGTTTGCCTGCTCTTGGCTCTCACATACCTGGACAAAAGGAAAGACTGGGCTGGGGGGGTCTTCTCAGTCCTTAGGTGCAAATGACCCATGTGTCACTCCTTGTCATACCATCTGTATGATCACACTGTAAATGCTTCCAAATCCCGTTAGACCCACTCACCCTTCAGCACTGTCCCCTCTGGGACATGGGGACAAGGGTCCAGGGTGTGGGGCCACACAGTGGAGCCTGAGCAGAGATGGAAGAGGTTTATGACAAACAGCTCTAGGCTGGGACAAAGAAAGTGATGTTTTCAGCATGTTAAAGGGATGATCAATTGCACAGTTCTGTCTACCTGTTCCTTGCTCTCCTCTTGTTAAAAATTTCCTTGGTGCCTCCATGCAACCAGCTCATGGGATGAGTGCAAACAGCACTGGGGGTGAAATCTCCAGGTGAAGATGAGACTGCTTCTTGTGAGCTATTTGGAGCATTTTTCCTTTGCCCCTGCAGAGCTCCTGGCCTCTCAGAGCTGACCTGAAAATGGAGATGGACACAGAGTGGCTCTGTGGCCATCCCCAGATAGTGGGAGAAGTCCCATCCTCAGCCAAAATTGGGCAGGGATGGGGATGTGAGCAGAGTGAGGCTGCTTGCACAGGGTGAGCACCCTGGACCCTCACAGGTCGTGGTGCATTTGTTATTAAACACTGCCAGGCAAGGAATAGAGGGAACAAGGAGGAGTGGGCAGTGTAAGGCTGCTTTGATACCACCTTCCCAAAGACCTGGCAGCAGTTGGTGCCTGCATCTCTCCAGGGGTGGAAAAGCCAGAGTGGGGAAGGATGGAGGAGGATATGGGGACAGCAGCACCTTCCCAGCCCCCAAGGGGCTCCATTACCCACTGTGCTTGCCTGGCTGACCTGTGTCTCCTGAACTTGAGGGGTGCCAGGATGTCCAAAGTTGTGTCTGAGCAGCCTGTAAATGATGTTCAGTGCTGCAAACATAAACCATCAAATCCTCAGGCTTGCAGAGACTGGAGGCTCTGAGTTGTCCATTTGGGATTCCTGTCCTCAAGCTCTCTCTTCTCACAAAATATAGGTGTGTTTTTAATGAAATCTCTGATTCCAGGTTGCTACAGGGCTCCAGAGGCTGGGTTTTTAAGGGCACCTGCTTTACTTTAGGTGTAACAGGCAGCCAGGATAAATTTCTCTGTATTAAACCACTCCCTGTGGTTGCTGTCAAGCCTGTCCTGGGGCTGTAAAAAGCAATCACTGTATTGAAACCATCTTAAGTTGTTTCCAGTGAAAGGTGCTGAGCTAATTCAATTAAAGGCCTAGCACAGCTGGATTCAGGAGCTGGGCTGGAGAATGAAAGAAAGCAGAGAAACAGAGAGAGATCCCTGTAAAAGGCAGGGAGTGATGCTCCCTGGGCTCTAAGTCCATCACCTAATTGCTCCCGGCTTTGAATCAAAGGGACAAAGGCTGCCCCTTGCCTTCTGCTCCCAGCATGGCCTTTTCCAGGGTGGAGGTTTGGGGGTACCCTCTGTGTGTGTGAGTACAGAGCTGCTTAACTCCCCTTTGGTCTCAAAGGATTTCCCCTAATCCTGACCTCTCCCTGTGCTGCTCAGATGCCGCTGGTTAGTGCCAGCTCTAATCCCACCCCACTGCTCTCCCCTCCTCAGGGGGCACTCGCCCCCTTCTCACTTCCCTGTGTTTGGGATTGAAAGGCTTGCAAAAGCCTTTGGAGTTCAGTTCAAGAGCCACATTCCTCAGGACACAGACCACTCCCTGGGGGCCAGATTGCAGAGGTGAGGATGGTGCTCTCCTAGAAACCCTGCTCGGACACTGAGGTGGCCAGGCTCTACAGCAAGCACCAGGGCTTGCTGGTAGGGGAGCTGGACCCCCTGGTTTTTTCCTTGGAAAGTTCTGATGAAATGTTTCCAGATCCTTCTGTGGGATTTTGTCCCAGGAGCAGCAGACAGAGCCCTTGCAGGATGGTTTCATCTGGCTAAGGATGCTCTGCCATCAGATTTATGGCTCATGCTGCTGAGGCTGCTATTGCCAGACACAGCTTCTCACACACAAAAGTGTTTTCTCCCCTGCAAAGCCTGGCAAAGAACGTGCTGTGCTGAGGAGCAAGAAGCACAGATCAAAGTGACTGTGTGTCCACAGAGTTTTCTGCCATTTTTCATGTGGTTAATTGCTGTCTCTTGATGTGTGAAGCCATGAGCAGCATTTTCCATGAGAGGACAGGCTGGCTGTGCTGTCAGGCAACTACTTAGGCCAATCCAAGGATACCCAGAGGAAAAACTAGGGATGTATGTCACCATGTATATGATGGCTGGAAAGGCTGGAGAAATGTAGTGTCAGGGCTGCAGTATGGAGGAAATTGGGATAAAAAGGATGTTTTCTCCGTGGTTCCCTGGCAGTTCTTTCTGCCTGCAGTGTCTCAGGCTGAAAAGCAGAGAGGGGAATTCATGGGCAAGCAGAGCCTTTCATAGGGAAGCAACAACAAGGCCATGAATGGCCAGGTGTGAGCTGGGCAGGGAATGGAGCAGCACCTTCAGGGAGGTGACTGATGGCAGAAGGGACACACAGCCTGTCCCCAGGCTGGGACCAGAAGTGCAGTGCTGCTGGTGTTAGTGACTGCAATGGGAGCAAGGATGAGGTGAACCACGGCTACTCAGCTCCATCCTCCTGCCTGTCAGCTGCAATTCCAGTCAGGCCCGAAACTGCACACAGGTGCTGCACGAAGCATTTTTCATGCATGTGCAGTGGTGTCCTTCAGCTGGCAGAACTGCATCTGCTGGGCCCTAACAGGACAGACAGCACCTCTGCTCATCTCTGCTGCTGTAACGTGGCTGTGAAAGAGGGAGGTACTCAGAGGCTTGAAAGGTGCCTTTTGGGCAGCTGGGGAGCCTGGGGACAGGGTGCACATGCCAGCCTGAATGCTGCCCAAGTCCTGCAGGGATGCCTGCAAGCCCTCAGACTTTTTTCAGGAAGCCAGCATCAGTAGAAAACATTGTAGTCTGCACTGCAGTGGAGAGTGCAGTATCTTCTGCAAGGGGTGTGGAGAGATATTCATTGCCTGGATTCACATGGCTTGAGCTGTTTGCTCACTGCAGTTCCCTTTGCCTTCATCAAAGGACAAAATTCTATCAGCCCAGCCTGGAGCAACTCGTGAAATCCCAAGGCATCATCAGACCTACTAGGGAGGAACAGGCTGCAACGTGAGGATTCCTCCTGCTCTGAGACACTCCTCCAGGGACAGGACAGCTCAGGGACATTTCAGGAGTGCTGCAGGCTCTCAGTGATGCTGTGGAGCCGAGTCAACCCCAAATGAATCCAGGCAGTCAGTGTCAGGTTGTGGCTGGATTTAAGTCAGGGAGTCACACGGCACGTCCGGTGGCCAGAGCTCTTTGTCTCTTCTCCTCTGGGCCATGGAAAGCTGCAGAGATCAGGTTTCTGAGGTGCTCTGGGCTGTTCACTTGGGACACCCATGTGTGAAGCTGTTTAGCTCCCCTTTGGTCTCAAAGGAGACCAAAATAAATAAAAAACAAGCCTTAAAGGGTAGTTTTTCTGCTGCCAGCCGTGCTTCACTCAGACCTCAGATTGGGCTCTGAGGAGATGGGGGCATTTTGGACTTGGGCCATAGCAGCACATTCAGCTGCAGATGGTTACAGGAACAGATAACGGGTCCTGCAGAAATTCCAGGAAGTCTGATCACCCTGGAACATAGATCCTATTCACATCGTCTGTAACCTGAGAGCAGCTCTTCGGAGCTGGGATTAGTAAAAGTATTTGGCTTCACCTGCCCTACTCCTAGGGAGCTGGTGGGCCAGTGCTAAACCCCTGTCCATGGGGAAGGAGAGGAAGGGTTTTCTGCAGGCTGATGTTGGTCGTGGCATGGGAAAAACTCACTTTGCTCTGGTAATAGCCATGGAGAGGTGTGAGCAGGGGCTGCACCTGGATAATTCCCTGCCTGGATCACTGAGGGCTATGGAATCCATAGGTGATGGGTGACATGCACACCTGGCACACCCAGACTTGTCTGCAGGGTCAGCCTTGTGCTCCTGCCTTACCACCCTGAAATATCTCAGGCTGCGTGGTGGGATGGGGTAAACAGGTTATAGGAACAGACTGGCCTCTGGAGCAGGGGAAATGCTGAAATCTGCACCTGGAAATTGTCCTTTTATTTGTTGAGGTGTATCCTGCTCCCCCAGAATAGGGAAAGAGCTGTTGCTGCCCTGTGGGATGGCACCTGGTCCCACAGCCAGTCCAAGGAGATGATGTGGTTTGTTTCTCCAGGGAGGGTTCAGGTATCCCAGCAGTGAGGCTGCCTGGGCAGGGAGACACCCTGTGCCCATCGCTGGAAGAGCTGATCACAGCTGTGTGGGAAACCCCTGCCTGCCCCTGGAGTTTGCAGCACTGCCTCCCAGGAAAACAGAGGCAAGAAATTGCCTGGTGCCAAAGAGTTGAGTGGGAAAGTTTCAAAACAAGCTGATAAACTGTACAGAAATCACCAGAGCAAATGGAACTCACCATGGCTAGAGCCAAGGTAGGTGTTCAGTGGGCCCTGCTGTCTGAATTTCTGTCCCAGAAGGTGTGTAAATATGATACCAGGTTTTTGAAATAAAGATCTAGGGAACTAAAGGTCACTGAGCAGATTATCAATATTATAATACAAACTTGTATTAATAGATATGTGCACCTGGATGAAGGTTGTGATGACTACTTGCTGCAGAGGTGGTGCATCTCCAGGGCAGCAGGCTGAAGGAAGAAACATAAAAATCAGGGAGAGTCACTTAGAGAAGTGTCCTTGATTTTCCAAAATCTCCATCACTAAAAGGTCTTATTTTGTCACGTCCTGAGCAAGAATGAAATTTTGTGGGTCAGAACAGGTGAAGAAGCTGATTTGCCAAGGGGAGATGCCAGCAGGTGTAAATCCAGCTAAAGGAAGGGTCTTTCTATTGTGTATAATTAAACAGTAGCACTCATGGCCATGCAGGGTTAGTAAAAGCAAGGTGCATTAAAGGCTCTGAGAAGCAAGCAGATAAAGCCATGGGGGACAAATTAATCCAATATCCACAGTCTGTCAGCTGGGAGGCACCCAAAACACAGCTGGGACACACATTTCACTTTCTGTGATTTGTGCTGACCCATGTCGTGTCCCACTGCTTGTGAGGAAGACATGGGAGGAGCAACCTCAACTTTTCTTTGTGCCCCATAACTCCACCACTTGTGTTCTGATGTCACTTGGGCTTTTCTTGGCATTTATTTGTCAAATTTTGCTCATGGCTGATCTCAAGGCTGGATGCAGAGGCATCCCTGTGCTGCTGGGGTGCTCCTGAACGCTGCTGGGGCTGGGGCAGAGTGTGGGGCAGGGCAGGGCAGGCACGTGAGGAAGTGAAGGCAGCTGGCTTGTGTGACACTCAGGGCACCTCTGGAAGAGCTCAGGAATGATCCTGAAGGTCCTGGAGATCCCATGGGGGTGAGGAAGGATCCCCAGGAGGATGGATGCCCCTTGAGCACTGGCAGTGCTGCCCTCCCAACAATTTCTTCCCTAGCAAACACTGATGGGCAGCACTGACCTCAGCAAAACCTGAGGGCACTCCAGGTTGATAACAATATTGTGGAAGTGGCTGTAGGGTCAGAATACCAGCCCTAGACCCTGCCATACTAGGAGGGCTTCCAGACCCTCAAACCCAGCTGTCAGATCCATGCTCAGATGAATGGCAGGCACTGGAGAAGAACACACATTCAGGCCAGGCCAGGGGGCCATGGATCTGGGGGGGGAATAAGCCTTTAGATCAGTTGCCAGACAAAGGTGGGCAGGTTTGAATGCTTTGCTCCAGCAGACAAGCCTGTAGTGCAGTTGGCCTGGGGGCAGCAGCTGCATTAATCCTGACCCTATTCTTTATCTAAGGCTCTGTCTGTAAAAAAAAAAACCCAGTGTGTGCCTTGCACACCCTCCTGAGCTATTTGTTCCCTGCTCTGTGCAAGGTAGAGGCTGTGGCACAGAGGGACAGCTCTGCTGCACTGTCTGTCCTTCTGCTGGGGGCTTGCTGTACATTGTGGTAGTGCATCTCCTGCTCCAAGCTCAGCTCTATGGCCAAACCCAGACCAGGGCTTTGAAAGCAGGATTGAGCCCATGGAAGCAGTGTTCCACCAGGCCCCAAGTCACTTGTTCCTATATTTTATTGCTTTCCCTGCTGCAAAGCATGTGTGGCTGCTGCATGTGTTCTCTGCAGAACCAAACCCCACTTCCTCTCAAACACCTCCTTGCATGTGAGCAGCTGGGCCACACCTTCAGCATCCCTCTGATAACCCAAAGCTGCTGCTGCCTCTTGCTTGGAAGCAGCTTCTCTAGACCTTGACTTGTGTTTGTGCCCTCTCCTTTGTTTCCTCCACGTTGCCAACAAATCCATTGAAGTGCCAGCAATGGAGCTGTGCCCACATGGCAGCGATGGACCTGCTCCCCCGTGCTCAGGGACAGGCTGCTTCCCCTCTAGTCACTGTCCCTCTGCTAAAGCCCCTGTTTGCCACCTAAGCTCTCCTTTGTCCTGGGAGCTTATGCTCAGCTCAAGTCATTTCCACAATTGCCTGAGGCTCTTTTAGTGCTGCTGCTTTCCAAGAGAAAAGACCCAGCCTTGCCCACAGGACCCTCAGCCACCCTTCCTTGAGTTATTTGGCCACGTTCAATGCACAGCCCTTGTAAAGCCTGAGTCCAGAGCAGTGGGGAATGAACCTGCTGGTGACTGCTGGTTTGTAACTCCCTCACCTTCTGATTCTGCACAGGACCCTTCATACATCATGCCCTTACCACCTGGGCTGGCAAGCTCAGCAGAGATGAATTTGGGTTAGAATGACCAGGTTGATGACAATATGCAACACAGAGTGCAACAAAGGGGATGTATTCCAGCCCTGCAGAAAATCCACTGTTTCTGGGTGGGGTGTGGATTGTTCAGTGTCAGAAAGGCTGGGAGAAAGGTACTGAGTGTGATCAGAGATGTGGACTAGCAGGACTATGCAGGTCCAAGAGCTGGCCAGCATCGGGAGCTGGTACCTTGGAGAACTGAGAGTTTTGTTACTCCAGACCTCTGTGTTTCTCCATCACTCCAAAATAGTCACTAAGATGGATTTACTCACTGGGTCTGAGCCCCTGTCCATTTCACATGAGCAATCTGCACCAATGATTAATTATGTTATGTGGTCACAGACTTGGAGAGTGCCATGTACACATGCTGATACCAAGTCAAGGACTGCATTGGTGGCTCAGTGAGCTCTGGGTTTTGGCAGGTTGGGAGCTGCTGCTTGTCCATCTGCATTTGGGGAAGCCTCTGCCTCCATGGGAGCTGCCCATGCCGGGGAGAAGGCAAAGGCTTTATACACCACCTGTGTATGGGGAGCATTTGTTTGGTGGCTTCAGTGTTCTCAGTTTGGACACCACCTCAGCCAGACTGCAGGGAAGACCAATCTCTGTGACCACTGGAAAGCAGGATCTTTGGTTTTAAGAGGGCAGATTGCATCAAAGCAGGCAGAGTCAGCTAGGCGGAAGCTGATCTGTCTCTGTCCCCCCAGGTTATCACTCTGGATGGATTCTACAGACAATGGCAGTCTGCACCAAGCCTTGGATAATTTTTCCAGTCCCACTGTGCAGCACCGTTTCACTTTGGGATAACCTGGGATGCTGCCACAGGACTGAAGGTCAGGGACCAGGGTCTGATCAATCAGGCCCTCTGTCACTGTTTGATGAGGGCTTTCCCCTGCTACCAGAGCCTTCTCTGACTATAAACTCCTTAGAACCAGGCAGGGAGTTTCCACTCTCTCCACACAGCCAGTCTCAGGCTGTCTGTACTGGGCTGATAATGAGTTTTCAGCTGCTTGGTGGAGGCTTGGAGCAGAGATGGAATAGCAGGAAGCACAGACCTAGGAGCCAGGGGAATGGGTGATTGCAAGGCTGGACATCCTGGTTTTGAGGGATAAGGTCCAGCTTAGTTCAGAGCTCTTCATTCTGGCAGCCCCAGCCAGTGACTGGGGCAACCCATTTCCTTTGAAGATCTTGAAAGCTTCAGGAGGAAACTCCTGGATCAGGCTGGCAGGTGGACAACTGGGATCTTGCACTTTGGTGTGGACAGTTTCAAAGTGTCTGTACTTAAGGGATTAAGTTTTACTGTGGCAAGGAGCAACTCACTAGGGGATGAGGACCAGGTCTGGATCCTGGACCCTCTTCATCATACTCTTCCTTGCTCTTCATTTGGGTGTTAGCTGCTAATGGGCTGAATTAATGACTCCTCCAAACCTGGTACCAAAGGAAAGGTTTCCCAATGCTCTTTGCCTGGTGCTAGAAATCACCATCTTCTCCTTCCTTCATGCTCCCTTCATGGCCCTGGGCTCAGTGCCATGAAGCTCTGCACCTTCCTGCTACCAAGGGGCTGCAAAGCCTCCACATCTAAGCAAAATCCTCAGCACAGCTGGGACAGATGCTGACCCTGGATCCAAAAGTGCCCTTGGGTGAGAATGAATGAACTCTCCATGTGAATGCTGAGCAGGTACTGCCCAGAACAATTGACCACAAATATTCAATTACACTTTGAAATGCATTTGTGCCAATCTGCTCTCTTAAGAATGTACTTTCCTAGGCAAACACTCAGGAAAACCACATTGTAAGCTCAATTGCTCCCAGAAAACAAATTTCTGAATCATTTAAGTAACCACTAGTGGAGGGAACTGGGGATCTGGCACCCAAGACAGAATCTTCAAAAGGCAGAGTTCCCTTCTTGGGATGGATAAGTGGGTCAAACAGCTCATCTTGCCTGGTCTCCAACCCTTGCTCCTCATCCTCTTGTCCCATAGAATAGAAAGTGTCACACCTGAGATGAAACCATTTCTTGGGAATCTCTGTCCTTTTTGGATGTCCTTTTTCTGCTTCTGTGCTGGCCCAAACAGGAGGCCATGTGTACTGATGATGAGACAAGGAGCACAGGGCCAGATTGCAGGCAGGATCCATCCAAGATCAGCTGGATGGATCTCTGATCAGCTGATCTCTGAGATATGGACACACTTCTTGTTTGTCAGTCACCCCAGCCTGGTGCCTTTCCCTGCCCTGGCACCCTGGATCAGCCTGGGTTACCCAGTGCTCAAAACCTCCCCAGGGTGGCTGCCTGAGGGACCTGCTCAGGTCACGGCTGATGGGGCATTTCCCTGGATGGAAAGGCTCAGAGCCAAGCCCTGCCTTCACCTTGCGGAGCCAGCTCTGCAGCAGGGGGAGCGTGACCTTGTGACTCCCACAAATCCCAAATTAATTAATCCCGGGGACACTGGGGCAGCATGAACAGCCTGTTTGATTTCTCTGCAGTTTTTTCCTGGGGCTCAAAGGGATTAGTGCAGGCGGGAACAGGGAAATATAACAAGGGGCTCAGCTTTCAGCTCCTGCTCCCAGCCAGCAGACTTCTGTTCTTACCAGAGGTATTAACAGCAGTAATCCACACTGTCTCTGAGCATTATCTGTGTGCGGCATCCTCTTCCTCTCCCCCTTGCCTCTGCATGTATGCTCAGCTCACTAGTGTGTGTGCATGTCCTGCCTCATGAGCTCGCACCATCCTTGTTTCTCCTTGACACACACACATCCCATCCCCCTATATCCCATGGCATATGCCCCACTCAGAGCCCACCCAAATTACTGTGGGGCCATGCACTTCTTGCATATCTGTCCCTATAGCCCAGCACACTTTATGTACAACCCACTGATCACAGAATCACAGAATTTCCAGGTTGGAAGAGACCTTCAAGATCATCGAATCCAATGCATGTTCCAACACCCCAACTAGACCATGGCACCAATTGCCGCATCCAGTCTTTTTTAAACACATCCAGGGATGGGGACTCCACCACCTCCCCAGGCAGGCAGTTCCAGCACTTTATCACTCTTTCTGTGAAAAACTTTTTCCTAATATCCAGCCTGTATTTCCCTTGGCACAGCTTGAGGCTGTGTCCTCTCGTGCTGTCAGTGCTGCCTGGAGAAAGAGCCCAAGCCCAGCTGAGCACAGGCACCTTTCAGGGAGCTGTGGAGAGTGATGAGGTCACCCCTGAGTCTCCTTTTCTCCAGGCTGAACAAGCCCAGCTCCCTCAGCCATTCCTCACAGGGTTTGTGTTCCAAGCCCCTCACCAGCCTCGCTGCCCCCTCTGGACACATTGCCCTCTCACACACACATGAACACCCCTCCAGGCTTGAGAGTGTCTGCATCCACTCCCCAGGCATGCACATCTCACTCACATACACTCACATGGGCTCACAGTTTGCCCATCACAGTCTCATCAGCCTCCCTCACATGCTCTGCACCAAATTCTGTCTCAGCTCTGCATGACCAGCCTGCTCGTGCTGTAGTCTGTGGGCTCACACCTCTCTTAGGCCATTCTTCCATGACTCCCTGAGGAGAGTGTTGGGCATGCTGGTCCCCAGGGACAATTACACCATGAGAGCAGTGCTCCAGTTCCAACCCTTTATTAAAATTATTTGGTTATTATTTGGTTATTAAAATTATAATTTGGTACCTGCTTGAGCAGGTACCAAATGCAAGGACCCCTTTGGTGTTGGTGTCATCTCAGTGTGAAGAAGCCTTTGATGGAAACGGGTGAGGTGCAACCACCTGCTTCCACCAACACATCTACGAGTGCTGCTGTGGTTTGTCACACCTTTTGGAAGCCCTGGGGTAGCTGTGAGCAGAGGGCATCCCTGTGAGCCAGCAGGGTTGGGAATCTCTGGGAACACTTTGGGTCACTCAATCCCAGCTGAGTCACTGAGTCACTGAGTCTCCAGCTCCAGTGCCTGGCCGTGGCTGCTGAGGTCCCAGATAACAGAGAGTTGAGGATGGATGGACTGAGTGTCCCCTGAGCACCATTCATGTTCTGTATCCAATGCTTCGCCATCCAGACAGGAAGATATGAAGACCCAGAGGGTCCCGAGCACAGTCACAGTTAGGACAAGGGAAGCAGAAAGGTGCGGAGTAGACAAAAGTAATGGGATTTTGTGAAACATGGATCATAGGAGTGTGAGAGGTGTCACCTGCATGGGCAGGGAGGAATGACCTCCTGCTAACTCAGAACAGACCCATAGAGGATCTCACTAATGTGCCTGTTGCTATTAGCCAACAGCATCTGACAGGTGCAAGCACAATATCCTCTTCTCCAGGAGAGAAGGGGAGAAACCAGTGAGAGATAATTGCAGCCTTCCTAAGAATGATCAAATTCCTTACAATGTGGTTTTCCTGAGTGTTTGCCTAGGAAATTCATTCTTAAGAGAGCAGGTTGGCACAAATGCATTTCAAAGTGTAATTGAATATTTATGGTCAATTGTTCTGGGCAGTACCTGCTCAGCATTCACAAGGAGAGTTCATTCATTCTCACCCAAGGGCACTTTTGGATCCAGGGTCAGCATCTGTCCCAGCTGTGCTGATGATTTTGCTTAGATGTGGGGGCTTTGCAGCCCCTTGGTAGCAGGAAGGTGCAGAGCTTCATGGCACTGAGCCCAGGGCCATGAAGGGAGCATGAAGGAAGGGAAAGATGGTGATTTCTAGCACCTGGCAGAGAGGATTGGGAAACCTGGACCTTTCCTTTGGTGCCAGGGTTGGAGGAGTCGTTAATTCAGCCCATTAGCACCTAATACCCAAATGAAGAGCAAGGAAGAGTATGATGAAGAGGGTCCAGGATCCAGACCTGGTCCTCACCTCCTGGTGAACACACACTGTCTGCATAGAGATCTCGGGTGCTGGGCTGGAGTCGATGCCTGGACTGAAAGCATTGCCCTGCCCACCTTTAGTGCCAGTTATGAATGTGCTGGTTTGAAAGTAAAACCAGTGAGAGACTCCAAGTCAGAAACGCAATTTAATAGGAGAGGGGAAAAAAAAGAAGTAAAATAAAATAAATGCAATAGTACAAAAGACCACTGACAGAGTCAGAATACAATCTGACACCCTGTTAGTCAAGGTGGTGGCAGCAGTGCAGATGAAATGCTCTTGTCCAAGCAGTGATCCTGTAGAAAGGTCTGGCAGCTCTTGTCCTCTGGGAGTCCAGTGGGTCAGGGCTCCCTGTGCTGTCCCAAATCCCAGATTCTATCCAGGTGGGAATGCTTGGCTCCTCCCCCTGGGCGGAGCATCTCCCCATGGGCTGATCTCATTCTCTGAGCCCTGCAGTGGCTCCTTGCTGGCCCATGAACCAGAGACAGCTCCCGCAGGGAGTTCCCCATGAGCCATGGGCACGGCATTGCTGGGCCATGGACAGGAGAGAAGGGAAACACTGCCCCAGCTGGTTCCAGCAGCTCCTGGGGATGGGGATGGAATACAGACTGTGGGCACAGCTGACATTGTAACCTAGGACAATGAACATCATGCTGTGGCCCTTGTGCTGCAAACACATGAAAAAACTAAAAACTAAAATTGCCCCCAGGAAGCTCCTGAGCTGACCATAAAGAATTTTTTTTTTCCAGTGGATGAGGGAGGGTTGCCCAGCTGCTTTTCCCTCGGGCATTTTCAGGTGAGGGAGTTGGAGGGAAGGCCCATTGTGACCGAGCAGGTATGTCGTGGCTGAGTATGGGGTGGGGATGTGATGGGCACAGTGCAGAATGGAGAGAGTAAAAACTGCATCCTGAGAAGCAAATGGATGCATGCAGGGCCCTACCCAGTGAGCTTGAGGCTGATGAGGAGCTGCTGCAGAGGTGACCACAAACTTCATGAAGGAGAAAGTCCCCCACATAGAAAGTTTTGATTTTAATGCTTTTCAGGAAAAAAAAAAAAAAAAGAGTAATTTTTCTTGTCACCAATAGTCAGTGGAATTTACAGGATAAGGTAGAAAGTCCAGTTTCAAACTCAGCTTTTTGGGTTGCATTTCAAAGCCTTTCTTTTGAAACTGGAAATAGGAAGTTTTCTCTCTTTCATCTCAGTGAGATGACTCATGTCCTGGGGTCTGGCTTTTCTGCCTGTTCTGCATTTTACTTCCCCTTTGTTTTCTCCAACTGCAGGGAGGTTACCGAGTAGGAATAGGAGCATTAAAATCATGACACCATGTCACCTGATGACTTGTCCAGCACTGATGAAATTTCAGCTGGAAAAGAACCAAGAAAGAAGGAGGGAGGAATGAAACCGGTGATTTATTAGAAATAAACTCACAGGCCAGCATTTGCATTTTCATTCATCTTGAATAAAAATAACTTTTCTGATTTGTTTCACATCAAAATTTGCTTCTTCACGGGGAACATTTTCTAATAGAAATGATCTCACTTTATTATTTTGGCAGGATTTTCCTGTGCATTTTTTTTTCTCCTTGGAACTGCACTAATGCAGGGCAGTAAAAGATGACGGATTGGCGAGTTGAGTGGGTGCTGAAAGGGCTGAAACTGCTGCTCTATAGCTGCAAAACTCTCTTGGACATGGGACCAGAGGAGCCTCCTCCAAGGTTTTGCCAGCCAGGGCTATGAAAATTTGGGAGCACCTGGTGGTGCCTGCACTGCCTGATGCAAAACTTTCCCAAGGAGTTCTACGAGGAGGCATTTTAAAAGAGGACCCATTTCCCTAGACAAGAGGGAGCCTAGGAGCAATGGCTCACAGCAAACGAGTGTACCCATCACCCCCCAGCCAGCGGAGATTGGAACAGCTGCAGTTTTCCTAGGAATTTTCATGGGTACTTAGTGCCGAAGGGCTGCAAGAAAGGGTTAAAGTGTTTTCAGTTACGCAGTGCACAACAAACAAAGGGGATGTGGTAATCCCTCCTGCCACAGAGTGAAAAGTTCACTTGATATGCTACTTTACACCGATTCTCACAGACTCTGGGATTAAACCGGACACACTCTGACGTCCAGGTTTTCTAGCAAAGGGCTCCAGCCCAGCCTGCCACATTCACTTCATATTTGGGAACATATTCTCTGAAAATCCTGCTGACAGATGAAGAGCAGGAAGACAGCCAGTTTCCCATGGAACAATAACTCCATGCAAACCACATCTCCTGGCACCCAACCTGGCCTTGCTGGGGTGGCGGCTGGGGATGTTGGCTGGAGCAGCATCTCTGGGTCCCTGCCAGGTGCAGTCTGCCAGGATTGTCCTTCTGGTCCATGTCAAGGGTTTTGCTTTTATGCCCTGTGTCTCTGCCAGGCTCTGGGGCTGTGCCACACTAATGAGTTACCTGCCAGTTATTGAGCTTTGGCTGAGCCCAGGGGCAGAGGATGTTGGAGGCCAGCACTGGGATGGAAGGGGCAAGGTTGTGCCATGGTTAGGCTGGGATGCTGAGTGAGCTGCTCTCCCTGGATGCCCCTGGCCTGTCTTATTTTCATGCTTCTATGCCTTAAAAGGTTCTGGCAGAGTGGTCTCATGTATAGGGACAGCAAACAGAGCTGCCCTGGCTGCAAACCTCTGTCACTGCTGCCTGGGCCACAACAATGATACATGGAACATGAGTACAACCAGGACATTTGTTTCTCTGGGATGTTGGAGCTCATTGGCAAAAATTGGCAATCTGAGTGTCAGGGAGGGCAGACTTCCTTCAGCTACACACAGACCTTGGCCCTTCAGGTGTTCTGGGTTTTGGTCTTCATCTGCATGGCAGGGTCAACCCACCTTTCCCTTTGCTGGGAGATGTTGCAGTGGTGTTTTTGAATTCATTGCTCTTTCTTTCTTTCAGATGAAACACTGAAAATGTTCTCTGAAAGCAGATGTTTTAATGAAAAGAACTCATTCAGGTGAAAATAAGATTGTGTCTTAAAAACCTCCCTTCAGTGCGTGATTTCTGACAAATTTTTCTATATAAGCTATTCAAGGAATAAGGTACAAAACTTCTCTCTTATTAATTCCTTCAGCTATTTCCCTGCTTTGGGGCACCAGAATTAGCTCCTCTGCCAGATTCTGTCCCAGTGGGTGTGAGAGTAGGAGAGAAGCATGGTACACATGCCGAGGGGATGCCACACAAGGTCCCAACATAACCCTGCCCACTCCGCTGTTCCCAGCTGCTCCTTGGAGCAAATACTTTGGGTTTGAGAAAAAGGAGAACAAAGAGAAAGGTTTCTTGGAGACATGTTTACCAAAGGCTGCAGCCTGCAGGGCTGTTGTGACCAGCACTGGTGGTCATGCAGAGGATGAGCCAGGGCAGCCACCTGTGCCAAAAATAATAATAATAAAAAAAAGTCACCTTTCCCCATCAGAGATGTCCAGAAGGATTTTACTCCAACATCTCTGGGGCTGAGATAAAGCTCAAGATTCAGTTCAAGTCACAGCAGTGGTCCCAGTGTTACCCAGTGCCCTTTTACACTCACCTCTGGGTGTCAGGGGAAGACTACATCCTGTTCTGACCCTTCAGCTCTAAATGGAGAGATCTCTAAACTGATCTCTCCTCTCTTTCTAGAGCACTGCAGTGCACAGCAGTTGGGGATGACTCCTGGGGGTATCCAGAATGTCACTGTATGAACCAGGAAAGGACCTTGACCTGGATGAGACACCAGAGCACTGTGGGTTTGTTAAATCCAGAAGGGTGGGATTGGATGGGGAGAAGCTCTCAGCCTGCAAGAACCACAGACCTGGGATCTCCTGGGCCATGCACAGGGCAGTCCCCATGAGCTGCTGCAGGTATATGCACCCTCATTTCACCATGGCTTGGGTGATGCTGCAACTCTGCCTGTTCAAAACAACAGGACCTTGATGCAGCAGAGCTGATTGAAAGCAGGGCTTGGGCCTGGGCTCTGTGCTTTGTGCTCCTGACCCACACTGTGGGGGAAAAGCTGAGTCAAGGGGGCTGGAGGCTTGCAGGCTGTGCCCCAGAACAAATGTGACAGGGGTACAGCCACGTGTGGGATGCTCCCAGGATTCATGGCTTGGGAGCAGTGTGGGGCAGCTGAGGCTTCAGACAGCCAGGGCCCCCTGCCTGCCTCCTACTGCTCTGCCCTGTCTGGGAGAGGAGAAAGTTTTTGCAAACCTCCAGCTGTCTGTCTGTCCTGTCCAGGCCAGGGTGACTCTTGTTAGGGGGTTAATGGAGCAGTGAATTACAAACTGTATCCTTCCCCTGTCCCTTATTCCTCCCATCCTGCTCTCTGTCCTTCCCCTATGCCCTCCATCCCTTTCCTCTTCCCACCACACTCCACCTTCTCTCCTGAAACCTTTTCCCTCACCCTCACAGTCTCCTTGCTCCTCACATCATCATCACAAGGATGTGACATGAGGGACGAAAGGGAGAAACAGGTGGAACTGGTGGGGAAGAAAAAACGAGAGAGACCTGCAGCTCCTGTCTCTTCAGAAGCTGCAGGGGAACATCTAGATTCCAGGAATAATAAGGGATTTGGAAGGAATTGCCCACTAAGGGCATTTCCTTCCAGCTGAAAAACCTCCTGGAAGGCCAAGACCCCATCCTAAAGATGTCTGTGGGGACTCTCTCCACCAAGCTATTCCCAGCCCCTGTCAGATGAGCTACACGGCACTGTGAGAGCTGGCTGAGGGTTCTGAGCCCTTGGGTCATCATCCTCCAGCAGCACTGCAGCAGCCAGGGTTTCAGAGTGTCCTTCAGTGCCGGCACAGGCAGCTGCAGCCGGGTGTCAGGGGACAGCGTGTGCAGCTCCCAGCTGGGGAAGGAGGCTTTAGGTTTTGGCTGGACCTCAACAGCAGTTCTGCTGGCAGCACTGGTCTGGGAAATGCACTGTGCCTCCCTCTCCAGCCAGATCCAGCCTGATCCAGGCCCCCCGCACAGCCGCTTTTGCTACTGTGCTGCCAACCCCACACCGAGTGGCTGCAGCACTGGGCTGATGCCACACACACAGATGGGTCCCAGTGACCCCATCTCCTTGGCCCTGTGAGTGGGAGGGGATGCTGAGCATGGACACTGTTATTGCCTCCTCACCTGGGGGGTCTGGAATGCTTTTGAGGTCATGTGGAGCCAGCTGGGCTGCAGGGCTCGTGTCTGTCCTTCCCAGGACCTGAGCAGGGCAGCAGGGTGGGAACAGCACATGGGATGAGTTCTACTGTGTCCCCTGTGGCACTGCTGGGAAGCTCTCAGGTGCTGCAGGTGGAAGGGTGGGAACAGACCTGGCGGGGAAGCACCTCTCCAGCTCTGAGTCCCAGTGTTTGGTTGACAGAGCCCCACAATCTCCACGGCTGAGTGACCTCATAATGCTCCAGTGTCGCTGCCTAGCGAGTGCTGGGGGATGAGGGAACAGCTGCTGGACAATGCTGGGCAGCTGTGTGCTTTCACGCTGGGTAATACACCAGAACCACGCTGCAGAGGGCTGCTGGCCTGGCTGTTCCTATGGAAACTCCTTTCAAAGGAGGAAGGCAGACAAACACCCACCCTGTGATGCTGGGTGCTGGCAGGAACCGGATGCTCCTGCAGGCCTGGGGCTGGCTGGGCTGGCAGCAGCAGCTGCTGTGACCCCAGCATGAGGCTGTGGGGAGCAAGGCCAGCCAAGGGGGTGATTCCTATGGTGTCTGAGCTTCCTGGAAGGACTTTTGCTCTATCCCCACAATCTTGGGCAGTAATGAAGGAAGTTAAATAAAGAAATGAGCTATTGGAGGAGAGGGGTCAGACCACAGCCCTCCCCCAGGACTAGGGATTGCAGCACTGAGGCAATAGGAGAGATGATGTCTGGCCATCTACAGCTGTACAGGCAGTCACAGGATACCAGAGAGAGCAAGCAAAGATTTGGAAGCAGGATCTGTCTCTTTTCCTGGTGCATGGCACTTTCCATCCCTGGAGGTGAAAGGATGTCCCAGGATGGTTATCCCTTGCAGGCAGAGCTGTGGTGGGAGTGCATCTCTGCCACAGAGGCTTCACCCTGCATCTGCAGTGCAGGCAGAAAGATCCCTGCAAAGAGTCCTGGTGGGGTTTGCAGCTGACTGGCATGGATGGAAGGACCAGGCAGGATGAGAGAGGGGAGGCAAGGTGCCTCTGTCTGTTCATATTTTCTGCAGGGACCAGATCATGGGAAACCCATTGAATTTCTGTAACAGGATGGTGGTTAAGTGTGGCAATGTGCCTCAGTGAGCAGATGTCTTGGGGTGAGCAGGGGAGCAGGGGAGGCAGATGTGCCCTTGGGGAAGGGCTGTCCTGCTGTTCTGGAAATTGTGGAGGTTTAGTTAAATCCATAATGTTGCAATGCAAGTCTCCCCAGGCCCAGGCAGCACCTACAGGGTGCTCAGGGCTTGGTGCAGAGGACAGGGGTGTTCAAATGTGTCTCTTTCCCTCTCCTCCCTTGGATATTGCAAGCCAGCATGGGACAAGGCTGATGGCACCAGCTTCAACAACCCCAGTGCTCAGACTGCCTGGTTTGTCCTCCCAGGGTGAGGGCAGGTGATAAACCCCTGGTGTGCCCAGTGTGAGTTCCAGCAGCAGTGCCTTGGGCCAGCAAGTAGCTGCTGGGACTGGAGAGCCTCCCATGCCACCCTGGTGACAGGGAATTGTCTCAGGAGCACTGTGGCCTATCATAGTGGGACTTTCCTGGCCCAAGTGGGGGCTGCAGCTGTGTGGGATGGATGGCAAAGCTGCTGAGCCTTACTGGAATGGGAGTGTGGAGGAATCTGCTTGGGCTGAAGCTAAACACCAGTGATGTAGGGCCATGCGTTAATGCCTGGGCTGTCAAACAGCTTCAGGTGGGCTTTGCCTTATTGAACCCATTTCTCTGGGCAGAGAGGGCTGGAAGTGATGTGGGTAAAGCCATCTCCTGGTCACATCTAATTAGGTTTCTGTGTTGGTTGGAACTCTGACTGCTTCTGAGGCGATGCTGGTCCATCAGTCTCCATTATGATACGCACAGTATGCTCAGCAGACAGGATTGCTCTCCTGTTTCATCACTATCAAAGTCTGGAACAACTTTGTCTTGGATATGGAAAGTGGTGAGCAAGTCTCTCACTAAATTAGTTTTAGCAAGAGGGAGATCAGATGCTTCCAAGAAGATTGATATCTCCTAAAAGCTGAAGTGCTGTTAACTGTTGACAAGGCTTCAGCAGCTTCAAACTAAACATACACTGGGGTTCTGCACTGGAATAACTCTGGTGTGGTTCCTGGCAAGCCCTCAGACACCTGGGCAGACAAGCATGTGCACAGGCGACAATGCTGCATGATGTACAGATACCCAAATAAGTGGCTCCCTGATGGACTCCTCAAATTGTTTTGAGACATGATGTCCTGTTGTCTCTTGAGAACCTTGCAGGTATGCTGAAAAGGTCATACATCTTCCATGAGCTTAATTGTGCCAAGATTATTGACAATACCCCAAGTCAATTGCACAAACTTGGGCAGCCCTCACACACAAGCTCAGCGATTTCATCTTGCGTTTAGTTCTTTCACCCTTGAAAGGGACTGGTTGTGACAGACCTGGCAGCAATCACTTTTGACCACACAAATGCCTTCCCATCTTGTACTGCAGCTGCCCGTGAAGCATTTGAGGGGTGCACAGAGGCACCTTTATGTGCGAGGCTTTCTGCTGGAAGAGATTGGGCTGCAGAAGAAGATGGCTCAGCTCCTATTGCCATGTACCATGGGGATGTATTCCTACCTGCAACCACGTTACTCTGGGCAGGCTTAAACCTTGTCTTTGCTTTATCCAATCACATCCAGCTTTGGAAGAAAATTCCCTTGAGACACCAGGACTAACTAAGAAATATTTCTGATGGACAAGTGTCTTGGTTTGAAAGACAGGTATCTGCTAGGGAAGGCAGGAGCCTCCCTTGGAATGGAGAATGTAAACCCCTTCCCTCCAAATTATTATCATTTTGAAATTAAGGGGCTCTCAGGCAAAGATATGAGGATAGGAATAACAGTTCTTTACTAGTATGTATAACAAGGCAAACAAACAACAATAACTATGGCATTAAACAAACAGAACCAGGAACCTCGTGACAGCCTTCTTGGCCGAGATGGGACGGGATGGAGGAGAGGCTTTGCTTCCCAAAACCCTGGGGCAGTCTGATCCTGGTGCCCCTGCAGGACTCTGAGGAGCACCCAGCTGGAATGGCAGGGATGAGCAGAGATCCTGGGCTGGTGGATGAGATGTATCAGAAGCTTTGCAGTGGTAGCTGGAACAGCAGGAATGAGCAGAGATCCCTGGCTGGTGGATGAGATGTATCAGAATCTTCCCAGGGGTAGCTGGAACTGCAGAATGAGCAGAGATCCCAGGCTGTGGATGCTCTTTGGTTGTAGCTTTGGAACAGCAGGGATGATAAGGAGTCCCTGGCTGGTGGGTGAGATGTGTCAGAAGCTCTGTGGTTGTACCTGGAGCTGCGGGATGTCCTGGCAGGGCAGGGGGTGTGGGGCTGCAGTGCACAAAGACCCAGAGCAGCACCAAAGGAGTGGCAGGGGTGGGACAGCAGCAGCCCAGCCCCAGCAGGGCAGGAGAAGGTGAGCTCAGGATTCCTGGATACACAAGCAGGTGGTGACAGGTCCCCAGGACTGGGCTCCAGTGGTGACAGTGAATTCTCCCTGCTTTAAGCAACAGCTCAACTCTGCTCTGATGCTGAGAGTGAGAGAGAGCAGCTGCCCCCAGCCCCATCCTTTACCTGTCCCCAAAACTCACAGGTACCTTCCCCCTCAGAGAGAAACTCCCAGAGGAACAAAAAAGAAATGTAGGCAGATACTACACTCCTCTCTTCACCTTAGCCACTTCTTTTGGTTTTCTTAAGTATCTGTAAGAACCTAGCAGTTAGTTTCCTAACAGATTATGGGAATAAATTCTAGAAGTCAAAAAGAAAGAACCCCAACCCCCAGCAACAAGATTCTTTGAGTTCCTTTCGCAAGCTCAAGAGACTTCCATTCCAACAAATACTAAGTCAGGCAAAAATGCCAAGAAGTCTGCGTGAATGAATAAAGAGATCCTAGCCAAACTAAAACATGAAAAAGAAGCATACAGAGGGTAGATGTAGGGTTGGATAAATGGGACAAATACGGAAACATTGTCAAAGCATCCAGGAGTGAAGTCAGAAAAGCCAAAGCCCAAGTGAAATTGAATCTGGTTGAAAATTCAAAAAGAGCAGGATCGACTTTTTTAAGTATGTAGGCAATAAAAGGAAGAGCATGTAATGTGGTCAACATTGTTCAACATTGGGAAACCTACTTGCAAAAGACATGTCTTGTTTTTTATCCCATATTCATTTTTGGTTTTGTTTTGTGCCCAGCGTGGTTGCTGCCTGCTCCATCCTCCCTGACCTGGCTCTGGGAGTGTTGCAATGCGGGAAAGCCAGCCTGGGATTTTCTGCCAGAGGTGTCGGGGGGTGAGGGGTGGTTGCTTCCTTCTGGTAAAGTGAGTCCAGTCCACGGCCACATGGCGCGATCTCTCTGACACGAGAGACTTCTTGCTGTGTGGTTTTGCCCATTTTTTGTTGTTTTACTTTGGCACTGTGATTGGAACTTACTAGCTTTCTTTTCAGCTTCTCTGCTCTTTGGGAGCTCAGAGCCAGTGCATGTCAGTGCCAGGTCCTGGGAGCACCCTGTTCCCTGTTGGGGACTGCCCTCTCTGCACAGCCCAGCCCCGGTGTCAGCCACGGCCAGGGAGCCACCCAGGGGAGCAATTCCCTGCTCAGCCCCGGGGTTCTCTGCTGTGACAGAGTGTTTTATAGATGATGGAGCTGCTACCTATATCCCAATAAGCATCTCCTGTGGAAAAGCTGCTGGAGGGGAATTCAGGGAAAGCAGTCAAACCCACGCATCACACACGCCACGGCTGGCTCAGCAAAGAGAGGCAAGAAGGGCCTTTGTATGATCAGTTCCAGTGAGGTTTATTCCCACAAGCCAATGGGAAATCAGGAACAAAAGACGTTGCCATGTGCTGTGCACAGGCCTAAATAGGGGTCAGAAACAAATGGTCTGAGGGTGGTAAAAAGGGCAGGGCAAAGATCAGTGACCTATAGGGAAAACAGGGCTGGCCACCTGGGATACCACAACCAATGGGGAAGTGGGGAAAGGAGAAACCATGAGAACCAGGGGCATCGGGGGAGAAGAGACCAGGGCAGACAACACAGTGTGCACAGCACCATGGAGGAGGCCTTTCAGCCTAGGCAGGGAAGACTCTATGGTAGATCCTTCCAGGGTAGGAGCCTGGGAATTCCTCTGGGAGGTTTGAGGGACTCCACACTCTGCCACTTTTCAGGGCTTCTTGCTACACTGGAACCGGACACCCAGCCATCCCACAGATTCTGGAATGGCCAGGAGTTTTCTGCTACAGTTTGTCATCCCAGTGTGCCCTCCTCTGCTGTTCAGCTTGCTGCTTCTGAGGTTTCCTGCTGCAGTCTATTCCCGAGGAATACTGAGACCGGCTGCTTCCCTTGAGCTTGCAAAGGAAATCCCCTTCTCTGTTTCTCTCACTGAAAACAGAGCCATTCAAGGTACACTCCAGGATCATTCTCATCGGATTTTTGGTCCTCAGTAGATGCATGAGACTGGTGGATTCTTCACCTTCCCAAAGCATCTCATGAACCTAAAGAATTGGATATCCTTGGTTCTGTAAACATGACTTTTGTGCCAAATTTAACTATGCAGTGAAAGATCAATCTTTGGTCAAGGATGTTTCTCCCTACCACTCTACATAAAAAATCAGATTAATCAGATTAAACAGATTAATCGGTGTAACTTCTTTAATTCAATCTGCATTTAATGATTTCTCTTATCAGCACATGCACATGAGCGTGAAGATTTTGAAGGAATGTGTTGTATGAATTTATCTGATCACTCAGAATCTATTCATAAGGGTACAACACAACTTAAGGAGGGTGTGTCAAAATTTAGAATTTTGGCAACCAATCATTACCATTACGGTGAGGAGAGGCGGCCGAGCCCGCGCCGCAGCGCCCCCTGCAGGCGCGGGGGAATCACCGCACTGCCCTGCCCGGCCGGGAGCCACCAGCGCCCCTGCTGGCTGTGCCCGGAACTGCACCCAAAGGGAAAGGTGCCCGCGGCCCAGAGAGGGCTGGGACTGGGTCTGTGGTTTTGTTTGCTGTTGTTACCATTGCTGTTGTTTGTCTTATTATAATATACATACTAGTAAAGAACTGTTATTCCCTTTCCCATACCTTTGCCTGAAAGCCCCTTAATTTCAAAGTGTCCTGGTTTAGGGCAAATTTGAGAGGAAACCTCTGAATGGGGTCCCTCTGGGAAGCAAACCAAATGGCCTCTCTCCCAGTTGGTCCAGGAAAAAAATCTCCTTAGAGAAAAGTGGAAAAAACCAATTTATACAACAGGTAAAGTGCCCACAAGCATAAAAAATGAAGAATATGAAGCAATAAAACCTCTTGCTGTTCTGAAGAGAGATGGCAAAATTGAGAAAGTCCTTGCTGTGGATTAGCTCAGCTCTCCCAGCCTCTTATCAGTCCCTCTGGCACTGGAAAATGCTGAGGTCCATAGGTGTGAGATCCGGGTGTCTCTCTGGGTTTTTCAGTCCAGAGCAGGTTCAAACAGTTCCAAGAAAAAGGAAAAAACAGTCCAGGGAACTTCTCTGCCTCAGCTAGCTAACAACTAACTAAAAGTAAAGCAGATCTCTGTCCCGCTGTCTGTCCATGCTGCAGACAGCACAGTCCAGGAGCCGAAATGTGGAGGAGGGAGTGCAGTTTCTGCAAACAAATTCCATGCTTCTCCTTTCCCCCTGTTTGCTCTCAGAACCAGTCTGAAAGGTGTAGAACTTACTAAACAGCATAAACAGAAGAGACAGTTGCAGATACAAGCATCAAAAAGTCACCCCAGGACACAAAGTTATGATAATTCAGGAGGAAGGGGGTCATATTTTCCATTCCAAGGGAGGTTCTCACCTTCATTGGCAGAGACCTGTCTTTCAAACCAAGACAACATGGAAAAGCCTGAGGTTACAAAGGACACGTATCAGGCACAAGATAGACAACAAAATCATCAGGAGTAGTCACCAAGAGGAAGTCATGCTTGATCAACACGATTAAATTTAATGACAAAAGAGTGGCCTAGTAGATACATGGAGAGAAGTGGACTTTGCCTGGACTTCAGCAAGACCTGTGGCTATTTTTTCCACAAGGTCCCTATAGTCAAGCTGTGGCTGTACAGGCTGAACGAGCAGGCAGTGAGGTGGACTGAAATCTGGTTGAATGGCCAACCCCATGAGTGATGACCAGTGGAATCAAGTTGAGCTGGAGGTCAGTAACTAGTGGTGTACCCTCGGGCTCAATGTGTTGGATTAAACCAGGATCCATGCCTTACCTCCCAGGAACGTGTCTGTAACCAGCTCCTAGCAAGCAGCTGCTAAAAGTTGAAATTTTATTGGGAAGGAATTGAGGAAAAGCTCCATCATGCAAAGAGTGCTTGCTTTCCATGAGCCAATTTAGTGTCAGTTCGGGTGTTCACCACAAATTTCTGTAAGTCAGCAGTAAGGAATATAGCCCTCCATAGAGTGATCCAGCTCATCCCAAGCCAGATACTTAAAAGAGGTCACCACTGTCTATAAAGGGAGCTGAGGGATGTACTGAGATATGGGCTTTTAACTTATGGCTATACGTGGCTGAGTGAAATGGCAATGGTGTATTTACAGGCAAATACTCATAATTTTCAAGCCTGTGATAAATCCAGTTAATGCATGGTTACAAGTAGCTGATGGTTGCCAGCTGCTTCTCTCCAACTAATTGCTGTCAGACTGTTGGTGTGAGTCCAAATGGTCAGTGGCTTAGGGTGGGTGTTCAGTGTGGAGCAGACCCTCTAGAGTGGAGGAAGGAGTTAATTTTAGTTCTTTTGCATAGCATATACCTTGCTGCTTTTCAGCTGCCTGCTAAAACTTGATTTTAAACTGCTTTTCCAGAGTGGGTATCATTTTCTGAAAAGCTGTGAAGAAGCAGGCAAGTGTGAGCGAGGGGAAGTGAGAAGTGGAGAATCGCCAAATATTGTCTTCAAACACAGCACAGAGGAATTGAGAACATCCCTCACGAAAGCAGCCTGGAGTGGGTTGAGTAGGAAGTGTCTGCCTTGATTGACCTACCCAACCTGTTCAAAGATCCAGTCCTAAACGTAGCCAGGATTCCAGACCCCACAGGAGCACTGGGCTCTCAGAGTACGCTCAGCTGAGCCAGGAACATTGTTTGATGCTATCCTGCTGTTATCCAGTCTCTTGTAAGGGTCATTAACTTCCCTGTCCCACTGCTGGGGATGCTTTCATCCAGTTTGTAATAAGCCCTGATCTGGCTCTTCCCAGAGGAGTTTCTGGAAAGCCAGGGCTTGGTGAAAACACTGCTGCTGGTGTGGCCCCATTACTGTCTGGTTTTCTGTCTCACCAAGGCACATGGTGGAACAAGGAGGAAAGAGCCAGCAAAAGTGTGGGATAAGGCCAGGCAGCCTGAGTCATCCGTGTAGGGTCCAGCAGGGACTGGTGAGCACCTGCTGCCTCCTGGCCTTCTGGCATGTGCTGGGCAAAGCTCATTTCCTCAAGCTGATCCCTTGGATCCTCTCCTCACAGCTTCTGCCTTCAAGTTAGCCCTGCTGTGACCTGAGATCCAAGTGGCTTTTTCCTTTCATTGGGGTCCAAATCAGAGCCACACCAGGGCTGTTTAACATGGTGTCTCCTTAAGTGGGATGCTGCAGATACCCATATTCAGAACATGGTGCTGTCTCTTCTGTCCAGGCGAGCCAACTGCATCAGGGCTGGGAGCACAACCTGGAGAAGACACATGGGTCCCATGGGGATGGAAAAACATCCTCAGAGCCCCATGCTGTGGCATCAGCAGGGCTGTTTGATGGCATGAGCCCTGTGGGTGGCAGGGCAGCCCCTCCCCACCCCCCCGACCGCAGATCCCTTATCCCAGACACAGGAATGAGAGCAGGCAAAGACGGAGGAGGTGGAAGGGAGAGGACAGGAGCCCTGAAAGGGAGAGGGAAGGGAGGGGGCAGGAGCCTTGCGAGGGAGCTTCGGCAGCTTTTGGAAGGCACTGCGTTTGCACAATTCAAGTGGCCTGAAAGGAGCAGTAAAAGAAGGGGGCAGGGCTGGGCGGTGAATGTCCCCCGCTCCTTTTCCCTTAGTCTGCTTTGTCACCTGCCCACAATTAGCCTCGATTTATCACCCCAGGAGCCTGCAATAAGTCAATCGGCTGCCTGTGGCTGCCTAGCCCCTCTGTTTCCAGAGAGCAACTCTCCTCTTTCCCATGGGTAGGTGATTAGGCAGCCATCAACCCTTTGTGTGGGCTCAGGGTGGAAGAGGCTGCTGCTTCCCCACGGTCCTGGGCTCTCAGGCCAGGCCAGGCCAGACCCACTGTCCTCACTGCCCTGATTGCCCTGCTGGGCATCAAACTCTGGTTGGCAGTGAGGCCTTTGCACAGTCTCAAGGGGGAAGCAGAGACTTTGGGGTGTGTATGGCTCATTGTACCTTGCAGGACAAGGTCCAGTCAGGCTCCCTGTCAGGCAGGGGACAAAGCTCCCTCTGCTCCTCTCTCCACCATTTTACCCAACTTGTTTCATGCTCTCGTACTCAAGGCAAAGGTTTTGGACAAATATCTGTCTTCCCCTCATACAGAGAGAGATCATCTGGCTGAGCCTTATGATGGAGCCATGGCTCATGTGAAGACAGCTAGGCTCAATGAGGGTGCTGGTGCAAAGTGAGGCTGTGATGCCATCCCCTCTAAGTCCAGCCTTGTGTGCCACTGAGACTCAGTTTCCACATTTTGTTGATGTTCCCTGCTGTAGAAAATCACCAGCTGAGTGTAAAGGCTGATGAAACAGGAACTGACAGGACCAGTTTAGGGTAAGTGCACTGGCAAAGGCTGCCCTGTCCATGCAGCAGGGCTCCAGCAGCCAGGCTTTTTGCATACCTGTTTGTGCATCTCAATTGCAGACCTTGTCCTGTACTGTGTATTTCCTTTGGACAACTTCCCCAAGATATGGATGATGAAGGTGGGATGGTTTGCTCAGGTAATAGAGAGCATGGGAAGGGAGGAAGGGAGGCTTAGACTTGCTCTTCTGCTCTCCAGTCCTCCCCATTCCCCTGCCCACACTTTTACTTAGTGCTGCTGAGTACTGAGCAGAACTGTACACCTTGCACAGCTGCCAGACTCCTGCCCGAGCAGCTTGGATGAGAGGGTAAAGGGTGTCCAGGCTGCTACAGACCCTCCAGCCCTTGTAATGTGCTCTTCCAGCCTCTGAGGGGGACCAGGCTGAGGAAAACCCTGCCTGCCTGTATCTTCCATCTCCACACAGAAACCCTGTCCCTGGGGATGCTTCTTATGGGCCCTGAAGGGGCTGGGCTGGGTTTTGCAGGGCTCTGGATACCACATGAGTCTTCCTGTTTAGGCTCCTGAGGTAGGAGCTGTCATCTCAGCAGGAATGGGATGAGCAGCAGATGTCTCACTGTACTTCATGCCAGTCATCTGGCACGGCCTGTCTCAGTGCCTCACCCCCAAAGAGGTGATGGCCACATCAGCACAGGGTGTTGTCTGGTCCAGCTCAGGGCAGAGCTCTCCAAAATTCCATGCTTTGTCTGCCATACCTCTGTCCCAGCCCTCCTCCTCCCCAGAGCCTGCTCCTCTGCAGCCACTAAATCACCTCCTGCCTGCAGGAAGGAGAAACCTTGAGCTGTTACCACCACAAACATCATGGCAGCAGGGGAGGATGGGTGGTAACCCTGACAATGCCAGTAAGCAATATGTGCTGTGCAGCTTGACCAGCAGCCAACCATCCCACCAGGTAGGCCCCAGGGCAGTGACTCACAGGGGTGTCACAGCCAGAGTGGGCCAAGTTGGCGTGTGGGAATTGCCCATGGTGCTTGGAGAAGCCTTGCTGATTGATGGGATGAGTGCTCTTCTGCTGATTACATTTATGGCTGCCTCCAGCAAACATGTCCAAAGCTCTGGTTTTTCTGGCGTGTTGTTTCCCTGCCTCTTCCCTGCTGCTATGTTGCAGACACAGTCTGTGGTTTGTGTCCTGACCAAGAACTTGGAGCACCTCCTTCCTGCTTCTTCTTCCATGAACTGATCATGAGGTGGGTGGCCTTCTGTTTTCATGAAGCTGTGTGTGCCCCATGCCATGCCATGCCATGATCCATCTGCTCATAGCTGTGGTTGCTACTGGTGGCTATTAGCTGTGACAGTGACACTTATTTGATCCTGTAAGGGGGATGCCTGAATGGGAAGCAGAAAGACCCTGAGGTACTCTACTGAGCCACTAATGCCTCTGAAAAGTCAAATTATCACAGTGGCAGGAAAGGACACCTGGAAGGAGGTACAAACACCAGCCTGGCATGACTGGTACTGTTCATTCTGCCAAGCTTTTGCTCCCCAGTGCAATCATGAGCTTCTGCCCTTGGCTGGTGGCTCCTGGAGCACCTTGAGGGTGTGGGGCTGCCTTCCCACTGCGTGTCATTCAGGTGGATGAGTTCCAAATCCTGCCCCCCCAGGAGTTCCTGCACCAACACTTCTCCATTTCAGGACTTCTCTTGTTCAAACGTTCAGTCTGGTGCCTGAAGGTGAGCACCTGCTGTCCAGGGGGTCCCAGCCTGGAGTGAGAGAGGTGCAGCAGGACAAGATGAGTGGCTCACCCCTGAAAATTTCCAACCCATGTCCTGGCCACATCCTAGTTAGAGACCTCTTCCTGTGTCACAGCCAGGTGGATTCCCATGAATCCACAGAGAGCTGGGCTGTTCCTCCCAGGGTTCTGTGGCAGCAGCTGGAAGCCACCTTCCCTTGTCCCATGGAGGGAGGTGGTAAGTGAAGCATGTACTGGGAGGTCCTGGGTGGTTTTTCAGCATGTGCCTCTGACACACGGCACAGAGGAGAGCAGTTGTCACATTGTTCCCAATGATATTTGATCCAAAGAGCCCAGGCAGGGACAAAGCCTTCCAGAGCTGCTACACCGCCCCACTGGGTCTCTGGTTGCCAGCAATGCTTACCTTGAAACAATCCCAGTGGGGTGAAATGAATTGGCCAGGGTGTGAAACCAGGCAAGTGTCAGTGATTCCCTCTCCCTTCCCCAAAATAACACCCCCAAAGGGGAAACAACATCATGGCAAAATCAGCCCCTCCATCCCAGCCTGCTGTCTGTATGCATGGCGCTTGTCCCTGGACAAGGTACCCAGGACCTGAGCTCCCTGTTGGGCAGGCTGAGCCAGCACAAGCAGGCAGTCACCCTTCCCCATCACCATGGACGTTGGTATTTGATTTATTGCCTCTTCAGGAGGAGCTCTTGGGCTTCCCTTTGGAGCTGAAGGCAGATCTGAGCAGCTGTGTTTGGCATGGCGGGGCCTAGCAGTGAGAGCCGGAGACGAGACAGCAGGACTCCTGAGCTCATTACTGTAATGAAGCTCGGGGAATTGGGGTTGTTGCTTATGGAGCTTTCCATTTAAGGAGGCCAGACTAGATGATGGTCCCTTCTGGCCCTAAAACATATGAAGCTACAAATAACTCAGCCAATAATTAGAAATCCGAGTCTCATTCCTGTGAATATTACGGGCTTGCTGGACTGGAAGCTACAAAGGCTGCACCGAGCTTTCCTCATGTTTTAAGAGAAGTCATTTCCTGGTAGTGGGTCCCCTGAGCAAATCCCAAGACTGATGTCATCGGCGTTGGTATGGAAGCACGTGCAGGTAAACGACATCACTGTGAACTTGTGTCATGTCCAGCGTCATCTGCATGTGGCAAATAAGGATAATAAAGAGGGGAAGGTCAGATTTCTCATGATCATGCCTCCTCTGTAGTTTGGCATCCATATCCCATCCCACAGAGCATGGGCAGAACCTCTAAAAAAGCAAAAGTGATGCTTGGTGAGAAAACTTGGAGGAGAAAATGCTATATTGTCAACATGCATCTTCATGTGGTCAGGGCATACCTCTGGGGGAGTTTTGTATCCCCAACATGTCCTGCCATTGCTCTTGGCTGTATCCCAACCTCAGTACTTTGTTACTGCTTTTTGCTTGAACAAGTTTTACTGATTTCAGGCCAAGTCTATGTGCAGGGTCACTCTGATGTTTGGCTATTTGGGGACATGGAAGGAAGTAACGAGGATGCTGGAGGACTTGGGTTTTTCTCAGCAACAGGTTTATGGTCACCTGAGCCTAAATGGAACTGTGAGGAGAGGTTTCATGGCAAACTTTGGGAATCTATCACCAAATAAGATTAGGAAGTGCTGCTATCCCAGTTTTTTGTACAGCCCCACTCAGTGCTGCCTGTATTGTCTCTTTTTCTCCTCACATTTGCCATATGTTGCTTGGTCTCACAACAGATATTTCAGACTTTATTCTTTGGGTTTTTTAACCTCTATTCTTGCACATATCAATATTTCTTCTTTCCCTACCTGGCTGCACCAACAGTTCCAGTGCTGCCAGGAGGATGCTGTATCCCTAGTGCTACACCCCAGAGCTGCCACTGCCTCCTCTGCCTTACAGAATGGGCTGAGCTGGGGAGGCAAGCTCAGAGTCAGGATACAAATCTGTACTCAGCCAAGCTTGGCTGATCATAACCAACATCTTTTTAAAATATAGGGAAAGGCTGCAGTGAATGAGAAGACTGAATCCCTCCCTTCTTCCACCAGTGTGTATGTATGCAGCCTCCAAATGGGAAACAGCCATGGAAAAGCGTGTCCCTGGGGACCAGGGTAACAAGTCCCAGGCGGAGAAAAATGCACAAAGGGAGGAAAAGGGAGTGGCCATGTTACCAAGGGGATTCACGCCACAACAAACAAAAAGGTGTGACGAAACGCTGGGTTGCACACATGCAAACATCAACCAGTGGTATTTCCTTGAGCAGGGCCTGAATGCTGGGGCTGAGCGCTCGACAACCCAGCATTGCACAACGGATGGGTTGGAGTCTAGTCTGTTCTTGTTTTCCCAGTTAAATGCCATTTTTGAAATATTTTATCCTTTGTATTCTTTAATCTCTGCCATAAACTATATGGGACGTGTCATGAATTAGTGCTGCAGCAGACGCCTTGGCTTGGTAAGTTTCCATTTCTTGAATAAAAACTCCTTCCCCTTATAGTCTTGTAGCTTTAGCACGCACATCCCTCTCTTGGATCTAGACAGCAAGGGTAAAACCAGGGGTCACAACAACCACTGAGAACCTTTCATTCATATCTAAAAAGACCTAAAAAAGACCTTCCTATTCATGTCAAGAAGTCTTCCTGAGAAATCCTTTCTGCATTGTTTTTTGCTGACATTTGTACTGCCCCAGGTATGATTAATTCTGCTGCTCACAATAAAATGCTTCTCCTTTGTGTCTGAAGCAGTCTGCAATTTCACAATTAGTTGGTAAAACACACCATTGCATTCACCTTAAGCAGCAACGTGAACCCAGGCAGCTTTGCTCCTGACAGCACGAGGGAGATTTGCCCTCGAGGGAAAACAGCTTGGCACTTGTAGCTTTCTGACGAAGGATGTTCCTGACAGAGTTCAGAGGTGTTGGAGAAAGTGGTTTAAGTTTCTCAAAGAGCTGGTTGTTCTTGGGAGGCTCTTCTTAGGGTTTGTGAGGCTCGGGGTGGGCTCGGAAGGAGGGTGCGTTTGGGAAGTCAAACCCTGGATGGGAGCGATCCGAGCGCAGCCCCCGGCAGCCCCCGCCCGCCGCTGCTTCAGAACATACCTGTCATTCCTGCTGCCTCAATTACTGCAGCACATCCCGGCCCTGCCACAGCCCCAAGGATACAAACGGACACCCGCTCGTCAGGCTTGGGCTCCTCGGGATCCCTGGGGCCCCGTGGGAGCAAAGGGGCCTCTGTCAACGCTTCCACCCACGCTAAGGGCTGCCCCAGAGTCCCCCACAGGGATTTGGGGATCCTTCCAAAACAAAACCCAGGCACGGATACTTTGTTATCCATGGTTATCCAAGAGGAGAGGTGTTGGGGGGCTTGGGAATGCTGGAGTTCTACAGGGTGTTTGCTAGCATGTTTGCTAGGATTAAATGATGATAGTGGGGAGCAATGCTGGTGCCATGGTTAGGAGAGGCTGGGCTGACACCAGGGTCCCTGGAAGCCTCCTGTAACTCCCTGTGCCCAGGACAGGTCTGTGGTTCTCGTGCTGGGGTCACTCTACCTTGCAGCTGGAAATCCCCCTATAAATCCTGCTGCAGGGAGCTCTCAGTCCTCACACATGATGACAAAAGCTGCTTTTGTGGAGCAGGGCTGACAGATATTGCCCTGTTCCCTCCAGCAGCTCCTTGGGGTGGTCTGTGTGCAGGGTTAGTGCCTGGAGGCTGTAGGGCTGGGCTGGGTGGGTGCAGCCTGGCTGGTTATTTATCACTTTTGTTAGTGGCAGAGAGCAGGATCCCATCATCCAGCAGCCAGGGAAAGCTGTGAGCTCTGGCTGACCAGCACAGAGTGTAAAGCTCTCCTTATGGAACCCAGCACTCTTGTTAAAACTTTAAGGCTTGACTTCTCATCAGCCACTGTGGCTGAGTGTGCAGCCTGCTTGCAGGAGAGGCGTGGAGGGATGGAGCAGCAGCTGTGTGACACCACAGAGCCCCTGGGATGCTGCCACCCCTGGTGTGTGGCCTTCCCCTGGAAGAGACTGTCACAGGGACACATAAATGAGTATCCCCATCCCATGTGGTGACTGAACCAGGATCCCAAATCTACCTTTAGTCCAGAAGAGCTTGGGAAACCAGCAATGAACAGAAAAGAATTGCCAGCTTTCTGAATTGTCCAGCTTTCTGAAACCATGGAGAGCTTGGACTCAATCTTTCCATCTCAACTGATTCTGTGATTCTGTTTTTTCAGGGACATTGGAGGCTCTCCCTAAGGTGTATCTCCCTCTGAGGTGCCATTGTAACCTGCCTTTATCACCAGTGAAGCTCACGGTGGCTGCCCATGAGGGTGTGTGTCTTAGCTGGGCATTTCCTGCCCAGGTTTGTCTGGTCAATTCCTAAACACCAGCTCTCCAAAGGAGAGGTTTTGTTCTCTAGGTAAGGCACACAAGTTCCTATTTTAGAAGCACAGAGAAGCTCATACAGACTGACAATGTGACCAGGTTCTGGTAGGGCAGTATGGAACCACTGGTGGGATGCAGAGAAAGAAACCTGGAAGCAGGAAGAGCTGGAAAACAAAAAATTGAAGACAGAGAATAAATCTGCAGTGTGGTCTGGCAACAGGGTAAGCGACAATGGTATGTACATGGATGCAGATGGAAAACTCATGGCCCACTGTGCTGAAAAATCTCAGGAGGGATCAGTGTGGTGGCTTCTGGACACCACATTGCCACAGACTGGAAAGACTGAGGAGAGCCCAGCCTGGGGCTGGGTGAAGGGACATCTGGAGACAACCTGCAAAGGGCACACAACAGCCTTGGCTGCCATCCCAGCCTGGCCTGTTATCACAGGAGCAGTTGGTCTGAGAGATGCTGCTCTGTTTTCTTGGGCTGTTTTCCCCCAACAACTGGATGTTTGCATTCACATCCCAGTCCTTGTTTAGGCTGGGAGACTGGATGACGACAAGGGAAGTAAAACACTGACACTGCTGAGCAGAAGGGGATGAAATCTAAGGGACTCATCAGGAACCAGACTTTTCCAGACTCCTTTATCTGAGATTTCTGTGAACTTCAATGTCTTTTAATTAATATTTTGACTAAAGTGAGCCTTGAAGGACAGATTCTCCATCCTTGTCACAGGGCTGTGAAGACACAACATGCAGCATCCCCTTATTCCTCTTTAAATCCCTAAGCTTGAATTATTCATGTGGCCCCGTTTCTACCATCCTGACATTTCTAATAGGAAAATTAAGCAGAATGCCCTCTTCTTGAATTGTGTGGGTTTTTGCCACTCTTTTTCCAAGTATCAGAAAGGAGGGGGAAGCATAAGCCTGTGAGTCCCACACCTGTCCCACTTTTAATTAAATATTGTTAAATTATTCTTTGCTTCAGCAACTCGGTGGCAGAGGCTGGTGTCTGGAGCAGCACAGAAGACCCTCAGGGCTCAAGTGGAACATGTTTTTTTGTAGTGTAGACCTCACTTTAATATCCTGAGTTTTCTAAGTTCTTGTGCTGTTGGTAAATAAAGGCAAGAGGAAAAAATAAAGGTGAAAGGAAATCTTTTCTGCATAGCTGGTGTATAATGAGGAGTCAGGAACCTCTGTCACTGTGCCTGCCATCTCTGGTGTGGAGCTTTGCAATGCTGCTTGCTTCACAAGGTTTGCAAACCCATTGGAAATGGGAAAATGGGCTGCAGCAGCTCCCTGAAGGCAGGGGTGAGTGCGTGGGGTCTCAGTTGGTGTCCTCACCCCCTGGACAGCTCCAGGGTGGCCACCATGGCCTGACCCACACACTGCCCTGGCCAGTGTGAGTGGTTCTGTATCGCTGAGCCCACCACCCAGCTGGCTCCCTGTCCTCCCTGTGCCCATCCCTGCAGCCGCCCCAGGGCAGCTGCTTCCTCCCAGGACTATTTGGGGTGTTGCCGTGGGAGGCTCAGCAAATTCCCAGGGGCTGTGGCTCTCCAGGAAGCCAGATACCAAATGCTCTTCTCTTCCCAGACCCTCCCAGAGCCAGAGCCTTGCCTCAGCATCTGTTTATAACTCCTGAAACTGGCCAGGCTGTTTGGTTTGGGATAAAGCAGAGTCTGGCAGGGCTCCTCCCTGCCACCACAGTGGCACACTGCTGCTTATCTTCCATGACAGACCCTTTCCAAAAGCCCTGGGAGCTGGGCTGCCCGCACTGGCCCCAGAAGGCGTGTGCCCGGGATGGGTGTGGGAGGAAGACAGCAACACCAGCTGGGTTTAATCATGCAGGATGTGCCGGGGAGCTGGGTGGGATGGCTGTGGTGGCAGGAGCTGGTGCTGGAAGCAGGGAGATAGCCTGGGAATGGATGTGATGTGGGAATGCATGTGGAGGAGAGCAGATGCTGCCCTTGCTGGGCATGGTGGCCACAGGGAAGTGTGGGTAGCAGATTCCAAGCAGAAGGAAGTTCCTTTGGAAGCAGCTGAGTTTGGGGAGAGGCAACACGCCTGTACCCCAGGACTCTGGGATGGCCCAGGAGGGTCCCAAACGTTTCGTGGGTGATTGGTCAAGAAAGACACTGGTCTGGCTGCTCACCCACCAGCTCGAGGACCTGGTGCTGGAGTGCTGGGGCATGAGGGGAGCATGTGCACATGGGGACATGGGCTGCTCTGCCCTTCCCCTGTTCTGTCCTGTGGAGAGCTCTTCTGAGTGCAACAGCAGCACCTCCTCCAACAGGGAATGCTGATGTCCAGGGCACAGTGCCAGCAGGATGGACACAGGATTCCCTCAGCACAGGGCTTACACTCCATGCCTGGCCTCTGTTCTGCCCAGCTCACCTTTGCACCAGGCTGGGGCTGCTATCCTCCTTGGGCTTTCCATGTGGAGATGGACAAGCCAGGACGAGCTGAAGGGCACAGCTGTGCCCACTGCTGTCACTGACACCAGCAGCCTCCTCTGCTTTCCAGGTGTGGCTGTAGCAAGAGGGTGGTGGCCCCACTGCCTGCACAGAGCTGCTGTCAAAGCCCCGCAGCCCTGGGTGGCTCCAGCCTGTCTGTGCCACCCTCTGTGCCCTGGGTCACTGCACTCTCAGGCCAGCAGCACAGGGCACAGCCCCCAAGCACAACCTCCCACAGGCAGCCAGGTCTGAAATTCCCTCTTTTCCCAGGCTGGTAAAGGAACAGTGGCTGCCTCCTGACACGCTATCAGTATGGAGTGATAAAGGCAGCTTCCTGTCACTGGAGCACTTACTTTCATCTCTCACATGAGTTTATAGACAATATTAGCAAGAAATCTATTTTAACCCTAGACTTTCTGCTGTGAAGCTCCAGCCCTCATCCAGGCATGACACTGGGCCAGTACCTGCATGATGTAACATGTTTGTAGGGAGAGCAGAGCCCGAGGTCAGCTTGGACCTCCTGGAGGAGGGTGAGAATCAACAAGCATTCACTTGCAGGCAAGTCACAAAACCTGCCAACACCTTTGCTGACTCATCAAAATTGAGAAGTTTTTGAGGAGAGGGTTCAGTTTTCTGCATTTCTGATGGGAAGCAGCCAGAGGGCCAAAGGAGATGTGTCTGAACTCTTACAGCCGCCCACCTTCCTGAGGGCTGTGTGCCAGAGCCTGGCTCCATCATGGGGAATTTGGAGATTTCCAGGTCTGGGTCCAAATCATGGTGAAAGCAATACTGGCACAACCCAGTGCCCCAGGGAGGGGATCTGCTGCCTATGCAGAACTCTCCTCACTCCCACACAGCTGTTAGCAGGCAGCTGAGATGGCTCCCAGAGGGTAGAAGTGCCTGTTTCTCCTGAGCTGGACAATGTTCATGCAGGATCACTGGGGTGGATTCAGCCCTGCTCCTGGCAATTCTCTTCTCTACCAGGCCTTGCAGCCTGCCTTGCTCTCCAAAGTCATTGCCCTCCTTGATCCATGAGGTTCTGTGCTTCCACAGAGCCCCCAGATACACCCTGCTGGAGTCCCCTTCATGTTGGAAGCACCCTGGATAAGTTTCTCTCCTTGGATAATGTTTCTTTGCAAACCTGGGAGGCTTCTTTCTGACAGAGCACATCTGAGCCCTCCAAAAGCTCCTGGGCTTGCTTTGTAAACCCAAGATCTGCGTTTGCTAAGATACACCAAGGCTGGGGGCTCTGCTTGTTGGCCACTGAAGTTCCTGTTGGCTGAAGCCAGGCTTCTAGGACCAGATAGGAGACATTTACCTTCCTAAATCTGCCACCATCTGCCCTCACTGTTCCCACTGGCTGAGTCACTTATGTCTTATTTGTAATTATTTCACTGTGTTTGCAGATCGGGGGCAAAACTTTTCTGTTGATGCCAAGCACAGCACATCAGGGGCCAGGGACACAGCTGCTCTCAGCTGGAGGGAATAGCTGGGCTGTAAACCCCAATGCAAACCAGGGCAAGGCCTGGGGTGAGAATGAAGTATGGAAGGTGAAGGGGAGGTTTGCTGGGACGGGTCTCTGTGGCCCTAAAGACCTTGAGGTGAAGATTATTGGTGCGAGACTGGAGCTTGTTATGGAACAGGTCATACAGACAAGGGGCTGGAGAAAATGTGATGACTGGGAAACTGGGCAGGAGGGTGAGGGGCAAAAAACCACAGAGCAAATCCCATTTTGCCAAGGTGGGCAAAAGGGAGACCAAGGTCTGCTGGTGACAGAGGCAAAGCCTTGCTACAAACACCGTAAAGAAGAGATTTCATTGCATCCTGTACATGAAATCACCTGTCAGGGCAAGATGCATTTATCATTCATTTAAAATTCTATTCTTTGTCTTTCTTTCTTTTTCTTTCTTTCTTTCTTTCTTTCTTTCTTTCTTTCTTTCTTTCTTTCTTTCTTTCTTTCTTTCTTTCTTTCTTTCTTTCTTTCTTTCTTTCTTTCTTCTTTCTTTCTTTCTTTCTTTCTTTCTTTCTTTTTCTTTCTTCTTTTCTTTCTCTCTCTATCTCTTTCTGTCTCTTTCTCTTTCTTTCTCTCTCTTTTTCTCTCTCTCTCTTTCTCTCTCTCTTTCTTTCTCTCTTTCTCTCTCTTTTTTTTTTCTCTCTCTCTCTTTCTCTCTCTCTTTCTCTCTTCCTTTCTCTCTTTCTCTTTCTCTTTCTCTCTTATTCTTTTCTTTGTTCTTCTTTCTTTGTCTCTTCTTTTTCTTTCTCCAACACTGGAACACAAAGGCAGAAAGACATAGCTGAAATCTTGCTGCTTTGTAGGGGTTGGGGAGCAGTGTGAGAGGACAAGGCTGGTTACCCTCTGGACTGTTCCTTCTCCAAAGTTTGGTAGCAAAAAAGGGACAGAAAATGAAAGAACCCCCAACATCAGAGCCTCTCTTTGTCTCACAAAACAGTGCTTTAAAATCAGCCAGCCTGCTGAGGGAGTGTCCACAAGCTGCACCCCTTCTCCAGAGACCTCCAACTGTTTGGTAACCACGATCCATCACCTCCAGTGGTGACTCACTTGCACAAATGTCAATCTCTCCCATGGAGGTGTTCGTACAGCTCCGTGCATGACAAAGGGTTGGTCTGGATGGCCTCCAGATGCAGCCATCCATTACGTGTCAAAAAATAATCCTGCTGCTGAATAACCTCTGCCACAAACCCAGAGGAAGATTGATGCCTGCTTGCAAATAAAGGCAGTGATAGCGTGGCCCGTGTTGAAGGCCCAGCAAGAACAACCAGGTAGTGCCAGGAGAGGTCTGGAAAGGTTTGTAAGGTATTTCTGTGGGATAACTCTTTCCGTTTTTTGGCTGACAGGCATTTCCCAAATCATCCAAGCAACCACAGCCACAAGTCTGACAGAGCCCACAGAGTGTGTGGAAAACACTCTGAGGCACAGGGTGGGATTGTTGGGGTGTCCTGTGCAGGGCCAGGAGCTGCACTCAATGAACCTTGTGGGTCCCTTCCAACTCAACATATTTCATGATTCTTTCATCCTCCAAGCAGCTCAAGTGGTGGAAAAATGGATCAGAGCCTCAGACACGTGGGACATCTCCAGCTGTGTCAAACAGGTCATGCCAGGCAGCCTGGGAGCAGGGTCCTGTGGGGTGAGTATGCAGGAGCACCAGGTTTGAAGCAGGTAAAAGAGGCCAACTCCTCATGAGAAAGGGGGTCTGAGTTCCTACAGGAGAGCTGGGGAGATGAGACCACAACTGCAGAAAATTCAAGGAGCTCAGGGCAGCACGTTTGTGGAGCGAAAAAAGAAATTCCTGAACCCTCAAGAGTAACTGAAGGCGTGTCCACCTGGAGTTGGGCACTTGGAGATGAAAAAGCAGCTGTGAAGTTCAGTGCCTTTGTCCCCAGGCTCAGCTGAGTGCAGGGACAGGATTCCCTGAGCGTGGCTGCTGGGACACTGCACTGTGGCAATGCCAAGCAGCTATTGCATTGCTCCTGAACAACAAACTGAGGTTCTTCCTGCCTCAGGCCATGAGCTGCTGGGCTGGACCGTGCTGTGCATCAGTTCTGTTGGACCAGGAGGTGGAAAGCACCTCAGGAGAACTGCGAGAAGCTCACTGGGCTTTTTCACAGAGCTCACGTACCAAAGGTCAGGGCTCCATTTTGGGCCTTGACCAAAAGGTTCAGATGACACTCAGATGCTCTTTCTCCTACATCTTTGCTCAGACATGAATCAAGTGGTAAAGGGTTGGAGAAATAAGCCTGATGGGGTTCTGGGGCTGTTATTTCAGTAGCTTCAGAAAGCACAAGGCTGGCAGTACTGTGCAAAGATGGGACCATGTGCTGACCAGACCTCTCCTATCAAGCCAGGCCTTCTCCCCAGGTCGAATCACAAGGTGGTTTTAGAACATAAATTAAAGGGCTAGAGAAAGAAAATGCAGAATATTGAATTAAAGAAGAAGAAGAAAAAATTACGTTTGTAGGCCCATCTCTCCTTGCCCTGTCTGCCCTTCCTTTAGCACTCAGTCCCTTGTGACAATCCCTCCCTGTGCCCCAAAGAAGTCTTGCTCTGCTGTCACCTCTGAGGCCAGGCTGCCAGTCTGTTCCCTGCTTCTCTCAGCACACTCACAGCTTTTCTCAGCCATAGTCTCCTTTCCTGGAGATAATTTTGGTTCTAAACATGTTTTTTCTCCACCCTTCAACTGTGCCTTACTCCCTCGGGATCAGTGTCTCATGTTCTCTGCAGGGAGGAAAAATCTGCCCTTCTCTTTTCCTTTTTCAAGTAACATGAGGGCCAAGAAGCACCAGAAATCCCCTCCACCATCGATAGGCACCTGCAGGTAGGTGCTCTGGAGATGATTAAAGCTGGGACAGGAGGAGGGAGCTTTCAGGACCTGTTGCCTTGGGTGTGGACACGGTGATCCAAAGAGATCTAAGTGCAGTGGGACATGCTGCCTGCCCCAGCTGGAGTGGGTGCCAGAGCCCTCAGCAGGCTGGGGGGAGTATGGACAGGCATCTTAGATACCTCAGAGCTGGCACAGGACCCTGCAAGGAGCAGGAAAGTGACCCCAGCAGCCAACATCACCCCAGTGTCTCCTCTCTGAGCTTGCAGGGGTGCTGGAGGGCACTGGAAGGGGGCTCTGCCCACAAAACCTCTGAGCAGCCCCAGCATGGAGGGTGCTGTGCATTGTGTCCAGATGGGCTGGCTGAAGAGGACAGCCATGGTCACTGTGACTCTCTTTTCTTGGCTCCCTGCATCCCTAGACTCCAGTATTTGTACATCAGGGCATTGATTCCAACCCAAACATTTCTGCCCTTCCCAGATTTCTGCAGCCCCTTCAGCACCTTGCAGCACTCCTGCACCACATGTGTGCTCGTCAGCTTTCACCCTATTCCTCACCACCCAGCTGAAGGGGATCTGGACACCAAGCCCTGGGAGGGCCTTTATGAATTTCCTACTTGTTAACCTCTCTGAGTCACCCCGTGCCTGCCCCATGACCAGGGTGTCACCTCATTTCAGAGCGCCCATACCTGGGCAGGGGTCCTGCTCCTCACCAGCAGATGCTGCTCTTGGTTTTTTTTAGGAGGGGCTCTTTCTCATTTTCCCTTTTTTATTTTGAAACTGCTCACAGCTGTTCCCATATTTAAAAACATTTACAGACCTGTGCTTAAAATACCTGCAGGGACTCTCAGGAGCAGCCAGCACAGCGCAGGAGAGGCTCAGGTTTGCAAGCCCTTAACTCACCACGGGACTATTTGTCCTTTTAAGTTCAGTGCTGGAATGCTTCAAGGTGTTTAAGCAAGGCCAAGGCCAGGGCATGGGAATGCTGGTCTTTACCAGGCTTTGCCTTTAATTGCCTCCGTGCCTGCACTCCCCTGCCCCCGCAGAGCAGGAGATGGGAGCTGTGCAGACGGCCAAGGAGAAAGGTGAAGGGAGGGAACTGAGCTCCAGCCCTGGGAAAAGCAGGCCAGAGGGTAGAGGGCTCTGCAAACACTTAGCTCATGATAAGATGTGGTACCCATGCACAGAAGCAGTCCCTGGTTATCTTCATAGGCAAACCCAGCAGAGAAGAGCTGGGAGAGGGGTTTACAGAGCCTGGAGAGGAGCAGGCATCGCCTGGATGAGATGCTGAGCTCCTACTGGTGGCACTCTGCTCTCAGAAGCTGCTGCCTCCCTGGGCTGAGGTCATTAAAGATGTCAAAGAGCTGTTTTTAACAGGGTGGGATGTTGGGTTTGATGCCTGGCTCTGCTCCAAAGGGAATAAAATCACAAACTCCCTGTGTGATGCACGTGCAGCTGCAGTGTCCAGCACTGGGGGTACAATAGTGCTGGCAGAAGTGTTCTGGAGGGACAGAACACCCCTGGATTTTTGCAGCCCCCCAGGGTCCCCACAGACCCAAGGTCCTGCTGCAGGGTGGAAGGTGGCTGGAGGCAGGTTTGGAGCAGCTCAGAGGGTCTGGGACCTGGGGAGTGCTGGGCAGCACTCAAACACAGCAGAGGGGCCCTGGGGAGGCCAAGGGAGCAGGAAGGGAACTGGGTGGGGGAGCTGGGAGGGAACTGGGCTGGCCTCTGGGGAGAGCTGGTCTGCAGAACCTGAGGGGTGGTGGAGAGCAGAGGGGAAGGCAGATGAGAGAGGTCCATGGGAGGGGTCAGGGTAATTCCTCCTCGTGGATCCCATGGGAGGACATCAGAGTGCTGGTGGTGATCCTTGGTGGCCAAAGCCACTCAAGCTCTTGACCATGGACCCTGTGGGGTGACCTGTCTGTGCTGGCAGTTTGGCAGGATGGACTTGGGGTGATGAACACAAACCCTGGATGAGGAGACAGAAACCAGCCAGGGAGGGAAGAAGGATGCAGGGGAGAAGGAGCAGGGGCCCTGGCAGCATGGGGCAGCCCCAGGTGGCTGGTGTGAGGAGGGGAGAGGGTACAGTGGAGGGGACAGGGACAGGCCGGGGGCGGGGGGAATTCTGCCCTGCACCTGCAATAACAAGCTCTGGGCACAGGGCCTGACAGCAGGATGGAGGCTGAGCTGCAGTTACAGCCCCCAGGGGAGCCCCTGGTGGCTTTGTGCCCGGGAAACACCTCCGAGTCAGCCCCCTCTCCACCCAGGAGCTGGGCATGCAGGTGGTCCAGCAGCCCCACACCTGCCTGGCTGGGAGCTGGTGTCCCCTGCTCGGCTGCCCCTGTCACCCACTCTGCTGCACAGCCCCCAGGATCCCCTCTCTCTGCTTCCAGAATTCCTGGCTGTCCCCCTGTGCTCCAGGGGCCTTATGTGTGACTTTGGACACCTTTATGCCCCATGTGTTCCCTCACAAGTCTCTCTGCCACATGTAAGGAACCCTGTCCACAGCTTTTCCCTGCCTGCCCCAAACTTTCGCTGCTAGCACCCCCTGAGTCCAGCCTCCTTGCAGGGTCTAATCCCTGCTGCTGCCCTCCCTGCCCCAAATTCTGACCCCATTTGCTCCCACTCTGGCTCAGCAGTCATTGCTCCCACCATGGCTGTGTTGAAACCAACTCATTCCTTTCTCCCCATCCCTCTCCTCCATTTCCCTCTGTGCTCCCTGGTTTATCCACCACCAAATGTGACCTTCTGAGAGCGTGGGGGTTCGTGTTAGTTCAGAAATTCCCCTATAAATGTCTGTTCCAGGCAAGCTCTAGGGACTGTTTGTTAGGTATGCTCTGCACCACTTCCCTAAGTGTTTACACTCACACACCAACAGTCTGGCTCTTGCTTCTCCTGCAACCAACTGCAGGTGATGAAAAGAGGAGGAAGCTAACAGGAGTAAGGAGTCAGATCTCACCAATGGGACCTGGGAGCCTGGGCCAGAATATTTGCTGTAAGTCAGGATGGTCACAAAGTGCAGATTGTCCCAAGCAGCCGGGGCTCTCCTGGTCATAAAGCCAAGAAGGTCCAAGTCAGGAGCCACCTGTGCTGCCTGGAAGTGGGGAGATGGAGCACAGAAAAGCTTTTCCTTTCCCCTGGATGAGGACAAGCGAGAGGAGCAGGTGAGTGTGAGAACTGATTTGTGCAGCAAATCAATGCCAAAAATGAGATTTGTCCCTTCCCTCCTTGTGGCAGCTTATCTTTGCCATAGGAGATGCTGGAATATGATGAAGTTGGGGAGGGTCAATCTGCTGAGCTCAGGGGTACCCCAGATATGGAACTAACAGGGGCTGTGTCCCCCCAGCATCCCTTCTTTCCTTTTCTTCCTCTCTTTATCTTTGGGCTCCTGCCCTGTGGCCTGAGGCCATGTCACAGCCCCTTGAATGCTGACACACAGACTGGGCTCGCTGCTACTTCTGCTCTGACCCAGCCTCACAGGCAGGAGCCCTCACTCAGAAAGGCTGAACATAGTTTGTCTGCCCAGTAACCTGGCAACTGCACTAATGCATGTGTGTGCATAAAACATCCTCCTGAACCAGGGCCAGCACCCACTGAGGGCCGTATCCCCTTACAGCAGAGACATGCTGCACTCTCTGCATTGCTGCTTCTCCACGGGCCGTGCTGAAGGGCAAAGCCTGCCCCACATTTCTGTCTTATTCCAGACATGTCTTCCTTTCACCCATCTCCCTGCTGCACCCCATATGGCAGTGGGATGCACTGAGGTGAGGGAGGCTCTGGGTATGGAGGGGAAGGGGCTCAGCTTGGCCTTGTTACCACTGAGAGACACATGGGGAATGCCCCAAATTCACCCACCTGGAAAATGCATCTCAGTGTTAAACCCAGGGCTGGCTCAGCCCCACCTGCCTGGCCATCACAAGAGGAGGCTGCCCCATGCCAGAGAGCAGCTCTTGAAGTGCTGTGGGGTACCTGCTCCTGTAAGATGTGCTCCTAATGACCAGGTCTGTATGCTCAGGGCTGAGCTCTGCTGGGCTCAAAGCCTCCTCCTAACCTTGTGTTCAACCCCTCAGATTTACAGAAAAATGTTCCAGTGGTAGACAGTGAATCTGACACAGGATTCTGAGGCTGATTTGACTTTTGTGTAAGAGTCTAAATCTGGCATGCCAGATAAAATCTTCAGTGCTGGAGAGAATGTTCATGCTCCCCACCCAGCACCTCTGTGAGCTGGATGACATTTGGAGGAAGATTTGGGGGCTGCTCTGGGGCGAGTCCCTTGAGGAGGAGACAGGAGGAGTCATCCTGCTGTTTGAATTTGTGTCTTGCTGCTCCAGAGGTTCCCCTAAGCCTGGAGGGCGCAGGGAGGGAGGTGAAAAGAGAGAGGTGGTTGATTTATAGCTTACCATCTTCTCTGATCTTGATCGCCCTTTTTCTTGGGAGTCTCTCTTATCCAGACATGGAGATGGGAGGAGGGGATCTGTTTCAGAGATTGCTGAACTCTGGGTGTTTGCTGTTTCCTGGAGATCTTTTGATGTTGCCTTTGCTTTAAAACATTTTCAACTTTAAGTTTTTCAGCCTCCCCGTTGCACCTCAACTCCCGACGTGGGGGCGCGATCCATCACAACTTACCCAAACAATCCCAGCAAGCTGAGACCTCCCCATCCCCGGGGCACAGAGGCAATCTGTGCCTGCAGGACTCTGCAAGGCTTCTGGGGGGCAACTCAGGCCAAATCCAGGGGCTGGTCTGGGCTGTCTGTAGCTTGTTCCCTTCCAGTGTGATGAGGGATGGCAGGTGCCAGAGCAAAGCTGTGCTGCAAACCAACGGGGTGGATTGGGGCACAAGCTTTGAGTGAATGGAGCTCAGCACAACTGCACCAAACAGGATGAAAATCACCTCTCTGCCTTGTGCCATTGAGTTCTGTGACTAAATGTTTGATTTAGGACACACTAGAGGAAGAAGCACGGAAAATAAAACCCCTTTCTGACCAGACTGTGAAAGGTCTCCGGCTCAGATCATCTCTCTTGTCCAGCATGTGCATCTTGTCAGCCCTGGTAATGGGCATCAGGTCTGTTATTAAAAGCCCATCAAACAGTCTTTTTCTATAAATCTTTTCACAGCCCTCTCAGTTAATAAAATTGATTTTGTTTAACTGGTGCCATTTTCCAGAAGAGACAGGCCAAAGAACAACATTGCCTGTAAAACAATCTGTTTTGTTCTGTGAAAGTAATTAGTTTTTCTTGGACTTAATGTGCTTGGGGGTTAATTATTCCAAAACTGCCCATGAACTCCCATGATGTGGGGATATTTTTTGTGGAGCTGATGAAGGTGCCAGTTCTTGCAGCAAGGCTCTTTATGACTCTTGATAATGTTCATTATTTTCCTTAAATTATCAGCTTAGTGCCATTGTAGGTGCTTGCATGAAACTTTTCTTTCACAGCCTGTCCCCAAAAAGTTTCTCTCCTTTGTGGTTCACACCTACAGCCTGAGAGCACCTGAGACCACAGGCAAATAAGATTTGCTTGTCTGTTACTGATGTAATAATGATTTTCATGCCAAAGTCGTAATTTTGCAGTGGGATGAGTTGTGACTTATCATGGCTGAGGCTGTCAGTGACAGCCTGTCCTTACAGCAGTCCCAGACAGCTTTTTTGGGGTGAAAGAGGCCACAGAGGGAGATGGTCCCAGGCTTTGTTAGGAGCAATAATCTTTCCAAGCAGATAGTCTGTAAAGGTGAGAGCATGTTAAAGATGCTGATGCTTTAGCTTAACAGGAACTTTTGGGTGGAAAAAAGTGAAAACTCCTGAACTTTCACCACATGTTTTCGTAGAAAAAAAAAGCCATTCAACCAAAATATCTCATAAACTGGTTTTCGTGTTTTTTGGTCTTTTTTTTTTTTTTTTTTTTAAAGAAATGGCTCTACGTGGCCATTTTACTTGTAACCCAGCCAAAAATAATTTGTGGCAGGAAAGTTTGAGCATTTGTAAAAATAAAATAAAAATTAAAAAAAAAAAATTGAAAGCATGTTAGAGTATTTTAGTGTGAACCCAAACAGAGAGGCGGGTATTCAGAGGGCAGAATAGCCCTGATAACACAACACGCTGCATTTCTGGCCATGTGTTGAAATGGAGATTTCTTTTTTTCACGTGTTTGTTTTATTAATCACACTACAGAACTCAGTGCAGCACTTGCTGGTTTTTGATTTGTTAACATTTTTCTGTCCCATTGCCATTTGCTCTCCATTTGAGCTCTACACCTGCTTCCCATGTGATAAATTGGAACTTCGTGCAGAGTAAACCACCCCTCACCCTGTCCCAGCACATTTACCTTTTTCATTTCTGTTGGAGGAGGGCTTTTGACCCAGGGCTGAGGGGTTTGGGCTGCAGTCCTGACTCAAATGGGATGGGTTTTCTTCATGGAAGCACTTTCTGTGGACACCAGTGGATTCTGCCCCAAGCAGATGCAAACAGTGCAGTGTCTCACCAGGGTGACTTGGAAAGGAAAGCAACATCCCAATACACATTTCCCAGCTCACCACAAAAAGACAGATTTTTTGCAATAAAGGGCCAGGCCAAAATTTGGTGGTGTCAAGTAGGGAGCAGTGCAGGGGAGAGCTGCAGAGCCTGTGGGATAACCCAGGAACGTGGCGAGGAGAACAGGTGGTGGCTGGGGATGATAAACAGAAGTGTCTCTGCACCGAGCAATTTGCCACAGGATGTTGCTGAAGCTGAAGAGTGAAGTGGGATTCCAGCCTGGTGTCGGACATTTGCATGGCTAACAAGAATATCCAGAATTATAATAGTTAATACTGACACCCTGCTTGGAAGAGATATCAGATCCGTGGCCCCGGGGCAAATGCCGACTGTAACAGATTAAGGAGAGGCCTCCAGTAGGGGATGGATTTGGGGGGGATTGGATTAGCTGACACCTGCCTGATGTGGGGACTCACACCTTTCCTGAGTGTTGGGCATTAACCCCTCCAGCAGGCTGCCCATCTCCCACCTAAGACTGCTGATTCATCAGGACGGAAATATTCCCCGGAGATCCGTCACCGCGGATGAAATCCTGATGGAAAACTGCCCAGTTTCCTGCCAGCATACCCTTGGCAGCCCGCCTGACCAGCTGGTAGCAAGAGGAGAACATGGGAGCCTGGCTCCTGAGATGTTAAATTCTCCCCACGCCTGTGCAGACGGCGGAGCCAGGGACGGCGGGCTCCCAGCTGGGGCACCACGGTGTGCTGGTGCCTCCCAGCCTCCCAGCTCCAGGGAAAAGGGGGAAACAGGGCCAGACTGCTCTGCCTTTTGTACAGATTGCTTCTGGGTTCTCATCTCAAACTGAGCCACAAATAAATTTCAAGGCACTAAGAGGCAGTGGTAGGCTTCATGTTCCTCTTCTGTGCTGTCTGACCCTGCTCATCCTCTCCTCCATTCGTATCTAATGCTCTTCACCCCTCCCCTCCCTTTTTCTGATCTTTGCACATTGCCTGGGTGACCAAATGTCTTCCAGGGCTGCAGAAGCTCCCAGTGGGTTCCTTGCTGGCCCTCCACCAGGCAGAGCTGGTGTGTGTCCAGATTTGCTACTGGAAGATTTCCTCAGCTAGAGGAAGCTGAGATTGATCTCTCAGAATCTGGCAGCCCCAAATCCAGGTCCCTGTCCTCTACAGCAGCACAAGGCACAAGGACACCCTGTCCCAGTGCTCCATCGTGTTCATCTTCCTCCCAGGGTGTGGATAAACAGGACATAAACATCAGGGTCTCCATAGATGCAATGGTGTAGGTCCACTCTAGACCTGACCCCTCGAGGTCTCTCCTGCTGTTCACAGTTGTATGGAAATGACTTTTTTTCTTGCTTCAAACACATTAAAAATAATCTTTGTTAAAATAACCCTGAAACAGAAAATCCTGCCAGTTTCCTCCCTGAGATCGCCTTTACTCTGGCTGTGACAAAACTACCAACATCCCTCAGAGAAGCTGTCTCTCAGAGGAGAGCTTCAACAGCAACCGAAAACACTGGGCATATTAAATTCCCGGGTGTGGGAGCCGTGTGGGATGTGCCACTCCTGGAAGAGTACACAGTGCCATCTAGCCGTGCTGGTCCGAAGTACAGAGCTCGTCGGGCAGCTTCCCTACCCCAAACCCCACCTCCAGAAGCTTTGTCACCCCTTTTCCATCACCTCTAGAGCAGCTGCTGGTTGACTAACATCGCCAGCATCACGGGAGTGCTGATTTCAGACCTTTGTTTTTAGCTCATGGTGAGGCTTGTATCTGAGCAACCCAACTTGGCTGGAACAGTAACATTTTGGTGAAAACTAGGGCTTGAACGAGTTGGTCCCATTTTTTCACTGTCACCTCCAGGGTGGTGGCTTTGTCTCCTGGTGTCTGCCTTCCATTTGGTGCTGGTGTGCTGGGTTTCCAGTCCCCCTCCTCTGCTGTTCCCTTTCCTGCACTCGATGATGTGAGAAGCACAGAGAGGAGCTTGTTGTAGTTTTGGCCATTTTCTCAAGTAGTTTCTTCTGGTCCTGGCCATTATTTCCGTTCTCCACCTGGTAGATCTCTGTGCCAGGCCTGACATCCAAATCTGGAGAAAGATCAGAGATGTTAGGTCAGCTGAGGAGCTTGGGGTGGCTTTAGACTCCATCCAGCAACATGCTGAGCTCCTCTATTCCAGCACAGCCATGCTCATGAACATCTACATCAGGTGTCAGAGGCTGTGCCCTCCACCTGGCTTCAGTCAGGGTCCCCTTTCACTCTGTGCCATTTCACCTGTGAGGAAACTGTGAGTCTGTGTTGGTCCTTGGTGCTCATGAAGGGCAAGTCCAGTCTCTTGGAAATTTCACAACTGGAGTTAGCAAGGCTTAGACTGTGCTGTTCTCCATCCATTTCTCCTTTCTTCCCCTCTACCATTTTCCTTTCCCTCTCCAGAGGATGGGAAGGAGAGAAAAATGTGCACTTACGCTCTCATCTGGCATGGATTTAATTCCTTATGTGGCTGGACTAGGATTTCACTGGGACTTCAGTCCTCTGTCAGGGCCTGGTACAGCCAGAGATGCCTGACAGACATATTCAGCTAAATCTTGGTTCCAGCTGCCATCACCATCCAGGAACATCCAGAGGAGACCTTGCCTTTCTGAAGTCCCTTTTGCCTCCCACCCTTTGCTACTTAACCTACAGCTGTGGTCCTTCCCAAACCTCAGTCCTGAGAGCATGGTCCTGCTGTGTCACCAACATTTGTTGGCTCCCACCTCACATTGGTTTTATTTATTCTGATCCATTTCTTTCACCTTCTTCCTCCTACTGTTCCATTGCTGGACCATGTGGAGCAAGCAGTGTTTGCATAAATTTGGGATGAGTTCTTCCAGAATATCACATTTATTACCCTTGGGGGCAGAGTCCCAGTGGTTGAAAATGCTCTGAGATGCCCTGCACTAGCTAAAATCCCATCTCCATGAACTGTACAAAAAGAATGGAGAGGACAGATTCTTGGAAGGACTGGATCCTTGGGTGTCCTCTGGTTATGTGTGAACACGAGTTTTTGTGATGCTGGTAACTTGGCAGAAGTCACGGTAACATTGAGATACAGGCACTCACATATAGAGAAATCCTTTAATCAAAGACAAAGCACTGCTTCTCCTTGGCCCAATCCTTCTGGCCTAGATTTTCCTTCAGACAATCCAGCCCAAGCAAAGGATGGGATGCATTGGATCATCTGCAGACACCAGGTGTCTATGAGAGAGAAAATTGTGTAGGAACCTTCTGCAGTGTCACTTAATGCCAAGAAACTCTTCCTACCTGAACTGCCTGCCTCAGGATGATGTGACTTTTTCCCTAGAAACCCCCCCTTTCCCTCTAGTGGCTATAAAGGCAGACAGAGGCAGGCTGAGGTGGAAAATTGCCCAGTGGTTAAAGTCTGGTGAAATGTAAGTAACTGAAAACAGTGTTTTATAAGAGGAAACACTGCCTTAACACCAGCGCTTGCTGTGAGACCCACCTGTGACAGTGCAGGAACGGGGGAGGCAGAGCCAGGGCTCAGTTACATCCTGCCTCCAGGGCATTTCTGTGCCAAGCTGAATGTTCAGCTGCAGTTTTACTGCCATCTCCCAAGTGCCCTGGTAGTGACAACGTGATTTTGGAGAATGGAAAAGCAAGATGTATCCTCGGCCACAGTGAGATGTTCTTGGGGGATATCTGAGGGGTCCTGATCCCCCAAGAGTGCCTGGGTGAGTGTGGAATTCTGTTGGACAACTGCATCCCATTGCTTAGTGTGGGAAAATGGGGAAAAAATTTACCAGAATGGGAGAAAATGGGAGAAAATGAGAGGAATGGGAGAAAATCAGCTTTGTCCAGAGGTATTTTGCATTAACACTATGGAGAAACATCAACAACAGCAGATATGACAAAACTGGAAACTTTTCATCCCAAGATGAAATTTTCTGGAGGCTGTGAAAAGTGTTAAACCCCAATAATGAAGCCTTGACTGCCTTTCTGGCTCTATGAGATATAACATTGCCAAACCTGTGTGATAGAACTGCAAGTGTCTCTAAAATTAGTATTTTTCTTAAAGCTTTGCCTGCTGCAGCCAAATAAAAAGCACCTATTAAAGAATTATGATTATTAAGCCAGTCTCATGATTTCTGTAGCCTGATGTTTTAAAGACTGTTGAATTGTTCCCTCTCTTTGGCAATCCTGTAGGTGCCAGAATACAGCTGGAACCTCACACAAACCTCCAGGCACGAGCACACGTGGATGTTGGGTGTGCTGAGGTGCTGCCAATGGACATGATTGCAGCCAGGAGTTGTTTTCCCAATAACCTGCAAATATCTACAACTCTGAGCTTTCATTTGAAAATAAAAAGCCTTTTCTAATCCTCCCAGTTGCAGAGGAAAACGGTTGACAGACTGTTTTCAAAGCACCCCAAAAGCAGAAGGCCTATAAACCAGATTAACAAAGGTAATATTTAAACAAGATTGCAAGTTTTTTGAAGTTTAATCATGGTCTCTGTGTAACTTGGATATGGCTGGGGTGAAGGTGATGTGAGTGAAGGAAAAGCCATCATTTTCTCTGCAGCTTAACTCTGCCTCTTGTACATTTAAATAAGAAAAACCTTTGGGGCACCTTTCTAAAGGGTTTTCCAGGATTCCAAGTGCGTTCTTGGAAAAAGGGCAGGGAAATTTTAATTTGGGTACATAGTGAAATGCACAAGGTCAAAGGTGTGGGTGGAGAGGTTACCTGGTGTAATGCAAACTCTGAAGGAATCAAAGGGACCAAGAATTTGCCAAGACCTGGGGAAGGATCTGGAGCAAAACCCTGATGAGGAGCACAATCCTGAGGGAGCTGGAAAAGGGGCTCAGCCTGGAAAAAAAGAGGCTCAGGGGGGACCTTGTGGCTCTGCACAACTCCTGACAGGAGGGGACAGCCGGGAGGTGGGGGTCAGGTTCTTCTCCCAGGGAACAAACAGGACAAGAGGAAATGGCCTCAAGTTGCATCAGGGAAGTTTTAGCTTGGATATTAAAAAACCTCCAAACCTCTTCACTGAAAGATGGTCAGGCCCTGACACAGGCTGCCCAGGGCAGTGGTGGAGTCACCACTGGAAATGTTCAAAAGATGGGCAGTTGTGATGCTCAGGGACACGGTTTAAAGGTGAACATGGTGAGGGTGCTGGATTAATGGTTGGACTCAATGATCTTTGAGAGCTCTTCCAGCCTTAATGATCCCATGACACCAAGCAAGCCCTCTGGCTTCTCTGAGATTCTGCATTCTTGTCCTGCCCCCCTGCTCTGTCTTCTCAGCCTGACAGGGATGCTGGCTGGCTCGGAAGGGCAGTGCAGGTTATAAAAGGTGTTTGGAAACACTTTGGAGTGGATTACTGGAATCCCAGCACTTCTTCTGGGATGCTTTGGGCTGCAAGGCTCCCGTTGGAGCTGCAGACATCAGGGTCAAGAGGAGGTCAGGTTAAAAATACAGGATCCAAGCACACAGCCCAGACAGGCTCCATCTGACACTCAGGGTGACTTGGCTGCACCCAGACACTCGACCTTGCCCAGATACGTGGTGGGCACACTTGGGGGCCACCACTGCTGCTGGTGGTGCCATGCTGTGAGCCTGACTGCTCAGTTTGGCCCCAGGGAGATCTCTTAACACTCTGTGCTGGTTTGAAAGCAAAACCAGTGAGAGACTCCAAGTCAGAAACACAATTTAATAAGAAGAAAAGAAAAGAAATAAAAGAAAGTAAAACAAAATAAAAGCAATAGTACAAAAGACCACTGACAGAGTCAGAACACAACCTGACACCCTGTTAGTCAGGGTGGTGGCAGCAGTGCAGATGAAATGCTCTTGTCCAAGCAGTGATCCTGTAGAAAGCTCTGGCAGCTCTTGTCCTCTGGGAGTCCAGTGGGTCAGGGCTCCCTGTGCTGTCCCAAATCCCAGATTCTATCCAGGTGGGAATGCTTGGCTCCTCCCCCTGGGCGGAGCATCTCCCCCTGGGCTGATCTCATTCTCTGAGCCCTGCAGGGGCTCCTTGCTGGCCCATGAACCAGAGACAGCTCCCGCAGGGAGTTCCCCATGAGCCATGGGCACGGCATTGCTGGGCCATGGACAGGAGAGAAGGGAAACACTGCCCCAGCTGGTTCCAGCAGCTCCTGGGGATGGGGATGGGATACAGACTGTGGGCACAGCTGACATTGTAACCTAGGACACACTCCCAGAGCAGGTATTTGCATCCATTGCCCCACCAGGAGTCCCACAGACACATTTACATGAAGGAAGCCCCACTGGAAACTCGGTGAGGAAGAGAGGGAGGTGAAGGATTCAGAAGGAAGAAGAGCAGTTCTGGAAGCTGCCACACGGACAGCACAGGAAGGTCTGTGATGCTGAGGTGATGAGGAGCTGGAGTAGGACATCCAGGACAGACAAACCTTGGGGAGAAGCTGGCAGAACACCCCCCTGGGTACTTTGGACTGGAAAGGCTGAGAGAAGAGTGGATGAGGATGGAGTTCAATGTCTTACAGCTCTCTGCCCCCTTTTTAGGTCATGATCCTTGGCATTTTGTGTTTACTCAGAGCTCAAACTCTGAAGAAGGGCTTAAGCCAGTGGCAGCTGATTCCAACAGCAGGTCAAGAGCTTGTAAAAATGCATAGACAAGAGGGACCCTCAGAGTGGGACTCAGTGTGCAACTGTCTGCCTGCCCACATTGCAGTTTGGAGAGGATTGGAGTATAAAAGCCATTTGGAAGTGCAAGTGCCAGGTCCTTCAGGAGACAAATGCGCATTAATTTAAGAACTCAGATAAGGAAAAAGAAAAAAAAAAACCCATGGAAGACCATGCACATCTCTGTGGTATCTCTGACTCCATCAATTGTAGAGCCCTCCAGTGGTTTCCAAAGCCAGATTTTCATTCCCTGACTGACAGCAGTGCTGGTTTAACCGAAAATGCTCTTCAGCTGCTCAGAGTATGCAGGCATCCAGCCTGGGAAAGTGCAGCTAGGACAGTGAATGTCTGTCACAGAAAAGCTTTAACTACAGGCGTCCCTAGCTCTGTTGCCTCTGGGTTTTGCTTCTTCTTGCAAAATCAGGGCATCCTTAAGTGTCTCCTGGCAGGATGACTGCTGTGAAGTGTCTTTGGGCTGCTGTAAAAGGAAAAAATCAATGTGACTCAGAGGCTGCAGGACCTTGCCCTGCAAATGATGCTGCTGGGAGCAGGAGGGGAAGGTTCAGACTGAGGATGGGATGAACTGCAGTGATGCAGCTCAGTTTGGGAATAAGGAATTCAGAGGTTGGTGGCAAAGATCAATGAATACATCATCAAACAGGAGCTGATCTATAAAACAAACTGCTGCCACTTGGCAGAGAGGCTGTGCTGGGAGCTCCCACAGAGACAGTGAAGAGTGGAGCAGACATCTGACTGGTCTGTGTTGTGAATGACCATTGCCTTGACCCTCTTGTTCTGGCCAAAGGCTGCTGGTGGCTCAGAGAACCCTCAGATGGCCATAATGGAGCTGCACTGGTTTATACTGGTTAAGATCCACACTTCCCAGCAGGAGTAAAAAGAGAAGCTGGTCTCTACTCCAGCTCTCTGGGGAAAAAAACCCCAAAAACTTCTTGAAGTGTTTCAAATAAACTCGGATCAATAAAATAAACCCAACAGGAGAATGAAGTAGAGGGGTGGGACGTGAGAGAAGACTTTCTGCAGGCCCAGCCACTTGGGAACGAGGGCTTGGAGGAGAAGGGTGCCCAGTGGCTGAGGTATCCATCACCCACTGCTGTGGTTCAGCTGTGATGAAATTTGGCACCAAAAGTGCATTAAGGGGTTTGCAGGAGGCCCCAGTAGTGCCAGAGGCTTGCAGACTTTCTGAACCCACAGTGTCGTGCCCAGTCCTGCAGGGTACAGAGGAAAGGGTTAACACCTCCCAGAGCTCAGTTGTGTTGGGAATGAAATAGAAAATCTGAAAGCAGGTCAGTACCTCAGCTGCTTCTGAATTCTCATTAATTTGCTTTCCCTTCTCATTTATTAATGGGCTGACTCACACTGTATTTGCTTTCCCTTTGCTGCAATTTGCAAAATTCCTTCTTATTCCCAGTAGCCTTCTTGGCAGTGTTATTTTTCTCTGTTTTTCCCTGGCCTTTATCATTTCCTTGCAGGTCTTAGCTGAGTTTGCATATTCTCGTTCAGTTCCCCTGACTATTTATTTTCAGCCTTTTTCTTTTTATCTTCAGGCCTCTTAAAACATCCCTTGGGGCTATCTCAGTGTCTCTGGGAGCAGCTGGGATTATCCTGCCACCCATGGTGCCCCTGAAGGGATTTTAAAAGCTCCCTTGGCACTTCATTCATTTTTTCCCTTCCAGCTCCATGTGGGGACTCAGATGCCCTTCCAAAGGCTTGGGAGCTCCCAGGGCTTGGACAAACCTGGATTTTTCAGATGGGAACCGCAGTTCTGAGTATCCAGTGGATCCTGTGGAGATGCTGCTCTGTTCTGCACTGCTGTCTGCCCCCCAGTGCTCCCTGGGTTGGTCACTGCACTGGACAGGCTGGTTTCTTCTCCAGTGCTCCGGCCAGCACTGAGCATCTCCAGGGCCTGGTGCTTCACAGCCTCCTCCCAAGGCAGGGAAGGGGCCAATCTCTGCTCTCTGGTGCCCAGAGACAGGGAATGGTATGAACTTGGGTCAGGCTTAGGATTTAGGCTGGATGTTAGGAAAAATCCTTCCCTCAGTGGGTGCTGGGTGCTGCCCAGGCTCCCCAGAGAATGGGCACAGCCCCAAAGCTGTCAGAGCTCCAGGAGTGTGTGGACACTGCCCTCAGGCACAGGGTGGGGTTGTTGGGGTGTCTGTGCAGGGCCAGGCGCTGGACTGGTTGGTCCTTGTGGATCCCTTCCAGCTCAGAATATTCTGATTCTCCAATACCATGCCTGTGAAGGATCCAAATCTTCCCCAACCCAAGAGTCAGGCAGCCTGTTACAGGTGACCCAAGACTGGTTCTGGCACCACTGCATGTCCTTTTGTCCCCTCATTGACCTCAGTCCCACAGAGAGCAGACCTGGCTGTGTGAGCCCATGGGGAAGGCTCTGTCTGGTTGCACGAGCCCAGCATGAGGATCTGTGGCAGGATGAGCCTTTGGGGGCTCTACAGGTTTGTTTTCCCAGAAGCTGAAGGTTGTGGCATGCTTGGTGGGTGCTCCCTGTTTGGTGAGAGGGATGTTTCTGTAGCTGCCAGCCTTGCCAGGGCTTCCCGGGTTCTCCCCCTCACACTTCCCCAAATTCACCCACAGGAGGGAGGCAGTGACTTTGTGGTGGCAGCTGCCAGGAGTGTGGGGGTCAGGGGGGCTGTGGGGGCCCAAACACAAATCCTGGGTTATGTTGGGGGGCTGCGTGGGGCCATGTGCACCCTGCACCACACACACAGCTGCACCAAAGGAACCCAGGGGCTGGGATGGGATGGATGGGATGGGATGGAATGGGATGGAATGGGATGGGATGGGATGGAATGGGATGGATGGGATGGGATGGGATGGGATGGGATGGGATGGGATGGGATGGGATGGGATGGGATGGGATGGGGTGGGATGGGGTGGGCTGGGAGGGGATGGGGTGGGATGGGATGGGATGGGACGGGGTGGGGTGGGATGGATGGGATGGGATGGGGTGGGATGGGATGGATGGGATGGGATGGGATGGGATGGGATGGGATGGGATGGATGGGATGGGAGGGGATGGGATGGCATGGCATAGCATGGGAGGGGATGGGGTAGGATGGGGATGGGATGGGATGGCATGGCATGGCATGGCATGGCATAGGATGGTTGAGGTACACTCATGGCACACTTTGTCCTGCAAGGGAAGAGCCAAGGGATAGCATGGTCTTGCCTTGATGGCATTAATTTGTGTCAAAAAGTGGAAAGATGTTGGTGAAAGATATCTTTGACCTGAGTGGGTTTTCTGCCCTCTGCCAGGGCTGGGAGAGGCGTATCATGGTGCTGTGCCTGTCAGCAGAAGACTCGTCCTTCCCTGTGACACACTTGGTTCTGTTGCCAGCAGAAGGTGGGAGCTGGTAGGTACTGCCCTTGACAACCCTCTTCCCTTTCCCTTTGTCCAGAAAGGGTGTGGAGTCTCTCACTGGGGATATTCCAGACCCATCTGAGCACAGTCCTCTGCTCTAGGATGACACTGCTGAGGCAGGGAGGGGACCCCATGATCCCACTGTGGTCCCTTTCAACCTGACCCAACCTGTGATTATCTCTCCAAACCTCCAGATCTTTCCAAACAATCTACCTGTTGTGGAGCAAAGGGGCCTGAAGGGAGAGGCTGAGGGACTCCTTTGTATATGTACCAAGCTGATCCTTACAACTGTTGCCATTCCATGGACCTATGGAGGGTAGAAGAGTCTGTGGGTGCAGAAACTCTGCTCCACAGCCATGGCTCCAGGAAAATAGCTCTGTTTCCAAATACTCCTTGGACCCAGCTCCAGGCAGACAGGCTCCAGTGACAGCTTTGCCCCCACGAAACTTGCCAAGATTCAGGGCCTGTTGAGGTCGTGTGGTTATCTCTGTTCAACCCAGGTGGATCATCCTTTGTTCTGACATCAAAATAACAGGTTCATCGCACATCATTTACTCAAACGCTACCTGGAAAACTTCAAATGTAAGCAAGCCCCCTTGGGAAGTTCAAGAGGAGTTCACAGCAGCCAGGGATTTTTGCCCCAGGCCCTGAATCTTTCTGTTGCTCAGAAGAACCCCTGCTCTTTGGGCTGGAGGCACACAGCTGTGATGCTTTCCTGCCTTCCACAGCCAGAGTTGAATGTTGGAGCTGCTGTCACATGGACCATCCCAGACTGTGCCCCCCAGCAGGCAGTGGGCCCTGGGGTCACCCACCCCAAATAAGAAGTTCATTCTTCCATGCAAAGTAGCCTCACTCTAGCAAGGGCATGGAGGCTGCTTGCCACGGAGAGCTGTGACTCCAACAAAGGCTTCCTTTCTCTGAACTGCCACACAATTGTTGGAGTTAAATAAATCTGTCAGGCACAAAGCAAACTGCGTTAAACAGCGTCCTCTCCCACTCCAGCAGGATAAAAGCTGGGTACTTTGGGAAGTGTTTAAAAACCATTTTTCATTCACTTGTGTTCACTCTTCCCTCCTGTTGCATCCTCATTGCACTCACTCATTCAGGGGCTTGCACAGGGACCTGAATTTCTAACAGGAACAAAAAAAGCATAAGGGGAATGAACCCAGTGTTGAAATTCATTCAGAGCTTCTATTATTTGGGATTGAAAGGGGAAGGTCCCTTGCAGGTCACTTTTAAATGTGTCTGTCTAGAGGCAAAGAGATTCAAAGTGCATTTATCATCCCTTTCTGTTGTCCACAGCAACCCAGGGATTTTTTTCCTGCTTTGTGTTGTGGTGACTGGTACAAATACGACTGGGCTCAGCCACTGTGTGAGGAAGGAGGGCTCTCCTCAGCCTCACATATCAGAATACAGCTGGAAGGGCTCCATCCTGCTGTCACTGCATTGGTGGTGGCATGCAGGGTGGAAGGGGCCTGGGATGAGCCATCCCAAAACTCACCCGGGCTGCAGGACAGTGAAACCTTGGCAGGGGTGGCAGCAGCCAGCTGGAACTCTTATGCACAGTAATTCACCAAACCCGGGGTTTCAATGGGACCAAAAGGAGCTGTAAGTTCAGGTTTCAGTCATTTGGATGTATGTGAAAGTGTCAGCATAGCCCTGCTAGATGTTTCCGAGGTAAAATGTATAATTTCAGAAGTGCTGGAGTATTTCATTAGACAGCCTTGAAACAAAACTCTTTTCCTATTTTCATAGGGTGTTTTTCTTTAAAGCCTGACCCAAGGCAGGAGAACATGAAGCTAAACAAAACCATTGGGTGTCCCAAAGGAAAGGGTTCCTTTTGGGTCAAGGGGACAAATGACTCCAGGGAAACCTCTCGTGATGATTGTGATCCCTGGGCTTGGTCCCCTGCTCTGGGGAGCCTGACCTAAATTTAAGCTGAACTTGGGCAGGAGCAACTGATGCAGGAGATCAGCAGAGTCATGGCAAACTTCAGGACTGGACAGCTGGGGAGAAGAGGGAGCCATGGGAGAGAGCATGGGTGGGGAGAGGAAAAGGGAGGGCAGCATGTGGCAGAGGACAAGAGGAGAAGAGGACAAGGGATGGCAGAGGACAAGAAGGAGAAGTTGAAGAGGCAAAGCTTCTGCTTCTGCTTAACTTCCAGTGGTGCAAGGGAGAGCAAAAAGCAAAGCCCAGAGCAAGGCAAACCGAGGCATGGTTGGAAGGAGAGTTGGATGCTTTTATTGCCTCTCTATTACCACTGGGGTTTTTTCTGGAAAACAACCCCATTGCCCATCCAGGGGTGAGGTCGGTGGGACTGGTTCAGCTTCACTGGGGTTCAGGACAGGAATTCAGTGTTGGGAAAGCTGTGGAGGGAGCAGCCAGACTGTATGAGCCAGTGGCTGTGTCCCTGGTGGGTTGTTGGGACAGGCAGGATCTGTGTCCACTGGGACAGGGAAGGACTCACAGGGTGGTCTCTTCCTACAGTTCAACGTTTCCAAGCCTTCACGCCCTTGTACCTTCAGGACATTGGTGTAGGAGGGGATCTCTCTCCACTTTGGCATGCCTGGCTGGTGGTTGCTCAGCCTTCTCTTGTCCCAGCCCATAAACACAGTCTGAATGGTGTCTCACTGCCGTGCTGGGCCTTACACCCCTGGTTCCCATACTTGTAACTTTTGAAGGAAAAGGTAAAGCCCAGAGCAAGGCAAACTGAGGTCTGGGTTGGGAGGAGAGTTGGATGCTTTATTACCTCTCTATTACCACTGGGGGTTTTTCTGGGAAGAGGCCCCATTGCCATGGGTTCAAAAGCCATACAGGTTTCCCATACTTTGGGCACACACGAGGCCAACGCTGTCACCTGTCAGTCACCAGTGTTCCCTCAGCTCCAGATCCCACTGGTGCCATTTAGGTCCCCCCATCTCTCTCCAAACAGGTGGCTTTGAATTAATGAGGTCCAGGGATAGTTAGGGAGTTATAAATATCTTCTGAGATGATGAATTTTAATCAGGAGTCCCTAACGAGCACAAGATGAAATCAGGAATGAGAATGATGGTCCTCCAATGGATCTTCATTAACAATTCAAATGACTGAGGTCTTAATTAAAGGGCTTGTGATTCAGCTGAGGGATTACAGATTGCCCAGGGGGAGAAATCAAAGACTTCAGCCCCCTTTTTTTACAGAAGGTAACGAGCTTTTAAATTAGATTTTTTTAAGGAAAAAAAAAAAAAAACCAAAACAAGAAGGCCTTGCTGTTTTATCTGGATGCTTCACTACTTTAAATGATGGTCAGATCTTGGAGTGTGCAACGTTTGCCTGACAGTCCCTGCAAGTACCCACATTGCTCCTGTCACTGCCTCACCTCCACGTCCCACTGAACACTGACCCTTGGACATGGACAGCATCAGGGTATCCCTATTCTTCTTGGGGAATGCTCCAGGGTTCCCTGATGCCAGGAAAATACCAGCTGGGAGACAGTGAGATGGGCCCAATCTCTCATCAGCTTTACGACTCTTCCTCTCTTCTTAGTTGTTCTGAAATGTGTTTTCCTAGCGAAAAATACTGCAAATATTCAGAATATTCAGGGTATAGAAAACCAGGGGGGTCTTTATGCTTGTAATATATTTTCATGATCTATCTCAGGCCTGTTGCCCTTGGCACACGTCTCTGTTTCTACTCTTCATACTCGCCACCACGTACTGGTTTGAAGGCAAACCAGTGGGAGGAATTACCTCCACACAAATATCTGGTGAGAGACTCCAAGTCAGAACTACGATTTAATAGAAAAATTAAAATAAGGGCAACAGTACAGAAACTTAAACTGAAAGAGTCAGAACATGAGCTGACACCCTGCCAGTCAGGGTGGTGGCAGCAGTCCCATTAAATGGTGGCTGCAGTCCCATTGAATGGTGGCTGCAGTCCCGTTGCAGTGATGGACATGGTCTTGTTGAGGTGGTGATCCTGCAGAAAGGTCTGGGGTCCTTCCCTGGAGGTCCAGTGGAGGTTATCAGCTCTTGTCCTCTGGGACAGTGGTGATGCCCCGATGGTGTTCCAAGCCTCAGATTATATCCAGGTAGGAACGCTGGGTTCCTCCCCCAGGGTGAGGCATCTCACAATGGATGATGTAATCCTGTGAGTCACTCTTCGAGACCCATCAGCAGAGATGGCTCCCCCAGGGTGGCTGCTGCTTCCCAGGAGGGATTTATCAGGGCTGAGCCATGGGGAAGGTAAGAACATTGCTGCACCCATTTTAACAGCTCATGTAGGTCGCAGCAGAATAGGTATTTTTGGTTACACCTCACATTCTAACCCAAGGCACACCAACTCAGCACCTCACACAGGCACTGGCTCTCCCCAGGCTGGGTCACCTGGGTGACACCCAAGAGCAGGTGATGTCAGTCCCCAGAGTGAGCCCTGTTAATGCCAGGGTGTTGTTAATGGTTGTGGCTGCTGTCTCTGTCACATCTTGGGGCACACAAGCAGGGAGGGGATGCTCAAAGATGGTGCCATGAGAGAGCCCCCCAGGGCAGAGGAGGGGACCATGGGGCAAAGCTGAGTGCTCAGCCCCCCTGATCCAGTGCTTCTTTCCAAGGAGGGGTGGGACAGAGAGGGAAGGAGATGGGGGATGCTGCAGAGGGGTCGGTGGAAAGAGATGCCCAGTTACCATGGGAGTGTCTCCAAAATCTGGGGAGATTTTGAAAAGAAATCAGAAATCAGAAAATCTGACACCTGGCTCCAAAGAGGCTCACCAGCAGGTCTCACATGGAGGGAAGGACAGTCCCACACTGTACTTCATAGAAGATGTATCTCCATTCCCGATAGCTCCTGAATCTGCTGCTGCCACAGCAAGAAGCTGAAGCAGGGCTCTCTGCAGTGGTACTTTGAGAAATCTGACTGATGAACCATTTGTTTAGGAAGAGCAGAAAGACTAGAGATGGAATTCCTGGTGATTTGTGCTTGGAGGAATAGCCTCTGTGAGGATCCTTTGATGGTTAAGATCTGAACTTCCCCACACAGCCTACAGTCATGTGTGAAGGCAGATCCTCCTCCTTCCTCCCAAAAATATCTCAGGACCATCAACCCAAGCACTGCACTCCATGTTTGGAGACAAAGCTGGACAAGCTTTTAGAGGGCTGAGTGAGACACACAGAGGCACAGAGTGCTATTCCATGACCTCTGCTGCATTAGGGAAATGCATGGATGCACTTGGAAAATGAAGCAGGGACGCTTTCCAAAGGGGCTGGCCTGGCTGAGTGCAGCTCCTGCTTTGGAGCTATGAAAAAAGGCACCATAAAATCTGCAAAAGCCTTGAACTGACCAGCTGAGTGCCACCCTGTGCTGCAGGTCACAGAGCTGGCAGCTCCAGCAGGGAGGTGAAACTGTGCCTGGGAACAGCCCCAGCACAGGGCACGCTTACCTTAGAGGGGACCTGCATGGACAGGGTGCCTCCAGGCTCAGCCACCTTGCACAGCACCCAGGGGCGACACCAGACAAATGCCAGGTCCTGCATGGCTCCAAGTATAGTGGTGAAGGGATGGGATGCAGTTGGTCTGAGCACTGGGGCTGGGTCCCAGCCTGGGACAGGACGTGGAGGATTTGATCCTATGTGAGGATGCAGAAAAACTGCTACACCTCTATCCCAAATGTGTCACAGCCCCAGCATCTTGGCTTGCCCAGCTTCAGACATGCAGAAGGGAGAAGCTGACTTTTCTGTGGAGGTAAAGTGACCCTCAAATTGTGTCTTTTGGGAGGGAGAATCAGCCTATGGGAAGAACAGGCAAAAACCTGGTATGCTGAGCCTTGTCTCCAGACAGATGTTGGAGTTTCTGTGGAGCTGGGGGCAGCAGCTGGATCACTTGTCTCAGATAACAAAGATCTGGCAGGAGGGTCCAAACTCATCCCCTCATTGGAGACCATTGAGGTTTTGGGGGATTCAGATGCCTCCCCTGCAGTGGAACAGGTGGGAAGGGCACACAGCAATTTTGATTCTGCATTAGGCTTGTCTCCCATCTCTTCCCATGTGGATACTGAGACAGAGACATTTTCTCAAGATCAGGATGGGTTTTGCTGTGCAAAAAGCCCTGGAAATTTGGGGGCTGGGGGTGTGGGGGAGTTTCCCAGGGCTCCAGCAGGAAGGAGGGGAATGGGGCTGATGAAGGGATGGATGAGAAGCATCGGCCACTCCCAGCTGCAGAAAGCTGATGATTTTATCACCCTCATGTGCAGGTATTTTCCAAAGTCAAGGAGACTGGCCTTGTCCCCAAAAGCCCGCAGGTGAGGACAAGAGGATGGCAAGGGCTGAGATCTGGCATTATCAGTACCAATAGAGATGTTAATGACTTTTAAAGAAATCACCTCTGATTTTTTGCTCCTCTTGCTCATCCATTCAAGGCTTGATGAACATCAGCCCTTTTAAGGTCTTTGGAAGGGGCAGCAATCTCCTGCACGAAGGGGAAAGCTGTCTGTGTGGGGTTTGTGGACGTGGTTCTTGTGGGCACCCTTGATGGGCCACAGGAAATGTTTGCAAACAGGGTGTGAGTCCTGGGAGATGATACCAGAGAAGGTGACCCAGCTTGGGACCTGGAAAGGGGATGCTGGGATCAACCCCGACCCACCTCCAACTTTTTCTGTAAATGAGCCTTGTGCTCATCAGAGCTCCTCTAAAAACATTCCCATGCATTCAGTGTGATGTTTCCCCCAGTGCACCCCTGTGGAGGCAGATGAGACTGCCCAGCCTCTGCCCTGCAGGGCTGTCCCTTCAATGGAACGTGATCAGCTCATCTCAGCCCTCCCCGGCAGAGATAACCTTAGCTGAGGCTGTTCCACCTGGTCATGGTGAGTGCCCATCATTCTCTGGATACCCATGGAGATCCTTTCTAACCCAAAGGTCTTTGGTACCATCCTCACCCCATAAATATTCCCTGTTCAGGTGGGAGCTGCCATCCCTGGCCCCCTTTGCAGGGTGCTGGACAATAAAGGCTCCCCTGTGCAATCACCACACGACTCTGCTGTCTCTGGACTCTCCTGTCTCTGTCCCTGAGACAGCCTGGGATTGCCTGGCAAGGCAGAGCTGAAATCACTGCTGAGAACTGAAATCACTGCAGAGAGCTGAAATCACTGCTGAGAACTGAAATCACAGCTGAGAGCTGAAATCACTGCTCAGAACTGAAATCACTGCTGAGAACTGAAATCACTGCTGAGAGCTGAAATCACAGCTGAGAGCTGAAATCACTGCTGAGAATTGAAATCACTGCTGAGAGCTGAAATCACAGCTGAGAGCTGAAATCACTGCTAAGAGCTGAAATCACTGCTGAGAATTGAAATCATGGCTGAGAGTTGAAATCACTGCTAAGAGCTGATCACTTGCAGCCACAGGCTGTGCCTTGCTGAGGCTGCCCAGTGGCTGGAGGACTGTCTGGGACCCCTGGAAGGCTCTCTTGAGAGGCCTTTCTCTCTGGGAAGGTTGGGAAGGTTGTCTCCTGCGAGACCTCTCTCTCTCTGGGAAGGTTGGGAAGGTTGGGAAGGCTGTCTCTTGTGAGATCTCTCTCTCTGGGAAGATTGCAGCACCCCAGGTCGGACCATCAGATCCCCCCCCACGGTCGTTCTCACACCCCCAGCCAGACCCCAGCTGCTTGTCCTGCTGCAGAAACACGTCCAGGGTGGTGCCAGTGGAGCGCCCAGCGCCACCTGCACCGACCCCAGGGCCATCCCCACAACCTGAGGTGCGAGGTGACTTCACTGGCGGCCCGGGGCTGGCTCAGGAGAGGCAGCAGCTGCGGGTCTGGCTGGGACTTACACCTATCACTCTGTAACTTCTGACAGAGGCTGGATTTGCTGAAATGTTCATTGGAGTTTTTCCAGCCTGCTGGGGCCCATAAATCTTGCTGTGTAGGGGCTGCTTCTGCTCCTTTCCCTTGGTGAGCAGGGCTGGTATTTTTCTTGGAGGGCGAGACTGGTTGCAAACCCTCCTTCCAGCACCTGCTGCTCCACCTCGAGCTGCATTCCTGAGCAGTGGTGGAGAACGGATCTGTCTCCGCCAATCGGTGACACTGTGGCCTCTGAGCTGGCCCTGCTCCCCCCAAAACCCCCCTGCAGCAAGGTGGGGAGGGAGGGGGTGCTGGTGCTCACCCCGCTCCCATAGAAACCCATTCTGTCCAGCCATCCATCTGCTCCAGAGCCAGAGAGCCTGGCTGAGCCCCTGTTAGGGTCAGGACTCTGAAGACCATCCCTCAGTGCTCCTGCTTGGACACGTGGGCCAGAAACTGCTGAATGTGAATGCTGAATGTCCTGTTCAGCATCAATCCCTGGGGATTGCCCTGGCTCAGCTGGGAGTGTGATGTGGAGCACAGCTCAGGCCATTCCTTGGGACTCTGCTTCCTCTTCTCTGTGCCTCTCATCTGGGGCTTAGGAGATCTTGGTGCTGCCATGGGGAGCTCCCAGATCCCAAGAAACAATCCGTGATTCCTGACATGGAGGATCCGTCTCCCTGCCTGCATGGGCCACCTTGATCTGCAGGTGGGCAGAGCACTGGCTGCATCCAAAGGATCGAGAGGCAGGCAGGGCTGGGGCAGCCTGGCTGGGACAGCTCTGCACACCCATCATTTGACATTTCTCTCACAGATTGGGACCTGCAGCACTCCAGATGCTTCCCATCCATGAGTCATTTACCAGTACCTCAACCACACTCCAGAGCCCACCCCTGAATGACCAGCCCTGCTCTGGCCCTTGTTGTGATGCACCAGAGCACTATGGTGCTGCTGAGAGATGCCTCAGTACTGAGTGAATATTCTCCTCACTCCTTCTTGGTCACCTCAGCCCTCTTGCCTCCATCACCTGGGCAGTTTTCCCTGTCCTCAGCATTCTCCAGATCCCCCGTGGTGTCACTGTCACAGGAGATGGTGAGCACAGGGATGCTGGGTGAGTCTCAGGCTCTTCCCAGGCCACCTGGGATGTGCAAAGGGAAGTGTGTGCATGTAAAAGAGGGCACTGAGATGCACTGAGAGGGCAGTGTGTGTAAAGTCAACCCTGGAGACCTCTTCCTTTGCAGGAATCGTGTTACATGCCTCACTGTAATTAGCCTCTGGCTTTCCTCGAAGAATGAGCAATTGTTTCAGTGATCTGCCAGAGCAGAGTTATGGGCATGTCAGCCTGGCACAGGGGGGCTGTAAAACCAGATCTGCCTGAACCACAGCCATCGTTTGTCAGAAGGAAACCACCTGGCCAGAGAAAAAGGGATTTATTTGCCTCTTCCTTCATCCCATTCTCGCAGGTAGAATGTCGGCTCTGTTACAACCCGCCCCAGAAGGAGAAGGTAACCCAGATTAATGGATTCCTTGGGGCGGATTAGAGTGAAATAACACTGAATGATCACTGCTTATAAATACATCTATATGTAGGGCTTATTTTAGAATGGTTTGGTTTCAATGGAAAATGGCTATGTAGCCAATTTGGTTATTATCTATAGTAATTCAAAAGCATAAAAATAACACTTAGGAAGATGTATAAGGGAAAAGAAAGTGAAAGAAGGGATAAGAACAAATGGTTATACAGTTATCACCCACCAGTGGGTCCAGTCACAAAACCTGCTTGTTGCAATTTTGATGTAAGTTGGTCAAAGTGATGTTCACAGTCTTGATCTCTCAGGGATGGAGGAAGCCTGCAGAATGCAATATTGAATGGTTAATATATGCCCAGGCTCGCTGGGAACAGCCAGGTACCTCCCCTGGGGCAGGGAGTTCTGTGCTGTATGACTTAACAGGTGGATCAGGGGAACTTCGAGGGTCTTTGATGGTTTATGACACCTCTTAAGACATGACAGCTGCTTCTCTTGTCATCTTAGCTGAACCAATTATGGCTCATCAGAAAGGGATTAATAACTTCAGGATTATATGTGAATGTCCCCAGTACTTCCCTGGAAGGGAGTTTTCACACCGGAGCCAATTAAGGGAGGACATGATAAAAAGAAATATCCTGCCTGGCAGAATCTGCTCATTATTGGCCTCTTCTCTTTTCTGTCTCAGAGCCCAGCTCATCCCCTCGGGATGTGTGTGTGTATCTGTGTGTGTGTGCACCCCTTCTGCCCCTGGGCGGTTACTTTGGGCACAGTCAGCAAAGCACTCGCTGCTTTTGCACGTGGCCAATTGTTTTTAGTCACTAACCATTAACATTCCAGTCCCTCACAGGCTCTTCGGGGAGTCTCTGTCCCTGCTGTTACCAAAAGCAGCATTTCACACCCAGTTCAGTTCTATTCCCTGACTCTCCTTACCCAGCATCATGTTCCCACAGGTATCCTAAAAACCTGCTCGTTTTGGCCCCAGAACATGCTGCATTTTTCTGCTGTTGCACAGGGATAAGCCAGGAGAGTTTTCTGCTGATGTCACATTTCTCTGTTCTCCTGGTCCCCTCTGCATGGTCTGCCTCTGCAGTGGTTTGACTGGGTAAATACCTCACAGTTTGCCCAAATTTTTCTGTTCTGTTTGTTTCCAGGGATGTGTCATTGGAGGTGTTTGATGTCCAGCTGCAGCCATGGATCATCTCCAGCAGTGTGACTTGTGTGGCTTTCCAACCAACCATCACCATTAAACATTGTGTGCCAAGAAAAGGCCATGTAACAGCTCTGCAGAGAACACACCTTGTTCCCCAACTCCTCCTGTAAAATATCAGGTATCTTACAAGTGAATCAAGGATTGGGGATGCAACTCCATTCAAATTTAAAAGTGCATTCCCTTGAGATGCTGAATTTGACCTGAAAAATTCCGCCAAATTCCTGGTCCTGGTGCACTGCAGAGACCTGGTGAGACCTTGCAGCTCCTGCCACTTTCTGTCCACATCTGCCCCCTGTATCTGACCCTGGTGCACTGGGCCACCACTGTGTGCCAGTTTGGATGCCCAGTGCATGACAACATCTGGTCTCATGGTAGGTGACTCATTTGGGCCTTAATCCCATTTCTACTCTAGCTATGTTATTCATTCCCAGTTTTGATGGATGGGCTTGTTAGCCTTATGTTACTCATGAAACATTTTTCTTCTGTGTTTTCTGATTAAAAAATCTCTCAGTTTTATCTTTATGGGAAATACTGCACCAATTGCTGGACTGCAGCTTCATTTAAACTCTTTGGCCTAAGCTAACCAAAAAAACCCCCTAAGCATGGTTGATTTTCAAAAACAGAGCTACCTGCCCACCACCTTTCCTGCAATGTGGAGTGACACTGCTCAAGTGTTGGTTGTCTGTCCCCCAAGTCCCCACTTGTCTGGGGATTGCCAGCACACCAGGGTGGGTTTTGCCTCTGGGAACATCTTGTGGCCTGGTAGTCACAAGGGTTGGATTCAACAAAAGGCTGGGTTGGTTGATGTGTGTTTGTGGTGTCCCCATCTGCTCTGCTGAGTACCCAGCATGTGAACATCTGCAGCTGAGTGTCTCACCACAGGTCAGCTTGGCCAAAGGCCACAGAAATTCTGTCTTGCCCACCACTGAGCAGTGGTGACACTGCTCCAGGGGCTGCTGGTAGGAGCCCTCGCCCTGTCACCAGAAGATGGGCTTTCCAAGCTGCTGGCACCAGAAGAAGCACTTTGGAAGGGCCTCCTGTACAGCTTGCACAGTACCCTGAGGGGCTTTCTTGAAGAGGAGCAAAAACTGATGGAGGCTGATGAAGCTGATTGATGAATGTAGATGATGAAGTTGAAGGATGGCAGATTTAGATTGGATATTAGAAAGAAACTCTTCCCTGTGAGAGTGGTGACATCCTGGCAGAGTTTGTCCAGAGAATCTGTGGCTGCCTCTGGATCCCTGGAGGTGTGCAAGGCCAGGCTGGACAGGGCTTGGAGCAACCTGGGGTAGTGGAAGGTGTCCCTGCTCATGGCAGGGGGTGGGACTGGATGCCTTAAGTTTGAGCTGTCATATTTTCAGGTTCTGTGCTGCCCAGGGGTGCAGCTCTGAGCTCACAGTCAGGGTCACCCAGCTCCCTTCACAGAGTAGGGAGACAAAACAAATCCTTGTCCTGCTGCACACCAAGGACAACTTTCAGCCCAACAGCACAAACAAGGGTGGCTGGAGGGAGGAACAAGAAGGATGGGACCTCACAACCTGAAGCTGGAATTGGACAATTAAACCCCAAGATGCAAATGAACCAAAATTTATAAAAGTGTGAGACCTCGTGACTGCCCAGCCATTTTGTGACCATTCTTAGTCCATCCTGGGTGTAGCCCTGGTCAGGCCCTGTCCTGCCCAAGTTGTGCCCTGGAGGTCTTTCAATAAATCCCTGCTTTATTCTCTGGCTCTGTGCAGTCTCTGTTTCAGGTCAGCCTTCCCAAAGCATCACACTGGATGGGCTTTCAGGCCCCTTCCAACCTGAACCATTCTGATATTCTCTGATTCTATGAAAAATGAGGACCCTTGCCTAAGGAGGTCAAGCGACTTGGCTGATCCCAAAGTGAGAACCTGTGAGCTGGAGAGGTGCTCCAAGGGGATGCAGCCCTTCCAGACTGGGAGAGAAGGATGGGTCCCTGTGCCTCAGCTCTGATCAGTCTCCCCATGGTTTGGCCAATAGTTCTGGGGGCAGCTAAGAAATTACTCCAGCCCTGTCCTGCCTTTGGTGTTTCCAGCTGTGCCCCTGCACCACATGCTACCAACCTGAGTCCCATGTGCCATGCATGGGATATACAGGGGCCTGGGTCTGCTCCTAGAGCTGAGAGCTCCCCTTGGGTTCTGCCTGGTGGACCAGAGAGAGGTTGGAATGCTTCCAGGAGAACAGCTTCACCCATGCTCAGCTCCAGCTGGATGACCAAGGCAGGGGAGCTGCAGGTATAGGGTATTGAGACTGGAGGGTTTGAAGGGGCTGGATTACAGTGAACATCCAGACTGGTGTTTCAAAGTGGCTGGAAATGCTGTCTGGTGTTTGCTTCCTTTCTTTCATCATTTTCATATCCAAAGAAACAGCTGAAATCTCTGGAAACAGCAAACTTAAAAGGAGGAAAAAAACCCCAACCCTAAAATGAAAGATGAAGGGATCTTGAAGGGCTTTATCTTCCAAGAATCTGGGTTTATTTTTGGGCAGGCAGATGGGGCAGAGAAGCAGAAGGCAGCAGATAGCCCCTGCTCCTGGTCCCACTGGGCTGTGGGTGCCGTAAGGCCAGCCCGTATCTTGGATCCAGCTGGGCAGATCCCAGGCTGTGGAGAGCCAAGACTCAGATTTATTTCTGCAGTTTCCCATTATCTGAATGTCCTGCTGGAACAGCACCAGAAAGCTGTGATGGGAGTTTTGTAACATTATTTTCTACAGCAGTGCATGGAGCCTGCACATCCCACACCCACCCCGGCCTCCTGCCTCCACCAAAGTGTCAGATGAGGCCAGGGGTATTGCCTGTCCTGCAGCACCCCAGATATTCATGTCCAAGATAAATGAAAGCTCCCATCAGTGTCACTGAGAGGTGAGAGATGGTGGGATTCTGGCTCTGGAAGAGGAGATGTGTCCCAGCCTCATTCCTTTTTCCTAGGGTGCATATTTGGGTCGGGCAGTTTGGATTTGACCCTGCCTGCAACTCTGCCTTTCAGCTCCCTGAAAGTTCTTCCTTGCCTCTCCAGAAATATTTTTCCAGCAGGGAGCCAGGATCTAATCACAAACTATGCAGTAAGGCAAATTGCCACCCATTTGCCCCAAAATTAAAGCTGCTACAGTGAGAGACATTAGAAACATCTCACCTTGAGGCAAACTGACTCAGAGTGGCTAGCAAAGCATCAACTCCCACCTGCATTTTTTGAGCTAAAGGCAGGAGTGTGATATGTTCCCCTAATGCTGTGGTTCTCCTGCAAAATACAGCATCACTTAGTGCAGGACCCCTTTCCACTGGGGGCACACAGGGTTGCTCTGCAAAGCGTGGGTAGGTGTTAAAAAAATCACCAGGCCAGCCAGGAAAAGCCCATGTAGGTTTTCCTGCATTTGCAGGTAGAAGAGCTGGGCAGCAACTGCCATCTAAGGAGAGGATTTCTGCACATGTGCAAAATAATGCTGACTGCAGTCGAGGGGTTTGTCTGCAAAGGGCTTCTGAGGTGTCAAAAAGAGGGTTTCTTGAGTGGGTTTCTTAATCTGTGGGTTTCTTGAGTGGGTTTCTTTATTTGTGGGTTTCTTGAGTGGGTTTCTGCATGTGACACATTACTCTTTAAGAGCATGACACCTGGCTTAAAGAAAAAACTGATTGGAAGCTGTCACCCTTCCCTCTGAACTCCAAAACACTCGAGCAAAGGTAGATGAGGCAAAGGCACCTTATCTGTTCCCAGCAGGTCCGGGTGTGTCACCCTTGCCGGGACACTGCTTTGCTGCACAGGAGTGCCTGTGGCTGGGGATTGCACAATCCTGCTTGGCAGCTCCAGCCCTGGGGGTTGCAAAACACAAAGCTGTCCATGGCAGTCACGCTCCAGCCACTCACCCAAGAGCTGACCTCATCTGCCAGGGCTGCCAGGCTTTCCAAAAACCAATAGCAAGATGCTGATAACAAGGGGTTTAACAATTAAATTGGGAAAGTCCTGATTTCCTACTGAAACTGGGCAAAGCCTGCAGCTGCTGCAGTGCCCCTGATATTGCGGATGTCAAGGCACATGTGAAGTGTTGGATGCTGGCACGGAGAGGGAGAGATGGGGAGAGAAAGGATCATTTTTCATTTTTCAGTACAGTTTTCATTAATAAAGCACCTGTGTGTGTGTGTGTGGTGGGGAGTGGGGCTGTGCTGTGCTGGGTGGCTGTGCCAGCTCCTATCCCCAGGCAGGGCTGTCCTGGTCTAATGTGGCCAGGAGCAATCCCACACAATTATTATGAACAAGTGCTGTTTTCCTTGGAAATAAAGGACCGTCTTTGAAAATATCCAATTTTTATGAAATATTGTTTTTTCTGTGGCCAAGTTTGATTAGGATTTTTTCCAAAAAATTATGATTTTTTAGGAGTTTGTTTTTTTTTTTTTTCTTTAATCTGAAACTGTCCCAGAAAAGAGAGAATGGAAAGAGCATGGAAAAAGCAATGTGTCTTCTGCTATAGTGCACCCAGGCTTGATGTGATAAGTAACCTTGGTTCATTTATCTGAGGCCCTGGCACAGGGTGCCCAGAGAAGCTGTGGCTGCCCCTGGATCCCTGGCAGTGTTCAAGGCCAAGCTGGACAGGGTTTGGAACAACCTGGGCTAGTGGAAGATTTCCCTGCCCATGGCAGAGGGTGGAAGGAGATGAGTTTTAAGGTTCCTTCCAGCCAAAACCATTCCATGAGTCTGGACAGCCAATAATGCTGTAAGAGAGCAGAGGAAAACCACATGAAAAAACAAAATCCATCAAAGCCAAAAAGCATCAGCACCCACCACAGCACGTGCTGCACTCTTGCCTAATGTACAGAAACTAGATCAGGAATATCTCCCAGGAAAGCAAGAAAACCTCTTTCTCCTGGGCTAGCTTCTCCCACACAGGTAGGAACGATTCTTAAACTGGTGTGGGATTGCTTTCCCAACCACATGGCATTGGCCAGGGTCTCTGTGGCATTAAAACTGACTGCCTGTGCTTTGCATGGCACAGTTTGTAGGCTGAACTTCAAAGTTTTTGACTGGGCATTACAAAGTTTCCTAGAAAATTCTAGCACGTGACTTGGCGTTGGCATCTCACAGCGATAAATAAGCTCAGTGCTGGTGCTTTCCATCCCCAACACTGTGAGTGAGAACATCAGGGGTTTCTCTTTCCTGTGAAAAGCCCATAAACCCGCCAGGTAATTAATTTTCTGCTTTTGAGGAGAGCTTAGTCTGGCAAAGAGTTCAAGGCAGGAGCATTAGCAGAGCTCAGCTTCCGCTGAACCCTCGGAGAGATGGATGTACCTTCTCGGAGGGGCCCGTTCAGCTGGGAGGCTGCAGGAAAAGCAAAACAGGCTTCCTAACAGGAATTGCATCCTGAGTCATTACTTTCAGATACTTGAGTGTCAGCCAAGGACATACAGTGAGCGTGTCCCAGTGCGAGCCCTGTTGATTTTATTGTCCTGTTACTCCACTGTGCATGAGGTTGCTGCCTGGGGGTGTGCAGGGGAGGCTGGGGGTTGTCTCTGCCTCTCTCATTGTTGCAGTAGTCATCCTGAGGGAGCAGGGTTACAGCTTTCTCCACGTGCTAGGATCACTGACCTGCAGTTCTGTGTGAGGTGATTTGATGAAAGAAAAACCACATTTTGCCAAGGCTTTTTGTGCTGATTGCTCCTCATTGACAAGCTGCCGCCTGCGCCCCAATCAGCTCCTCGTGCAGGTGGGTTGGCTGGTGGCAGCAGGTCACCACGGAGGGGCTGCTGTGTGCTGAGAGCAGGAGCTCTGGGTTCGTGGGTGTGAGGATTTTATCTTCTTTTCTTCCTGTTAGAGCTGGGATTAATACACAGGAGATGTAGTTTTTTGTGTTCGGACTCAGTGTTTATTAATTCTTATCTATAGCACAGTCTCACGAGTCATGAGCTCTAGCTAACAAGGTAGAAAATGGATCCATCTCTAACTCTTTCCAAGTTCTTTTAAATGCCAATTACCCAATAATGAGATGACACCTATATTATTTGTATTTTTAACCCAATAACTGACCACCCAAGGCCTGCAATGCAGACCTTCTTCACCCAATTAGAAAAAAACCACCCAAAACCAAGAAGAAGAAGTGAAGAAGAATGACTTAGTCTACACCCTAAATCCTCCATATTGCTTTATACATATTACTATACATTAACATCTTAAAATCTAAGTTTCCAGGGTTTCAAGACGTGGGCAACCGGTCGTGGCTTCTGTGCCAGCCCAGGCAGTGCTCACAGGTCAGCTGGGCTAAATGGGCAGCTTAGGTCAGCAGGCCATGCCTGCCCAGCACACTGTCCTGTGGGTGCCCCACTCAGGGCCGTGCCACCTCTTGTCCCCAGCAGTGTGAGCACCTGGCAGACATTGCACGGGCTGGGGTCTTGTGCACAATCCAGGATGGGTCCCTTGTCCAGGCCTGGCCTTCCTCTGCTGCTGCTGCAGTGGAAACCACAAATCAAGGGTTTGTTATGAGCCAACATAACAACGTGGCACATCACCTTGGGGACAAATGTAAGGAGTCACTCCTGTCTGCAAGGACTGACATGTTTTCCCTCCGTGCTGCTTGTCCCCTCTGTCCCTTTCTCTGCCCCGTCCTGCTGAGCCAGGAGTGCAGCAAATGCCTCTGCAGCAGCTCGGTGCATTTTTTCGGGGGCTGGTGGGCCACTCCCCCTGCGCCGCCCGCTGTGTGTAAGTGTTTTATTGTTTGCCTGTTGAGGTGTGAATGAAGTAATGGGCTTTCTCAGTCACTCCATCCGTCTCGGCTGACAGCTTTGCTTAGACACATTGTGCTGTGCTGTATAAACCCTGTCACCTTGCCATCTCCAAACAGACAGCTTCCTCTGGGAAACTGTAATCAAGCCCTCCTGAGCACTCAGCTAGCACTGTCCACGGCTCGTAAATCACAGCAGCTTTCCTGGAAAATCGTGAGGGGAGACAGACGGGCCGACACGCATGCACCCGGCCGGAGGGTCCCACGGCTGCCGGGCAGGCGCCGCGGGCAGCGGGGCTGGCCGGGCAGGAGGGGAGCTGTGCCTGCCCAGGAGAGCTGTACCTGCCGAGGGGAGCTGTGCCTGCCGAGGGGAGCTGTATCTGCCCAGGGGAGCTGTATCTGCCCAGGGGAGCTGTGCCTGCCCAGGGGAGCTGTACCTGCCGAGGGGAGCTGTGCCTGCCAGGGGAGCTGTACCTGCCGAGGGGAGCTGTGCCTGCCGAGGGGAGCTGTGCCTGCCCAGGGGAGCTGTACCTGCCCAGGGGAGCTGTGCCTGCCCAGGGTAGCTGTACCTGCCCAGGGGAGCTGCACCTGCCCAGGGGAGCATGCCTGCATGGGGCACCAGCACCTCAGCAAAGCTGCCGACCCCAGCGCTGCACAAGACCCGGCATTAATAGGCACTGTCACAGCACCTCTGAGGTTGGAAGTGCCCCTTTTGGGAGCCAGGGTTGATCCACTGGCCATGGGGTTGCTTGATGGGGTCACTGCATAAAGCTCTCAGCACCAGGAGAACAAAACATGGGGTTTTTCTCCACCCACTTGGGTTTAAACAGTGTGCCAAGAGGACAGATGGCTGCTCCTGTTAGCAACCCATGCCTCTCCCGCAGTTATTTTGGGAAGGATGCTCAGCCAGATTCAGCTGGGAGCTGGTGGGGGGTGACCTGGTCACTGTGATGAGCTGCCACCACCAGTCCTGGTGCTCCACAGGCATGGATGTATCCTGTGGACTGGCTGTCCTGATTTGCTGGGGCTGTGGAGAGGTGGATCATGGTTTTGCCCTGCCAAGTGCTCACTTGTCCAGGGACACTTCAGCTGGAAAAAAGCATCATGCTCTTTTCCCTCATTTTGATCCGCTGGCTTGGGAATTTCAGGCACATGGAAACAGAAGCAGGATGGGAACAACTGTCTCAGCATGGCTGGAGGTCTGTCATCCTACAGAAGGGACCAGACTCCTACTTCCTGACTGACCTCTGTTGCCATCAGTTTTGGACAACAAGGCTCTATGCACCAAAGTCCTCATTTCATGCCCCCTTTTGCCTGCACCCCATCACCAGCCTATCAAGTCATCCTTTGCCTGAGTCCAAACTTCTGGCAAAGGCTCTGAGATCCACAAGAGGCCAGCAAGCTGCCTGTTTTGTAGAAGATGATGTTGCTGGTCCAGCAGAGTTGGTGGGGTGGCACAGATCTGGCCTGGGATGATGGAGAATTAAATACCTGGGAACAGCAAAGGAGACAGGCCCGAGCAGAGCTGGGGGTCTCTATGAAATGCAAGAGGAATTTCTGTCTCTTTTCAGAGCCTGCAGCCGCAGGCTGAGGTTAGAGCACAGTGCATTAGCCTGGGATTAGAAGGCTAATGATCACCCAGCAGTGCTGTCATCCCTCAGTGTGACAGACGCTCACAGATTTGGCTGGCACGGTCCTGGAGGATGGACCAGTGTGGCCGGTGTGTGTGTGTGTGTGGGGAGAAGCAGTGAGCCTGGGCCCCGAATTCCCAGCCCAATTCAGGAAACCATCAGCATGATATGCAGCCCTAATTAGGCGAATAAACTTAGTAAAGAATTCAAACATAAATTTGCTCTTGCTGATTTCGGGCTTCGCACATGTTCACTGAGTGGACGGGTTTCCCCAGGACCCCGGACTGAGATCTGCACTATCTCTGATTTATAAGGTCCTCTTGGACATGCTAAATATAGTATTAAGTGTAATAAATGCAGATCATGTTCTTAAATATTCTGTGATTTATGCCCAGGCTCCTTCCCCTGAGAGCTGGGCTCATAAATCCTCTGTGCAGATCTGTAGTGGGGAGCACTTTCCTCAGGCGGGTTGGAGAGTTAATAAGCAGGAAGGGACCAGCCAGTATGAAAGGGAGCAGGGGAGAAAAGCCAAGAGAGAGAAAGAGGAGGGGGCTGTAGCAAAGGAGAGAGGGTTCCCACTGCCCTTTTTTTTGGTGTATGTGGCACCCTCTGTTGGGCAGCAGGACGCTGGGATGCTCCTGCTGGGAATGGGGCTCTGGATGGCTCCTCCATGCCAGGCAATACGGCTCTAAAGGAGTCTGTGGAACAGCCCTGAAGCTCTTGGCACGTTTCTGTGGGTAGGATAACGTGGTTCTGGTTTGCAGGTTTGCTTGGCTGAGCATCCTCCTCTGCTGGTTTGAAATAGTCATATCCTACTGGCATGGGCTGCTCTTTGCCTCCCTTCTCCATGCAGCCCCAGCATGAAGATTAAACGGGAAATGCTGACACAAAGGCTGGAGGATGTGCTGGGAAAGCCTGGAACCCAGCTGGAGGGAATGGGAAGTGGCTTACTTCCATCCAGCAGTGCACAGCCTGGGAATGGATGTCTCTGGGGACGCCCAGGGCAGGTGTCTGCCCTTCCCCTGGGGACCACAGTGAGGTCTGCACATCACCATGGCCTCTGCTAGATGGGGCAGCTCTCAGAGCCTTGCAGTGGTGTTAACCACGGCCTGGAGACTGGGGCTGCTGCTGGGAAGGGCTGAGGGGTGTGAACAACAGGGAAAGAGGCTTTCCCTGCAGGGCTGAGGCAGGGGCTGTGGCAGGGGCTTTTCTCAGCTGAGCTGTCCTCTTAGTGTGGCCAGCAGGACCAGGAAAGTAATTCTTCCCCTGGTGAGGCTGCACCTTAAGTAGTGTGTCCAGTTCTGGGACACTCTGTTTAGGAAGTACTTTGAGATGCTCAAATGCATCCAGAGGAAGGCAACAAGGCTGGTGAAGGGCTTGGAAAAAAAGCCCTAAGAAGAATGGCTGAGGGAGCTGGGGTTGTTTAGCCTGGAAAAAAGGAGAGTTAGGGGAGATGTTACCACTCTCTACAACTCTCTTGAAAGGTGGTTGTAGCCAGGTGGGGGTTGGTCTCTTCTCCCAGGCAACCACTGACAGAATGAGAGGACACAGTCTTAAGCTGTGCCAAGGGAAGTTTAGGTTAGATGTCAGAAAAACATTTTTCACTGAAAGAATGATTGAGCAATGGAATTGTCTGCCCAGGGAGGTGGTGGAGTCACCGTCCCTGGGCATGCTTAAAAAAAGACTGGATGTGGCACTCAGTGCCATGGTTTAGTTGATGTGGAGGTGCTAGGTTAGGCCGTGGGTTGGACTTGATGATCTCAAAGCTATTTTGCAACCTACTTCATTCTGTGATTCTGTGATTCTTCAAATTTGTGTCTGCTGATGCAGTCCTTCTTCACTGCTCTCTCTCCCCTTCCAACCCTAGCCACCTCTTTAGTTTCACCCTGGGTGTGATTCCCTCTCTTTTGTTCCTCATACTCTTCTGACAAGGTCCAGACTCCTGCACACCAGCCCATCACAGACCTTCACTCTCCTCCTACCAACCATTGACCTTCTCTTCCCACCCCTTCTCCAGTGCCCATTCTCCATCCCCATCACTGAGCACACCAGCTCCTCACCCTGGCCTCTTCTTCCCATGGGACCACCCTCTCCAAAGCTGTTGCTGCAGCTCAAGCATTGGCAGTGGGGGGAACAGCAGCTAAAATTGTCTCTCCCCAGGCCCCCCTTGCAGTTATTTCTCACTCCACCCCGTGAGGAAGCAGCCCAGGATGAGGTGTCCTGTCTGATGGGAAAGCAATGGGGCAGGGTGGGAAGGGTTGAGAGTTCACAATAGGAAACCCCTGGGCCAAAGAGGAAGGGGACCTGTTTGAAAGAGCCTCGCAAAGAGAGGAAAAAGGGGGGGAAAAAATAGAAGAACTGAAAAAAATAAAGCTGTGTATTGACCACGGTGTGCCCTGTGGAGAAAGGTTCAGTTGTGATCGCAGACCGTGCTTCCAGAGGAGGACAAGAGGGTGATTTATCTGCAGGAACGAGGGATGGGTCAGGCAGGCAGAGATGTGAAACACAGATCTGGTCAGAGAAAATGGCCCAGCCAGCCCTGGACACAAGGGATGCTGCTGTGGGAGAGAGGAGTCTGCAGTCCCTTTTTTGGGGGAAGATTTTCCCAGTTTGTCTCCTTGGAGCACAGGAGGACACAAGGGACACTGCTGTGGGAGAGAGGAGCCTGCAGTCCCTTTTTTGGGGGAAGATTTTCCCAGTTTGTCTCCTTGGAGCACAGGAGGATAATCCCAGGGTGCAGCTTTATCACTGCTCACCCACGGCCGAGGCAGGAGGGCTTGGGTGGGGCATGAGGCTGGTGCTGTAATGACCCTGCTCTGCACTGACGATTTCCAGTAAAAATCCATCATGATTAACACATTGAGTTTGTCACAGCCTAGACTTTCATGACAAAAAACATGACTTTTTGGGTTTTCTCACAACAAGTCATGTTTGTAATCTAATAAGCACTGCTCCCCCACAGTCCTTTACAAACTCAGCTCTGTTTGGTTCCTGGGTCGTCACAGATGGGAAAATGACCAGAGCTGTGAAACACTTTCATTTGTCAAGTTTTATTAAATGGTTTGGAATATTTTTTTTTTATTACCAAACAAGGGTTTCTCAGTCGGGTTTGGGACCCTGCATGGGCCCTGCTCCATCTCCAGAGCTTTTGTGTGTTTTTTGTGACTCTTTTCACCCTCAATTGCCCCCACAAACAGGCAGCCTCAATGAGAATCTGAGATTTCTCAACAGCCTTCTGCCAAGTAGGGGAAACCAAGAGGAGCAGTCATATTCAGTTGCTTGAGGTATTTCAGTGCAAAAATGTGGACTGAAAATAGCAGCAAAGTGAGGTACAAAAATTGTTAAACCTTTTTCTTCTACTGCAGAGAAAAACACTGCACAAAAATTTGTCCCCATTGGTACCTGCTGTAAGAAGCTCCCACAGGTGAGGATGGGACATGCAGGTCACATCATTGGCATGGCACCTCTGCCCTCCATCCCTGGCCATCCCTTCCCTGTGCCGTGTGATTTCATGCCATGCCATGCCGTCCTGCCCCATTTTAACCTATTGCCTGTTTCTCAGTGTTGGCCTCCTCATTCCCTGCTTGAAATTAATTTCTGAGGTCAATGCACGGACTCTTGCATGGAGAATGCATCCCATCCAGTCAAAAAGTCTTTTGATCTAAATTTTTACAATGACAACCGAGAAAGAGGGTTGTAAAAGAGAGGGAGAGAGATTTTTTTACATGAGCAGACAGGGATAGGACAAGGGTGAAAAGTTTTAAACTAATAGAGATTTAGATTAGATATGAATGAAGAAGTGAATGAAGAAATTCTTCCCTGTGCCCCGGCACAGGGTGCCCAGAGCAGCTGTGGCTGCTCCTGAATCCCTGGAAGTGCCCAAGGCCAGGCTGGACAGGGCTTGGAGCAACCTGGGAGAGTGGAAGATGTCCCTGCCCATGGCAGAGGGTGGGAATGGGATGAACTTTAGGGTCCCTTCAACACAAACTACTCTGTGACTCTCTAAAGAATGTGAAATCCTGGCAGCTGATGTGAACTGTACAGTAACAAGCTGGTCTCAGTACATTATCTATGAGGCCAGATGGTATTTATGACCCACGTCACAGAAAGCCTGTGTACAGTTTAACTATTTATTGAAGAAATTTTAGGGATTTGGTAAAGAATGATAAGGATACAGGTTTGGAAAGTCCTCCTGCCCTGGGGTTTCCTCATGAGGGTTGGGGAGTCCCTACTATAGGAAACTGTTGCAGGAGAGTTTGACTGGGAGACAAAAATTCTTGATTGTTTTGACCAGACTTTAATTATCAGGCAGGAAGATGTGGCTTATCTGGGGGCAGACAATCCACTCCTGTTAGGCCCAGTGAGGTACAGCCAGACCCCCAGATGACCTGGGTGTTTTGGGGGACTCCACAGGACCTCTGTGTTCCTGTGTCCCAGGCAGTGATTGTCTGGGCAGAATTTAATGTTGATATTTTTCTCTCTCAGGAGAATTTTCTTCAAGGCTGGACTGGTACCCAGTCCAGGCAGACTGTGGGGATGAAGGTGTAACCTGCACTGGAGCACAGACAAGGAATCACCAGAGGGCCCAAGGGCAGTCCTGAAGAGGTGGCCCTGAACATGTGGTATCAAACACAGAGCCCTGCTCAGTGCCTCAGTGCCTGCTTTATTTTGTCATGCTGAGTTCTACAGTACCTCGAAGGCTGAGGACTCTGTAAGATTAACTCTAAAATCAATAGCCAGTAACCCTGGCCCAATAATCCAGGGTCTGCACTGTGATGTCTCTTGAGTCTCAAGGGCCAGGATTGTGCTTTGGATGAAACAATGCTGTGCATACCACTGATGAAAATGAGCTGGCTGCTGGAACTCTGCTCATTGGATGCTGAACATGTGCTGTGGGTTATGTGATGGGATTATTTATCCAGAAAAAACATTTTCTTCTGTGCAAGCCTCAAAGTAATCATCACTGTGCAGTGTGCACTCAGCAAAGAGCAACACATCCCCCAGCCTAACCTGTGAATGAGGATGAAATATTTGAATTTTATGGAAGTCTCTGTAGGGAGATATTTTGTGTGACCAGATTCAGTATGATGTTGGGGTCTGGTTTGCTCAGGAGGAGAAACCAGTAAGGTAAGTCAAGCTAATCTCCTAGTGCAATGCAGTTTTTCATCTTACAGATGTCACTCTCCAATCACAGGCACATAGAAAGGATCCCGGCAAACCCAGGGAATGAGCTTCTTCCAGGAGCAGTTGCAGGGACATGGAAGGGGAAAGAAATTATTAGGTCCTATTTGAGGGGTTTTGTCCAAGTCTCTGCTAGTTTCCCAGGTTGAGGCTGATGCTGGTAACATGACCCTGCTGGGGAGTTCAGCGAGTCACAGACCTGGGACACCAAATCCCCCTGGAGCCATGTCCAGTCTCCCTTCCTGCTGCCTGCAGCAGTGATGGATCTCCAAGAGGTCAGTGAATTGTACTGAGTCCAAGCACCTTCTATTTACTGCATTTTCCTGGGCTGACGATTGCCTAGTTCTGCCCCAAAAAACCTTGTTCTATTTCTGTAGAGGCTTGCTGTGTGTTTTCATTTTTCAAATTAATATTATTTCTTCCTCTCCTTAGCACTGAGCACATCCAACTATTTGAAACTCCCCCTGCACCATTTGGTGTTGGCAGTGTGTCAGGTTCTCTTCACTTTATCTTATCAGGATAGTAACTTCTCTCTGTTATGATATGATATGTCCATACATCTATATCAGTGTGTTCAACTTGCCTGTTTCCCTTCTCACCAATTTAATTTGCCTCTAACCTTACAGGTACTTTCAGGGCTGTTGCTTAAACAACTTGGGCCCTTCTGTTGTCTTTTATGGCAAGACAGAGCAATACGTGCCCAGGTTTCCCTGACTGAAGCCTGAGGATATTGGATGTGCTTCACTACCATGGTAGTAGTGATGATTTTTCATGATCTGCCTGGTGTTCCCCTTCACTAGGAAAGTGATCCTGAAACATACAGTTAAACCAAGCATTGTCCTGACTCACCCCATGCATGTCCTGAGAGCTGTTCAGGTTCTCAGGAGCCTGACACTGGTTTGGTGCATCCAGCACCATCCATGCCCTGCTGCCATAGGACACACTGTCACATACCCTGTTGCCATCTAAGTTCTTGGGTTTTTAACTTTTATCCTTTTATAAACTCCCATGTGACATTTAATAGTAGCACTGGAACACGCAGATATTTCTGTAGGATGAGAACACTGAATCTGGTTTGGGAAGGCAGGTGTATCTTCTTGGGAAGATACATCCCTCTCATCCTTCTTCTAAGATGCTGACAGCATCCTTAGACTAAAGGGGCTGCATGCAAGAGAAAGCAGAAACATCCTGGGCTGGTACAGCAATGCCTGGAAAAATGCTGTAAATTCAGGATTTCAACAGGTTGGTGGAAGCAGATGCAGGGTCTCCAGACCAGCCTCCCACCAGCAGCAGGAGCTGCTCCAGCACTGGCTTGGCCTTGATAAGCTCTGGAAAATCCCATCCTGTTCCTCTCTGGGGACATGTCCCAGAGTTTCTCAATGCCCTGCCTGGACCTACTGGAGCCACTGTTCCAGTATGGAGCCACTGCCCTGATCCCATCAGTTTGGCTCTGTGCTCCTGCCCCAGGAGTGGCTGCTGTGTGTCATGGCAGGGCGAGGTGGCTGTGCCCAGACTGCCATCCAGTGCCTGGGCTGGGCAGAGCTCAGGGGAGACCCCAGAGCCAAGACAAGCGGGCACCAGCCCTTGTATTTCCCTGTGGCAGGCTCACCACAGCTGCCATTGTGTGAGCAGAAGTGATTTATGTTGACTTTTCATTTTGTTGTTTAGTAAATCAGGAACTTGGAAATCAGCATGGTTTCTTGTGCGAGCCTCACTAATGGCCGAGGTTATCACAACAGCTATAAATCCCCTTCGATTCTGGATGGGAAATTTCATTATTTCTCCTCTCTCCTCCCTTCCCTGGGCCATGAGACCTGGCAGAGCCATGGGAGAGAGGAGTTGATTCAATCCAGCTCTGGCTAAAATGATCAACCATGAATCATCATGTGCTGGAGACCCTCTCCTTCACTGAGCCTTGACTCCCAGGGAAGCTGTACTGGCTGCTCTGTGAGCAGGAACTGCTTCCAAGGGCAGAGCACAAAGTGAGGTAAAGCATCTCCTGCCCTGATAGGTGCTAGGAATATCTACTTCTTTTGTCCCCTGCTGCTTCTCTTTGGGGACACAAAATGACCAAAACAGGGTGTGGACAATGATGCTGGGATACCCCCATGAACAGATCTTTTAGGAGTGGAAAGGTTGTAAAAGGCCTTCAGCCAGTTCAGACATGAATAAAAACACTCATTATAAAAGGCAGACCCAAAGGGAATTCCTCTTCTCTCTCCTACTGCCCTCCCATCTTTCTTTGCCCCCTGGGAGGGAAATGTTTCCTTTGTACCCTGCCCCACAGGTCCCACTCCCCTGCTGCCTGCACCCCTTCTCCTGCACCCCCTGAGCCCTAGGATTTTCTTAAAGAGATCTTCCAGGGCCTTTCAGCTGACATGTGAGGACACGTGACATCCCTCGCTGTCAGCAGCCCAAAGAAGTCAGATGGTTTGCAACCTTCCCTTGCACTTGGAACACTGGACGGGCTGGGGGTGTCTGTGTGAGGCCGTATGAGCTGGTACAAACTGCAGCCAAGATAAGAACTGCTGCACTGCAGCACATCAGTGAGTCCCACAGCATCTCGTGTGAGTTACTCCCTGACACCTCATTTGTGGGTAACAGAAGAGGGCGAGGTGGAGGATACTGAGTTGTGTGGGTATCCCCATCCCAAAATCTCCTCCTTCCCTGCTTCCCCCACCAAACCACGCTCCCTCCCAGTGTCCCTGGTGCACTCCACTGCTGTTGCCTTTCTGCCCCTCTGCTCCCCCATATCCCGTGGGGTGGGGCAGGACAGGATTAGGAGAGGGCTCAGCTCAGGAGGTGGGCACCCTGCTGGCTCTGTGATGGCTTTATAATGTATTCCAGGTTCCACCCATTCCCATCCCTGCTGCGTCCTATCATTTCCCCGGTTATTTTTGATTGCTGCTGAGCACAGATCTTCCTGTGCATATTTCTGTCAGTGGTTCAGTCATTTCATTCTTATGTTCCTACACAAGTCTTGGATGCCTCATCCGGCACTCAGTGACTTATTGCTCTTCAGCATGTCAATTTATTCCAGCATCTTCTTCTGATACCCCCACTGCTCATTTTAAAACCTGAAATGAGCTGATCCAGAGTTGCTTTCTACCCCCACCCTCTATGGGCCTGAACGATCCAAAGAAACCTCTCAGCTTCCCATTCCTACTTTTTGCCATCACCCTCTGTTTCCCTCCCAGGATTCCACCTACTCCCAAACATCAGATTTTATGTATTCTTATGTCTTTTCATTGCTTATTTTTGTACCTTTTCATTTTATAACATTTTTTGCCATTTGCTCTGATAAAATCCCATCCTAATTCTCTTGTTAGGTAATCCCTGGCATGCTTTATATTGTCTCTATTGCCTGTACTAAGGCTGGATTTCCTGAAGTGTTCAGCTCAAATACGCAATGAAATCCTGTCATTTTATCAAATGTTGTTGATTTTCTTTCCCACATGGGCCTTTCTGCTTTTTCTCTTAAGTTGTGCAGCCTTCAGAGCCTCATTGATGGGCACATCCACGGCTTCCATATCAAAGCTATGGCCTGAAACGAATTTGCCTTTAGGGCCCTTTAAATGAACTCTCCTCATTTATTTATTTTGAAGTAAGTTCCCACTTTCTAACACTGAGCAGCCTCCAGCAGTTTTGGAGACAGCATTTTCCCCAGTGACTCTGGCTAATAGTGTGGTGATCACTGGAAGTTAATGGCTCATCACTGGCAGCTTCTTGAGATAAAACCTCAATGCGACTTTGGGGCAGAAATGACAAAATATCTGTTAAAAAAACCCAAATAAACAACCCATGCAGTAGCCATAACTGTGTGTGTTGCTGTCTGGTTCATATCAGTCATCTCTGCCTGAACTAGAACCCAAATCCTTCGTACAGCAGTTGCAGTTATTGTGGGGGAAATGTCAATTTTAATAACAGACATTACAGTCAGTTTTGAGGTACACAGAAGCCTAATTTAGAAATCAAAGCTGTTTTGTCAGATGGGTTGTGGATTCCTTGCCTCCAAAATAGACATGAAAATGAGGCTTGAAGCAGCAGACATTCCCCCAAATACTGCAGATTCCCCAAGATTTCATACCAGAGTAAACCTGAAAGCACAGTTATACTCCTGGGCTGAAATGTGTGTCTTAATAGCATCCCTTGCAAAAGTATCCTGTGTGTGCTGTGGTGAGAAACCCTTTGTTAAAGCATGTCTCTGGGCTGTCCCCTTGGGATGCTGCAGGCCCTCTGCTGAGGACTTGCAGGGACATTGAACCCAAATCCCCTGCTGGCATGTTCGGAGTGCCGCATCCTGCCCGAGATGTACCCAGAAACAGCAAGGCAGCTTCTCCCCCTTGAGAGTTCTGCACTCCGGCTCGTGTATAAATAACTTCGTCCCTGTGTCCCCGCCGAGGGGACAGCGCTCCTGCTGCCCTCAGCCCACACACACCCCTGGGCAGGGCGGGCGGCCTGTGGGCTCCATCGCGGACCCGGCAAGCCCGGCGCGGGCAGCTCGCTGCCAGCTCCAGCCCGGAGCCAGCATTCCTCAGCCGGCAAGCCTCTCACCCGATGAAAAGCCCCAATTCAGCTCCTGCACGGCGAGTACCTGACACCTTCCCCAGCACAAAGAGCGCTTTCTGCCTCACGGCCCGGCCGCGGCTGGGGAAGCGGTGGCGAAGCAGCTGCCTCTCGCCCAGAGGGGTCACCGAGCCACATCCTGCACACACCCCGAACAAAACCCACTTGTCTTGGGGGGGCGGAGGAGAACGTAGCTCTGGGCAGGTGGCTGCCAGCCGGGCTCGTGGCTTAAGGTCTGCCAAACTTCTGGATGGGATGGTTCTCTCAAGTCTGCAGGCCTTGTTCAGGTCAGTGGGATGGTGAGGCTTGGACTGGGAAGGTTTTAGGACTGGCTCTGCATCTGGGCTCCTGTCTCTGAGCTGCTAACCTGGCTGACCCTGCTGTGGTGACTGGTGTTCCTCTGTCTCTGCTTCTCCACAGCAGGCCCTGAGCTGGGATGGAGCTGGTGGTCACACCAAGACTGACTTGTGGGTCAGACTGGTGGGGCTGGGAGGTGAGTGGTAATCCCAGCACTGAAACTGGGTTTGTGAGGGATGGAGGAAAACTCATTTTGGGAGGGATCCACTGAGGAAGCACTGGAGAGGCTATTAGTCTTCATACTGTCTTTGCTCTTTCCTTCCCCAGGAGACATCAAGTTGGAGGCGGTCCACAGAAGTTCCCTCACCCAGCAGTGCCTGAATGCAGGCTACAGTGCATGCCACAGACCCCACAGGATGCAAATTACTCAGCTCAGAGACCCTACAACATTTCTGCTTTTCAGCTAGGGACTGTCAAATGCGATATGTGCAATCCACCCAGGGCGAGAGGATTTTCATGGAGAGGAGAAAAGGACTTTCCATATCAGGGCTTCCATGCCTCAGCTGAGAGCCAAAGCCTCCAGACTGCAGCCAGGGCCTCCCTGGCCAATCCCTGCCTGTGCCTTGGAGACTCTGCCTTGCTCATCAATGGTCCCTGGTCCAATGCTCCCAGTGTAGGATATTGTGAAGCTGCCCTGGCCCCCAGCCCAGCCTCCCTGTCCACCACAGGGGTATTGTAACCTCACAAATCCATCTCTTGATCCAGACACCCAAGCCCAGACTGTGCAGTGCAGAGCTCACAGCAAACCCCCTCCTTGACTTTGATCCTGTGAAACCCAGAGTGGATGTTGGCTTCAGCTGGCTTCACAGTATCATGGAATCATCCAGACTGGAAAAGCCCTCCATGATCACCAATTCCAGCCATTAGCCCAGCACTGCCAGATGCTAAACCATGTCCCCAAATGCCACATCCACATATTTTTTTGAGCACTTCAAGGGTAGTAACTCTTCACCTGCTCTGGGCACCCTCTTCCAATTCCTGACAAACCTTTCTGTGAAGTTCAGGCTTCTCAGTCATCCTGCTGCAAAAGCACAAGGACAAGTCATCCTCCCCCTAGCTGGTGTCCCACAAGCTCCTGGTGGTGCCCAAAGAGGCTCAGCCCATTAGAGGAGACCAAGCTGATGCTGGAAGCATTTGCATTCCTTCTGAATGCAAGCCAGATGTGACGTGAAACATCACATGTCAGGCGGATTGGCCCAAAAACAAACCCAAGATTGCTCTCAGCAAGATGTGCAAACCCTTCTCTGTCTCCCTTAATCATCATTCTGCCTTTTATTGCTCTCATAAACTATCTTGTGGAGAAAACACGTGGCTTAAAAAAACCCAGATCCATTCTAGGTTGAGGGGAAGCGAGAAATCACTGTGAGTATCTAATGAAGGGATAAAGGGCTGAAGTCTGCAGTAGGTACCATGGGAGATCTTTCCCAGAGGTGTGCAGATGTTGCCCAGGTGTGTCTGCAGGTACCCTGGCACAGGTCACACAGCTCATGGCCACAGGGATCCTCAGCAGCAGCGTGCAGATGGCTGGGTGGGTGCAGTCCTTTCCAAATGGAACGGAAGAGCCTTGCTCCATCTGCACACAACAGCTGGGAAGAGCAAAATAAATCAGGCTCCAAAGACTTCCCTGCTTGTCTGCTGAATGTGCTGAGAGTCCCAGGCTCCAAGCTCTAAGCAGGGGTTGCATCAGGGGCTTCACAGGGGCTATAGGAACTTCTGATGCTCAGGGAAAGCTGGTGAGTAGAGCAGGAATGGACAGCACTGCAGCAGCCACAGCCCAGGGCAGGTCCTTCCACCACCAATGCAGCCCAGTTGCTCTGGAGACCTCATCCAGGCATTCCCTGGATGCATTTTGGATGACTGGAGGATATACTTGGCTGTGTTGAAGGCTGAAGAAATTCTTCCCTGTGAGGGTGATGAAACCCTGGCAGAGGTTGCCCAGAGAGGTTGTGGATTCCCCATCCCTGAAAGTGTCCAAGGCCAGGTCGGATGGGGCTTGAAGCAACCTGGGACAGTGGAAGGCGTCCCTGCCCATGGCAGGGGGTGGGACAGGGTGGGCTTTAAGGTTCCTTCAAACTTTTCTGATTCTGAGATTCTCTCAGTGGAATGTCTCGGAGGTGGCAGCACACATCTCTCCACCTCCTTCTTTCAGCATCTCCCTCTCAACCCTTTCTCTCTCCTGTTTGGAGCTCCCCCATCAGCAGCCTTGGCAGAGATGCTATAAACAGGATATGGGCTCTCTGGAAATCTGCAAGCAGGAGCGGCTGAAGGTATTTAATAGTATCTCTGCAGTAAACAGAGATAAAGGGGGATCAGCTGTATGGAGCAGGGAGAAAGTATCAGATGGAATTGCTCTGCCATGGTGACTATTTACTGAAACAGGAAACAAATATTTTTTTGGCTTTTGCCAAAGAAAGATTTCTTTAAAAATGTGTTAATATTAGGAGTAAAAATGCATCTTTTAGACATGTTAAGTGGCCACATTCACTGGAGTTTTATTTACTATATAAAGTTAACATTGGTCTGTTTATCCTACAGACGAGATTTCCAGAAAATTACAAGAAGGGTCATGTAACAGTCAGCTCCTGCTTGCCTGAGCTTATTTGCCAGAGCCAAATCCCTGGAGCCTGAGGAGCTGGAGCAGAATTCAGAAGGACTCTGAGAACGGGAGAAGAGAAATAACTGAGCTTTAAGTTTTTTTGAGTTCATTCACCGGGAAGGTGGGGGCTGGGCTCACCCTCGTGCTGGTGTGGGGGGTGAGAGACAGAAGGGGTACATCGGTTTCCCCCGAGCTGTGTGGCCACTTGGAGGGAGGCTGAGGAAAATCCATCAATGGTGCAAGCAAGCTGCTTTCCTGCTAACCCCAAAGAGCCATTTTAAAGCCTGGATCAGGAGATTTGATCCCCTAGCCAACACTTCTTATGCAATTTTACTATGATTGCTCTGCTTGACAAATTGGGGTGCTCCGGAGAAACATTCAGCCCTTGTCCTTCATCCAGTAAGGACATCCTGGGACTTGTGCTGAGGGAACACGGTCATTTAATTTCTCTCAGAGCCATGCTGTCCCTTTTTTGAGGGGTGAGACTGCCTTCCACCTTGCCCCTGTGATCTGGCAGTCCCCTGCCCTAGATGGGCTTGACAAGGTTGTCCCATCTCCTCCTCCTGTCACTTTTGGGACTTGGTTCTTCCTGCAGCTTCCCACGCTGCTCCAAGGGAAGCTTATTGTCAAAACAGTTGTGAAATTCCTGGTAAATCATTCTGTGTTATAAAATACATCAAAAAATGGGTTCATTATTAATGGCCCTGCTGTCAGCACCATGAAATCCCGACTGAGCAGTGAGGCAAGGATTTTCTTCAATGAAGCAGTGCTGGTGCAATCCAGTAGCGTTGCTATCTGGAAGAGAAGCTTGAGCCAAATTATTAGCCCTAATATAGAAAAATCAAGGCAAATATCACAGGCCTAAGATACCCAGGAGGTTGGATTAGGTAATTTACTATTTTTCTTATGATTTGTACAGTCTTATTAGCTGGAATCAGCATGACCTTACAAGGGTCCTGACAGAGTCTGGCCACAGTGTGGAGGTCTTGGCTTTCAGCCCTGGGATCCAGTCCTGGTAAGTGTCTGCTTAACACCTGGGGACACTTTGGTCACTGGCTGGCAGGGACATTCCTCAGTGTTTGGCACCAAAAGGTGCAATGTGACCTGCTGCCTGCTCATGGCATAAAGAGCCATGGGCTAAACTCGCTGGGTCCTGGCAGCACTTCCAGAGCACAGGTGTAAAACCTGGCATTGCCAGGGTGGGTGGGGATGGCCACAGCATGGGGGGGAGGGATGGCCAAAGCAAACCAATGCCCACCTGTCCAGATATGGGCCAGGCTTTGCACCTGCCACCATGTGTGGCACTGTCTGTTTCAGGCTTCACCATGGGCTCTCATGGAGGGTGGCAGTTAATTTCTCCCTGCTTGTATTTCACTATCTACCCACGCTGGTGAGGTGTGGGAGCTGATAGACATTAAAATATCAGAAATACACTTCCAGCTCCAAAACTGAAGGGTGGAGGCAGCCAAGAGCCACTCCACAAGGATGCACAGCAGAACGCCTTGGCAGTGTTGGCCGTAGCTGCTGCCAGAGGTATTGGCTGTTGCAAGAGGGAAAATCTGAATCAGATATAATGAACCAACTGGAGATACCTGGGCAGTAAGACTGGGAACTGCTGTTCCCTGAACACTACAAGCATCCCAGCATCAGCCTGAAAGGGATTGTCCCTCTCAGATGAACCTTTCCAGGACCAGTCCTGCTCAGGGGTCCACCTTCTTGCCTTCACTGTCTGGTGAATGATGAGAGATGTCCCCAGGACCTCACTTTGTCTGAGAGGTATGAACAGCTTTCCATTACCTTCATGGATCTGTTTCCCATGCTCAGTGAGCAGGAAAGCTGAGCTGTGTCCCATCCCAGAGAGTCACTGTAAGTGGAGAAGCCATGAATGAATTCTCCAGCATGCTGGATTTCCTTTCCACCTTGTAATGGAGGGATAGCCTGCACAGCAAAGTAGGGGGAGAAAAATATCTACTCAGTTACATCTCAAAACATCAGGTTAAGTGAGGTCTGTACCTTCTCTGAGGGATCAGCCCAAGATGCCATGAAAAGGATGGGGTTTTGCCCTCTTCAGAATAGCAGGATGAGACTTGCCCCCACCACATGCAAATGTTTTCACAGATCTTCTCACATGTTTTCTCATATTCCCGCACATTTTCCCATATCTGTGAGAGGGAAAGGTGAAGGAAAAAGTTATTTTATTTCAAACAAAACTGTTTTCAGACACTCAGTGTCTCACACGCACCTGGACAAATGTCCAGCATTCAGACTAGAGAAGAGAAGGGATGTCAGCTGGTGAGTGCTCACATCTCCTGGGCTCTCAGCTGCAGCCCATGCACTGGCTTTGGATACATTTAGGAGCTGAACTGTGTTTTCATGTAGGTCCCATGGGCACTTTTGCCTCATTATTTTAATGACTCCTTTAGACTCCTTTTCCCTGGGCATAGTCTGTCCTTAATCTTACACTGTTCTTTGTTTTGGGCTGCTCTTTATTTTCCCAGTATGTGGGTCTTGAAAAGCTACTGACAGATGTGCTGCAATCTGAATGGCCTGGGTGCCATCAATGCCTGATACTCTTCTATCCCATTTTGACATTTTTTCCTGGGCTTTGACCCCTCATTTAGACTTTATGTTTCTACTACACCTCACCAGATGCTCTCAGACAGGTCTTTTCAAGGAGCTGGCACGGGTTTTGCCCTCTTAGGAACAGTCTTTTCTTCCTCCCCCAGGGAATCTTGATCCATATTCCTTTGACTGCTGGGCAAGGTGAAGCAGCCCTGGAGAAGAGAGGAGTCACTGGGCTGTCAACCACTACCCCTGTCCTGTCCAGCTGGCACAGCTCCAGTGGCATCTCCCCTCTTGCTGGCCATTGCTATCTTCACACCATTGCTGGAAACAGGATTAATAAACTGCAGCTCAGAAATGTCGATGAACGTGTGGGTTGGCTGGCTTGGACAGAAGATAATTTGTGGTGAAATCCACAAAACGTCTGGGATTTGTAAATGTTTCATGATGACTTGGCTCTTCTCCAAACACTCCCATCTACTGACAAACACGAGCCATGAATCACTGCACACAGGAAAAACTTCCAAGCCCTTGACTTACTCCTCACCCAGTTCTGCTACACTGACAGCTGAGAGAATTCACTGTCCAGTGGGGAACAGGGATTCAGGGTCAAGGTGAAGGAAATGTTTGGCAGCCCCATAGATGCTCTGTACTGGCCTTGGGCAGAGGAGGTGGGGACATGGCACACTGGCTTTTCTGGGTGGCAGCCCACAGGACTGAGCTGGGACTGTCCCAGCTGATGCCAAGATGTCAAGGGCAGGCTCCCTGACACAGCCTAGAGATCAGCTCCTTTCCCAGAGAATGAATTCACTTCCCACTGCTGAAGGCGGGCCCAGGAGGTTTTCTGCCTGATATCAGTGATGTCTTTCTGCAGTCTGGGCTGTTTGTGGTACTGCAGAGCTCTTTGCAGGCTGCCTGCAGCATTTCCCATTAGTTCTGAGTTTTGGACTCTGGAGTAAGGCTTAAGCAAGCTGGCTTTGCATGAAAAGCCCTCAAGAGCTGTTACCTCAGGGCATCTTTGCCATTTCTCACCCTGCAAGCAGCAGGACCCAGGGGCAGGGAGGTGACTCACCCCAGGCAGGCAGTCCAGCTGCAGGGGACTGATCACCTCAGCCCACGTCATAAAATACTGAACTGTTGATTCATAAACACAGTGGCTGGCAGCAGAACACTGGCTACCAGTGCTTGGCTTGTGGGTCAGGGACAGACTCACAAAAATAGCTGGTGATGTTGTGGCAGGATGTCTGAGCCCTCTGTGAGCCCATACGTTCCTGTTCCTGTCTCCATCCACCAGTGAGGCCAGAAGAAGACAGAGGTGATTTCCCAGGACCTTGTGGTCTCTGCTGTCTCCTAGTCTCTTCAGGTGGAAGGCATTAATGGGAATTAAGCCTCTGATGTGGGCTGTTAGAGCAGCCACACTTGCCCTGGAGCACCTGAAAAGCAGCACATTCCTGCGGGGTGGACACCCTTGGTGGCTTTTGTGGTGCCTTGTGCAGCCATTCAGGCAGGACCACAGGCAACAGTTTGTGCACAATATTGCTCCTGGCATGACAACAGCATGGGTCCTCTTCTGCCCCCTCCCCTCCCTGCCCCTTCCCTCCCCCTGTCCCCCTCTCCTTCCCTGCTTCTCCTTCAATGAGCTCCAGTGCCATAATTCTCTATGAAGGGACAGCAAGGTTGTGCCAAGGAAGGACTCCTCTGGCTTGAGGAGTGCAGGCATTTATGTCAACACAGCCTCTAGTCATGGCATGGAGCACCACAGCTCTTCTTCAGGTGGATGTGAGATGTGGGATGTACCTTAGCTATAAACATGATGGAGGCCAAGGATCTGAGTCTACAGCAATTCCTGGAAAGACTCTTCATGTTTCTTGTGAAGTCCCCTTCACTTTTGTAAGCAGACACAGGGTTTCCCTGTGGGTGTGCTGTGCTCTGCTTTGGTGAAGCTCCTTGAATCTTAGGGCTCATCTGAAGATGGCCAAATGCCAGCGTGCTGTTTCTGTCTGATCCAAAAAATTACCTCAAAAAGGACAAAATGTGTCACTACTTTGTTGCCCTGGATCCCCAGAGACTTGAGCCATTCTCACTAGCAGAATTTCTCCTGTGTATTTCCAGCACCTCTTTTCCTTGGCTGACAGGACAGTTTCTCTCTCTCTCCCCCTTTTCCTACAATGTGCCCCCCAACATGGATCAATGAGCCCATCAAACTCTGTCTGGCATAAGGGGGTAGTTGGTCTGAAAGCAAGATTTCCAAGCACATGGATCACCTAGCAGGTCCTGGTGTCTCCTCAGAAGTAGCAGCTGCTGTGCCATCTCCTGGATGGAGGGGGAGGGCTGAGATGATGAGGGGCTGAAGGAAAGGAAACTTCTGCAATGAGCTCCAGACAAACCCATCCTCTCCAAGCAATCTTCAGGTCTGGATTTGCAGCTTGGCCTCTCTAGTAACCTTGTACAGATACCTCAAAGATGGACCAAGAAGCTTTGAATAGCAAATGGAGGGCAGAACCAGTTCTCCCAGCTCCAGCAAACCAGTCCAAGGTTGGGATTAGAAAAGGGTAACTCACAATTTCTATTGAAAAACATTGCCACTTGTGGGAAAGGCTTGGGAATTTTGTTTTGCTGCTTCCTAGCTCTCTGTTAGTGATATAAAGTGAGACTGCACCTGTCTCCCTCTCCTGCAGAAGATGTGCCAGGAGGAGGAAAGGAGAACAGAGCAATGTTTTGGTGGTCAGATGTGGCTCCAAAGCCTTGCCAAAGTCTTGAGAAGAGAGGCTATGGACTCCCCATTCCTGGAAGTCATTCCTTCTAGGCCCGGCTGCACAGGGCTTGGAGCATTCTGGTGTAGTGGAAGGTGTCCCTGGCCATGGCAACGGGATGGAATGACATGAGCTTTAAAGTACCTTCCAACTAAAACCATTCTCTGATGCTGTGATTGTTGGCACTGGCAATATTTTGCTGTCACATGGCAGAAGTGCCTCCCCTGAAAAGTTTGAAATCACAGGAAAATGCCTTTGTCTGAGTTGGACTGACACAAACTTCATGAAACCTTTCAAATAAGGAAAGCTATTGAGACGTTTTGTTTTATAAGCACCTGCAGTCCAAAACACGTTGCTATTTCTGAAACCAAGCTATTCACAAGTTCTGCAAACCTGGAAGCTGCTGCTTCCTGCCAGCTGCTCTGGAAGTGCCTGAGGAGCATAGGAGGGTCTGGGATTTGCAGTTGCCTCAGAACTAGGTGGGCAGGTGAGCCAGAAAAAGTGGGAGAGCTCAGAGGTACCAGCTTACACTTAGTCAAATGTGCAGGATGTGTGTTCAGTGATATTGTGTGCTGCCAAAAACCATCCACCAGTGAGCTCCTGGCTTGTCCCAGCCCCACTTCCTGGGGACATCCGTGCCATTTAGCAGACTGCAGCAGAGAGGAGTAGCAGCCAGGACAGGGAAGCAGTGGGCAGTCAGTGTGAAAGCTCAGCACGTGGCTCCCACACCACAGGAGCAGGAATGCTCTTCCCACACACATCTGGGATCTGTGCTTTCGGGCAGTGCCACACAACCTGGGCAGGGGTACCTTTGTATGGGAGCTGACAGTGGCTGTGATGGGATGACAGTCAGTGGTGTGTGTCTTCCCACAAGGATGGTGACTGGTGTATGTGCCCCTCTAAGTGTCAAGACATTCCCAGTGCTCTCACACAGGTTCTCCTGCAGGATACCTGCTGAGGGGTGCTCTTGAAAAAGGCCAGGGTAAGGACAAGGTTGGAGAACAAACAAGCAAGGAACAATGAAATATTGCAAACACAGAGGCACAGAGACACAATGTGTCTGCTGGGAGTGGCTCTGTCCAATGCCTCTTGGGTGTCACTCTTTACAGATAGATACTTTTCTTTCTTTTTCTCCTTGGGATTTTTTTGTTTGGTGAACAGTTCCTACCCCCGGGACATGATTCCTAGTGTGGCAAAGGGAAAGATCCATTCTCCTGCCAGAACTGCAGGGACTCACACCATAAGCCATTCTCACACCTGTCCATATCCTTGTGTTTCAGAGTTCAGTTAAACCAACAGGAACCATGTAACAGTGATACTGTTGGGCTGCTGGAAGCAAGAAATGTGTGGTCCCTTCCAAAAAACATCATTGCTCACACTGTGTATGGTCACAGCATTCTGCAGGTCTTTCCAAAAGATCATCTCTCTCCATGCCCAAGGACAGGTTTCAGATGAGATTTCACCACTGGCACCAGGCTTCTAGAGAGGTTTTGCTGCACTGCAGACACCAGTTGATAATTTGTAGAGGTTGGTCTTGTACTAACAATAGCCCTTGACAGAAAGAAGGTGCCTGTGTGGCATTTCCAACCAGAGGGAGGTCAGTAGAAGAGATGGTCTGGGAAACCCCACAGGCAGCTTGTGGTGTGTGGAAAGCAAGTCTCCCTCAAACACGTGCAGCATGTCTGTGGGGAGTGAGTCTATTTTCTGGGGATTTGCAATGAAGTTTTAATTCAGCATTGGAATTAAAATTCATTTTATTAAGGGGCCTTTAAATATTTCCAGAGCTTGACCTTTTCTGGAGGCTGTTGACTTATTAATGTCTGGTCTGGTGTTCTTCAAACTTTCCACACAGTTCAACTTGTTGCCAGCTGCTTTCAAACGTATTTTTCAAGAAATTAGTTTGTAATTAAGTACAGTTATTAATGACTGTTTTTCCTGCCTTTCCCATTGGGTTTGCAACTTACTTTTCTCCATGTGGCAGAAAATGGCCAATATTTCACAGGGTGAGTGAAGGAATGTCTAATATGATCTTTGACATGTTGATTTGAAGCAGTTCCAACTTTGCAATGCAGTGGTGATCACCCAACCGCGTAGGAGAGATCTGGGTGAAAAATAGAGTCAGAATCAGGTCCCTGTGGGCAGCTGGAGAGAGGGGGAAGGGAGCTCCTTCACCCTTGGAGAGCCAGTGCATGGGGAAAGCCGTTCATGCATAGGGGTTGGAGGATGGAGGGTAAGAAGGCTGGAGAAGAGAAGGTGCAGACCTGCTGGAATGAGGGGAATCACTCTTGTGCTTAAAATTCAGGGCACGAAACTGGGAGCTCTGCAATTAATGTGAAGCCCATTTTTGTGAACACTCATCTCCTGCCCGGTCATCTCTCCACCCAAGAGGGGACTATCAGGGAGACCCATGTGTTGAGAGAGCAGATGGAGCTGAGAGCAGCCAAGAAGGGAAGCAGCACTCCTACACAGAGCTCAGAAAGGTTTTATATACTCTCTGCTCTCCAGTGTCGCTGAGGTCACTCCTCTTTGTCAGGCACATGGCAGCAAATCCCCCTCTAAGTCCCAGATCCATTATAATATTAAAAGCCTGTGCTGAGGCGTCTGAGCAAACACATCAGCTGAGCAAAGTCCCCAGCCCCAGGACCCAGTTATTCTGGGAACTGGCAGTGCTGAAACATCAAGGCGACAACATCCTCCCGTGAAATCGGCTGCCAGAGGGTCTGCAAGGGTGAGGAGGGTGATGGGCAGGTGAGGGAGACCACCCATGAGGGGGCACAAGGCAGGGACACAGCACCTATTTCATTTCCTGACTGGCCTTCAGCTGGGTCCTGGCAGCTCTGGGCAGCCAAGGCACAGCAGTGCAGGCAGAGATGCTGACAAGTAACACACGTGCACGGCCATGGGGTGCACACACGAACAGCTCCTTGCCAGAGAGCTGGGATTTCTCCAGGCACTTTTTTTCAGGGTCTCACCCTTTTGCTTTCTCTCAGTGGTCCAACTGCTGTGCATTTCCAGTGGGGCAGACGAGCCCTGTGGACTGGCACCACCTTGGCCATGGGGATGAGTGTGGGTGCACACATAGACTCATCCCCACCACTTCTGGCATGTGTGTCCTCACACATGTGAGGTCTGCAGGCACAGCAGGTCCCACAGAGACAGGGACACCCTCAGGGTAATGGACCAACATGGACATTAGTGCTGGAGACACCCCAGTGACACAGAACCCCTTCTGTGCTCTGCTCCCAGTCACAACAGCTCTGCCCTGGAGGGGCAATGAAAACAAGACAAGCAGCCACCTGCCTGGAGAAGGGCTGAGGGCAGATCATCCCCCAGGGCACCCCTCCTCCTCATGCTGCTCCAGCCACAGCTGAGCTTGTGCCTGTTGTGTTTTTTCAGCAGATGCCCACATAGTCAGGCTGCTGAAGTTTATCAGCATCTAGTGCTTCCCTTCAGCAGCTAGGACCTGGTTTGGACAGTTTTTAAGGCCTCGGTGCCTGATGCCAGCCCTGGAAGAAGCAGGAGGAAGGAATTAGGAAGGAGGTGGGGACAGAGGAGATGGGGAGATGAGCCACCAATAGACATGAACCCAGAAAGGCAGAGCTTGGCCCTGATCAGGACCCAGGGCAGCCTGTGTCCATTCCCAGAATCAGAGCAAGGCTGATGTCTCCGAAAGGGTGAACAACAAGCCTGCTTCATCAGCACAGCCGTTAGAAAGGAGGAGCAGAGCCAAAAATCCAGGAGAAAAATGTTATGCAAAATTGTTCATCTGTTACTGATTGGGAGGTTGAGAGCTCAATGCAAACCACCCAATAAAACTGGCTTGGATGAGAATTTCCTGAATCCCAGATTAAGTGAATAAAGATGTTTCAGGAGTTCAGGGCCGCGGTTGGGTGGTTTGCACACAATTTGCTGTTGGTTTCACCCTTTGTTACTTAATGAAGAACAGAAGGAGGATCTCCCATCTCATTCAACCAAGGGAAAAAATTATTTCTTTTAAATTAATTTCCTCTTGCAGGAACAGCTCTGTTTATCTGTCCTGCACAGAGGCTCCATCTTGGATTGTGGCTCATTCTGCTCCCTGCAAGACACTGCTCACCCCAGGGACAGTGGCCTTCCAGGCTGGTGGCACTGAGACAGCATGGCAGGGTTTTGCATGGTAAGGATTTTTGTCAGAAGCTAATGGTAAGGAAGTGTTTTGAAAGCCAGGCCCAATTCTGAGGAAAAAACTGTGATGTGACACACCCTGTGTGTGTCTCTTCTCATTCAGGCCCTTCCTTCCATATTCTTCACTGCCACAAGGATGCTCCTGGTTGTGTCCTTGGAGGAAGCTGCAGGGAGCAGAGGGTGCTCCACTCATCTGCAGGGGCTGAGCAGCACCAGGTGGGCAAGGACCACATGCCACACTGAGCTCACTGAGGGGATTCCCCACTCTTGCAGCATCTAATGTTGGAGAACTGCTCTACCATGGGGCTTACACAACCCTGAAAACCACTTATTTTAATAAGCCTCTTATGCACAGTGAGGGGAGGGAGGCAGACTGTGTGCACTGAAACCTTTAGAAAGTTTCATGGTGACATTTCTTGCTCCTAAAGTCACAAACCTATAGATTTACCCATCTTCCACCTTGCAGGGAAATGCCAGAGTCTCAAACTGAATACTTTTAAGTCACCTGGCACCTGGAGTATTCCTCCAAGTGGCATCATGTGCCTTGCTGGGGCTTCAAGTTCTAATTAAGTGTGGAAACAGGATGGCGATCTCTGGAGAAATCAGAGAATAAATTTTAAAGAAGGAAAACTAGTTCAGAACAAAAGATGAAGAATTATCATGAGAAACTTGACTCAATGGTCCATTTCTCTAAGCCTCATCCTTAATTTTCTACAAAAATCTCTTCAGAATATTTCCCTTTGCAGAATATCTGGGGAACCTAGCTTCTTAGGAGGGGTCCCAAGGCTCCAAGGACAAAGAAAGCTATTTGCAGCCCTGGATTTGGAGTCATTACCATCAAACAGTAAAATGCAGCTTGTCTAGATGGCAACCCAGGGAAAATCTGACTGTAACTGTCAGCAGGAGGGTGATGGGCATGAACACCAAGGAGAGATGTGCTCTCAGAGGGAGGATCAGCAAGAGTAATGGGGTAAATGTGAGCCACAGCACATTTAGGCAGGATATCGTGAAACGTTTCCATCTCAGCTATTAGTTTTACTAGGAGAAGTCTCCCATGGGAAACTGGAAGCTGCATCACTTGACTCACTCCAAGCTCAGCACTAGATAACATGAAGCAGAGAACAGGCGTGTGTTGGCGGGGGTAGATGGCCCAGATGACCTAATGGTCTTTTCCATCACTCCAATAACAATCCAGCCCGGGTAGAGGCTCTTCACTTGTCTCCATCTGACTCAGGGTAATGACAGGCTGGAGAGTAACATCTGAATTTGTTCCAGTGTTATTTTCCAGTGTCTTCATTTGAGGTCTCTTGGGTAGAAGATGAGCTGCAGAGTGACCTCAGCTGAAGTGACAATATTTCCCAGTCTTCTTGCCAGGTTCTCCTCCTCGCAGGGCTTGTGTGTGTTGGTGTGGGGGCTGCAGGGTGGCCTGGGTCCCAGGAACTGGCACTTGGCAAAGGAGTGAAAGAAATACAGTACAAAAGCCATCCAGAAAAGCTAGAAGAGCCTCTTACCATCTTTTGCCATCTGAGACACAGCTGTTCCAGAGCTGGTTATTTCCTTTGCTTGGCAATTGCTGGGTTCTTGTGGATGGATGGTGGGAGCAGTGAGAGGTGCAGGATGTTTTGGTACAGTCAAACAAGCAGCAGGAGCTGAATGCATCTTCCTGGTGCTTGGGGAAAGCACAGCTCTGACAAGATGGTGCCAGGAAAGATCCAGGGATTCATCTTGTCCCCAAAGGGGACCCTCCGTGAGCCTGTTCCTCTGGAAATAAAGCCTTTCTCAGCTCCTGAGACCTCATCCCATGGTCTGAGCTGGTCAGAGGTGTGCAGACTGCCACCCCTTTAGCTGATATCCATGTAGAACCCATGCTGGGGTCCTCCTCTGGCCTGGGATGAAGGTCTGGGTTTACTCTGGAGTTCTGCCTCACAGCCTGTGGTAGTTCCCCATTCCATTATCTTTAACATCCAGGAACAATATTCCTTTTTCTCAGCTGACTTCACTCTCCCCTTCCTTCAAATACTCTTCTTAAAATATTTCATCAGAAATCCACCAGCCTCTGCCCAGGCTGCCCATCAGGGGACATGGGGCACAGGCTGCCCTGTGCTGTTCATGGCTGAGACAAAGCAATTTATGGTCCAGCAAACAGTTCACACAGCCTCAGCCCACCCCTCTCTTGGCCACAGCAGAGCCACGTGGGATTTGTAGGGAGACAGTGAAGGGCTCCAGGCTCAGTCTGGTGGCTCTGGAACCAATCCAGCTTCTCTGCTGAAATCTTGCAGGTTACTCTGGCTTCACAGGGCTTGGGTTTGACACTGTCCCCTCAGCAGTACAGCTCAAACAGGTACAATCCAGCTGACATTTCCATGCTCCTCCCATGGCAAAGCACTTCACTTAAGTTCACCTCTTAACATCAAAGATATTTCTAAGTGCATTATTAAGAGGCACCAAAACCTCTTAAATACTTTGTTAACTAAGAGCCTTGACAGTGAGATGGGAAGGATCCCTGTGAGATGTGCAGTGAGGGGAGCTGGAGGAGAGTGTGAGAAGCTGGGGGGGATTGAGGGGCAGCCACAGCCACAGTGCCCAGGGTGGGGTGCACGGCAATGCTGCTGCCCTGGCTCCACCCAGGGCTGCAGGAGGATCCTGAGCTCTCCTAAGAGGTACATGCATGAATGCTGGACCAAGAATTTCGGGGGATTGGAAAGCTGCATTTCATTGACTCTACAGCTTCCTGAGGAAACAATCTACATCTTCCTCACAAGGGTCAGCGGAGGGGCAGGTGCTGATCTCTGCTCTCTGGTGACAGTGACAGGACCTTCTCTCAGAGGGGGCTGGGCACTGAACAGCCTCTCCAGGGAAGGGTCACAGCCACAAGGCTGCCAGAGCTCCAGGAGTGTTTGGACAATACTCTCAGGCACAGGGTGGGACTGTTGGGCTGTCTGTGTAGGTCCAGGGGTTGGACTCAATGATCCCTGTGGGCCCCTTCCAGCTCAGGATATTCTGGGGTTTCCTAATTCTGTTACTCTTGCTTGCTAATTGAAAAATTTGTCATTCGGCTTTGCCTCACTTTGCTCTCTACTCTAGAAGCTCTCTGGGATCCTCTGCAGCTGGAGAAGAAATGTGGGTCCCTCCAAATAGAAACTTCTTTCAGTCCTTCAGATGCTTTATCAGAGTGGGATGCACTGTCTCTGCCAAGCCCATGATGCCCTTCCCAGAATGCAAACATTGGACTGCCTGTGAGAAATACTTAATGCTATAGAAATCACCTGGTCTGCACTGCAAAGGGATAGCACAGATTTTCTTTCCCTCTTGGAAGCAACTGGTATGCTGCAAGAACAACAACATCATGGGAAAAGCTTGTTTATGGGATTACTGACAGCACAGAATGGTTGTCTGGGATGGGATAAAACCTTATCTAAAGAAAAACACAGATACTTGGTGGCACAGGAAGAAATCAAGCTGGAGGGATGAGGGGTTCATAGGCACTGGGATACAGAAAATCAGGGGCACTTCAGCCAACATTTAACAGTGGCTTGATATGAGATGTGCAGGCCACTCTGCCGTGATGGAACAGAGAGAATGGGGACTCCCACGAGGGTTCAGGCTTCAGCTGAAATCCAAGGACAGTTGCACTGCCACTGCAAGGCTGGACAGGACCTTGACATGCACAAATGGAATGTCACGGAGGTGGCACTGCTCCTGTATATGATTTTAGTGACATCATCATCAAAATGGCGCATTCAGGCCTAGTGCTTATCCTTGAGAGTGACACTGAAAACTTGGAAAATACTCAGGAAAGAATGAGAAAATTATACCAGGGCTAGAAATCATTCTCAGTGAGAGACAAATGGAACATGATCTGTTTAGTTTATCTGTTTTTTAAGAGGTGATTTAATCATGGTCTGTGAGAACTGATGTGGGGGAATACTTTGAGTGCAAAGGCTCTTTAAGAGGGCAGACAAAGTCAGAAAAAGATTCAGGGATTGGAAGGCAAAGCTGGTGGTTGTTGGGCTTGAGATAAAGGAACTATTTTTAACAGTGGGAATAACTGACCATTGGAACAAGGAGCTCAGAGATGTGATAAACTCTTCATCCCATACAGCCTTGGAATGTAGACTGGCCACTTCTCTGTGGATGTGAACTGGATCATAAGCTGTTGGTCTTGGTGAAGTTAAAAATGTGAATTTTCAGCAAACCTGAAATGACCCATGGTGGTATGAGAGATATTCCATCTCCATCAGGCTGAGATGGTGGCAGGGCCAGGCTCAGCTCCCACTGACACTGGCAAAGGCAGACAAGCACAAAGCTGCTCCTCCTGTGCACCAAGTCCTGCCCGAGACTGCAAGACATCTGCTACTGAACCTTCCTTGCAATGCTTTCTTCTTTTCCATCAATGCAGTGCTTGTTCAAAACCTGGAAAATGTGAATGAATACCTTTCTGCTGCTGACTGATATTTTGAAAATATATTTTGGAAATGTATTTTCATTAGGAGGAAGCTCCTGGGAAGTTGTATAGAATAAAACAGGAGTGCTGTGGCTGGGACTTGTGGCAGTTCAGTTGCTCCTTCTTGCACTCAGCCCAGCTTACAGGAGTGAATTGGTGTTACATGTCTCAGCCCAGCCTGACAAGGTTGATAACAGGAAGGTATCAAGGGCAGGATTTCATGAATGTGCAGAGTGTCATCTTCAGAGAGGAGCCTGAATGATGACCCTTGAAAGGGAGACTCCTCCTTTCCCTCAGCATGCAATAAAATTAATTCCCCCAGGCACTTCTGGGAGGCAGCTCACAGGTCTCATTACTCCCAAACTCATTGGGTTGCTTCATTTGAAAACTTTTGTAATTCTCCTAAAAGGCAGATATAGAACAACAGAACCATACTTCATTCTAAGAAAGCAACAGGTTAGGCTTCTCAGAACAAAATTGAAAATAAATATTCTTAATGAAAATATGAAATGAGTTCAGCCTAAACTTCTGTTGACTTTGTCTGCTCAAGGGTCAGCAGAGGGAATGTTGGGTCTTGCAGATGCTCAGGACACTTTTTGCTCAGGAATTCCCTCTCCCCAGTTATACTGGAGGGTTAATGATATTTACATTTGGGAATTATGTCCTCCTACCTTTAGAAAGGAAAAATATATCTTTCATGAGTGTGGTGATGAAAACTGCTGGGCTGCAGCTGGCACAGCAGAAGCCTTTTATCAGCTGCTTTGGCCCAGGGGGAGTCAATGGACTCATCACTTCTCCAGGCACCTTCTGTGGCATCACAACAAATCAGAGTTTCTGAGTCAGGGAGACTGGGAGATACTGCAGGACCTCCCAGGGCATTGCTGGATGGTATTACAACAATCACAGCATACAAATAAAGTAGCTCTGCTCAGTGGGGATGGGGTCCCTTCTCTGTGTCTTGTGGTTCTAAGAAGGTTGCAGCACTGCCACAAAAAGATGTCTTCTGGTCAGTCAGATGAAGGTTTGTGTAGGTGGTCTTTGCATCCCAAACATCCTTTCTCTGATGTGGGAGGACTCAGACAAGCATCATGGCAGGAACCTTGTGTCTGACATTGATGTGACTTAAACTGCAGGCTTGCCACATGGCAGCCAAGCTGGCCACCTTTCTGGTGCTCTGCCCTGCATCAAGGCAGATGCAAACAGCACCTGTGGATGCTGGCACTGGCTGGAGGACAGAACAAACACATCTGTGCCTTCACCTTCCTTCTGTCTGTGAAGATTCAGGCCCACCCAATCCATGATCAGAAGCCATCACATGTGGCCAAGCAGCCCAGTCAGGCAGTGTGGTGAATGAACAGCAAATAAGCAAAAAATATTCTCAAAATATTTGGAGGCTAAATATTGTTTGTCCAAGTTACTTGACCAAGACTCTTGACCGAAGGAGTCACTGCCAGGAATTGAGATTACCTGGGGGAGAATTCAGAAGAGTGGGAAATTCATCAGCAGCTTTGTCTCATTGAACAATGGCAGCTTTTATCCCTGACCAATCATGTTTTGAAATGCATCTCATGCCTGAAACCAGAGTGGATGCTTTGGTCAAACTGAAATCCTGGGCTTGAGCTGCACCCCTCAGCTCACTGCTGCAGACAAGTTTCACCTAAACACGTTACTGAGGCTGTGAGGAGTCCTGAATCCTGATACAGGTGTGAAGAAACACAGCTGTATCCTTACACACAGGTTTCTGTGCCCTAGAAAGGACTTAAAATCTTCTAAATTACTTCTCTGTGAAACTAGGGATATGTTGGAAAAAGAGATGAAGACAAAGATTTCTTCCTAATCAAACTAAACCCATTTTACCCATCCCTAGCTGCTTCCTACATAACCTCATGAGCACTTTCTTGTCATGGAGCACTTGGAGTGAGACAGGTGTTAGCTTGGCTGGGAAGGTGGTTCATTATTATGATGTCCTAGGTCTGTGTGAACATCACATCATGCCTCCTGTTCAGGAGACTCACAGAGTCACAGAACAGTTTATGCTGGATGGGACTTTAAAGACCCTCTTATTTCAAACCTCTGCCATGGGCAGGGACACCCTCTACTGGACCAGGTTGCTTCAAACCCCATCCAAAGTAGTCCAAATAATTTAGGAGAAACATGTTGGAAAAGCAGATGGGCTATTTGCCTCTGCAAAGACTCTGAAGAGAAAAAACTAAACCAGCATGGCCTGCAGGAGTCAGTATGGTATGTGGTACACAGCTCTGCTGATGGGTGTGCAGGATTTGTGCAACAATGGTATGTCCCCACTGAACCCACACTGGTACAGATCTTGTCTGGACCAGGACAACTTTAACCAGTGCCTGCATTTTCTTTTTCAGGATGCACTTGGGGCCCACCCTGGGCTTGCATCTCCAGAACAGAAGCCCAGCAAGGCTCTGGCTCCAGCATGAGGCACAGGCAGTTCAGGGCTGTGCAGGCAAGGATGGAGCTGCCAAGGGCGTTACGTGTTTGTAGCTGAGTGTGGATGGTCTCACTGCCTGGACACGGGCACAGCACACGCTTCCCATCTGTTCCATCCCTATCAACAGGAGCTTGTCCTCACCATGATGAGGGTGGAGGTTATCCCCATGGGCTCAGTGCTGTAGCTGAGATGCCCCATTAGCTGACTGCTAACTAATGGAAAAATCCTGCAAAAGAAAATTAGAACAGGAAAGGGAATAGGAACCTGACTGGGTCAGAGCCATAGCTGGTCTTGCCTGCAACTAGCAAAGGCAATAGGAGATGCTGTTTTGGGGGAGCCTAAGCACCTCCTACTTCAGCATTCATGGTCACTGGGCTTGGGACAACAGAAGGCACATGTCTGACAGTTTCCTCTGACATTCCCTTATGGACCTGCTCTTCATCAGCTGGTCTAATCCCTTTTCACCCACGCTGACAGCCTCTTGTGGCAGCAAATTCTTGAGATTTTACTCACTGCATGAAGAAATCTTTTCCTTTCTCTGTTTCAGAGTGATATCCCACCAGTGCCACTGACTGCCCCTAGCTCTTGGCCTTGGGATTGATTTCAATTTCACCTGATTCACTCCCTTCAGTCACTTCAGTCACATCCCTCCCAGTTGTCTTCTTTTCAAACTGTCAAATCCCAACCTTTTCAGTGCTTTTCACAAGACAACCCCTCTAGCCTCTTGATCATTTTAATTATTAATTGAACTACCCTTAATATATGAAAATTAGAGCCTTCAGGATTGTTTCTATCCTCTGTTTAACTTCAGAGGAGATCTAGAGGATCCTTTCTTGGGGCTCTAACTGTCATGAGTCAACATTCAGCTGCTTGAAAATATATCCTAAAAATATTAAATGCCTTGTTTGTGGGGTTGGCTGCAGTTCCTCTGAATTTATAGTTTCTTTATAGGGTATTGCTTTTGCTCCAGCAACCTGCATTAGTAGTAGCAGATGCAAATGACCTACTGCTACAGCAAATGTCAGGAATTCTCTCAGCTCTTCAGAAAGAAAAGGCTTTTGTGGTTTAACCTCAAGGTGAGGAACAGCAAAATTATGACGGCAACCTTATATCAAATATCTTACAGGCCAATGTCCCTGGTGGTTTACCATAAACATGCATTTATTTAACACTGAGCTGCATGTGGTCTTGGAGCATTTGCAGGAGAATGGTTGATGTGTCTCACCCTACTTCCAGAGTTGTCTGAAGATCCCAAGGCTTTGCTCTGCAGAAGCACTGCTGTGGTTAGGATTCTCAAGGCTCACTGCAAAGGTTGAGCAGTGTCAAAGGAAGATGTTTTTCCAGGGTCAGGGTTAAAGGACAGAGCTCTGGTTCATCAGCACACTGTAAATGTGGTTGTGATGGTCCACAAGAAGGGCTTTAGGACAGAGAAGATGGGCATTCATTTGTTAAGTTTCTGTTCTCCTGAAATGCTCAGTTCCAAGAGAATTAATAAAAACCAATTCCCTGCCATGTTATATCTGCTTCAGCTTCTGCAAAAGCACAGATGATGGCGTAAGGTCATCTTGAGCATGGCACCAAGCTAAGCATCTCCCTGGCCTCATGTTCGTCCCACAACCCCTGCTCTGTCCTGGTCTCATGCTGGACTGGTCCCTCCCCTGGCAAAACCAGGCAGAGCTTTCACTGGGCTCCTGAGCCTGGTGTCCACAGCAGCAGCTCCCCAGTGAGGATTCTGGACACAGATGACCATCAGGCCCCTGTGCACTGCAGCCAGCACAGAGCATGCAGGACACCATGGGGCAGGAGGGGGCAGTTCAGCTGCCTGCTCTTCACAAAAAACCAGGTGTGCAAGCAGCAGAGAAGAAGCACTGCAGAGTGCAGGGACCATGGCACAGGGACTGCAGTGACGGGACTCTTTCCATCAAGAGCTCTGTCCTGCACACTCAGCCATGGCAGGTAAGCGTGGACCTGGGGCTCTCCCCTCCCAGGGGAGAAGGTGTCTTGCTCACCAGGGTCATAACTCCTGCAGAGACCCTTTGCCATGGCCACAGACCCCATGGAGCAGAGCATGGCAGGTGAGGAGGTACTCACCTGCCCTGTTCCCCTGTTTGGAGACTTCTGTGTCCCCTGTGGATAGACCCAGGCCTGCCCTCGCTGTCCCCACACAGACCCTGCCCAGCACAAGCAGGACGCTGACCCCTCCCTGCACAAGGCTGGGCGTAGCCTGTGCTCTAGGACCTGCTGACTCATGGATCTGACTCACCCCAAGGCTGAATTTCCATTGCCACGAGCTAGTCTGTGCTGCCAACTCAAAAAGACCCCCACCCATGGGGATCCTCTCCCTGGGACAAGGAGGCTCAGCCCTGCACAGGTGAGCAGCAGCAGCAGCACCAAGGATCACAAAAGTGTCTGATAAATTACAGATGGGTCCATGGTTTGGCTGCTGATGTGCAGAACAGAGCTCTGCACACAGGTATTGCCTCTACTGGCCACCTGCTTCCTGGGCAGGGCAGGGGAGCTCAAGAGCCCCACTTCAGCCTGTAGTGATAGTTTTCAAGAGGGAGCTGCCTGGGGTAGGTGCCCTCTGACTGTTCCCACTTGCAGCTGCACAGCCTCAGTTCAGGGCTCCAGTCTGAGGTGTGCTCTGCTCCAGGCTGGCCACTCACAAATCACCAGTGAGCACCTGGCTGGTGCTGCAGACTGGCCTTTCTGCTCTCCCCTCTGGAATGGGGCGTGTGGGAATGTGCCTTCCTCCTCAGGAAGGGATGCAGAGCCTTACCCAGGAGGTGAAAGGAGCAGAGCTCAGGAAGAAAGGAGGGATCAGGATAGGTCAGAACTTGCTCTGGATGCCTGGTAGCTCTGGTGCTCCAAAGCCCATCTCACCAGAGATCTCCCACCACTCAAGAGATGCACAGTTACCCAGGAAGGTGTCCTTCCAACAGGTTCCTGTGCTTGTTGTGAGAAACAGATCTTCCCGTGGGATGAAAGAAAAGGATCCACTCCAAGTCAAGAGAGTGCAGGATTGGCCCTTCATTTGTCCCTACTGCTCTCAGATATGGGGCCTCTTCAGCCTAGCTGCGTTCCCAGCATTATTGGAGCAGCAAACCAACTGTGCTGAGGAGGGAGGACAGGCTGGCTCATGCTGAGCTGGTTTGAGTTCAGTGGTGGCATCTCTGATGGTTGTAGACCTTTGAGCTCCCTGTGCTGTCCTGGCACCTGCCAGCCCACACTGCCTGACACTTTACTGCTCCAAATCCTCACCAGACTGCAATAACATTGAGAAGCTCTGTGCTGCCCCTGGGGCCTGGATAGGCTGCAGGCTGTCCTGGGAGGATGACCAAATGCTCACCATCCATCTGGTCTGTTGTCCCTATGCCAGTCCTCTCCTGTAGGTCAGTTTCAGGAGGAAATGTTCTCAAGCTGCCACATCAGGGCAAAAGCAAAACATCTCTGAACATCTGTAGAGAGGATGACCTCTGGTTCACAGCACCCTCCCAAGCTGCCCAGATAAACAAGCACAGGTTTGGTTTCTTCTGCTGACTCATTATGGTCATCTGTCTGATCCCTACTGTGCCCCCAGACAGGGCAGTCTTACCCACATATTTAAAGAATTGTTGCTAGAGAGATGTCCAGCACTACTTGCTGAGGGATTACATTATTTTAAATTTTGAAATAGAGTTGAATTTGAAACCATTTTACCATGACTGAATGACTTTCTCTTCCTGGAGGCTCCCATCCCAGGAGACCAGGCTAAATCAAGGTCTCTGCTTTTCACCTAGTGACCTTTCACATCCAAGAGCAATGTTCCAGCCCACCAGAACATGTGCCATTCCTCATCCTGGAGTAAAAGACCTCCAGAGGTTGAACCACAAGCTTGGTAAGAAATGCTTAATCCACATAACCCACCTGGAGCCTTGCAAGCTTGCTGGAAACCTTTCACCACCCTATTTCTGAGCCTCCCCTCCATTTTCCCAGGTGGTGCAGGTGCCTGTGAGGTACACAGGAGGTGCCAATGGAGTTTTTCCCAGAGGATGACTGTTGCTGGGTCCCATATATTAGAAGACAGCACAGCATACAGCCAGCACAGGGTTAGTGCTGCCCTGGGCCAGCTGTGCAGGGGTGGGTGGTCATGCACAACCTGTCCTCAATGCATGGGGACAGAGCTAAAACAACCAGAGGCCTAAAACACTTCCCTTGCAAAGAGCTCTGTGACAAACAGACTTTTCCATGTCTGCCCTGCTGGGAGAGATCCCAAAATAAACAACCCTGAGGCCTGAAGCCCCAAGGGAGACAAGCAGGAGCAGGGAGTGGGCCCAGGCCAGAGCACTCAGCCCCACACACGGGGCAGCCACACAGATCTGTGCTGTTGACAGAGCCAAGAATAATTCCAGCATCTCTATTTAATGCTATTTAGAAAAACCTCCCTCTCCAAAAGGGTGAACTTCCCCAAAGACAGGATCAATATTTATAAATGCCGTGACTTCCATGCCCTGGTGATTTATCTCAGACCCAGGCTGGGCAGGGTTGCTGCAGCCCCACCTGGGCCTGTGGGCAGGGACAGGGTCCATCATTCTGGCTGTTCCCAGGGGAGCAGGATGCACTGAGGCAGCCTGAAGAGGAGGCCTGGACTGCTCAGGGAGGCAGCTGGGCAGCAGCAGCTCACAGAGAGCCTGAATTTCCCACATGAAAATGATGAACTTTTGAGGGAATTCAGTGCCAACCCAGTCAGGATAAAGTTGCCCAGTGAGTCTGGCTGGTTTCCCACATCAGAAAAACCTGGGGGCTCCTCTATGACAGCAAAAAGAGTGGGTGGTAACTGTGGACACAGGAGACTGACTCCATCCTCCCACATCCAGGTTTCAGATCAGCTTTCCCCTTACCAGGAGCATTTTTTCTTGGGGGACAAAGATGATTTTACTAATTCCTCTCCTCTCTCTCATGCCTTGCCATCCCCTGCACTGCTCCCATCCAGCTGACTGTGACCGCTGTAGAAAGCAGATGGGGGTTATATTTACCTCTTTCCTGCCCTCAAGTGATCCCCAGGACTCAATCTTTAGTCCAAACAAAGGAGTCAGCAGACGGCAGGGACAGCACACTGTGGTTGAGGATGGACAGATGATCATCAGCAACCCCACAAACTGATTTTTAAATAAAGCTTGCTCTGCAACACCACTTCCCCAAATGTCCAGCCTGGCATTTGTACAGGGATAGCCAAGGGATGATATATGGGGTGCATGCTGCTCTGCCTGCATCAGTTAGGGATGGATCTCACGTTGCTGGACGCCATCCATTGGGACCTCTCCCACTTGGCCTCCATTCATCCTATAACAGGATAGGTCCCAGTCCACAAGAAAGGACCCTTGTGAAGTGTCTGAGGCACTACTCCTTTGTGATGGAGGCCTGGAGGCTTGATGCTCCCCAGGCAGGTGCACAGGGCACAGATTTACCTGTGTGGCTGAGTTTTGGAGAACATCCCCCTTGACAGGACAAGAGGGAATGGCTTTAAGCTGAAGGAGGATAGATTTAGGTTGGATGATAGGAAGAGATTCTTCCCTGTGAGAGTGGTGATGCCCTGGCACAGGGTGCCCAGAGAAGCTGTGGCTATCCCATCCCTGGAAGTATTCAAGGTAAGGCTAGACTAGGAGCTTGGAGCAACATGGGATAGTTCCTGCCCATGGAAAGGGGGTGGAACAGAATGAGCTTTAAGGTCTCTTCCAACCCAAACCATTCTGTGATTCCATGATCAAGCCCTCCTCTGTTCTGCAGCTCAACACTGCTGCCCAGAGAGGAGCTTCTGATCCAAATCACGGCACTACCTTGGAACCATCAGGGGACTGCAGGTGATTCCATCCTCTGCTCCTCCAGCAGAAAAAGCAAAGCACGGTTGCAGGCAAGCTGAGCATGCTCCCCACACCCAGCCAGCAGCAGGCACTGGTGTGCAGCTGCCTCCCTGCGCTGGGGGCCAAAAAGGGATTGGCAGTGCTCTGCCCCAGCAGGAACATGGTCCATGCAATAGTTAGGCTGGGACGTGCAGAGGGACATGTGCCATGGGGGGTAGTTTGGAGGGAGAGCAACTAAATCAGCAAGGGAACGCATGGCTGGAGCCCTGCCAGCACCTGCCACCTCTGGAAATAGCTCTTACAGAGCCCCAGGGTCCAGGCATGAAGTCCCCTTCCCCTGGGTTATTATGCAGCACAGGATACATGAAACATGTTGGCAGCAGTCAGTCTAGGGAGAGCTGAGCAAGGGAGGGAGGGAGATTAATAGGAAAACAAATCAGCACCTAGAAACAGAGCAAATGGACAACACATAGGGACCCAGACCACCGGGGATGCTGGATCACAGACAAACCCAGGCACATGCGTGGAAGGAAACACAGGCTGCGAGAAGAGCTGGCCACCCAGAGCAAAGGCAGGAAAACGAAAGGAAAACACTTTACTATCTAAATGGGGATAAGATTTCTGGAAGAACAGACTCTTCAGCCCAGGAATGGTGTTTGAAGCACTAGAACAGCTGAGAGAGGTGTTGATGGCGGCTGTCACCAGAAAAAATGAGAGTACGGAGATACTGGTTTTTACCTAAAGCCAAGGCACGGGAGAAGAAATAGATACTTGGTTTTGAAGCAGGAACTCTGCAGCAGCAAGGGCCTGCAAAGGGAATAAAGCAGTGGAAGAAGTGCATGTGCTCAGTGCCCAGGGCAATCTGCAGCCTGCAGATCTTGGAGCAGGGATCCTGCCAAGCCAGGAGTTTACTGCTCTAGCAGTAGTGACAGAGAGGAGGGAGGTTGTGCTCACACAGAAGAGGAGCTGTTGACTGCAGCCTCTGGCAGGGCAGAACTGCCCAGCTCAGTGGAGCACAGATGCTGAGCCATCCCCGCTCACCATGAAGCTCCTTCTGAGGAGCCTTGGAAAGGGGAAAGAGTTGGGCATCCCTTTCACCACATGCAGATGGATCTTCAGTCTGTTAGCTTGTGATAGTACTGGTGTGGCTGGAAGGAGAGGCCCAAGGATGTTTCAAAGATCACAACAGACATGGGTACTGTGGCAGGACAATAATTTGTACAAGCAAGATTGGTGAGATCACAAAAAAATCAATGTTACAGGTAGCAATAGCTCCCACCTGCCAGTAGCAGATAAGAGTTGAACTCTGTGCCACATTTAAGGTGGGATTTTGCTTAAAAGAGGCCAGGCACTAATAGCAGGGGACTGGAGAGCTCCCATCATGGACAGATGCCTAGGCATGCTGAGTGGAGGATGAAGGCATGCCTGGAGTGGTGCCAGGGCTGGATATTGATGCTTAGCTGAAGACAAGTGCTGTGCCCCATCCTGAAAAGAATCTCTGCAACCTCCTGAAACTCCAACCTGTCTGTGGAAAGACTGGAAGAAACCTGATCACATTTAGTAATGGATTACAGATATGTGATAGCTGCAATAGCAACCAAAGAGCCTGGGAACTGGACTTTCTAGAGGCCACAGAAGTCAGAATCTGATGGAGAAGCAGAAGATGGCCTTTGGAAAGCCTGATCAAAACGTGTTCTGCTCAGACTGGACCACCACACTCTGCAACAGAGTGAACACAGTTCAGCAGCCTGTGGGAAGCTGGACATAGGTCTTCTTTCCCCACATATCCACAGAAAAAAGCAGGAATGACAAATGCCATGAAGATGGTCTCTCCTGAGAATCATTGCAATAAAAAGTAATCAATTCAAAAGCCAAGGAAGCTGGTGGACCAGGAACTACAAGAGGGCAATACAAAGTCAGTCTGGGTGCCAGCAGTCCATCTCTTCAGGGAAACTTCACTTTGGCTGGAAAAACACAGAAGTGAAATATTTCAAACCCATTTACAGTTCCTACTTCTTAATGGAAGCAGGTACTTCCCCAAGACACCATCCAACTTAGTTTTGAGGGCAATTTAGATGGAATAACAGGGCAACTTACAGTCTCTGAGTGCAAGCCTGGAATGTGTTGGCAAAGGCAAGAGGATGGAGCAAAGTGGGGCAGAAACTCCTCTGCCATGAACCACCTGCTCCAGTGGCAAGAGGGAGGAGGACCGGGGTGGAAGGAAATCTGGTTTGGTACATGGAGAGTGTGCTTTGCTTGGTAACTCCCAGTGTGTCCTCTGTGACAGCTTGGAGGGGTCGTGCATGGTGTTCCACTCCATTAGCAATTACTTTATGCCAGCACATGTAAATAATTATTCTGGCACAGGTTCCCAGCACAGAGCTGTGTGCAGCCCTTCGGAGCCAGTGCAGCGCTGACCCCCAGCACAGCCTGTGCTGCTGCCTTTCTTGGAGACCAGGAGCAAGGAGATTTGTGTTCACACATGGACAGGCTTCACGTCCTTGCATCAACAGTGCTTTGGAAAATAAAACCATGTGTGCAGGTGAAGTGTAATTCCATGTGATCAAACTCTCTGCTTCCCCTCAAGAACTCATTGCGCAGCCCAGCCTTTTCTCTGAGATGTGACCCTCATGAGAGAAGCCTCGGAGTTAAAAAGCTGCGAGAAATGTTTACAGAAAAAATGAAGATAAAAGAAGTCCACATGACTTGATATTTTCTGTGGAAGGTTTTTCCCAGGACGGAGCATTCAGGCCAAAGTTACAAACCTCTGAGAACAGAAGCCACAAAACTGATGTGCCCCTGCATGGTAAAACACAAAACAAGTATTTCATCCCAGGAATCTGCCTCTTTCCAAACTCCAACAGTGCCCTCAAGTGCTCAAAAGAGAAGCCGCAAGCCAGGGATGGAGCTTGCTACCACCAGGCAGCAGAGGAGACTTATGAACGGGGGCGGGGGGAGAGATGTGGTTGCATGGCCTTAAGTGTGGCTCACTGCTGTCCCTGCCTGAGCTAAGGTGAAATGTCTGTGTCTTTTCCTACTTCTTCTCCCCAAATGGGCAGATCTGTGCTGATAGCCCATCTGTCGCCTAGAGATGCTCCAAGCGCATCAAGAACAGATTTATGGTCTGTGTTGCCTGGAAAAGATGCACACGTCACAAGCTTGTGGAAACAGCATAGTTTGGATTTGGCCACTGGAATGATCCTACCCAGCCAGACCTCCTGGATCCATTCCTTCGGAAGATGTGACCTCTGGAGAGAGGAGGACTATGCCTCAATGTCCCAGCTCCAGAGGGGAGGTTGGGTTTCACCCCATCTGACTCCTGATGTGAGCTTTCCAAGCTGTGTGGAGGCTGATTTGTCAGAGCTAAGCAGGGTCGTTCTCACTTCTTCAGTGGCTGGGTGTCTCAGCAAGAGGGTTAGGAGGGTTAGGAGGGTTAGGAGGGTTAGGAGGGTTAGGAGGGACAGGAGATAAGGCCTGTTTGGATCTGTGGGACTTCTGCCTGCTCCCAGTAAGAAAGGAAGCTGGAGACATGGTACATGGTCACCTGGACTCCTTTGTGGGACACTCAGGTGATCCCTGGCAGGACCCTGAACTCAGAACCAGCTCATCTTGCTCAGGTGGGTTCCTTGGAGAGTCACCTGGTAGAGCTTTATCCTGCAGTCCTACACTTTGGGGAAAGGAAGCACTCGATGGTACAGCTCCGTTCACCAGGACTTGCTGTACAAGAATTAAGATGTTTTCAAGGGACAACTGAGTGTTACTGTGCTGAGAGTTGACAAAGCTACACTGGGAACTTCTTCAGGTCCCCTGTTTCCTCACCCTTTTTCTTATTTGGGAGACTACTCGTGGATCATGGCACTGGTTTGATTTGCATGGCATGGACATAATCCCATTGAGTTAAGGAGCAGAGGGGACAAAAACGGGGAGATGGGGACAGGAACTTCTGAGTATGTTTTTGTCCCTGTAGCCAGAAGTGCCTCTGACCACCTCACCCCAGCTTTGGAGAAAAGTCTGTGTGGCTTCTCTGAAGGCATGTGTGTTGTTGTCTTCCATTGCTGCTCATCATGCCACTGTCCTGTCACCTTCACACACCACCATCCATCCCCTCTCAGGTAGGAGACCACAGGTGCTCTTCCAGCAGGCTGCTGTCATCCCATTAGCCCCCCCTGAATCACAGACACCACCCAGCAAACACCAATTTCAGTTCCAGAGCTGATTTCAGCAAAGAGCCACCCCTTTAGGACCTTTTGCTGCACTGCCTTGACCTGGGATAGTCAGCTTCTTCTTCTCTCTAATTCTGGCAAAAAGCTGTTCCCACAGGTGCCTGTTCCAGGTGCTCACAGGAAGCAGTATCACAACACCAAACAGACAGGAAGGCTCACAAACCTGTGGCCAAAACCTCACCCATTTTAGTGCCAGGGTTGCAAGTTGCTTGCACAAGGAACAATTCTCAAGGTATCAGAGATACCAGGACTCTTCTCTGCCATCAAGGATGGCCTTGCAGGAAAAGTTTTGCCCCTGCAGGGAAAGCACCTACTGCAACACACAGCTCCTGCCTTGCCAGTGTAGATCTGACAGCGATGGGGATGTTGCTTCTAGTGTAGCAGCCACTGCCCTTCATCTCATCAATACTCCTTGGCAAATGCCAGCCTCTCCCCCAGCAGCCTGGAGCAGGTCATTCTCAAAGCTGGGGTGTATTTCCAGCTCAGCTGCTGTCAGCAGCCATAGAGCAAGAGGCACTGGTGACTTCTCAGTATTACCTTGCTTTGATCACCAGCCTGGGGATAAAAATAACCAGATCTGGGTCCAGACCTCTCACAAGTATCCCTTCAACACATAAAACAGGAGCACACAGGAGAAAACTGGTGGAGCAGTGACTGAGAGTTGGAGCAAAGACAACTCAGTGTAGGAGACTGGCAAAGGACCATAGTCTGAGCAGGTGCCCACAAACCTCTCTCTGCATGTCCACAAGAAAACAGCCTGTCCTGCTTTTGTTGCATTCACCAAAAGTGACCTTGAAAATTGCCCTGGGATGCCATTTCTATTGTAATGGCAGAATAGCTGCCATGCCACTCACGGCCGACAGGCCCGGCCAAGAGGCATTTCCCTGGCAGAGCACAGAGGCCCCAGAGCAGAGCAGGTCTCATTATGAAATTGTGGCTTTCTAATTAATACCCATTTGTCTGCAAGCTGATCTGCTTGACCACATGCCAGCCCCAGAATTTCATCTTCTTCCCTGGGGACAGGGCTTGGCAGTCGTCAGGACCCGCAGTCCCAGGCCCTAATGCCTGCTGCTGGTCACCAGGTCACTCACAGCCCAGGAGATCACTCTCCACACCTCTGAACACTTATCCTGCAATTAGCACTTGTTTATACAAATGAGTTGACTCAGTTCATTAGCTCTCCTCTGCAATCTATCAATGGATGGATGGCCTTTCCAGATCTAGGAATGTGAATGGAAACTACCCTGCTACTCCATGTACTGCCTGGCAGGATAGCATTTTTTATTTTTCATATAAATGTCAGCCAAAATATTTCTGCTTCTCCAATGACATGAGTCAGACAAAACTTCCCCAGAGCTCTGTTAGAGTTGAGCACAGAGGGACCAGCAGCTTTCAGGTGTGCAACCATACAGAGAGCAAAGAACACCTGCTCAACTTTAGCACACAGGAGAGGGGTCTCTGAGCTGGCCAGGGCACGGTTCTCACACAGCTATGGCTCAGTGAGGCCAGCGGGGACACTCTGTGGCCTTCGCTGCACTGGCTGCTGGTATCAGGGCCAGTCCCACTCACTGGGGCCATCTGGAAGCTCTCAGAGCTGCTGAAAGAAAGTGCCGCCAGAGGCCCTTGTGAGCCACGGGCTGGGTCAGGTTACCGACAGAGGGACAGGGAACAGGAGCACGGCGAGGTCTCCAAGAGGAACAAGGCGCTCTCCTGCAATGGCAGAAATACAGACAGGAGTCTCAGGGAGGAACAAGGAGTACCTCTGCTATGGCAGAAATACAGATTGGGGTCTTGGGGAGGAACAAGGAGCGCCCCTGCTATGGCAGAAATATAGACTGGGGTCTTGGGAAGGAACAAGGTGCACCCCTGCTATGACAGAAATACAGATCAGGGTCTTGTCACCCCTGCCCCGAGAGAAGGATGCCGGCACATGAACTGTGAGAACAGCCTGGTCGCACCCTGGCTGACATGCACAAAACATGGGCAAGCATGGTGGCATTCAACACTGGGGGGTTTCTTAGCTATTTGCATTTCCTAGGGGCAGCCACACACCCCAGGGTCCCTGCCTGTGACACACACACCCCCTTCAGCACTCTAGTTCTAGACCCGGTGCCCCAGGTGCCCCAGGTATCCTCCCCAGCACACCATGTTGAGATGATGTCAGGAGGGCACAGGGAGCTGTGCCTGCAGCATGCAGGGGATCCAATGGCTGGAAACCAGCCAAGCAGGTAATGGAGCAGCAGATCAGGACCCAGAGCCAGGGCTGTGTCCACATGCCCCATGTCCCACAGCCAGCACCCCAAAGTACACCCAGAGCCTGGGCTGGAAAGTCCAGCAGTGCCCAAGCATTCCCTTGGCCCAGGTGACCCTGAGGTGGCCGTGTCTCTTGCTGCCTCAGCCCCACATGCCCCTCATGGCTGGCTGCTTGCTCACAGCCTCCCTCAGGGAATGAGCCCTGACTCTAACACAGGAAAGTGACGTTTTATACAGAATCACAGAACCAATTAGGTTCAAAATGGTCTCTGAGACTGACTCCAACCTATGACCCAACACCACCTTGTCAACTAGACCATGGCACTAAGCACAATGTCTGGTGTTTCACTAAAGACTTGCAGAAACAGTGACTCTATCGCCTCCCTGGGAAGCCCCTTCCGGACTCCGATGGAGGCAGAGTCGTGCGGGTACCAGGTGGGAAGTGTGACCGAGGTGGGAAGCGGCCACCACGGCCAGCGGGTCCCTCAGGGCTGCCCGGGGACGCAGTGCCGGTGTTACCAATTGTAGTAGCTCCCAAAACACAGACACAACATCTAGGTCAGAAAGGAGACATCGTTTAACCTGCGCATAGCGTAACGTGGAGGTTTCCATAAATCAACTACACCAAGGGGTAAAAAAGCTGTTTCTTATGCAGTAACATTCACACGAACCTGCCTATCTAACACATATTCTCCGCCTACCTAATGCATATTTATTTCAGTGACGTGACCTTGTGCAATGCTTGAAACACAGAGTTCTTCTCTCCATTAAGCAACTTCTACTGTAGAAGTTATCCGACTACATCAGTTAAGTTTACAAAAGGTGAGAAAATTCAGCCAGGGGACATAAAATTAGACTGGAAGACAGCAGAGGGGAGGGGGCGAGAGGCCCTGCCGCGGCCCAAGATGGCGGCGCTGTGAGGGGGGAGCGGGCGGGACTGGGGCGGCTGTTGTTGAAGCTTTATTGTTCACGCAGCCAGCGCCGCCCGCTGTGTCCGCCGCGCCCAATAAAGGTAAAAAAACCATGGCGGGGTTGGCCGGGCTCGCTCGGCACCTGGGGGTCAGGGCGGCTCGGCTCCCCCGCGACCCCATCCGGCTATCTCGGCTCCAGCCATCCCTATCCGCTTCCCCGCCTCGGTGCCAGACCCGCGCCGGGGATGGGGCGCTTCGCCTCGGACGGGGAGCCGGGGGACGGGACGGGTGGGTGCCTCCCTCACCTGCAGGGAGGGACCAGCCCCTGCGAAGCCTCTCAGGCGGATGAGGAGGTTGAGTGGGGCTGAAGGGTGCCTCTGCCTTCAACCTGGCCGGGAGCGGGGACCTCCACCCACGTTAAATCGAAGTCAGCCTTGTAGGTGCTCCTCGGGTGCCCAAAAAACGCAGTCGCTCTCATTTAAAACACTCCCCATGTTCCCTCTGCCATCCCTGCCTTGTGGCAGGGGCCTTTCCTTTTGTAACCTACACATAAAAGATGCTTCCTCTGAAATTTTGTCCCTACCAGCAAGCCAAAGCCTGTCTGCTGGGTTCCACCTCTCCAAAGGTGTTATATTAGCTGTGCATTAGGGCTGTGCCCCTGCTTGGGCAGGTGTGACCCTCCAGGAAGTTTTTTAAAGGTTGGCATGGAAGGGATTTATCTTGTGCTTTGGTCACGGCAGATTCCTCTCCTTGCACTGGACCACTAATCACATTTGTTCTTTGAGATGATCCATCAAGACTGACCCGTCAATAGACAAATAAACAGATTTTTTTCACTACACCAAAAAAAGAGCAGTCTGATTTGGTTTTCTTTGTGATCTCCAGCTCCATTGAGCTGCTGCAGGGGAGCAGGGAGAAGAGAGCCTCAGGGCTGTCCCTGTCCCCAGGCCAGGTGAGCTGTGATGGGTCCTGGTCAGGGAAGCCCACCTTCCTGCAGAGGGAGAAGCTCCAGTGAGGTGAGGTGAGGGGGCATTTTGCTCTCCTGTGCTGGTCAGGAAGGCTGACACATCTGATTTATGCACCAGACATGATGTAAGGCAGCAGGGTTCTGCAGGATTTTGGCTAAGATATGCCAAGTGTCTTGTGTTTGAGGAGGAATTTGGGTTGACACCCTGGTTCAAAGACAGGGTGGTGCAGGAAAGCATGTTGGAGTATGGACCAGAAGTCCTTTCCCAGCTTCCATGCCTTACTCATTCACTCGTTTCCTCTCTCCAGTATATTTTGACTACCTGGACATACCACTTAAAGATGCCAAAAATGTCCCTGTTTTCCCTCAAAAAGCAGCTCAGCAGTTACAAAATTCTTCCAGGAGATGGAGGAAGCATGTTGGCTTTCTGGTGCAAACCCTACTTGGTTTTGACAAAGCTTTTGACAAAGCTGCATCTTTCTCTGCTGTTCTAGAGCAGCATGTTTGAAGAGTTGTTAAAAGACCTTTTGTCTTAATGGAGTTTTGGGGCTGAGGAGGTGCCTCTCTGACAGCCTGATGCAGGAGGTGACAGTGGTGGAAGTCCAGGTGGTTTAATAGACTCAGCTCCCAGTAATTCTGTGTACTTACTAAGAAGTCTGAGGGAATCAGACCCATTCTGGGATGACCATGCCTGAGAAGTGACATTTTAAAAGCCTTTGCATCAAGGCACCTTAGGGGTGTCTGCCCTTGGCTGTGGGAACAAATGGTTCCTGTACTCCTGCTGAGGCAAAATGGGTCACAAAAACTGGTCAAAGTAGTGTAGTTTTGGTGGTTTTTTTAACAAGTCACTAAGAAATCACAACACACCATCCTCTGTGATGTAAGCCTACCTGACAAAAAGCAGTTCAGATGCCTGGCTTTTCTTTTTTGAGGATGTTAAGGGAATCTGCAAAATATAATTAGCACTTTTGGTGTTCTTGAGCACAGTGATCCGTGGCTGAGCAGTGACTGGAGCAAACTTTGGCATTTTCTTTGGGTTTGTGCAGGTTTTCCACTGCATGGTTTTGCTTGCTATTTGGGGCAGCTCTTGGTTTGAAGAAAACTTACCATTAAGAGTTCTAGCAGAGCTGTTTGTTTTTTGATCTATTGTATTTTTATTCATAACATCAGTGCAGACAGACAGCCAAAATGTATGGGGTTTGAGTGGTATATTCTGCTGCCTTTAGAGACTGTGGCACGCTGAATTTAGTGAAAGTGTTGCTTATTTTCCTCTGTTATCAGTCTGCACTGATGCTCTGAACTGCAACAAAACAGATTGAAAAACAAATTGGTGTGCGCTGGTTCCTTGTGCTGGATTTCACATTATCCTCTGGGCGAGCTGCCTGCTCTGCCCCTTTGGAGCACCCTAGAGACAAGTAATGGCCCCTCAACATCTTTCAGCACTTCAAAGGCTGAATTACTTTTTGTGGGAGAGGTAAGAAAATTGAATAGCAATCCTTGATTTTCTGGCTTTCCAATAACCCTCAGTGTAAGATCATCACCTTGGTAACAAGAAAACAGGAAACTGGTAAACAGGCGTAGAAAGTATTCAGATTGTGATTTAAGGCTGTCACTACTCTTAACTCCCCAAAGCTAAAAACAGAACATTGCCCCTCACTCAGAGGCCACTGTCATGCTCAAGAGACTGGAGGGCTGAGCAACACAAGTGATGTATCCCAGCTTTCTGTCCTACTTCACTGATTTCATGAGGATTGTGAAATGAGCCTTTGATTGAGTGCAATTGGGCTGGGATGGGGTGAGCTCCTCTCACAGGGCAGGGAGCCTTCCTGGGCTGGCTACCACGCCTCCTGCAATGACCACTTTGGATTTTAGCTCCCCAAGCAGAGAGCTGAGTGTAGGGAACAGGAGAGTTGTGGGGTGCTCCTGTGAGCCTCTCTGATCAGCTCCAACAGAAGTGGCATTAACTGAGGACAGAAAAATCGGATTCTTCCATTTTGCTTATCTCTTTCTGTCCACCTTTTTCCCCCCTGCCTTTTTACTTTTAGCTTTTTAGAGTTTGTATAGGGCGTCCTTTCTTCCAGTTTTGCACTGGGTGTGCCGGGTGATTTTATACAGCTTCATTATCCATGTGAGCACTTCAAATTCGCTGTCTCTGCATGGCTGCAGCAGAGCAGTAGGCTCTGTCAGCACTCAGTTTCTGAAGTATCAGTTACCTGCTCTCAGAGAGAGATTCCCAGTTCTGCCCAGTCCCCCAGCCAAATCTCCCAAAAGTGATCTAGAGGATGGCTGGGAGACACAGTCAAACAAACTCAGGTGAGAAACGAGACGTAATTTAACTGTGTGGCGGTGGAGGGTCCTCCACCTAAAAATCACTTATCATGGCTGGGCTCCTTACTGTTAGACCTTAGCCAAACCCAAGTTATTGAGCTTGGAAATCTGTGAGACAGTGATGGATGAGCAGTCAGATTGCTGATGGTGGCCCCTTCTGGCTCTAGGCTTTGAGTAAAAGCCTGAAGTGTTCTCTGAGTAGGGTGCAATTGCTTTGAGGCTGGTCTTGGCCAACACCCCTTGTTATAAATGCCTGTTCTCTTTGGCAGTTCTGGATGGTTTGGGTCCTTATAATTAAAGAAATAAAATCTATTTAAACAAATACGTCTGTGCTAATTACTCAGGACACATTTTCCAGTGCTCTGAGTTGCTGCAATGAAGAAGGGGACATGCTGGTAGGCTGCTTAGAGCTTCACTGTTTTGAGCTCTCATGAGCAAATATGTCTTCTATATTCCTGCCAGGAATAGAGGGAGCAGACGGTGCTGCTGCTTCCTCCAGCTTGCTGTGGTGCAAGCAATAGGTTTCATGCAGGAGGCTATTCATGGCAAAGTGAGCAGATGTCTCTTGCAAGACATCGATGTTTCCTGATTATCCTTTCGTAGGAAGAGCCATAGCTATTATTATTTAACCAGCAGACCCAATTTCAACTCAGATACTGGAAGTCCTTCAGCTCCCAGGAAGGAGTGGATGGACAAAAACTGTTATTACATGGAGTCTGGCAAAAGAATCGAGTCTGTCTGTTCTCCCACGACCAGCAGCAACTCTGCTGATGGCAGCTTGGTTCCTTGTGATTTAAAATGGCGTGGGAGGAGAGCAGAGCCTGCGTTTTGGATTGACTGGAAGTGCAGGTGGCTGGCCCTGTGCGTGGGGGCGGGGGTGGATCTGGTACTCGGAAAGAGGAGCTGCAGATCAGCCAGCCATTGGTAGCAATGTGCCTGGAGAAGCTCTGGCTCTGGGGGCAGGAGGGTGGGCTATCAGCCCACTCAGGTTGTTCTGCCTTCCAGAGAAGGACCCACCAACCCTGTGCTCTTGCTTCAGAAGTGCTCAGGAGTACTGAGGAGCGTAACACCTCTGCTATGAGGTGATACCAAAACCATCTGTGATCTTCTCTTGGTGCTTGAAAAACAAGTTTCATAGCACTTCATCTTTAAAGCCTGAGGGAGCTCTTGGCTGCACAGGAGAGCTCTTCTGCATTTCTGAGATCCACCAACCTGTTCAGCCTTCTGTAGCTCTGGGATGAGGTTATGTCTCTTCTATCTTTCTGTCTTCCCACTACAGGCAGTGCCACGCAGAAGGACAGCTGAGGTCCTGCCTGCCTGTGGACAGGAAATTCTGCTTCCCACAAAAGCTGAGCTCCAGAGGGGTTGGTGCCTTGAAGAAGTGAGATTCCAGCTCAGCCTGCACCCAGCATCTGCTTGTGATGTGATTTGGTACAAGCTGGGAGTTGCTCTTAGCCTGGTTTCATGCGAGGCAGAGCTTCGAGATTGGTGTATGTGCATTGGCTTGTTGAAGTTCATACCATGGTGATGGGCTATAGTACTCCTGTTCTCTACAAGAGAGCAGGAAGCTGAGTGCAAAGATGTTAAGTGTTGAAGGTCATGTAATTCATGTCCATCCAGGTGCTCTTTCTCTAATGCTCATACTGTTTGGTGGCCCATGCCAGTATTAGGTATCCTAGTGTGTGGACAAGGCAGTAACGTCTTTATCTTGTCTGTCTTAGATAAAAACTGCAGGTATCCCACCGATAAAAATTCTGTTAGCAGATGTCCTATCTGTTGTCCCTCCTGCAATGGGATGAGGAAAGGGGGAAAGTTAAAGGGAGGCTCTGGTAGATGGGATTAGGATTATGGACTTCTGCCAAAAATTACACTTCAGGGGAAAAACTCATAAATCGATGAGCTGAGACCATGGTGTGCTGAGAAGGGGGTGCTGAAGGCCCTGGGCTGCAAGCAGACCCCTGTCTCTAATGTTCACACTGCTCATTTTACCAGTAATTTGGGGGAGAAAATGAACTGGTCCCAAATCACCTAGTGCTTTGCAGGCCCAAACTAACACCTCAGATTCTCCTCTGTGTTCGGTAGATGGTCTGAAGAGGTCTTCATGCCCTGCTTCCCCATCTGCCCTTTCAGAAACCAGCTGCTGAATTCAGCATCAGCTCCAGCCCCTGGCTACAGTGCCTGATCTGATGGGCACTCACACCTCCATGAGATGTATGGCACATCAGGGAGGCTCTACTCCCTTTTTATAGCTCCTGGACTCAGTACTCAGTCCAAATCTGCCCATTTAGGTTTGAACACTATCTAGACTCTTCAGGACTCAGAGTAAGTTGCTGAATTTGAGGAGTGTGAGTTCAGAGTGAGGATCTTGCTGTAACCAAAGAATTGAAGCACAGTAAACTACCAAAATGTGTAAAGTCATTTTCTTACTTTTTCTTTCTGTCTTGCAGAGAGAAATGCTACCAGGATCCATTTCCTTTTCATTATCTGTGCTTTGTGAAAGCAGTGTGGAGACCAGGACAGAGGAGGTCAGTAGGTACCATGGATCTTCCCAGTCATGGCTGGCAGCTGCTGCCCCAGTTGTACACTCTCTGCAAAGAGCAGCACTTCTGTGACTGCACCATCTTCACTGGGAATGTGCATTTTAGAGCACACAAGGTGGTTTTGGCTGCTGCCAGCCTGCTGTTTAAATCCCTGTTGGACAGCACAGACATCATCTCCCATCAGTGCTTCTGTGGTAACACCTGAAGAGTTTACACTCTTACTTAAGATGATGGACAGTGGCAAACTCCCACTGGGGAAACACAATTTCACCAAAGTTATCTCTGTGGCAGATAGTCTGCAGATGTTTGATGTGGCTGTTAGTTGCAAAAATCTCCTCAGAGATCTCATAAGTTGTTCTGCTCTTACAGTAGTGAGAGGAGTCTCCAGCCAGGAAGCAGATTCGTCTGGAAACCAAGCTGAACCTAATTACCTGTCCCAGTCTGGAAGACCTGATGAAGAAAAAACATTTATCATCCTCACTCAGAGAGTTTCTCCTTTACCTGGCCCTGTAGAAGCAGAAATGGAAGATGATGTTTCTCCTTCTGGCCAGGAATTTACTGTGACTCATACCTGGCTTCACGATGTTGAGTGACTCCAGGTTCCTCCAGGAGGATTCAGGCTCTGGCCCTGACCAGCCTGCCCATGCTGAGCAGAGTGGCTCTGTGGATCAGGAGCTTGCTGAGCCTCTAGAGGGGAAAGGGCAATCGAGGGAATTAGGTGAGACAACATGGGTCTGGACACAGCATTGCCTCTTATTTGAAACACGTTGGCTCACATTTACCTGTTTTGGGGTATTTTTACTCTGTGTTTGATCTTTTTAGTTTGCTCTGGGTTGGGAGCAACAGCAATGTATCCTCTGTTCTTCCTTTGGCTTTTGTAGTTGATTCATGCTCATTACTCTGCCAGAGCTGTAGTGAGCAAAACTTTTATTGCCCAGGCATGTGATTGCCATGCAGTGGGATCTGTGTTACTGCAGGACATGGGGCTGATTAGACAATCTGTCTAACAGCAAGTGAACAGAGTTGCTTGCTAATGCTACCTTATCCTTTAAACTCCTGTTCAGCATGGGAGGAAAACAGAGGCTGTACTAGGTTTAAAATAAATGTTCCATTTATTACTGGTGTTAAATAAACTGTTGGTTTCCCGTCCAGACTGTGTGATGTCTTCAGAAGGGATTTATAAGTCACAGTTTTCCTATTATAGCCAATGTGCTGGTTACAAACTGATGCCTTTCAATCACATCCTGCTTTCTGTGAATCCATTCAATTAGCAAATAACTCGTCTTGTTTCTCTCGCACAGCAGCAGAGAGCAAAAGCTGTAGACTGGATTTCTTTGTTTGATAGGAAAGTGTTTTCTCTGAGGCTCTTTCTGATGCCCAGGCTGTGCTGAAAAGACTCGAGGAGTGCAAAGAAATTGATACATCTCAAAAGGAGGTAGGCGTCTTTACTTCCATAAATTCATGCAAGTTTTTTCTTCACCCTGCTAAGGGCTGTAATAGTTTGTGCCTTGTTTAGGAAATTGTTTCATGGGAAACTGGTGCCTGGTTGTTTGAAGGGCAACATGTGCTCACCTGAGCAACACCCTGGAGAGAAGCATCTGTAAGTGCAAGTTGCTCGGGCATGCAGGTAAAGAAGTATGTGCTGTCCTGAAGACATCCTTGTGTTGTAGGAGAGCTCCAGCACAGATTTCTCTCCTCCTGTTTATGGCATTTGCTTCAGGAACTGTATTGACTTGTAAACAACTGACATATGAGATCCCAAAATAGACTTCCCGAGCCCTCAGCCCTGTCTTGCTGTGAAGCATCTGCTGCTCTGTGTACGGCAGAGCTGCTGAGGGAGGAGTGGGACAGGGCGTGGCAGGGGGGGCTGGGTGCTGCCCCACGGTGCTTCTCATGCCAGTGTGCTGCTTTAAGAGCAGTCAGAGTTGGTAAATGATGCTTGATTCCTGTTGCAGGGGGTAACTGAGTCTGCTGCTGGGTGTATGCTGAAGGGTTCTCTGGGCTCTGAGCTGTGGTAGCCAGATGCCACCCATTGTCCCACCTCGAGGGCCACACAGAATGTGTTGTCTGTACAGCTGTGACAGTGGAGCAGGGGGACACAGAGCTTGTGAATGATTGTGGTGAGTCCAGGTGTGCACTCATGCTGGCTGCACATTGCTGTGCAGTGTCAGGGTCTGCAGAAAAGCTGTGGCCAGTGTAGAGCAAGGATGGGACTGTGCTTGCTGTCCTCAGCCTAGCCATTTCTGGTAGAGCATGTTTTATACCAAGCTGCATGAACTGCCCTGCATGCCTTTCTGAAGGGGAAAAAGTATTACTGTGTCACTGCTGGCTCTTCTGTGGCTCCCTGATTATTCACCTTTGGAAGCTGAGCAGTGCTGTTCCCTAGGCTGGGGACTGCCATGCTCTCTAAGTTCCCATGTAGTTGCTGGCTGGAAACTGTCTGGATCCAAGTCCCTCCAGTAGCAGTGTGATCACAGGACGTGGTACATTTTGACCATTGTGGCATTCTGCTTATAAAAGCCCAAGACCACATCTTTATTACAAAAAACCCCAAACCTGTGACAGCAGGGAGGAGAATTCCCTTGGGTTGAGGAGTGCAGGATTGTTTTCTGCTGAGCACTTAAATGTTCACGGAGGGAAGGTCGTGTTCCCTTAGCAGCTGGTTCTCCTGATGTGGAATATAAAATACTGGGAGCTTTAGGAGAGAGATGTGGGTCCTAATTCATATTTGCAGTAGCAAGCACAAGCCGGGCTGGGCAGACAGGAACCTCTGAGTGCCCTGCTCAGAGAAGGATTTGATTTTTGTATGTTTGTTTTTCACCATGATCAGATAAATATGTTAGGTTTAGGGTTTTACCTGTTGTGCACTTTTACAAATGGAGCTGAGCTGGGGTGGGTGCTGTGCAGTGTGGATGGGTGCTGCCAGAAGGGATTTGGCAGCTCCATGCCCCTGTGCCAGCAGGCCCTGTCCTTGTTCCTGCCTCCCCTTACTGCTGGTGGCAGGGCAGAGCTGTGCTGGTGGAGTGCCCAGGTAGAGCTGCAGCTTCTGCACTGCACAACAGCCCCATTTGCTATTGCTTTGCAGTCACTGCTGTTTCGTGTTCCTTCAGCACTTCAGACCCAGTAGGGAAGGTTTACAGATTCATTCCTGGCCTTTTGTGCTCCCAAATGAGCTGTTACAGCAGGAACCAAGCAAGAGGTTGTGGAGCTCAGAGCCAGTTTGGGTGTCTGACCGCAAAGCGGTAGCTGGACAATTTTTCTGCAGCTATAAATAAATGCTGAATAAATGAGAAATGGATTTTCTTTAAGCCTTCCTGAAAAATCACTTTTCAACTGTGACAAGCATGAAAAGTGTCAGACCCAGGGCAGTGGGAGAACAGGCTGCAGCCTGTTGTAAGCAAGGGCTCAGCCAGATCTGTCCTTCTCTGAGCTCCCCTCTGGGACCAGCAGGACCTGTGGACCTTAGCACTGAGTCTGTTTCCAGCACACAGAGCAGCTTTTCCCTACAAGAGCCTGGTATTTCCTTTGGGGGGAAACACAGCGGTGTATTTTTAAAGTCATGCTTGAAGTGCAAGTTCAGCTCCAAAGAGCTGAACTGGGATGTGTAACTCAGGCTGAGTTTGTGCCAGTGGTAGATGTCAATGGATTTTTTTCCTCTCCTTTTTTTTCCCCCCCTCCCTTTCTTTTTATTCTTTTGCTAGTCATTTGTTTGAAGTCTGGAGTGCCTCAGGGCAAGGAAAAGTGTGTCTGGAAGTTGGTGAGACACTGTTTCTTTGTAGAAATCATTCTTGCTGGGGGTGCTTGCCCTGCTGCAGGGGAGATCTCCCATTCCTCAGGAGGATTTTCTTTTGGAAGCAGCTGATCTCTCTAGGCAAATACTGGTTGTTTTGGGCAGTAAAGCCTGGGCAGCACAGGAGTTTAGGGGAGTTTTGCCAGCCTGCCTGTTGGCACCAAGGCTGCCCTGGTGTTCAGGCTCCTGTGGTTTCAGTGGAATTTGGCCTTGGATGCCTCTCTATTTCTTTGCTGGTGAACTCATCCCTGCATGGTATCTTGTTCTGGTGCAACACTCCGGTCTGCTCCCCTCTATTGTTCCTGCCTATTTCCTCCTACCTCCAGTGGAGACTCATTTGGTTGTGGGGTTTTCCCCAATAAGGTTTTTGGTGCAGGGCTGGCTTTTGTGAGAACTACTGCTTCTCTCTGAGTCTGATGTTCTATTCTGCTCCCCAGACTGAAAAATGCAGATGAATTGCTTTTCAGTTTAAGGAGATGTGATTTTTGGGGTTGTTTCTGTTTTATAGTTTCTCTGTATATTTCACATAAACTATTCCTATCTAATTTGGTTTTGGCTTGGATGAAACCTGCTTGGAAATGAGAACAAGACTGAAATTGCAGTAATTTAGAGAAGCGTAGAAGAGCTTTGCCGATGTCAAGTCTTATCTTCCTGTGCTCTCTTAGAGAAACTCAATTCAAATTATTGCACAGTTCATTTGTTCCCTCTACTACCAGGTTCAGATGAAGTGGGGGAGCATTGGTTCTCCCACATAGAATAAATGTCACTGTGTTTGTGGATCATTTCCATTGCCTGTGGGCCCGTCCAGTCATTGTCGCCCTTCATTTGCAGCTGCAGGGATTTCTAGATGAGCCAGAAGAAAGAAGTTTCCTGTTATTTTCTGCATCCTAATTAGGAGAGAGAACTTGTGAGGGTTTTTTCATGGTGACAGAGCTAGAGAACTTTTTTCCTCTCTTCTGGTGCATTTTTGTAGAAGTTTGGGCTGAGCTTTTGTTCTTGTTGTGTGGAACAAGCAGGGGATCAGTATTTTCCACAGAGCCTTCCTGGGGTCTCCCTCATAAGTTATGTACAGATACAAGCTTGGAAAAAAAAAATCCCTTTAGGTTTCTGAAGGAAAAGCATGCACATAGTTTTTCTCTGATTATTTTATGAACAATACCATAGTTGATTGATAGTTGATTGAGTTAATGGTGGGGTCACAGCCAGGGAGCTTCTCTGAGGGTCAGGTGTGTGGAGCCAGTCCTGGGGTTGTCCATGCCCCTGACCCTGCAAGCAGCAGCCTGTGGAACAGCACTGCTCAGCTTCCAAAGGTGGGATAACCACAGAGCCACAGAAGAGCCAGCAGTGAAACACTCCCTAACCATGCAGGTTACTGAGCTCCCCTCTGGGACCAGCAGGACCTGTGGACCTTAGCACTGAGTCTGTTTCCAGCACACAGAGCAGCTTTTCCCTACCAGAGCCTGGTATTTCCTTTGGGGGGAAACACAGCGGTGTATTTTTAAAGTCATGCTTGAAGTGCAAGCAACATACAAGCGTGCTGCAACGAGGCCTGGAGAGCGCCCAGCGCTTCTGGGGCCTGGAGCACCCTGCAGTAGATGGCTGACAGTATAGGCAAAGGGATGGGTTCTTGTTTGGATAGCCAAAAGCTATTTATTGTAGGAACTAGATACAGCTTCATAGGGATCCAGGGATGAGAACAGGATTGGGCTGAGGGCACTGGATTAAATACGGGGCAAAAGGGGCAGATCGGAGGGTCAGGGGCCTGTGGGGACTGACAGTGGTCAGAAAATAGATTTTTAGGTTTCAGGCACTAGCTTGAGGCTGTGGGAAAAGTCCAAGTACATAACTCTCTCACTCTGGCCTGGGAAGTCATAAGGAGGAACCCAAACAATCCTTGTAGATATCCCTTTTCCTGACACCTGGTGTTTTTCCAACTTGCTTACTGGCACAGATGTTCAGAAAGAGGTGTAGGCTCTAAATGACCAATCATATTGATTGTACCAAAATACTGTATAAAAGAACTTGTCTTTCAATAAACCTTTGCTATAATGCCCTCTGGAGAAGATCAGAGTTTTGTGTCGTTATTTGAGCTGTCCCAAATCGTAGCGATAAAGGGCCAATAGGGATAAGGGAAAGTGGTGCAGGGGAGTGGCTAAGGGTTTGGAGAACCAATGCGGTGACAGGGGTGGAGCAATGAGGTAAAACTGGGCCAATGGGCATTAAGAGAGGAAAGAACATTCTGGAAAGGGTACATAAATGGTAAACGGGGGCTGAACAAGGGTGACGTCAATTATCAAACCAATAGAATAACTGAACCTAAAAGGTATTAGCATGTGGCTGCAAAGGCCCATGGGAGGGAGGCCTTCCTCACCCTAACCTAGAGGGGCGTTTCTGTCCTCTAGCTTCAGCCCCTCCAGGGTTTAGGGATGAGTTGTCTGGTGGCAGACCCATGGGTTTCCACTAGTTTCCAATCACTTCTTTATGTTTTCTTCACCTTCTGTACATCAAAACCCAGAGCAGTGTGCATTTACAGGGGACAAATGATTGTGGTTGTGGAGATTTCCCCACAGAGCCCAGCCTCCTGCAGTGTACCCGAGTGTCCCTCAGGTCTGAAGGGAGTCAGCTTTTCCTGCTACCCTGAGCAGGTGATTCCCAATCTGTCTCCTGCAGATCCCTCTGGATGCTTGCATTCACTCTAAAGCTGATGCTTGAAGGAGATCACTCAGAAACAGTCAATAAAGTGGCTTTTTGCTGGGATGTGCTCTCACAGTGGGAGCAGGAGCATGGATAAGGCATGAAAAGCCATAACCGTGCTCACGCACCTGCAGGGAAGAGTTAATGGCCAGCTGGGCTAATGGCTGTGCTGCCTGCCCTCCCTCTGTCCTCACATCCCTCTTTAATCTCAGTTATGGGCCACTGCACATTGCTTGCACATTGCACATTACAGTTGAGGTCTTCTCTGGGAAAACCTGGGAGATGAGGAGATGCTATGGAGACAGGAAACTTGCCTCCTGGATCCTTAACCTGCAGAGGTTCCTGTTCAGAACTTGCCATGGGGCTGCTGTGGACATGGGGATGTTAGAGATGAACTGGGAAGGCTGTTCCATGGTGTGTGACGTGTTCCATGGTACTGAGGTGGGAGTGTTTTGGCCACCAGAACTGATATTTTCAGTTGGGATCAAACCTCTGGGGTGCCATGGAATCTGTTTGGTGGCATAGCTTTGACCAAGCTTAAGCCAGGTCTTGGTGATGCAGTTTCCCAGTGCAGAGAGGCAGTCTCTTCCTCCCACATGGAAGCTGGAAGTGTGCAAATTTGTGCCAACTTGGCCGTGAAGGGTTTTGCAGTGAGTGTCCCAGGCAGGTGGATATAGTTACATTACAGCTCAGGCTGTAATGTGGGTGCACATTATGACTTAAGTGGAAGCTGGGATTCCTGCTGGTATCAGTATTTCTTCAGTTTTTCTCCAGGATCTTTGGGAATTGTTAGAGCTTCGAATTAAGTCTGAAATATACTGTGTGCTGTTCCACAACAATGCTAAAAGGCTGTTGTTCCCACTGAGCAATGTTGTCCAAGGAAATGTCTTCTGGAAAGAGCTTATAAATAGCAGAATATTTCGGTTACTGAGAACTCATTTCTATTAGTCAAATCCATGCACTGAGGAAGGGATGTTACCTGGGGCTCTGGGCAGCAATGCTGTGCTGATTTTAATTAAAAGCCCCTAAAACTGAAAAATATATTGCAACAATGCAAGTTACTTTTCATCCCTGTTAGTGCAAACATGGATTTGGCAGGATCTGAGCACCTCTAGGATGGTGAGAGTGGAGATATTTTGTGTTTTACATGCTCATTTTGATCTGGAAGAGGCCAGGCACACAAACCTTGAGAACAAACATGATCTGGTTATCAAGTTTCATTACAAATTAATGTTTGCATTAGAAAAAAAACCACAACCCTTTGTGTTTGTTCTTCAGCACATCTGTGTTTTCTTTACACCAGAGCCCTTCCTATCCACACTCTCTGTTCAGGAGGCAAACTGCCGTGAGTGGGAAGAGCTGGGACTGCTGCAGTTTCCCCTCTGTGGAGTCACTGCAATAGGTCATTGCACTGCCACACTGCCCTAATGTGTGAGCATTTACACCTGCTAGGAAAAGCCAGCCCACCAACTCCTGGTGCGGCCCCAAGCAGTCGCCTACAGGCTTTTTATCATTGGAATAAAAATGACAATGACAGCAGAAAATGGCCAATCTCCCCGGAGCAGAGCTGAACTTCCCGCTTCAAAGGTACCTTTATCAAATCCCTGGAGCCTCCAATAAAGGCTGCCTGCTCCAAAAGGCTGGCATCCCTCCTGGAGAGCTGGGGAGCATGTGTCTTCAGGGGCAATATTTACAGCATTAAATGACTCTGGGGAAATGGGAATAAGAGTTCCCAGCTTATTTCTTTGCCTTGTATTTCCATAACCGTACAGGCACGTCTGCCTTTGGTCGCTGTTTCAGGTCACTGAAATAGATTTTGGAGCTCTGGGTTTGATTGCCAAGTGTGCTGAGAGCCCACAGCACTCAGAGTTTGCGTGCCTCCTCTCCAGAGTTTTCTCTAGGAGACAGAATTCCACTGTGACTGCGAGTGGAGATTCCTGAAAGTTCCACTTGAGATGCTCTCTGTTTTCTGTGCAAGTGTTCCCTCCTGTTCTGCAGCAAGATCCAGTATCTCTTGCCCTAGCTTTGCCTTCCGAAGTAGCAGTGTTAAATCCACACTTTGTCAGGTCTTTCACACTTAGTGGTCTTTGGCTAGTTGGATATGAAGAAACGTTTGGTGCTGGAAGCAGCTCCAGTTTGTGGGATTTGCTGTATGGATAAGGGCTGGCAGCAGGGCTTGTTGCCCTTCTTCCCAGGGCGGGTGGCCACAGGCCAGAGCTTGGGTTCGGTGTGTTGTGGTTATTTTTTTGTCCTGTTTAATTTTTTGTCCCCTGACCTAAACTCCAGGGTTCTGCTTGTTGTGTCTGTCTCTGTAGGGTAGTCGACTCTTCTCTAAGCCTTTCTGCATTTCTGTTCTGCTGACTGCTCTGGCTGCCTGTCTGGCCAAGGCAGAGGAGCATTCAGTGTTCAAGAAGCTGCTGGGAAAAGTGAAGGATGCTCACACCCAGGATAGTGACACTCAGCACACTCAGCCCCTGGACACTCAGACCCTCATGTCTTTTCTGAAGCTGTTTCAAGACACAAATCCTGAGCTTGGAGTGGCTTTGTTGGAGAGGGAACAGGGCAGCAGAGAAGCCCCACAGTAAGCAGGTAGGAAATTGGGTGCAACCCCTGGCAAAGTGAGTGGGCAACCTTACACAGAAACCCTGTATCACATGTGGGAGGTTTATCACGTGCTGGCCAAGACCTGGAGCATTTCTGCCTGTGGCAGGAGGTGTAGCTGTGCAGGGCTCTCCCCACTGCTGCCTGGAGGGCTGGATCAATGGCTGGCAGCCAGCGTGGGTCAGAGCACAGCTGAGGCTTGGGATTGAAAACTTCATTTTTACTCGAGTGTGACACAAAACAGTGGCCTTGCAAACCTGATGTTAACCTCCAGCTTGCTTTATGGCTTTGTGCTCTGTTAGATAAATGAGACATTTTCCTTTCACAGAGTTTAAAGAGAATAGTAAAGTGATTTTCCTCTGCTGCTTGTGCTTGGGATGAGCTTTGCTATTCACTTAGATCTTTCAGAGAGTCTCCCTCGCTTCAGGAACCTGTCAGTTTCTTCTGACTGACTTATTTCTTCTCTTGTGTTTCTGAATCTCTTTCCCCCCAGAGAGCACAGCTGAGGAAGAGACTCTGACCGCTTGCTGGCTGTGCTGCAGGGAGGAGCTGATCCAGAGTGTGGCACAGCTGAGCCCCATCACAGAGTTTTAGAGGCAGCAGAAGAGGGATTCCTGACTGCCTCGGAGAAGCAGGTAAAAAAATCTGAAACAGGCAGATGGGTGCAGGCAGGAAGAGGTCATACACATGGTTTATCAGGTGATGGGCAAGCTTCACCTGGCACTTGCACCTGCCTTCTGCACAGAATTGTCTGCACTTATATGGGGGCTCAGGTCCTTCTGTGCTGTGGGAATAGTGAAAACTGAACAGTGAAGGTAACCTGGAGACCAGGATCAGTGTCAGACTGCCCCTGCAAGGGGAGCCTGGGCCAGAGGAGGTGCCTGGTACTCCCCATACCCTGAAAAAGCTTTTTTGGGAGCAAGGACAAGGCTCTGTAGGGAAGTTTGAGCAGAACCACTAATGCCCCCCTGCTACCTGCTTGTCAGTTCCTGGTCATCAGCTTCCCTTTCAGCCATCTCCCAGCTTTATGTCATTTTTGCAACTCTTACCACACAGTTGCCTGCAAGACTAGCACACCACTAAATGATTTGGTTTTATTTTTTATGTGTTGCAGGCAGAAATTGTTGGGGAGGACTGCTGCTTTCCTTTTCTGTAAGTAAATGCTCTCTGTATGCTGATTTGCAGAAATCATAAAGGACAAAATGCTGTTTATTACCTGCTTTCCTCTGTCTTTGAGGGGAGCTGGCTGTACCCTGTGCAGCTGGAACTTACAGGGTGCCCTCACATGCTGTGATCAGGACGCAGCTTGACCTCCTGGCCTGGTTTGTCACATCATTGAGCTGCCCTGACACAGGATTACAGTGAGTGCAAAGTTGTGCTCAGTGGCATGAATGATCTCTGCTCTCTGACCAGAGCCACAACAGGTGGGCTGAGAACTTCTGCCCAGCTCATAAGCCTCAGTTAAAGTCTCATGGTCCCTCACCAGAGCCAGCATCCCTGAGCACAGACACAGACTGGAACAGGGTACCTAAAAAGGTATTGCCAACAGAGGCATCTGTCTTGGCGTGGGCTGGGGTCTGACTGGTGTGACTGGGCTGTGACTGGTGGCTGATGAATTTTTGCCTCCAAAAGCACAAAGCTGAGCCTGAAATGGAGATGTGAGAGGAGAGAGCAGGGTATGGGTACAGCAAAGGACTTGGCATCCTCTGGGGGTGTTGTGGCTCTCAGCAGACCCATGTGGGGGGCCTAGAGCTGAAGCTTCATTGGCAGTGGGGAGATTAGGATTTTCATATATGCCTGTTTGTGTTGCAGTGCAGCCTTATTTTTAAAGGCTTCACCTTTTCCCTGCTCTCTTCTCTTTGTCTTCATAGAATTAGGTGGTTAAAATTCAGCAATTTCTTATTTCCCTTTGCATTGAAAAAAACAAACACAACCCCCCTATAATAAACCAAAACCGTTCTGCCATCATAATTCTGCTCCCTAGGCACAGGATATAGCCTGTAACTGCATCATCATGTACTGCAGAGCTCCTGCCTGGTTTGATGGAGCAACAGTTTTTCTTTTCATCCTCACCAGTCACTGTGTGCTCCGTTTGCTACAGAGCCTCAAAACCCTGGAAATCCTACTCCTCTCTGTGGGATCCCTTCGTGCTATTGTTTCAGCCACCAGTTTCCATCAAAAGACAGATTTATTTGGGGAGCACTCCAGTGAGGCTGTGGGCAGAGCTCTGTCCTGCTGTGGCACAAGAAAACAAGGAAGAAATTTCCAAGTGTAGATTGACCTTGGGGGGGGTTATTTTTTTAATTCCATTCCCACTCCCCCAGACAGGTGGGAAAGCATTTAATTAATTATTCTAGAAGTTAAACTGATTAAAATGATGGGCCCATGGCATGTGTGCAGGTGGGATCCCTTGTGTCTCAGGTGTAGGACTGGGAAAACAAACATGGAATTAGCAGCCACCTCTGAAGGTTTCATCTTACCTGGTTCATCCAGTGTTGCACTGGAGCTCTGGGATCTCCAAAGGTTCATAAAGATGATGCTTTCCTTTTTCTTCCCACTGTCACTGCCTCATTAGCTACACACTTATTCAGCAAGACAAGCACGAGGTTCTCATGGAACAGCCTTTTTTCTTTGTTCTTTCTGTGCCTGGCCTGAGCTGTGCAACAGAGCAAGTTTGATTTTCTTTGCTGGAAAACCAGTACATGATGTTTCGTGAAGCATCTTTGTAAATGTTTTTTTCTGGGTAACTTTTGAATCTAGCCTTTCTCTTTTTTGAGTGGTTAACTTCTGTGGCTTTTTTGGTGTTTCTGTAATTGGAAAGGTGTGGAGGATTTGGATGCAGGTTATATCACTTAAAAGGAGTAAAGTGGATACAGAGGAAGAGTGGGTAACTTCTCCTGCATGGTGCCCCATAGCACTTTGGTTGTTGAGGAGTTCAGAGTGACCAGTCCACAATACAGCCCTGGACCCAGAAAATCAGAGTAGGCAGTGGAAACATCAGCTCTTTCCTTCTGTTCAGGCTCTCTTCTAGAAAGCACCTGGGTATTCTGAGCTCTGTGGTTTCTCTCCCCTTTGACTGCAGTGCCTGCAGACCTTGGTGCTCAAACCAAGCTGCTTCAGAGCTCAGACAGGTATCAGGGATAGTACAGGCAGGTTGTTGGCCACTGCAGGAATCTTAACTGGGTACACTGGGGATGGAAAAATCCTGCAAGCAAAACTAGGGGATATTTTCTAATTGCCTCACCTGGTGGTGTTAAAATAAATCTTAAAATGTCACCACTGCATCTCCCAGTGCCAGGGACATCTCTTCTGCCTGGGAGCAGTGGTGGGTTACAGCAGGAGCTCCCTGAAGGATGCTGCTCTTGTACCTCTTCTTGTGTTCTCTCAGAAGAGGACTTCAGATTAAGGGATCTAGAAGCAGGTTGGTGTGAATTGAAGGGGAGGATACATCAGCAGGTTCACTAACAGAGTTTGGGCTATAAAAGGACAGATCTTTAGAAATTAGAGAAACTAATTAAGGAGTTCAGGTGCTCATTAGAGCACAGGAGGAGCTATTGGATTAGTTTCTTTTATGTTAAAGGTAGGGGAACTGTCTGAAGTTTGCATCCTGAATGAGAGAGAAGAACTTACATGAGAGGTTACAGACCTGAGGGAGTAACTTGAGGAAGAGCTTTAGGACACTCAGGGAATGGCTGAAATGTCTGACAGGCAAACAAATGTACTGTAGAGCTGTGGAGAGGCTTGTGGCACATCAGGCTGCTGGGCATCACGGCAGATATTGTCTGACCAAGAAAAAGAATAAGGAGAGGAGATGCCCTGCAGATTCATGGCTTAGCCTGGAGCTGATCCAGGAGAAACACAGAAACAGAATTTCCTGCAGCTGAAGGAAAAATCCCAACTCAAATAACATCCCTCAACAATCAATTCTCACTGTGTAGTGAGAACTGACTGATGTGCTGGTATGAAGTGAAGGGTGGGAATTGGGTGCAGGAATGAGAACTAAGAGTTAAGACCTCACCAAAATTTCTGTTCCAGTCTGGTTCAAAAAAGGTGAATTCATATTGGTACTTGACAGATCTGCAATGGGAAGTCCAGGGGAGTGTAGAAGCTGTTTGATAAGAGGAGCTGCCTTATTTAGACAAGGGAAATGAAGACTGAGAAGAAATATAATCATGCTCTTATAATGAAATCAGAGAGGAAGAGTAGGGTAAACACCTCAGAGAGTTTAAAAGGCTTTTTAAGCTAAAAAATAATGTTGGCACATGAACAAACAGACATGCACTGGCCATGAATAAATTTCAGCTGAAAATTAGAAGAATCAGCAGGGGAATGAGGCTGTGGAAGAGCTTACCAACCAGGGGAAAGGGAACAAAAATGTAACTAGTTTTAGGACAGATCTTAATAATCTTATTGATAGGACTGTGTAGTGCTTATTGTCATCAGGGAACTGGGCTGGTGCCCTGCAGAGGTTCTGCTCAGGAGTGCAGTGTTGGTGGAAAGGAGGTCAGCCTGTGTTTGCCAAGGGCCTCTCCCTTGTAGGAGCCTTGTAGATATTTCACTGTCATCCCAGAGCTTTTCCAAACTACACTGGTTGCATCTCACATAAGAGATGTTTTATGTGGCCTCGTCACAGAAATAATAATTCAGGTAATAAGTGCTTATTTAAATAATAAGAATATTTTCTCCTGGCCATCAGTTTTTTGATGGCAAGCAGAAAAATTGCAGAGACAAGGGAAACGAGGCTGTCAGTTTTAAAAGTATTCACAAAAAATATTACAGGAAATGTTGTTTTGAACACTCTCTTTAAGTCTGCTTCTGTTTTCTTTTAACAAATAGTTTTTGCTTGTCAGCCACTTCCAAGAGCTGGACTTGGGGGAAGAACCCACCAGGTTTGTTTTCAAGGTGACATGTCTGTTACACCTCGGCCAGGTTTGGGTGTTCCTGTAACTGCCACGCTACAACCCCTTCCAGTTAAATTGTGTAAGCAGTGCAGTGTTGTGTAGTGCAATATTGTGATACTGTTCTGTTTTTCTGATCTCTGTTCAGATCCAAGAGTTTGTAGGAAGCTGCCACAGACAGTTTTGTGGCTGTTTCTTTGTTACAGGTAATTTTGGATTGTTGTGAAGGCAGCTCTCAGAGGGAAGCCAGGGACAATCTGCTCAGGAAGGTGGATGAAGAGAAAACCCTGGAAGTGGAAACTTCTGGGGACTGTGAAAGCATCCTTCCCTGGACTCCAGCTTCTGCTGGACAACTTGGTGGCAACAGCAAACATCTCTGATGGTAAAGGTAGGAGTAAACTAAACTACCATTGGTGACTTTACTGTATGGTAGTGACTGCCTTTGAAAACAAATGTCTAAAAATTCCCCTGAGCTGGAGATGCCTTGGCGTTAAATACAGACAATGTCTTACTTGGAATTCCTTGTGATTGAGGGAGATGGGGGGGAAAAATCTATTTGGGCTGTGCTTCCTTCCTTGATCCAGGAAGCATTTCTGCTTGTGTTGGTCACTGACTCGTGGTCTCCTGTGTGCTAATGGGAATCCTACACTTAGTGTCTCCATTACACATCATTCTCTTGGATGGCCAGGCCACTCCTCTTACTTGTTTTGGTGGGATTTTATTGTTTGCTGCCTGCCTGTGGTGGCTCAGGGACTCAGGAGCCCCCATCTTTTGCCTGGTGGGACAACCTTCCAAGTTTAGGTGGGTTTAGGCACACTCTGAGCAATTCAGATCAAGAGACTCTGAAGTCATGTAAAATTTAAAACTAAATTAACATGCAATGAAATGTAAATGAGGATTTAATAGAAAGCAAAACTGTGCTCCTAATGCTGATAATTTCCTCTGTAGCAAACATCCCCGACATGCACTTGGCTTTGTCATTTGTTAAGCACGATTGCTTTCTCGAAACACCAAATTCCCAGCATGGTTAATTATCTCGTGGTAATACCCATTCCAAGGAGGGGCATTCCTTAATTACACAGAACTGAATTTCCTCAAATTGCAGCTTGAACAAACAGAAGCACAAATATTTCTTAAAATGAAAATGAAGAGGGAGGGGATGATTTGAGTCTGCTGGCAACTGTTGGATTAACTGGTGGTACCTTTGGTGTCCCATGCTGTCCAGCTAACAGGGAGCAGGAGGTCCTGCACTGTGGCACTGGGCATGTGCTGGTTCTCAAGATCACCTTGGCATGGTGGCAGAGCAGTGAGTGCATTCATAACAACTCCATTTTGTGTCATAAAATCAGAAACAATCTGATGGGAGAAGAAGGAAAATATTTCATCTGTGAATTTCCCTTGGCTTTGCTGGGGATCACATTCATGTCTCCAAGAAGTCTTTGTTCAGGGAGCTGTTCATAGTAGCTCAGAATCTTTTACTGAATATTCCCCCAGCTTGGCATTGCTTCCTTCCCATCCTGGAGAGTTTTCTTTTTTTACATGGCACTGTGTATTTTCTGGGTCCCACAGACTTTACCTTTTTTTCCCAAGCTGTGCTTCCTGCTTTTCTCCCAGGGAGTGCTGTGAGAATGATGGATTGTTCTGGTTGGTACAGAACCAAAATGATTAAAAGACACAAGCACAAAAATCACGCATGGATGTCTGGGATGGGCTACAGGTTTTGGATTTGGTTTTTCCCACTGAAGTATAACTCTGCATCTTTTTCAACTTAGTAACTGCAATGGTGAAAAATTCCTTCTCAGATTAATGTGTTTGCCAATTTACAATTTTATTTATCAAGTAATCAAGTGACAAGTACAATCCTAGATTACTTTTGGGAAACAGTAGATTCTGCCCAAGTCTCTTCATTATCCTGAATAAACACTGTTCCTCTTCCTGACTTACTCTGTCATGTCCTAATGCTGGGGTGTCTTTAAGGGGTTGGGGTTTCACTCTGGAGTCATCAGTTTTCTGATTCATCAAGGTACTCAGCAGATCCAGCTTAGAATTAGATAGGAGAAAGGAATGAGGATAAAGTTGCAATTTTTTGATGTAACAGGGAGAAGAAGGTGCTACAGCTGCTCTGCCATCACAAGTCTGGTTTGTGTGCCTTTAACATTTTCACCAAGGGCAACTCAGCCCACTGAGTTCTTGGTTACCTTGGACCACCTGAGTGTAAAATGTTGGTGTGTTTGACAGTCATACAAGGGCACGAGAGGGACATGAGCCAGGGCATTTCAGAGCTCCTTCTCAGTGGAGTGGATCAGACACTGGCTTACAGACCTCTTACAATGAAACTCCAGTTAAGGGTCAGCAATGGAGTCTTTGTGATTCCAGGGGATCAGAAGAGGCTGGTAAACATCTGGAGGTGTTGGAGGTGTTGCCTTCACAGACAAGGCCACACGTTCTGCCAAGCACTGAGACTTTCTTCCTCTGGGCTCAGACTGGGACTGGTACTCAGGAGACATTTGGGTGCCAAAGATGCATTTCTGTTTGCTTGTGGGGGTAGAAGATATTCTGTATTGTCTCTGCATTGGAGAAGTTCTGATTTGTCACATTCATCCTCTGCTTGAAGGTGAATCTGGGTGTGCTGAGCATAAGGCCCTGAGCATTAGTGAGCCAGGGAGGACTGGGTGCCTGGGCTTTCTCTGTCTCCCCTACCTTTGAAGCCCTTCGAGAAGATGCTGCAAGCTGAGCTGTTCCTTTTTCCATTCACTGAATTCAGGCAAATGGAGCCCAGAGGATTATAGGGCCAAACTGTTGTGACAATACAGAGAGAATTTTGTGGAGCTCCTGACAGACACCCAGGTGCTGCTGCAGGGCATCTCTGCTGCATAGAGCCTGGCTCCTGCACGTGTGCAAGCAGATACAGAGTTTTCATCTCCCTCTGGGGGGAAATACTGCAATTCCTAAGGACTTGATTTTCTACCTGCCATTCTGGGTTTGGGGCAGTCCTCCAGCAGGACTTGGTTTAATGATTCCTTAGTATTCTGTAGTGGGAGTGAGGCAGGTAATGTACATGAAGCTGAAGAATCCTTGATGACTCTGTAGCTGTCATCTTGGAGGATGACAGCACATGCTCCACTCCTGTTCCTTGCCTCAGTGGCCTCCTGAGAGATGTCCTACACTGCAAATCCAATATTCATTCCCAGTTCAGATCCTCTCTTCTAGCTCCACCAAGAGCTGCCACCAATCCACCTAGCGCTTTCACCTGGTCATGGCTTTGATTTCTAGAGAAAGGTGATTCTTTCTTATCTACCATTGATTCTGTCACCTTCTGCTGCTGCAGGCACTTGTCCCACTCCCCCTGACTCTGTGTGCCACTGGGACGTGCCAGGGCTGATGCCCTGATGACTCTGGAGCAGATGAGCCAACAGTTCCTGTGTCTGTGAATGCACAGCCCTCGTGAACTCCTGGACACCTTGGCGTGTGTAGCAGAGGGGCCTGGGGAGTCAGCCTGGCTGCTCTGGCAGCTGCTGCCTCTCTGGCAGCATTATCAAAGAGAGCAGACTGCTGCCACTGAGTGGCTTTTCAGGGCTTCAAGCCAAAATCAAAACCAAGCAAGAAGGATCATCGAAAACAAAAGCCCTGGAAAATGTTATTTACTTGGCAAAAACATCTATTCTGAATGAAGTGTCCAGAGGAGGATTGCCAGGTATCAGCTTCTTTCTGGCATTCTACAGATCTTTGCACTGAACTTCCATATCTTAATTTCGAAGCCAGTCTACTCAGCTCAGACATCACTGCTTACCAGGCCCACATATTGCAGGTGAATTTATGGACCTTGTGGCTTTTGTCATGAGATGTGAGTGATAACTGCTGGCCTCGTGTCTGAGGAGTGTGAGCTTCCTATTAAAACTGAGGAGACCTTACATTTCTGAGAATGTATGTGCTACATGGAAATATGTATGTGCTGCATAGAGATGCATTCAGTTTGTACTTCCACTTGAAAACAACAGTTTTTGCATCTCTACTGCAAAAAAAAAAGCTCTAAAAAATTTCTGGTAATTAAATTTCTCAAAAAATTCTGGTAATTTTGTGAATGGAAGCACCTGGAAGGCACAGAGCATCCCTGTTGAAGAAACTGCATCCATCCCCAACCGTGCTCAGCACTGCAAGTAATGGATTGGTTTCTTTGGTGGAGGTACAGCCTGGAATCTCTTGGCTTCTCCTTTGAACCCTGCAGTAGTCAGAGCACTGTCACTCTTGGCAGCTGGTGCATGCAAGGGCAGGGTTTGGCTCTTTCAGCCAGCTCCATAACCTCCTCTATAGCCATCTGCTTTCCAGGGCTCTCTGCAGTCATTTAGGAGATCATGTTTGTCAAGATTGGTCTTACTCTCAAATCTCAGAAAAGTGTCAAGAGCTCTATAAAAAAGGCTTTTCCTCTCCATAGTCTTGTTTTAAAAAAACCAAACAAAAACCAGTTACCATCTACTGGTAGATTGAGAAATCATTCCTCATTAGGTCAGAAAAACTGACAGGGTTGGTTGAAGGGATGTGTTGTGACCTTGTTAGAGGTCACAAGTCAAAGTGACTTTGACAGAACGGGACAGACTGGAAACCACTCTTCCAGTCTGCTGTTGTCCCTTGATGTGTTTGCAGATTAAGGATCACCACTTGGTGTCTTAAGATTTCCAGGTCCATTGGAATGTGTCATCTGGTGTTTAGTTGGTTGGATATCTGGGGCAGTGGTGCTGTGCAAGGGGACACTGTGCTGAGGAAGGCAGAGATGAAGTTTTTCAAGCACAGGCTGAGTTTTCCTGTACATTGGCAAAAGGAGAAGTCTGTGCCAATTTCCACAGCCACACAGTTCCTGGGTTCTCATTATAGCAAAGAAGACAAATGTATCTCTTTGTATTTTGATTTCTTCCATACATACATTTCCTGTGGGTCTTTTCAGTAGATTGAGATCCTGGGTGAATTTTCCACATTGTGCTTTTTGAGGTGATGGTGTTAGAGGGACTCAGGGAGGCATTTATGCTTTGTAAGAAATGAACGTAATGAGCAGTTGAAAATACCTCAGGGCCCTGAGCAGAAGACTCAAAAGGGTCGTAGCAAGATTATCTGTTTCTTTTCAAAGGGATTGTGTTTGTGAAGTGTTTCTGAGATTTCTTGTAATTAAGGGCTGGATATCCACTCTCAGTGGCAGATTTTGACATATCATACCTGAGGCTCAGGTCTGCAAACATGGCTGTACCTTCATGTGTCTGAACAGGAGGTGAATGCTTGCAAGCAAGAGTTTGAGAAACAAGCTTTCAGGAAAATCTGGCCCTGGCTCTTGGCATCCCATGCAGACCCTTGCATGTGTGGTGGAGAAATTCAAATCACTCTTCATGTTTCTAACCATGCATGGCCAGAATCACTTCTGGCCAGAGCTGTGTCACGTTGTGATGGGACAGCATGTCTGATGTGTGTCTGCTGCATCAGAGCAGGGAAAACCATGTAGGAGCATTCAGGAGATGGGAGACTGAGGGGCAGGTGCTCAGTCCTACTGGTGACCACCAAAAGGGTAATTGCTATTTCCATGGGTCTCTTGACTGAGGGAAGAGGGTAGAAAGCTGGGATCAGGAGGTGGAATGTGAACAATGAATCCCAGTTTGAAGTTCTGGACAAAGCAGGAGGTGCCAGTGCCAAAGAAGCAAAGGAATCCAAAGACAAAGCTTCTTCCAAGAAGAGTTTTGTCTGCAAAGCCTGTGCTAAGGTCTTTCACTTCTACTGCCACCTGAAGGTGCACATGAAATGCTGTCAGGTGGCCAGAGGAAAGCAGATCCAGTGTAAAGTGTGTGGTGAGGTCAAATTGACAAAGAAGGAGCTGCAAAAGCACCAGCTGGAGGTCCATGGGATGGTGGGGTAGTCCAAGAAGAAGAAGAGGCTCTTCATGGCATGTGACATCTGTGGAAGAGAATTTGCTCATGCCTCAGGTAGGGTTGCTGGGAGCAGGGGTGTTTAGATAGAAGTTTGGACAACATAGTAAAGTAATAGTCTGAAATCTCATCCTCTTCCTCCCTGCAGCTCTGTGAGTGCCATGTGTGAGAAACACAGCTCAGCTCATTTTTCCTGCCCCACTGAGCACAACCACTTTCTGATTAGTTCTTCCCTAATTGGTTTTCCACATAGCTCATCAAGGAAAATGGGGCTACTGGCAAATTTGAAAGTCTCCAAAAATAATCAAGCTGTTTCAGTTCCTGGCTGCTTTAGCAGGATGCATGCAAGGAGTCAAATCTCTTTGCCCTTCCTGGGCCAGCTCACGATGTTGTGGCAGACCTCCAGGCTGGAGGACACTGGAGGACCTCGGTGTCACTGATGGGCTGGTGGACCTGCAGCAGGATGGAGCAGTGCCTCTGCAGCTGAGTTAGGCAGGGCTGGCACTGGGTCCCACCAGTGCCACCCCAGTGTCCTGCCTGCCTCCACAGGGATGCAGTGCCACAAGCTGACAGAACACCTTGATGAGAAGCCCTTCTCCTGCCAGGAATGCAAAGTTTGTGGCCAACTCCACACTGAAGAACCACCTGTGGCTGCACACAGGGCACTGGCCCTTCGTGTGCAAGCACTGCCTGATGAACTTCATGCAGGCCTCGGCCCTTGCCTACCACACCAAGAAGGAAAATGCTGAGGGTGAGCTTCCCTGCCAGGAGCTGGCTCTGGGTTCAGCTTGCTCCATCCCTCCCTTCATGCCCTTTGTCCTTTCTTTGCCTTCTGCCTGCTTCCCCATTCTTTGGGCTACCTGTGGGCATCAGGCTACTCCCAGATCTTCTTCACCTACATGGGTTTGCTTTGAACTCCCCACTTTGCCTTTCCCTCATCCCCTTATCCAGGTCCTCAGATTACCCACACACTCCTCCTCTTCCTCTGTATTCCTTGTTTTTCTCCTCCTTTGAATAGCTCCTCTCTGTGCCATCACACCTAGGCTCCAGTGATGCATTCTTCCTCTGGTTATCCTACTTTCTCCTGTCCCTCCCATTGGCTAAATTTCACATATTTTTCATGCCACTGCATCTCCTGCCCCACACTCGGTGCTGTGCACTCCTGGGATTGAGGCAGGGCTCTTCCAGCTCATTGACACAGATGAGGCATCACTGGGGTTGCAATAAATGTGCTTGGATGTATTTCCCACTGTTGCACGAGTGTGATGCAGTTGGAGAACTCATTTTGAACATGAGACACGGCAACCTGTAGTACCCCTGGAAGTGTGTAGTATCTGTGGACATCTGAGGTCTGTAGTAATTTTATCCTCCCTGTGCTTTTTTGCAGCACCTCCAGGACATTTTGGATCTTGTACTGAGATGCTCTAGTGCCCTAGGAAACACCTGCCCTGTTCACTTCACAGTCTCCTCCCTCTCCCTCTGAAGTCAGGTATAGTCCAGACAGAGCTGCTGTGCCTTGGTTTCATGTTGTAGAGTGACACAGTAAAATCTTCAGAAGGTTCTTTATTATGGCCCCATGCTGTCTTTTATAGTTTTACAAACCTCCTGGGCAACTTTTAATTGGTTAATAGCTTTCTTGTTAATTATTCTGTTGGTTAGTAAAAGGTATTTTACTTGTCCATCAAATCTGTCTATTCTTGGATTGCTTACATATTTTCTTTACTGATTCTTATGGGACAAATCCCTTGTTATTACAGGTGCATTTGTTTTTCACCCTCAAAATAGATTATTGTGTTAAAGGAACTTCTCATTCTCAAAACAGCTTCATATGGGAACTTGCAAATTGCTTGTTAGCTACACTAAAAGAAATGACTGGCCAGCTTTGGTCCTATCCACAGTTTCAGGCTCTTACTGGGGTGTCCCTGCAGGGAGGATGTATTCCTGCCAGTACATGACTACAGTCATGGCAGCTGCATGCCAAGGTGTTACTGGTGTCTGCTGGGGGTCTCGTGGGGGGATTTTTCCTCCCAAGGAAAGTGAGATTTTAGTGGTTTGATGCTATGAGTAGGGTTATCCCAAAGCTGCTGGGAGCCCTCCGCGGGAAGTAGTCTATGAGCAGGAGCAGCAACACCTCTATGTAAAGCCCAAACTCCAGTTTTAGTTTTCACCTGGGAAGTAACATTTCTTTCCCTTTTTTCCCCTCCCTCTGTGAATTTCCCTCTTAATTCTTCTCTTCTTTTCCCTTGATTTCTTGTCCCTCTCTGGTTTTTGCTGTTTCTGGGCAGCAGACATTGAAGATCCCTATGACTGCAAGAAGTGCCAGCTGAGCTTTGCCACCCTGCAGGAGCACTGCAAACACGTCCATGAAGCCCATTCCCAGGAAGTCCACCCCTGCCCTAGCTGCTCCAAAATCTACAGTGTCCCATCTCTCCTGGAGTGCCACATGGTGATCTGTGGGTTTCTTATCTTATTTTTTTTTTCCTGTTAGAGCCGGGGTTAATGCATGGGAGACGCAGTTTCGTGTTTCAGACTCAGTGTTTATTAATTCTTACCTATAGCACAGTCTCACGAGTTGTGAGCTCTAACAAGGTAGAAAATGGATGCCTCTAACACTTTCCAAGGTCTTCTTAAGCATAAACTATCCAATAATGAGATGACACCTACACTATTTTTACTTTTAACCCAATAACTGACCACTTGAAGTCCACAATGTGGACCCTTCACCCAATTATAAAAAAACACCCCAAACCATGAAGAAGAAGGTGAAGAAGCCAACACCTTAAATCCTCTATCTTGCCCCATATATATTACTGTATACTGAAATCTTAAACTCTAAGTATTTCACCCTGTGAGATCACACACTTCTATTCAAATTACACACCCACAACCCCAGCGCTACCACTCAATTTCAGAAGCCTGTTCCACACCCTCAGGTCAAATGTAGTGTTTGCTTGAGGTTCAGTGCCTTTTAGCACTGAAATTCTCAGCCTCCAGGGTTCCAACAGTGACCCGTGTTGAGGGAATGCCCTTTACCTGTGAAATGTGTAACAAGGCTGCACCCAGGAGTTGATCTCATATGCCAACATTGCTGTTGTGTGTTCCTGCACCAGGGTGCAGCCACATGCAGCAGTTTGGGGTTGGCAGAGGGAAAAATTGTACAGAGGCAGAGTCCATAGGGAAAAGACAGGTCCATGGGGAGAGATGGGCTTTGGCTGCAAAGTGCTATATGTCTGCCCATCAGGACCCTCAGGAATCTCATACACTCAAATTTCCAGCTGCCAGGAAGTGTAGGAATAAAAATAGTCATGTTGCAAATGGCATGCCTTGGAGGGAATGTGTGTGGGAGCACATTGCTACAAGGGAACAAGAATTCACAGCAAAAGGAGACCTGCAGTGAGTGAGACAAGGATCAGGGATTCAGTGGAGAAACAGAGTGAGGTGTTAGTGCTTGTCCAGGAAGAGGACAAGCAGGTCTAGTACCTGCTGAGCACAACTCCCCTGTTCTGTTGCTTTCCACATAATTTCTGGCTGTCATGCTGTCCCTGGAACAGAATCATAAAATGTCAGAGTGTGTTGGGTTGGAAGGGACCTTAAAGCTCCTCTTGTTCCACCCCCTGCCATGGGCAGGGACACCTTCCACTGTCCCAGGTTGCTCCAAGCTCCATCCAGCCTGGTCTTGGACACCTCCAGAGATGGGACAGCCACTGCTTCTCTGGGCAACCTGTGCCAGGCCCTCACCACCTTCCCAGGGGAGAATTGCTTCCCAATATCCCATCTAAACCTGCTCTCTTTGGTTTAAAGCCAGCAGCTTTGGATGGTAACCATGATTTGATCCTTGTCATTGCAGCAGTTATCAGGGTTATGGTATCACAGCAGGACCCACCACCCTGATGTCTTTGCAGCTCAGAATCACTGCTCCTCCACATTCTCCTCCCTGCAGTGCAGCTGCTGTGACAAAACCTTTACCCTGGCTGTCCCAGGCCAGACTCAGACAGTGCTTCTCCCATGGGTTCCCAACCATTCTGCTGCTTGTCCTGCTCCATGGCCTTCCACTCCCTGGGGGCCCTGCAGAGCCATGTCACCAGCCAGCACTTTCACACAGACAGACAGCACCTTCATGTGGGAGCTCTGTGGGGAGCTCTTCCCCTCCCAGGGCAGGCTGGAGGGGCACCCCAGCACTGAACATCCCCAGGTGGCCTTCTCCAAGCCACTGCTGCCTGGATTGTGCAGGTAAGGACTGCTCTGTGTCACAGCCACTGCTTTCTTCATCCATCCTCCTCTCCTGCCCTCTTATTCTTCCCAAATCCATCCTGTGGGTCCTGTTGCCCCTTCTGCTCCCTGATTTCCCATTTTTGGAGGGGTCCATGATGCAGACCCCCAGCCCACAGTGCTCTGGGATTTCTGTGCTGGCATGAAGTGGGTTTGCTGGAGGGGGAGCGGCTCAGTCATGGCTTTAGGGAGCTGGGGAGGAGGATTGGCAGTGTGTGTGGAGGTGCCTGGTTACTCAGGGATTGTTAACATCTCAATGACACCCCGTGACTGCAGCTGCTTTGCTGGAGGCCCAGTGCTAGGTTTGAACTCAGCCTCTTCCTTTTCAGTATCTCATCCATCAGTCAGGAAGAGTTCCTTGGATGAGGGAGCCCAGTGTGCAAGATTCCCTGGGATGGCGTTCCTCCAGTGGATAATCACAGTGTTTACTGTCTACGACTGCTTGTGGAGCTAAATTATAGCAATTTGTGGAGAGAAATATTTAAATTACTCTCCTGTCTTCTTTTGCATCACTGGTGTGTGTGGTTTGGTGTTTCCCATTAGTCTCATGCCTGCTGTAATTGCAGACCTGTGGTGTGGAGCTGAATGTTATTACCTGAGCTGGGGCTGGGGAAGGTGTGAGCAGCAAAGGGATCCAGGGGAAAGTGGTGCTGTACGTGTCTGACTCTTGGGTCATCTTCCTTCCAAACAGGTGGCTCAGACATCGGAGCAAGGAGCAGCAGAGCACATAATCTCTTTTGTTGATGCCAACCTTGTGATGTTGCCCAAATCCCAAGGGAGCCAGACTGGCTCTGAGTGGGTGACAGTGACTGTGGAGAGCTTGTTTGATGGCAGTCACTCTGATTTCTGAGGAAATCAAGTGAGGGGCAGGGGAGGGTGCCTGTGCCTGACACCTGATATCTGCTAGGCTTGTTCAGGAGCTCAGTGTGCTGCTCCACCTGGGAGATTTGGGGCTTCTTTGGGAAAGCAATCCCAGGCATGCAGTAAGCACAGCATGACCACAGACAGGAGAGGTTCACAGACTTTCACTGCCTGGGAGGTCTCCCTGCAGTCAGCTGCTGGTAGAACACTCTTCTCCCCCAGCACATGGGAAATAAAGCAGCAGAGGAAAAGATGGGAATCAGGTGTGATCCTCCACTGCTGTGAACAGAGAGCAGAGGACTGGTACAGGACAGACCTGGGAATTATGGATATGGGAAACAAAAAAAAAGCTGTCCTGAGAATTTAGGTTGGAGATTTTTGTGGCTGAATCACTGATATGCTCACAGGTATCTTCTGCAAGGTGTAAGGGCTGCTTTGTTCCTTCTGCTCTCCCTGTATTATTGTGCAGCTGGAGAACTCTTCCAGCACAGAGCTGACCTTTGGGCCTCTCTTCTCCAGCAGAGACTTCCTGGGAGTTGTGCTAAAGTACTTCAGTTTGGATGGCACCTTGTGCCACACAGCTCTGATCCCATCCATGTTTTTCTGTGGGTCTGTTAGGAAGGAGGGTCCCAGGCAGGTCTGGGCATGTCCATCCTCTCTGTGAGCAAACAGCCCTGAGATCTGCCACCACCCTCTAATTCACCAGGGACATGCTGAAAAAAGGGAAAAAGCTGTGCCTGTGTGCCAGTGTTCCCTGTGGCATGGCACAAGGTGTTGGAGTGTGGGATAGCTGCTGTGACTGGACATGAACCCTCCCCTGGCACACGGGGCCCTGCCTTGCAAAATGCACTCAGTACCTACTGTAAAGTTTGTTTCTCTGCTACTGGCATGATGCAACGGCTTCATCGTGCACACCAGTTCCTTTAAGACTAAATTCCATAAAGCTTTTTTATCTGCAGCTTCCTAGAATATAATCTGATAATTAATGAATCCATTATGAAGTGCAATTAGATAGATGCAGGGCTCCTGTGGCTCTGAGGGGACGGGTAGTGTTTATCTTCCTTTTCCTCGTGCCAAAAGGTTGAACTGTGCCACTGTGATATTTACACACACAGCAGTGATCCCTCTGGATCCCGGAGCCCAGGAACACTCAGTGAGCAGTGCCTGTTGTATCCTGCTGCCCAGAGCCACGGCAGCACGGCAGGGGAACAGATTGGAGCTTTCCAGAAGCATCTTGTGCCGGCTGCTCAGTGGCACAGGAGTGTGTGCCAGTGTGGCTGTGCCAGTGTGAGAGTTTGTTCCCGTTAAAACTTGGAAGGAAGAAGAGAGCAGCAGAGCTCTCAGGAGAGGGGCTGGGGGAGCTCATGGCACTTTTCCTGTGTGGCAGTAAGGGTGTGAGTGACCCTGATGAAGTGTTACATGTTGAAGGGCCCCCACGCACCGTTTGTCCCCTCAAGCTTTGCGGGGATGGTGACGCGGAGGAAGCAGTGAGGTTAAGTTGCCACTAAATCCAGGAATGACCAGGAGATGGTGCTCAAGGCCTTGAGGATTAGTGTTAGTGCCCAGGTGCTCAAGGCACCTTTCTGGAAGCTCCTCTGAGCCTTCCCAGGCATTCCCCAGCTCCTGGGCTGTCAGCAGTGAGAAATCTTAAGCCACTGCCAGGCTGAAGGAGAATTCCAAGCCCTGGACAGGTCACCTCCAAATCCTAAATATCACTGCTTAAAGAGCCTGAAACTGGGCCTTGGCCACCTGTGGAAAAAATGAAGTGCAGCTGTTTCTGAGGTGAAGAGGTGAAAAACCTGGGATGCCCCTTGGCCAGGAGGAGAGGGGGCAGAGGGGGAACAGCTGGAGCCCATCATGCCTGCCTGGACACCGTGTGTAGCACTTTGGGTGAGCAATAGGGATAATGACAGAACAAGCAGCTATGTCCTGGTGGTTTCAGAACACATGTGTTGGGAGGAGAGCAGTGGATTTTGTCCCACGGGCTGGTGAAGTTGGAAGCTGTTCCCCATTTCCTGACTGTGAGGGCTGGGAGCTGTGGAAATCCTGCACAAGCTGTGGGAGTGCTGTGGTGTGGGAAGTGGATTGTCCAGACAAGGCTTTACAGGTGTCCTGGCCTTTATGTGTGAGCCAATAGCTGCAGGGAGCACTGTGGTGAAGCTGATCTCTCTTTGTTCCTGAAAAACTGTGGAGGGAGGAAAAAGGTTCAGCAGGGCTTGAGGAGAAATTGCCTTTTTTCTAGCCCTGTCCTAGAGCAGAGGCAGCTCAGACAGGGCAGAACATGAGCGTGGGGCCTGTTGGCTGTGATCCCTTTGGTCCTTATTGCTGGAGTGTTGTCACAGCTGAAAGGGGACAGTGTAGGTGTTGCATCAGGGGTACTTCAGACTCACCTGTCCTGTTTGGGGCCACCTCTCCTGCCTTTCTGCCTAGCAAGATCCTGTGTGGATGTATCCTCAGCAGAGTCCTGCCAGCAGCACACACCCAGCAAGAGCTCTGCAGCTTTACAGAGCCCATTGAGCATCTCCCATGTCATTATGAGGAGATAATAACTCACATCCCCCTGTTCCAGTTCTTTCTTGATGGATGAGATATGCACAGCAGAGCAAATTGCAGCATTAGCAACGCCTGTGTTTTACCTGGGAGGGAGATGAATTTCCCAGGACATGTCCTGGTTTGGTGTGTACCACACTGGAGGTACTGATTGCTGGTGATTTCTTGTTATGCTGCAATTTTCTTTTTTCTCTGTAAAAATAAAATATGGAGAAGGAGAGATGTAGCTGCGGAGTTTCAGGTAAAGCAATTCTCTGGATGGAAAAATCTTTCATTTTTGAAAACATGATTTTTCAATTCTTGTCCTGGGTGCTAAGTGACTCACTGGGTTTTGGGGGGGGTCCTGTGCCCCTCCTGACCTTGGTGCCACCCTCTAAGGAAGCAGAGAAGCTGTTGTAAGGTCGGGCTGGACCATGAGACCATCCTGCCCTTCACTGTGCCCTCCTGTTGCAGCTGCCAGATGCTTTTGGGGAAATGGCAGAGTGCCTGTAACAAACTGGGAAGTGACATCCCATGGAGGATGTTAGATCAGGTAGTGGTGGAGTGACAGGACAAAGTGGAATGGCTTTAAGCTGAAAGAAGGTAGATTTAGAATGGATATCAGGAAGGAGTTCTTCTCTGTGAGGGGGGAGGCCCTGGCACAGGTTACCCCAAGAAGCCGTGGCTGCCTCATCCCTGTCAGTGTCCAAGGCCGGGTTGGATGGCATTTGGAGCAGCCTGGGATAGTGGAGAGTGTCCCTGCCTGTGGCAGGTTTAAGGTCCTTTCCAACACAAACCATCCTAAGATTCTGTGATTTATAAATCTCTGTCCTGCTTCAACCCCAGCCAGCAGCCAAACCCCTTGCAGCCGCTCACTCCCTCCCCCACCAGTGGGATCAGAGACAGAACTGGAAGGGTAAAAGCTGGAGAACTCGTGGGTTGAGATAAAGACAGTTCAATAGGGAAACCAAAAGCCACACACACAAGCAAAGAAAAACAAAGAATTAATTCCCTGCTTCCCATGGGCAGGCAGGTATTCAACACCTCCAGGACAGCAGGGCCCCATCCTATGGAACAGCAGCTTGGGAAGACAAGCACCATCACTCCAAATGTCTCCCCTTCCTCCTTCTTCCCTCCAGCTTTATGTACTGAGCATACTTTATATACTGAGATACTTTATACTTTTTTACATACATACTGTCATGTGGTCTGGAATATCCCTTTGGTCAGTTTGAGTCACCTGTCCTGGCTGTGCCTCCTCCCAACCTCCCATGCACCCCCAACTTCTTCCCCAGCGTGGCCTTAGGGAAAGCAGAAAAGGCCTTGGCCCTGTGTAAGCCCCACTCAGCAATAACAAAAACATCTCCATATTATCAACCCTGTGTTCAGCACAAATTCAAAACACAGCCCCACACCAGCCACTATGAGGACAGTTAACTCCACCCCAGCCCAAACCAGCACGATCTCCTTGCATTTTGGGTGCAGGACTAAGCCTGTGACCATTAGGAAATGTCTGCTTTGTGCACAACTTCCATTTTTGACCCGGTGCCTTTCCTGTTGCTGTGGGATCCTTTGGAAGAAGGCAGAGTGCCCTGGGTACAGTAGTAGCCCTGAGCAGCCCTCACTTGACATTTCCCATGCAAAGCTTCATTTTACAGCCCCCAGGTGTTATTTTAACACAGAATATGGAAATTCGGTGCTCTAGGCTTCATTTTGGGGTTAAGGTTTTTATTCTTTTTAAATGCAACCTATCTGTAATTAGGTGCAAAGGTCTGCTGCTTGCCCAGCAGTGAGGGATGGCAGTGGTGGGAGCATGGAGACATTCTGGATGTTCCTTGAAGCCTGTTGAGGGGGAGAGCAGGAGAATGGATACCAGTGGTCTGAAAACCCTCCTTGTGATTTGGACAAGCCCTGGCAGCCCCAGCTGATGCTGATGTCCTGGCAAATTTTATTATTGATCTGGCAGGCTGCCAGCATGTCCCAAGTGAATTTGGGCACTGGAAAATGGGAAGTGATGTCTCCAGGGGCCTCCATCCAGCTCAGCAGACCTGAGTGCCCTTTCACAGCACAGACATGAGTTGCTTCTGCAGCCAGAGGGGCTTTCCCAAATTTTGGTGGTTTGCTGCAGACAGTGAGACCTGAGGCATGTCCCCAGGATATGGGTTCAGTAACCTTCTGTCCTGGGGAGGAGCAGGCTGGCTGATGGGTGCTCAGCTGCCTCTCCAACTTCAATTCATGTGCCTGAGCCCCCAGTACCATCAGCTGCATGGGGCCCCCTTCAGTAAGTCACCCCAATTCCTGATTTCCTGTGTTAACACAGGAAATGTGGAGCTCCACATTTCCAGCTCCCTGCACCGTTTATGATCACTCAAAGCAGGAAATCTGCCCAGACTTCTCATCGTGTTAAGCAAACCTGATAAAGTGTAGTTCTTAGTCCTGTAATAGCAGACACAGGGATGCTCTGTAAGTTGTGGTACAGAGCTCTCATCTATGGGAGTGGGGCTGGGACACACCCATGGGTCAGGCCATGGTTTCTGTGACTTGCAAGGAAACAGAAAAGCCTTGCTGAGACAGAGGCTGAAGGAGCAGTAAGGAGCAGTAGGATCTGAATTGCCCAGCACATGGGCACAGCTGAGCAGCTCGGCACTGCTAAATGTCAGGCCATGTGCCTGGGAGGAAGCAATGCTGGCTGCATGGGGACAGGAGGGAACTGGTCAGGATGTGTGACCATGTCCTGAGGGCTGCTGGTCAGAGCTGGGAGTGTGCAGAGTCCTGAATGATGTTTGGGGGCTTTAGGAGCTGCTTTTGGCAGGTCAGGAGGCATTCCCTGCTGCCCCTGCTCTGAGTGTTGCTGCAATGACACTGTCACTGCCTACAGCTGCTCACCCACAGCAGCATGGGACACGTAAATGACAAACTGGAGGCTGTGCAGGAAATAACAACCAGCACGAGTCAAAAGGTGGGAAATCTGCCATCGAGTACAGGAGTGAAGGAGCTCGCAGTGCTTGGCATGGCTGGGGAGTGAACTGGTGGCAGGCTCTGCCCCTGTGCTGGTGCTCACTGCCATCTCTGCTCTCTGGCCAGTGCTGAAGAGCATCAACACCAGTCTGGGCCCATCTGTGCAGAGTGCAAATGCTTAGATTGGCCTTATTTCCATTGTCTTGGACACCCTGGAGGTACCCAGCATTGCAGGCAGTCCAGACTGTGACCTTTCCACTTCTAACAGGAGTAGTCAGTCTGTGTCTTGCTCCCAGGGAGCTCAGGGTCAAGTTTGTTTGCCTATGTTCCTTCATCCTATGGATTAGGGATGCTTAGAGCCCTGCAGCATATGGAAAACTTCTCTGGGCATCTCAGACCCTTTCCTGCTGGCCCCAGAGCCTCCTGCTGATGGGGAGGGCTGGCCAGGATGGGTCTGGTGTGCAAATCCTCACTAGCAGCACAAAGGAGCTGCCAACAAATGGGTCTGTCTGGACAGATTAGATCTAGCTTGGGACTGTGCAGTATTGTCTCAGCTCATAGGTTTTCCACCCACTGGAGGCTTCCTGCTGGAGATGGAGTTTGCCCTCCTCCTCTTGGCTGAAATAAGGTAAGCAGAGCCCTGTCTCAGGTTTCAGGATGCCTGGGGAGATAATCCATGCCCCAGCAGCTGTGCTGAACCTGCTGACGGGTGTGATGATGTCTCTCCCTGACATGTGAGTCTGGCTGTCTCTGCCCAAGAAGGCCAAGGCCATATGTCACCTACTCGATGACCTCAGCCTTCTGGCCACCACTTGGGTAGGGAAGAGTTAAATTCCAGCCCTTGCCAGCCACCCTTGTCCCTCCACTTTACTGTCCTTCACCTGGACTGGGTCCCCCCACCAGCTCACCCGTCCTCCACCCACCTTCCCCTGTGCCATCACCCACACCTTCCAAAGCTCATGCTGCCGAGGTGGCACCTCTCAGCTTGTGTCTGCCATGCTCTGCTCTCTGTAGAGATGTGTGGAGGCACATCTGGAAAGTCTGCAACTGCAGGCAGATAGTTTCCATTCTGGCCTGCTGCAGGAGTCACAAGGAGGGCTCTGTGCTGGGTAGAAGATGGGTGGGATGGCTGGAAGGACCCTTTGGCAATTAAAAATGTGGGGGTTGTTCCCTTTATCCAACTTGTGTTCTTTTTATTTTTTCCAGCTCAGAGGGTGCAGTGAGACATTCCTTAGAGCAGAGCTGCCTGATCAGTTGATCCTTAATGCCATGCTAACATCACCTTGGGTTAGTACATTGCACTTCAGCCCTGAAGTTGTTTATCTCTGAGCATGTAAAGCTGCTATTACTGAGCTGTCTGTAGACAGCCCAGTAATATGAGGCTTTCTGCAGCGAGGTTATAGATGATGGTGAATTTGGTGGTACTCAGGAGCAGGTCAGATGATCCCCATGGTGAGTGTGAACTCCCATTTATCAACACTGCGTTCCCCTCGCCACACAGCCGGTCTCTGTGAGCAGTGAATTCCCTCTGCAGCTCCCTCCAGCCTCTCACACTGACTAACCCAGATAATCCTTTGCTATCTGCCACATCTCAGTAGATCTATTAAACACACACGAGTTCTTGTGTCCTTGTGTGTAACCAGGATAAGCTGAAAGATTTCAAATCCCCCGGCGTAGGATTCTATCCAAGTTTCTGTCAAAGTCTAAATAAATACACCCCTTTTACTCATCCATTTCTCTGTGGCTCCGAGGGTTTTTCTGTTTTAAAGGCGAGGCATTGCTGTTCCTCTGATGAGCTGGTTCAGATCATTGGTGTTACAGCTGGCCAGGAGCTGATGCAGCTGATGGGAACCCATGGCAGGGGATTGGATTTGGGATTTCAGGGGCTTTGCACATGTGAGGTCGGGTCTCTCTACAGCTCTAGTGGAGAATGAGGGCAGGCTGGACTTGCTTTGGGGGTTCACAGGGACTCATTTCATGGTGATGAAACCAAACCCTCAGCCTTGCCATGTGTCCAGGCTCTCAGCCTGTATCCCTGTGGGATGTGCCCAGGTGTTTGCCAAGAGTTGGCACTTAGGAGGTCCAGCAGAGCAGGCAGCACAGAGAGCCCATTCTTACTGCTAATCTTGCTCGGTGCTGGTACCTGTCCCCGCCTCCCTGGCTCTCTGCAAAGGGCTCTACCACTCCTGCATTCCTAATGCAAACATTGCAGGAAGATGATTCAGCACTTGGCAAGGAATTGCAGATGCTCCAGAGATTATTTTGAGTGTATCAGAGCAGCTCTGGGAAGCCACGGGGTGCTCAGGTCCCAGCCCTCCTCCGTGTGTCAGCCACGGCCATCCCCAGGTGGGGCTGTGGGACGTGGTCCTGGGACTGCCCCACACACTGCAGAGTGCTGTGCTCCTGTCCCCGAGCCTGCCCGCCTGCTCTCCCCCTCCCAAAGCCCTGTGACACCGGCAGGGGTCCTGAGCTCCCCCTTCCCCTCAGGGAGCAGGCAGCTCATCTTGCCAGAGCGATCGAACACAATTTCCTTTTTTCTGTGTCACAAGCTCATTCCTGGGGTTGTGCTCAGGCCAGGTGCTTGCAGAGGGAGGTCTCCTGTTGGGAACAATCCCTTCCACTGGGCTGGGGGGATTACTCAGACCTGTAATTTGAGGGGGGACTCACTGGTGTTGGTTTAAATATGGAAACTGCTATCTGCCATGATGGGAAGCAAAAAGAATCCAAAAGTAGCTGGAATCAATGGCTGCAGGTCAGGGGGATGAATGGAGCCCCAAACTGGTGACAGGCTTCAGCAGGGGTTGTAGGATCCTCTCATCCCTTGGGGACACTGGCTGGGCCCTGAGGGTTCAGACCCTGACATCTCCAGTGATTTCTGATTCTCAGAGTACCTCTGCTGGCTGGGCCCTGTGCCCCGCTGAGCCCCTGCATGTGGGGAGACAGACTGTGGGGAGACAGAGATAGCACTAAAGGCAATCTTACCCTTGATATGTTGCAGCTGTGTTAATTATCCAAGAGTGGGAACAGCCTTGCCCTCCCAGCTGTGGGTGGGATAAAGAGTGAGTTGGCTGGGAGGGAGCTCAGTTGGAGTTGTTGGAGTCTGCTGGCTGTGCCGTGAGGAGGAAGGGACAGGAGGTGGTGCAGGGACAGAAAGGGTCAGATGCTGTACGTAGGACAAACAGGGTCAGGTGGCTGTGACAGGGACAGGAAGGAGCGAGCTGGAACAGCAGAGGGAAGAGAGAAGACAGTGGAGAAAGAGCTGGGGCTGTGTGGAGCTGCCCTGTGGGATTGCTAAAGAGAAAAGGTACAAGAGACTTTTAGATAACAAGGAGGTGATGCTTGAAGCCTTCTGATGTTTTACTGAAGCACTTTGAGTGCAGTGTCCATCTCAACAACCACATCTGCACTGATAGCAGTGCTTTGGAGGAAAGCACACAGCTGGAGCTCTGAGGACCCTGAACAAGCCTTTGGCAGTTCCACCTGCAGAAGCTGTTAAATTTGGGGTACTGATGAGGGCTGGCGCACTCTCCCTCCCTGCTCTGAGGGGAGCTACCCCCACCCTCTGCTCTTGTGTGTTTGGGGCAGGTCTCTGCTCATTGAGGGGCTGCTCCCTTTCCTTCTGGCCCTGCCTGTCGGAACCCAGGACATTCCTCTAGGTGCCCTGGGTGGTCCAAGACCCTGGCACAAAGTCAAAAATACCAGTGCCTTTGATTTTAGCCCATGGGAGCAGTTACCAACCTTGTATGAAGAATTACAAGCCACAAGAGTTCGACTAGAGTGATAATTAATTTATTACCAGGTGCTAATGTAGAATTTTGGGTTTTTTTATGGGGGTTCAAGGAGGCAATATGGAGGAATCTGGGTGTGTCCCTGCCCTTCTTCTTCTTCTCGTCCTCCATCTTTTGCAGTGATGGTGGCACTTTGGGATTGGTTTAGCATAGAAGTGCACTGTCTAACATAGGTGATAGGTATTGGTATCTTACTGTAAACACAGATCACGTAATTCTTGGTATAAAGAGTTAAGACCACCCTCAGGGTGGTCAGTTGGTGACGACCAGCACTGTAGCTAGAACCCAAGCAGGATAGGAACTAAATGTACCAGATGAGAAATAATAAACAACCTTGAGAAACTGAACCAACACGTCCCGACTTCTTCTGGCACGGGGCTTGGGAAAAGGACTTTTGACAAACATCTCAGGAGCCATCAGCCCAAGAACTGAGACTGCCCACGGTGCTGTGTCCCTCCCTGACTTCAGTGAGCTCTCCTGCCGAGTCTTCTTCCATGCTCCTTACTGTGTGTGCTGGATAGGGTGCCTGAGGTTTCCCCTCACAGCCCTGTGGAATCATGGCCCACATGACCCCACTGCCTGCTGAGCCTCTTTGCTTCCTGCCTTGTCCTGGTGTTGCTGATGGCCCTGTTGGCACTGAGAACGGGAATCAGCGAGGTCATTCTGCCCTGGAGGCAGCAGGGAGGTGATGCAGGGGCAAGAGTGTCCCAGCTGCCTGCCCAAGGGATCCAGGAGGGCATTTTACATGAGTGGATCAGGGCACTGGATGGCTGCAGTGGAAGGGGGGAGCAGGAGGGTGCACACACAAGCCTGTTCTCAGAGGAGGAGCAGGGGCAGACCCAAGCTGCTGTTGCTGGGCAGGATGATGGAAGAAGAGGATTATGACAAACACTATTACCAGGGAGTGCTTCCCCCGCCTCTGCTTTTTTTTTTTTTTTTTTTTTTTTTTTTTCCCTAATACAGGCTCAGGCTCTGCCTGTGCTCAGGCAGAACACAGCCACAGAGATTTTGGCTCAGGTTTCCCCAAAAAAACCTTTCATCTGTGATGAAGCTTGAAACATCTCCAGCACAAAGGCTTGGGGTTTTTAAAAAGTCGTTAACGCCTTAAAAGAGGGGTTTAGGAGAGAACAACCTTTGGTGTTGGTTATAATCTCACGGCATGAGTCTCTAATACCCCTTGCTCACACAAATACACACACCCAGCTACCTCCAGAGCATCCTACAAGAAAATCAATGAGGAAATGGGATTTGCCATGCTGGTTCAGCTCACTCAGGGTCCCCTCTGCAGAGGTGACTGGACTCGTGCACTAAAGGTGAAAATCCTCTGCCACCCACATGAACACTTCTGCAGCAGCCTGAGGGGGAAAGAAATCCCTTTGGAGCACTGGATCCCCTCAGATTTTAAGTAAATATTTTGGCTATCACTGTTGGAGGGCCAAGCCCTGTTACATTGCTGCAAAGTCCATGGTGTTGTCCAGGTTATAATTAATTTGGGATTGGTTGGCAGGACTTGCTCCAGGCCCCTCTTACCAAGGGGAGCAGCTCCAGGAAGCTCCAACTGTTAAATCAGATCTCAAAAAGAGTGAGACATCTGATGGGCACTGTTGATGTCACCCACAGAAGGATGCCAGCTGTGTGTCCTGTGTGCCTCTGTGCTATTACACCCTGAGATGTGCCCAGCTCCACCAGTGTGCCATTTCTGAGGGCTTAGTGAAGTTGGGAGAAGAAGGTACAGCAGTGATTTGAGCAGGGGGTTGTGGTGGGTGAGGTGATTTTCAGAGCTTCTGTCCAACCCCCACTTACTCTGTGATTCAGTGATTGCAAATTTTTGACAGATCTTTTCAATTTTCCCCCTGAGGATTGAATCCATGGCTTTAGCTGTGTTTCTCTAACTGGAACAGAGAACTATCATAGAAGCTTACAATGTTGTGGATTGGAAGGGACCTAAAAGCCCACCCAGGGATGGGCAGGGTCACCTTCCACTGTCCCAGGGTGCTCCAAGCCCCATCCAACCTGGCCTTGGACACTTCCAGGGATCCAGGGGCAGCCACAGCTTCTCTGGGCACCCTGTGCCAGGGCCTCCCCACCCTCACAGGGAAGAATTTCTTCCTAACATCCAATCTAAATCTACTCTTGTTCACCTTAAGGCCGTTTCTTCTTGTCCTGTTTCTACATGCCCCTGAAAATGTCCCTCTCCAGTCTAAGCAAACCCTCAACTCAAGAATGCTGCTTCCATTCTTCAGCTAGAGAAAAAATGGACCAAACCCAAAAGACTTTTAAGTGTGGGCTCCAGTGCAATCCTAGTGCCAAGACAGGTTGGAGCAGGACAACTCCAGGTGGACGATTTGTCCCACCAGGTTCCTGAGGAAGGAATATCTGACTCAAAGTTACGCCACTTACCCAGGGTGTGCAGTTCTTTGGTCTGCTCTGTGCAGAGCCAGGGAGGTTTTCTGTGGTTCAGGTGACCATTTGACAGCTCTGGAACCCCTGCAATAGCCCTGTGAGAGCACTGTTATGACTGCTCCTCCTTTTATGATGAAACAAAGAGGCAATTCCTCACCTATTCCACTTCCCACCAGCTCTGTCTTAATGTGATTTGGACCCAGCTCTGGAGGTATCAAGTAATGAGTCCCTCTCTCTCTCTGCCTCTGTCCCTCTGTCCCTCTGTCTCTCTGTCCTTCTGTCCCTCTGGTCCTGGTGATGTTCACCTGACCATGCAGGTTCCATGACTATTCAGACACCCAGCTGGGTGGCAGCCCCACTGCAGTGCTGGGGCCCCAGGCTTGCTGTGACAGTGCAAGGCACCACGAGGTGCATCCTAGAAGTGGTAGGACCACACAGCTGAGCAGTGCATCACTCTGAACATCCTAACCAGGGCAGGCAGAGACACCAGCACTTCTCTCTCTCTGTGTTCAGCCTCTGTGCTGTTTGCCATGCTGGTGCTGTACTTCCAGGGGTTTCCTTTCTCTGAGGGAGCTGGTGTTACTCAGCAGTGCCTGGTGCCTGTTCCCCTTTTCCCTGGCAGGGCCAACCCTCCTCCCACCCGCACAGTTGCTGCAGCTCCAAGCCACATGCTCCATCTGTGCCGGGGACACAGTGGCTCTTGCAGCCTGCAGGCATCTCCCAGCATTCACAGAGCTGTTCTAACTTTGCCCTTCTGCCTTCTGTTCACCAGCTTCCAGATCTGCCCTAGCTGCTTCTCTCCACACTGTTGTCTCCAGGACTTTTCCAGCTCTAGGATGGAGTCTGGTCCTGGGTGCAGGACATTCCCACTCTAGGCTGTCCTCAATGGGAGTGGACAGAACTCTCGTGGTACTGAGGTGAGCAGCCTGGTAGTGTTCACTTCAGAACCCCAGTGCTCATCCAAGCTGTAAATGTTCCAGCCACTGTTATTCCTACCGGGAAACCACATCTTTCTTTTAGCAATTCTGTGATTTGTCTGGTCTGGATCTAGCCAAGAGGACCAGATCTGGACCTCTCCAAAGAGGTTGGGGTTGGAAGGACCTTAAAACTCATCCCATTCCACCCCCTACGTTCACCTTCCACTATCCCATATTGTTCTAAGCCCTGTCCAGCCTGGTCTTGGACACTTCCAGGGATGGGGCAGTGACAGCTGCTCTGGCACCTGGGCCAGGGCCTCACCAGCTTCTCAGGGAAAAATTTCTTCCTAATATCTAATCTAAATTTTCTGTCTCTCAGTTTAAAGCTATTCCCCCTTGTTCTATCACGACATGCCCTTGTAAAAAGTCCATCATGCTGCTCAGAGCAGCCTGCTGACTCACTGCTGGTCACAAAACTGAGCTGCAAAACCCTCCCACTCGTGTCCCACTGCTGCTGCAGTGCTCCTGCCTGCACTTCCTCTGGGCAAATCCAGTCCACTTGCAAAATTTCCTCTCCAGCAGGGCGCACAGAGGCATGTGAATCTTGTAATGACAGCTGAGATTTGTGAGTATTGACTTCATTATTCAGTGATTAAAATATTCCAGCTTCATTGCCACACAGGGGTGCATTAATGATTTATAGTATTGCATTTTGATTCAACACGTTAGCAACCTTTAAGAGCGGATTGTGCTGTGAATTCTTCTGAAATCTGGAAATCAGATCTTAAAATTTAGCAATTCATTGGCTGGAAAGGTAGGGAAGTGGACTGGACACACCATGGAGAAAATAATCTGAAAGGGTCTTTGAACAGTGACTGTGTCCCAGAGCTGTGTGGTGGCACCAATGGCCCGAGGGAGTGGCACAGGCTGTGGGACACACCATCCATTTCCAAACATGGCATGGATGGTGCCTGGCATGGCTGTGCTGACTCTGTCATTCTTGAGGGACCTTTTAAAGTCTTTTATAAAGTGCTGGGGTCCTGGGAGCACAGGGGCTTCCAGGAATATTTCTGGGCCATAGCACTTCTCTCCATGCATCTGCCCCTCCTTTCCATGGGACAGTGCCCTGTGACCATTTGTCCCAGCAGAACAGCTCAGCCCTTCTTGCTCCTCTAGAGGAGAAGGCTGAGAAGGTGACACAGTCCCTTGTGTCTTTGCTGTCCCTGCAGGGAATCCAGCACTGAGTGTCCGTGTCCATCCTCTGCCTCACCTGTTATTTTCAGTAAATGCTTTGAGACCTGTTTGTACACTGTCTTGTACACAGTGGGGTCCCCATCGATCACTTCATCTCTTACCACTGCTCTTAGCACACCCCTGAGGCTGTGTCCTTTCCTCTTGCCTGTGTCCTGAGAAGAGCAGGAGGGACAATTTCAGAAGGGACAATTCACTCCAGACATCCCTGTCGCAGAATTTCCCCCTTGAGCTGATGCCTGCAGCAGCCTCAGCCCCTGCAGACCCCCAGGCCCCTTTTGGGTGTTTCATCCTATCCCCTTTTATCTCCCCTCCTTCCCAGCCCAATTAGCTGTTTGTGTAAGGTACTGCGAACCTCACTTGATAAGTTTACCTAATTGCTTCACTTAAGTTAATTACTTCTTGGCTGAACAAGAAAGCAACATAATTGATGTCAAAGCATATTTGTCACTTCCATTAATGTCCTGGGAGAGGGAGAACTTGGGCCTCTACCACCATAGCACCCTTCCTTGACCAGGCAGCCAGCAGCACCCTGCTCCTCACAGCTCCTGAAGGCTGTAGGAGAGTTGAGGTGTGTCACCTTGGTTTTTCATCCTTCTGATGTTTTCATAGTTTCTGAATTCTTTCTCATGTGAGTGTTATAAATAGAGCTAATGTTTATGGTAAATGCTAGCTATGTTTTTCATTCCTCTCCCGAGGAGGGAACAATTGATGGACTTTTGGTTTGGCCAATGTGTTTGGAAAGGTGATAACCTTATTCTCCAATCCATGGTCTGGGGTCAAATACTGTGTATATGTTAGAGTCAGAGAATAAAGGGCAGAGTTCTTGCCCTGTCAAATGGAACGGAGTCCCTGTGTTCCTTTAGTGTCCTGTTGTGGCAGAGGTGGGTGCTGCACCTCAGGCAGCCCTGCCATTCCTGTGTGCCCCCATGGGCAGGTTACAGAGTGATGGTGGTGCTGCCTCCTGCCCCCAGTTCCTGCCAGCTCCTGGGAACAGGCAGCAGCTTTGAAGCACTCTCGGTAAATCCCATTACCCAGCACTGCCTGCCTGGTGTACAGGCAGGGCAGGTGAGGGCAGGGAGGCTGCCCAGAGCACAGGAAATGAGCCCCACTGCAGGCAGCCAACACCTCTGGCATTAACCTGAGGTGGGTAAAGGGATGATCCTCATGGATCCAGCCTGCCCGACATGGGGAGCAGCATCAGGGGGACACCTTGGCCAGATCCACACCAGAGCCTGCACAAGGCTAAATCCAGTCCCTCCTCTGGCTGCATGCAGGCAGGATTTGGGCCAGGACACAGCCCCAAGTGACTTCCCTGAGTCCTGACTGTTCACTGGGAGTTAGGAGAGCTGGCAAGATGCTGAGCTGAGGTCTTTGCTGCTAAATGGGGCTGGCAATGATTGTCAGGGAGTTTGCGTCTGCTTCTTTCTTTTGGAGGGTTCCTATTTTTGTTCCCTTTGCATGTGAAAGGATTTGAGGCAGTAGGTTAGCTCATAAAAAGGTTTCTCTGGGAGCAGCTGCCTGCCGGACTTGAGGTGAATGCCCCAGAGAAAATGCCTCCCACTCCAGTGAAATCTTCCTCCTGTGACCTGCACCAGGAGGTGAACTTTTGTGCGAGAGAAAGATAATCCCCTTCGCTCACCGGGACTGAAGGCGCTGTGATAAAAGCTTTATTCAAGATCAAAGACATATGCTGCTTTTTGCGCTTTTTTTTTGCCTTTTTTTTTTTTTTTTTAAACTACTACCTTAAACAAAAAGTTTGGTTTATGCTGGATTGAAGCTCAGAGTGGTGACAGCTCCAGAGCTCATCTTCCCGGCCGGTCAGTGCCAGTGGGGATGGCAGCAGTGTGGGGATGGAGGGCACTGGGACCATTATCCCTGCACAAAGAGGGTTTGGGGGCTCAGCTCCATTTCCCAGTGCATGAAACCGCTCAGGGTTCAGGTTCCCTTTCAGTCGGAGGGATTATCGGGCAGCTGGAGCAGGCGGGGGGGAGCCTGGGGAATGGTTTGTGTTTGATCTTGCTCAGCAGTTTCATCTGTGCGAGTGTCCGGCGGGGGCTGTGCTCGGGGGTCCAGCAAACCTTCTGTGCTGGAGGTGACATAAAGGGCTGGGGCTGTTCCCGGGGTGAGCTGGGTAATGGGGGCTGTTGTGCTGGTTTGCACTTCAAAAGCCACAAGATGGGCTTCCAAAACTCTGGGCTCAGCTACAAATTGCAGGGTTGCTTCTTCATTATCGGAGCCCCGGTGCAGGGACCTTTTTTTGTTGCTTTCTGCCCAGCTGCAGATATTTCCCTGCAGCCAGCCAGGCTGGTACCCAGTAAAAATCTACCCAAGGTGTCTCTTCTCAGGCTGCTCAATGTTTTGTATCAATACCTGTGTTGTCAGGACTTTCCATTCTCTGGGATACCCTGCAACTGAGGACACCTTTGTGGTTGGGGGTATCACAGGACACCCAGCTGCAGGACTCCCCATTCCCCCATGGGACACCCCCAACACACAAACTCCCTGTCCCCAGACACTCTTTAGTGTAAGACACCCCACGCCCCATCCTGCAGAACAGAAGAGCAGCATGAGAAGCTTGATTACCAGGATCACGTTTCAGTCAGTGAAATAAGTCCCACATAACCCCACTTTCACCCCAGCACCGATTTTCACATCAGAGCTGCGCAAAATGTCAGAGGTTCTCTCACTTCCACTGCTGTATCCTCTGCGTGTTTAGCCCTTTGTAAAATGAGGGATCACAGGCTGAACTGTGTGCTCAGGATAGCTAATGGACTTATTATGGTCCCTCATTTCAGACCTAAGCTCAGCAAACCTGGTCTCAGGGGGAAAAAAAATCTCTCCAGGGATGAAATTCGCTCTGTCATGTGCAACACGTTTTGCATGGAGATAAAGTTCCCTCTGTGTGGCTTCTGCAGGGCCAGGTCCCCTCAGTGTTCCCAGGCACTGCTGGGCATGCAGCCCACAGCCCAGATCCAGCTCTGCTGCACCTGGAGCAAAACTCTGTGTCCCAACTGTGCTGAGCCAGGGATGTCAGATGATGTTTGCCAGCTTGTTGTGGTGAAAATCTAGCAATCCACAGGCCGGGACACTGGAAAAGACCTACTTGCCTAATGCTGATAGAGAAATGAAACTATTCAGAGAATTTGCTCTCCAGCATCCTCCAGCTGGCTTAGGCACAACTGTCTCACCAGATCAGCATTAGGCTGGGAGAAGATCCTCCCCAGCAGGACCAGGGAGGCAGGAAGGGTGGGCCAGCAGCTGTATTGCTGATAGGATGCCACCACCTGCAGCTTGAAGCCTCCTTACCTTATGCTCCTCCTGCACAACCCTCCCCTGCACCCAGATGCAGATGCCAGCTTGGATGTGTGAACATGGCTAGTGAGGTTGAAATGAGAAGGAAAGCAGGAAGCCCAGGGAACTGGATGAGTTTGGGATGGCCCAAGCAGAGAGAAGGGGTTAACCCACACAGATTTGGGAGAGGGGGACATTTTCCCTGTGGAGCCTGTTGAGACCGTGGCTGTATCATAGGCTGCTGCCAACAAATATGTTTTGAGAGGCTGAGATAGAGATTGCTCCTGATTCCTGCTGGGAATCCACACAACAGAGTGGAAAATCAGCACAACATCCTGCATCCCTCCAGAGACAGGAGTGGCATGGACACCTGGTCCCACTGAAGGGCTGCAGGGCTCTACCTTGCAGTTTTGAGGTCTGTCCTTAATTAAAGGAGAGCAGCTGAGCTGGGATAGTTCCCAAATCTTGGGGAGGACTTCCCTTCCCTGGAAAGAAGATGCAGGAGGTTTTTGATGTGGGGAAGGGCTTTCCCTGAGGGCTGGGCCAACACGAAATTCTTCTGCTGTGCCTGTGGGATGGAGCCATGTCCCACTCCATTCCTCTGGCTGCCGAGGACGTGGCCACGAGCCACATGGAGCTGTCTGACAGCAGCCAGGGAACAGGTGGGCACAGGAGAGGGGCACAACCCAGACCTTCTCACAGGAAAATTATCCTTTTCTTTAGAGTCAAAGCTGCACTGTCAAAGGGGTCGTTCTGGACACGGGGGACTGGCAGCACAGTGACTGATGGAAGTGCACTCTCACTGGGTAATCCAAGAGCTCTAATGATCTGCCTTTGATCTCCTATTCAACAGGGAGAATTATTACAGCTTTCATTTCAAGTCAGAACTGATGAATTTCAGTGGACCTGTCGAGTGGCTACAATCTGGAGGCATTTATCTTTCAGGAGAAAGAAACCATCTCCTCTCTTTGTCTCCTGAAATGCAGGGGAGATACGGTACCCTGCCAGTGAGGTCAAATGATGCCTGCTGCATGGCAGCAAGGTCTGCCTTGCTCAGGGCAGGCTCTCTGCTCCAGCTGTGGCCCAGCAGCTGCTTCAGGGGCTTTTCTGCTGTGGCACAAAGGTAATCTGCTAATTACATGTTGCTCTCCCTCTTCCCTGCTTCTGCAGACAGCCCAGAGGGGCTGAGATCCAGCATCACAGGCTCCCAGGGCCCTTTCCCTGCAGCTGAGGATCCTCTGGATCTGGAAGAGGCCTCTGTTTCTCCAGCAGAAGGTGGCCTGGAATCCTGGTGTCCAAAACTGTCTTTTATGTTTTGGATTGTGCCAAGGACTTCTGTTGCACTTGAACTATTTTCTGCAGTTTAATCAGAATCAACACATTTTGCTTCTGGCTGCTCACGGGTGCTGGGCGGAGCCCATTCCAGACTTTTCATGTAGGTGCAGTTTACCTGTCCCGTCTATTTTTTCTCTCAACACCTCCCTGCTGATGCAGGTGTGCAGCTGCAGACCCCTCAGAGGAGCTCTGGGATGGCCTGTGCCATCCTGCAGCAGGGGAAAAGCTGGGGCTCTTTCCTGAGTAACCCCAAATTTATCATTCCTAAGAGCCACAGAAGGGCTCTCAGGCACTATTTGCAGCCTCTTCTCAGGCTGCTTCTGGGCAGCTCTTGGTGGTGTTGCTGCTGGCTGCAAAGGCAGGAGTGTGTTTCTGTTACATGTTGCACTGCTTTGGGATCTGCACTGAGATTCAGTCCAGCTGCATCTGCAGGTATTTCTCCCAGTCTCCAGAACTGGTACCATTGCTTTGGTTCAGCCTCTACTGCCTCTTCCCTTTGAGGGAGAGGCTTTCAGCTGGTCAGAGGCTGCACCTTCCTGATGCTGTCTCAGTGCAGCAATGGGTGTTCCAGGAGCCCTGCACAGGTGAACACAGCATCCATGTGTGGGCTTGGTTTTTCTGGGCCTGAGGGAATTCTCAGCTTGCTAACCATTGCTAGCTTCTTTCCCAAGGGAAAACTTTCAACAGTTTCCTCTCCCAAAACATCCTTCCTTGTTTTCCCAAAAATTTCTAAGTGGGCAGTGGACTTTTCTCAAAACAATCTTCCTCAGCTGTTGTTTACCAGTGGGAAGAAGCATCAGTCCTACTGACCAATGAATAATTTTTTAGCAAAGCATGCTATAAAAGAAACCAAGAAAATTGTAAATCAAGCCTTCAGCCTTCTGATCTCATGATGAACTGGAGTCTGTGTCTTCTTTTCGTGTCCCACTGTGACATCCATGCAGCTCCTGTCTTGCCCTGCTCTTCTGACCCCAGAACCAAAACTCAGGGGCACACAGCAGATTTAAAACTGTCCTGGTTTAGGGCAAATTTGGGAGGAAACCTCTGAATGGAGTCCCTCTGGAAAGCAAACCCAAACAGCATCTTCTCCAAGTGGTATGGGAAAGAATTTCCTTGGAGAAAAGGAAATTCTTATTCCTTTTCAACAAACTTATTCAACAAGCAAAGTGCCCACAAGCGTGGTGGTTGGCTGAATTACATTTGTTGTGCTTATGGGATGTGACTGATAAAGGCTTAACTGCTCAAAAAGACCCAGTTTTGCAATAGAGGTTTCTCTGTTGGGGAGTCTGCACCACTCTGATTCATAACAATGGACCTGTTAAACTCATGGACAGGCAGGTCCTGGGTCACTGGGCACTTAACCTTAAAAGTTAAGAAACAAGTCTTCAAAGTCCTTCCTGTGTTACCTTTCTGTCCCTTTTCCTGGCCACAGATCCATCAGAATCTTTCCTCTCCAGAAAAAGCCCTGGGAAAGGAAGAAGTTGAGGATCAAGGATCAAACTCAGCCCGTGCTCAGGAATGCAGGTGCCTTGCTGGACTCTGGGTGTTTTATAACTTCATCCTGAGCCCTGCTCCCCATAATCAGATCACGAAACCTTTGACTCAAATTAATGCAAACAAACAGATCATGTGGAGAGTCATAGAAATAAAATATCATAATAGAACCTCTAAATCGAGAGCATCCTCTGTAAGCAGAGCACTGCAAACACAGAAATGTGTCTGTCTGTGATGATATTTGTTGAGGTGTGAAAGAGCCCCAAGAGATGGCAGGAAAGCACAGCTGTTTTCACAGGAGGGGAGGAGGGAGAGGAGGGATGGGAATGCAGCACAGCTCCAGTGGCTCCAGGGCCAGCACAGGCTGCTGGAATGGGAAGAGTGATCCTCCAGAATGGGTCAGACTGGTGGGACTGCAGTGGGTCACTGGTGCCACCTCCCTGCTCCAGCAGGGCCATCCCAGAGCATGGGGCACAGCAGGGTGTGCACACAGCTCTGGGATATCCCCAGGGAGGAGACCCCACAGCCTCTCTGGGCTCTGCTCAGGCCTGGGCACTGCCCAGGGAAGAAGTTCTGACTCCTGTGCACAGGCAATTCTGGGATCAGACCCTGCCCATTCCTCTGGTGCCATTGCTGGGCCTGGAGCAGAGCCTGGGCCTGCTCTGATCCTGCCTGCACACAGAGACAGACTGGGACACACAGGGACACACACAGGGACACACAGGGCTGAGGGCCCCTCTCAGCTGGGGCTCCTCTCCAGGCTGACCAGCCCCAGCTCCTTCAGCCTTTCCTGGGCACAGAGATGCTCCAGGCCCTTCCTCAGCTCCACAGCCTCTGCTGACCCTGCTGTGCTGAGGAGCCCAGGGCTGGGCACAGCACTCCAGAGGTGCCCCCCAGGGCTGGGCAGAGGGGCAGGGTCACTGCCTGGCCTGCTGGGAATGCTCTTCCTGATGGTCCCCAGGTCACTCTGCTGGGCAGGGACACCTCGTTGTCCCCAGGTCCTTCTCCATAGAGCAGCTCCAGCAGGTCCCTCCCAGCCTGTGCTGGTTGTTCCTCCCAGGTGCAGGACCTGCATTTCCCTGCTCTACTTCCAGACAGCTCTTCTCTTCTCTTCTCTTCTCTTCTCTTCTCTTCTCTTCTCTTCTCTTCTCTTCTCTTCTCTTCTCTTCTCTTCTCTTCTCTTCTCTTCTCTTCTCTTCTCTTCTCTTCTCTTCTCTTCTCTTCTCTTCTCTTCTCTTCTCTTCTCTTCTCTTCTCTTCTCTTCTCTTCTCTTCTCTTCTCTCCCCTCCCCTCCCCTCCCCTCCCCTCCCCCTCCCCTCCCCTCCCCTCCCCTCCCCTCCCCTCCCCCTCCCCTCCCCTCCCCCTCCCCTCCCCTCTCGAGGTCCTTGGTTCCCAGTGTTGTCCTTTTGTTTTGCTCTGCCTCGTTCCCCTCTCCCCAATCCAATGCCAAGTGCTTAAACCAACACTGGGCCCTGATTCTCAGCTCTCTGGGGTCAGCACCTCTTCCTGGTGCCAGGGAATTGTTTGCAGATTTGGGTGAATATCTGAGTGATTTCTATGTGGAGCAAGGGATTTCAGTGATTCCTGGATTCCCAGGCAGGGAATCTTCCAGAGATAAGAGGATGAAATGGTGCCAAACATGCTGGGAAGGTTTGTTCTGCACAGGGAATACAAAAACTCAACATTTGTAAGGAATATGAACAGCGTTTGCACAGAAGGAGGTCAGGTGGAGGCAACTGGAAACTTCCCTCTGGAAAAGGATGGAAGAGGGTGAGACTTGGAAGACAATGTCAGTCCAGGGAGTCTCCTGCATTTCCCACTGCTCATCCCCAGTTAAAAATTGCCATTTAGAACAGAGGGAAACATCCATTTCCAGCACTCCTGAGTGGACTTTTAAATCCAGGATTTTAACAGCTGGGCCTTCACAAAGCTGGGATTGGGTCAATTCATTGAGAGCCTCTCCCTGAGCATAGCTCCTGCTCTAAAAATGTTCACTTTTCCTGGTCTTTTATTATTATTCCTGCTCTTGAATTTCCCTGGAAAAACAGTTGTCCACCTGGGAAGGGCTTTGCATGTCTTACTAAATACTAATAAGTAAAATTAGTAATAAACTTAACACCTATTACTAATAAGAAACTTCATCAAAATAAGAAATTTCAAACAATGAGAAGGATGAAGTTTTAAATTATCATGTATTGATTTAAAAAAATCATGTATTGATTTAAAAAAAATCAGGGCATGGGAAATTTTTTGAAAGATTTTGGACCCTTTGTCCCAGTTATTCTTTAAGAAGGCTCCAAACTGGGAAGGAGGATGAGGAGCACTGGGTTTCCAGCTGGGTTCCCACAGACAAAGAAGGGGTTGCATCCAGGGATGGCATTCCAGGGGGAATCTATGGAATTTATCCACTTATCCAGCTCTCTTGGTGGTCCATGGAGACTCAAGGCAGCTTGGACAGCCATGGAGATGTTCAAGGATTTGTCCAAGGCCAGGTTGGACAGGGCTTGGAGCAACCTGAGACAGTGGAAGGTGTCCCTGCCCATGGCAGGGGGTGGGACTGGATGAGCTTTAAGGTCCCTTCCCACCAAAACCATCCCATGATTCCATGACTGAAACATCCCAGTTTCTCCCATCTTCAAGGGCAGCAGCTCAGGAAAAAGGAGCAAATTATGCCCATGGAAACTCCCCATGTGAGAAGGGACCAGCACAGGCCCTGCTGCCTCTCAGGAGACTGGTGTGGGAGGGATGATCTGGGGGTGATTGATTTGGGAAAGGAGGATTTGGGAGGGGATGATCCAGGAAGAAATATTTTGGGAAGAGAGGATTTGGGAAAGGAAGGTTTGTGAGAAGAATTTCTGGGTGGGGTTGATTTGGGAGGGGATGATCTGGAAAGGGAATGTTTGAGTGAGGAGGGTTTGGGAAGAGATGATTTGGGAAAGAAATTATTTGGGTGGGGGTGGCTTGGGATGGGCTGATTTGGGTGGGGATGATTTTAGAAGGGAAATTTTGGGTAGGGAGGGTTTGGCAAAGGGATGATTTGGGTGGGAATGATTTGGGAAGGGAAGGTTAGTGAATGGAATGTTTGGAAAGGGATGCTTTGAGTGGGGAAGTTTGGGAAGGGAATGTTTGTGTAGAGAGGGTGTTTGGGAAAGGGGTGATTTGGGTGGGACTGATTTAGAAAGGGATGATTTGGGAACGGAATGTATGGAAAGGGATGATTTGGGTAAGGAGGTTTGGGAAGGGAATGTTTGGGAAGGCATGATTTGGGTGGGAATGATCTGGGAAGGGGTGGTTTGGGTAGGAAGGTTTTGGGAAAGGAAGATTTGGGAAGGGCTTATGTGGGTGGGAAGAATATGGGAAGGGCTGATTTGGGCAGGTGTGTTTGAGGGGGCCTGGTTTGTGAAAGGAAGATCTGGGTGGGGATGATTTGTGAAGAATTATTTTGGGTGGTGAGGCTTTGGGAAAGGAAGGTTTGTGAGAAAAAGTTTTGGGTGGGGTGAGTTTGTGAATGGAAATTTTGGGAAGGGAATGCTTGGGTAGGGACATTCGTGTCCCATGGGGGCTGTGGTGTTTGCTGGGCCCAGGCTCTTTGCAGGTGTTGTTTCTGTTCCTGGAAGGAGAACAGTGACCCAGTTACAGTGGGAAGAGTTGGGATGTTGTGCCCCAGCCTGTCTGTGCAGCACCAGGCTCTGTGCCAGCCTCTCCAAACTCTGCTCCAGCCTCTCCAAACTCTGCTCACTAGCATTTGTGTGTTGTTTATCTCTTGAATGGGAAAATAAGATATATGTAGTTTTCTTTTTCATCTGCCCCTCATTAAGATAATGCTGAGCAGGAGAGCAGAGCTGAGCAGTGCTGTCAGAGTTCATTACAGGGATCCAGCCCAAGGAACACGTACCTCTGGAAGCTTGCTGTGAGACCATCCATCACCCAGACCCAACTGTCCCCGTGCAGACAAAATGCCAGACCCCAGCAGAAAGAGGAGAGAGTGATTCCCTCAGCCCAGCACAGACTGAGCTACTCCTACCATTAATCCTTCCACAGAAAGTGGCTCCTCTCTTTCACAACGACCTAAATTGATAGAGGGGAGATTTAGAATTGATATGAGGAAGGAATTCCTGGCTGTGAGGGTGGTGAAGCCCAGGTTCAGATTGCTCAGAGAAGCTGTGGCTGCCCCATCCCTGGAAGTGTTCAAGGTTAGCCTGGATGGGGCTTGGAACAACCTGGGATAGTAAAAGGTGTCCCTGCCCATGGAAGGGGTGGAACTGGGTGAGCTTTAAGGTTCCTCCTCTTCTAAGGTTGCCACCTCTCCAACCACATTGGTCAAACCAAAAGTCCATCAATTGTTCCCTCCTCAGGAGAGGAATAAAAAACATACTTGTATCTTAATATAAACATCTATTTATAACACTTGTGTGAGAAAGAATTCAGAAACTATGAAAACATCAGAAGGCTGAAAAATCAGGGCAACATCAAGTGGGTGGGCTCATCTTGGAAATGGCATTCAATAAATCCCTCTCCCATTCATGCAGTCTCCTCCTGAGGTTTTACATCACTTTCCTGCCCTTTGAGCTCACCGAGAGGTAAAACAAGCAGGTTTAAAAGAGGTGTCAAGATCACTTCAGATGGGAGCTTTGTTGGATGTTGTGCTGTCATGCTGGTCCCTGGACTGATACGTGTCTGTGTCTGGGACATGAGCTCCTGCTCCTCCTCCAGCTCACTTCTCCTGTGATCCCATAGGAAACAATCCTGTCCTTCTTAGAGGCTTTTCAAATCCCTCAGGAAGTACCCTGAGAAGGGCCTCCCCCCACACACAAGGCTCTCTGGGCTCCAAAAAGGGATATTTTGGGAGCTGACACCCAGGCGGGTGGGACCCTGTTGGCTGGAAAGCTGAGCAGGGCTTGTGACTCTTGCTCTGTGCATCACCACCTCTTGGGTTATAAGAATTAGATAAGAATTATAAGAAATAGATAAGAATTAATCAACATCTGAGTCTGAACAAGGAATACCATCATGAGCATTTAATCCTGACCCTGGCAAAAAGAAAATAAAACATGTCAGTGAGTGATGGAGATGCCTGGCCCAGGTGGGCAGGAGGCTGCTGCCCCTGCTCCAGGCACACTCTTGGCACTGCTGGTGCCTGTGGAGGGATGGAGAGCTGCTGGGGGAAAGCAAAGCAGTTAGAGCCTAGAGCATCCCAGCTTCTGGCATTATTTTAGAAAGAGAACAATTAACAGCCCAGAGCTGAAGAAGTTTTGTTTCTGTCATGGCTTTCTGGCCATCCTGGTAGCCAGAAGTGACAGAATTTCTGGGGAAATGCAAGGGGTTGAGATGAGACCTGAAAAAGGGTGATGAGACCCAGGATTGGAGGTTTGAATTTCCAGCTCAGGCGGTGCCCTGCAGGAGGTGACCAGGATGTGATTCCACCAGTCGCAGACCAACTGGCCACCTGCTTATCAAAGCTTGGGAGGCTTAGGCTGGATATCAGGGAAAGGTTCTTTCCCCAGATGGTGATCAGGCACTGAACAGGCTCCTCAGGGAATGGTCACAGCCCCAAGGCTGTCAGAGCTCCAGGAGTCTTTGGACAAGTCTCTCAGGCACAGGGTGGGATTGTTGGGCTGTCTGTGCAGGGACAGGGGTTTGGCTTTGATGATCCTTGTGGGTCCCTTCCAGCTCAGGATATTCTATGATCCCATGATTCTATGAGAAGCAACCCTGGTGGATGTTCCCAGTGATCCCTGGGCACTGCTTTTCCTTCCAAGTTGGAGGTTGGTGACCTTGGCCCAACTGCAGTTGCTGCTTTAAGCCTCCTCCCATGCAGGGGATGAAGGTCCAAATCCTGGCCCTGCATGAAAACCCCAACAATCCCACCCTTGCCTGAGAGCGTTGTCCAAACACTCCTGGAGCTCTGGCAGCCTTTGGGGCTGTGCCCATTCCCTGGGGAGCCTGGGCAGTGCCCAGCACCCTTGAGGACTGTCCTTGGCTTGGGTCAGCTGCACAAGTGCAATGCTGTCCTAGGTGAGTTGTGCCCAAAGTCTGTATTCCATCCCCACCCCCAGGAGCTGCTGGAACCAGCTGGGGCAGTGTTTCCCTTCTCTCCTGTCCATGCCCAGCAATGCCGTGCCCATGGCTCATGGGGAACTCCCTGCGGGAGCTGTCTCTGGTTCATGGGCCAGCAAGGAGCCCCTGCAGGGCTCAGAGAATGAGATCAGCCCAGGGGGAGATGCTCCGCCCAGGGGGAGGAGCCAAGCATTCCCACCTGGATAGAATCTGGGATCTGGGACAGCGCAGGGAGCCCTGACCCACTGGACTCCCAGAGGACAAGAGCTCCCAGACCTTTCTACAGGATCAGTGCTTGGACAAGAGCATTTCATCTGCACTGCTGCCACCACCCTGACTAACAGGGTGTCAGGTTGTATTCTGACTCTGTCAGTGGTTTTTTTGTACTATTGCATTTATATTTTATTTTATTTTATTTTATTTTATTTTATTTTACTTCCCTTTTTCCCCCTCTCCTATTAAATTGTGTTTCTGACTTGGAGTCTCTCACTGGTTTTGCTTTCAAACCAGCACAAATGCCAGCTTTGAGGGGCCTTTGCATCATGTGGGAACATGACACAGCAAGGAATGAGACAGAAGCAACAAGGAACCCCTGCACGAGGGAGGTGAGTGTGCCCTGAGTGGCAGCTGCAAGGCCATGGAGGGGTTGTATCCTGCCCCTGCTGAGCCTGGCAGTGTTTGCAGCAGGACTGCCAGTCCTGGTTGTGGAGGCAATGGCATTGCCTTCCCTGCGTGCTGCTCTTCAGAGTCCCCACCCCATCCCACACTTTGGTGTTCAGCCCAGTCAAGGCTGGGAAATGCAGCTAAGTGCCCTGATCTAGCCAAGGTGGTGGAGAAAACCCTTCTCACTGTGCACCCTGATGGTGCATTTCCTAGATTGGATCTGTGCCTCCTCGTGCTGCTTTGTCAGAAATCCAGGGAAAATCACAATCGGGAGCTAACAACTCGGAGCACAGGCTCAGCCCTGGACTGGGTGACCTTTCTGACAGAACCCCCAGCAAAAGCCTCTGCTCAGCCTGTGCTAAGCGTGCTGGTGACGGCTGGAGCTCCCCCGCCCGGGTTGGTGCAATTTGCATTAGCTCAGGAAAATGTCACAGGTTACATGCTCTGGGGCAAGTTCTGCTCTGTCTCCTGCAGTTCAGGGGGGAATTGGCCACACTCTCTGCCTCTGACCTGCTCCCAACCCCTCTCAGAGCCCTGTGAAATCTGCAGCCGATAGCTCAAAGACATTCTGTGTCAAGACACCAGAGTGTGACTAGTGCCACTCTAAATCCCATCACATCAGCCTGGGAGTGAAAGAAACAGCTCTATCCAACAGCAGCTGTCTGCCTGAGGATTCAGGCTGATAGGGAAACCTCTGCTCAGAGATTCAGGGCAGGCAAAGGAAACTATACGTCCTGGGCTAGTGGAGGTGGGAAAAGGAGCAGTGGCTGCCTCCTGGGGAGCAGGAACACTGTGCTCAGCCTCCCAGGAGAGGGGAGGGTGTGGTGCATGGCCTGGGAGATGAGAAGGGGGCTGGTACTCATCCTAAAAATCAACATTTCTGGGCGAATCCTTGTTGGACTGAGCTGGAGCAGGCTGACAGACCAATTTTGTCTCTGTTGAAAAAAATCTGCCAATGGGAGATTCTGCAGCTGTTTGTGGGGCTACTGCCCACCATCCCACTGTGCACAGTTCACTGGTTTCCAGTGTCTCAGGGGAGCCCCACCACAATCTGCGGCTCACAAGGGCCATGAATATCTCCACTCACCTCTGATTGGCACCTTTGGGATGCAAGGCACCTGGGGTTCAGGTGAGGAGAAGCCACTGCTGGGACTGATCCTCTTTTCAGGGCTAAAATTTCAGAGGAAATCTGCCTGGGGCTGAAAGGAAATCCTGCTGCTGCTGTTGCTGCTGCAGCTTTCCAAGGGTGCTCTGGGCTTCTCCAGGGTCCTTCCCTGGGGCTCAGCTGCCTCTGGCACAGCAGGATGCTGACTCCAGGCTCTCTGGAAGGTGCTGGAATACAGCACAAGGTGGAAGAAGCCTAGGGAGGGGTCTGGCCCTGCTTTTGTGGGACTGATCCTGGCTCTGCATCCCCCCAGAGGGCTGTGATGAGCTGCATGTCCTGAACTCCACCTCAGCTCTGGGAAAGGCCGGTCCCTGGCCTGGGACTGCAGAGGGCCCCTCTCCCCTGGGCATCAATTTGGCTCCTCTGACTGGGCAGCTCCTCATTTGCATGGGCAGTGGTGCTGTGGCTGGGAGCTCGGCTCTGAGGGCATGGACACAGGGACAGAGTGGTGTCCATGCCCTGGGACACAGGGACAGAGCTGTGTCCATGGACTGGGACACGGGGACAGAGCTGTGTCCATGGACTGGGACATGGGGACAGAGCTGTGTCCATGCCCTGGGACATGGGGACAGAGTGGTGTCCATGGACTGGGATATGGGGACAGAGTGGTGTCCATGCCCTGGGACACGGGAACAGAGCTGTGTCCATGGACTGGGACATGGGGACAGAGCCATGTCCATGCCCTGGGACATGGGGACAGACCCCTGTCCATGCCCACGGGCACAGACCTCTCTCCACACCCATGGGGACACACCTGTGTCAATGCCCTTGGGCACAGGGACAGACTCATGTCCATGCCCTGGGACACAGGGAGAGGCCCCTGGCCATGCCCGCAGACACGGAGACAGACTCCTGGCCATGCCCTGGTTCATGGGGACAGACCAATGTCCATGTCCATACCCTTGCACATGGGGACAGACCCCTGTCCATGCCCTCAGACACAGGGATAGACCCATGTCCATGCCCTCAGACACAGGGATAGACCCATGTCCATGCCCTCAGACACGGGGACAGACCAATGTCCATATCCTTGGATATGGGGACAGATCCATGTCCATACCCTGGGACAAGGGGACAGACCCATGTCCATACGCTGGGACAAGGGGACAGACCCATGTCCATATTCTTGGACAAGGGGACAGACTCCTCTCCATGCCCTTGGGCACAGGGGCAGACCAATGTCCATGCCCACGGGGACAGGCCCCTGTCCATGCCTGGGACACAGGAACAGAGCCATATGCATGCCCTTGGATATGGGGACAGACCCACATCCATGCCCACAGCCCAGACCCATGTCCATATTCTCAGACACGGGGACAGACCCCTTCCATGCCCTCGAGCACAGGGACAGACCAATGTCCATGCCCTCAGACATGGGGACAGACCCCTGTCCATGCCTGGGGACATGGGGACAGACCCCTGTCCATGCCTGGGGACACGGGGACAGACCCCTGTCCATGCCTGGGGACACGGGGACAGCCCTGACCTCTCTTTGCCGCCTTCCCCGTGAGCGCCAGCCCGGCCCCCTTAATGGGAGCTTTGAAATGAGTCGCTCATTTAAACTAATGCAGTAAGAGCCCGGTGTGAGTGCGGGCTTTGTGCAGGAGCAAACTGCCTCTGCTCCCTGGAAAGGCAGCATTATGCTGTCTCTCTCACTCCAATATGCTAATGCGCCAACCCCTGCAATTTCATTTTCAACAGGGACTAATTTAAAAGAAATGACCAGCCTGCCAGTGGACTTCAAAGATATCTTTTGATGAGTTTTAGCAGCTTCAGCAAAACTCTAATTTGAATTTCAGTGGCTGCCGTGTGATTTTCTCCGTGACAGTTAAGAGAGATGATAGTGCCAGCTCCATCTGTCATTGGAGCCTCTTCTCTTCCCTCTTTAAACTGATTTGTTACAGAGTGGGGGAAAGGAGAGAGGGGAAAAGTTGAAAGAGAGGGTGGCTAAATTCTGGTGCCTTTGTGCAGAGGCACAAAGGGGACATGTGGAGCTGGTGGTGGGAGGAGGTGATGGGAGCACTGGGCAGCATCCCTGACACCAGAGGCAGCACCCAGCACAGGTAACATCCCAGCACAGGCAGCCCCCTGCCTGCACAGCAGTGTGCTCTGCAGCTCCAGGGTTTGACAAGATAGTGCACTGGCTCAGGAATTCTGGGATAAACTGATAAACTTGAAACAGAAACACTTTCACAAGGAAGCTGGCAAGTGTTTTCTGTCCTAGCTGGGCACTCAGGCTGGCAGCCCAGTCCAGGTGAAGCACCTGGGTGCTGCAATCCCCTTTGTGTTAAATGCATTTCATTCAGGGTTGCAGCACTGGACAGCAAGATCCAGCAGCTGGAATCACAACCAGGACTGGGACAACATGTCACTGTCAGGACAGAGCATCACCAGCAATGGGGCCATTGTCCCCATCTGCAATGCAAATGAGGAGCTGCCCAGTCAGAGGAGCCAAATTGATGCCCGGGGGAGAGGGGCCCTCTGCAGTCCCAGGCCAGGGACCGGCCTTTCCCAGAGCTGAGGTGGAGTTCAGGACATGCAGCTCATCACAGCCCTCTGGGGGATGCAGAGCCAGGATCAGTCCCACAAAAGCAGGGCCAGGCCCCTCCCTAGGCTTCTTCCACCTTGTGCTGTATTCCAGCACCTTCCAGAGAGCCTGGAGTCAGCATCCTGCTGTGCCAGAGGCAGCTGAGCCCCAGGGAAGGACCCTGGAGAAGCCCAGAGCACCCTTGGAAGGCTGCAGCAGCACCAGCAAGATTTCCTTTCAGCCCCAGGCAGATTTCCTCTGAAATTTTGGCCCTGAAAAGAGGATCAGTGCAGGGCCTGTCTCCATCTCCTCCTGTGTCAGTCTTGCACCCCACTGGCTACAAAGGCGGCCGTGCCTCCCGGGTAGATGCAGCACAGTTCCTGCTCCCCCTCGCACGTCTGGGGCTGCCTGTTATGGTTGTCACCCGTGATTTCATGCTGCCTCTTACATCTTTAGCTTCCCCTGTCAGAGACAGCTTCATTGCTGGCTCCCCTGAGCCCTGGGGATTCCTCTCACGCTGAGCTGGCAGTTTTGGGGGCAGAGGCGCCGCAGCCTTTTGTTCCCCAGGACCTGGATTTACATCCTGCCTCTGATGCCTGTGGATAGAGCCATGGCCGGGCATGTTCGAGGCCAGTCCCAGCATCTGAGCTTGCCCTTCTTTCACAGGGAAGCCTGGCCTGGGTGACGGGAGCCACTCGGGGCAGCTCAGGCTGGCCAGGGTGTCGGGGCAGCATGGGAGCAGCTGTCAATCCCACTGTAGACCCCAGACAAGTGGCAAGACCAGCTCAGCTCATGTAAAATCTGGGATTAGAGACAGGTTCAAGTGCCCCTGTTTCCAGTTGCAGCTGCTCCCAGAGACCTAGGCCAGGAGCCACGCTAGCAAAGCCTTGTTTTCCTCTGCATTGTTGGCTGCTCCCTGGAACAGGACGATCACAGCTTGGGTTTCTCTGCAGTGAGCATCCTGCCAGAGCACCCTGGTGACACCCTGATGCCAGGCTGGGTCCCTGCCCTGACAGAAGAGTCAGGAGAAGGAAAGGATGTGCCCCATCCCCAGGCACCATTGCCCATGCATTTGGTGCATTCCCAAACCTCTGGGAGCCCGGTGCCACAGGGGTCAGTGCCAGGAGGGCTCTGTGTGAGACAAGGTGCACTGCCAGGGTGGGCAGCAGCACCCTGAGAGCTGGAGATGGTAACTCTGTGCAAGCCCTGCATGCAAAAGGTGCTGCAGATGGGATGAGAATCAGAGAATCATGGAATATTCTGAGGTGGGAGGGACCCAGAAAGATCACTGAGTCCAAATCCTGGCCCTGCATGAAAACCCCAACAATCCCACCCTTGCCTGAGAGCGCTGTCCAAACTCTCCTGGAGCTCTGGCAGCCTTGGGGCTGTGCCCATTCCCTGGGGAGCCTGGGCAGTGCCCAGCACCCTTGAGGACTGTCCTTGGCTTGGGTCAGCTGCACGAGTGGACTTCAAAGCAATGCCAGCTTTGAGGGGTCTTTGCATCATGTGGGAACATGACAGAGCAAGGAATGAGACAGAAGCAACAAGGAAACCCTGCACGAGGGAGGTGAGTGTGCCCTGAGTGGCAGCTGCAAGGCCATGGAGGGGTTGTATCCTGTCCCTGCTGAGCCTGGCAGTGTTTGCAGCCGGACTGCCAGTCCTGTGCTGGAGGCAATGGCATTGCCCCGTGTTTCTGAGCATTCCCCTCTTTTGGTTTAGCAGAGCTACTCGTGCTGATGATGGCTCATATGGATACAGCACTCACCCATTGCCACCCTCAGGTGGTTCCCCAGGAGGACACGCAGGTGGGGACCCCCTACAGCACATCCCTGCCGCTCCCATTGTCCCCTGAGGCACAGAGCTGGGGCCAGTTGCCATCTAAGCTCGTGTGACAGTGCTGCCAGGGATCCCTGGTGGGGATGCAGCTCTCAGAGTCAGCCTCCGCTCTGAAAGCCTCTGTGAAATCACTCCGACGTTAGGCACTTCCTAATAAAGCTGTCACAGACACCCCCATTATCTCCCGGCTCAGCCCCCTGCCCTCTGTTTAACCAGATAATCTGCTTTTTAAAAATACCTTTTCCTCTGGCTCAGTGGAAGCTCAGGTCTGTCCCAGTTCCTTGACACCAAGGCGCACTGAGGAATTATCAGCACGCAGAGCTTTTTTTCTTTTCTTTTTTTTTTTTTCCCTTTGTCATTGTGTGATAGTGAAAAGTCTATTTTGTGGCTAATTATGCTGGCATCTGCGTGCCTCGCTCGGCGTGCATCTGAGCCTGTCCCTGCTGCAGTGGAACAGCCTGTGTGGGGAGGCTTCTCTTCCATTAGACATGCAGAGATCAGACCTGAGATTTGTCCCAGCCCTCTGAACAATGCTGATGCTCCGGTCCTTACGCATCCTTTTGTCCTCGACCCTGGGAAATTCCCATTTCTCTGGCACAGCCCGGGGGATGAGAGGGTTTTCTCTCCAGCAGCAAGGTCTGCCACCAGACGGTGGCTGCGGGATGTGTCAGGATTTGAGAACATTCCTGGGATCAGGCTGCAAATGTCACTGCGGCATCACGGTCATTCTGTCCTTTCTGCCAGCCTGGCCATGTCCCCGATGTCCCTGCCAGGGGCCAGTGCCTGGGTGGCCTTGGGGCTCTGGGCATGGCCAGTGTGGCCCCACCCCAGTGGCCCAGGGTCTCAAGCTGGGAGCCAAGTGGCGCAGTGCAGATGTCCCTGCAGTGCCACTGTCCCCTGGCTCTCCCCAAGGACCACGGTGTGGATCTGTGCCCAGCCCAGGTAACTTGCCCGTGGTGATTGCAGCCTCAGGCATGGGCACAGCCCGGGGCACACAGCACAAAGGTTGTTCCCAAATTGTGGAGGAGCTCGAGGCTCTCTGATCACCTGTGAGGTGCCAGGACGCTCCCCAGTGTAGGGTCTGCCCTTCAGAGAGGCTCCCTAAGCCCAGCAAGCTCTCGGGCAGGGCAGCACCTCCCGGGCTGTCCTCAAGGCTGGCACTTCCCCTCTGTGCTGGTCAGTCAGTGGTGGCCTTTCCTTTCCTGGCCTGACTCTACAGGAAATGGACAGGGGGGAAAGGCTTCACCTGTGCTTTCAGGCTTGAATCTTGCTGAGAGGAGGGGAGTGGCCACCCTGAGCCACACCATTCCAAGCTCTTCTGGCGGTGCTTGGTGTGACTCCTGGTCATGGTCTGGAAACCACACATGAAACCGCTTGGCCATGAATGGGCAAAGCCCAGCTGCCATTGCCAATGCCTTGGTTAGTCACAGGGGAACTGGTGTTAAGCGTTGCACGACGCTCTGGGGGTCAGGAAAATGACATATCAGCCTGGAGAAGAGGCTGATTTATATTCCAGGACTGAGCTACCATCTCCTGGGAGGATGATGTCTCTAATCCTGCTCACCTTGCTGAGACAGAGCACCTGTAACACCCACAGCCCTCACAGAGCTGGAGGCAGCTCCAGCTATAATTACCCAAGTTCACACCCATGTGTCTGAGGTTAAATTGCTGCTTTAGAGAGCTACTGGAGCAACACTGCGGATTTATGTCAGATAAGAAGTGTGACATTGTTTTGCAGAATAAAAAAGAGCCTTATCAGGAATGTAACAGCCCAAGTGTTTGTTCAGCTCTCTGAGCAGCTGACTCTGGGAGTGGCCAGGCTGGCAGTGGCTGGGGGGGTTGGATGTTGGATCTCAGGTGGGAGAGGGACTGCCTGCACTGGGTCCCAGTGTCACAGTAGGACATGAAAATAAAGATAGTTTGACTCCAGTTTGCCATGAGAACATCAGAAAGGCTTTATTCACAATCTCTTTGCTTCTTATCTAGCATGCTTGGCTAAAAAAGGAATTCATTGGTCACTAGGACTGACACCTCTTTCCATTGGTTAAGTAACAGAAAACACCTGGGGAAATTTGTTTTGAGAAAAAACCACTGCCCACTTAGAAATATTTTAGGAAAAGATGTTTTGGGAAAGGAAAACTGTTGAAAGTTTTCTCTTGGGAAAGGAGCTTGCAAGTTAGCAAGCTGACAATTCTCTCAGGCTCAGAAATACCGAGCCCACATCCCAGCAGTCCTCTGCTGGTGTAACAGAGAGGCTGAGCCAGGCAGTGTGAGCCTGGCCTAGCCAAACTGCTGCTCTGTGATGGCTGGGACATTCCTGATGTAACCCACAGCTGGAAATGCCTCCAAGCCACTGCATCCCTCTGAAGGGATGGCCATGGTGCTCCTGATATCCAGGAGCAAATTGGAATCATGGAGAGGTGCATGGTGCATCTTCCTACAGCAGCATGAGAGGATGAAAAGAAGGAAGTCAAAGATAGCAGTGCAAGAGCTGAGACAAGATCATCTGAAGCTGGGAACAAAACCCTCAGAGGTGTTTCCAGTGCTCCTGCACTGAGACAGGGCCTGGGAACAGAGAGCACTGAGCTCTCACCAGGGGATGGTATCGCCACTAAAAGGGAAGAAATGAGTTTTTCCACATGCATTAAGACAAGACAGGCCAGCGTGAAGGCAGATGTTCCACGCAGCCAGAAATGCACAGAGAACTGCTGAGTCCTCGTGTCTCATCACAGTGGATACAGCAGAAAGGGAAATCATGAAAATGATAATGGGTGGAGAGCGATTTCCACATGAGAAGAGAGGAGAAAGGAGCTATTTAGTTTGAGAAGGGATGAATGAAAGGGTGAGGTGGACAGAATAATGAATGGGACTGGGGAGATGCATCCACCAGCCACCCTCAACAAAGCCAGAGGCGCCTGGGGAGCTGAAAGGGCCCCTCCTGCAAATGGATGCAAGGGAAGAGCTTTCTTAGGGCTCAGGTGATCTGTCTGTGGAGTCTGGGGCAGCAGGGTTCGTGACCTGTGGGATCCAAGGCAGCAGGAACAGAGGACAAGGAACCAGCTCATTTCTGTCTGCAATGTCCCCACATCTCTCCCTGCAATGTCTCCACATCTCTCCACCTTCCCAGCAGCACTGAGCTAGGCAGGATCTCTGCTCTGCTCTGTGATGAGCAGACATGCCCAGCAGCTCTCAGTGTGGAGTTTCTCTCTGCTGTCACACCAAGCAGATTGTGGCTGTGTGTGCCACCCATGGGCACAAAGACGGTGACCGCAGGGCCCTGGCACGTTGCAGACAAGTCAGGCAGGTGTGAAATGCAGCAGCTCCCAGCCAGTGCTGAGCACCAAATGCCCTCTGGAATGACTGTGTGCTGCAGGCACAGTGGGCACAGCCAAGGGGATTGCAGTGTCCATGTCCCAGCTGAACATTCCCAGCTGTGTTACACCCCAAGGCAGTGAATGCAAGTTGGGCTGAGCTCAAAGACAGCTCCCTGCTGAGCCCTGGCCACTCAGTGCATGTGTGACTGGGCAAGGAGCTCTGGAAATTGGGAAATACTGCCTGAGGTGTAGTTTGGTATTCCCCAGTAAAGGTGGTGGGCGAGGGGGAGCCGGCTGTGGGGGAGCTGCATTGCACAGAGGCTCAGAGGGGTGTATGATGTGGAAATCGATATTCAGAGGATCCCTGTAGGATTTAGGAACAGACAAAAGGGAGTTGCCCATCCAGAGTGAATGAGGAAGGAAAGCAGCATTGAATACAGTCACACTTGTCCCTTTCTCCAGGGTCAGGCAGCAATGTGCCTCCTGGGGCTTCCCATGGATGAGGAATTTCTGTCCATTTCCCATGGAGAGGGGAGCTGCCAGCTCCCTGGGGCACTGCCCTGCCAGGCACACTGGGCATACTGGAAGCTGGCGGAGGAACCAGCCCACAGCCTTGTACCCTTGCCCTGCCTGGTGACAGTGACAGTGACAGCAGCAGGGTGATGCTGTGGACAGTGGCATGGTGCACCTTGCTCCCACAGACCTGCCTCAGGATCATTCTGGGTGTTTTTCCTGCTGACCTGACAGTCCAAAAGGCTCTGCTGCCACCGGGATGTTCTTCCCACAGTGTTTCCATCCGGGTCAGTGTCCCCTGCTGGGACCTGTCCCAGCCTCACCAGCCCTGTCTGGGCCAGATGGAGCAGGTGGGGAAGGAGAAGACCCAAGGGCTCCTCCTTGCATCCTCATGGCATCCCTGAAGGTTTTCCCAGTCACGCTCTGCTGAGCAGCACTGCCTTGGCTCACCTCTGTGCAAAGGCTCTGCCCTGCCCGGGCTGGCTGTGCTGGGGAGGACAGGGCTGGGCAGCTGCAGGTGGTGGCAGGGGTGGGTCCCCACCAGCAGCCCCCCAGCACTGGGAACAATGCTGGCACAGAATCTGGAGTGAGCTGTGGAGAAGCCTGACTGCTGCTGCTGCCTCCAGAGCTGTGTCCTCCTGGGATGTGGTGGGTGGGTCAGAGTTCAGCTTTGCTGCCAGGTCTGGAAATAGTGCCTTTAAATCAACACCTGGGACCAGTCCAGAATGGTAGTGGCTTCTTTTTCCCTTCTTTTTTTTTTTTTTTTGTGTTTTTTTTTTTTGTGGTGTTTTGTTTTGTTTTGTTTTGTGGGGGTTTTTTGTTTGTTTTGTTTTGGTTTGGGGTTTTTTTGGGGGGGGTTGGGGTGTTTTTGATTTTTTGGTTGTTGTTGGGGTTTTTTTGGTTTGGTTTTTTTGGTTTGTTTTTCCTCTCTTTCTGTCCTTCAGCATTTCTCACAAAGCAAAAAGTCAGAAAAAGTCTCTGGAATGGTTAAAAAACATGTAGCTGTGGCTGTTAGTGGTGGATCTGGCAGTGCTGGGTTAACAGCTGGACTTGATGATCTTAGAGGGCTTTCCTCTAAGAAACTTCCAGTCACTGTGATTCTCTGACTGTAAGTTGGTTTTGGGGTGAATTGAGTGATTTTTTGCCATTTCAGCATGCAGCAGATCTTGGGCTCATGGGGCCTGAGGAAAAAGGATACATAGGCAGGGATCTGGTTGAGTTTTAAAAGCCATGGACTTTGCAGATGCCTGGCAGAGGAAGGGGAGCACACAGCCAGGAAGTTGCACACAGCAGTTGTTGCAAGGGGTTTCATTGCATCATCAGGGATCCACTGCATATTCAGGGATCCACTGCATTTCCACCCTCAGCCTGCAGCAGGGCCCCTCCTCACCTGAGGGGATCCATCCCGATGCTCCTCTGGAGCAAAGGCTGGGGCTCAGCCAGCGTGCAGGACTCTGGCCAGCCCCGTGTCTGTAGGATGGGTCGGGGCAGGGTTCCAGGGCCCAGCACATCCCTGTGCTTTCCATCTGGGAGTGCCTGCACTTCCCGACACTGACAGGGTAATTGCAATATTGTCATGACATGTAGCAGATCAAAGGCTTGGTGCAGGGGAGGTGGCAATGGTGGTAAGAATGACATGCAGTTTGCATTTAGAAAGCACTTAAAAGGCAATTATCCAGCGCTGGGAGCCCTGGCCAGAGAGTGTGGCTCATGTATTTTAATGTGGATTTCAAAGCGATGAAGATTGGTGCCCAGCAGGAGGCCTGGCAGTGCAGGCAGCTGTGTGCAGCTTGCTGCAGGTCAGGCTCCACTGCAGCGGCCTGGCAGGAACTGCAGGCACAGGCAGCTGCCCCGAGCCCTGCCCTGAGCCCTGCTGCAACCAGACATCCCTCCTCTTCCTCTCCCTGCAGGGCTGTCCTGCAGGCGGGCAGACAAAAGGTGAGGAGGAGGAGGAGGAGAAAGGAAGGGAACCTTGGCATTGACCCCAGGCATCACTGCTTTGGAACAGCTCCTTGTTCATGGAGAGGAGGGTAGGGTTATCTGTGCAGGGCCAGGAGACTTCCATGAACCTTGTGGAGCCCTCCCACCTCAGGCTATTCTATTCTATTCTATTCTATTCTATTCTATTCTATTCTATTCTATTCTATTCTATTCTATTCTATTCTATTCTATTCTATTCTATTCCATTCCATTCCATTCCATTCCATTCCATTCCATTCCATTCCATGCTGCCTGTTATTGTTCTGTTCTGTTATGCTGTTCCATTCCATTCCATTCCATTCCATTCCATTCCATTCCATTCCATTCCATTCCATTCCATTCCATTCCATTCCATTCCATTCCAGCTGGGCTCTGGTTGCTCCAGCCAGCTGCACCAACACTGGCATTCCTGCTCTGGCACAGGGGCTCAGGGCCTCCCTTGTGCCAGTCACTGACCATGTTGCTGATGGAGAGGGTCTGTCTCAGCCTCTCCTGTTTGCTAATCCCAAAATCTTACCAGCTTTGATAAGATGAGCTTATAAAATGAGGAAAAGAGACTTTTGGCACAGGCAGACAGTGACAGACCATGGGCAGGGGGACAGTTTTAAACTAATTGAGGACTTTTGTAGATTGGGTGTTAGGAGGAAATTCCTCCCTGTGAGGGTGGGCTGACCCTGGCACAGGGTGCCCAGAGAAGCTGCGGCTGCCCCTGGATCCATGGAAGTGTCCAAGGCCAGGCTGGACAGGGCTTGGAGCACCCTGGGATAATAGAAGGTGTCCCTGGCCATGGAATGGGGATGGACTGAGATGAGCTTTAAGGTCCTTTCCAACCCAATCCATTCTGGGGTTCTCTGATCCCTCTGCAATGAATGAGGAGCCTCCCATGCCCCTGTGTGATGCACAGTCCTGCTGAGAGCTGCCCTGAGTCAGCCAGAGTCCCTGGCTGCTTCCCAGCCCCTCATTGCTGCATCACCAGACTGGGAGGGCAGCGCTCCTGCTGCAGCTCTATTTCTGATTAGCAGTGGGCATTGCTGCTGGAAAAGAGAGACCACACAGGACAGGCAGCTGGTTCCTGTTTTCTAATTAGAATCACAGAATCATTTAGGTTGGAAAAGACCTTTAAGTTCATTCACTCCAACCATCAACCCAGCACCACCCTGTTTACCATTAAACCATGTCCACAAGTGCCCCATTGACACATTATTTAACAATGCTGGGGATGGTGACTCCACCCCTGCCATGGTAGCCTGTTCCTCCAATATCTGAACACCCTCTCTGCAAAGAAATTTTCCCTAATATCCAATCTAAACCTCCCCTGGCACAGCCATTCCATCTTGTTCTGTCCCTTGTTCCCTGGGAGCAGAGCCTGACCTCCTCTTGGCTGCACCCTCCTGTCAGGAGTTGTGCAGAGCCACAAGGTCCCCCCTGAGCCTCCTTTTCTCCAGGCTGAGCCCCTTTCCCAGCTCCCTCAGCTGCTCCTGGTGCCCCAAACCCTTTCCCAGCTCCATTTCCATCTCTGGACACGCTCCAGCCCCTCAATGTCTTTCCTGTCATGAGGAGCCCAGAGCTGACCCCAGGATTTGAGGCAGGGCTCACCAGTGCCCAGCACAGAGGAACAATCCCTGCCTGCTCCTGCTTTGCCTTTGGCTCTTGCCCACCCAGGCACACTCTGGCTCATGTTCAGCACCCCCAGGTCCTTCTCTGCCCAGCAGCTTTCCAGACTTTTCTCATGCCTGGAGCACAGCCTGGGTTTGGTGTGACCCAAGTTCAGGACCCGGCACTTGTCCTTGTTGAACCTTGTGCCATTGGCCTTGGCCCATCCATGCAGCCTGTCCTGAAACCTCTGCAGAGCCTCCCTGCCCTTCAGCACATCCACACTCCCACCCAGCTTGTGCTGTTGGCTGCATTGAGGGTGCACTCAATCTCCTCATCCAAATCATTGGTACAGATGTTAGACAGGACTGCACCCACTGCTGAGCCCTGGGGACCCCACTTAGGGACAGCTGGGACCCCCAAGTGTGCCAGGACTGCTGATAAATGAGGGAAAGTGGCTCGGTGAGCACTTCCTCCAGGTCCCTCAGATCACATCTGACTCCATAGACACCTGTGTGTCTCCCTGGTGTAGTTTGCTGACCATCAACCCTTTTATTATTTTATTAGCAGTCATTCTGCTCCCTGGCCCTGCCATTCAGGTCAGGGGGAACAGGCTTGGACGGTAAACAGGTTAAGCAGTAATGAATAAATTATCACTTGTAATTACCATAGAACTGCAGAATGGTTTGGGTTGGGAATGGAAGGACCTAAAAGCCCATCCAGTGCCATCCCCTGCCATGGACAGGGACACTATCCCAGGCTGCTCCAAGCCCCATCCAACCTGGCCTTGGACACTGCCAGGGATGGGGCAGCCACAGCTGCTCTGGGCACCCTGTGCCAGGGCCTCCCTAACCTCACACGGAAGATTTCTTCACATTCTCTAATGTAACCCTTCCCTCTCTCAGTTTAGACCCAGTTAAACCTCTTCATTCCTGAGTGGAGCAAAGAGCACAAGGGACATCCCCTAACCCAAGCTGGAGACCTGTCACCTTCCAGGGAGCTGGAAGGCTTCCACAGGCTGGAAGGCACCAAGGCTTCCACACCCTTCTGCAGGACCAGATGGAACTCGTAAGGAACAAGAGGAATGGCTGAGGCAGCTGGGGCTGTTTAGCCTGGAGAAAAGGAGACTCAGGGGTGACCTCATCACTCTCCACAGCTCCCTGAAAGTTGGCTGTGGTCAGTAGGGGTTCTTTCACTTTCAGGGAGCTGTGGAGAGTGATGAGGTCATCCCTGAGTCTCCTTTTCTCCAGGCTGAACAAGCCCAGCTCCCTCAGCCGTTCCTCACAGGGTTTGTGTTCCCAGCCCCTCTCCAGCCTCGCTGCCTCCTCTGGACGCGCTCGAGCGTCTCAACGTCCACCCTGAACTGAGGGACAGAGCTGGACACAGCACTGAGTGTCCATCCTAAACTGAGGGACAGAGCTGGACACAGCACTGAGTGTCCATCCTGAACTGAGGGGACACAGCTGGACACAGCACTCAGTGTCCATCCTAAACTGAGGGACAGAGCTGGACACAGCACTGAGTGTCCATCCTGAACTGAGGGACAGAGCTGGACACAGCACTGAGTGTCCATCCTAAAGTGAGGGGACACAGCTGGACACAGCACTGAGTGTCCATCCTGAACTGAGGGACAGAGCTGGACACAGCACTGAGTGTCCATCCTGAACTGAGGGGACACAGCTGGACACAGCACTCAAGGTGAGGCCTTACCAGTCTCACTGCATTGCTTGAAACTCCTGTCTGATGCCCCACCTGGCTGAGTGTGTGGAGCTGCTCAGAGCTGAGCTCAAGCACCTCAGCAGATCCCGAGCAAACCCACGCCTTGATCTGTGGCTTCCTCCTCCATCACCTGCTCCACTCACCAGGGACCTCCTCTCTCTGGAAACTCATTGCTCTGAACTGTGGGGGTGCTGCTTTGCTTTCCCAGGGCCTAGGAAAATCTGGGAGGTGTCTCCAGAGAGCCCCAGCCCCTGTCCTTACTCCCCACCACCTGCTGGAGCACAGAATGGGAAGGTCAGAGTGGGACAGGTTGAAGAAACAAAGCTACAGGGATGTTAATTCTGATTTCAATTCCCAGTTCTGACCCCAGTTTAAAGCTGTTTGCTCTGTGTTGCTGTTCCCATGCACAGTAGTACCCACTGCAGTGCCCTCACACTGCCCTGGGACGATAACTGGGACATCAGCTCTCCTGCAGGGAAGGAGATGTGGTCAGTGGGTCCTGCAGAGCCCTGCAGAAAGTACCTGGCCCAGTCCTTTACTTCACCCACGATTTTGGAAACTCTTCCTTGGTGATGTGTATGTCTTACCCACATTCACCAAATTCTTTAGACAGGAGAAATGTTCTGGCTTAAGTTTAGGTTTGTCTCCTCTGGCATGTCCACTGAAGACATTGTCCCCTCCATGGGAGACCCTGGTGCCAGGCTGGGGCCCATTTTTTGGGACATCTGCCACTCCTGGACATAGGTTGTCCTCATCTCCTCTCTTCTACTGCATGGGAAGCACTCACAGTGTCTTTGGGAGTGTATAAAATAATTTTCAACCCTATGGGGCAGGACAAGGTTATTCCATGTAATGTGGAAGAACTTGAGAGGTAATAGCCAGGCCAGGACATCTGCTGCCTGGGCTTTGAGGCAAGGAAAGGCCTGGGGAATAAACCTGCTAGCAAAGGAGAGAACAGGACCCAGGTCTCTATCTGCTGTGCAGTTCTGTCCTCTGTCCCCTTCTCTTCAGTCATTTTATTTAATAACTTCTGGAGCAGTAGCCTTTTCTTCTGGGTAGAGGAAAAATATGGGCTGGAAATCTTCAACCTTGATCATGTTACAGATAGTCAGCTGTGCAAGACTGAGCCTCCCAGTCAGGGAGATCAGATTTTTACTTGGCTGGTTAGAGCCTGGTACACTTCACTCTCGTGTGCTTCAGCTCTGGAGGCAGCATCTTTAATGGGATTTTGGCCCCACAAAACCAGCCTGGTTGGTGCAACCCACCTTCCCTGTCCAAGGCACCTGCAATAATGCCAAGACAGGCTGGTGTCTTCTGGAGCTTGGGAACAGCAGAGAAGCCAAAAATTCTGCTCTTTCTAAGGTGTGATCCTAACTTCAGAGTGGTGTCCCGAGTTTGGTTTCCACATCTGACCCTCCAGGGACTTTGTTGGGACAAAATCTTTCTCTCCAAGCCCTGCAGGAAGGTGAGCTGCTGCACAAGGATCTGTCTTCAAGGCTCGCATCTGCCCAAGGGTGTGGGAACCCTAAAAATCCCCTCAGGGAAACTTCCAGGCTTTGCCCTGTAAGAATGTACCATAGAGTTTCCTTACCTAGGCTGAGAGAGGGCTTCCCTCATGGTGCCCTGCAGAACTACTGCCAATCCATCTTGGATTGCTTCCCCCATTGGCCACTTAACCCTGCCCTCCCCAGTTGTTTATCCCTCATCCCCCCCTAGGTTTGCTGCCCCTTTCCCTGCCTTTGTACTGCCCCTGTGCCCTCAGACCGTTGGTTCCTGACCCCACACTTAAACCAGGGCAGACCACATGGTCTGGATCTTCTGTCCCTGATCCCTTTGGCATGCTGAAATAAACCTCGCTGGAAAATATCACACAGGAGGCCCTGCCTGTCTTTCCTCTGCTGAGGTGTGTGTGTGTGTATGGACTGGAAATGGCTGCCCCTGTGGCCTGCTCTGAGCAGCTTCTGAAGGAGAGGCTTCGAGAAGGGAGCAGCGTTTTACAATCCTGCCACATTGCTGCACAAGGGCTTGGTCATGCACCATCTGCACAAGGCTAGAGCACATTCTGGAGAGGAAAAAGGTGGGGCTTGAATCCTCCTGGGCAAAGGGAGGTGTGACTCTCCTGCCCCACAGCACAGGTGGGTTTGCTGGTCACTTGTGCTGCTGTATCCCTGCAGTGTTTATTCTCCTGACCTCCTTCTCTGGCTCCTGGGGTCCCTGGGAGGATGCTGGAGTTCCCTGGCATGGGGAGAAGTGGTTCAAGCAGCTCTCTCACAGCCACTGGAAGTTGTAAGCTGTGGTAAAAACCAAGGTGTGAAGGCCTTATTTTTGACTCTGGCTGGTTCTGAAGCATTTGATTTCTCTGGTATGTTCAGCTGACTGAGACTGGGGAAGCTAATTACGGGAGTGCTGCACAGAAACCTGAGGCATGTGGAAACACCATGGGAAAAAAATGAAACATATAAAAGACATGCTTTAATCAAAGAGAGCTGAAAGAAAGGGAAGTCTCAGAAGAGCTGGTGACTGATGTGTGGCTGGAGAACAGGCAACTGAGAGGGAAGCACAGGCAGCGAGCAAGCTCTGGTTGCAGAGCTAATGCTGAGCACAGCAATTAGAATTTGCCAGGCAGAAGTCACCCGGTCCGGAGCAACACCTTTGAAGGGTGAGCAGTGTGGAACCTTCATAAACTGCTGAAAACACTTGACACCACCAGAGCGACCCGTGGCAGAGATGAGAGCAGATCTGAGAGCGGGGATGAAGCCAGCACAGCTCCTGAATGCTGCACGGGCTCTGATAAGCACCGAGAGCAAAGCGCCCGCAGTTGGGAGAGGCAGCAAATGCAAGAGCCTGTGAGCACCAACAGATGCACGGGGAGGATAAAGATGAAATTGCCCGTGCTATTAGCTCAGATGAGTTCTTCAAAGCAGTAAAGGAAAGAGATGCTGCAGAAGGCAAATGGACTCTATCCAGGTCAAGGCAACTTGCTTTGCTCTGAATACAGATATTTGAGAAGTGTCTCTACAAAAGGAGCCACCTCTGAGAGAGGTGAAGAGACTTGTCTCTGCTGTGTGTGAGCATCACCTGAGTGTGCCACTGACCAGATAAGAACCTATTTCTGCTAACATCAGCACCTGAGTGCTGTAAGTGGAGGACCAAAGGAATGAAATGTGTTAGGGAATGTCCTTCTGCGCAGCCAGATGAGAGAAACTCGGGGCATGGAGTCTACAGCAAAGCTTTCAGTGGCTAGACTGGGATGAGAGACCCTCAGGGCATGACACGGTCAGAAGTGCAACTGACAGCAGAGCTGCCTTCAAAGGGAGCCTATTGCATAAATTGGGGCACCTCAAAACCCAGGACACACAGTTGGGAAGGAGATTTCCTATGCTGTTGAGAAGTTATTTTCAGTGAGAGCTGAGAAAGAAGATATGGTCCTAGGGGTGCTGCCTGGGTGGGCTGAGGTGCCTAAGCAGGAAAGTCTTGCCCTGTGGGCAGACCAAAGCCTTGGGTGGCTCCTGCCAGTGCCTGGTGCCCCATGGGACCTACACAGCACAACAGGGCCTGTGCCAGGGCTGTGGGCAGTGAGTGAGGAGCTTTGCTGCAGTGCCCTCGGGGTGGGGTACTGGAGAGGAGAACAGCCATGGGGGAGCTGGAGTGACTAAATCAACTCTGCTTGCATCTCTGTTTACTTTGCCTTATGGAGAGACTGTTTGCAAAGATAGAATGGGAAAAATGTATATATTTAAAAATCAGAGACAGCTTGCTGTCAGTCAGAGCAAGAGGAAGATGACTGGGGAGTGTCTGTCCTGCCTATTCCTGGGCATTCATCTCAGGCCTTGCAATATCTGGAGTTTGATGACATTCTCATCTGAAGCCCAAATTTAACCCTATTTCAATTTAGCCCAAATTCCCCAAACCAGGGGCGAAATAAACTTCCCCCCTGCTGCAGGCTAGGAAAATCTCACAATGTCTGGAAACATGGCATGGGGAAAGTGCTGCCAGATTCTGGCAATGTGACCCCTTGCTCCTGACTTGGCTGCTGATCCCACTGTCTTCAGCTGAGCAGGCAGCAGCACAACAAAAACCCTTGAAGGTCTTGTTTGGTCAAGCCCTTGGAGCCTTTCCAGAGGCAAAGCTGGTACCTAATCCTGGAGCTGTGCTGTGGCCCACCAGCTTGGTGGCAGGTTTAGCAGTGGGGTGGGGTGGCAGCTGGTGATGCCAGCTGCTGCCAGCCTTGGCTTCTCCGTGGCTGTTCAACAGCTCCTGGCTGCTCTGTGCAGCTGGGACTGCTTGCACTGACCTTTGGGAGCAGCAAACAGCCTCCTGCTGGCCTGGGCAGGCAAGGTTCCAGAAGAGAATTCTGTGTGGCTTCTGGTCACAGCTACAGTGCAGTCACACATGGTGCTTCCGTGGGGCAGCAGAGCCTCAGCTCCAGGCCCAAGGCTGGGCTTTGTCTACATCTGAGTCCTCTCTGTGTGAAATACCTGTGTCCTCCCTGACCCTTTTCCACCTTCTGTTAAAACATAGGTTATATTCTGGACTATTTCCAAGTGAATCTGTTAATTATTTCCTGATACAGTATTAACTGAATACACTTTCTTTACGAAATTTCAGTTTGTTTTTTCATCTTCTTCTGACTGACCCTTGAACTGATGAAGGGCTTTTCACTGACCCCTCACACCTCACAGGGAGTTAAATCTCAGTGATATAAGGTGGAGGGGTGGAGGTTTGAAGAAATTAGGCTGCAATCCTGAAAGGTTACCCAAGGTAACCTGGTTATTTATAACTTTCTGCAATAGCCAGGGCTGGGTGCATATCTTCAGTTCTTCCTAAATATTCCTGCATCCAACATCCCACACAAAGAAACGCTCCTGGGCAGGAGGCTGGCAGCACACTGTGCACACAGAGACCTATGCTGGGTAATAAATAGGCCCAGCTGGTGGCATGGTCTCTGCTACAGCTGAACTTCGTCATCAGACACAGCAAATATGAAACCTGAAGCTGCAGCTGGGGATCCCAGGATGTGTAACCAAGACCAGAGGAGAAAATTGTGGCTTTGGACTGTCCTTTACCACTGCCAGCCCCAGCTTTGTACGCTGATGGCCTCTTCCCAAATTCCCTGAAGTGGCAGGCAGCACAGACAGAGCTCTGGGAAAGCACAGCCCAGGTAAGTAGGACCTGGGTACCACCCTGTGGGAGCAGCTCCTGCCTGACCAGCACCTCCCTCTGCCCAGGGAAACCCTGCCTGGGCTCTCAAGTGGCTGTGGGTGTTCCTAAATGTTTTGCTGTTGTTGCCCCATTACTCGTCCCATTTTAAATGCAGCTTTGTTTGGTTATTTTTACAGCATCACAATTATTTTTGGACAGCATCTCATTGTCAGCTTTCAAAAGGATTATGTCTGGGTCTGCCCAGCTCTGTAATTAAGTCTCTTTGAGATTTCCACTTCCAGCAGAAACAATGTGCTTGAAGTGAAGCTGACAGTTTCAACAGCATCAGAGCATTCTCTTGGCTGTGCAAGGGGCCTGGAGATATTTTCTGCCTCTCTTGTGTCGTTGCCCCTTAGGATCAGTGATTTGGGCCAAACAGAGACCTTTAGCTTGGGATAGCAGAGATTGGGAATGCCAAAGGGTGGTGACTCTTGCTGTACTTTCAAGGCAAGGCTGCAGGACTTTGGAAGTGGCTGGTGTGGTTGTCCTGCTTTCCTTTCCATCTCATGACAGTACCTGAAGACAGATTCCTGATTATTTTGGTCGAGAAACCACAAGAAAAAACCATGGAAGTGCCCCATTTGATCCTGTGGAGGATTTGCATCCTGTAGCTCAAATATCAAGGGTTTGGGGTGCCTTGGACAGTTTTTGTCTCATTGCTGATGGAGAAGCCTGGTGGTTGGGCGGGGTGAGCATGAGCTGGGAGCAAAGCAACCTCTGAGCTTTGCAGGGGATTGGAACAAGGGGAGCTTTGAGGTCCCTTCCAACCCAAACTATTCTGGGATTCTTTGGAAGCAGTGACCAGCTCTGTGAGCAGAGGAGGCGGTGATGGGTGGCAGGGGATGGGATGGAGGTGCCACAGCCATCTGGCAGGCACAAAGCTGTTCATCTGTCCGTGTGGGATAAAGCCCCAGAGACAGGACACAGCAACTATGCACAAGAAAGGAAAGAGCAAGGACAGAAGGGAGTGAAGAAAAGTGTGGAATAAATTGGGAGGAAAGATGCACAAGCTGAGTCCAAAGACACAGAAGGATGGCCCAAAGCAGGGTGATGCCAGGGTGCTGTGTGGGAGGGGTGATGAACTGGGTTGCAGACTCAGCTGTCTTGCAGGGACCTTGTGTCTTCCCAAAATCTGGCATTCCAAACCACCTGCTTAGCCCACAAAGCCATTCCCTTTGGCAATACTGGAGCTGCTGGGCTCTGGAGACTGGGGTTAAACACCTGCTGTGCTGCCTGGGCTTGTGGCAGCCCCTGTTTGATTAGCTCCAGCTAATTTCTGTTTGTTTGTACCAGCCCTTCTCTAGAGAGCTCTGGGGCTGTCTCTGTGTCCCTTTCTTTTCTGGATGCATTTGGATGGGGGTTGCCTGCCTTCCTCCACAGCTGCTGTCTCTCACAAATGCCCGTGGGCAGCCTTGTTGTTTTTAAGTGCTTGAAAAGTGCTCCCAGCTCCTGGAGGCCTGTGGTTAAAGCAGCAGAGCCTTCGGCCTCTGTGACCATTCAGAGCAGAGCCAGGGGCACGCCCAGGTTAGAAACTGGAAGGCAAAGAAAATTTATTAAGAGTGCTGAGGTGTACTTGTGGCTCTTGTGCCATTTTAGCACCTAATTAATGGTTTTTGTTTTGTGATGTGTCTTTGAAGTGGTTGGACTTGATTGTGTTGTGCCTCTGCTTCTTCAGCCAGCAAAGCATCTTCACTTGGGCTGTCAGCAGAGAAATCCAGAGGCTGTCACAGCCCTGCCGGGGTGTCAGAGCTGGAGCGTTGGCTGGAGTTCCTGCAAGTGCTCAGCTGGCCGTGCCAGCATTGCAGACAGGCTTGAGACCCTCTGCAGAGCACCCCAACCCCTCTGCTCTGGCCCCAGCCCTGCTGTCCCAGCCCATGCTGTGGCACTGCTGCTGCTGTGGTGGTTTCCTCCACGTTCCCACAGCAGTGTCCCCATGTGGGGAGCTGAGGGATGGCCTCTGAGGTCACCACAGCTCCGTGTGTTCCCCAAGTGGGGCAGAAGTGCTCCCCAGACCTCCCTTCAGGCAGGTCACAGAACATTTTTCTCCATGCTCAGAGATGTCTGGGGATCACCAGGACTCAATGCCAGACACATTTCAGGGGTGTAGCCCCTTCCCTCACCATCCCTCAGGTGATGCTTCCACCTTGGGCCTGGGGCTGGTGGGGTGATTTCACTTGGTTTAAACTTCTGACTGCTCACCCCCATCTCCTCTCAGGCCCACACTGCCCTGCCAAGGGATGAGCTAACATCTCCTTTAGGGCAGCAGGAACGTGGTGGGACTGGGAGATACAGGGACCCAGCTCATGGTCCCTGGGACACTCTTGCTGTGCATCTCTGTGCAGCCCTAAGAGCTCCAAAGCCACTGTGTGCCCGTGTTAGACAGCAGACTTAGTTCCACTTCAGCAAGACACAGAATAGGCAAGAAGGCAAGTGCAACCCTGGAACTCTTGGATAAAAGGACATTAATGCTGTTAATATCCAGCAATCAGAATTTCTTAGAGAGAGAACAGTGCTGCATCCCCTTCTCTCCTGCTCATCCCCTGCTTGTTTAATGAAAATCAGAGACAGCCCTTAAAGAGCTGCTTAGCATTTCAATACATTTAATATCCTCACTGATAAGGGAACGATGGATATTACCAAAAGACCTTTCTTAAACTCTCCCCTTCTACAGCCGGTTCTCCTGGCTTGTGTTTGTCTCAATTCCAGTTCCAAACAGTCTCTTTCAATGAGGAAAAAATTATGATAAGATTATTTTTTTTAATATAAAGGATATTAATACACAGCATTTCTGATAATGACAAGGAGAGGCATGCCCAGCCTCCCCAGCCTTGACCTGAATTAATTGGGTGTTGATTGCTCAGCTGGCCAGTGGTTCCCACAGTCGTGCCTCATCACGAGTGATGCCAGGGGCTGCCCCTCTCTGCTGGCAGTAATGGAATAACCTGAGCACCTGCTTGTGATAATGAGAAGGGAGCAGCACCCTCCACCTGGCCGTGCTGAAGGATTGGAGATCTTCAGCCATGACATCTCATGAAAGATCCTGGCTGCTCCCCTGGGTAAGAGGTCAGGAAATGATGGGAATATTGGTGAGCCCCAGGGAGGACTGGGCAAGCAGGGAAGGCACCTGGTTGAAAAAGGGTCTTGGCACATTAGGAAAAGAACAATCCCAAGTTGCTGGAGAGGGAAAAAAAGCCTGTTGGCTGCCCAGGGGGCAAGGAGGAGGTGAGATGTGGTCCCTGTGATCCTCAGCCTTGCAGCTGAGCAATCTGTCACAGCCCTGACACAGCACAAGGAATTACAGTGATTTAGCACCCAGATTGCTCCAGGTGAATTGTTACACGGTTGTGGATAACCTGTCAGCATGTTTATGTAGCAGATGCCAGTTTAAAGGGCTGTCCACAGGCATCCTTACGTGGGGCACACTGAGAATTGCTGCTGACAGCTCAGGCTGGGGCTCCAAATGCAAACTTTGCTGGGGATGCCACAGCTCCTGCAAGTGTAGAGGGGGATGTCCCAGCTGCAGGGGCCCAGCACCTTCCTCCTGTCCTGTGACCTCTGGGGCTCTGCTGTAGAGCCAGGATGAGGCTCAGGGTAGAGGGGAAGGCAGTAGGAACCTGGCTTGTTAACCCTCAGGTTTTAAAGCTCCTTGGATTCATGGCTGGTGCAGATGTGGATGGAGCATAGTTTAAGGCTATTTGGGTGGAGAAAGTCCCCCAGGAGTCCTGTCCCCTCACCCACAATGATCAGTGCTTTTCTGGGAGGATCCTGGAGCTCTGTGCAGCGTTGCTGCTGCTCAGGGACATACACAGCTCATCCTTGTCCACCTCCTGCAGACACCTGATGAGCAGGACACTGGGTTTGGGAGAGAGCACCCATGTCCCATCCTGTCTCCTCCTCCTGGGAAAGGGATGCCCAGCAGGGGACAGATGGATGAGCAGGTGTCAGGGGTTATGGAGACCTGCAGCACGGCTCTGTTCCTGCCCAGCAGGGGACAGACGGATGAACAGGTTTCAGGGGTTATGGAGACCTGCAGCATGGCTCTGCTCCTGCCCAGAGCATCTCCTTCTCTGCAGGGATTGGAGCAGGGAGCCCTGGCTCTGCTGGTGTTCCAACACGGAGTGACATGGCTGTGGAGATGGTGCCATTCCCCTGATGACTGCCACCTGTGGTGCCTCCACCAGCCTTGACCCTAAGGCATGTGGCCCTGCAGATGCTACAGGAGAGCAGAAGTGCCTGGGCGTGCTGGAGAAGTGCTGGGACACCAGAGACAGGGCTGCCCTCCTCAGCCCAGCACAGATTTGCTCTTTCAGGGCTGCAGTGGGCAATCCCTGGGTGCAAAGAGCAGCAACCACTCAGGTTTGAGATACCGAGTTAGCCGGGGGGCTGTACCTCCCTGCTGAATGCACAGGGAGCTGGGTGCTGCTAAAAGGGGGCAAACCAGGCTTGCTTCCCTCCCTTGCTGATCTCCCTGTCTGAGCTGTGCTCTCCTCTCCCTGCTGCATCTATAAATATCCTCCCCATCTCGGTGACAGCCAGGTGCAGGACCACGGCTGAGGGACGTGGCAAGAGACTCATCAAGGAGCAGAGGCAGCAGCACTCAGCAAGAAGGAGGAGACAGCTGGGCTCAGGCCAGAGACAGCAGAATGGGGCCTGGGGAGGGCTGCAGGTGGGGAGGGGGACAGGGATCCTCCATGCTTCTGTTTCCTGGTCTGTTTGGGGTTCCTGGGATGCCTTGTGCCCACCCCTTTGGCTGCACGTGGATCCTGGTAGGGAAGGGGTCTGCACTCCCAGCCAGGAGCATCCCAGAAGTGCCTGACCCTGTAACAGCTCCAACACCCCTGACAGTGCCCAGCCTCGATGCACAGGCATTGATTATGCACTCAAGGCACATCCTGACCACAAAACCAAGTGTCCAGGGAAACCAGAATGCCTGCCCATACCCCCACAGCCCTTCTGTGCCCAGTGTGTTGTGGTACAGGGTTCACACTGACCCTGCACTGCTTGCAGGCACCCCCTCACACACCATCCCCTCTCCCCAGAGCTGACAGGGTACCTGAGAGGCCTCCCATTCCCTGGAAGGGATTTTGGGGCATTTCTGGAGTGGCTGTGTCTTGGCTCCTGCAAAGCTGCTTTACAGTGCTCAGCCAGCACAGCTTCTCTGGCATCCTGGAGCACAGCAAAGCACAAACCTGTGGGGATGTGCAATAGCTGGTAGCTCTTGGCACCTCTGCAAGACCCAGAGGGCCCACAGTCCTGTCATACATGGGGCTGGGGTGGCACCAGGGTACTGGGGAGCCCATGGGGGTAGCTGGGATGTGTTGAAGGTCTGCAGGGTCTGGGGAATGGCACTGGGAGTGGAATCATTCACTGCTGGAAGGCCAAAGCTGGCTGCTGCCTCCCCAGAGCTTTTCCTAGAGTTTGGGACTGAGATCACAGAATCATAGAATTATTTGTGTTGGAAAGGACCTTAAAGACCATCTCATTCCACCCCATATCCAACAGACCAGGTTGCTCCAAGCCCTAGCCAGCCTTGAACACTTCCAGGGATGGGGCAGCCACAGCTTCTCTGGGTACTCTGTGCCAGGGCATCACCACCCTCACAGGGAGGAATTTCTTCCCAATATCCCACCCAACCCTGCCCTGTATGAGTGTGAAGCCATTTCCCTTTATCTTGTCACTCCATCCCTTGCCCCCAGTCCCTCTCCAGCTCTTCTGGGGCCCCTTTAGGCCCTGGAAGGGGCTCTGAGGTCTCCCCTGAGCCTTCTCTTCTCCAGATGAACACCAGAGCTGGAGGTAGCTCTGCAGGGGGTGTTCATAAGAGCCAAGCAGACAATGGTGGCAGTGTGAACGGTGTCCCTTTGGAATGCCTGGCTCTGCTTGGGCACAGGGGGACAGAGAGCTGGAGGATCCAGCACTGAGCTGTGACAAGCCCTTTCAGCAGATGGCAATGTCTGGGTCACAGCAGCAATGTGATAGCTGGCAGAAAATTTGCTTTCCCACCAGCTGCAGGGGTGCAACTCCTGTGGCAGCATCTGGGGCTTCCTGGTGGCTCGATTTTGGAGACCAGCAGCCCTGAGCCCTTTGCTCCAAGGCCCACTGCAAAGGCCACTGTGTAGCTCACCCCCCACCCCACAGCACAGCTCTGCCAGCTGCCTTGGGAACATCTGGCATCTCCCTGAGCCACAGCTGTGTCCCTGCCTGAGCCACTCTGCAGGCCCATCCCGTGATCCTACTGATGACAGGATCTCTCCAGCACTGTCTCTGCACCGACGGCTTCCCAGGCAGGCAGGGTAAAAAATCCTGGAGGGACCCGGGGCTCCGTGCTGTTCCCAGGTCCTGGTGATGAGTGGTGGTGACATGGCCCCTGCAGGTACAGTCCCCATCCGTCCTGAATGAGGAATTGTTGTCACTGTGTGCTGGGAGCCGGGCAGGGAGCTCCTCTCCTCCCTGCAGAAAGCTGCTGGTGGCACCGTGGGGTGGGACAGCAGGGGGGCTAGCACCTCCAGGGAGCACACAAGAGTGGAATGGAGGGTGTGCAACACCCCCTCTCCCTCCCTGTCCCCACTGAGCAAGGCTGGGATGAGCTTTTTCCAAGGGATGACCTGACAGATAACAGTGAGAAATGCCTATCCTGCCCTGCATGCCTCGTCCAGGGGTAGTTCCTGGGGCAGGGTAGAGCTGCAGTGACAATGCACTGGTCACAAGTGCCTGAAGGAGCAAATAAGTCACTGCACATGGTAGAGATGGGAGTCAGCATCTGTGGTTACCACGGGCAGGTATTAATGATTGTTCAGCATTTAGATGGGGAAGCAGTCGTGGCTGTAGGGGGTCTGTTGACAGATGTCGAGTGTTTAATGCTTACCAAGGTACTCACCTGGCTCGGCGATTCTGGTGGCTCCAAGCAGGAGGGATGCAGGAGGGAGGCTGTGGGAAGGATGTTTTTGTGTTCCCCAGGTAGCCCACAGGACACCCTTGCCCAGTGCCCAGCCTTTCTGCCTTGGCACAACTGCTGTGTGTCCCCAGACTGCTCTGGAAAGGGTTGACCCTCTGCCAGGTGACCAAGGTGGCAGTGAACAGGGCATCGTGAGCCCTGGCTGTGCTGGCCCCTGCTCCCACTGCCGCAGGTCAATTGTGAGCGGAGTTTCTCTCTCTCAGAACGATGTGGAAAGCATCGGGATGGGGGTGCCCTACCTGTCTCCTTCAGACACGCAAGGGGAACAGTTTCAAGGGGTTTTCCCCTCCTTGCACACCGGCAGGGACGGGTAACCCCATCCCCTTCACACCTGACCCCGACCGAGCGCGGAGCTCCCCGCAGGGCTGCAAGTTTGTCTCTGGCCGCGGCCAGCGAGAGCAGCGGAGCGGGATGGGGGGCACAGGGTGCAGCGGGGACCGCGGGAGCTTCCCGGGGGCGGGGGGCCGGGGCGGAGCGGGGAGCGGGAGCCCGAGCCCAGCTGCCGGCTGTGGGTACAGCGAGCGCGTGTGGCGCGGAGAGGGGGGCTCGCTGCAGAGCCCACCCAGCCCATTGGCTTGCGAGCGGTGACGGGCAGGCTGCTCCCTCCCTGCTCGCCTGCCCGTGTGGCTGCGAGCAATGTGCGCAAAGTGCCTTTGCATTAGCCGGCCAGTGCCGTAGCTCTGGGCAGAGGTAGCTCGCTCGCAGAGGCGCTGGGACAACCGAGGTGGCCCTGTCCTGCTCCTGGTGGCCCCCGCCGGACCATGGCATGGACACAGGGGGATCTGACATCCTCGCTCTCCATCGTCATCGCCTTGGCTGCCTGCCTCTCGGCCACCACCAGCGAAGGTAGGAACCGGGGTGGCCCTGGAGTGACGGGGCAGTGTTGGGGACACCCGGGGGATGGCTGTGGCCCTTTGGATGTGTCCACACGGGCTCAGCCCTGCCGGGCTTTGCTTCTCCGTGCTCCCTGGGGAGCGCAGCTCCAGGTTCCTGCCTGCCTGAGTTTGCTAATCCTGGAGCTTTTGCACCAGAGGCAAAACTTCGGAGCTGGTCAGGAGAACCTGACTCTGCAGCAATGCCGGCAGCTCTGCCTACCTGCCCTGCCCGGGCTCTGCTGCAGCGTGCAGGGGTGGCTGGAGAGGGGACAGGGACACCGGCACCGGCTCAGCCATGGCGATCCCCACCGCCAGCAGCAGCGCGGGGCCCTGCGTGTTGGCCGAGCAGCGTGGGCTGCCATGGAGCGAGAGGGTGGGCGCAGGAAGGTGTGCAGAGGATGAGGGGAGCTGCAAAGGGCACTCAGGTAGGAAACTTCTCGTCAGAGAAAGGGCTGGAAACTTCTAAAGTCGGAATCAGGGCTGCAGCTGAGGATCCTCTCCCGACATCTTGGTGTCAGCCACGTCAGGGCCTGCTCCCTCCACCCGGCCGCTCTGCCCGGCCGCCTGCTGCCCTCAGCCCCGGCCCTTGTCCGTGTCCCTGCTCCGGGATCCCGGGCCCCCCTCGCTTTCGGCAGTTCTGCTCCTGCCACCCACCCGCTCGCCCGTCTCCCTCCGTGCTGGCAGTGGCGGCACGGCTGCTTCCCAGGTCTGCTGATCTTCATCGCCAGAGATCTGCTGTTCCCGCTCCCGAGCGTGTCCTTGGCACCGGCAGCAGCATCCTTCCTCCCTTCTGCTGTGCTTGAGAGCCACAGCCAGCACGGCACAGCCTCTGCAGCAAGCCCCGGGGCCGCTGTCCCTGCTCCATCTCTCCCTTCTCCTGCCCCTGCATCTCTGCCACCCTTCCAGCACGCTGAGGCCCAAGGGCCGCCACCGTTGTCCCTCCTGCACTTTGCAGCACCCTGCCGGGCTGGGCCCTTGTGCTTACTGCCATTGTCCCACACCCACCAGCACCTTCCTCACTTCTGTTCCCGATTTCCAGCTTTTTGCTGGTCCTAACCCTGTGTTCTGCCCAAGGCCTGCTTCCTGGCTCTCTTCCTGCTCCTTTTCCCATCTGCTTTGCCGCCTGTGCAGGGGGATGCGTTGGGGTCTCACTGCTGGGGATGGGCTCTGAGGGTGCAGAGGGTGCCCCGACACTCCCAGCCCTTGCTTGGTTTTGGTTCTGGGATGCAGCAGCTGCCCCGTACCCCGGGCAGGGAGTGGTGCAGGGTGCTGCCTGTGCTGCGCCTTTGCTGCAGCCCCACAAAGCCAAACAGCCCTGCCCGGGCTTGGCGCACCCTGGGCATTGACGAGCGAGGCAAGGGCCTCCTTGCTGTCCTCTGTGGAGGAGATGGGTGGGTGCTGGGTTGGGGTTTATGGTGTCTGCATGGACAGCCGGGCCCTGCACTGCTGCCTGCCTGTTGCCAGCTGGGAGAGACCTGGCTTTCCCGCAAGACATGTTGGAAAAGAGAGCTATGCTCCATCACAGCCTTGGTCAGGAGATTGCACAGGGCTCTGGGACAGACCAAGCAGGGTGGATCTCGATTAGACCAGACAGGAGGTACTGAGTGGCATCAGGAAGAGGTGTGGGAGCCTGCAGGAAGCTGGTGGTGCTCCATCCACCGCCACGATGATGCTGATGGCCCCACGGATCCCAGGGCTCTGCTGCTGGCACGGGACACTCAGTGCCAGCCAGGTCCCCAATACGAGCAGTGGAACTGGAATGTGGCTGTGGGCTCTGCCAGTTCCCAGTGTCCCAGGTGCTGGGATGGGCTGGGAGCAGCGCCCATGCTGGGATCAGCCGTGGTGCCAGCCGTTGAGCACCCTGGCATGGTGTGGGACTGGAAATTTGGGAGATGCCGCAGAGCACAGCCCAGCCCTGGTGCGTGCCACTCTCCTGTTGCGCCGCGCTTGGCTGCCCCATTCCCTGAGCGTGTGGCGACCACGGGCACAGTGTGAGGGTGTAACCTGGCTGCCCATCACCTCTGCCTGCTCCCACAGCCTCTCCGTGCCTGGCATTTCTGGCCATGCTCCCAAGCAAACCCAGGGCTGGTTTGGGAACTGCGAGGTAGAAAATTACAACCGCAAAGGAAATTTCAGACCAGGGTGTGCTACTCTCTGCATGCACGTATTGGGAGGCAGTTGGTGTATAGAAACACGTAATAACCAAAAAAACCCAGATTCAACCCTAGGTTTTTTCTTTCCAAGAAATCCCAATGCCTTTCTCTTTCCTGAAATATTTGTTCCGAGGAGTTTTAAGCTTATATTTTTTATTCCTTTCAGTCTTGTGTGCCGGAGAAATAGGAGGAAAAGGGAATCGCCATTCCGTGGGAAATCCCCCATTTCAGCACGGCAGCCATTGCGAAATGCATTGAAAGCCAAAACTCAGATTTTTTTTTAAGAGGGGTAAAAATTTGCAGGATGTGGAGGATTTTTATTTGGAGCACTGAAAAAAAGAATTGCCTGAAATTATTGAATTGCTTTAGAGCAGGGAGGTAGAAAAGTTATTTTCAATAATATGAAGTATGAGAGACTAAAAATATTTACAGTATTGCACACTGAGTTGACTAGGTGAAAATATTAAAGCAAGTATTTCATATTGTAGCACAAATTGAAGTTAAAAATAATAAAATATGAAATATCTTGGTTAAATTGAAAGAAAATCAGACGAGCAGAAATTACTGCATTTGGGGCTCGGGCGGGGGGGTAGCAAAATTATATTTTCTGTCAAAAAATGGCAGTTGAAATGCTGCTGCTGGGGGTCTGCTCCCTCCCAGGTGATGCCCCCAGCTCAGCTCTGCCCTCCATCCATGATGCAGGTGACCTTCCTCCCCATCACAGCATGGACCCCATGGCCCGTGCGGGAGCTTGGAGGGGTCCGTGTGGGGACCTGGTGAAGCAGGGAAGGGGATTTGGGGCACATCGGTGAGGCAAACAGCAGGTGATGTACGGGGGAGGATGCAAAGCCGACAAGGGGATGCTCATCTTTTCCTTGTACCACGGTGATGGGGTTTTGTTCCTCCACTCGGGGATGGGGTGCGGGGAAGCACCAGAATCCTTGGGCAAACCCAGCCGCTCGCTGCGCCGCTGAAACGGGGGCACGGGGAAGGGTTCATGGGGGTCTGCCCCGCTAATCTCTTGTTGTAATCTTATTAATTGCCCCTCTGCTCAAACAGAAAAAAAGGTAAAAACTAATCTGCATGTTTATTCAATGCGCCTTTCCTACTCATCTGCGGCGGTGTCAAAGTCGGGGCTGCGGGAGAAGTAAGGCACTGAAAGGGAGAGGAAATCGCCTTTTCCGTTTTAAAAAGGCTGTGGAGGTGTGTGTTCCTCTGTAAGGATGGGAAACACGACTGTTTAAGCTTATGGACTTCTGGTGATGGGGGATGGAGAAGCATTGGCTTAAAACAGGAAGCTTATTTAGGCTACATTAGTGAAAAAAAAATTGGGGGTGTTTAATTTTTTGATTGATCTCAAAATGCTGATATAAAGCAAATATTTGCATACTTTTAGATAGGCTTACAGGGATGTGTTTCTGGTGCCATCTTCATTTCCATCCCTCTTGTATTAATAGCTTATAAAACTTCTGGAAAATCAACCCCCCAAATTTGCAGAAAAATAGCACACCTGTGCACAAAACACACCTACTTTGGCAGGGTTTTTCATTCTCCTCGAATTCTCGTTTCCTGAAATTGCAAGGTGTTGTTTCCAGTGACAATAAATGAGCGCCCATTTTGGTGATGGTGGAAATGGATCTGCTGAAGCCAAATTTAAGCACAACTGAAAACCCGATGAATTGCTTTCAGCGAGGAAAGAACTCCTTATTTTTTCCGATTGCCGAAAGACAGTTAGCAAAACATTTTACTCAAAAAAAACCCAAACAAACCTGCATCAAACCAGCGGTGAACCCCAGCCCCCAAAGGTGCTCGGGAAGGGTGGGAGCTCATCCCACACATCCCGGCGGCAGGACTTGGGGAGCACTGGTTTCATGGAGACATCCCCACACCTCTGCTCTTTGTTCTGCTCGGGTCCTGTGTTTTGCCTGTCCCTGCTGGCCTCACGGGCAGTCTCCGGTGCTGCCTTTATACCCAGGGGCACATCCATTCATATGATAACTCTATTCATACCCTGACAGTTTTTTGATAGTTCATTCTTCTAACCCAGCCTGTTTGCCTGGTCAACACTCAAAGTGATTCCTCTGTCGCAGAGGCGATTAACCCCTTCAGCGTTATCAGCCCCAAAGGGAGTGATTGGGTAAAGCACTTGTGTTACCTTCAAAATGAAACAAAACCCCCTCTGTCTTGCCCGTGTCAATGCGCAGTACTTGGTGTCATAAACAGCTGTGTAAAGGATGCAATTCCTTAATGGATCAGATCCAGGCACACCAATAAAGCCTAATGAGATGTGTTTGGCCCAGGGATAGTGTCCAGAAAAGTATTCGCCATTTGTCTGAAGACATTGGCAAAGGCAGCACTGCTTTTAATAATCCCTTCCAAGTGCTCAGCAGCCCCAGCCTTTAAAAATCAGGCCCCTCTTTCCCAAATACAAATTTCCCTGGCTTCACCTTCCAGCCATTTGTTCTGGTTAGGCTTTTCCTGCAGGATTAAAGAGCCTGTATTTTTTCGGCTGTGGGAGCGGTGAACTCAACGTGTGCACCTCGCAGCCCTTGTGGGCACGAGCAGACTGGGCTCTGCAGGTTCCCTTCTGTGATTTTTCTTTACCTCCAGCCCTGGTTCTCATGGTTGTGCCTGTGATATCTTCTCCTCTACGTCCAGTTTCTCATATTGAAAGTGCAGTGAGGTTATTTAACCAGGTTAGTGAGTGGCGACAGTGCTGGCTGCAGCTGTGTATAGACGAGTTCCATCCCAGTTCCATCCCAGCATCAACGATGCCACAAGTTCCTGGCTCTTTCCTTGGATGAAATGCCTTCTGTGTTATGTACCTTCCACGCAATTATTAAGGGCTTCTGTGATATTTAATTACCAGTGGTATGAGATATTCAGCCTGTCCCCTCAAATGCGGTTAGTATTGGTATTTTTGTCTGTGAAAATGTTCCATTTTAGAAAGCTATTTTTAAGAGAGCAAAGGCAAAAGCCTTTAAAAGAAATTATCTTGCTTTAAAAATGTCACCGGGGTACAAACAGCTCAGCACAGTTTAGGGTGGCCAACTGGTGTGAGAGCAAAGATGTCCTCAGAGAAATTAGGGAAAAAGCATACGACAGCCTGAAAAACTGCCATGCAAAGCCCCTGCAGATAATCCAGATAAGCAGGCACAACCCATGTTTCCCTAGTGAGGATTCCAGAGAGGATAACACTCAAAGCTTTGCCAGGACTGCCGGGACGCAGGTGGGAAGGGCAGAGTGGCATTTTCAGGGTGCTGCAAGGTTTGCCCTGGCTCTGATACAGGCACAGATCTCCAGTGCCAGGTCTGCCTGAGACACTGTGGATGCCATGAGAATTGGCAGCGTGGGATAAGAAATCTTCCAAATCCCAGACAGGCTGGAGATAATGGAGTGAGCATGCAGCTTACGTGTGGGGAGTGAGATACTCCGGGAAAGGGACTCGGGACGGTGTTAGCAGCTTACCTGGTATGAGCTTCAATGCCCAAAAAATGCAACAGAGGTTGGAAACCTTGGTGACTAAAGCTGAAAATGCATTTCTGTCTATCTTATTATACCCAACAGATGTGAGAAAAGACAAGGGGGAGTCAGGACTAGTGTGAGGACACTGGGACAAACCCCTCTGGACACAGCTCCCATTTCTTGGAGTCTGTACCACACAGAGGTGTTGCCGACTGCAAGCAGAAGACATTTATTTTGTGTTAGAAAACTCCTGTGTAATTTTTAAAGGCTGTCACAATATTGCACTCCTGGTACCATGAGGTGTTTGGGCTGCCCCTGTACCTGGGCTGCAGCTCAGCGGGAAGTCCCCATCTGGGGGCAGGTCCATTACCTGTTCCTCTGGCTGTGGGGACAGTGGTCAGGGATGCCAGGAGCCACCCTTTGGTGGTGTGGGAGTTGAATGGATCTGTTCTCACAGGGCTTTAGCCAGATGAGATATCAAAGGGTGGCTGTGCCAGGCATGGGCACCTCTCTGCTGATGGACAGGGCTGTGTCATTGTGCCGTCCCTCAGGCTGGGGATGTTGTGGTAGAAAAGACTTTTGTGGCTCTCAGATGGCCAGGTCCAGAGCTGGGGACACCAGCCGTGCCTTCTCCAGGGCCACAGGGACCCCAGGGCACCTTCTCCAGCCTCACTGCTGTCTTGCTTCTTCCCCTGCTCACACTGGATGTTTCCATGGAATTTCTTGAATCCCTGACCCTTCTCACACCCCACCATCCCCAGAGCCTTCCCACCCCCTCCTCTGGCTTCTGCCCTGAATTACAACGAGCCTGGTCACCCCTAGAGCCTGACAGAATTCCTTTCCCACTGGCTCCAGGACCAGGGACATGGAAGTGTGGGCTCACCCTCACCCTGAGCCCTGTGCAGCCCCGCACTCTCATCCTGGAGCCCTGGCATGGCCCGGGGCGTTCTGGCATTTCCAGCTTCAGCTGACACTGGAACCAGTGAGTGCCGCAGTACCGGGCTGCATGCCGGTACCAGGGGCACACACCGGTACCAGGGGCACACACCGGTACCAGGGACACACACCGGTAACAGGGACACACACACCGGTACCAGGGACACACCCAGGTACCAGGGACAGACACCGGTACCAGGGACACACACCGGTACCAGGGACAGACACACTGGTACCAGGGACACGCACCAGTACCAGGGACAGACACCGGTACCAGGGACACACACCGGTACCAGGGACACACACCGGTACCAGGGACAGACACACTGGTACCAGGGACAGACACCGGTACCAGGGACACACACTGGTAACAGGGACACACACACCGGTACCAGGGACACACAGCGGTACTGGAGACACACACACCGGTATTGGAGACATATACCAGTACCAGGGACACACCCAGGTACCAGGGACACACAGCGGTACCAGGGACACACACCGGTACCGGGGACACACACTGGTACCAGGGACACACAGCGGTACTGGGGACACATGCCAGTACCAGGGACAGACACCAGTACCAGGGACACACCCCGGTACTGGGGACACACACCAGTACCAGCGACACACCCCGGTACCAGGGACACACAGTGGTACCAGGAACACACACACCGGTACCAGGGACACACAGCAGTACCAGGGATACACACCGGTACCAGGGACACACACCAGTACCAGGGACACACCCAGGTACCAGGGACACACACCAGTACCAGGGACACACCCAGGTACCAGGGACACACACTGGTACCAGGGACACACAGCAGTACCAGGGACACATGCCAGTACCAGGGACAGACACCTGTACCAGGGACATACCCCGGTACCGGAGACATACACCGGTACCAGGGACACGCACCAGTACCAGGGGCACACACCGGTACCAGGGACAGACACACTGGTACCAGGGACACGCACCAGTACCAGGGACAGACACCGGTACCAGGGACACACACCGGTACCAGGAACACACACCGGTACCAGGAACACACACCGGTACCAGGGGTGCACACCAGTACCAGGGACACACACCTGTACCAGGGCTGCACACCTGTACTTGGGATGGGTGCACACCAGTACCAGGGGTGCACACCAGTACTGGGACATACACCAGTACTGCAATCCCCTGCCCAGTGGTGGGCAGTGTGCTTAATTTGGGTCTCCTACACCAGCCTGCCCAGTTCTCCCTGTCTGTCCCACTGCACACAAGCATTGGGAGTCTCAAAGCAGGAAACATGACCATTTTATATCTCTATTTTCTCACCTGTAGTTTTGAGAGGGAACATCTTTTTGTTGTTTGGCTTTTGATGTGCCTTTTTTTTTTTTTTTTCCTGGGAAGGAAAAACCTGCCCTATAATTTCAAGGTTTTTAGCCTTAGAAATACTTTATTCAGGGTGTTTTGTTTTGTTTCATTTTTTGCATTATTTCACAACACCTCAGTCCTACCACAGGTTATGCTCTTGCGCTGCACATTATCTTACATGATATCATGCGGGGGCTGGAAGGATCAGGTTGATAATTTTATTTTTAAAACCTGAACTGAGGCTTTTTGTTAGCACTGATTGAACAAACAAGCTTTCTTCCTACATCAAAGTATCTCCTGCTCTGGGTATAGTGAAAAGGGGTGACCCTCTGGGCAGTCCTTATGGGCATTGCCGCTCCTGATGCATTACAAAATGATATAAAATTAAATACAGAAAGTTCACAGCAACAATCTGGAGGTCTGAGAAGAAATCCTGAAATGGGAATTAGGGCACAGCCAAAAAGCAGCACTGCTTTCTTTTGAAAATGTTTCTTTTTAGCTTGGTTTTTAAATTTATTTTTTATTATTATTATTTTTCTTTGGTTGGTTGGTATTTTTCTTCTGTGATTTTTTTGCCCTTTTTGTTTGGTCTTATTTTGTTTTGTTTTCCAGCCTGATTCTGGCATTTCCAGAAGCGCGGAAACCCAAAATTCCTGCCAGATTTGATGATATTTCCTGGATCTACCCACGGTGCTTTTCTAAACGCCTTCCCTGGGCAGCCGAGGCCGGTGGGTGTCGAGGGCAGCTCCATCCCCGCTGTGTGCTCAGTGTGTGCAGCCTTGTGGATGAGCAGCTGCTGGACAAATCCTGCCTGGATCCTGCTGCTGGTCTGGCAGGGCAGCAACCCACTGCTGACCTGGGTCTGTGGGGAGCATCCCTGCACACAGCTCCAGAAAGGGGAGAGCTGACCTGCCCTCCAGGCATGCTGCTCCTCCCTCTGAGCCCTGCCGCTTGGCTTCGTGTGTTGGGGGATAAATGGCTAGTTTTCATTCCTTAAAGATAAATGCTGTTCCAGGGATCGGGAGGCTGGAAGTGAAGCTTCCCATCCCGTCCTCTCGCCGTGTTCCAAGGCCAGTAAGACACGACTTTGTGTCTCAGCTCTGCCTCCCGAGTTGGAAAGGTCATGGCTGCCTATTCAGCCGGCCCTTGGATTAAACAGTGGGACACAAACAGCTGACCCACCCTGGCCCCACCTGCCCCTCCCAAAGTTCTGCCCCAGATTACGGGAAATGAATGCCACTGGCTCGTGTTCCCCTCCTCTCAGGGAGCCTCTCGCTGCTCCTTTCCCAGACTCTCTTCCCACTGTGGATAACCCTCCCTGTGTCATTCCCCCACGAAGAGGGGCTGTGGGGCTGGTGTGGGGCGAGCAGACCTGCCTGGAGTTGTGGAGCTGAGCCTGCTGGTCTTTGGGTAGTGGGGAGCAGCCAAAGTGTGCTGGTAAGGGTTTAATTATCGATGCAAAAGGCGTTGTTGCATGGGGGGGGAGCCTTGCTGTGAATCTTGGGAGGGCTTTGAAGTTGTGATGGAGAGGAACTGAAGCCCAAGGGAACAGGGCTGCTCCCACTGACCCTTCCTCCCCACGCCTGCGCTACAAAGCCCCTGCCTAAGAGGGAGATTCTGGAGTAATTAGAGGCAGGACCGCAGTGGGTTAACAATTAGCGAGGGTGCTCAGAGCCCTCTTTGGTCCCCCGCTGTTCTTCCAGAGGCTGGGACTCAGTGCATCCACCAGTGCGTCACCCCAGGCTTGTTCCATCACCCCACCTTGAACCCGGGGTGGGCTGAGGATGCACAGGCTCCCCTGGATACCACAAGCCCATTCCTGAGCCCGGGATGCCTGGATGTGAGACCCCGAGGTGCTCCCACATCTGTTTGTAGGGATGCAGGGATACATCCCTGCAGGAGCTGTGGCCACCAGGAAGGGTATCTAAGCACTCGCTCTTTATAGATGATATAGATATAGAGATATATGACACAGATATAAATATAGATATCAATATAAATATAGATATGATAGAGATCTACAGATATAGATATAGATGTAGATATAGATATAGATATAAATATAGATATAGATATGGATATAGATATGGATATAGATATATGACAAGAGATATATGGCCTCAAGAAGAACGCACATCCTCTGAGTTAGTCCAAGTCTCCGCTCCGTCACTCATCCCAAGCAGGGTTTAGAATTTGGTAGATACAGATACAGAAATGGATACAGATATAGATCCAAAAGTAGAAATATAGGGATAAATACAATATACACATACATTATATGCTGATTCACACACTTTGACTCCTGCCCAGTCTCCATCTGTGAGGCTGCAATGTGCACTACTCATGCACGATTGCATGATGCAACTTTCTGCAGCAAGAGGGTCTGCCTTACGTGAGGCTCCCTCTGCAGACCCCAGTTGTGCTGGGAAGCGACCTGCTCGCTCCTAGGTGCTTCCATCTGAATGGGCAATCAGGCTTGACAGCTTTTCCACCAGGGCGAGAATTTCCCCTGACACCTCCTGGTGTTTTGGCTCAATACGCCGAGGCAAGGCCAAGGCACAGAATAGGGAAACAACAAAATGGTGCTAGTGAAAACAAAATGGAGCTCACAGTTTGAGACTGATACGTGCAGACAGTCCATAGCATCAAAGAGAATTGCCCAGCTGTAGGAGAGAGCTACATCCCAAACCAGCACATTTTCTGAAAAAATGTCTCAGCTGAAAGGGGTCCTTTGTGGTGGTCTTGCTCACCCTGCAGCACCGAAGGCGGGCTCTGGGCATCACCCCAGAGAGGCAGCACAGCCAGGAGCTCACCTGCCCGGGCTGAACAGGCACTTGTGACACGAGGTGTGGCAGCTTCCCTTTGGAGCTGGGCTGTGAGCTGGGCTGTAGCCAGCTGGGTTTTGGGAGGGTGTTGGTGTCCCCACATCGGAGCGTGTCGCAGTGCTGCTGATGGACACTGGGACCCACGTGTGCTCTCCTGTGGGTTAGCAGGAGCTCTGGGACACGCAGGGCCTTTGTGTTTGTGCAGTGTCCAGATGTGTGGGCTTAAAACGCAGGGCTCTGTGCACTTGGCTGAAGTGAGGGAATAAAAGAAACTTATCCCTCTTCCTGCAAAGAGGAATCTGACCATGGGTGGGATGCAAGCTGTGTAGGTTGTCCAGGAACCAGAGCAACTGAAAGGAGAAAACTCCTTCAGGTCGTGATGACATCTCTGTGAGACTGGGTGATGACCACATGGTCAGGGTGGTGGGATGGGGTGTGCCAAGCTGGCTCCAGGTCCCACACACCACTGGCAGACAAATCTGGGGTGCACCCCACTATGTGCTCTCAGCATCATTCCTCGTGAGGCAGTGCTCCTGCTGGACCCCAATCCATGCAGGCTCCTGCTGCCTGCAGAGCAGTGGGAGGCAGCCACATCCATTGCTGAGCATCCCAGCGTGGGAAAGAGGGTGCAGAGACCACGGTGGGGGGGAGAGAGGGTCTGCAAAGCTGTCCCCTCCCTGCAACCTGCCTGCTGAGGGTCACCGGGACTGTGCTCCTGCACTGTGAATAGGGAAACTCCCAAGCCTGGGCTCCTGCTGGGTGAATTACCCAGGGAAAATAGGCAGAAAATCTTCAGATTAACAATAACAAATAAAAATGGATTTGAGATCTCCGAGGTAATTACTCCGTGCTGAGGGCAAGGGGCCTCTTTAGCAGTGGGAGCAGCGCCGCGCAGGGAGTGGAGGGGCTTGGCCTGCTGTTGGGCCAATGGAACCACACAAGAAACCCTGGAAATTCTTTCAAATTGTTCTGCTAACATTAATAAATGCCTCAAAAGCTCCTAATCTGCTCTGTCAGGAGCATGACGTCCGGGTGTTTCACAGCCAGCTCACGTCTCTGCTCCTCTCTCCCCCCCTCTCCTTCCCTGCCTGGTAATAGTAAATGAAAGTGGCACCCGTTCCTCGGGCTACAGGGACCGGCCTCACGCTGAGCCCAGGCTCTGCCAGCACTGGAGCCGCTGTCCTGATATGCCCTGTCCCTGCTGTGACAAGCTGGTCCTGGCAACAGGTCCCTCCTGAGCCCAGGGACCAGCCCAGCCCTGGTGCTGCAGAGGGATGCTGTGGCAAGGTGCCTCCGGGTCCATTTTGGTGCTGCTAAAGGGGGAGGAAAGGCAGCCAGCAAGGATGAAGCCTCCCGAGGCATTGACCTCACTGGGTGGCTTCAGGATAAAGGGAATGGGGAAAGCTGGAGGCACTGGGGGGACCCTGTAGGAGCCTGGTGCTCTTGGGGGGGTTTGAGGTATCCTGGTGCCCACTGCACTCATTCCCAAAGGTAAGGGCACCTTGCACCTTGGCAGCCTCTCCCAAGCCTTCATCCCTATGGATTTGCACCGTGGAGCTGGGGCTTGGGCTCCTTCCCCAGGTGCTGAGCAACTCGGGGTTATCAGGCAAGGCAAGGCAAGGCAAGGCAAGGCAAGGCAAGGCAAGGCTCTCCTCTGCCTGGTGCTGTGGGGTCTGGGCGTGGGGCTCAGATGGCTCAGAGGCAGCAGTGCCATGGCATCCTGCTTTCCTCGACTGTTGCCACTGCAGACAGGTTTCCACATTCCTTCTGAGCACATTGGAAGGCATCCTCACCTCTCCCTCCATGCAATTTGTTCCCCTGTTCCTGCAGTTTTCCTGTCTCCTCTTTAAGGCGAACTCCTGGTGGTGGCAGGGATTTGGAGGGGTTGGCTTTGATGGACTTCTGCAGTGGGGTGTCAGACAGGACCATGGGGAGTCTCTTTGTGCTGGAGCTGGGCACTGCAGTGTGCAATTACAGCAGCTGCTGGAGTGCAGACATCAAACCAGTGATGCTGGGAGGGAGCTGAGCCTAAAGGGCTTCCAGAGGAGAAGTGTCCAAGGCAAGGAATGCTGCTCCAGTTGCCTCAGCCTTAGCCCACGGTGGGACTGGTGCATGACCTGATGCTGGGAGTTTGTTTCCACAACCCTTCCTTGCTTTGCATTCCCTCCAGCCTGCTGTTTGCAGCCTCCTCTCCTCCAAAAGCTCACACTGCTCTCAGTGCTGGGACCAGGACTCAACTCCATCCTGAACCGCTGGCTCTGGGGAGCATCACTTGTGGCCATCCCCAAACTCCACACCTGCCTCATACCCAGCCAGGCAGTCCCTGGTGGAAGATTTGCACCATTGATGGGTGGGGGCATTCTCAAGGAGGTGGCATGTGGAGAGGGCTCCTTAATGGTGGCTCTGCTCCTCACTCCTTGGGGATGGGGACAAAGCTTCCTAACACAGATTTTGCTCTTGTGT